>CP136897.1:73285000-74555000 GCA_034359265.1 Canna indica
CTTTTGGATTATCTTTTCCTATGAACTGTATTGGATTATTTCATATGATGGTTATTTGCATAGTTGTCAACAGTTCAAGCCGTCACCCTTACAGAATAAATTTGCTCTCCCATTTGCTGTAAGTTATATTTCAGATTGCCAATTTCTTTACATATTTTCCAATGCAGATGATCAAATGAAAGACGCCAAGAACAAAACTGCTAGAGAACATCTACTGCACATGCTGGGCTCAATACCTGCACCTCCTGCATTTGCTGGGGAGTTCCCTGCTGCATCTGGAAAGTCTATCGCACAGATCTCTGCAACCCACTCAGCTAGTCCTATCCATGTCACGGCTGGGTTTCTTCACATATATGGTTCAACGATGCCAGAAAATGGTGGAGACTGGTCCTTGCAGAAGAATGGACATGCTGGTTTCATCTTTTCCTACAGCATGACGGATAATGTAGTTAGGAAACCTGCAGTTCCTGAGCTGAGAACAAAAGGTCAGTGTTAGGAAATTTAGGATAATTTCCTGCGGGATCTACAAAATTCGACAATAATAATGCAGAAAAAACAAAAGACACAAGGGGGTTAACGTGGTTCGGACTCGGCGGGGTGCCGATCCTACGTCCACAGGGAGAAGAGAATACTGCTTTATTAAATCCAGAAAAGAACTTTTACAATAAGAGTGCAATAATCTAAATCCCCTTCAGAATACAACAAATTAACTGTCCTAAATCAATTGAACCCAAAACTGGTACGAAGTAAAGGCACTGTCTCTGCAAGATCTGTCTTGAAATTGAACTCCTGCTGCTGTATGTCAGAAACTGAGAAGTGGTACTCCTTAGGAAAAGGGTTGTAGCAACACTCTTAATTTTTTTTGTATCTCTGAAACTCTCATATGGGAGGGTTTTTCCTTGGTGTGAGATTCACTTAGAATTGTATATTAGGCCCCTATTTGTAATAGAGAGGGAGAGCCGATTCATGCCTACTTTAGTGGAGAAAAAATCTCCAAGGAATTTGTTGCTCCGTCTGATTTAATCGGATGACTGAAATGTTTTTTTTGACCAAAGAAACTTTCAAAATGCTTGGTGGTTTCACGTGATGCCTCCACCTTTTTCTCCCTTTGACTAGTTAAAAGCAATATTTGATTTTCACATCATCGATTTGAAAACTTCTAAAGTTATCATAAATTTAAAAACTTTTACGTGTGTCGCTGCAACATTGACATGGGTATCTTGAGAAGATGGTGGGCTGGGCTCCCAGACCCATGATTATAAAATCATAGTTTATTTTGATCGAGTCCGGTTCAACATGGTTCAATCAAACTAGCAAATTGGTTCAAGCATATCTTGATCAAATCAACTCTGATTTGGATCTGGTTGAACTCGTTGGATTCGGTTCGGACCCAATTTGAGTCAATCTCTAACAATTCCTCCTTTGATGAAAATTGGGGGCGATGCAATCCTCAAAAGTCGTCCTCCTCTCCCACAAGGCCCGTACAGGGCCTACGTCGAATCAGTGTTCAAGTGGGCCGAGTCAGCTTCCTGCTTGGCCTTAGGAACCCACATAGTCCTCCGAGTCTCCTCCTTCATTGTGTATCTTTGAGAAGGAATTTCCCTGAAAGCAAAATTTATACCTGACTCGGTGTTTGATTTTGCTGTGTTTTGCCTCGGAATCTGAACTGCTTCACGAAAGATGGATCCTTCCACCTTGTACAAATTGTTCGACATCCTTAGGGCCTTCAATACCGTCGTGGCTCCATCTTGTACCTTCAAGACTCCTCATGCAGAGGATGTCGTATAGCTCCTAGTGTCAAGAACTCCAAGAGACACTAGATTCTTTCCTAGCTTCGGGACATGACGAACATTTGCTAGGATCTTTGTCGAGCCATCATGAAATTTTAATTTTACTATTCCGAATCCGACAACTTTGCAAGGAACATTGTTGCCGACACGAATTACTTCACCATTGGTGCGCCGATAATCCACAAAGGTCGTACAGTGTAGAGTCATGTGATAGGAACACCCAAAATCCAAGAACCACTCATTAATGCTACTGGTGGTTGATCTGTTCGTCTGCCGACCTGGATTGCATATTGCATGATCAGACATATCAGAAGAAGATGAAAAGGAATTTTGACCTGAGTTGTGTTGTCGCTGACGAGACCGTCGTTGCCCACGGCGCGTCTTAGCAGTGCGTGTACCATCTGTCATGACCAGTACCTCAACTTTCTCAAAATCTGTGTAAGAGACCTCCACATGTGCGTCTTGACTCTTATTTTGATGTTGTAATTTTTTCTTAAGACTGCGACATTCTGACTTGATGTGACATCGTTTCTTACAATAATAACAAGTGACATTTGATTTGTTACCTCCTCCTGCTTCATTAGAGTAGAGAGCTTCTCATTTCCCTCTACCAGACAAATTTGTTGTAAGATGTGTGTCCATGAGCTCCTTAGACACAAGAGCAGTGATCACCTGTTCTGGAGTAATAGTAGTCTTTCCTAAAAGAATAGTTTCATGAAAAATTTTAAAAGTAGGAAGTGAACATAAAATGAATAAAGCCTTATCTTCCTCTTCAATTTTGACACTCATATTCTCCAGGTCCATGATGATTGTCTGAAAAATATTGATATGCTCTTTGACCGATATGCCTTCTGCCATACATAGGAAATGGAGCTTCTGCTTCAAAGTCATCTTATCGGTGAGAGTTTTGTCCTGATACTAGGATGCGAGTTTGTCCCAAATACCTTTAGCTGTCTTTTAGAATGCAATTTCTCGAAGTGCTTCATTTGATAGACTTAGGTACAAAACTGCAATTGTCTTTTGCTCATTATATTCTTTCTCCTCATCGGTCCTCTTCATCTTATCCTTACCAAGAATAACATCATGTATTTTCTCCATAGTTAAGATCGTTTTCATCTTCATTGACCAAAGTGCATAGTTGACATTACGATCTAACTTCTCAATATCAAATTTGGTACTCACCATGGTTGGGAAGTAGGCTCTGATACCAACTGTTAGGAATTTTGAGGCAATTTCCTGTAGGATCTACAAAACTCGAACGCGGCGAGGAAAACAGAAAACCAAATCCGATAATAATAATGCAGGAAAAACAAAAGACACAAGGGGGTTAACGTGATTCGGACTCAACGGGCTGCCGATCCTAGTCCACAGGGAGAAGATGATACTGCTTTATTAAATCCAGAAAAGAACTTTTACAATAATAGTGCAATAATCTAAATCTCCTTCAGAATACAATAAATTATCTTAAATTAATTGAACCTGAAATTGGTATGGAGTAGATGCACTGTCTCTGCAAGATCTGCCTTGAAACTGAACTCCTGCTGTTGTATGTCAAAAACTGAGAAGGGGCACTCCTTTTACGTGTGCCGCTGCAACATTGACATGGGTATCTTGAGAAGATGGTGGGGTGGGCTCTCAGATCCATGATTATAAAATCATAATTTATTTTGATCGAGTCCGGTTCAACATGGTTCAATCAAATTGGCAAATTAATTCAAGCATATCTTGATCAAATCAATTCCGATTTGAATCTGATCGAACTCGTTGAATTCAATTCGAATTCAATTTGAATCAATCTCTAACAATCAGGTTAATGCACTATCAATGGTGCTCCGAGGCGGCCTGTACATGTTCTTGTTTTCAGCATTCGTTCTTGCAATCAGCTGTAAAGTTGGAATGAAGTTTATGACATGGATGGTGGTCTTCTAGATCTGACTGATTGTGATATTTTGATCTCCAACGTCCGCGTTCGAAAGCGACACCTGAGTATCCGAATATTTTGGAGTATGCGTGTATTAATAAACGCAGCTGGTTGAACAAATACTTCTATGATAGGACTGTGTCCTTAAATACAGCGCAACATCTCTCTTGTAGTTGATAACATTAATGGATTCTCAATTAACATTATTGGTATTTTTTGGGGTTCTAAATTTTTGTTGTCATTATAAGTAAGCTACAATGGCATATACAAAGCCGTTTGCAAAAGAATTGATCGGACTTGTAGTGTTTTATAATCTAACTGAGTTTTGAACCAATAATTAACGCCATAGTTTGTGTTTATGTTGGTTCGTTTGTCTGAATAGGTAATATTAAAAAGAATTTTTTGAAATTCAATATTCATTGGGTATTAATAATATGAATATAATATTTTTTAAATTTGTTTTTTTTATAAAAATCATATACTAAGCATAATGTGGGTTGGTGATAACAAATGAAAAGTAATATTATTTTTTTCAAAAAATCAATGTTCAGCAAATATAATATAAATATAATATTTTTAATTTTATTTTTTTAAAAAATATACTTTTGATCATCGTAATTTTCTCTAATTTTGATTTTGATTCCCACACTTTACTTCCGTTTAGGATTTGATCCCTATCATTAAATAAGGTTTAAACGATGCTGATGTGGATAACATGTGCTGACTGGATAATGCTGACGTGCAGTCTGCAAGGATCAACTTTGTAAACTATATAGACTAAAATTAAAATTTTATAAATTATGAGAACTAAAATCAAAATTTTATAAACTATAAGGACTAAAATCAAATTTTAAGTAATTATTTTTTCTAATAAATATAAAAAATTATATGATATTACCTGGCCCGGCTCAGCCTGACCCAAAAAAATTCGTGCCCAATCGTGCCCAAAAAAAATTAATGCCCGACCCGACCCTAAAAAATTCGTGCCCAGCTCGAATTTTTTCGGGTTGGGTCGGGCACGAATTTTTTCGAGCCGAGCCGGGCACGAATTTTTTCGGGCCAGGCTGAGCCGATCCAGATAATATCATATAATTTTTTATATTTATTAGAAAAAATAATTACTTAAAATTTAATTTTAATCCCTATAGTTTATAAAATTTTGATTTTAGTCGTTATAGTTTATAAAATTTTGATTTTAGTCCCTATAATTTACAAAATTGATCATTGCAGGCTCCACGTCAGCATTGTCCAGTCAACTCATGTTATTCACGTCAGCACCGTTTAAACTTTATTTAATGGTAGGAATCAAATTCTAAACGAAAATAAAGTGTGGAGACTAAAATCAAAATTTTAAAATTATACGGATCAAAATTAAAATTGGAGAAAATTATGGGACCAAAAGTATAATTTTTCCAAATAATAAAGTAATAAGAGGAGACTACATGTCTCGGATTTATAGTGCAATCAGGCCACATCGTTGAATCTCATTTATTGAAATTTGGCAATGGTTTTCACTGGGACTAATCCCACATCGTTAATTTTATCTTTTAATTTTTTAAACAATAACTCATCAAATATTATGTCAAATCATCAAAATTGGATTAATATATCTTTGTTAATATTAATTAAACTTTTTTTTAAACAATGCAATATGCATCCTCTGATGAGGGATTATTTTTTAAAATTATAGTATTTTTACTGGGGCCAGTAATTTTTTTATTGCTTTATATATGTACCATCGAATTTAAAAACGTCAAAAGTAAAGTTTGGGCTTTAAACCGGCGCCATCTTTTCATTATAATTGGCGTGGGTTTTTTTTTAAAAATTTGTATAGTGAGTAGATTAGATTTTTATTATATCTATCAATTAATAATGTCACAATTATGTGAGCTTTGTCCGTAATAATACCCTTGTTAACATTATTGAATAATGTTAAAGAAATAGGGACAACTCAACTATCCGGCGACGGCGGCGGCGACGACGGTGGCGGCAGCGACGACGACGATGATGGCAGCAACGACATATCTTTCAAACAATTATTTACTAGATTATATTGTTTCTCTTATAAAGAGGGTTTTACACCGAAGTCTTCGCTCTCAAATTAAAGACACTTCCACACTCGGAAATATCATGCTTTTCTACCGAGAATATTCTTCCATCTCAACTTAAGGGACAATAGAGGAAAATTATTGGAACAAAAAGTGTAATCGCGGGGTTCTGTGCACACTTGGTAGTTCAGATATCAAGTGTGCACAGAACCTCATGTGACTACACTTTTTGTCCCAATAATCCCACTCTGTTGGCCCGTCCGTTAGTAACTTAACAGTAAAACTCTCACGAGCGCAGAACCTCCCTCCCCAATGTCACGTGGCAGCATTAATCTAGATTATCCATATCATTCAATGATCATCACTTTTTTTTCCTACCCATCCAACACCTACGTGCACTCATCCCTTTGTCGGCCCTAGGCTCCATTGCCGCCGTTGTAGTCGTCATCGCCGTCGCTGCCTCCTCCACCACCACCACCACCTCCTCTAGATAGGAGGAGGAGGAGGAGGAGGAGGTGGTGGTGGTGGTGGAGGCGGTGGCGGCGGCGACGACGACAGTGGAGTATAGGGCAAAGAAATGAGTGTAGGTAGGTGAAGAAGTGATAGCCATCGAATAAGATGGAGGGTCCAAATTGCTGCCATGTGGTACTGGAGAGAGAATTCTACACACGCGATAATTTTATCGTTAAGTTACTAATAGACATAGCAACAGAGGAAAATTATTGAAACAAAAAGGGTAGTCGTAAGGGTTCTGTGCACACTTGGTAGTTTAGATAGTCTTTATGTACATTGACTATAGTCGAGGGGAGACTCCGTGTAATTAACCCAATTCAATTCAACGAATTTGTACGTACGCCCATATATAAATGAGCATGTAAGAATTTATTTCTTTAAAAAATTATTTCTACATCTAACATCATTTCCAATAATCATTACCTAAAAATAACCTCAATCAATGATGGTACTTCATGATAACCCAATCTCTTTAGAAGATACATGATGCATGTAGCAGCATTAGATTAAGTAGAATCCGATCGATTCTGATCAAATTAAGGAACTCTCAAAGTAGCTGCTTGGTGAACTCTCAAAGTAGATTAAGTATATTGGTGCAGTGCTCGTCAGCCCAATCACGGAGAATCCACTGCGATTTCATTTGGAAGTAAAAGCTTACTGTTAATTTATTATATCCAGTGCAAGGAAATGATGATGATGAGATTTATTGCTGAGGCACGTGAATGGCACGTTGGGAATATATATGATATATGATATATCTACAGGTGGGGCCCTTGAGTGCAGGTGCGTATGCGCATAGGTAAATGGAGACATTTTGTCCCCATTTTCTCTCATTTTTTTGTAAAAAAAGAATTAAATATTATGGCTCCCACGGCCCCACTAAGTCCACCCTGATAGCCCCCACCTAAAAAATTAAATATACTCTTCAGACTCCAGAAAAGCTCCCTCAAGCAGTTGGTGCATCACGTGCTTCCGAAATTTGCTGTATACGACTCAGTGGATCCTTCACTTGCTCCATCTCTTCAAATGGGTGAAATGGTATTAATTTTTTTTCTCAATTTTTCATGTATTTTGTCAAATATTTTCCTTTTTTCAGTTAAGAAAATGAATTTTCTTTGTTTTCATTATTTCAAACAACTGGAAGATTAATCTCACATAATGTTAATACGAAACCTCTACATATATTTGAATATTTTAGTGTTGATGGTCATATGAGTATTTTGCTTAACTATTGTGAGAGTAAGATGACTTGTGTTGATTCTGACATCCCAATTTGCCCTGAATTGAATAAGGTCAGGGTGATTGGATTGGTACGAATAAATTCAGATGATTAATGATTGGCCTGCAAAATGACACGTAACCTGTAACGGGGCATTTGGTATGTTGGTTGAACTTGACACTAGAAGGAGGGTTAAATAATATCAATTTCATTTTTTAATTTTTTTTACTTAATTTTATCTTAGCTTAATATAATTGTTCTTTGATGGTTGATATGATCTCAATTCAATATCAATGATAAAAACAAGTAAATAAATAATGCAAACAATAATATTTATAGTGGTTCGGTCAACCGCCTACTCCACTACCTTGGCTCATTACCAAGGATTTCTAAACACTACTTTATAGAATTTATGTTTCTCTTTGAATACGCTTGAGGACACCCTTCTCCCTCACTTGGAGAACACCTCAATCCTATTCACCTATACAAAACATAATTCTACAAAGTTTACCTTAAGTGTTTCCTAGCACACCTAGCAAGCTATCTCAAACTAGAAAATAAGATATAGTAACGATTAAATACAAGGAAAGAGCTAAGGAATCAAAGATTACACCAAGCTTCTTTCCACTGCCTTCTTGTCTTCAACTCGCAAGATGATGACTCCAAGGATTGCAGCCAAGTTTAAGCAGAAAGAAGCGACGGATTAGCTGTTGAGAATGGAAGCAGAGGACGCACGCAGGTGAAGCTCTTTGAAGACTTTAAAGATCTCTTTTAATGCTCAAGTAGGATTGCAAAAAGTGTATAATGAAGTTTGGTGAGAGGTATTTATAACCCCTCACCCGAACGAACCGTTCAACGGGCGAAAAGTCGACCGTTGAGCCCGTTTGGTCACGACCGATCGATCTGACGTCGGTCGACCGACGGATCAACCGCCAGTGCGACCGCTCGCAGCTGAGAGAGGTCGGTTGACCGACGGGTCGACCGCCAACAAATCTTCCGACATTCGGTCGACCCGTCGGTCGATCGAATGGCTACAGCGAGTCGCGATGAGGCTATCTTTAGGTCGGTCGACCGTTACCTTTTTGCCATTTTTTTGCCTTTGTTGGTCGACCAATCGATCGACCGATATAGCCCAGCTATTTCCCCTTTGACATATTCGGTCGACCGAATGGCTTATGCCAGATTTTTACGATCTTCGGTCGACCAATCGATCGACCGAATAGGCTGCATCGCCATTCTATTGCCTTGATCGATCAGTCGACCAATCCGAGGCTGAGGATGATTAATTCCTTATATTTTTACATGTCAATTCTAAGGGTTTGGTTACCTAGTTTCAACTTGGATATCCTTACAATTTTGGCTTGTGATAAACTACTCTAGAGACATATTACATTAAATCTACTTGATTCAATCCCGAGCCATTCTTCAACGATTTCTTTATCCATTTCTTTGACGATCTTTTCCGTCGTCCCGTTTGAACGGATTTAGCATGCATATCGCAACCTCAACCTGAACTCAAAACTACACATTTGGATTAAATACATGTTTGTTATCACCAAAATAAAGATCGAGACTTAAGAGAAACCCTTAAGCCAACATGGTATATTATCATTTAAGATTATCGAGGATCTAGTTTATCATTCAGATAAATTATCATTTTTAAAATTATTGATAATGTTACATTATCATGTTTGGTATGTACTGGTAATCTCGTCGATAGTTCATGTTACCTTGTTTGGTATAAAAAAATTACTGAGAAACTTATATATTTTTACCTAAGATACTCTGAAAAAAAAGAAAAAAAAGAAGGAATTATCACTTTATTATGAGATGGGGCGAATGAGATGAGACGAGATTTCTTTATATGTTAATAGAGGGTACTTTAGTATGGGGTATTTTTGTTAAAAAAATATCACATAACTAGTAATCCACATAGCTACCTCCTCCCTTGGCAATGTGGATTACTACTTGAATAGTAATGTAGATTACCTTGGGCATTCAGATTGCCAGTAATTTGTTTCAACAAAATGCGGTAATCTGATGAGACCCAAATAATTTTAATTAAGATTACTAGTAATCCATTTAGATTACCTCGTACCAAACGCCCCCTTAGGCCTTGTTTGGATGAGGTGTAGTATGGTTTAGTAATATATGGTATGATATAATATTGCATAATATGATACTGTAATTATTATTATCATGTTTGAGATCGAAGATAGTATGATATGGTATGGTTAAATAGTATATTTCTATTTGGTTTGATGGTATGGTATGGTTCGGTTCCGCAAATGATGAAATGACCAAAATGCCCTCAAATATAAAAATTCATGTAAAATTATATTAAATTCATTTTTTGTCAAAATTTTAGATTTAATTAAATACATAAATTTTTTTTCTTAAAATATCATCAAATGTGTATCACATTATTACTCATTAATCTAAAATTTATAAAATTATAATAAAATTAACGCACAAGAGGAAAAATATCTTTTACATGAACATATTTTTTTGCTAATATCAAAGTAAATGATCAAGTCATGAAAAATTACATAATGCAATCCATAATATAAAATAGTTCCATCGAATTTAAATCTTCTTCGGCATGCCACATTTTTGTCTCTGGAATCCAAGCAAAATTACTCAAACCATTTTGGAATATATCATACCATTTAGTAAAATGTCTTTTAATGTTCCTCATGCGATTGTGGACTCGTTCTTTGTCTATTGGTTTATCTAAAAAAATTTCTTTCAACTCACTCACAATGCAATCTACTGCATGTGTAGTAAAAGTCCCACCAACTCTATTCCCAATAATTTGTTGGTTCAAGAATACATCAACTAACGCATCGTCCATTGCATTCGACCATACAGATGTAGAGCTATCTTGTGTCTTCTTTGACATTTTTATAACTACACAATAATAATAATAATAAATTTAAAAAGTAAAATGCTAATACAACTGTCTTTCAATTTAACATACTCAAAATATTCCAAATTAAATGCAAGACATTGATGTAGAAAATGACAACACAAAGCTACAATAACATGTAGGAAAATCATTCAATGTAAGAGGCCCACATATGAGCAGTTATGGAATCCCTAATCAATTCTTCTCTTCTAGTTTCTTCACTGTTGTCCCTAATATTAGGATGTTCCTCTTGTTCATTTTCATTATCTAGAAGTTCATCTTCAACTTCTGCAAGTAGCTCATCATTTGAATCTACACTCCTCAAATAATTATGCAATATACAACATGCAAAAATGATGAGCTTTTGAGTTTCAAGCCGATATGTAGGTTTGGTTGAGCTTGCAATTATAGGAAATCGCTTCTTAAGTACTCCAAAAGCTCATTCAATTGCATTACGTAAGGATGCATGTCGAAGATTAAATAATTCACGAGCATTTCGAGCTAGATTTTTTGAGTACTCTTTCAAGTGATATCGCTCCCCCTGTAAGGTGTAATAAGTCCACTCCTCAACATGAATCCAGCATCAACAAGGTAGTATTTTTTTAAAAACAAAAAATAAATTCAATTATAGTGTGTATAACATACGTCGTGCCTATAAAAAATGTATCTTATATTTACCTTCAGGAATTTTTAACGGATGTTGTCTGGTTAATGCATCTTTAATTATTCTTGAATCGGATGTTGTCCCCTCCCACCCAGCTAAGATATATGTAAATTTCAAATCAAATGTAAGCTGCCACCACATTTTGTGTGGTATGTTCTTTCCTCCCACGAAACTTGGGAGCTTCTTTACTGGACACTTTAACACGTATATGTGTGCCATTAATTGCACCAACACAATCCTAATATTAAATAACGATAATTAACATACAAACAAAGAATATTGATAGATAAAATTGAGTGAATAATTAAATTTGCTCACCTTAAAATATGGATAAAATCTATGGTTGTCGGCTATCCCCAAAGGCACTTGGGATCCATCTGGTTGTTTAAGAAATTTATCCTCCAATACTAATATATCTCGTAAAACATTATGGAAATGATGACTTGTACATTCACCAGACCGTCGAAACATGAAAGATAGAACTCGATTTTTTACATTATGTCCTAATAAGTAAAGTGTTTTAACAACTTGTTCCTCCACCGTCACTCTAATAGTTGGCCTAAGGCTACAATCTTTGATTAATAAATCACATAATCCTATAAAAGTCGGAGCACTCATCCTTATTATGTGGCGACAAAAATTACTAGAGATCAAATGTTTCATTAATTTATCTCTAACTTTTTCTCTTTCCCATCTTAATTCATGTGCAATTCCTCTCTTATTATTTTTCTCTTGCATTCCAAATAAATAATATCAAGAAATTATCAAGCAAATAGCTTGTGCAACTAAAGCGCTTATGCGTTGTCTTAACAACGTATCCTCATCATCCATCTAAGATGAAATAAAAAAAAGTGTTAATGCAAATTAAAATTATAAAATATAATAAATCTATATATGTTACTGTATGTAGGAAATAAAATATAATCTATGTATGTCACTGTATGCAAATTAATAGCATATTCTCATCATCCTCCTCACTGTAATGTTTAATTTAATAATTAATAATAATATAAGCAAACAAAAGAAAAGGAAAACAACAAATAAAATGTAGGCATGTAGCCGTACTGGTACACTGACCAAGCCTATAAGCTAGCACACTTAATAATTAATCATGAACTCTTGATGTGAGATAAGTGGAGCATCACTCTCAGATTAAGCAAATGGGATAATCCAGTGGTACCAATGTAATAGATTGATGAAACCATTATGTATATTAAACAAAGATTGATGAAACCAGATTAAACAAAGGAGAAGGTCACTCTTAGATTGAGAACGTCACTATCAGATTAAACATATTACCAAAGCATAAGACATGAAAAAAGTAAATTATAAAAATATACATCACATTAGATCACATGAGACATAGAAAAAAGTAAAGTATAAAGAACATGAAAAAAAGTAAACACCACAGTAAAAATACAAATTGCATCAGATCACACGGTACAATAGCATCGTATCTTTGTGTAAAAAAGAAGAAAGAAAAAAATTTACCTTGACAATCCAAAAACACCGGCGGACAAAGGAAGAAAGCTTCGAGAATCGGCGGAAGAAAAAGAAGATTGCTCAAAAAACCGACGATCAAAGAAAGAAATCAGTGGAAATAGAAGTATAATAAGGATTGACGAATAAAAGAGAATACGAAAAGTTAATGGGTATTTTACATATTAAAATTTGATAATCATGGAAAACCACCGATTTGGTAGTTTCAAAAATCTTATAAAATTCATGATTTTAAAATCATGAGATTATCATACCATATTATACTATGATTTTTAAATTTTTCCCAAACATGAAATCATATCATACCATATTATGATAACCATGGTCTACCATGAAACAAACAAGGTCTTAGTGTATGAAACTTTCCGTTGAGTATCTCATACAATTGTTCTTGCATGCTAAAATATATAATTATGCGATTTTTTTTTAATTCAAGTTGGATCTTATTTAATTATGTAAAATATATTTTGTGATTTTTTTATGATTTTAAAATGTATTTTCAAGTAGATATGAGTCGATCATTTAAATGGTATTCACTGAAATGACACAAATCTTTTGATATTCCATTTGTACGCATCTAGATGGCGAATTCCATGACATAGTTGTTTGCGAAAAGATGAACAGCCTTGAACCCTGTAAAGCCGGCTTCCATTCCCAAGGCTTTGAACTCCGTTTCGGTTCTCTCCTTCCCTCCCGGGCAGAAGGCCAACACGGCTAGGTCCAACTGGAACACACCTCGAGCTTTTGCACTCTGTTCTGGTACAACAGGAAGAACATGCTCCACTACTATCACCTTCCCCTTTCCTGCAGGCAGTGCCTTGTAGCAGTTCTTCAGTATCCTTACACAATCCGCATCAGCCCAAACATGTAGCACCCACTGCATACATGAATAAATCGATTATAACAAACAATTATTTCTGTTCTTCGTTCCTTTTACTAAATTAATGATAAATTAAGACAGTAGACTAGACCTTCATGAATATGGCATCTCCAGTTGGAATACTTTCAAACATGTCTCCGCTCACATGTTCCACTCCTGAAATTAATATATATATATATATATAAGTATTCCAATTAATTATTCATTTACGAAGGAAAATTGTACCGAAAAATCAGCTTAAATTATAAATTTACATAAAGTTAAAAACATTCATATCAGGTGGCAAGACGAACCAGGAAGGTGTGGAGCAACAGAGATGACATGTGGAAGATCAAAGTTGATAGCTTTTATGTGAGGGTACATGGAGGTGATCATGTGGAGTGTGGTGCCGTGATTGCCACCGACGTCGACGAGTACTTTGACGTCGAGGAAGCCATGATATGTGCTAATTAACTGCCCGACGGAGATGGTGGTGTGGCCGGGCATGGCTTCGTTGTACAGCTTGTTGAACCGTATATCGGAGCTCAAGTAGTCGAACAGATTCATCCCGTGGGTGGCTTTCATGACCTCGCTGCCTTCCAACACCGAATCCTTCAGTTGGTGCCTGCCATTAATTAAACTAATCATCAGTCCCTTGAATTTTTCGCATGAATAAATATATTAATTAATTATACCATGTATCCACGAAGACCTTATCTTGAATCAACAGAGCAAGACTGCCGATGGAGGGCTCACCGCCCTCCTTTCTCGTCAAGTACTTGCACACGGGCGCTGCGCCGTATCTTGGACCATCGATGGCGCCACCGACGTCCGTGCAGCTGACGATGCCGTTAGCCGCGAGCAGGCGAAGGATTCGGTCGACCGTTGTAGCTGCTTGAGGGTTTCTTGTCGGAAGCTGGGCGGCGATCTCGGCCGGGCTCAAGGCAGCGCCAGGACCGGCCTCGACAATGATGTCAAGAAGGCGGAGCTCGATGGCCGCGTTGAGGGTGAAGGGAAGGATGCTGCTAAAGGCCAGTTGAAAGGCGTATGCATACACCTCCTCCTCATCTTCTCCCTGATGCAGCATATTCTTCATGGGACTGGCCATGTCAGTTGTTTGGCTGAGTAATAATGAAATAATGAGAGAGGAGAGAGGGGCTACTTGTCTGGGATTTATAGTGCAATAAGGCCCCTCCAAATATGTACGTGTTAATTAATTAGATTAATTGGAAGCTTGTTATTCTTATAAATATATAAATAATTAATGATTCTGACTTACAAAGTAGACTAAATTTTATCATATCTATCACACCTATCAATTAATCTCGTAACAATCACGTGAGCTTTGTTTTTAAACAACAAAACTTCTAAATATAATTAAGCTATAAGCGATCGAGAAGAAACGTAACGCCATAATCTGGAGCACTTTGCCGCCAATTTCTTAAGAATCAACACCAAAACATTGATGTCGATACGATATTTTTGACTGGAAACTTCAAATTTTCACTACTAGAATTGTGGTTATCAGCGACGGTTGAAACCGTGGCTGAACTGTCGGTGATGAATATCACGGACAGCGTCAACCGTGGCAAACAACCGTCACTGATGTGTTCGTCTCAGATGTGTTGTGACGGCCGAGCTCGACCGTTACACGTAATCATCTGTGACAGCCTCGTGGGCTGTCGCTGATTTAAAATCATCAGTGACGGCTCCGTGCGCTGTCACTGATACAAGCATCAGCCACGATTTGGAGCCGTCGGTGATACTATTAGCAATCGTGATATTTGGTCCTGCCGAGGCCATCAGCCATTTACAATAGGCTTTCAGCCACGACTTAGTGACAGATAGCCGTGGGTAAACCGTGGCTAAAGATGTTATCCCATAACTGAAAAAACTGAAAATTTTATAAATTCCTGTATACAATGATATATCGACTACAACCTATTTTCAATCACATATTACAATCAGAAAAAATCATACACATGCATTTGAAACCAAACATACAAGTTTTACATAAATATCATCAATATCAGCCTCAAACCGGAGGCAAACAATTATCAAAATATTATCTATATACAACCAAGTATCAAAATATAAACAAAATACAATTAATCAAAATCTCACGGCTGCGGTGGAGGCGGTGGAGTCGACAACGACTGGGTCGGGAGCGTCGACTAGGTCGAGGAGGACGATGGCTGCGACATCATCGGTAGAAGCCCAGAATGAGACTCAATCTAAGTGAGAAGTGTCTGCATGTTCTGGATTGTCTGTCTCAACTCGTCGTTCGCCCGCCTATGCTCCTGTAACTTCAGCCTCTGCTGGGTGAGCTCCGACTCCATGGCGGCTGTGCGGCTCTGGTCCTGCGCTCGGGATGTCGAGGGCCGCTCACTATCAATCGAAGGGGTTGGTGCCTCATGTGGCCCGAGCACAGCGCGTGCATGGCCACTGTCTGCAAAGCCATAATCATGGTTGTGCTCCTAGCCACCTGTGGCCTCCACCCAAACTCTAGCGTCGAACTCCTCTGGTGTGCCTCCACGCTCGATCACAGTCCTCGTGTAAGTTTCCTACACTTGTTTATATTTTAAGTATATATAAACTATAAATAAAAATTATCCCCCGCTCTGCTATAAACACTTACCATTATATACGAGGCTCTGCTATCGACGTAGTCCCCCGCTCCTCGTCGACGACAGTGGGTGCGCTCAAACACCTCCAGCATCGATGGGCGTCGGACGGTACCGTCCTCCGTCACACGCGTCTTACATTAGAAAATAAATACATTAGTATCATTATACACAATATATAATTTAATTAAAAGTAAAGAAATTGTACATACCATACGACGCTCATGCACCGCAAAAGATATGAAGCCACCAGTGTGGCGAGCCCCCCGTGCCGTCCCCCTCGGACATGTGGTTTCTCGACGCAGTCTGAGAGACCTCCTGCCACTCAGGAGTATCCCACCGCTCAACGAGTTGGTCCCACACAGGGCCAGGAATCCACTCGGGGGCGTGTTCCTGAGTATGCCCTATCTGTGTGGCCTCCAGCCATCTCATCACGGTTTGACGAGTCTGCTGAAGCAGCCAGTTATAGCGAGCACAGGCAACACGCTCCCATGCAGCCTCCACAAAAGTGGTTTGGTCCTCCGGCCATGTATAATGAGTCTGTAAAATTTTTTTTATTACCGATGAATATTTAACATTAATATTAATTTAATAAATATACTTACCGTGAACTCTCGACACAATAAATCTATATGCTCACGGGGCACGTGAGATCATGTAGGCCACGCCCCCGCGCATAAACTTCTAGATCGTCCCCGTTATCGTGCGGGGGACGTCCTCCTGCTCAAATCTGCACCAAATATAAATTGATATTATGATATTTTGAATTATAAATAAATTATAAGAAATAACTAATGCATATATTTACCATCTTCCGCGCACACTAACTGCTCTGTGCAGTTCTCCCTCGGGTGGTGGAGGGAGAATTCTGTTAGACCCTCGTGGCCTACGTCTTGATATTGACGTGCCTAGAGCGGCTGAAGGGATGGTGGCTGGAGGTGGGGGGATGGTGACCTGAGGTGGGGGGATGGTGGTGGAAGATGAAGGATCCGTCGGTATAGGTGGGGCAGGTGGTAATCGTCGGGGGGTCCTACGAGGAATGCCTCATCGAGAACTGATATCTCGAACCATAGCTATAAAAATTTAATATAATTACATTATATATAATAGATTAATAGATATATTTAATAATTGAATATATACTTCACATTTATAATTATTCATCATCGTCATTATCATCATCCGTGTAATATTCTTCTTCTTGTTCATCTGTTAACTGAATCCTAAAATTCTTCTTCGTCTCCCTCATCTTCATTCTGTCCTTCCTCCACTTCAATATCGTCGTCATCAACGTATTTTATTTTCAATTGAACAAACTCTGTGTCATCATCCTCAAGTATTGGACTAACTTGTTCTACTTCGGAAGGATCTTCTTCTTGATAGAAGTCATCTGTTGGCTCATTATCTCCAACTATCGGGTCAATTTTTCCTATGGCTTTAGTCTTACTGACTACACGCCAATCTATCATGTCTTTCTTTCGAGACGGATACTGCATATAATATACTTGTTCAGCTTGAAATGGCAATATAAATAGCTCATTTGAAGCCAATTTTGATTTGTAATTGACCTCAACCAGTTGTTTATACTTTGGATGAACTCTCATTCCCCTATCGCTTGTATCAAACAAATGACATTTAAAAAGAGCAACTGATTTACAATCGAAAAATTATAATTCAATGACTTCTTCCAATAGTCTATAAAAGTCAACATCACATTCAGCAAACGTTGTCTCCTTGACGCAGACTCCGACATTCATAGTCTTTTTTGTAGGTAAATATTCAAGTGTGTGAAATTTATATCCATTGACAAAATAACCATTATAACATTGTACAAGTCGTACCGGTCTGCTAGCAAAGTCAAAGATTTGATTATCTATTTCGCATATGTGTTATGTGTTGTAAGCTTGAAACCAATTACGGAACTCACGATTCTGTAATTTTTCTAATTTCTCATCGCTGTAAATTGAGTATTTTGTCACCATCTCAATATCAAATATTTCAATGAACTTCTTAATCTCTGGATAGTTTAGTAAAACGTACAAGTAGGCCAAATGGTACTCTTCATCGTTTAAGAATCCAGACGAGCGAGAACCCAAAGCACGACCGGGGTAACAAAAGATATTTAAACTAGGGGCGAGAAAAAAAAACCGATTTTTCGGTTAATCAGAAAACTGGTCCGAAACCGAACCGGTTTTTTCGGTTAATCGAACCGATTTTTACGATTTCTATTTTTATTTTTTGAAAAACCGGTTTTCGATTTCGATTTTGGTCCAAGAGGTAAAAAGTCCACTAGTTCCGGTTAACCGACCGGTTTGATATAATTTATTAATTTTTAATAATATATATTAAATAATAGAAAAAATTATAAAAAATTATAAAAAATTATTAAAAAAATTATAAAAAAATATTTAAAAAAATATAAAATATATTGAAAATTAGAAAAAAATAAAAAAAATAAAAAAATATTATAAAAAATAAAAATAAAAATATTAGTTTTTTAAGAACATCATATTGGTTCAAGTGGTTTCACTTGTTTTTTCTCAATGAGAATTCGGTATTTATTTGAAATTTTCTCCATAATTTGCATAATATTATTATGTTTGTAGGTTAAAAATTTTTATTGGTTAATCGAAAATTATCGGTTAACCGAAGTTCATGGACTGATTTACGGTTAATGGTTTTGAAAAACCAAAGTTAATGAACCGATTTTTTTTTTGGCTAATGGATCGGTTAACCGGTTCATGCTCACCCCTAATTTAAACAATCATCTGATGGTCGAGCTCCCCCGTATGATGGTCAAGCTCCTCTGTCGTCATTCTGTGGAAGACGATTAAGTCTTGTCTTGGTGGTTAATTCAAAATAAAATGAGTAGAAAGTTAAAATTTCTTGAATTATATATGCTTCTGATATGGAACCTTCAACTACAGCGGTGTTATTTACTTTTTTTTTCAGACGATTCATATATCTTTCAAATAAGTACATCCACTGGTATTGAGTTTTGCTTCCGGTAACAATCATAAGTGACAACTCCCTCAGCCCACAATGTTTTGAGTTCATCAATTAGGGGACAGAGAAATATGTCAATCTCTTTGCGAGGACCCCTAGGACCCGGAATAATCATCAGAAGATAGATAAATTCATCTTTCATACACATTGAGGGCGGCAAATTATAAACTATTAACAACACTGACCATACTGAATACGGAGTTACTGAATTACCAATCAGATTAAAACCATATGTGCATAATTCAAACCTGATATTTCTAGTCTCCCCAGCAAATGAAGGATAACACATATCCATATTTTTCCATGCTTCACTGTCAGATGGATGAGTTCAGCCGAAACTTTTAAACATCTGTATTTCGAATGCCAATATTCCAGTGATTTATGGTCTGCTCTCGGTCTTCATCTCAATGTGGATTTTAATTGTAGACATAATTGGCATTGGATTCTTGGTTTTTGATAAACTCGGGTTTGAATTTAAGCTTGGATTCCAAAGCCATTGTGACTACTACTTTATGGTTTATTTGGTACTTTAGAAACTCTATCATGCATGGTTGGTTGAGGCCATCCACTAGATTAGCAATGACCCGAATACTGGCTTTCTCAAGTCAGTTTACAGATACTCACACTCTTGAGTACAATATGTACTGTTTAAACTATGCTTGCAATTGGTTCCCTTCCCCTGACCCATGACTTAAAATTAATTGTGATGGTTCATTTGCTAATAACGAGGGAGGAGCAAGAGTCATTCTTCGTAACTCCAAAGGCGAGTGCATTTTGCCTCTTTGTCAATTCTTCTCTTCTGATTCAGTATTCTATTCAGAAGCTACTGCCATTTATTTTGCTCTTTCTTATGCTGTTGGCAGGAAATTGGATCGCATTATTATGGAATCGGACTGCAAAGAATTGGTGGAACTCATAAACAGCAATTCTGATCATCCTTCATGTTTGAGATCCTTGCTTGGAGACATTAAAGAACTAATGTTAAAGTTCTCTCATATTAATGTATCGTTTGTAAATAGAAATGTAAACAAAATAGCCCACTGGGCGACAAAACTCGGCTCGAGCTAGAAAGCTGTCCACCTCATGGACGTCCAATCTTCCTCAAGAGCTCGAACACATCCTGTATCATGACTCCTTAGCCGTAGGCTAAAGTATTAATATAAATTGTTTCTTCTGTAAAAAAAAGAGTACTTGTGTAACATGCTTAATTAACTGCATTAATGCATTTATTTATGATCGAGAACTTGACCGTGTTGTCGCCTTCAATCAGGACATCAATCACGGAGTAATAAATATGCTCATTGAATTAAGGTGCTTTTTTTATTGACCCACAACTAATTTAATGTTTGTCGCCCATGAATCATTGTTTCGAACCTTAGTTATAATATTTTATGCGTTTATTTTCATATTTATGTGTTTACAACTTATGCGTATATCCTCGCATTAATTTGTGTACTTTTCATAATGATTATGTTATGAAATTGTTTTTTTTAATATAAAAAAAGTAAGGTATTTTTGTGCGCTCATAACATGTATCCATGATATTGTTTGTAGCTAGTAAGCTAAACGTGCATATTCACATTCATTTTGATATGTATGTTTCCTTTATAATTAGTTGCTTGCCGGAAATATCTTAATTGTGTGCATATATAATTTATTAGAAAAACATAGCACTTAGTACGATTTGTACTACATTTGTTGGCAAGACAATGCTAACAACAACAACAGTTGTATGTTCATTTTATTTGGATCCACACAATTTATAAGATATTTACTAATTATAAAGGAAATTTGCATATAATATCATGAGACATCATGTCATGCTTCAGTATGAACTAGCTGATGAGCTCATGCACCTTAATTCAATATATTGAACAACTCCATGATTGATGTCCACAATTATGAAGGCGACGACTCATCCATACATATATACATATACACGTCATGCAAACAATGCAAATTATAATCATGCTATATATCATTAAAAACGTGTTAAGTTAACTGTGACAGATATATATCCCAATCCAAACAAATAATTTAAAAAGCTACATGTACCTTCGTTTACCTTCAATTAAGCACAATGTCGAACTACACGTGGAGTCGGTCTCATGGGACTCCATACGTCAAACTAAAGACAAAACTACTATGGTGTCAGGTACCATAGGGATTCCTATGATGTCTTGTCGCATGTTCAATCATAGTAGGCTCAGATTCAATCAATGAAATTATAGGTTAATATGTGTGATTTTTTTAAAAAGTAAATTTGGACTTAATATGCGTGAATCTGAGGTGACTAACATTGAACCATTACTAGAAATATGACCTTCACCGATAGTCGGCCCCGTTTGTAATTAAGCCATCGGTGAAGACCATCACCAACGGCGAGCGACGACCTGATTCGTTGCAAAAACGTCGTTGCAAATAACAACATCGATGGTAACTTTGCAATGGCAGAAGCAATCGTTGTTGTTTATATATTAGCAACGGTCAGACAGCTATTGCTAATTAATATTGTTATCAACGACAACTTTATATTGGTCGAGGTAAAGCCGTTGTTGATGACCCGTTACTGATCGGCGAGAGGAACATGCCAATGTTAGCATTCCTATGAACCTGGACGTGATGACAATAAGGCATTTTCGGCTGAGGAAATGTCCTCAATCATGTGTTGATGCCGAGTTCGGGAGATGCACTTGGATATATGAAGGTCCATCGGCCATGCTGCAACATTCAAAGATTGAAGTCGGAGGTTGTGAACGGACTAGAGAAGGTTGAACGGGATTCTTGTCGGGTGATGAGAAGTGAGATGCCAAAGAGAATTTGCGGTGTGATCAAGTTGTTTGTTGTTGAATTATAATTAATGTCCCCCTTAGGTTTGGATAGTGATTTGCAAGAAGCACTAGTATGCCATGTACCCATGCGTTTGTATCAGGAAATCCATGGGCATGCATTAGCAAAATGACCTCTATTGAAGCATTGGAAACAGCACTCCTGTGATGGATGGTTTCCGAAGATTGGAGAAGGTTTGCGGTGGGTTGATATATCCTCCCTTTTGTTGATATTTAAACTTTTTCTTCAAGCAATAAATGCTCTATGGTAGGGGAAAACTTGAAATGTACATCTTTGGGAAATTAAGAATCTAAAATGTAATCTTTGAAAAGTATCATTGTATATATGAAGAATATATATAAGCTGCAAAACTACTCCTTTGTTCTTTTGCTTGTCCTCCTACTCCTCGTTTTTTTTTTCTCTCCATTGGCCTGTACAACGTCGAGGCCAACGGCTGGTGTTAGAGGCGGAAGAACGATGGCGTCAGTCGGTTCCTTTCAATCAAAAGTGCACACATTAACCAAAGGCAACTATGGGATGTGGAGTACGTATCCAATCGACACCCTCTTGTGTTCTCTCGATATATGGGACGTTGTGAAGAATGATTATGTAGAATTCGACTCCGTCGAGAAGGATGAGGAGAAGCTTAAAGAATTGAAGAAAAGAGAGAAGGTGTTATTCACCATTTATCAAGGAGTCAATGAAGCGACGTTCGAGTTGATTGCTCCAGCAAAAACATCGAAAGAAGCGTGGGAGATATTGAAAAAAGCATACAATGGAGTCGATAGAGTAAAGAAGATTCACTTGTAGTCCTTGCGAGGTCAGTTTGAAGCACTACAACAGGGGAATTCAAAGACAATATGAGATTATTTCTCTCGAGTAATCTTTATTGTTCATCAGATGAGAAGAAACAACGAGAAGGTGGAAGATGTTTGTGTCGTAGAGAAAATCTTGCGCTCTTTAGACTCGATGTTCGACTTTGTGACCGTCGCGATTGAAGAATCTAAAGATGATAGTGGAGGAACTCATGGGATCCATGCAAGCGTATGAACAAATAATACAAAAGAAGAAAGGAGATGAAAGAAATTTCGAGCAAGCGCTGCAAACAAAGCTCACCCTCAAGAAGCATGAAACATCCAGAGGAGGCTATTAATGAGGAAGAGTAAGAGGCGGAGGTCGAAGCCGAGGCGGCCGATCTTCTAATTAACTTCGAGCAGAACAACAACCACTGTGATGAAGATGAATCTGTTCAGACAGAGTGTGGCTGTGGAAGAGGCCGAGGCCGAGGTCGCGGACACGATATAGAAATAAAAGTTATAACAGATCTGAAACATAGTGTTTCATTTGTAAGAATTTTGGCCATTTCTCTTATGATTGTTGGTACAACACCAGCGGTGGAGGAGAAAAAGTAAATCTTGTTGACAAAGAAGAAGCTGATGAAGGGCCAGTGTTGTTGATGTCGAACAATGAACCAAAACCACTGCAATATGTTACGTGGATTCTCGATAAAATTAAGAGCCTCCAATCACATGTGTGGAAGAAAGGATTTCTTTGCCAAACTTAAAGAAATACGACTAGGCAACATCATATTTGGTGATCTCTCGAAGAGGCCGATTGAAGGGAAAAGTAATGTAATCTTTGAACTCTCCACAACGGGAAGAAACTTTGCATCTCTGATGTTTACTATGTTCTCGATATTAAAAGTAATCTCTTGAGCATCGGGCAGTTGTTGGAAACGTTGTCGCCGTTGCAACTTTATATGTGTGACGGTCGATAAGTTCGTGTCACTTTATCAACTCGCGAATTATATTATTTTCAATTTCAATCCTAAAATTATACCGACAAGTTATCATTAATAGTGTAGAATGCACTACTAATTAATAGTGTTAACTTCAACTAAGTAAAATATAATTATGCATTAATTAGAGCGAAGTAATTATAAAGTATCAAAAAATTATGAAGTCTACAAATGACCTAAACTTAAAACATTATGATCCAACATTGTATTATTTTAGCTAATAATTTTTTATGCTTCATCTAGTCATACATATATCAGCTCCAAACAAAGGTACTTGTACTAGAAAATTGTACAAGTCACTTTAAAGTTGTTCTGTTTAAGTTGAACTAGAACTAGAAAATAGCTATGTATTAGTTATGAATTCAGTCAATCTGAACTAGAAAAATATTGAAAAATGATAAATTACAAGACCTAGGAAGAAGGTGAAAATATTAATTAACCACCAAAAGCTTCATGAAAGTTTTTATAATGAAAAAGAATAACAAAAAGGGTCATATAACTTTAAGATTTAAAACCTAGGCATGAAAGAAGTAATAACATTTGAAATGGATAGCAAAGGTACGTAACGTGGAATAAATAACTTGTCAAATATTTCCATATGAAAGGGCTGGAGAGAGAATGCAAATTTGCTAAACTAAGGACAGAGAAGAATCCTAATTAATTCAAAGTTCATTGCATGGAAAGAATTGAATAAAGAAACCTAGATGATGGATGCTCTAAGATATTTAAGAAAAACCAAGAACATGGATATATAGTTCAATTTACAACTTATATTGTAATAGCTTAATAACCAGTCAATAAGACCACATAGAGATGATATATGTGAGCGTGAGCATGATCTACTTAGAGACAAAAATATTAATTATCCATAGCTTATATAGTAATTACGGTACAATAAGCTCTGATCTTGTCCAAAATTAGCACAAACCAATTAAACTCACTCAACTCTAAAATTAGCACAAACCAATCAATTGATAGACGAGGAAAACAAGGAGGGCAAGTTGGCGAGGGATCACCGCCGAATGCGATGTCAGTTCTAAATTTATTTGCCAATATATTTCCAATAAGATATATTTCTTTTTTCCATTTCACAAATGTATATAGGAATCAGTGACTAAAACTTGTAGTATTCATACAACTTGTATATACTTCAAATATTGCTAGTTTATATAGTAGATAGGGATCATGATAAGCTCCAAAGGAGGAGATAGTGATCATTTTGTTAAGCTTCAAATGCTAGTTTGGATAGTAGATAGGGATCATGGTAAGCTCCAAAGGAAGAGATAGAGACTTCCCTGATCATGATAAGCTCCAAAACAAGTGTTAAGCTCCAAAGGAAGAGATAGTGATCATTTTGTTAAGCTCCAAAAGAAGTGTTAAGCTTCAAATGCTAGTTTGGATAGTAGATAAGGATCATTTTGTTCACCATGTCAACTCATACCACTACTTACCTTGAAAGCAAATTAGATAGAATGGTTTGTTCTTATCCTTGCCCCTCTTGCCTACCCTATGGTTAGGACAGAATTAGCTTCATGGCCATGGAAGAGCAATCATTTTGTTGTCAACCTTTCAAGATGCCAAAGGGCCACTTCAATTGCAATATTAATTAATCAAGGAGGGTGAGTTTTGATGAATTGAACTATAAGTAGAAAGTTCATATGTATCATAGAGTTAATTTATAACTCCTCCCAAGTAGGGCGAACCGAAACGATTTGAACCAATCCAAAAATTTTTTCGTATTGAAATTTCAAGTTGTATCCGAACTGAATTGTTCCTAAATCGATCTAACCCGAACTGAATTAATTCGGTTCGGTTTGGTTCCAACCCAAAAAAATCAAAATTTTATCCAACATTACACTACATTGCTAAATTTCCCCTGCAATGAAATTTATCCAACATTGCACACCCTAAGTTACCCACTTACCCTACCTCCCCGAACCCAAAATCTCAAAAAAATAATATTTTTACTTATTCGGTTTTCGGTTGAGGTCTGTTCCTTAATTCCAGGAACCAGATGCATACCGAGTTCCATTGTTCAGGTTCGGTTCGGATCAGGAACCGAACCTGACAATGTTGAAACTGAACGAACCAAATATTTTGGTTCGGTTTTTCGGGTTGGTGCATCACTGTGTTTCCGAACCAAAATATTCTCTTCAGACTCTAGAAAAGCTCCCTGAAGCAGTTGGTGCATTAGTGTGTTTCCGAAATTTGCTGTATACGACTCAGTGGATCCTTCAGTTGCTCCATCTCTTCAAATGGTATTAAATTTTTTTCTCAATTTTTCATGTATTTTGTCAAATATTTTCCTTTTTTCAGTTAAGAAAATGAATTTTCTTTGTTTTCATTATTTCAAACAACTGGAAGATTAATCTCACATAATGTTAATACGAAACCTCTACATATATTTGAATATTTTAGTGTTGATGGTCATATGAGTATTCTGCTTAACTATTGTGAGAGTAAGATGACTTGTGTTGATTCTGACATCCCAATTTGCCCTGAATTGAATAAGGTCAGGGTGATTGGATTGGTACGAACAAATTTAGATGATTAATGGTTGGCCTGCAAAATGACACGTAACCTTGTAACGGGGCATTTGGTATGTTGGTTGGACTTGACACTGGGAGGAGGGTTGAATAGTGTCAATTTTATTTTACTCAATTTTATCTTAGCTTAATGGAATTGTTCTTTGATGATTGATATGATCTCAATTCAATGTCAATGATAAAAACAAGTAAATAAATAATGCAAACAATAATATTTATAGTGGTTCGGTCAACCGCCTACTCCACTACCTTGGCTTATTACCAAGGATTTCTAAACACTACTTTATAGAATTTATGTTTTTCTTTGAATACGCTTGAGGACACCCTTCTCCCTCACTTGAAGAACACCTCAATCCTATTCACCTAGACAAAACATAATTCTACAAAGTTTACCATAAGTGTTTGCTAGCACACCTAGCAAGCTATCTCAAATTAGAAAATAAGATACAGTAGCGATTAAATACAAGGAAAGAGCTAAGGAATCAAAGATTAAACCAAGCTTCTTTCCACTGCCTTCTTGTCTTCAACTCGCAAGATGATGACTCCAAGGATTGCAGCCAAGTTTAAGTAGAAAGAAACGACGGATTAGCTGTTGAGAATGGAAGCAGAGGACGCGCGCAGGTGAAGCTCTTTGAAGGCTTTAAAGATCTCTTTTAATGCTCAAGTAGGATTGCAAAAAGTGTATAATGAAGTTTGGTGAGAGGTATTCAAAACCCCTCACCCGAACGAACCGTTCAACGGGCGAAAAATCAACCGTTGAGCCCGTTTGGTCACGGCCGATCGATCTGTCGAGCATTTCAATCTATGTTTGGGAAAGAGAAGTCAGGAAGGGTGCGTTGTTATGGAGGAACAATTACACCCACAATCTTAAAAAAAAATGAAGAAATGGCAGCAATGCAAGAAAAACATGATCAAGAGGTGAAGTCTTTGAAGGAGCAACATGCAATAATGGAAGAAAGACATGCAAAAATGGAAGAGAAACAGAACCAGATGCAACACCAAATGCAAGGAATGCAATCTCTTTTGAAGACATTTATTACACAGGCAAACCCAGATTTGGACATAGAGGCTATAACAGCTCTGTTGGCACACCAACTACTCCAAGGGATGCCAATAGCATCTTTGGTTGTTCTACTTCCACACATCATCCTCAAAATCAGGTAATTTTAGTTTAATATATGATTATGAAGTCTTCTTATCATTTTTAATTATTAATTGATTTTTGCAGGAAATGATGAATTGAGATGATCAAGAGGACTTGGCTAATGGGAATGCTAGGCTTAGAATAATTTCATATGTTTGTGAACTTTATTTAGATTTAATTGTGAAATTATGGAATGGGAATACTATAATTGTGAACTTATTATTCAATTAAATATATTATAAGTTTGAATGAAATTTATGTTTTCGAATCTATGTTTGTGAAATTGTATGGTTGTCTATGAAATTGTATGAGTGTCTGTGAAATTGTATGGTTGTCTATGAAATTGTATGAGTGTCTATGAAATTGTATGGTTTACAGGAATATATATACATTTTAGGAACAAATATGAACCCGCGCACAAACAATACAAATATGAACCAACCTATAGGAACGGTTTTTCATCATTCCTAATGTACTATAGGAACGGCTAAGAACCGTTCCTATAAGATTTACCTATAGGAACAGTTAAGAACCGTTTCTATAGGGTGGAACTATAGGAACGGTGTAAAACCGTTCCTATAGGGTGGAACCACCCTATAGGAACGGTTCTATACCGTTCCTATAGGGTTGGTTTATAGGAACACTTTTATAACCGTTCCTATAGGCTGGATCTATAGGAACGGTTTTTTTGGCAGCGCAACCATAGGGAAGAAAACCGTTTCTATAGCTTAACGGAACGGCTGATTTGAGTACACATAGGAAACCGTTCCCGTAGGTCTATAGGAATGATTTTTTATCTTTTGGAAACGGTTTTCAACCGTTCCTATAGATTAAAAATGTTGTAGAGAATACTACTGTTTAATTAAATTCTATGTTCTTCTTGATCCGTCAGCCGCTCTCTTCCTTATTTTCTGTTGATGTGATCTCCTCCGTACCACAACATACAGCATGTAGCTACAATTCCCACTGCACCTTTCTATAATAAACATATAGGGTTTGCCCTAATTATATGCGTTCTTTATGATTTTGGTGATTGTTGTACACAATATATAGCAGTATAGACTATAGAATCATAAATTCAATCATTAATTTCTCATTTAATTTTGTTAGTTAGCTAGGCATATATATTCACTTGCATTAAATGAATGAAGTATCATCTACAGCATCCTAATATCCTGCTGATTTCCTGGATACCCGTACCCCAAAACAGTGAATATTCTTACGAGATATAGTATTTAATTTGATGTGACAAACTATGAAACAAATGATCTCCTGTCTTACTAGCTCAATCGGGACATCATTCACCTTGATTAGCCCGTGTCTGCTATTGCAGTGCGCCACCGCAATCGCCGTCTTCTTCCCGCCGAAGCACTGCACGGACTCCGCCGCTGTCGCCATCGTCGCCGCAAAAGCTCGGTGCGAGATGGAAACCCTAAAACTACAAACGATCGACTCGTTGATTGGGAAAGGGGGGTGGAATCGGGCACTACAACAAATTTGTTATATATCGACATCATAATTTTGACATCTACTAAAGACGTCGAAATGTAAAATTATTTTTAAAAAATAATACAATAAATTTCGACGTCTTTCGCTGACGTCGAAATTTTTTCGACGCCTGACAACAGGCGTCGAAACATTTCGACGTTTCACAACAGTTGACAACAGGGGTCGAAATGTTTCAACACCTAACAACAGTTGACAGGCGTTAAAATATTCGTTTCGACGTCTGAGAAGACGTCAAAATATTTGACATACCGACGTCGCATATAGGTGTTAGCCGGCGTCGATACGTTTAACGTTTTGACGTCAGTTCAGCCGTCAAAAAAAAAATTAAAAAAAATATTTTTAACATATCGACGTCTCTGAGAGGCGTCAGTATATTTTTTTAATTTTTTAATATAAAATTTCATCCGCGTGTGGTGGAAATCGAGCGGGATTCACGCCCACTCGATGTCTGCCACGCTGCGGAAATCGAGCGGCAGCGGATTCACTGCCGCTGGATTTCCACCGCGCGTCGGAAATCGAGCGGCAGCGAAGATTCGCTGCCGCTGGATTTCTGCCACGCGGCGGGTAACGGGCGGACGAGCGCGCAATCGCATGCGCTCGCCGAGGCAGGAGGCGGGAGATTTCTCGCCTCCTGTAGATTTTTTTAATAATTTATTGCCGCGCGATTTCCTCCACGCGGCGGGTAACGGGCAGACGAGCGCGCAATCGCACGCGCTCGCCGAGGCAGGAGGCGGGAGATTTCCCGCCTCCTGTAGATTTTTTTAATAAATTTTTTAATTTTAATTTTTTTTAACATATTTTATTTATTTATATTCTTCTACACTTTTCTCATTCTTCTCCGACGACGAGAGGCAAGAGCGCGCAATCCCGCCTCCGACGATGGATTCCCTCACTTGATCGCCAACTTGGTTCCGTCGTCTTGCATTCTGAGGTAAACCTTACCGAATCCGCTGACCCCAATCAAGGCCTTCTCGTCGAAGTTCTTCGTCGCCTCCCGTATCTCGACTAAAGTGAAGATCCTGCGGACGCCAATGGTGCCGGAGGCGAAGACGCCGGAGTAGCCGCTCCTGATCTTGTGCGATCCGAACCGGTTCCTCGATCCCCCCTTGCTGCAGCTGCTGCTCACGAAGCTGGACTGGTTCGCGTGTAGAGGGAGGAGCCAAGACGAGAAGCTATTCTTCTTCTCCCACTCCGGCCGCCGCCTCCATCGGCAGAACATCGTCACAAGATGATTCGCACAAATCTTAAAACAACCTATTATTTTCAATTTTTAAAAACGTAGAGGATGTTTCCGTAAACTTATATCTAAAATACAGATTGAATATTTTATTGAAAAATATAATGAACTTATATCTAAAATTATCTATAATCAATATGATTAGCATATTGACGTCTCCACAGGCGTCAATATGCTAAACATATTAACGCCAGTGAAGGCGTCAATATGTTTAGCATATTGACGCCACATATTGACGTCAAAGGCGTCAATATGTTGGCATCAATATACATTCCTCCGTGATCGTCGAAATTTTAAATATTGACGTCTCGTTTCGACCGTACACGTCGTCGAAATTTAAATATTGACGCCTCTTTTTTGACGGTAAAAGGCATCGAATTTTAAATATTGACACCTGCATAGACGTCAATATTTAAAATTAAGCGGTGGTTATTTGACACGCGTTTTCGACGAATTTACTGCCGTCAGTATGCAAATATTTACTTTATCCGACGTCAAAATTTATTTATAATTTGCCGTCAAAATTCAAACGATGTGTTGTAGTGGGAAGATGAGGGAAGGATAAGAGGAAAGCAGGGGAATCGTGAGAAAATAATGTTAAGGACCGGCGCCCTACGCTAGTGCCGGTTATTAATTTAATTAAGCATATATAATCAAATTAATAACCGGCGCCGATAAGGACACCTTTTATATACCGTCTGTAAATATTACTTTTGGAAAAGTATTATATTCTCTTAATTGATGTGCCTAAAAATTATATAATAAAGTATTCATAATTATTAATAAAATTATAATTCATACAACGTGAGTGTTAGAAAGATTATTAAACATATATATTATTAGTTGATGAAATTACTTTTGTTACAGTGGTATATATATATATTCTCACGCTAGGCATATATATATATATATATATATATATATATTCACTTGCATTAAATGAACGCAGAATGTATCATCTACAGCATCCTAATATCCTGCTGGTTTCCTGGATATCCGTAACATTTTTTGTTCTTACGAGATATAGTATTTAATTTGATGTGACAAACTATGAAACTAATGATCTCCTGTCTTACTACCTCGTCCGTAATTTATGCACGAGCAAGGTGCTTTTCTCGAGGGAATTGAAAGAGTTCAGCAGTACTGCATCTAATTCCTACTAATTAATGACCTCTTGTCTTGTCTTAATTTGCTTGTAATTAATTAATTAATTAAATGCTATTCTTTTGAATAAATTATAATGTTTAGCCTCTATAACAAGTTTCTCTTTCCTTTCCAGAATATCCAAGACAATCGAGCGCTATCATAGCTATTGTTATGCGTCCCAAGACTATGCGGTGGATGATCAAGAGACACAGTTACACGTATATTTAGGGTGATAATTATTCTCATTGTGAAGGGTGATCAGCTAATGATTAAATGAGCACTTATATGTGTCTTGCCTTTTAATTTGCCTTTCAACCAATATATGCTAGGTATAGTATATATGTTTGTTAATTAAATTCATGACTTAACGTAGAGTTTAGATTGTTAGTAAGAGATTTAATCTATTTATTATATATTCTTAACACCCCCTTAATTGCCGTTGCGATTGGATATACATAACAATTTGTGCCCAGCTGGAGTTATTGGGTTGGGCTAGCTTGGCTCGAAAAAAATCACATCCTACCCGATAAAAAATCGAGCATGAGATCCCAAGCTCGACACAACACGAACATTAAAAGGGACCAACACGGCACGACTCGTGTCTAGCCCGATAACTTGAAAGAAAGAAAATTGAATCAGGACCGAATCGGCTTGTCGAGCCAATTCGACCCGATAGATTGATAATGAATTGGGCATGCTTCAACCCGATATCATGAATCGGGCCCGATAACATTATGAGGTGAGAGTGGTCATTATGCTTGATTTTAAGGTTTATTATATATCATTATATAAAATTAAAATTTGATCTTCAATTAGACGAGAGTGGCCCGATAACCTACAAATGTTAATTTATGATATATAAGCCCTAAAAACTTTATGTAAAGTAGAGGGATTTTGAGAGGCAGTTTTGTTTGGCCTACTACTAGACCTCCTGACTTGGTGGCAATTTTGGCTCAAGATCTTTGATCTTGTTGATTCTTTATTAGTTTAATAATAGTTTTTTTTTTGGTAAAAAAAAAGGTGCAAGTGTTTGTTTCGCACTTAAGCACAATATTGAAATGGATAAATCCTCTTGTACCACGTCTGTTTAACAAAGTAGATGACAAGACTGGACAATAATTAATGAGATTTGGTACGGGCAGTGGCGGAGTCAGAAATCAAATTGAGAGGGAGCAAGCTGATGGACTACAAGTAGGAGGCGGATTGATTTGTTGTTGGCTGCAAGGCGGAGCACGTGGTGACGTGGGCACGACCATGACGACAGCGCACTGGTGCAGGGAGATCGAGAGATGACAGCCAACGGGGGGTGAGACTGGCGACAATGGAAGGGAGGGATCGAGAGCTAAGGGAAAAATATATAATTTACTGATAGATGAGGAATTTTGAAATTTGTGGATGGCAAAAGAGGATAAAAATTTAAAATATAGAGAGGATTTTTTTAATTTACGAGGATAAAAATAAATAAATATTAGGAATATGAGGGTAATTTTATGAACAAAGAAGGGTAAAATTGTTCCCTACAAACTATAGATAGTAAAATTGAGGTAGGGGGCAATTTTTTAAAAATTCTGGGTACGAGATAACTAGCTATTTTTTTTGTACCGAGAAAAAGCTCAATGCTTGTTCCCTACAAACTATAGATAGTAAAATTGAGGTAGGGGGCAATTTTTTAAAAATTCATCATATAAGAAATTACTTTTCAAAATTGAGATGGGGGGCAATTACCCCCATCCCATCAACGAGGCTCCGCCCCTGGGTACGAGATAACTAGCTATTTTTTTGTACCGAGAAAAAGCTCAATGCTGTGAACTATGAGCGCATGTACAATGATGCAAATTATCATCATGCCCTTCAAACAAAATAAAATATGATAATATTACATTTTTAATATTATATTAATAATATTATTATTATTATAATATCAACAAAATATTTTGCATAGTGTTTAATATCTTTTTTATAACAATTCAAACATGTAACAATATAATTGATATTGTCTCTTGACGTGTTAATACAAAACAGACGTATGACATAACTAATTTTCTTGTCAAACAAAAATAAATCAGTGTCCTTTGCAGCCATTTTCCCGTAATGTACTATCTACATTGTCTAAAATCGTGCAATTTATAAAACAAACGCTATGTAGAAACATATTTTAGCATTTGTAGCCAGGTTTCACTTGGTGCCAATCCCCAATTGGTGCCTGAATTAGTGTCGGTTTGCATAAACCAGCGCCTAGGCGTCGGTTTGCAAGCAACTGGCACTAATTGGGTACTGACGTCGGTAAAAATTGACGCTAGTCTAGGTGCCGGTTTGCAGAAACCAATAGTAAAATCGGCACTTGGTGTCGATTTTCAATTGGACACCTACCAATTAATCCCATATCGATTGTTATTTTTTTCTAAGCATCATTAACTATAATAAATAATTCTTAAATTGTTAATTAATCAATCGAAATTTTTTGCGTTTGTTTGTCTTAACGTTATATAAAAAATTCAAACAAAGCAAAATTTCTCCGGGGTGTGCAATTTTTTTCTAAAAAATACTAAACTAACATACCATTTTAAGTGTTGATATGCCAATTTTTACCCTCTTTCTTTTCGACTCCACTTTCTTCGGATTTAAAAGGGTCAGTATTTCAATTTCGGCAGCAATTAGCGCCGGTTTCTTTATTGGAATTAGAACCAATTTTTTATTTAATTTTTATAGTGTTTTGACATTGACTTGACTTCAAATTAAGGTTTAGGAACTTGCTGCATGTCCGAGTTGATAATTAGTAACTAAGCTTAGCTAATTGGTATTTCTCACCATCCATTTTATCATGTTTGTTTTAAAGTGTTTATAACATATTATTTTCAGCTTGTTGGTTTTTAGGCATTGAGTTCTTGACTGTGTTCTTGTATCAGTTATCCAAGTATCAGGAAATTTCCAGGTTGAATGCAAAGTATGAGTCTCTGCAGCGCTCCCACAGGTTACTTTCCTACATAATTAAGAACATATATAACATTAATTATATCTGATTACCTTGCACTTTTTATCAGATTATTGATTGACTTAATCAAACATTTAATAGTTATATATTCTGCTGCAATTAATTAGTTCAATATGGCTAACTAATCCTCTTTCAGACATTTACTTGGAGAAGACCTTGGACAGCTGAGCGTGAAAGAACTGCAGCAACTTGAACGACAGCTTGAATCATCACTGTCTCAAGCCAGGCAGAGAAGGGTAATCTCCTTTTCTTTAACCCTTGCAATCCACAGAGCATATAACATTCAACATTCTCTAGTTATAAGATTTCACAAGCAGAGGAGATTACATTTGATCAGTGTTTAATTACTTATGTTTCTTCTGCAGACACAACTGATGCTGAACCACATGGATGAACTTCAAAAGAAAGTAAACAACTTCATCTGTACTACTTAATTTTTCTGATGAACTAAAATGCTAACATTGTTGTTTCATAAACACTTCCTCAGAAGGTTCAGCTGGAGGAGATTAACACGCAGCTTAAAAAGAAGGTTCTGCTTTAACTGGAAGTTTATTTGAATCTACTTAATCCTTTTTAGTCAATCACATAACATGGTCAATTGACATGATGGTTCCACAGCATTTTGTTCAGCTTGAGGCTGAAGCTAGCTGCTGCTTAAGAACCATCAACGAAGGACCTTGGACTTCCAATGCATCCATGATTGCAGCTGATCCTTTCTCCTTCCATCTCCAGCCAAACACCTTTCCCACTCTGCAATTTGGGTATCCTTTTGTTAATTAGTTCAGTATATGTGATGCTTATTACGTAGATGCAAATTAATCAAACCAATATATGTTTATGCAGGTCTCAGTCTCAGCACTCTGCTCCTCCTGAAGCAGCCAATCCTGGAAACAGTGTTGTGGATGACAATTACATGCTGAACTGGGCTCTTTAATCTGAAGTCTTTAATTGACCTAGTTGATATGGAAGAATTTAGGGTCAATTTCTTGGTCATATATACCAGTGAGCAACTTAAGTTTGTAGTCTAGTTAATTCTCTACTAAGTTGCTCCAACTTTTGACTTGATCGTGCTGTATCTTTCTACTTAATGAATGTAAAGACTCCAGGTTGTGGTGTACGTACTACAAATTGGCAGTCGGAGAATAAGTGTTGGATTGTTGTTGTATGTATAAGGAGCTTCATTTTGTGGATTAGGATCTCTGTTAACTTGAGATGTCTGTTAGTTATTGGGATTAAGAATCTCATGACAATTGAATTAACTCGCATTTAGTTAAGGTAAATTTCCCAATAATCATTACTTAAAAATAACATCAATCAATGATGGTACATCATGAGAACCCAATCTCTTTAGAAGATACGTGATGCGTATATGTAGCAGCAAAGCAATAGATTAAGTAGCTAGAATCCTAAAGCGATGATCTGATCAAATTAAGGAACTCGATCTCAAAGCTGCTACTTGGTGAACTCCATGACCCAGTAGCCGGCAAACACATGAAGGGCACTGAAACCGGCGAAACCGGCTTCGCTTGCCAGGGCCTTGAACTCCTCCTCCGTCCTCTCTTTGCCGCCGATGTTGTAGGTCGACATGCAGATGTCCATCTGGAAGATTGCTTGCGCTTTCGGCGTCGTCTCCGGAACTACTGGAACCACGCATTCCACCACTATCACCTTCCCCTTCTCCGGCAACGCTTTCCAGCAATTCTTCAGTATTTTTGTGCAGTGCTCGTCAGTCCAATCATGGAGAATCCACTGCAATTTCATTTCGGAAGTAAAAGCTTATATCCAGTGCAAGGAAAGGATGGATGATGAGATTTATTGGAATAGGACTTACATGGGCAGCCTGCTGCCTGCCCATATAAGCCTCTATGGGCGGAATGATTAGATCGCGACACATTATCCCGCCCGAATCTCGAAGCACCATCAACGGAGATGATGAAGCTGCCTCTCTCTCTTGCCTCTCTCTGCCGACCTATGAATTCATAGGGGCTAACCTATGAATCCATAGGGCATCAATGCTCTCTGCAGCGCTGCCTCTCTCTCGATAGCGCTGCTCGTTGATGTGTGCTTCGAGAATCGGGCGGGATGATGTGTCGCGATCTCATCATCCCGCCCATAGAGACTTATATGGGCAGGCTGCCCATATAAATCCTATTCGATTTATCTCTAGCTGAGGCATGTGAATGGCATGTTGGGAATATTTATATATATATATATATATATATATATATATATATATATATATATATATATATATATGACATATCTACAGAATGATCTAACAGGTGGGGCCCTTGAGTGCTATCTGATTGAAGGTGGTCCCTATCTACTGCATATGTCGACCCCACCGATGTTAATCCTATTTTTTGTGATTAATTAATCAAAATCGACACAGATTAAATATCTGTTAACATAAATCCAAAAGAAAATCTATCGGTTTCAAAAATTAATTTTCGAAATCGAAATCCACCGATTATTCGACGGATAACCGAAAATCTGAAATCGATTTTTGTCAATTTTTCATATTCTATATGAAGCACAAATTCACTGTCTAAAATCAAATTTTATCGTTTGATTGATCGATTTTAATTATTATACCGATTTTAATTGTTATAATAATCTTGAGCCACCTTTCCTTTTCTAAGAAAAAATTAATTACATTAATTTTTACCTTCATGAAAATGGCATCTCCACCGGGAATACTTTCGAACATGTCTCCGCTAATATGTTCAACTCCTGCAACCAAAAGGATGATCGTAAATAGGGCTATCCACAGGTCGGGTCGGGTCGAATTGGATTTGAAGAAAAAAATTAATTCGACACGATCAACAGGCAATCGGACTGGGTCGAGTTTTGAAGTTAAATTTTTTGAACCCAATCCGACTCGACCTGCTCAAAATCGGATCAAGTAATCGAATTACTCAATAAATATAAACTAAAATAATAATTTTTGAATAATAATAATAAAACAACCTCCCAAATCTTCCCAAGATAAGATCTTGGAAAGACATGTCTTCCAAGATCTGATCTTGGGAAGACACACCATCTCGCCCAAGATCTCACTGCTTATCCTTGGAAAGAGATCCACTTTCTTCAGGGAAAACACGGGCTGAAACGCGTCTTCACAACTTATTTATTTAAAATGTTTTAAAATGTTTTTAACAAATAATAATAATGTTATTAATTGGATAAATCGGGTAGAGTATCGAGTAATCGAGTTTCAAATTTTGAAATCCAAGATCCGATCCAATTATAGTCGGGTTGAATAAATTGAACCTGATTACCCGACTCGACCCGTCCCGAATAATTCGGATCGGGTCGATTTCTCGGATTCATTGGGTCGGGTTTGACCCATGAACAACCCTATTCGTAAATAATATGCGTGAGGACGGGTCGGAATGTCCCGATTCAGCCCAACTCCAAAAGTTCGAGAAAAATCTCGTCCCGATTCAAAATCAAGACAGGACCAGGGCAAAAGTCCGGAATGACATAAAAAATTAGAATGTCCTAGCCTGACCCCGTTTATGATATAATTAATATAAATTTTTTGAAACGTCATAATACAAAATAATATTAATTATTTAATGTAAAAATTATTTTTATTTTGTAGGAAAAAATAATATTAACAAATTTGAAACCTTTCCATCCCGTTCGGATCTGTCCCAAAAATGTTTGGACAAAACAAAATCAGACTACTTTCGTATTCGGACCGGAACACATAAATATTTGAGTCTCGGCTCAGAACAGGGACGGTATCAGATAATATCAAATCCCGGCCCGAACTAGTAAATATATCTGATTAGATCGCCAATTGAAGAAATATACGCGCTGATCGATGTAATCAGCTGACCTGGGAGGGGGTGTGCAGCGGAGATGACGTGAGGGAGGTCGAAGTTGATGCCCTTGATGTGGGGGTGCCGGGCGGTGATCATACCGAGGGTGGCGCCGATGCCGCCGCCGACGTTGACGAGCACGTTGACGTCGTCGAAGCCACCGTAGACGCGAAGCAGGTTGTTGACGATGATGGTGGAGTGGCCTTGCATGGCGTTGTTGAACACCTCGTTGAAGCGTGGATCCGTGCCTTGGTACTCGAACGACGACATCCCGTACGCCGCCTCCACCGGATGCCCTCCGTCCAACACCGAATCCTTCAGATAATGCCTGCCATGAATCGAACACGCTTAATTCCCCTTGTGTGCTTACTGTTTACTAACAAGAGAGAGAGAGAGAAAGAGACGACGTCAACAATATATTCAAGATCAGAGAAAGAGCTGTACCAAATATCCATGAAGACCTTATCCTGATGAAGCAATACTAGGTAGGCTATAGAGCCGTTCTCGTTCTTGGTCAAGTACTTGCAGATGGGCGCCGTGGAGTACTTCCGCGACCGGCGGCCGTCGGCGCCAGTGACGACGGCGCAGCCGACGATGTAGCTGGCGGCGAGTAAGCGGAGGATGCGGTCAACCATGGCGGCGGCCACCTGTGGCTTCTCGGCAGGCAGCCGGGCGGTGATCTCCTCCGCGCTCAATGCGGCGGCTGTGGTGGCGTCGGCCGAGGCCGCCTCGACCAAGATCTCGAGGAGGCCGAGCTCGATCGCGGTTTTGAGGATCATGGGGAGGACGGCGCCGCAGGACAGCTGCAGGGCGCGCGAGCATAACTCCTCGTCCTCCTCCGGCGTCATCTGCAATAAGTTGTTGGCGGGCGCCATTGGAGCAGCGAGATAGCAAGAGGAAGACTATTTTGGCACAGTAGGAGGAAGACGATGACAATAAGTTCTTCGTATTATATGTATATATTAATGTTTTTGTCTAAATTAATTAAATTGATATTGTAATATTATTGTAATAAAAAGATTTATTTTATCGTACGGTTTTATATTATGCATGTCTTCGCATCTGGACATCGTTGAGGATATGGTCAGATCATCGAATCCACTCAGTTGGATTATTGACTCAGTTACAGATCATATATTTATTTTTAAATACCAAATATAATTAAGCTTTTTAGAGAAAATAATGTTTTTTTAATTAGCACGAGTATAATGTGCCAAGCTGGCAGATATGAAATATAATATTTTGTTCGTTTAAGAAAATATATTTGCGTATATGAAAAAGGCCGGATACCATGATGCGTTGAATAGATAGACACATCTAGGAATAGTGGACATCTCAATCTCATTATTATTTGAAGTAGTCCATGGCCCCCAGGTAGGGATGAGTATGGACAGACTAATTGATCTATTAGAAAAAAAAAAAAAATCGATTCATTAATTTAAATTATTCAAAATTATTAATCATAAATTAATTTATTAACTTCGGTTAACCGTTATTTTAATTTTAGTTTTTTTGATTCAATTAATCGATAATTTTGGTTAATCAATATAATTTTTTAATCTACAAACATAATAATATTATGCAAATCATGGAGAAAAATCTAAATAAATACCGAATTCTCATTGAGAAAATAGGAAAAAAAGTGAAACCACTTGAACCAAGATAATGTTCTACAAAAACTAATATTTTTATTTTTATTTTTTAAATATTTTTTTTGATTTTTTAATATTTTTTAAATAATTTATTTTTTGTAACTTTTTAATAATTTTTTTATAATTTATAAATTATTATATAATATATATATTATTAAAAATTAATAAATTATATCGAACCGGTCGATTAACCGAAACTGGTGGACTTTTTACCTCTCGGACCGAAACCGAAACCGAAAACCGATTTTTCCAAAAATAAAAACCGAAATCGAAAAAATTGGTTCGATTAACCGAAAAAACCGGTTCGATTTCGGACCGATTTTTCGATTAACCGAAAATCCAATTTTTTTGCTCTACTCTAGCCCCAGGAGATGCGTCGGGACTGTGGTGGAAATAGGCCAAACGGCCTATCAGGGGCTTGTGGCCTGGTCTGGCCTCTTTAAAAAAAAACTCATGCCTAGGCTTATTTCTAGGCTTTTTTCTTATCAGGCCAAGCTCACTGTAAGACCTATTGAGCCTGATAGGCCAACCTGGGCCTGTTAAGGCTGTATATTTAATATATAATAAATATATAATATTATTAGTTTATTATATAGTTTAATTATATATAATAAAATATATATTTTAATTTAATAAAACAACAATCATTGTTGTTATGTTTAAATTTATTGGTATCATTTTTATATTAGAATTTAGAAGTATATTTTATAAATATATTTTAAGTTTTAACAGACTTTATAAACAGGCCACAGGCTAAGCCAGGCCTAAGAACATGCCAAGCTCATGCCGAAAAAATAGCCTATAACAGGCCAAAGGTCAGGTCCAGACATATTTTTTACTATGCAGGTCTGGTTTGGCCTTTTTCGACCCCTAGTCGGGACTCAGTTTGCCTCATGACATGTTTATTTTCCATCTTTTGTTGCTTATTTTCATGCTAAATTCGAATTAAATACTTCCTAAAATGTGTTTATTATTTTGTTTAATTTTTAGGCAATAAATGATGGAAAGAGATCAAAAAGAATCCTCTTGCACGTTTTTTGGAAGTTGGAAATCGAAAAGACAGTTGGACCTGGTCGCACTGCTTTGGACGTGCCCACGCCTTAGTAAAGATGCATGTGGCAGATCCAGAATTAAGTTTGAATTCAATGATGATTTTTGGAGAATGAAAATATTTGTGTTTGTGATGTGTGGCTAATTCACTTCTTTCTAGCTAAAGGACGATTCAATATTTCGGTTCTACGGTTGTGAGATTCCTTTGTGCTTAACATCTTTTACTTCTTAGTATCCATTTATTTTCTGCAAAAATTATTCTATTGTTCCTTTTTAATTATCGGTATGTTACCAGATTATTAGGATAATAGCCAATCTTCCGGTATGGTTGTTCCATGCCGAGTTTAGAGGCAAACTAGTCGAGGTTGCTATTCAATCTGTGCTAATGGAATTCTTGAATTAATATGATGTGAGATTGTTATTCAATTCACATAGTCTATTAAATTGCTAGAAATAAAGGAACTCATCCTTTTGTCTATGATCAATCCTACGAACCGAAATTGAGAACGTACCTTTAGCTAGACCTTCATCTCATTGATTTATCCTTAATTTTAATTACTATTTTTAATTATGTCTTCTTGTATCTAATCAAAACCCCCCTTTTTCCTTTTTTGTAATTTGTGGGTTTGAAAGAATTTAAAACTAACCAGACTCTTTAGATTCGACCCTACTTATCACGACTACAAAATCTCAATAAGTAGGTATTTATTTTTGGTGGATTCGACACTCATCAAATTTTGGCGCCGTTGCTGGAGACGGGTAATAATCAATTTTAATATTTTTGTTAACCAGTTTTGACTGTGTAGGAAAATTCCAGACAGGTTAGACGTGGGCGCGTCTTAACATTGATGGTCAGATCTGATCGCACAGGAGAACTCATATACGATCCTGAGATTGAGAGGATTGCTAGAAGTCTTAGAAAGGCGACCCAACAACGAGGCAAACACGTTTCAACATCCTCATCTTCAACAACGGATGAGACATGGGCACGCCTTAACTCTGAGACAAAAGCAGAACCAGAAACAAAAATGACTGAAAATAATCTGACTTTGTGCGAACTGGCTGCTGCACCTTTTAACCAACCATCATTATACATCACTTATCCAAAATTAGTGATAAACTTTGAATTAAAATATGGACTAATATATCTCTTGTCTATTTTTCGAGGACTTGAAAACGAAGATCCTCACAAGCACTTGAAGGAATTCCACGTTATATGCTTAACAATGAAACCACACGGGATATTCGATGAGCAAATTAAACTGCGAATCTTCACTTTTTCCTTAGCAGATGCAGCCAAGGTGTGGTTGTTCTACCTTCCTCCTGGATCAATCAACGCATGGACAGATTTGCTAAGGCTGTTGTTGGATAAATTCTTTCCAGCTTCACGAGCCGCTGGAATTAGGAGGGAAATCTGCGGAGTTAAACAAAAAGACGTGAAGACTCTACATGAATATTGGGAAAAATTCAAACGGTTATGTGCAAGTTGCCATTAACATGATATTTCTGAACAATTAGTAATCCAATATTTTTATGAAGGTTTGCTACCCATGGAAAGGACGATGATGGATGCAGCAAGTGGTGGGGCTATAGTGAACAAAACTTCTCAAGCCGCTAGAGAATTAATCTCCATCATGGCTGCTAATTCACAATAATTTGGGCTGCGACAGGAACGTCCAAGGGGAGTAAATGAGGTAAATGTGTCCTTCCTTGAATTTAAAATTACTCATCTAACTACTATGGTTCAGAATTTGATTGTAGGAAACACATAACAGGTTAAAGTATGTGGGATTTGTGCCGTCGCTGATCATCTCACCGACATGTGCCCTACCATTCAAGAGGACACACAAGAACAAGCTAGCGTCGTTGGAGGATTCCCAGGTCCTCCATAAAGGAAACCTGATCCCTATTCAAACACATACAATCTAGATTGGAGGAATCATCCAAACTTAAGTTACGGGACAAGGCAACCAAATTTTCAACAATAAAATTTTTAGCAATTTCAGCACAAACCACCTATCCCGCCAAAACAAATCCCTTCAAATTCAAGTACATCTCTTGAAGAAATGGTTAAATCACTTGCAATTAGTACACAATAATTTTAACAGAAAACAAATGCAAGCATAATGGAAACAAAAGCAAGCATTCAAATCTTGAAGAATCAAATGAGTCAGTTGGCATCATCTCTAAGCAAGCTGGAATCACAAAGTAAATTGTCCTCACAAACTGTCATCAACCCAAAATAGAATGCTAGCGCAATAACTCTGAGAAATGAAAAAGAGTTAGCAGAAACCAGTCTGCTAAGATGTGGGCATGCCTTAGAAATAGAACCTAGTCTGCCAAAGCGTGGGCACGCCTTAGAGACAGAAACTAAAATTACTGCTAACCAGAAACAAAATGAACCAGAACAGTCGAGAATATTGATGATCAAGTCTCCCTTTCTAGGAAGATTGACCAAGTCTAAGAAGGAAAATGAAGAAAAAGATATTCTTGAAATTTTTCGCAATGTTGAAATAAATATTCCCTTACTTGACGCCATTAAGCAAATACCTCGGTATGCCAAATTTCTCAAGGAATTGTGCACCAACAAGAAAAAGCTGATTGGTAATGAAAAGGTAAGTATGGGAGAAAATGCTTCCGCTGTACTTCAAAGAAAATTATCTCTCAAATGCAAAGATCAAGGTATGTTTACTATTTCTTACAAGATAAGAAACGTTAGTATAAAAAGAGCTATGTGTGATTTAGGAGCATCTATAAATGTAATGTCATTGTCTATTTATTCATTTTTAAATATTGGTCTATTGAAAAAGACAAATGTTGTCAGTCAATTAGCTGACATGTTGGTTGTTTACCCCAAAGGGGTGTTGGAAGATGTTTTTGTTCAAGTAAATAATTTAGTTTTTCCTGTAGATTTTTTTGTGCTCAATATGGAGGAAGACACATCTTCTAACTCATCAAAAATTTTGCTTGGAAGACCATTTGTTAGCACAGCTAGGACAAAAATAGATGTGTATGATGGCACACTTACTATAGAATTTGATGGGGAAGTCATCAAATTCAATGTTTATGATGCCATGAAATTTCTTAGCGAAAAACTTTGTGTTAACAGTATTGATTTTATTGACATTTCAACTTACGAAATATTTAATTTGAGTGTTATGGACATGAATATCAATCTGGACAGTATTGAAATTGATTATGAAAATAATTTGCTGGTTGAAATAAAGACACTTAAAATCACATAAACTAATGCTTCATGCCTAGAACCACCTATTTCTCGCACTAAGCTTCTACGGTTTATTGTGCAGACACCGCAATTGGAATTGAAGCTGCTGCCTAGACATCTAAAATACTCAATCGGAGTTACGTGAAACATGGCAGTACTATCTAGCCTATGACAATAAACGAGGGCGCTTCTGGGAGGCAACCCGGGCATTATGTGTGCCCGCACCTTATTTCTTAGTCTTTACTTTTGCATAATTTTCTTTTCAATTTCTTTAGATCTATTTTTATTTTTCTTTTACTTTTGATTTTAATTTATTCTAATTATCTTTTTGCAAATGGTGAATTCGATACCAATGGTAGAGCTTTGAAGATTCTAAAATGAAAAAGGAGGCAAAAATTTAAAAGACAGACTTGAAATTTTAGGCATGACCACGCCTAAAACCCAATGCAGTAGCAAGCATCCTTCACCCCTCCTCTAATGTTCAGAGAAGTTCTCATTTTCCCAATCTGCTCTTATTTTGCTTTGAAATTATTTTGAATCACATTAGGGACAATGTGGATTTTAAGTGTGGTGATGGGTTTATTTTGTATATATGATATCTATTTTTGGTCAAATATGACTTCTATGGAAAACACTTTTGTGTAACTAGCTGAAATTTTATGGAAAATACTTTTATGTAGCTAGCTAAATTTTCATTTGGTGGTTACTGTGTTGCACACTTTTGATAAGTTTTTTTTTTGAAATCTTGTCATAGAATTCGATTTTTCAACTCATATATTTCAATTGCTATTTTGAAAGATTCATTTACATCCTTGAACATCTCAATTAATTGTGTCTAGATGTCTTGAACTAAATTACAATCGGGAGCTAACATGAACAATGCATTTCTCATCTCTCCACGCGATATATGACCATCTCTTGATGAACTCTCAGAATTTTCAAGATGCAATAAACTTTGAAACAATCATGCCTGCTTAGTTTTATCTTGAACAATAGGAACTTTACCTTGTTATGCCTCAAGTCCGAAAAAAAAAGAAAAAAAAAAGAGGAAAAAAAAAGAGAAAGAAAGAAAGAGCATCACTACTCTAATGATCACCAAAGATCATGAGTAGAGCTAGTAGCCACCTAGAATTATTAGTGGTGAGCAAAATTTTTCGATTCATCGAAACCGATCGAACCGAAACTGATTTAATCGAACCGAATTAATTTTGGTTCGATTTTTTATTAAAAAAATTCTGGGTTTTAGTTTTCGATTCGGTTCGGTAAATTAACCGATAGTTCGATTAATTTACTGAATTAATCGAATATATACACACACACATATATATATATATATATAATAACAGTTATATTAAATGTCGGTAATTGTTTTGGTGGTTAAGTGTGTTGTTCAGCTTTCCATTTGCCCAAGTTTGAATCTTAGTGTTGTGTAATATTATTTATTTTACATTCGATTATATATATAATAAGTGTTAGTTAGAAATGAATTGATAATTAAAGTTGTTAAGATGGTTAGAGAAGAAGAAAATAAATTAAGTTTGGTTGCTAAGCTCGGGTTCGAATTTGTACACGTACATTTTTGAAAAAAAAAATGTTTTTTTTATAAATTTTTTCGGTTAACCGAACCAAATTAATCGAACCGAACTGAATTAACCAAATTTTTTCAGTTCGGTAAACGGTTAAAAAATATTTTTTGGTTCGGTTCAATTAATCGAATTTTTGGTTCGGATTTTAACCGAACCGAACCGATGCTCACGCCTAAGAATTATGATCAATTGAGTAATCGGGTGCATGTATCACCAATGTGTGTTCTTGCGTCAAAAGGTTGCCTGACATTCTAGGCAATGAACTTAGATTCAGGGCCAACCGAGTAATCGGGTGTATGCATTACCAATGTATGTCCTCGCGTCAAAAGGTTGAGCAACGATCTAGGAAAATAAAAGGTGCTCAGTCAATAAGTTAAGTCTCTTAGTTTTTTCGACTTGTGATATTGATTGGTAGATGTTATTTCTGTGCGATGATTTTTTTTTTGAAAATTGCATGTGTGCTTAAATCTTTTTAGCTTTTGCATCTTGTACTCTGAATGTGCATCTAAGTAATCATAAATTTGTATGGATGGATGAGATTTCATTGTGAAAAGTTTACTTGCTATTGTCTTTTTGTTTGAGTCGTTAAAACTTTATAATGCGGGTTGTGATAGGGTGTGATGAATTTTGAAGAGAGTGATTGTTCGGTTTGAGGACAAGCATTGTTTAAGTGTAGGGAGATTTGATGACATATTTATTTTCCATCTTTTGTTGCTTATTTTCATGCTAAATTCGAATTAAATATTTCTTAAAATCACTACAAGAAAACAGACTTTCACCAACAAATAATTACCAACAAACTAATTTTGTTGGTATTACCAACAAACTAATTTAGTTGGTATTACCAACAAAATTATCAACTCATTTGTTGGTAATTACCAACAAATATATCTTTATCCGTTGGTAATACCTAGCAGAGTATCACCAACGGATTTTACCATTGAAAATCTATTGGTATTAGTATTACAAACGGATTCTTGACTATTACTAACGAATTTTTGTCTATTACCAACAGATTTAATCCGTTGGTGATACCCAATTTTTTTTGTAGTGAATGTGTTTATTGATTTGTTTAATTTTTAGGCAACAAATGATGGAAAGAAATAAAAAAGAATCCCCTTGCACGTTTTTTGAAAGCTGGAAATTGGAAATACAGCTGGACCTGGTCGCACTGCCTTGGACGTGCCCACGCCTTAGTAAAGATGCATGTGATGAATCTAGAATTTACCATGTTAAAGGCTAAAATTTTGTTTTCAAGTTTCCATGCGAATCTGGACTCTCCTTTTGTGTCTAAAACATTAAACCAAGATATTTGATTGTTAGTTTATTGCCATGTAAGGTTGATTTGATTTTTATTTTCTATTCTAGTTAGGTTTGGAATTCTCCTATAAGAGGAGAAAAGTTGTAATGAACGAGGGCTGAGTTTTTTTAGCTTTAACCTTCTTTTTAGTTTTGCTCTTTTCAGTTTAGAATTAAGTTTGAATTCAGCGGTGATTTTTGGAGAATGCAAATGTTTGTGTTTGCGATGTGTGGCTAATTCACTGCTTTCTAGCTAAAGGACGATTAGACATTTTGGTTCTACGGTTGTGAGATTCCTTTGTGTTTAACATCTAGATATTCAATAATTTTCTGCAGAAATTATTCTATTGTTCCTTTTTAATTGTCGGTCTGTTACCAGATTATTAGGACAATAACCAATCTTTCGGTATGACTGTTCCATGCCGAATTTAGAGGCAAATTAGTCGAGGTTGCTGTTCAATCCATGCTAATGAAATTCTTGAATTAATATAACATGTGAGATTGCTGTTCAATTCACATAGTCTATTAAATTGCTACAGATAAAGGAATTCATCCTTGTGTCTATGATTAATCATATGAATCGAAATAGAGAACGTACCTTTAGCTAGACCTTCATCTCATTGATTTCTCCTTAATTTTAATTACTGTTTCTAATTACGTCTTCTTGCATCTAATCAAAACACCCCCTTTTTTCCTTTCTTTTAATTTTTAATTTTGAAAGAATTTGAAACTAACCAGTCTCTGTGGATTTGATCCTACTTGTCACGACTACAAAATCTCAAGAAGTAATTATTTATTTTTGATGAATTCGACACTCATCACCACATGGCACCTTTCGATTAGTGAAGTTATTTTAATCACAATTTTAATACCTCCTACATTACCAAAAAATCTATCATAGTTCTTTTTCGATACGTTGTTCTAGTGGAATCCATTTAATGAGGATCTTATTTGATATAGAAGAGCCCTCAAAAAAATAATTTTGATAGTACAATTATTAAAAATCTAGTAATCTGCGATGGCAAAGGTAGCGGATGTGATGTTTCTACGATCACGAGCAATGGGGGTCGTATATAGTTGTCACATATGCGACGACTTTGCGATCGAAATTTATGATTTACCAGTTTTAGTAACATATGGTGTACTATCGGTTCCAAGTAGATAATCATCTTAAACAATGGTGTATATATGACGTTTCAATGATGAAACAGATGCTGAACCATTGCTAAATGCATCGACGATGGTGATACACAGTAATACCACAATAACCCCACCAATTACCAGACCCTCAACCACTTTTATACCCAAGATTGGCCGATAGTTGCCCAAGATTGGCATTGAAATTGGCGAAGCCGACTTCACTTGCCAGGGCCTTGAACTCCTCCTCCGTCCTCTCTTTGCCGCCAATGTTGTAGGTCGACATGCAGATGTCCATCTGGAAGATTGCTTGCGCTTTCGGCGTCGTCTCCGGAACTACTGGAACCACACATTCCACCACTATCACCTTCCCCTTCTCCGGCAGCGATCTCCAGCAATTCTTTAGTATTTTTGTGCAGTGCTCGTCAGCCCAATCATGAAGAATCCACTGCAATTTCATTTCGGAAGTAAAAGCTTATATCGGAAAAAGTCTTATTATAGGCAGCCTCCCTGTATAGATTTCTATGAACTGAGTGGATATAAGCTTCAAGTGACTGAACATGAATAAAAAGGAAAAGAATATGAATATATTCATTTCCTTTTTATTCATATTCAGTCTCTAAACATATATATTTTCTTTTTGTCCATATTTAATCGCTTAAAGATCATATTCTTTCGTTCATAAATTTTATGTGAGCCGACTGTCTATAAAAGTTACGCTCCTTATCTCCCGTGCAAGGAAAGGATGGATGACGAGATTTATTGCTAGCTGAGGCATGTGAATGGCATGTTGGGAATATTTATATGATATTATCTACGTGATGATCTAGTAGGTGGGGCCCTCGAGTGCTATCTGATTCAAGGTGGTTCCTATCTACTGCATATGTCGACCCGACCGATGTTAATCCTATTTTTTTGTGATTAATTAACCAAAATCAAAACCAATTAAAAATTTGTTAACATAAATCGAAAAGAAAACAGTTCGATTTCAAAAATTAATTTTCCAAATCTAAATCGAGTGATTATCTAACGGATAACTGAAAATCTGAAATCAATTTTAGTCGGTTTTTCATGTTCTCAAACCGAAATCGAACCGTAAATTTACTATCTAAAATCGAATTTTATAATTTGATTAATCGATTTTAATTGCCACCTCTAATTATAATAATATTGAGCGAGCTTTCCTTTTCTAAGAAGAAATTAATTACACTAATTTTTACCTTCATGAAAATAGCATCTCCATTGGGAATAAATTGAACCCGATTACCCAACTCGACCTGGCCCGATTTATTCAGGTCGGGTCAATTTCTCGAGTTCATTGGGTCGGGTTTGACCCATGAACAACCCTATTCATAAATAATAGGGGTGAGGACGAGTCGGAACATCCCGGTTCAGCCCAACTCCGAAAGTTCAAGAAAAATCCCGTCCCGATTCAAAATCAGGACAGGACCAAGGCAAAGGTCCGGGATGACATAAAAAATCGGGATGTCCCGACCCGACCCAGTTTATGATATAATTAATATAAATTTTTTCGGACGTCATAATATAAAACAATATTAATTATTTAATGTAAAAATTATTTTTATACTGTAGGAAAAAATAATATTAATAAATTTGAAACTTTTCAATCCGTTCCGATCTGTCCCAAAATTTTTTGGACAAAACAAAATTAGACTACTTCACATTCGGACTGAGACTGGGACACATATTTGAGTCTCGGCTCAAAACCGGGACGGGATCAGAACCTATCAAATCCCGGTCCGAACTAGTAAATATATCTGATTAGATCGCCAATTGAAGAAATATAAGCGCTGATCGATATAACCAGCTGACCTGGGAGGGGGTGTGCAGCGGAGATGACGTGAGGGAGGTCGAAGTTGATGCCCTTGATGTGGGGGTGCCGGTTGGTGATCATACCGAGGGTGGCGCCGATGCCGCCGCCAACGTCGACGAGCACGTTGACGTCGTCGAAGCCACCGTAGACGCGAAGCAGGTTGTTGACGATGATGGTGGAGTGGCCTTGCATGGCGTTGTTGAACACCTCGTTGAAGCGTGGATCCGTGCCTTGGTACTCGAACGACGACATCCCGTACGCCGCCTCCACCGGATGCCCTCCGTCCAACACCGAATCCTTCAGATAATGCCTGCCATGAATCGAACACGCTTAATTCCCCCTGTGTGGTTATTGTTTACTAGCAAGAGAGAGAGAGAGAGAAAGAGACGACGTCAACAATTCAAGATCAGAGAAAGAGCTGTACCAAATATCCATGAAGACCTTATCCTGATGAAGCAATACTAGTTAGGCTATAGAGCCGCTCTCGTTCTTAGTCAAGTACTTGCAGATGGGCGCCGTAGAGTACTTCCGCGACCGGCGACCGGCGGCGCCAGTGACGACGGCGCAGCCGATGATGTCGCTGGCGGCGAGTAAGCGGAGGATGCGGTGAACCATGGCGGTGGCCACCTGTGGCTTCTCGGCAGGCAGCCGGGCGGTGATCTCCTCCGCGCTCAATGCGCACTACTAGAAAAATGGTCATCAGCAACGGCTGATGCCGTTGCTGAGCCGTTGCTGAAGAGAATCAGCAACGGCCGCGCCGTTGCAATAGAGCCGTGACAGAAAGTCGCGTTGCTGATGACTTAGCAACGGATCAGCAACGGCCGCTCGGGCCGTCGCTCAAAATATTATCAGCAACGGCCGCTCGGGCCGTCGCTAAAAACATTATCAGCAACGGTTTTGCCACAGACCCGGAGCCGTTGCTGATAACATGAATAGCAACGGCCGCTGAGTCTGTAGCAACGCCGTTAGTAAAACCCCGTCGCTAAGCCGTTGCTGTAGGTCATCAGCAACGGTTTTCGATACACTTTTAGCAACGGTTTTCCCACGGACGGCCGTAGGAAAGCCGTTGCTGATGACGCAAACCTGGGAACGGAAAAATTTAAAATTTAAAATTTCCATTGATACATTGATACATTATCTGATACATAACTCACACACCCATACCCTCATACACACATTCATTCACACATCACAAACACACCAAGATATACATCAAAACAATTATATTTATATTGATAATTATCCACGATAGTATAAAAATAATTCAAATGCAAAATTGAAGTATCAATATCCAAACAAAATAAGTTAAACAACTTCAATATCTTAGTAACAAGTTCAATATCCAATCAAAAAATCTCACGATCACGATGGAGGATGGTCTGGATCATATGGCGGGGTCTAGAGTGTTGAGTGTACACCGGCGTGGACTGACTCGCGGACGATGGATTAGATGATGCCGAAGAGATGCCTACTTCGGGATGACCTGACATGTTGCGTAGCATAGCTTGTATATCCGCCATCATCTGACTCTGACGCTCCATTATCTCAGTCTGACGCGCGATCGTGTCCTCTAGAGTCCTTATTCTGCTACTATGATCATAACTGGATCTAGAGGTGGACGGCCGCTCACCAGCGACCGGAGGGGTCGGTGCCCCAAGTGGCCCTAGCACGGCTCGCGCATGACCACTATCTGCGAAGCCATATATGCGGCCATGGTCCCAGCCACCTGCGGCCTCGACCCACGATGCTGCGTCAAAGTCCTCGGGGGTACCCCCGCGCTGCACCACCGTCTGGCTGTACGTCTCCTACTCGAGTTTGATTTTTTGTTAAATATTTATCATAAAACTTAAATTATAAATATATAATGAATAATTTAAATAAATATATAATTACCATAATGTGTGCAGCGCGGTTGTCGATGTACTCCCCCGTCTCATGTGCTCGACGGTGAGTCCGCTCAAACACCGTCATCGGGGAGGGTCGCTGGACACTCCCGTCATCCGACACTGTCGTCTACATTTACAAAACAAATACATTAATTAGTACACATACTAACAAATAAAATATATAATTAAAAGATATACTTACCATACGGTTCGCGTGCACTGCAAATGCAACAGAGCCGCCAGTGTGACGCGCTGCTCCCCCCGACATGCGATTTCTAGCCGCATTCTGAGAAACCTCCTGCAATCGATCCGTCGACCATATCCCCACGAGCTTGTCCCATATATCCAGAGTAATCCAACCGGGGCCGTATCCTCGAGTCTCAGCGATGTTAGTGGTCCCAGCTCGGGCCATCGCTTGGGACCGAGCCTGCCCCAGCTGCCCGTTGTACCTTGCCCGGGAAATAGCCTCCCAGGCAGCGTAAATGAAGGGCCTCTGGTCCTCGGCCCATGTATAGCGAGCCTGCAAAATAATAATATCAGTACCAATATTAATATATCATCATGCATGTAAAAAAAATAATAATACATGCCTCAAACTCGCGCCATAACATGTCGACGTGCTCGCTAGGCACGTGAGACCACGTAGGCCATGCCCCGTGCATGTATCGTCGAATAGTAGAAGAAATGCTCCTCGGCACTTCTTCTTGCTCGAACCTGCACAATAAAAATATTTTTTAATATTATATTATGATATATTGAATTTGTAATGATTCATAATTCATGATATATTACCGCTCCCCAATCACGCTAATTAATCTACGTGACTCTGTGGCTGGTGGAGGCTGCCACCTGTTCGGCCCGCGTGGCCGCCTGCGTCTGGATGTACTAGTCTCGGCAGTATCATCCTCATGAGGATCAGCAACAGGAGGATCAGCAGCATGAGTAAGTGCTGGAGTCTCACCGATCGGAGACTCCGAAGCTCTCCTGCGTCGATAACCACGACCAGACATATTTGTCGAACAGACATATAATCAGATTATTGTATAAATAGTAGAGATATATTTAATAAAATATATATACTTTACAATTATTCCTCATCATCTGAATAATAGTCTTCGAATTCTTCTTCTTCTTCCTCTTCTTCCTCTTCTTCATCTTCTTCATCTCCAGCTTCCTCAATTTCATGATCGTCATCATCAGCATATTCAACTTCTAATTGAATTGACGTTGTGTCTGCATCCTCGAGTATTAGAATAATACGATCCACAGCAGGAAGATCATCTTCTTGATAGAAACCAGGAGGATCATTTTCTCCTACTATCAGATCAATTTTTGTACCATCTCAATGTCAAATATTTCAATGAATTGTTCAATCTCTGGACAATTGGGTAATACATACAAGTGTGCCAAATGATACTCTTCATCGCTTAAGTGTCGAGATGGACGAGAACCAAAAGCACGACCAGAGTGACAAAATATATTTAAACGTCCATCTGAATGTCGAACACCCCTGTCGTCGTTACGTGGAAGACGATCAAATCTTGTCTGTACCGTCGATTCAAAGTAAAATGAGCAGAATGTTGAAATTTCTTGGATGATATACGATTCAGATATTGATCCTTCAACAGCTGCGGTGTTCTTTACTTTTTTCTTCAGACGATTCATGTATCTTTCAAATAAGTACATCCAACGATATTGAACGGGGCCACCAACTCGTGCCTCGTATGCCAAGTGTATCGGTAGATGCTCCATCGAGTCAAAAAATGCAGGAGGGAAAAACTGCTCCAGCTTGCATATGATTTCAACAATATTATTTTCAAGTGTTGACATATCTTCGACTCGAAGGACATTTGCATAGATGCTTCTAAAAAACATACTTAATTCAGTCAACGGACCCCAAATATTATCAGGTAGAAGATCTCGAAATGCGATCGGAAGTAATCTCTGCATGAATACATGACAATCATGGCTCTTCATCCCTGATATTTTGCAATCATCGACGTTCACACATCGAGATAAGTTTGAAGCATATCCATCGGGTAATCTGAGTTCTTTTACCCATTGACAAACATCTTTGATCTGTTGTTTATTTAACACATATAGGGCATTCGGTTTCAGATATCGTCCGTTGACCTCTTGTAACTCCAATTCTGGTCTTTTACAAAGTATTTTCAGATCATGTCGGGCTTTGACATTATCTTTAGTTTTTCCAAAAATATCCATCAAAGTGTTGAAAATATTATCAAACACATTTTTTTCAATGTGCATGACATCTAAATTATGTCGAATCAATAATGAACTCCAATAGGGCAATTCCCAAAAGATACTTTTTTCCACCCAGTTGTGTGTTTGGCCAAAACCTGACACTCTTTCATTGCGACCAAATACTATATCTGGAAGTGCTGAAACACGTGCTAACATTTGTTCACCAGACAACATCGGTGGTGGCCCATCTCTTTCGACTCTGCCCTTAGTAAATTTATTACGATTCCTTTGATACTGATGATTAACCGGTAGGAATCGACGATGATAATCAAAGAATGAGATTTTTTGTCCGTTGTGAAGACTGATTGATTTAGAGTGTTCCATACAATACGGACAAGAGAGTCGGCCGTGAGTGCTCCAACCCGACAACATGCCGTACGCGGGGAAATCATTGATTGTCCACAAGACCGCGGCCTTTAAATTGAAGTTTTGCTTCCGATGACAATCATAAGTGACAGCTCCCTCAGTCCACAATGTTTTCAATTCATCTATCAAGGGTCTGAGAAATATGTCAATTTCTTTTCGCGGATCCTTAGGACCCGGAATAATCATCGAAAGATAAATAAATTCATCTTTCATGCACATTGATGGTGGCAAATTATAAACTGTTAGCAGCACTGGCCAAACTGAATAAGGAGTTGCAGAATGTCCAAACGGATTAAAACCATCTGTGCACAATCCCAATCTAATATTTCTAGTATCCCTAGCAAATGAAGGATAACATGTATTCAAATGTTTCCATGCTTCACTATCAGATGGATGAGTCATTACTGTATCATCACGACTTCTTGCATGCCAACTCATGTAGGGGGCTGTCTTTTCCGACATGAATAATCTTTGAAGCCTCGGTGTTAGTGGAAAATACCGAAGCACCTTAAACGGGATATTTTTCTGTCGGACCGATTTCTTCTCCTTGTAACGAGGGTGTTGACATACAGGACATTTATCCAATTGTACATTTTCTTTATAATATAAAATGCAGTTATTTTGGCACGTGTGTATTTTTTCGTACCCAAGCCCCAAATTTCTCATTAGCTTTTTAGTCTTATAAAAAGTAGGCTCAAACTTGTTATCAGTAGGCAGCATTCCATTAATCAATCCAGCAATCCGATCATACGCAACTCCGCTGATATTACAATCGGCCTTGATGTTTAAGAGCTGTGTCATTGCTGAAAACCTAGTGTATTTAGGACAATTCTCATACAAAGGTTCATCGGCAGCTTTCAACATCTCGTAAAATTCTGCGGCTTCTTTATTCGGTAATTCAATCTATACCGCAGCCCCTACTTCTGTGATATCAACCGCTGTAGTATCTGGTGGGACTGATGTCTGAAGAACTGGCCGATCAACATTATCATTCATGTGGAATTGACCCCCAAGACTATCAAGTATCATAGTTCTATAGGGATTACATTGACTGGATGAAGAAGCACCAGCAGAGGAAGATTCACCATATGTCTGAACGACAGGATTGCTCGACGTCCCGACTTCGCGTGACTCCCCGTGACAAGTCCATAGAAAATATCTTGGTGCAAATCCTTTGCTATATAGATGCAGAGTGACAGTCTCCCGATCCAAAAATCGTCCATTTGAATAAATGCGGCACGAACATCGGATTTGATCACCCATGCTAACGAAATTCCGATTCGAATAGGCGAAATTTAGGAAGTATGTTACGCCTAATCGAAACTCATTCGTTAAAGCTCCACGATCAAGACGTCGGTACATCCAACTTCGATCAGCCGACATGATTCTGTCAATCAATGATAATTTCTTTGGTTAATGCATGTCTTTATGTGAGATTGTCCTATTCCATTCGGGATATATGTTATTCGTATTGCACTTATGTTTTTATTTTAACTGTGAACTAATTATTCTAAATTTCGGCAGCATCTCCCTACAGTTCTCCGAATACGCATATCATCTGGGCGCGTATCGGAGAACAAGAGAGATGTTGCCGAAATTTAGAATAATTAGTTAACAGTTAAAATAAAAATGTAAGTGCAGTACAAATAACTATATTCCCAAATTATCCAATCAGGGACAATTCAAGAATTGTACGTCGTATAAAAGATTATCTACTTCTTTTACACGAACATACAATCCCCGAACGGATCTAAGGTTTTGCTAAATCAAATCCGACTCGTCGATGCGTACGTGAAACATATCAACTCGTCGGATGGATGATTATTTTCTAAATGTTTCGAGACAGTTCGAGTCCATATTGGACGATTTCGGCGCGCGTCCGAAGTGGACGATTCCTGCGTGCGTCCGAATTGGACGATTCCAGCGCGCGTCCGAATTGGACGATTCCGGCGCGCGTCCGAAGTGGATGATTCCGACGCGCATCCAAAATTAATCTAAACCCTAATAATTAATCTAACAAATTAAATAATTAAACTAAACAATTAATTAACAATTATAAAATAATATAATATATATATATAATTATAAATTCCGGCGCCGGAGTCCACCCTCCGGCGCCAGCGTACAGTGACCGGACACACTGTCCGGCCACTGTACAAGGTCCGGCGGCGGCCATCGGTCGACCGCCGCCAGCCGAAACCCTAGAAATAGGGTTTCGATCGGATTGATTCCCGCCGGCCGCAACGTGAAGAGACGGCCGACCGGCGAGGCATACCTGGACAAGTCGGCAGGAGCGGCGGCGGCAGCAGCGGGAGGAAGAAGGGTCGGGCGCGAGAGCGTGCCCTATATAAACTTATCAGCAACGGCTCACTCGCCCGTTAGAAAGCCGTTGCTGATAAGTTATCATCAGCAACGGCTCACTTGTCCGTTAGCAAGCCGTTGCTAATAAGTTATCATCTGCAACGGCTCACTTGTCCGTTAGAAAACCATTGCTGATAATTAACATCATCAGCAACGACAGGCGTGTCCGTTAGAAAGCCGTTGCAGATACAACATATCTGCAACGGCTTGAGCGGCCGTAAGAATGTCGTTGCAAATAGCAACGGCTTGAGCGGCCGTTGCTGATAGCCGTTGCTGAAGACCAAGTTTCTAGTAGTGGCGGCGGCTGAGGTGGCGTCGGCCGAGGCAGCCTCGACCAAGATCTCGAGGAGGCCGAGCTCGATCGCGGTTTTGAGGATCATGGGGAGGACGGCGCCGCAGGACAGCTGCAGGGCACGCGAGCATAACTCCTCGTCCTCCTCCGGCGTCATCTGCAATAAGTTCTTGGCGGGCGCCATTGGAGCAGCGAGATAGCAAGAGGAAGACTATTTTGGCACAGTAGGAGGAAGACGATGACAATAAGTTCTTCGTATTATATGTATATTTTAATGTTTTCGTCTAAATTAATTAAATTGATATTATAATATTATTGTAATAAAAGGTGGATTTTATCGTACGGTTTTATATTATGCATGTCTTCGCATCTGGACATCGTTGAGGATATGGTCAGATCATCGAATCCACTCAGTTGGATTGTTGACTCAGTAACAGATCATATATTTATTTTTAAATACCAAATATAATTAACCTTCTTGAGAAAATAATGTTTTTTAATTAGCACGAGTATAATGTGCAAGCTGGCAGATATTAAGTATAATATTTTGTTCGCGTAAGAAAATATATTTGCTTATATGAAAAAGGGCAGGGTTTTTTTTTTTCAAAAAAATCGAGTTCCACACGAGTTAAAAAATTTATAAAATTCGAATCCAAATCTCTAAACAATTCATAAGATGTTGCGTTGAATAGATAGACACATCTAGGAATAGTGGACATCTCAATCTCCTTATTATTTGAAGTAGTCCAGGGCCCCCAGGAGATGCGTCGGGACTCAGCTTGCCGCAACCAAAAAATCTATCAGTTCTTTTTGGATATGTCATGTTCTAGCGGAATCCATTTAATGAGGATCTTATTTAATACAAAAGAGCCATCAAATAAATAATTTTAATAGTACAACTAATAAAAATTTAATAATATGCGACGGCAAAGATAGCCGATGTGATGTTTCTACGATCACAGGCAATGGGGGGTCGTATACAGTCGTCGTGTATATGACGGCTTTGCGATCGAAATTTATGATATACAAGTTTTAGTAACATGTGGTGTACTATCGGTTCCAAGTAGATAATCATCTTAAGCAATGGTGTATATATGATGTTTCGATGATGAAACTGCTGCTGAACCATTGCTAAATACATCGACGAACATGATACACAACAATACCATAATATATAACCCCACCAATTATCAGACCCTCAACCACTTATGTACCTAAGTTTGTAAGATTGTCCAATAGTTGTCTAGAGATCTAGAATTCGATTCTTAGTATAATTATTTATTGTGATTTTTATCTTTGTTTTTTTTTATAAAAATGGCCGTAAGTTGCAAGAAGAAGAAATATACATGTAGCAAATGGAACAATAAATATATCTTGTTAATTGGAAATATATCTAGTATACTCTGTATATTTTATGGACAAAGCTCGCATGACTTTCACATGATTAATAAATAATAAAATCTATTCTGCTTTGTATAAGTTTGGACCATTATTATGATAAAATATGATATATATTTATATCCATAAGAATAGCAAGATTCCAATTTATTAATCTAATTAATACATATTTGGAGGGGCTCGAGTGCACTATAAATCCCAGACAATTAAGTAGCCTCATTACTTCATTACTTCATTACTCAGCCAAACAACTGACATGGCTTGTCCCATGAAGAATATGCTGCATCAGCGAGAAGATGAGGAGGAGGTGTATGCCTGCGCCTTTCAACTGGCGTTAAGCAGCATCCTTCCCTTCACCCTCAAGGCGGCCATCGAGCTCCGCCTTCTTGACATCATTGTCGAGGCCGGTCCTGGCGCTGCCTTGAGCCCGGCCGAGATCGCCGCCCAGCTTCCGACAAGAAACCCACAAGCAGCTACAACGGTCGACCGAATCCTTCGCCTGCTCGCGGCCAACGGCATCGTCAGCTGCACGGACGTCGGCGGCTCCATCGATGGTCCAAGATACGGCGAAGCGCCCGTGTGCAAGTACTTGACGAGAAAGGAGGACGGTGAGCCCTCCATCGGCAGTCTCGCTCTGTTGCCTCAAGATAAGGTCTTCGTGGATACATGGTATAATTAATTAATTAATTAATTAATATATTTATTTATGCGAAAAATTCAAGGAACTGGTGATTAGTTTAATTAATGGCAGGCACCAACTGAAGGATTCGGTGTTGGAAGGCAGCGAGGTCATGAAAGCCACCCACGGGATGAATCTGTTCGACTACTTGAGCTCCGATGTACGGTTCAGCAAGGTGTTCAACGAAGCCATGTCCGGCCACACCACCGTCTCCGTCAGGCAGTTAATTAGCACATATCATGGCTTCGACGACGTGAAGGTGCTCGTCGACGTCGGTGGCAATCACGGCACAACACTCCACATGATCAGCTCCATGTACCCTCACATCAAAGCTATCAACTTTGATCTTCCACATGTCATCTCTGTTGCTCCACACCTTCCTGGTTCGTCTTCTCAGCTGATATGAATGTTTTTAACTTTATGTAAATTTATAATTTAAGCTGATTTTTCGGTACAATTTTCCTTCGTAAATGAATAATTAATTGGGATATATATATATTAAGTGCAGGAGTGGAACATGTGAGCGGAGACATGTTTGAAAGTATTCCAACTGGAGATGCCATATTCATGAAGGTCTATTCTACTGTGTTAATTTATCATTAATTTAGTAAAAGAAACGAAGAACATAAATAATTGTTTTCTATATTCGATATATTCTCATGCATGCAGTGGGTGCTTCATGATTGGGCTGATGCGGACTGTGTAAGGATACTGAAGAACTGCGGCAAGGCACTGCCTGCTGGAATGGGGAAGGTGATAGTAGTGGAGTATGTTCTTCCTGTTGTACCAGAACAGAGTGCAAAAGCTCGAGGTGTGTTCCAGTTGGACGTCGCCATGTTGGCCTTCTGCCCGGGAGGGAAGGAGAGGACAGAAAAGGAGTTCAAAGCCTTGGGAATGGAAGCCGGCTTTCCAGGGTTCAAGGCTGTTCATCTTCTCGCAAACAACTATGTCATGGAATTCACCATCTAGATGCGTATATCTATGCATTATTACCTACCTGCTATTATATCTTAATCACGTAAATAAATAGCAAAAACATTGCTATATATTACATTATTGCACCATATATGCTCATGCTCTTCCTCTTTCTTCTTCTCTCTCAAAGTCTCAAACTGTAACTATAATTCGTTGTCGCTGTCGAATCCTCGCCGTCCGGACGTTGTCCTTGTCTATCGCCATCTCCAGGTTAATTGCATAGTCGGCCGAATGCATAGTGGGTGGTGTCGGTCATCCACTAGGACATGCATGAATCACGGAGTAGTCACAGGATCCTTTTTTTTTTTAAACAAATTTGTTAATAATGACTTCCACTGACGAATTCGTTTGTCTGTAGTTTGGACGGCGAAAGGGGCAATAGATTTGTTCTTTTTTTTGGCAATACACACGAATTAAATATGTTGGTGGATATATAAAAATAAAATATTATAATTTGTTAGTAGTGCGCGAATTCAAATTAAAGTTTTGTAGATTGTCTATACTCAGAGTATAGCACACATATTCCTTAAATTTACATTTCCTCAATTCAAAACTTTTAATAGTGATTTTAAAATAAAATAATAATATTATTAACCACTAAAATAAATTTTTATCTACTATAATATTAATAAGAATTGCTGAAAAATATACTATGACACTACTAGAAATATGGTCTTCAGCAACGACTATCAGCAACGGCCGCTCAAGCCGTTGTTATTTGCAACGACATTCATATGGCCGCTCGAGCCGTTGCAGATATGAGGTATCTGCAACGGCTTTCTAACGGGCGAGTGAGCCGTTGCTGATGATGTTAATTATCAGCAACGGCTTTCTAACGGATAAGTGAGCCGTTGCTGATGATAACTTATTAGCCACGACTTTCTAACGGACACGCGAGCCGTTGCTGATGATGTTAATTATCAGCAACGGCTTTCTAACGGACATGTGAGCCGTTGCTGATGATAACTTATTAGCAACGGCTTTCTAACGGGCGAGTGAGCCGTTGCTGATAAGTTTATATAGGGCACGCAGTCGCGCCCGACCCTTCTTCCTCCCGCTGCTGCCGCCGCCGCTTCTGCTCTCGCCTTTCGCCGCCGCTGAAATCCGACCGAAACCCTATTTCGGGGACCTTTAACGGGCGAGTGAACACCTTTAATATATCATCCGGGGACACGGGAAGAACGCCGGCGTCGGGACGAGACAGCGGCCTCGCTACAGCAACCACCGGGGAGTGGCAACGGCTGCTCATCTCCTTCCCCCTCTCCTTCTGGTCATGAAACCACAGCGGAAGACTCGATGGCTTGAGCTGGGGGACGTGACTCCTCCTGCTCCCTGCGGATCTGGAGCCCGGGCATGAGCTTTGGATAGATCGCGTCGCCACCACCTGCGCCATGGCTTCCACCTCCAAGGTTACCCAAAAAACGTGCTTGCAGCGAGAGAGGAAATGCGGCAGTTTTGTACCACCAATGGCGAGCTGCTCTTCGTTGGAGAGATCGCCGCCAAAGCCGACGGGGATTTAAAAGCGCAAGCTTAGGTTGTATCGGAGCGTTGAGCTGCCCTCCTCCAGATGGCGAGCAACACGTTGGCGATCGTCGACCAGATGTCGACGGTGCTCACCTCGTTCCAGCTGCCGTCCCTTAGCCGGCGATTGCTCGCAGAGAACGAAGTCAGCGACCGCCGGGAGTTCCCCGAGTGGTTCCACCATGAGAGACGGAGGCTCCTCGCGCTCTCGCCGCAGGAGATGAAGCCGGACACGACAGTGGCGCAAGATGGGAGCGGAAACTACAAGACCATATCAGAGGCTATCGCCGCGGCACCGGAGAAGTCCAATAAAACCTCGAGCGGTGAAGGCCATATCGGATGCATCGCTGGTGCCGGCGCAGGCCACGGTGAAGAGCTACCTCGGCCGGCCGTTGCTAAAAAGTGTATATGTTATTAGCAACGGCGTTGCTACGGACTCAGCGGCCGTTGCTGATAATATTTTTAGCGACGGCCAGAGCGGCCGTTGCTAAGCCATCAGCAATGCGCGTTTCTGTCACGGCTCTATTGCAACGGCTCGGCCGTTGCTGATGCTCTTCAGCAACGGCACCAGCCGTTGTTGATGGGCATTTTTCTAGTAGTGTGAATAATAAAAAATATTTTATTTTGAGCCACTTAAAAAATATAAAAGGAGAACTATATTTTAAAATAAAGAACAAATTTGAAAGCATTAAAAATCTCATATTCATACTATGCTTTTGGAAAATTTCTCATTTAAATAAATTATTTTAAATTTATATCTACATCTAACATCATTTCTCAATAATCATTACTTAAAAATAACATCTCTTAAGAAGATACATGATGCATGTAGCAGCATTAGATTATGTAGAATCCTAAAGAGATTCTGATCAAATTAAGGAACTCTCAAAGCATCTGCTTGGTGAACTCCATGACCCAGTAGCCGGCGAACACATGAAGGGCATTGAAACCGGCGAAACCGGCTTCTCTTGCCAGGGCCTTGAACTCCTCCTCCGTCCTCTCTTTGCCGCCGATGTTGTAGGTGGACATGCAGATGTCAAGCTGGAAGATTGCTTGCGCTTTTGGCGTCGACTCCGGAGCTACTGGAACCACGCATTCCACCACTATCACCTTCCCCTTCTCCGGCAGCGATCTCCAGCAATTCTTCAGTATTTTTGTGCAGTGCTCGTCAGCCCAATGGCCCCAATCACGGAGAATCCACTTCGATTTCATTTTGGAAACAAAAGCTTACTATTAATTTATTATATCCAGTGCAAGGAAATGATGACGATGAGAATTATTGCTAGCTGGAGGCATGTGAATAGCGTGGTGGGAATATTGAATAAAACTTGTATGAGCTATCTACTCATACTAGTTTACATGAGCAGCAGCTGATTTTCCGTCACATCAAATATTTCAAATCTTGATGCAATAAAAAAAAAATACATTAAAAATTAAATTCCAACTCCAATCTCCCAGATTCATCCGGTATCTAGATTCATACTCAAAATGGATTTTTTATACCTGAAAATTATTGCATCAAAATTATTACATCAACTTGTTATATGGCATATCTACAGGTGGGGCCCTTGAGTGCTATCTGATTGAGGGTGGTCCTTATCTACTGCATATGTGGATCCCACCAGGTTAATTTACTTTTTGACAAAATCAGAAAATTATATTTAGGGATGAGAACGGTGTAGAAATTATATTTAGGGATGACTGCGTAGTTAATCACATTTTTATGATTAATTAATCAAAATCCGTTTGATTAACCACATTTTGATTAATTTAATCGGTTTTTCATACTCTCTAATTGAAGCCGAAATCGAAGCGCAAATTCACTATCCGAACCGGATTTTATGTATAGTTCGATTAATGGTTTCATTTGTCACCCCTAATTATAATAATCTTGAGCAAGTTTTTCTTTTCTACGAAGAAACTCTATAACTTTTACCTTCATGAAAATGGCATCTGCACTGAGAATGGTCGTAAATATTAGGGGTGAGCACGGGTCGGGATGTCCCCGCCAACCCGACCCAAAAGTTCGAGGAAAAACCCATTATGGTTCAAAATCGGGACGAGACCGGGACAACATAAAAAATCGGGATTGTCCCGACCCGATCCCATTTATGATATAAGTAATATTAATTATTTAATATTAATTTTTCGAGATACCGTAATATAATGTACTATTAATTAATTAATGTAGATATTATTTTTATTTTGTAACAAGAAAATAATATTAACAAATTTGGACGTCCTGACAAATTTGGATGTCCGGAAAGTATATTTGCGTCCGGACCCAAATCCCGACCTATCCCAGCCCGAACTCAACCCTAGTACATATATCTGATTAGATCGACAATTGAAGAAATATACGCGGTGATCGATGTAACCTGACCCGGGAGGGGGTGTGCAGCGGAGATGACGTGAGGGAGGTCGAATTGAAGGTGATGCCCTTGATGTGGGGGTGCCGGGAGGTGATCATACCGAGGGTGGCGCCGATGCCGCCGCCAACATCAACGACCACGCGCGTTGACGTTGTCGAAGCCACCGTAGACGCGAAGTAGGTTGTTGACGATGATGGTGGAGTGGCCTTGCATGGCGTTGTTGAACACATTGTTGAAGCGTGGATCTGTGCCTTGGTACTCGAACGACGACATCCCCTACGCCGCCTCCATCGGATGCCCTCCGTCCAACACCGAATCCTTCAGATAATGCCTGCCATGAATCGAACACGCTTCTGTCTGTTCTTACTGTTTACTAACAAGAGATTGAGGCATCGTTTGATTGATACTACTTTATGCATGAAGTTGTACTTCACAGGAAGTAGGAAAAAATGCTCATGTTTGGTTGACACACTTCATGCATTTTGCAGGAAGTATAACTTCCTGATTAAGTGCAACTTTTTGCAAAATGCAGGAAGTAACTTACCTAGACCATCTAGATAAATTGCACTTCATGCATTGAATTTAAAGAAAAAAAAATCAATTTCACTCTCACATTTGCATTTAGTATAGAATTTATAATTTATATTCCCAACATTATAAATTAGATAATTTTTGAATTCGTTACATATTTATTTAACTTAATTTATTTTTAATAAAAATATGTAATTTTTTCATATTAACTATAAATAAAAAATTGGTAAAAAAAACTATAAATAAAAATCAAGTTTTCATGTATAATAAAGTATATATTATATTATTTATATATGTAAAAATTATATTATATATATATATCTTAAAATATTAATTTATAAATAAATTTATTTTTTTCATATATATACTAATGCATATAAATTAAAATATTATTTTATAAAGAGATTTTAAAAAGGGTATATTGGTCATTTGATATGTACTTCCTAGGAAGTACTCATGTCAACCAAACATGTTCTAGGGGGAAAGTTGCACTTCCTATGAATTAATTTTTTGTCAACCAAACATTTTTAAAATACTTTTCAAGAAATACATATAGATAATTCATGTGAATTGTAATTTTTTGCAAAAAGTTACTTCTTATGTCAACCAAACGAGACCTGAGAAAGAGACGTCAACAATTCAAGAGAGAAAGAGCTCTACCAATTATCCATGAAGACCTTATCCTGATTTTTTTAATTAATATGACAACAAGTTATATATGAAACATGAAATCAGGCGAGGAATCAAACTAAATGAAATATTAAAATTAAACATGAATTAATTTAATCAAGCTTACTAAATGAAATCCTTACCTCAAATCCTCAATACCTATGGACGAGTGGACGACGAGACAACAGTCAACAGATGGGGAGACGCCGGATGTGGGAGTGTGAGACGCCAGAGACGATTTCACGACGCCGACTGGTGATTGGGTGGACGAGTAGAGGACGCCGGAGACGCAGCCAAGCCGGCTCTTCAGGCGAGGCGAGTGGGCGGACGCGGAGTCGCGGACGGAAATCGGCTCTTTAGGCGAGGCGAGTGGGCGGACGCAGAGTCGCAGACAGTAGCCGACTCTTCAAGCGAGGTGAGTGGGCGGATCTGGAGTCGCGGATAGCAGCCGACTCTTCAGGCGATGCGAGTGGATGGACGCGGAGACGGTGGAATCGCGGACGACAGCCGACCCTTCAGACAAGTGGGCGGACGTCGGACACTGGGTCGCAGACGGCAGCCTGCTCTTCAGGCATGTGGGCGAACGCAGAGTCGCGGACTGCATCACGGCAGCCGGCCCTTCAGGTGAGTGGATGCCGGAGCACGCGGTCGAGCAGCGAGCGATCGTTGATCGGTCGTCGATCGGCACGACAGTCGGCAAGAGATGGGGTTGGGGATTTGGGGCGATCAGCGGCAGGACGAGGGGTTACGTATTGAGGAGATGGGGAAGCTAGGGACGAGGGGTTACGTATCGGGAAAGAAAAGAAAAAGTAAATGAAATATGAGGATCGGAGGATAATTTTTAAAATAGAGGAGGGCAAAACCGTCAAAAGATATATATATATATATATAAGAAAAAAAATAAAAATTGAATTAGGGGCAGCTGCCCCCCATTCTGCAAGAGTAGCTCCGCCCCTGGTAGAAACCAATCAATTGATAGACGAGAAAAACAAGGAGGGCAAGTTGGCGAGGGGTTACCGCTGAAGGTGATGTCAATTCTAAATTTATTTGTCAATTTCTTCTTCCATTTGACAAATGTATATTTCCATTTGACAAATGTATATTTCTTCTTCTTGCAACTATCAACCAATCATGGGTATATATGTCGTTGTTGAAGGCGTATCGTAAGTGGCTGAGGGTCCGGGAGTTGTGTGGTTATTGTGGTATTATTGTTAGCGACGGTTCAACATCTACGGGTGGTACAATATTAACCATAGGACATGCTCTGATACCATGTTAAAAAATTAATAGGTCTAACTCCACCTCAGAAGGTAGCTCATGGGGAGAGATTTACCCAAACTATTAAAAAAATATCTTGATCATATTTTTAACTAATGTGAGATTTCAACCTTCGCAATAGTTTGACTCGTCCATCACGGATGACTCAACAATCGTATTAGCCGTCGATGAACCAATTCATTCTTACAATGAATAGTGAATACAACTAGCCAACAATTTATGGAAATTCTTTAGATTAACCAAAGTACTATATATATATACTCCGGAAGATTGGGATGACAAAGTATGTCGTACATATAGGCTAAAATTAATATATAGTAATATTTTTGCTATTGATTTACGTGATTAAGATATACTCCTTCTGTTCCACGATAAGTGATTTTTTAGGTTTTTTTTAAAAATTTCATATTAAGTGACACTTTAGACTTCCAATGTAGTATTAATTTTTTTTTTACCGATTTTAATCTTTAATAAAAGTTACTCCCATCAATAGTGTACAATACAAGAGAATATTAAAGGTCAACCGATAGAACCTTCATTGAGAATATTAAGGGTCACACACTATAAGTAATTTAATAAAAATTTTTTTTATTAAAAATTAGTCTATTAAATAGTTTTCTTAATTTATGTGCCAAAATATAAAAAATCACTTATTATGAAACGACGGGAGTAATAGGTAGGTAATAATGCACGGATATACGCATCTAAATGGTGAATTCCATGACATATTTGTTTGCGAGAAGATGAACAGCCTTGAACCCTGTAAAGCCGGCTTCCATTCCCAAGGCTTTGAACTCCTTTTCAGTCCTCTCCTTCCCTCCAGGGCAGAAGGCCAACATGGCGAGGTCCAACTGGAACACACCTCGAGCTTTTGCACTCTGTTCTGGTACAACAGGAAGAACATACTCCACTACTATAACCTTCCCCTTTCCTGCAGGCAGTGCCTTGCCGCAGTTCTTCAGTATTCTTACACAGTCGGCATCAGCCCAATCATGAAGCACCCACTGCATACATGAATAAATCGATTATAACAAACAATTATTTATGTTCTTCGTTCCTTTTACTAAATTAATGATAAATTAAGACAGTGGACTAGACCTTCATGAATATGGCATCTCCAGTTGGAATACTTTCAAACATGTCTCCGCTCACATGTTCCACTCCTGAAATTTATATATATATCCCAATTAATTTTTCATATATGAAGTAAAATTATTGTACTGCAAAATAAGCTTAAATTATAAATTTACATAAAGTTAAAAGCATTCATCAGCTGACAAGACGAACCAGGAAGGTGTGGAGCAACAGAGATGACATGTGGAAGATCAAAGTTGATAGCTTTGATGTGAGGGTACATGGAGCTGATCATGTGGAGTGTTGTGCCGTGATTGCCACCGACGTCGACGAGCACCTTCACGTCGTCGAAGCCATGATATGTGCTAATTAACTGCCTGACGGAGACGGTGGTGTGGCCGGACATGGCTTCGTTGAACACCTTGCTGAACCGTACATCGGAGCTCAAGTAGTCGAACAGATTCATCCCGTGGGTGGCTTTCATGACCTCGCTGCCTTCCAACACCGAATCCTTCAGTTGGTGCCTGCCATTAATTAAACTAATCACCAGTTCCTTGAATTTTTCGCATAAATAAATATATTAATTAATTAATTAATTAATTATACCATGTATCCACGAAGACCTTATCTTGAGGCAACAGAGCGAGACTGCCGATGGAGGGCTCACCGTCCTCCTTTCTCGTCAAGTACTTGCACACGGGCGCTTCGCCGTATCTTGGACCATCGATGGAGCCGCCGACGTCCGTGCAGCTGACGATGCCGTTGGCCGCGAGCAGGCGAAGGATTCGGTCGACCGTTGTAGCTGCTTGTGGGTTTCTTGTCGGAAGCTGGGCGGCGATCTCGGCCGGGCTCAAGGCAGCGCCAGGACCGGCCTCGACAATGATGTCAAGAAGGCGGAGCTCGATGGCCGCCTTGAGGGTGAAGGGAAGGATGCTGCTTAACGCCAGTTGAAAGGCGCAGGCATACACCTCCTCCTCATCTTCTCGCTGATGCAGCATATTCTTCAAATATCTACGTGTAATAATGAAGTAATGAGAGAGGAGAGAGGGGCTACTTGCCTGGGATTTATAGTGCAACTAAGGCCCCTCCAAATATCTACCTGTTAATTAATTAGATTAATTGGAAGCTTGCTATTCTTATAAATATATAAATAATTAATGATTCTGAATTACAAAGTAAATTACAAAGTAAACTAAATTTTATCATATCTATCGCACCTATCAATTAATCTCGTGACAATCACGTGAGCTTTGTCTTTAAACAACAAAACTTCGAAATATAATTAAGCTATAAGCGATCGAGAAGAAACTAATTAACGCCATAATCTAGAGCACTTTGCCGCCAGTTTCTCAAGAATCGGCACCAAAACATTGATGTCGGTACCGATAATTTTGACTGGAAACTTCAAAATTTGGCACTGGGCTTTTCACTGGGATTAATTCCACATCCTCAATTTTATTTTCTAAATTTTCATTAATTATTTTAAATAACTCAACAAATCTTACATTAAATCATCAAAATTCAATTAATTTATTCTTCTTTTTGTCAAACAATATAATATGTACCATCCGATGTGGGATTATTTTTTAAAATTGCAATCTTGATATCAGAGCCTTTAATTTATTCAATGCTTATTCTTGACTTGTGTACATCCAATTTAAAAATGTAAGAGGTAAAAATCGGGCTCTAAATTGGCGCTAGTTTTTTCATTGTATTTGTTGCCGATTTTTTCTTTAATTTTAGTGAGTAGACTAGATTTTATCATATCTATCTATTAATAATGTGAGCTTTGTCCTTAATAGTATATAGTAGACTAGATTTTGTCATATCTATCTATTAAGATTTTGGATGTTAAATGAGGATATCTGGTGGTAAAACTCAATTCCCTCTTTTGACGCTCAGATTCGCTCATTCCCTTGTCGATTGAACGAAGCTTCTGTTATGCTTCGCTGTTGTAGGTTGTTTGGCTTCGAGATTCCTTTGTTTGACCACAAATTTCTTTGGTGTCTAAAGGTTGAAAATGAATTATGCGTCAAGGGGCATCCATTAAGTTCAAACTCAACCGAACCAACATAATTAAATTGAACCAAACCAAAATTTTTTGCCAATGAAAATCCAACTCGAAAACCGAACCAAATATAACATAAACTGAACTAGACGGAACCGACAAATTTCAGTTCGGTTTTGTAACTAAGAAATTTGTTTTTTCATGTTTTAGCTTGTTAATTTTAGCATGTTTGATGCATAAAAGTGTAAGCTGACCGTTAATTATATATAAATTATAGTCAGCCACTTAAAGGAAGTTAATTTGACATCTCCTTATTTGACATAAATTATCAATTCCTCTCTATAAATCCCGAGTTCCCGATCCTAATGGCCTAATCAACTAATAAAAAAATAAAAATTAATTATTTTATTTTATTTATTTTTTGAATTTTGGTTCGGTTCGGTTCCCAAATCATTAATAATCGGTTTCGATTCGGTTCAAAGACTGAACTGGACCTGAAAAATTTCAATTCGAGTTTGGTTAAGTTTGGTGTGACCCGAACAACGGATAGCCTTTGTATGTGCGACGGTTGATAAGTTCGTATCACTTTATCAACTCGCGAATCATATTATTTTCAAATTTCAATCCTAAAATTATACAGACAAATTATGCATTAATAGTGTAGAATGGAGTACTAATTAGTAGCGTTAACTTCAACTAAGCAAAACATAATTATGCATTAATTAGAGCGAAGTAATTATAAAGTATCAAAAAATTATGAAGTCTACAAATGACCTAAACTTAAAACATTATGATCCAACATTGTATTATTTTAGCTAATAATTTTTTTTTCTTCATCCAGTCATACATATATCGGCTCCAAACAAAGGTACTTGTACTAGAAATTTGTACAAGTCACTTTTAAGTTGTTGTGTTTAAGTTGAACTAGAACTAGAAAATAGCTATGTATTAGCTATGAATTCAGTCAATCCGAACTAGAAACATATTGAAAAATGATAAATTACAAGACCTAGGAAGAAGGTGAAAATATTAATTAACCAGCAAAAGCTTCATGAAAGTTTATGTAATGAAAAAGAATAACAAAAAGGGTCATATAGCTTTAGGATTTAAAACATAGACAGGAAAGAAGTAATAACATTTGAAATGGATAGCAAAGGTACGTAATGTGGAATAAATAACTTGTCAAATATTTCCAAATGAAAGGGCTGGAGAGAGAATGCAAATTTGCTAAGCTGAGGACAGAGAAGAGTCCTAATTAATTTAAAGTTCATTGCACAGAAAGAATTGAATAAAGAAACCTAGAAGAAGGATGCTCTAAGATATTTAAACTATTACACTGCTATCTAAGGTCCAAAAATTCTATTAACAATTCCAGAAAAAAAATGTTTTTGAATTAGTCCAACTTCAAGAAGAACAATTAAATCTTCAGATGGTTCATTACATTCAATAGCCAAAGTTGTGTAGTTTATATTCAATTAAGCATTAAAAAGACAAGCTCATATAATTGAATGAAGGTAAAGATTATAAACAATTTTACTCGTATTCTCCCGGGAATCAGTGACTAAAACTTGTAGTATTCATACAACTTGTAGATACTTCATATGCTAGTTTATGTAGTAGATAGGGATCATGATAAGCTCCAAAAGAAGTGTTAAGCTCCAAAGGAAGAGATAGTGATCATTTTGTTAAGCTCCAAAAGAAGTGTTAAGCTTCAAATGCTAGTTTGGATAGTAGATAGGATCATGATAAGCTCCAAAGGAAGAGATAGAGACTTCCCTGGTCAGGGGGTTTACCATGTCAACTCACACCACTACTTACCTTGAAAGCAAATTAGATCGAATGGTTTGTTCTTATCCTTGCCTCTTCCCTACCCTATATATGGTTAGGACAAAATTAGCTTCGTGGCCATGGAAGAGCAATCATTTGTTGGCAAGACGTAATGCAACAACAACACTTGTTCATTTTATTTGGACCCACACAATTTATAAGATATTTACTAATTATAAAGAAAATTTGCATATATATAACAATATTGAGTGTGAAGTTAATGTTTTAATTATGCATGTTTAATTAGCTAGCTTACTAGCTATAAATAATATCATGGGACATCATGTCATGCTTCAATATGATATAGCTGATGAGCTCATGCACCTTAACTCAATTGAACAACTCCATGATTGATGTCCTCAATTATGAAGGCGACGACCAAATTGTCATCCATACATATATACATATACACATCATGCTAACAATGCAAATTATAATCATGCTATATATCATTAAAAACGTGTACGTTAAGTTAACTGTGACAGATAATATATCCGAATCCAAACAAGTAATTTTAAAAGCTACATGTACTTTGTTGTGCAATTATGACGCCAAAGACAATATAGCCCGTTCAATTAATTAAGCACAATGAAGCCTGTCTCACGGGGCTCCATATGTCAAACGAAAGACAAAACTACTATGGTGTTAGGTACCATAGGGATTCCTATGATGTCTCATCGCATGTTCACTCATAGTAGGCTCAGATTCAATCAATGAAATTGTAGGTTAATATGTGTGATTTTAAAAAAAGTAAATCTGGACTTAATATGTGTGAATATGACGTGACTAACATTGAACCATTACTAGAAATATGACCTTCACCGATAGTCGGCCCCATTTCTAATTAAGCCGTTGGTGAAGACCATCACCAACGGCGAGCGATGACCTGATCCGTTGCAAAAATGTCGTTGCAAATAACAACATCGATGGTAACTTTGCAACAGCAGAAGCGATCGTTGTTGTTTATATATCAGCAACGGCCAGACGGCTGTTGCTAATTAATATTGTTTTCAACGACAACCTTATACTGGCCGAGGTAAAGTCGTTGTTGATGACCCGTTACTGACAGGCGAGAGGAACATGCCAATGTTAGCGTTCCTATGAACCTGGACGCGATGACGATAAGGCATTTTCGGCTAAGGTAATGTGCTCAATCATGTGTTGATGGCGAGTTCGGGAGATGCACTTGGATATATGAAGGTCCATCAGCCATGCTGCAACATATATTCAAAGATTGAAGTCGGAGGTTGTGAACGGAGTAGAGAAGGTTGAATGGGATTCTTGTAGGGTGATGAGAAGTGAGATGCCAAAGATAATTTGCAGTGTGATCAAGTTGTTTGTTGTTGTATTATAATTAATGTCCCCCTTCGGTTTGGATAGTGATATGCAAGAAGCACTAGTATGCCATGTACTCTTGCGTTTGTATCAGGAAATCCATGGGCATGCATTAGCAAAACGACCTCTATTGAAACAATGGAAACAACACTCATGTGATGGAAGGTTTCCGAAGACTGGAGAAGGTTTGCAGTGGGTTGATATATCCTCCATTTTGTTGATATTTAAACTTGTTCTTCAAGCAATAAATGCTCTCTCGTAGGTGAAAACTTGAAATGTACATCTTTGGTAAATTAAGAATCTAAAATGTAATCTTTGAAAAATATCATTGAGAGGTGAAACGTCATTAGAACTCTATTTCTATAAGTATGTAACGTTGTGGTATGAAGAATATATACAAGTTGCAAAATTACTCCTTTGCTCTTTCGCTTGTCCACCTAATCTTTGAAATTTATCCAACATTACACACCCTAAGTTACCCATTTACCCTAACTCCCCCAACCTGAAATCTGAAGAAAAAAAAAATTCATTTTTTTACTTATTCAATTTTCGGTTCAGGTCGATTCTCGAATTTCGGGAACTGGATCCGAACCGAATTCCATTGTTCGGGTTTGATTCGGATCAAGAACCAAACCCGTCAATGTTGAAACCGAATCGAACCGAATATTTTGGTTCGGTTCGGTGTGAACCGAATAATGGACAGGCCTACTCCCAAGTAGTTACAAATAGTTTAAATGACACTCAAACAATTTAAATTGTTCAAATCTTTTGATCTGCCATTTGTAAATACTCATTTTGAATAATCTAAGTTGTGGATCTTATTTAATTGAGTAAAATAAAATTACTGTGATTTTTTGATGATTTTAGAATGAATTTTCAAGCATATATGACTCATTTACTGAAATAGTTAATTTAAATGACTCGAAACCGTTTAAATGGCTCAAATCTTTTGATCTGCCACTTGTAAACACTCAATTTGAATGATTCAAGTAAAATCTTTTGATTTTCTATGATTTTTTTAGTGATTTTATAATTCATTTTCAAGTAGATATGAACCATTTAATTAATGAAACAGTTTAAATAGTTTAAATCTTTTGATATACCACTTGTGAACACTCATTTTGAATGATGCAAATTGTGGATCTTATTTAATTAAGTAAAATTGATATTTTGTGATATTTTTATTATTTTAAAATACATTTTCAAGTAGATATGGGTCATTTAATGAAACAATTTAAATGACAATAAAATATTTTAATTGGTTCAAATTTTTTGATCTTTGAGTTTCATTAAGCAATTATAAGAACTCTTTTGATATTATTTAAAGCATACTAGATTTTATTTTATATATATATATATATATATATATACATAAATCATGTGACAATCATGTGAGCGAGAAAAACTTTGAAATATAAACGAGAAAAAAATTGGTGCCTCAATGAGGCGCCGGTTCCAATACTATATATTTTTTTTATTAAAATCGGCGCTTATTTCTTAGCAAACCATCACTTATTAATATAAACACTATATATCTTTGAATTACTATTTTGCACATATAAGTTATTAATATATATAAGAGCTCTATGGTAATTTCATGTCAAGATGAATTTTGAAGTATATTATATATTTGTTTTAGATTAATGAATTGATAATTTATTGATTATTTAATTAAATGTATTATTTTAATATTTTTTATTAAATACGGTGCGGATCGATATGAATGCGGTGAAGATATTTGCATTTGAATCGATGTGGATTTAGATATCTATATTCACATCCGTAGCGGATATGGTACGGATACGAATATGCGGATATGACGTGTGGTGCAGATACGGATAATATAATATTCGCATCGTATATGATCCATTGTCAGTCCTACTAGTAGCAGATCCACGGTAGGAGCAACGAGGGCAGTGAGTCCAGAAGAAAAGGACCAGGCAGTCTATTCTCCCATCTCAGCCTTAGAAATTAGTAAAGAGGTTAACTAATTAAATACTCCCTCCCCTCTCCTCTTCATTCCTTAATATTTTATTCAATAATAGTAATTACTTCTGCTGAGAATTGAAGAAAACCACAAGAAAAATTCGTGGCTGAGAATATTGCTCTGATCGGTGTCGCTTTATAACCAAAGCAGTATATATAGTAAATTAATCCAATTGTTAATTCTGAATACTGGGATGACAAGTAAATCGTACATATAGCAATATCTAGATGGTGAATTCCATGACATAGTTATTTGCAAGAATATGAACAGCCTTGAACCCTGTAAAGCCGGCTTCCATTCCCAAGGCTTTGAACTCCTTTTCAGTCCTCTCCTTCCCTCCAGGGCAGAAGGCCAACATGGCGAGGTCCAACTGGAACACACCTCGAGCTTTTGCACTCTGCTCTGCTACAACAGGAAGAACATGCTCCACTACTATCACCTTCCCCTTTTCTGCCGGCAGTGCCTTGCCGCAGTTCCTCAGTATCCTTACACAGTCTGCATCAGCCCAATCATGAAGCACCCACTGCATACATGAGAATATATCGATTATAGCAAACAATTCTTTATGTTCTTCAATTCGTTCCTTTTACTAAATTAATGATAAATTAAGACAGTAGAGTAGACCTTCATGAATATGGCATCTCCGGTTGGAATTCTTTCAAACATGTCTCCGGTCACATGTTCAACTCCTGAAATTAATTATTCGTTTATGAAGGAAAATTGTACCGAAAAATCAGCTTAAATTATAAATTTACATAAAGTTAAAAAAATTCATATCAGCTGACAAGACGAACCAGGAAGGTGTGGAGCAACAGAGATGACGTGGAAGATCAAAGTTGATTGCTTTGATGTGAGGATACATGGAGCTGATCATGTGGAGTGTTGTGCCGTGATTGCCACCGACGTCGACGAGCACCTTCACGTCGTCGAAGCCATGATATGTGCTAATTAACTGCCCGACGGAGACGGTGGTGTAGCCGGACATGGCTTCGTTGAACACCTTGTTGAACCGTATATCGGAGCTCAAGTAGTCGAACAGATTCATCCCGTGGGTGGCTTTCATGACCTCGCTGCCTTCCAACACCGAATCCTTCAGTTGGTGCCTGCCATTAATTAAACTAATCATCAGTCCCTTGATTTTTTCGCATGAATAAATATATTAATTAATTAATTAATTAATTAATTAATTATACCATGTATCCACGAAGACCTTATCTTGAATCAACAGAGCGAGACTGCCGATGGAGGGCTCACCGTCCTCCTTTCTCGTCAAGTACTTACACACGGGCGCTGCGCCGTATCTTGGACCATCGATGTCGCCGCCGACGTCCGTGCAGCTGACGATGCCGTTGGCCGCGAGCAGGCGAAGGATTCGGTCGACCGTTGTAGCTGCTTGAGGGTTTCTTGTCGGAAGCTGGGCGGCGATCTCGGCCGGGCTCAAGGCAGCGCCAGGACCTGCCTCGACAATGATGTCAAGAAGGCGGAGCTCGATGGCCGCCTTGAGGGTGAAGGGAAGGATGCTGCTAAAGGCCAGTTGTATGGCGCAGGCACACACCTCCTCCTCATCTTCTACCTGATGCAGCATATTCTTCATGGGACTGGCCATGTCAGTTGTTTGGCTGAGTAATAATGAAATAATGAGAGAGGAGAGAGGGGCTACTTGTCTGGGATTTATAGTGCAATAAGGCCCCTCCAAATATCTACGTGTTAATTAATTAGATTAATTGGAAGCTTGCTATTCTTATAAATATATAAATAATTAATGATTATGACTTACAAAGTAGACTAAATTTTATCATATCTATCACACCTATCGATTAATCTCGTGACAATCACGTGAGCTTTGTCTTTAAACAACAAAACTTCAGTTCTGTTTTGTAAATCGAACCGAATATAACATAAACCGAACTAGACCGAACTAACAAATTTCAGTTCAATTTTATAAACTGACCATTAATTTTACATAAATTATAGTCAGGCACTTAAAAGAAGTTAATTTGACATCACCTTATTTGACATAAATTATTAATTCCTCCTTATAAATCCTGAGTTCCCGACCCTAATGGACTAATCAACTAATTAAAAAATAAACATTAATTATTTTATTTTTTGAATTTTGGATCGGTTCAGTCCCCAAGTTATTAATAATTATTAATAATCGATTTCAATTCGGTTCAAAAATTGAACCTGCTCGGGACCAAACTGAACCGGACCTGAAAACTTTCAATTATTCGAGTTCGGTTTTGTTCGGTGTGACCCGAACAACGAATAGCCCCTGTAGAATTTTTGATTGAGCCCCGCACATGACTGAACCTAGCAATATTAAGAGTGAACCTAACATTATTAAGATTGACCCTGAAATAGAAGTGCTAGGTTCACTCTTAGTTTGTGTTTAGTCTTAATGATACTATGTTTATTCTTAATAAGATCAGGTTCACTCTTATGAGAGGCTCCATAGGAATTCCTATGAACCTGAAACTACTGTTCCATGGAGCCTGAATCAATAATAGTTGCACTCGTGTTAAGCTATAGCATACAAAGCAATCTCTTATTTATTTTAATGAATTGAGGTATCTATAAAAATAATTTTTGCCGTTTGGAAAAAAATTAAACAACATTCAATTGTGAAGTCCCTAATCATAACTCTTCAATTAGAAGCTCTTCTCAATTCTCATCAAAATTTAAGCATCTTTGCAAACTTATTATCCTTAATGTGTCTTGAGTTTATCTTCCTTCTTCCATTTTTCTTATTTTATGTGTTCTTTTTTTGTTTTTTTAAAGCTATTAATAAAATAGTTAAGTCTTGTTCCATGCACGATTCTTTCCACGCATGTCGTGATCATTAACGGTCATCTAAGTTGATATTAAATAGACATCTTGATACCTACGCTGCCATGAATTGAAATAAGAAAAACCTGGCATTAACAAACATGACATTAACGGTAGGGGTGAGAAAAAAAAATTGGTTTTTCGGTTAACTGGAAAATTGGTTCGAAATCGAACCGTTTTTTGCGGTTAATCGAACCGATTTTGGCGGTTTCAGATTGTATTTTTAAAATTTTTGGTTTTCGAGTTGGGATTCAGGTCTGGGTTTAAAAAGTCGATCGATTTCGATTAACCAACCAGTAGACATATATTATATATATATATATATATTAAATAATACTTATATATGAAAAATAACTTTAAAATAACTGATAACTTATAAACTTAGAAAATAGAAACCTTGGTTTTCTAATTTCTACCCGACGCCCCCAACCCCAAGTCGCAAGTCTCCTGCACGGCGCACGGCCGCACCCTCGTTCTCCCGCACGCTGCCGCACCTTCACCGTCCGCTGTCTGGAGTCTCCCGCACGGCCGCACGCTCGTTCTCCCGCACACCGCCCCATCTTCACTGTCTGCCGTCCGGAGTCTCCCGCACAGCCGCACCCTCATTCTCCCGCGCGCCGCCGCACCTTCACCGTACGGAGTCTCCCGCACCAGTCGGCCAGTCGAGCACTGCACGGCGCACAGCTCTCCTCATTTTCAACCGCCTCTTCCCATCTTGAACCGGGTATAGCGTCCGCCTATCCTTCCCATTGATCTGATCAATTATTTCTCTTGATTAATAACTTCAGATCAAACAATAACCAAGTTCTAATTAATTATTGTTGAGATTACTGGTCACCTGCAGTCTACATGTGTTCTACATACCGTGAAATCAATCGTTGGCAGACAAATGAAATGAGCTGTGGTTATAACTCACATAATTAACATTGGTTTATTGATTAGTCTTCTGCTATGGTTATAAATTATAACTCATATAACTAACATTGGTTTCTCATGGTCGACAAATGAAATGAGCTATAAATGTCAAATAGAAAACTTGATTAATTTATTGATGTATCTTCTGCTATTAATTAATCTTCTGCTATGGTTTCTCGATCATGAACTAATCAATGATTAATTTATTGATGTATCTTTCTTAGTAATCATTAAATTATTATGTATCCTTTGACCTTCACCAAATCATGGTAGTGTGGAATATATACTTCCATAATTAGTAGACTATTAAGAATATGAGAGAGCAAATTGGTTTTGTACTTTTCTAAGTCAAAAGTTAGGTGCTTACTTACTTGATGCACTTATCTTTGTATCTAATTAAATTGTGGAAAAAAATCTAATGGTTAATTGGTAATTGTTGGTTAACCGAAACCGAAATGACGGTTAATCAAAGTTAATGGATCGATTTACGGTTAGTATTTTTGAAAAACTGAAGTTAATAGACCGATTTTTTTTGCTAATGGACCAGTTAACCGGTCCATGCTCACCCCTAATTAACAGTACTTGTGTAACACACTTAATTAACTGCATGCATACATTTATATATATTTCATTTAAAGACATAATTATTTATGACCGACAACTTGATCGCGTCGTCGCCTTCAATCAGGACATCAATCATGGAGTAATAAATATGTTCATTGAATTAAGGTGCTTTTTTTTTATTGACCCACTTCTAGTTTAATATTGTGCCAATGGATTATTATTTCGATTCTTAGTTATAATATTTTATGTATTTATTTTCGTGTTTACGTGTATCACTTGTATGTATATTTTCATATTAATTTGTGTACTTTTTATAATGATTATGTTATGAAATGAAGAATTGTCATTATCTTAATTGTGTGCGTATATAATTTATTAGAAAAACATAGCACTTAGTACAAATTGTACTACATTTGTTGGCAAGACGTAATGCTAACAACAACAGCAGTTGTTCATTTTATTTGGATCCACACAATTTATAAGATATTTACTAATGATAAAGGAAACTTATATATATATAAACAAATATTGAGTGTGAAGTTAATGTTTTAATTATGCACGTTTAATTAGCTAGCTTACTAGCTATAAATAATATCATGGGACTATGTCATGCTTCAATATGATCGGGCGGATAAGCTCACGCACCTTAATTCAATTGAACAACTCCATGATTGATGTCAATTATGAAGGCGACAACCAAGTTGTCAGTCATCCTTACATATATACATATACACGTCAAGCTAACCATGCAAATTATAATCATGCTATATATCATTAAAAACGTGTTAAGTTAACTGTGACAGATAATATATCTGAATCCAAACAAGTAATTTAAAAAGCTACATGTACCTTCGTTTACCTTCAATATATCAAGCACAATGTCGAATTACACGTGGAGCATGTCTCACGTTTCGATTTTTTTGCTATTTATTTGATGAATCATGTGACATTTCAATTAAAGAGCAAATGTTAGTTGTTTTACGCTACGTTGACAAGAAAGGAAACGTAGTTGAGCGTTTTCTTAGTCTTGTTCACATGTCTAGTACCACCACAATATCAATGAAAAATGCAATAGAATCTTTATTTGCAAAATATCAATTAAGTATATCAAAAAAACGTGGACAAGATTACGATGGTGCTAGTAATATGTAAGGCGAATTTCATGGTCTTAAAAGTCTAATATTAAAAGAAAATGAGTGTGCATTTTATATTCATTGTTTTGCTCATCAATTACAATCGGCACTTGTAGCCGTTGCAAAAAAATAAGTTGAAGTTTCTTCTCTTTTAACTTTGGTTGCAAATTTAACAAATATGGTTGGAATTTCACCTAAGCGACAAGAAATTCTTCGGGATAGTCAAACAAAAAAACTAATAGAAGCATTAGAAAATAATGAAATATCTACCAGGTGTGGATTAAATCAAGAAACAACACTTAAAATAGCAGGACATACTCGTTGGGGATCATACTATTTAGTATTGTTAAGTTTGATTAATATGTTTTCTTCTCCTATGGATGTTCTTGAGATTATTGAAACTAATGGTACCAATTTAGATCAAAGAGGTCAAGCACGTAATTTGTTAAGTGCAATGCAATATTTTGAATTTATTTTCACTTTGCAGTTGATGAAAAATATTTTAGGAATTACTAATGATTTATCTCAAACGCTACAAAGAAAAGATCAAGACATTGAGAATGCAATGCCATTAGTAAAAATATCTAAACGAAGATTGCAATTAATGAGAGATGAAGGATGGAACATTTTATTGGATGAAGTTTCTCTCTTTTGTAACAAACATGAGATAATCATCTCAAATATGAATGATGTTTTTGTACTTCCCGGACGACTAAGAAGAAATTTGGAAAAAACCTCAAACTTACATCATTATTAGACTGAGTTATTTTACCAAGTGATTGATAGACAACTTTAGAAATTCAACAATAGGTTCACAGAGACAAATACTGAATTACTTCTTTCGGTGGCAAACTTAAGTCCAAAAGATCATTTTATTTTATTTGATAAACAAAAGTTGATATAGCCTGCAAAATTTTATCCGACTAAATTTTCCACTATAGAATTTTTTATTTTAGATGATCAACTTGAGAATTATATATTAGATATCTGCTCAAATGATAAAATTTTAAACTTAAACATGATCGTTGATCTTTCTATAAAGTTAGTTGAGACAAGAAAATATATAGTCTACTCATTGATTTATTTACTTTTAAAGTTAGTATTGATTCTTCCTATGACAGCAACAAGTGTTGAAAGAACTTTTTCTACTAGAATTTTATAAAAAATAAACTACGTAATCGGATGAAAGATGAATGGTTAAATGATTGTTTAGTTACATACATTGAGAAAGGAGTATTTGACAACATTGATAATGAAATTTTTTTGCAATGTTTTCAAAACATGAAGACTCGTCGAGCTCGACTATCAAAATTAGCTTGAATTTGAAGTCTTAAAAATTTATATATTAGTTTGCCCCCACTAGTAAAATCTGGACTTAATATGCGGGAATATGATGTGACTAACATTGAACCATTACTAGAAATTTGACCTTCACCGATAGTCGGCCACGTTTGTAATTAAGCCGTTGGTGAATACCACCAACGGCGAGCGACAACCTGATCCATTGCAAAAACGTCGTTGCAAATAATGACATCGATGGTAACTATGCAACGACAGAAGCGATCTTTGTTGTTTATATATCAGCAATGGCCAGGCAGCTGTTGCTAATTAATATTGTTATCAACGACAACTTTATATTGGTCGAGGTAAAGCCGTTGTTGATGACCCGTTACTGATCGGCGAGAGGAACATGCCAATGTTAGCATTCCTATGAACCCGGACGTGATGACAATAAGGCATTTTCGGCTGAGGTAATGTGCTCAATCATGTGTTGATGCCGAGTTCGGGAGATGCACTTGGATATATGAAGGTCCATCAGCCATGCTGCAACATTCAAAGATTGAAGTCGGAGGTTGTGAACGGACTAGAGAAGGTTGAACGGGATTCTTGTAGGGTGATGAGAAGTGAGATGCCAAAGATAATTTGCGGTGTGATCGAGTTGTTTGTTGTTGTATTATAATTAATGACCCCTTTGGTTTGGATAGTGACTAGCAAGAAGCACTAGTATGCCATGTACCCTTGTGTTTGTATCAAGAAATTCATGGGCATGCATTAGCAAAATGACCTGATCTATTGAAACAATGGAAACAACATTCCTGTGATGGAAGGTTTCCGAAGACGGGAGAGGGTTTGCGGTGGGTTGATATATCCTCCATTTTGTTGATATTTAAACTTGTTCTTCAAGCAATAAATGCTCTCTGGTTGGTGAAAACTTGAATTGTACATCTTTGGGAAATTAAGAATCTAAAATGTAATCTTTGAAAGATATCATTGAGAGGTGAAACGTCATTAGAACTCTATTTTTACAAGTATGTAATGTTCTTGTATGAAGAATATAGACAAGGTTACTCCTATGTTCATTCGCTTGTCCTCCTACTCCTCGGTTTTTTTTTCTCTCCATTGGCCTGTACAACGTCGAGGCCAACGGCTGGTATTAGAGACAGAAGAACGATGGCGTCAGCCAGATACTTTCAATCAAAAGTGCACACATTAACCAAAGGCAACTATGGGGTGTGGAGTATCCATTGGATGCCCTCTTGTGTTCTCTCGATGTATGGGACGTTGTGAAGAACGATTATGTAGAATTCGACTCCGACGAGAAGGATGAGGAGAAGCTTAAAGAATTGAAGAAAAGAGAGAAGAAGACGTTATTCATCATTTATCAAGGAGTCAATGAAGCCACGTTCAAGTTGATTGCTCCAGCAAAAACATCGAAAGAAACGTGGGAGATATTGAAGAAAGCATACAATAGATTTAATAAAGTAAAGAAGATTCACTTGCAGTCCTTGCGAGATCAGTTTGAAGCACTACAACAGGGGAATTCAGAGACAATCTGTGATTATTTCTCTCAAGTAATCTCTATTGTTCATCAGATGAGAAGAAACGAGAGAAGGTGGAAGTCGTTTGTGTCGTAGAGAAAAGCTTGCGCTCTCTAGACTCAAAGTTCAACTTTGTGACTATCGCGATTGAAGAATCTAAAGATGACAGTGGAGGAACTCATGGGATCCATGCAAGCGTATGAACAAATGTTAGAAAAGAAGAAGGAAGATGAAAGAAATTTGGAGCAAGCGTTGCAAACAAAGCTCCCCCTCAAGAAGCAAGAAACATCCAAAGGAGGCTATCAAGGAGGAAGCGTAAGAGGCGGAGGTTGAAGCCGAGGCGGCCGATCTTCTAATTAACTTCGAGCGAAACAACAACCACGGTGATAAAGATGAATCTGTTCAGAGAGTGTGTGGCTGTGGAAGAGGCCGAGGCCGAGGTTGCGGACACGGTATAGAAATGAAAGTTATAACAGTTCTGAAACATTGTTTCATTTGTAAGAAGTTTGGCCATTACTCTTATGATTGCTGGTACAACACCTACGGTGGAAGAGAAAAAGCAAATCTTGTTGACAAAGAAGAAGCTGATGAAGGGCCAGTGTTGCTAATGTCGTACAATAAACCAAAACCACTACAATATGTTACGTGGATTCTCGACAAAATTAAGAGCCTCCAATCACATGTGTGGAAGAAAGGATTTCTGGGCAACATCACATTTGGTGATCTCTCGAAGAGGTCGATGGAAGGGAAATGTAATGTAATCTTCGAATTCTCCACAACGGGAAGAAACTTTGCATCTCTGATGTTTACTATGTTCCTGATATTAAAAGTAATCTCTTGAGCATCGGGTAGTTGTTGGAAAAAGACTATGATGTATGAATGAAGGATTTGGCTCTTAGCATTCGTGATAAGAACGACAAGCTTATTATTCATGTGGGATCGAATGACAAAGAACAAGATGTTTCCATTAAATCTCAATGTTAATGAGAACTGCTTGAAGGCAACTACTTCGGACAACTCTAGTCTTTGTCATCTTCGTTATGGACATATGAAGTTTGAGGCGTTTAAGCTACTGAAGAAGACGAATATGGTGCTAGGACTACAAAATATCGAAGCCCCCAACAGTTTATGCGAAGTATGTGTCATGGGAAAGCAACATAGGAAGCCTTTTAAGAAGTACAAGTCAAGAAGAGCATCCTCACGTCTCAAGTCGATGCATTCAGATGTTTGCGGACCCATCAAGCCCATCCACATTGGTGGAAATATGTACCTTTTAACATTTGCTGATGATTATAGTGGGAAAACATGGGTCTATATGCTGAAGGAGAAGAAACAAGTTTTTAGCAGATTTAAAGAATTCAAAAATCTAGTTGAAAAATAGAGTGGCTGCCAAATAAAATACTTGCGGACTGATTGAGGAGGCAAATACACATCACTCGAGTTTGAGAATTTCCGCAGGGAGAATGGGATTATACACCAGCTCATGATGCCTCAAACACCCAGGAAAATGGTGTTTCACAGAGGAAAAACATGACGATTGTCAAAATGGTTTGATGTATGCTAAAGGAGAGAAATGTTCCAAAAGAATTTAGCTATTTGCGGGATTTGATCCACTAACATATGAAGACGTATGCTTCCAAGAAAACAAAGTGGAGGAAGGCTATGGAGGAAGAGATTCTTGTTATAAAGAATAAATATAGTACATGAAAGCTCACTTCACTTCCTCAAGGACACAAAGCTAAATGGGTATTCAATATGAAAAGAAATGCAAAAGGAGAAGTGGAGAGGCATAAAGCAAGATTGGTCATGAAGGGATACATGCATAAATATAGGGTTGATTATGAAGAAGTATTTGCACCAGTGAGGTTGCTCATCTCTCTAGCTAGCAGCCCAATGGAGACGGAAAGTATCACTACTAGAATTGCGGTCATCAGTGACAGCTAAATCCGTGGCTGAACCGTCGGTGATAGATATCACGGACGACGTCAACTGTGGCAAACAGCCGTCACTGATGAGCACGTCTCAAATAAGTTGTGACGGTCGAGCGTGGCCGTCACACGTATTCATTAGCGATAGCCTCGTGCTTTGTCGCTGATTAAAAAACATCAGTGACGACTCGAGGCTCTGTCACTGATATCAATAAATATGCTCATTAAGGTGCTTTTTTTATTGACCCACAACTAATTTAATGTTGTGCCCATGAATCATTGTTTCGAACCTTAGTTATAATATTTTATGCGTTTATTTTCACATTTATGTGTTTGCAACTTATGCGTATATCCTCGCATTAATTTGTGTACTTTTCATAATGATAATGTTATGAAACTGTTTTTTTCATATAAAAAAAGTAAGGTATTTTTGTGCGCTCATCAGATCATATTGAAGCATGACATGTACCCATGATATTGTTTGTAGCTAGTAAGCTAAATGTGCATATTCACATTCATTTTGATATGTATGTTTCCTTTATAATTAGTTGCTTGCCGGAAATTTCTTAATTGTGTGCATATATAATTTATTAGAAGAACATAGCACTTAGTACGAATTGTATTACATTTGTTGGCAAGACGTAATGCTAACAACAACAACAGTTGTATGTTCATTTTATTTGGATCCACACAATTTATAAGATATTTACTAATTATAAAGGAAATTTGCATATAATATCATGAGACATCATGTCATGCTTCAGTATGAACTAGCTGATGAGCTCATGCACCTTAATTCAATATATTGAACAACTCCATGATTGATGTCCTCAATTATGAAGGCGACGACTCATTCATACATATATACATATACACGTCATGCTAACAATGCAAATTATAATCATGCTATATATCATTAAAAACGTGTTAAGTTAACCGTGACAGATAATAGATCCGAATCCAAACAAATAATTTAGAAAGCTACATGTACCTTCGTTTACCTTCAATTAAGCACAATGTCGAACTACACTAAAGACAAAACTACTATGGTGTCAGGTACCATAGGGATTCCTATGATGTCTTGTTGCATGTTCAATCATAGTAGGCTCAGATTCAATCAATGAAATTATAGGTTAATATGTGTGATTTTTTAAAAAGTAAATTTGGACTTAATATGCGTGAATCTGAGGTGACTAACATTGAACCATTACTAGAAATATGACCTTCACCGGTAGTCGGCCCCATTTGTAATTAAGCCGTTGGTGAAGACCATCACCAACGGCGAGCGACGACCTGATCCGTTGCGTCGTTGCAAATAACAACATCGATGGTAACTTTTCAATGGCAGAAGCGATCGTTGTTGTTTATATATTAGCAACGGCCAGGCGGCTGTTGCTAATTAATATTGTTTTCAACGACAACCTTATACTAGCCGAGGTAAAGCCGTTGTTGATGAATGACTCGTCACTGACCAGCGAGAGGAACATGCCAATGTTAGCGTTCCTATGAACCTGGACGCGATGAGGATAAGGCATTTTCGGCTGAGGAAATGTCCTCAATCATGTGTTGATGCCGAGTTCGGGAGATGCACTTGGATATATGAAGGTCCATCGGCCATGCTGCAACATTCAAAGATTGAAGTCGGAGGTTGTGAACGGACTAGAGAAGGTTGAACGGGATTCTTGTCGGGTGATGAGAAGTGACATGCCAAAGAGAATTTGCGGTGTGATCAAGTTGTTTGTTGTTGAATTATAATTAATGTCCCCCTTAGGTTTGGATAGTGATTTGCAAGAAGCACTAGTATGCCGCCATGTACCCATGTGTTTGTCTCAGGAAATCCATGGGCATGCATTAGCAAAGTGACCTCTATTGAAGTAATGGAAACAACACTCCTGTGATGGATGGTTTCCGAAGATTGGAGAAGGTTTGCGGTGGGTTGATATATCCTCCCTTTTGTTGATATTTAAACTTGTTCTTCAAGCAATAAATGCTCTATGGTAGGGGAAAACTTGAAATGTACATCTTTGGGAAATTAAGAATCTAAAATGTAATCTTTGAAAAGTATCATTGTATATATGAAGAATATATATACTTTGCAAAATTACTCCTTTGTTCTTTCGCTTGTCCTCCTACTCCTCGTTTTTTTCTCTCCATTGGCCTGTACAACGTCGAGGCCAATGGCTGGTGTTAGAGGCGGAAGAACGTTGGCGTCAGTCACTTCCTTTCAATCAAAAGTGCACACATTAACCAAACGCAACTATGGAATGTGGAGTCTCCAATCGACACCCTCTTGTGTTCTCTCGATATATGGGACGTTGTGAAGAATGATTTCGTAGAATTCGACTCCATCGAGAAGGATGAGGAGAAGCTTAAAGAATTGAAGAAAAGATAGAAAAATGTGTTATTCACCATTTATCAAGGAGTCAATGAAGCCACGTTCGAGTTGATTGCTCCAGCAAAAACATCGAAAGAAGCGTGGGAGATATTGAAAAAAGCATACAATGGAGTCGATAGAGTAAAGAATATTCACTTGTAGTCCTTGCGAGGTTAGTTTGAAGCACTACAACAGGGGAATTCAAAGACAATATGTGATTATTTCTCTCGAGTAATATTTATTGTTCATCGGATGAGAAGATCGAAACGACGAGAAGGTGGAAGATGTTTGTGTCGTAGAGAAAATCTTGCGCTCTCTAGACGCAATGTTCGACTTTGTGACCGTTGCGATTGAAGAATCTAAAGATGACAGTGGAGGAACTCATGGGATCCATGCAAGCGTATGAACAAATAATACAAAAGAAGAAAGGAGATGAAAGAAATTTGGAGCAAGCGCTGCAAACAAAGCTCACCCTCAAGAAGCATGAAACATCCAGAGGAGGCTATTAACGAGGAAGAGTAAGAGGCGGAGGTCGAAGCCGAGGCGGCCGATCTTCTAATTAACTTTGAGCAGAACAACAACCACTGTGATGAAGATGAATTTGTTCAGACAGAGTGTGGCTATGGAAGAGGCCGAGGCCGAGGGTCGCAGACATGATATAGAAATAAAAGTTATAATAGATCTGAAACATAGAGTTTCATTTGTAAGAACTTTGACCATTACTCTTATGATTGTTGGTACAACACCAGCAGTGGAGGAGAAAAAGCAAATCTTGTTGACAAAGAAGAAGCTGATGAAGGGCCAGTGTTGTTGATGTTGTACAATGAACCAAAACCACTGCAATATGTTACGTGGATTCTCGATAAAATTAAGAGCCTCCAATCACATGTGTGGAAGAAATGATTTCTTTGCCAAACTTAAAGAAATACGATTGGGCAACATCATATTTGGTGATCTCTCGAAGAGGCCGATTGAAGGGAAAAGTAATGTAATCTTTGAACTCTCCACAACGGGAAGAAACTTTGCATCTCTGATGTTTACTATGTTCCCGATATTAAAAGTAATCTCTTGAGCATCAGGCAGTTGTTGGAAACGTTGTCGCCGTTGCAACTTTATATGCGTGACGGTCGATAAGTTCGTGTCACTTTATCAACTCGCGAATTATATTATTTTCAATTTCAATCCTAAAATTATACCGACAAGTTATTCATTAATAGTGTAGAATGCAGTACTAATTAATAGTGTTAACTTCAACTAAGTAAAATATAATTATGCATTAATTAGAGCGAAGTAATTATAAAGTATCAAAAAATTATGAAGTCTACAAATGACCTAAACATAAAACATTACGATCCAACATTGTATTATTTTAGCTAATAAATTTTTATGCTTCATCTAGTCATACATATATCAGCTCCAAACAAAGGTACTTGTACTAGAAAATTGTACAAGTCACTTTAAAGTTGTTCTGTTTAAGTTGAACTAGAACTAGAAAATAGCTATTTATTAGTTATGAATTCAGTCAATCTGAACTAGAAAAATATTGAAAAATGATAAATTACAAGACCTAGGAAGAAGGTGAAAATATTAATTAACCACCAAAAGCTTCATGAAAGTTTATATAATGAAAAAGAATAACAAAAAGGGTCATATAACTTTAAGATTTAAAACCTAGGCAGGAAAGAAGTAATAACATTTGAAATGGATAGCAAAGGTACCTAACGTGGAATAAATAACTTGTCAAATATTTCCATATGAAAGGGCTGGAGAGAGAATGCAAATTTGCTAAACTAAGGACAGAGAAGAATCCTAATTAATTCAAAGTTCATTGCACGGAAAGAATTGAATAAAGAAACCTAGATGATGGATGCTCTAAGATATTTAAGAAAAACCAAGAACAAGGATATATAGTTCAGTTTACAACTTATATTGTAATAGCTTAATAACCAGGCAATAAGACCACATAGAGATGATATATGTGAGCATGAGCATGAGCATGATCTACTTAGAGACAAAAATATTAACTATCCATAGCTTATATAGTAATTAAGGTACAATAAGCTCTGATCTTGTCCAAAATTAGCACAAACCAATTAAACTCACTCAACTCTAAAATTAGCACAAACCAATCTTTCGAGTTTCACCGCCGTTATACAAACCCAAGAAGGTAGAAACCAATCAATTGATAGACGAGGAAAACAATGAGGGCAAGTTGGCGAGGGGTCACCGCCGAATGCGATGTCAGTTCTAAATTTATTTGCCAATATATTTCCAATAAGATATATTTCTTTTTTCCATTTAACAAATGTATATAGGAATCAATGACTAAAACTTGTAGTATTCATACAACTTGTAGATACTTCAAATGCTAGTTTATATAGTAGATAGGGATCATGATAAGCTCCAAAGGAAGAGAAAGTGATCATTTTGTTAAGCTTCAAATGCTAGTTTGGGTAGTAGATAGGGATCATGGTAGGCTCCAAAGGAAGAGATAGAGACTTCCCTGATAACGATAAGCTCCAAAACAAGTGTTAAGCTCCAAAGGAAGAGATAGTGATCATTTTGTTAAGCTCCAAAAGAAGTGTTAAGCTTCAAATGCTAGTTTGGATAGTAGATAAGGATCATTTTGTTCACCATGTCAACTCATACCACTACTTACCTTGAAAGCAAATTAGATAGAATGGTTTGTTCTTATCCTTGCCCCTCTTGCCTACCCTATAAATTAGCTTCATGGCCATGGAAGAGCAATCATTTTGTTGTCAACCTTTCAAGATGCCAAAGGGCCACTTCAATTGCAATATTAATTAATCAAGGAGGGTGAGTTTTGATGAATTGAACTATAAGTAGAAAGTTCATATGTATCATAGAGTTAATTTATAACTCCTCCCAAGTAGGGCGAACCGAAACGATTTGAACCAACCCAAAATTTTTTTCGTACTGAAATTTCAACTTGTATCCGAACCGAATTATTCCTAAACCGATCTAACCCGAACTAAATTAATTCGGTTCAGTTTGGTTCCAACCCAAAAAAATCAAAATTTTATCCAACATTACACTACATTGCTAAATTTCCCCTGCAATGAAATTTATCCAACATTGCACACCCTAAGTTACCCACTTACCCTACCTCCCCGAACCCAAAATCTAAAAAAAATAATATTTTTACTTATTCGGTTTTCGGTTGAGGTCGGTTCCTTAATTCCGGGAACCAGATGCGAACTGAGTTCCATTGTTCAGGTTCGGTTCGGATCAAGAACCGAACCTGACAATGTTGAAACTGAACGAACCAAATATTTTGGTTCGGTTCAGTGTGAACGAATAATGGACAAGCCTAACTTATTTAATTGAGTAAAATAAAATTTCTGTGATTTTTTTATAATTTTAGAATGAATTTTCAGGCATATATAAGTTATTTATTGAAATAGTTTAAATGACTCTAAAACAGTTTAAATGGCTCAAATCTTTTGATCTGCCACTTGTAAACACTCAATTTGAATAATTCAAGTTGTGGATCTTTTTTAATTAAGTAAAATAGTTTTTCTATGATTTTTTTAGTGATTTTATAATTCATTTTCAAGCAAATATGAACCATTTAATTAATGAAACAGTTTAAATAGTTTAAATCTTTTGATGTACCACTTGTAAACCCTCATTTTGGATGATGCAAATTGTGGATCTTATTTAATTAAGTAAAATATATATTTTTTGATTATTTGATTATTTTAAATTACATTTTCAAGAGCTAATTTAAAAATCATCCAAGGCCTCATTCATAATTTGGAACTTAAAGAGTCCAATCAAGATTTATCTCCCTCTGAGCATCTTAATCTAATTTGCCTAATCAACAAAGCCCCTGCCATTCAAAGACAGATTAGCATGATATGGTGGGCTAAGTCGAAATTAAAATGGTAGCTTGATGGGGATCGTAACACTGCGTATTTAATTTCATCGTATAGTTACCTCTAGAAGAATGATCAATCACATTTCCTCCATCCTCTGATAATGGCTCTATCATTACTGGTGAGTTCTCACATTTCCTCATCACCTCTGGCTCAATCCCTCATACAACAATTTTATTATTCAATTGTGGTCCTTATTCCCTACTGTTCCTGAGGATTTCAAAACCTTTTTGATTGCCCCTTTTTCTAAACCTGAGATCTGGAATACCATCAAATCTATGGCCAATGGAAAGAGCTCTGGTTTTGATGGTTTCACTATAGAGTTTTATAAAAATTATTCGAATATTATTTCATATGATCTTCTCAATTGTTTTCAAAACTTTCACTTTAATAGTTTTATCCCCCATGACCGGAACAAAACTCATTTGACCTTTATCCCTAAATGTCAAAACCCAACAAAGGTCAAAGACTTCAAACCTATTGCACTTTGCAATCTGTCTTACAGAATCCTAACCAAGCTCATTGCCAACAGGTTTAAGGAATGTCTCCCTAACCTTATTTCCAAAGAATAATAAGCTTTTATTAAATGCCGCAGTATTCATGATAACATCATAATTACTCAGGAAATGACTCATTCTATGTACATCTCTAAAAAAAGGAAACCTTATATCCTTGTTAAGCTGGACCTAGAAAAGGCCTATGGTTCCTTATCCTAGCATGCCATCTTCTCTGTTCTTGATATTTATGCCTTCCCTCCACTCTTTATTAGCTGGATCAACTCTTGTATTTATTCTGCTTCTTTTGCTTGTACGATTAATGGTCATATTTCTGGTTTTTTCCAATCTCATAGAGGCATTAAACAGGGTGATCCCCTTTCACCCTTTCTATATATTATTGTAGCCCACACCTTAACTCTCCTTATCAACAAAGCTGTAGATGAAAATATTTTCACTCCTCCTAAGATTGATAATTCCCTCACCATTAGCCACCTAATGTTTGCCGACGATATCCTCTTTGCTTTTAAGGCTGATGACACTACTATTAACAGCTTCAAAACTATTTTTGAGCAATATTTTTAACTTACTGGGCAGAGAGTCAACCTTAACAAATCAGCTATCCTTTTCCCTAAGTACACCCCCCCAAACATTAAAGCTTGTATCTATAATAAACTTAGAATTCAAGAAGGCTTTTTCCCTTTTAAATATCTAGGAGCTGTGATTTCTCCTTGCATACCCCCTGAAAATACCCATGATTTTCTTGTTGATCAGCTTAATTCTAAATTAGGATCTTGGTAGTCAAACTATCTATCTCAAGCTGGGAGATTAACCTTGATAAAATCAGTTATCACATCTATACCTATTCACTCCATGTCTATGACATGCCTTTCCCAAAAAAGTATGCACAAGATGAACTTTGTTATTAGCAACTTCCTTTGGCAAAACAATAAAGACAAAATTGGAATGCACCTTGTTTGTTGGGATAATGTTACATTACCTAAAAACTTAGGAGGCTTAGGTATTAGGAATATTTACCTCCAAAGTTTTTCTCTTCAAGCCAAAAGAATTGGTTAACTTAGTTAAAACCAAATACCCTATGGTTACTTCTCTTAACCACTACCCTTCTAACCATTGCTCTTGGTCTTGGAGGCTTTTCCTCCTTAAAGCTTTTAAGCATTTACAGTTTGGATTTAAAAAGGTTATTAACTCAGGTATGCATTCTTCTATTTTGATTGATAATTGGTGTCTAGATAGTCCTCTTTGCATGAAACCTATTTTGGTTGATATTCATGCTCTTAACCTGAATACTCCAATTAAGTATCTAATTAACAATCAATAGCACTGGAATATCAACAATCAGCAGGTAAACAGCACTGAGGGTAGTGTGACCGGCTAGGACCTACATCCTGTCCTGTAACCTACTGTCTACACTGACTGACAATAAAATAGAACATATCGAGAAAGGAAACTACAACACAATTTTTATTTAAAGTTTTCAAAATTCACAAATATATATTTTTCAACCCAAAGAAGGAAACCAACATCGTCACAAATAGAACATCTCAAGTATCGAAGTTATTACAAACTTTTCAAAACACAACTGTCAATGTAGAAAAAGGAAAATAACTACTACAAGACACTGCACTATGACCAAAGGACGCCGCTACGAGATATGGCACCACCACCTGCCCACCAGCTGCACCAATGACAACAAGCCTCGATCACTGATCATGCTCTGCAAAAACAAAGGAGACAAACCATGAGTCCACTTGGGACTTAGTGAGCGGTTCTTTCAAACCTCCACATAATCCGCAGTTAGTCATGCATAACATTTAAAGCAACATAGAATATAATCAGGGAGGTATGCTACTTTTTGATGTGACTATCGACCCCGTGGGTCATTCTGTATAAACTATATATGAGAAACTTGCCATAACGGCCTAACCTTGCCACCTGGCATCCGGCCCTTAAGACCTACTTATGGTATAAGAATCCCGGCTACAACCGACCCTACCATACAAGATAGAATCACACTGGCTGTTCGGCCGCATCATATCAAGATGTAAACATGAAATCCTGAGTCATCGACTAGGATGGTCTACTAGTCTCCGGACACCGTCTGGGATAGGGATAGCTAGTCCCACCCAACTGGGGTTTGACACCTAGCGGGTCCGCTGGTGCATCTCAAGACCCAATCACTGGCCGAGCTAAGCATTGGTCACTCCCGACCTCCACGCTTCTTGGCGGACCATCTCAAGCACATCACACAATCAAGGTCCTAGGGTTTCTTTATATACACTTCGGGCAGTTGCCCGTATCCGGCCCTAATCCGGCCTACAAGGTCAACAATATTAATGCTGCCATTCCAAAAATGTCTACACCTAATAGTTCTAGGTTTCCAAAAATGCTTAATAGAAGTCCTAGAAGTTGTGTCATTTCCTAGTTATGTTTCCATATCTAATATGTACCTTGCAAAGTCCTACAAGTTATCTAGCGTCATACGCTATCTTGGGCAAAGAATTTCGTGTACCGGACTTGGAATTTCACCCATTAATATTTTTGGACAGCATATATACATAAAAGAAATGTAATTATAATTCACAACAACTACCATGCATATCTACGAGATTCAATGATAAAAATTATATACTGCATATAGAATTAATTTCAATATGGAACATCGTATCTAGCATGGTGAAATATCAAATAATTCCCACAAGGAATATACTATCTAGCATGGTAAAAAATATATCCCAACGACACTTACCAAATTTAATCATGAACAACAAACATCATGAAGAAGCTGAATTAACAAGGTAAATATTCCATTGATTACACCAATAAGTAACATGCAATAAACATAGCAACAATTAAACATGATATCTGCATGTACCATAACCATCATGTCCATGTGAGAATTAGCAAGAACATTTCCATATTCATGAGAATGTAGATTAACATTTGCTATCAATTACTAAGATGAATAGTAATCATGTATTATAATTCGAACCTAGCATTAAGCATGAAAGCGGGAATTAAGACGACATAACATGAGATCCGGCATATCGATCCGAACAGCCCCAATTTCCCTCCCCTATCCACTGCTTGGCCGACTCAAACAGGGTAATAACCAGCTCGGTCGAGCCCTCTAGGGGTGGTAAACATGGTTGCTGCAACAACACGAGCATCAATCCAAAAGTCTAAAACATATCGAACACAAGACAATTCACGAGTCGTTAGACGAGAGAGGAAATTGGGAAAATTTCAGCATAACCTTTCCCCTTTTTCCTCCACTCGGCCAGCCCACAAAGAAACGAAATAAATCTGATTTAAACCATCAAATCACAAGTATACATATCTATTAAGGTTCTAACACGAGAAGACGCGTAGATCGACAAGAAACTTGGGAAAAGAACCCGATTCAAACCTGCTAGGGTCGGCTACCCGCCTCCCCTCATAAAACTCTAACCACTCACCATTGCTTGATGAAAAAGAAGGATTGGACGTTGGCGATCTCGAATCCTTCGGCGACGACGCGATCTCCGACCGACCAAGATCTCTCTTTCCCTCTCTCCCTTCTCCCTTGCTCAGGCTTTGTGCGGCTCCTAGATGAGCCGCACGACTCAATGATGAGGGATTTTATTCCCTCATCAACAATGACTTAAATGCCCCACTTACATGACTTAATCTTGACTCGACTCAGTCCGAGTCCGACTTGGGCTCCGACTCTAACCGCAACACGAGTTGATCTTAACTTAACTAAAGCATCCATGCATAAAAGGAAAGGGTCATTTAACCAAATTCAAACTTCATACTTCATTAGTCGAGTCATACCTTCTACTCGAGACGATTTCGAGGCTTGACTTGACTAACATCGGGTCCGGCGCGCTGCACCAAAATAGATTTTTATATTAAGATTTTTTTTTTCGGGTCTTACAATCACTTACCTAGAACTAGAGGTAAACTTTGAATTAAAATCTGGATTAATACATCTCTTGCCTATTTTCAGAGGATGTGAAAATGAATACCCTCACAAGCACTTGAAGGAATTCCACGTTGTATGCTCAACAATGAAACCACACGGCATATCCAATGAGCAAATCAACCTGCGAGCCTTTCCCTTCTCATCATTAGCCGATGCAGCCAAGGAGTGGCTGTTCTATCTTCCTCCTGGATCAGTCAATACATGGACAGATTTGCTGAGACTGTTCTTGGACAAGTTCTTTCTAGCTTCACAAGCCGTTGGAATTAGGAGGGAATTAAATTTGCAGAGTTAAACAAAAAGACACGGAGACTCTACATGAATATTGGGAAAGATTCAAATGGTTATGTGCAAGTTTCCCTCAACATGATATTTTTGAACAATTGCGAATCCAATATTTTTATGAAGGTTTGCTATCCATGAAAAGAAGGATGATGGATGCAGCAAGTGGTGGGGCTATAGTGAACAAAACTCCTCAAGCCGCTAGGGAATTAATCTCCATCATGGCAGCTAACTCACAACAATTCGGGCTGCGATAGGAACCTTCAAGAGGAGTAAATGAGATAAATGTGTCTTCTCTTGAATAAAAAATTACTTATCTAACTACTATGGTTCAGAATTTGATTGTAGGAAACACCTCACAGGTCAAAGTGTGTGGGATTTGTGTCGTCGCGGGTCATCTCACCGACATGTGCTCCACCATTCAAGAGGACACACAAGAACAAGCTAACGCCGTTGGAGGATTCCCAGGTCCTCAACAAAGGAAATCTGATCCTTATTCAAACACCTACAACCCAGGTTGGAGGAATCACCCAAACTTGAGTTATGGGACAAGACAACCAAATTTTCGGCAACAAAACTTTCAGCAATTTCAGCACAAATCACCTGTTCTGCCACAATAATTTCCTTCAAGATCAGGTACATCTCTTGAAGATATTGTTAAATCACTTGCAATTAGTACACAATAATTTCAACGGGAAACAAAAGCAAGCATACAAGAAACAAGGGCAAACATTCAAGTTTTGGAGAATCAAATGAGTCAATTGGCGTCATCCTTAAGCAAGTTGGAATCACAAGGCAAGTTGCCCTCATAAACTGTCATCAACCCAAAACAGAATGCAAGTGCAATGACTCTAAGAAGTGGAAAGGAGTTAGTAGAACCTAGTCTACCAAGATGTGGGCACGCCTTAGAGTCAGAAACTAAAACTAAAATCATTGCTAACTAGAAACAAGATAAAACAGAATAGCTAAGAACATTGATAATCAAGCCCCCTTTTCCAGGAAGATTGGCCAAGTCTAAGAAGAAAAATGAAGAGAAAGAGATTCTTGAAAACTTTTCGCAAGGTTAAAATTAATATCCCCTTACTTGACGGCATTAAACAAATACATCGATATGCTAAATTTCTCAAAAAATTGTGCACCAATAAGAAAAAGCTAATTGGTAATAAAAAGGTAAGTGTGGGAAGGAATGTTTTTGCTATACTTCAAGGGAAATTACCTCCCAAATGCAAGGATAAAGGTATATTTGCTATTTCCTATAACATAGGCAGCATTGGTATAAAAAAAGTTATGTGTGACTTAGGAGCATCTATAAATGTCATGTCATTGTCTATATATTCATCTTTAAACATTGGTCCATTGAAAAAGATAGGTGTGGTAATTCAATTGGCTAACTGGTCGGTCGTTTACCCCGAATGAGTGTTGGAAGATGTCCTAGTTCAAATAAACAATCTAATTTTTCCTGCAAATTTCTTTGTGCTTAACATGGAGGAAGATACTTCTTCCAACTCATCTGAAATATTACTTGGGAGACCCTTCCTTAGCACAGCTAGAACAAAAATAGATGTTCATGATGGTACACTCACCATGGAATTTGATGGGGAAGTCATCAAATTCAATGCTTACGATGCCATGAAATTTCCTAATGAAGAATTTTGTGTTAACAGTGTAGATTTCATAGACTGCTCAGTTCAGGAAATTTTTAATTTGAGCAATGTGGATGTCAACCTGAATTTGGAAAGATTTGAAAATAAACCTAAATCTAGACAGATTGTTGATTTATTGCAGAATGAAATACAAGCAATTGGAACCACAGAACAAAATGTTCATTGCTTAGAATCATCTAATTCTCATACTAAACTTCTACCCTCTAATGTGCAGGCACCCCAAGTGGAGTTAAAACTACTGCCCGACCATTTGAAATATACTTTCTTAGGAGAAGGAAAGACTCTTTCAGTTATCATCTCCAACAACCTTAGCACTTAAGAAGAGCAGAAATTGAACCAAGTGCTTAGAGAACATAAAGAGGTTATTGGTTGGACCATAGCTGACATCAAAGGATTAAGCCCTTCCACATGCATGCACAGGATACTTCTGGAAGAAGACAACAAGCCTTATAGAGAAGCTCAGAGACGTTTGAACCCACCAATGATGGAAGTGGTGAAAAAAAAAACTGAAACTCTTAGATGCTGATGTGATCTACCCAATATCGAATAGCAAATGGGTAAGTCCAGTGCAGGTTGTTCCCAAAAAAATAGGTATAACCGTGATTAAAAATATTGACGGTGAGTTAATACCTACTCGAGTCCAAAATGGATAGAGTTTGTATAGACTACAGGAAATTAAATGCAGTGACTAGGAAGGATCATTTTCCACTCTCATTCAATGATCAAATGCTTGAACGTTTAGCTGGTAAAACTCACTATTATTGTCTTGATGGATACTCAGGTTTTTACCAAATTTCAATTTCACCTGAAGATTAAGAGAAAACCACTTTTACATGCCCTTTTGGCACATTTGCATACCGAAGGATGCCATTCGGCCTTTGCAATGCTCCAGCCATATTCCAAAGATGTATAGTAAGTATATTTTTAGAATATATGGAAAATATCATAGAAATATTTATGGATGATTTCACTGTCTATGGTAATTCTTTTGATGAATGTTTGAAAAATCTAAAAATGGTGCTCAAGAGGTGTTTAAAAACAAATCTGGTTTTAAATTATGCGAAGTGTCATTTCATGGTTGGTCATGTAGATACTTCAAATGCTAGTTTATATAGTAGATAGGGATCATGATAAGCTCCAAAAGAAGTGTTAAGCTCCAAAGGAAGAGATAGTGATCATTTTGTTAAGATTCCAAAAGAAGTGTTAAGCTTCAAATGCTAGTTTGGATAGTAGATAAGGATCATGATAAGCTCCAAAGGAAGAGATAGAGACTTCCTTGATGGGGGGCCATTTAACCATGTCAACTCACACCACTACTTACCTAGAAAGCAAATTAGATAGAATGGTTTGTTCTTATACTTGCCTCTTGCCTATCCTATATATGGTTAGGACAGAATTAGCTTCTTTGCCATGGAAGAGCAATCATTTTGTTGTCCACCTTTCAAGATGCCAGAGGGCCACTTCAATTGCAATATTAATTAATCAAGGAGGGTGAGTTGTGCTGAATTGAACTATGAGTAGTAAGTTCATATGTATCATAGAGTTAATTTATAACTCCTCCCAAGTAGGGCTGTCCATTCGGTTCGATTTGAACCGAACTGAACCGAAATTTTTTTCGTACTGAAAATCCAACCCGAACTCGAACCGAGTTAATTCGGTTCGGTACGATTCCAACCCGAAAAAATAAAAATTTTATCCAACATTACGCTACATTGCTAAATTTCCCCTGCAATGAAATTTATCCAACATTACACACCCTAAGTTACCCACTTACCCTGACTCCCCGAACCCGAAATCTGAAAAAAAAAATTAATATTTTTACTTATTCAGTTTTCGGTTTGGGTCAGTTCCCAAATTTCGGGAACCGGATCTGAACCGAATTCCATTGTTTGGGTTCGGTTCGGGTCAAGAACCGAACCCGACAATGTTGAAACCTAACCGTACCAAATATTTCGGTTCGGTTTTTTGTTTTGGTTAGGTGTGAACCAAATAATGGACAAGCCTACTCCCAAGTAGTTACAAATAGTTTAAATGACACTCAAACAATTTAAATTGCTCAAATTTTTTGATCTGTCACTTGTAAACACTCATTTTGAATAATCCAAGTGGTGGATCTTATTTAATTGAGTAAAATAAAATTTCTGTGATTTTTCTATGATTTTAGAATGAATTTTAAAGTGTATATGAATTAATGACTGAAATAGTTTAAATGACTCTGGAATAGTTTAAATGACTCAAATATTTTGATCTGCCACTTGTAAACACTTAATTTGAATGATTCAAATTGTGGATCTTATTTAATTAAGTAAAATAGTTTTTCTATGATTTTTTTAGTGATTTTATAATTCATTTTCAAGCAGATATGAACCATTTAATTAATGAAACAGTTTAAATAGTTTAAATCTTTTGATGTACCACTTGTAAACACTCATTTTGGATGATGCAAATTGTGGATCTTATTTAATTAAGTAAAATATATATTTTGTGATTTTTTTATGATTTTAAAATACATTTTCAAGTAGATATGGGTCATTTAATGAAACAGTTTGAATGACAATAAAAAAATTTAATTGGTTCAAATCATTTCAAGTAGCGAATAACTTAGCAACGGATCAGCAACGATCGGAGCGGTCGTTGCTAGTAACATTATCTCCACCAGTTCTACTACGAGCCGGTGTCATTGTTGCTATGCTTATCAACAACGGCTTTGCAACGACGCACATTTATTGCTAATATTAGTATCAGCAACGGTTCTGCCATGGTTGCAGGGCCATTGTAGATATATACATCAGCAACGGCCTGGTTGCCGTGGCAAGGTCATTGGTGAAACCCCATTGCTAAGCAGTTGTTGTAGGTCATCAGCAACGACTTTGAGGTTGCGACCCAAAAAATACGATACACTTTCAGTAATGGCTTTCCCATGAGCAGCCGTGGGAAAGTCGTTGCTGATGATGTTAACCTGTAACTTTTAAAATTTCTAATTTTCATTAATACATTGATACATTTAACTTGATACATAACTCATACACCAATACACACATCCAATCACATACACATCATAGATACACCCAAATATACATCAAAACAATTACACTTATATTTACAATTATCCACAATCATATAAAAACAATTCAAGTTCAAAACTATCGTATCAATATATCCAAACAAAATAAGTCAATCAAGTAGCATCCAAATAACAAAGTCAATATCCAAACAAAACAATAAACCTCACGACAATAGTGGAGGAAGGTCTAAATCATAATATGACGGGGTCTGAAGTGCTTGGATGTACACCGGCGTGGACTGACTCGAGGACAATGGATCTGATGATGCCGAAGGGATGCCTACTTCAGTATGAGCTGAGATATTTCGTAACATAGCATGTATCTCTGCCATCATCTCACTCTAACACGCAACCATCTCCTCTAGTGTCGTTATCTTGCTGCTATGATCATAAGCGACTGGAGGGGTCCGTGCCCCAAGTGGCCCGAGCACGGCTCGCGCATGACCACTGTCTGCAAACCAAGTTCCAACCACCTGCAGCCTCGACTCATGCTCCTGCGTCAAAGTCCTCGGGGGAGCCCCCACGCTGCATCACCGTTTGAGTGTAGGTTTCCTACTCGTGTTTGATTTTTTATTTCATATTTTTCCTAAAACTTAAATTATAAATGAATAATGAATAATTTAAACAAATATACTTACCATAATGATTGTAGCGCGGGTGTCGATGTATTTTTTTATTAAAACCAACGCTTATTCCTTAGAAAACCGTCACTTATTTTAAATCTACATTCATGTTTAGACCTCCATAATTACGCCGGTTTTAGAGTAAAATATTTAAGGAGAATATATTAGAAAACCTATGAAAAGAAAAGCGTTGATTTTTAATTAATTTGACAACAAGTATAGGAAATCGGCACCCGATGTCCCCTTAAGGGCGCCGATAATCAACATCTAGCGTGTATACAACAAATTGTATATACAACTACAAGAAAAATAAGCATTTCTCAAACTGTTAAGCACAAAGAGTTTAATGTTGAAGATCATTCCCACACCTAGAGGAAGAGATTCCCACACTGAGGCACAAAGAGTTTTTGAGAGCAGCCATTATTATTTTGGAGAGCAATCGAGTGTCATCTTCCCTTTCGACCACGACGGCAGATTGAAGACAATTCCTTCTCCTCCATCAAAGCAACAGAGCAATATTTCATATGGCAGATTTCAGGATACCAAAAATTATCAAGCAATATTTTATTTTGATTCATAATTAATTATTATTGCTCTGTATTGGCAAAAGATTGTTTCATTCTCTCTTTAATAAAAGAAAAGTGTCATCTTCTCCCCGTGGAGTAGAATCGGTATTTCGCCGAGTCCGAACTACGTTAATCACATTCTGTTTTATTTTTCCACATTATTATTGGATTGGTTTTTTGTTTCTGTCGCCAGGTTCGAATTTTGTAAATCCTGCAGAAAATTATCCCAAATTTCCTAATAAAACTCAAGAAGGTAAAAACCAATCTATTGATAGATGAGAAAAACAAGGAGGGCAAGTTGGCGAGAGGTTACCGCGGAAGGCGAAGTCAGTTCTAAATTTATTTGTCAATATATTTCCAATCATTTTCTTTTTCTACCGCATTCTAGTGACGGCGGACCATTCAGAGGTCGTTGATGATTAGTTTAAGCATATGAACTACAGATGTGTTGGCCATTGCAGATAAGATACCAATAATGGCCACGTGAGCTATTGACGATGTTATTCGTTTCAACGACTGCAACGGTTATTATAAAGTATTCACGACGCTTTTTTGGACATGGAACTTGGCAATAGTTTGATCACGGATGACTCAACAATCTTTTTAGCCGTCGATGAACCTATTCATTCTTGCAATGAATAGTGAATACAACAAGCCAACAATTCATGGAAATTCTTTAGATTTAATTATAACCAAAGTAGTATATATATATGGTTCTGAAGACTGGGATGACAAAGTATGTCGTACATATAGGCTAAAATTAATATATAGCAATGTTTTTGCTATTTATTTACGTGATTAAGATATAATACGTAGGTAATAATGCATGCATATACGCCGCATCTAGATGGTGAATTCCATGACATAGTTATTTGCAAGAAGATGAACAGCCTTGAACCCTGTAAAGCCGGCTTCCATTCCCAAGGCTTTGAACTCCGTTTCGGTTCTCTCCTTCCCTCCCGGGCAGAAGGCCAACACGGCTAGGTCCAACTGGAACACACCTCGAGCTTTTGCACTCTGTTCTGGTACAACAGGAAGAACATACTCCATTACTATCACCTTCCCCTTTCCTGCAGGCAGTGCCTTGCCGCAGTTCTTCAGTATCCTTACACAGTCCGCATCAGCCCAATCATGAAGCACCCACTGCATACATGAATTAATCGATAATAACAAACAATTATTGCTGTTCTTCGTTCCTTTTACTAAATTAATGATAAATTAAGACAGTAGACTAGCTAGACCTTTATGAATATGGCATCTCCAGTTGGAATACTTTCAAACATGTCTCCGCTCACATGTTCAACTCCTGAAATTAATATATATATATATATATATATATCCCAATTAATTATTCATTTATGAAGGAAAATTGTACCGAAAAATCAGCTTAAATTATAAATTTACATAGAGTTAAAAACATTCATATCAGGTGACAAGACGAACCAGGAAGGTGTGGAGCAACAGAGATGACATGTGGAAGATCAAAGTTGATTGCTTTGATGTGAGGGTACATGGAGGTGATCATGTCGAGTGTGGTGCCCTGATTGCCACCGACGTCGACGAGCACCTTCACGTCGTCGAAGCCGTGATATGTGATAATTAACTGCCCGACGGGGACGGTGGTGTGGCCGGACATGCCTTTGTTGAACACCTTGCTGAACCGTATATCGGAGCTCAAGTAGTCGAACAGATTCATCCCGTGGGTGGCTTTCATGACCTCGCTACCTTCCAACACTGAATCCTTCAGTTGGTGCCTGCCATTAATTAAACTAATCATCAGTCCCTTGAATTTTTCGCATGAATAAATATATTAATTAATTAATTAATTAATTAATTATACCATGTATCCACGAAGACCTTATCTTGAATCAACAGAGCAAGACTGCCGATGGAGGGCTCACCGTCCTCCTTTCTCGTCAAGTACTTGCACACGGGCGCTGCGCCGTATCTTGGACCATCGATGGCGCCACCGACGTCCGTGCAGCTGACGATGCCGTTGGCCGCGAGCAGGCGAAGGATTCTGTCGACCGTTGTAGCTGCTTGAGGGTTTCTTGTCGGAAGCTGGGCGGCGATCTCGGCCGGGCTCAAGGCAGCACCAGGACCGGCCTCGACAATGATGTCAAGAAGGCGGAGCTCGATGGCCGCCTTGAGGGTGAAGGGAAAGATGCTGCTAAAGGCCAGTTGAAAGGCGTATGCATACACCTCCTCCTCATCTTCTCCCTGATGCAGCATATTCTTCATGGGACTGGCCATGTCAGTTGTTTGGCTGAGTAATAATGAAATAATGAGAGAGGAGAGAGGGGCTACTTGTCTGGGATTTATAGTGCAATAAGGCCCCTCCAAATATCTACGTGTTAATTAATTAGATTAATTGGAAGCTTGTTATTCTTATAAATATATAAATAAATAATGATTCTGACTTACAAAGTAGACTAAATTTTATCATATCTATCACACCTATCGATTAATCTCGTGACAATCACGTGAGCTTTGTCTTTAAACAACAAAACTTCTAAATATAATTAAGCTATAAGCGATCGAGAAGAAACTAATTAACGCCATAATCTGGAGCACTTTGCCGTCAGTTTCTTAAGATTCAACACCAAAACATTGATTTCGGTACTGATATTTTTGACTGGAATCTTCAAAATTTGGCACTGCACTTTTCATTGGGATTAATTTCACATCGTCAATTTTACTTTTTAAAATTTCATTAATTATTTTAAATAACTCATCAAATCGTACATTAAATCATCAAAATTCAATTAATATATCCTTCTTTACATTAATTAAATTTTTTTTTTGTCAAACAATACAATGTGGGATTATTTTTTAAAATTGCAATCTTGATACCATGGCCTTTAATTTATTCAATGCTTATTCTTGACTTGTATACATCGAATTTAAAAATGTAAGAAGTAACATTCGGGCTCTAAACCAGCGCTAGTTTTTTCATTATAATTGTTGCCGGTTTTTTCTTTAATTTTAGTGAGTAGACCAGATGTTATCATATCTATCTATTATTAATAATGTGAGCTTTGTCCTTAATAGTATATAGTAGACTAGATTTTGTCATATCTATCTATTAAGAATTTGGGTGTTAAATAAGGAAATCTGGTGGTATAACTCAATTCCCTCTTTTGACGCTCAGATTCGCTCATTACCCTGTCGATCAAACGAAGCGTCTGTTATGTGTCGCCGTTGTCGATTGTTTGGCTTCGAGATTCCTTTGTTTGAGCACAATTTTCTCTCGTGTCTAAAGGTTGAAAATGAATTTTGTGTACGTTTCTCGAAAAAAAACTAACTGTTTTAGCATGTTTGATGCATAAAAGTGTAAAATGACTGTTAATTTTACCGAACTTATAGTCAACCACTTAAATGAAGTTAATTTGACATCCTTTATTTGACATAAATTATCAATTCCTCCTTATAAATCCTAAGTTCCCGACCATAATAGCCTAATCAACTAATAAAAAAATAAAAATTAATTATTTTATTTTTCAAATTTTAGTTCAGTTCGGTTCCCAAATTATTAATAATTATTAATAATCGGTTTCAATTAGGTTAAAAAATTGAACCGGCCCAGGGCCAAACTGAATCGGACCTGAAAAATTTCAATTCGAGTTCGGTTCAGTTCGGTGTGACCCAAACAACGAATAGCCCTAGTAGAACTTTCTATTGAGCTCCGCACATGACTGAACCTAGTAATATTAAGAGTGAACCTAACATCATTAAGATTGACGCTAAAGTAGAAGTGTTAGGTTCGATCACTCTTAGTTTGTGTTTAATCTTAATGATACTATGTTTAATCTTAATAAGACTAGGTTTACTCTTATGAGAGGCTCCATAGGAATTCTTATGGAACCTGAAACTATTATCCTATGGAGCCAGAATCGATAGTAGTTACACTTGGGTTAAACTATAGCATACAAGCAATCTCTCATAATTTATTTTAATGAGTTGAGGTATCTATAAAAATAATTTTTGCCGTTTGGATAAAAAGTAAACAATATTCAAGTGTGAAGTCCCTAAATCATAACTCTTCAATTAGAAGCCCTTCCCATCAAAATTTAAGCATCTTTGCAAACTTATTATCCTTAACGTGTTATGAGTTTAACTTCCTTCTTCCATTTTTCTCATTTTATGTGTTCTTTTTTCACTTTTTTAAAGCTATTAATAAAATAGTTAAGTCTTGTTCCATGATTCTTTCCACGCATATCGTGATCATTAACCGTCATCGATCTTTATATTAAATAGACATCTTGATAAGTATGCTACAATGAAATAAGAAAAATGTGACATTAAGAGTACTTGTGTAACACGCTTAATTAACTGCATGCATGCATTTATCTATGACCGAGAACTTGACCGTGATGTCGCCTTCAATCAGGACATCAATCATAGAGTAATAAATATGCTGATTGAATTAAGGTGCTTTTTTTTATTGACCCACTACTAATTTAATGTTGTGCCAATGAATCATTGTTTCGATCCTTAGTTATAATATTTTATACGTCTATTGTTGTATTTATATGTTTACAACTTATGCGTATATTCTCGCATTAATTTGTGTACTCTTTATAATGATTATATTATGAAACTGTTTTTTTTTCAAAAAAAAGTAAGGTATTTTTGTGCGCTCATCAGATTATATTGAAGCATGACATGTACCCATGATATTGTTTGTAGCTAGTAAGCTAAACGTGCATATTCACATTCATTTTGATATGTATGTTTCCTTTATAATTAGTTGCTTGCCGGAAATATCTTAATTGTGTGCATATATAATTTATTAGAAAAACATAGCACTTGGTACGATTTGTACTACATTTGTTGGCAAGACAATGCTAACAACAACAACAGTTGTATTTTCATTTTATTTGGATCCACACAATTTATAAGATATTTACTAACTATAAAGGAAATTTGCATATAATATCATGAGACATCATGTCATGCTTCAGTATGAACTAGCTGATGAGCTCATGCACCTTAATTCAATATATTGAACAACTCCATGATTGATGTCCTCAATTATGAAGGCGACGACTCAACCATACATATATACATATACACGTCATGCTAACAATGCAAATTATAATCATGCTATATATCATTAAAAACGTGTTAAGTTAACTGTGACAGATAATATATCCGAATTCAAACAAATAATTTAAAAAGCTACATGTACCTTTGTTTACCTTCAATTAAGCACAATGTCGAACTACACATGGAGCCTGTCTCACGGGGCTCCATATGTCAAACTAAAGACAAAACTACTATGGTGTCACGTACCATAGGGATTTCTATGATGTCTTGTCGTATGTTCACTCATAATAGACTCAGATTCAATCAATGAAACTATAGGTTAATATGTGTGATTTTTAAAAATGTAAATATGGACTTAATGTGCGTGAATATGACGTGACTAACATTGAACCATTACTAGAACTATGACTTCATAGTTAATTTGTATTAATGAAAATTTATAAACATAGGTAGGAAAGAAGTAATAACATTTGAAATGGATAGCAAAGGTACGTAATGTGGAATAAATAACTTGTCAAATATTTTCAAATGAAAGGGTTGGTGAGAGAATACAAATTTGCTAAGCTAAGAACAGAAGAGTCCTAATTAATTTAAAGTTCATTGCACGAAAAGAATTGAACAAAGAAACCTAGAAGATGGATGCTCTAAGATATTTAAACTGTTACACTGCTATCTAAGGTCCAAAAATTCTGTCAACAATTCCAGAAAGAAAAATGTTTTTGAATTAGTCCAACTTCAAGAAGAATCATTAAATCTTCATATGGTTCATTACATTCAATAGCCAAAGTTGTGTAGTTTAATTATAGTCAATCAAGCATTAAAAATACAAGCTCATATAGTTGAATGAAGGTAAAGATTATAAATAATTTTACTCGTATTCTCCCGGGAACCAGTGACTAAAACTTGTAGATATTTCAAATGCTAGTTTATATAGTAGATAGGGATCATGATAAGCTCCAAAGGAAGAGATAATGATCATTTTGTTAAGCTCCAAAAGAAGTGTTAAGCTTCAAATGCTAGTTTGGATAGTAGATAGGGATCATTTTGTTCACCATGTCAACTCACACCACTACTTACCTTGAAAGCAAATTAGATAGAATGGTTTGTTCTTATCCTTGCCTCTTGCCTACCCTATGGTTAGGACAGAATTAGCTTCATGGCCATGGAAGAGCAATCATTTTGTTGTCAACCTTTCAAGATGCCAAAGGGCCACGTACTTCAATTGCAATATTAATTAATCAAGGAGGGTGAGGTTGTGCTGAATTGAACTATGAGTAAAAAGTTCATATGTATCATAGAGTTAATTTATAACTCCTCCCAAGTAGAGTTGTCCATTCGGTTCAAACCGAACCGATTTGAACCAAATCGAAATTTTTTTTGTACTAGAATTTCAACCCAAACCCGAACCGAATTATTCCTAAACCGATCTAACCTGAACCGAATTAATTCGGTTCGGTTCGGTTCCAACCCGAAAAAACCAAAATTTTATCCAACATTACACTACATTGTCAAATTTCCCTTGCAATGAAATTTATCCAACATTACACACCCTAAGTTACCCACTTAATCTACCTCCCTGAATCCAAAATCTAAAAAAATATAATATTTTTACTTATTCGGTCTTCGGTTCGGGTCGGTTCCTGAATTCCGGGAACCGGATCCGAACTAAGTTCCATTGTTCAGGTTCGGTTCGGGTCAAGAACCGAACCCGGCAATGTTGAAACCGAACCGAAACGAATATTTTGGTTTGGTTTTTCGGTTCGGTTCGGTGTGAACCGAATAATGGACATGCCTACTCCCAAGTAGTTACAAATAGTTTAAATGACACTCAAACAGTTTAAATTGCTCAAATCTTTTGATCTGCTACTTGTAAACATACATTTTGAATAATCCAAGTGGTGGATCTTATTTAATTGAGTAAAATAAAATTTATGTGATTTTTTTATGATTTTAGAATGAATTTCTAGGCATATATGAGTTATTTATTGAAACCGTTTAAATGGCTCAAATCTTTTGATTTGCCACATATGTAAATACTCAATTTGAATGATTCAAGTTGTGGATCTTATTTAATTAAGTAAAATAGATTTTCTATGATTTTTTAGTAATTTTATAATTCATTTTCAAGCAAATATGAACCATTTAATTAATGAAACAGTTTAAATAGTTTAAATCTTTTGATGTACCACTTGTAAACCCTCATTTTGGAAGATGCAAATTGTGGATCTTATTTAATTAAGTAAAATATATATTTTATGATTTTTTGATGATTTTAAAATACATTTTCAAGAGCTAATTTAAAAATCATCCAAGGCCTCATTCATAATTTGGAACTTAAAGAATCCAATCAAGATTTATCTCCCTCTGAGCATCTTAATCTAATTTGTCTAATCAACAAAGCCACTACCATTCAAAGGCAGATTAGCATGAAATGGTGGGCTAAGGCTAAATTAAAATGGTACATTGATGGGGATCGTAACACTGCGTATTTTCATTGTATAGTTACCTCTAGAAGAAGGATCAATCACATTTCCTCCATCACCTCTGATAATGGCTCTATCATTACAGGTGAGTTCTCACATTTCCTCCATCACCTCTGGCTCAATCCCTCATACAACAATTTTATTATTCAGCTGTGGCCCTTATTCCCTACTGTTCTTGAGGATTTTAAAACCTTTTTGATTGCCCCTTTTTCTAAACCTAAGATCTAGAATACCATCAAATCTATGGCCAAAGGAAGGAGCTGTGGTTTTGATGGTTTCACTATAGAGTTTTATAAAAATTATTGGGATATTATTTCATATGATCTTCTCAATTGTTTTCAAAACTTTCACTCTAATAGTTTTATCCCCCATGAATGAAACAAAACTCTTTTGACCTTTATCACTAAATGTCAAAATCCTACAAAGGTCAAAGACTTCAGACCTATTGCACTTTGCAATCTGTCTTACAGAATCCTAACCAAGCTCATTGCCAACAATTTAAGGAATGCCTCCCTAATCTTATTTCCAAAGAACAATCAACTTTTATTAAAGGCCGCATTATTCATAATAACATCATCATTACTCAGGAAATGACTCATTCTATGTACATCTCTAAAAAAAGGAAACCTTATATCCTTTTTAAGCTGGACCTAGAAAAGGCATATGATTCCTTATCCTTGTAGGCCATCTTCTATGTTCTTGAATTTTATGCCTTCCCTCCTCTCTTTATTAGCTGGATCAACTCTTGTATTTCTTCTACTTCTTTTGCTTGTACGATTAATGGTCATATTTCTGGTTTTTTCCAATCTCATAGAGGCATTAGACATGATGATCCTCTTTCACCCTTTCTATATATTATTGTAGCCCACACTTTAACTCTCCTCATCAACAAAGCTGTAGATGAAAATCTTTTCACTCCTCTTAAGATTGATAATTCCCTCAACATTAGCCACCTAATGTTTGTCGACGATATCCTCTTTGCTTTTAAGGCTGATGACACTAGTATCAATAGCTTCAAAACTATTTTTGAGCTCTATTTTCAGCTTACTAGGCAGAGAGTCAACCTTAATAAATCAGCTATCCTTTTCCCTAAGTACACTCCCCTAAACATTAAAGCTTGTATCTATAATAAACTTAGAATTCAGGAAGGCTTTTTCCCTTTTAAATATCTAGGAGCTGTGATTTCTCCTCGCATACCCCCTGAAAATGCCCATGATATTTTCTTGTTGATCAGCTTAATTCTAAATTAGAATCCTGGCAGTCAAACTATCTATCTCAAGCTGGGAGATTAACCTTGATAAAATCAGTTCTCACATCTATACCTATTCACTCCATGTCTGTGACATGGCTTTCCCAAAAAAGTATGCACAAGATGAACTTTGTTATTAGCAACTTCCTTTGGCAAAACAATAAAGACAAATGGAATGCACCTTGTTTGTTGGGATAATGTTACATTACCTAAAAACTTAGGAGGCTTAGGTATTAGGAATATTTACCTCCAAAGTTTTTCTCTTCAAGCCAAAATAATTGATGCTTACCTCAACAATTATGATACTCTTTGGGTTAACTTAGTTAAAACAAAATACCCTATGGTTACTTCTCTTAACCACTCCCCTTCTAACCATTGCTCTTGGTCTTGGAGGCTTTTCCTTAAAGCTTTTAAGCATTTGCAGTTTGGATTTAAAAAGGTTATTAACTCAGGTATGCATTCTTCTATTTTGATTGATAATTGGTGCCTAGATAGTCCTCTTTGCTGGAAACCTACTTTGGTTGATATTCATGCTCTTAACCTGAATACTCTGGTTAGTATCTAATTAACAATCAGCACTGGAATGATTCTGTTGGTTTATTTTTATTTAATAAAGAACTGTGAGAACAAATTACTATGCTTGATTTGCTGCAAAACCCCTATGATGATTTTTGGGTATGGAAAGAAAGCACCAAGGGCAAAGTTACCACTGTTGTAGCCTACTCATTCCTAACCAACCTTCCTCCTCCTGAAAACTATACTTCATTTAATTGGGATGCCATTTGGAAGCTTAAGTTGTCGGATAAAATTAAAATCTTCCTTTGGAAGATTGCTCATGGGAAACTCCTTACTAAGGCCAGACTTTCTTCCATAGGTCTATCCCCTAATAACCACTGTGTGTTCTGTGGTTTATACCTCGAAACCTATGAGCATCTTTTTCTACTATTGTTCCTATACCTTATCCGTATTTCACCTCCTCCAAAATAATCTTTTACCAATCCTTCTCCCTAATAATACCACCTGGATGCTTGGTAGTAACCTCCTGTTTTGCAGTGATGACTCTCTTCATCATCAAAACAGGAAGTCAATTGTCATGTCTTGGTGGTTTATCTGGTTCTCAAGGAATGAAAGACTGCATCAGGTGCGACAGCTCTCCCCTGAATGCTTAATGAGACGGATTTCAACCTTTTTGAAAGCTATGGATCATACCCAAACTCCCGAGGGGAACTCGATACAAAGTCCCCTTTATGTGCAGATGGTCTGCCACACCCCCCCCCCCCCCCCCCCTTCAGCTACTACTAAAATTAATTGCGATGCTTCGGTAGACACTAATAGAACTGGTTTGGGCTTTGTTATTAGAAATCATTTGAAAACTTGCTTATTTACTATTGGAAAAGTTTTTAATAATATCTTAAACATACTAACTACTGAGGCCTTAGCTGTGAAAGATGCACTTCTCTTTGGTTTGCAAGAAAACTATAAAAACATTATCATTGAATCCGACTCAAAACTCCTTATGGATGCCTTGGCAAATAGAATCTACCCGGATTGGGGCTAGAATTCAAGCCACTGCGCATGATATTTTCGACTTTATGTCAACTTGTAATTTTATTCAATTCAAATTTGTATTTCGTGAATGTAACAAAGCAGCCCATTGGGCTGCAAACTATGCTAGACTGTGTAATGCCTCTCAGGTTTGGTCTACTGTTCGACCACCTGAGTTGGATCAAATTCTTGTAAGAAATCGATCATAATGGTCCTAGCTACCTTAGATTAATATAAGTTTATTATTTTCTTTGTAAAAAAATACTTCAAGCAGATACGAGTCATTTAATGAAACAGTTTATGACAATAAAATAATTTAATTGGTTCAAATCTTTTGATCTTAGAGTTTCATTAAGCACTTGTAAGCACTCTTTTGATATTATTTAAAGCAGACTAGATTTTATTTTATATATATAATAAAATCGTTTGACAATCATGTAAGCGAGAAAAACTTTGAAAATACAAATGAGAAAAAAATTGGTGCTTCAATGAGGCGCCAGTTCCAAGTTCCAACACGATATATTTTTTTTATTAAAACCAATGTTTATTCCTTAGAAAATCGTCACTTATTAAAAATCTACATTCATGTTTAGACCTCGATCCATAATTACGCTGGTTTTAGAGTAAAATATTTAAGGAGAATAAATTAGAAAACCTATGAAAAGAAAAGCGCTGATTTTTAATTAATTTGACAACAAGTATAGGAAATCAGCACTTGATGTCCCCTTAAGGGGCCCGATAATCAACATCTGGCGTGTATACAACAAATTGTATATACAACTATAAGAAAAATAAGCATTTCTCAAACTGTTAAGCACACGATCGTGGTTTAAAATGCTATCGATCATATATAATATTACTAGTATTTAGTGGCGGATCCACTGTAGGCACGGCCCCCACTGAAATATTTTTTTTCTTAAAAAAGTTTGGATGCCCCCACTGCACTACAGCACGTACAGTATCATGAATTTTTTTTAATAAACAAACGACTTTGAATTGTGAAATCTTACCATATCATTTCATTTAATGTGTCATGTTCAACAATCATTCACAAACGACACTGTTTCATTAGCATTTAATGCCAATAGCCACTTGCGTGACCTGCTAGAAATAACTACTATGGAGCTGGGCTCCATAGAAGTTGGGTCCTGACCTGCTCAACTTTTGCTCCAGCCTTCACTCGATCGTCTTCTCAGGAATTCATCTGTCTTCTCAAGAAATCGCTGCTTGCAGGCAGCGCCTTCACACTTCACAGCGTTGTCGCTTGCCGGCTGCCGCTTGCCGGCTACCGCCTGCGGCTAGGGCTTGTAACAAAATTTTATGAAGACACTTATACACTCAGGCATGCATAAGAGAAGAATGGAGAAAATCCAAGTACTGAACTCACAAGTAGATGTTGCTTTTTAGGATTGTAATCAACCTCATATGCAGGGTTGTTAGCCAGAAACCAAATTAACAAAAAATGTAAATTTTAGGAGCTAGACATTCTACAAATGACAAAAGAAATGTTTTCAACATACAATAGTTTATACACCATATACCATATTTCAGGAATTAGAGATTAAGAAAAAACAAGAACACGGATATGTAGTTCAGCTTACAACTTATATTGTAATAGCTTAATAACCAGTCAATAAGACCACATAGAGATGATATCTGTGAAATTGTGCGAGCTGAGCATGAGCATGATCAACTTAGAGACAAAACTGTTAATTATCCATAGCATGATCAACTTAGAGATCGTTGGAGTACTTTCAAACATGTCTCCGCTAACATGTTCAACTCCTGAAATTAATTATTCATTTATGAAGAAAAATTGTGCCGGAAAATCATCTCAAATTATAAATTTACATGCTTAAAGATTAAAACATTCATCAGGTGATGACAAGACGAACCAGGAAGGTGTGGAACAACAGAGATGACATGTGGAAGATCAAAGTTGATAGCTTTGATGTGAGGGTACATGGAGGTGATCATGTGGAGTGTGGTGCCGTGATTGCCACCGACGTCGACGAGCACCTTCACGTCGTCGAAGCCGTGATATGTGCTAATTAACCGCCCGACAGAGACGGTGGTGTGGCCGGACATGGCTTCGTTGAACACCTTGTTGAACCGTATATCGGAGCTCAAATAGTCGAACAGATTCATCCCGTGGGTGGCTTTCATGACCTCGCTGCCTTCCAACACCGAATCCTTCAGTTGGTGCCTGTTAAAATGTAATAAGAAATAGCTCAAATATCTGTCATTAATCTGTAATTGTAAGATACATTTCAAATATCTTCTGTATATGATTTAATATAGGTTGTACACGTGTCTTTCCTTTGAAATAGAGTTCGGTACTAATTGAACTATAAATACTGCATTTTGTAAACATTTGAATTCATTCGATCTGAATCTGAGATTTCCACCTTTTCCTTTTATTTGTTCTTCTTCTGTTGATGGAGTTGGTTGTCTGTGCAAATCTGGATCTGGAGTGAAATTGGATTGCTGATTCATCATCAATTGTAAGTCTATTGTATTCAAATCTCTCTTGCCGGTGGCTGCCTGCACACGTGGCAGCGACGCCTCACCGGCGCCACAGCCCGACGCGGCTGGCCCCGACCGAGAGACAGCCAGGCGCCGCTGCTGGACCGACGAAAGTTCTCCAAACAATGCCGACCGGCACTGTTGCCGACGGCAACAACTCGAGCACGAAGAAGATGATATAAAAAAAATGACGAAGAAACGACGCGATTCAACCACAAAATAACGGATCCGATCGTGTATTGTGATCGTCTCCTCGCCGACAGTTCGGACTGCGAGTAATCCGCCGGAAAGTTCATCGGAAAACACAAGATCCGGCAACGAGAAATCAGATCCGAGATTTAAATAGCATGAACACTTCAAAACTTGAATAGAACACCAAGAAATTTCATATCTACGTGTCTACACGAATCTTAGATCAAAACTCATCCTACATCCATAGTACCCTATGTGAAAAGAAAAGAAGTAGGATGGGAATCCAACTTGAAAACTCCTCCAAACTCTGATTCATCGGAGTCTTCTACTGCTGCCGCACGTCACGCTCCTCCGTCGGTCGTCGCTGCTACAGGGTTCGGGAGAGAGAAAAAAAAAAGAATTAGAGAGGGGATTAGGGTTAATTAAATAGGATTAAGCACTTTTGCAAAATGACCCCTCTAATTAAAATATTTACAATAAGGTCCTCCATTTTCAGGTTATAACAGTGATCACCAGTGTCACTTGCCCATACACCTCTGGCAATAAATCAACAATGTCCGAGCTTACACCCAACAACGAGTCATAATGCACAACATGCCAATATACTCTCACAACTATAGAAGCAACTTGCATAAAATGCTATCAGCCTGATGTCAACAATATAATGCATACGACAACAACTACATCAATAATGCGACCAACCAACCTTCTGAATCCAATATTATTTAACTCATTAATACCTAAACATGCTTCATAATCATCATAATCACTACAGATGCAATTCATGCAACATAGTATGATAGCAACATGTATATGAGCCAACAACATGCAACAGGAATTTCAACAATAACAGATATCAACATCAACGGAGTGAACAACAAGATAAATACTTCAGTTTAGGGTAATTCAACATTTGTCGGGATGAGAATCAACGAGAGTCAACAAGAATCAACCACCTTTAAAACCATACTCAACTGTACCATCAAAGTAAAATACTTGAAATATTAATTAAAACTCGGCACGCAAAATGAGATAATAAACACCCACTGAATTCAAAATCTGAAAGTCAAACGATGAAACTGACCCCACCAATGAATTCAAGACGCAATTTAGGTAAAAATTCATATAAGATATGAACAGATCTGACAACCGCAAGACTCTCAACATAATTCTATGACAAAATACCAAATTACCCTATTTAAAATACATAAATAAATAACAAGACTGATACAACATGTAACACTGCTACCAAGCTATACAACACCGATATGTACACTATACCACACTACTACCACCTAATATAAACAATATCCCAATATCACATTATCTCAAACCTATAACATTGATATAAGAATATAACACACTAATATAACACCGAAATATAGAAAAGACCTATCAGATAACCTCCGATCAGAATTCTGATACCACCATCACGTTGAGAACGCAAAAACCTACAACTTTAGTATTCACCTCAACTTGATCCGACTATCCTATGATCAAATCTAAAAATACTCAAATATTCCACAAATTAATCTCGTTTTATGTGATACAGCTCTCTTCTTAATTAATCTATTTATTAAATCAAATAAATCTCTCCCCTTCACTCAACGCTCGTCTCCTGCTCCCGACGCCGCCCTGCTCCGCTCGAACCCACGCCGGTTGGCCCTCCCGACCGCCGACGACCACCGACTCCGGCCGGCACGAGGGTCTCGCTGTGGCCCTCTCCGGCCGGCAGAGACAAGCCGCTGCCACGATCTTTCGCTCACCGCACAGCGAGCGGCACCAATTGGCGAAGGCGCGACTGCCCCTGCCTGCAACCGTGTCCTTCATGCGAGGCGGCGGCGCCTCGCCGGGCGACCCATCGCTGCTGCGTGAGCAAGACCACCCGACAGGTGGTGCCGCCGTGCGGCACATCCCTGCCTAGGCGCTGTCGGACCGGTAGTGCCAAACTGCAACCCCAGTCATTTGCTTGCCGGTGACCAAGATGACAGAAGATGATCAACAAGACTCGAACCATAAACCAAAAATACCGAAAACTTCAAAAGCAAACTTCAAGAGAAAACTTCAGCGAAGATCCAATTCAAAATCCCGACATGAATACTCGATCGCGATCTCATCCCAACAGATTCAACAACCCTAAACGAAGAACAAGAAATTGGGGAAAGAATCCTACCACAACGGTCCACCAAACTCCAGTTCTCCGTCGGAGTCTTCACCATCCCTCTGATCCCTCGACTCCAACTCAGGCGCCGTCAACCAAAAATGAGGATTAGGGCTTGGATTAAGTTAAGTAAGTGATTAGCCCTTTTGCTAAAAGCCCCTCAAAAAAAATATTTACAATGAGATCCTTTTTTTCCAGGTCATAACAGGTCTCCACGGGCAACAACAGCATCATGATACGAGAGTTTAAGCAGTCAACGGAGAAGGACTTCAAGATGAAAAAATTTGAGTTAATGAAATACTTCTTGGGCATCGATTGAGGTGTGGCAAGACGAAGGAATCATTGCTTCACATGAAAGATATGCCAAAGAAATCCTAAAGAAGTTTTCAATGGAAGATTGCCAGCTGGTGGACACATCGGTGGAGTTCGGCATCAAATTAACTAAGGAAGGAGAAGGGAAGCCGGTGAATCCGACGTGTTATAAAAAGCCTTTGTGAGTTGTCTTAGGTATTTAACCTACACTCTACCTGATGTATTCTTTGGAGTTGGTCTAGTGAGCAAGTATATTGAGACTCCAAATTAGTTTTCCCACTTGACGGTGGCCAAGAGAATCCTTAGATGCATCAAATGCACGATTGATTACAGACTATTATATTCATTTAAAGGAAGTATGAAACTTGTTGCCTTTAGTGATAATGATGGGGCGATGATCACAAGAGCAATATATGTTTCATGTTTTATTTTGGTGATGCTGCATTCACTTGGTCTTCAAAGAAGCAAGCCATTGTTGCTTTATCAATTTGTGAGGCGGAATATATAGCTGCATTCTCTTGTGTTTGTCGTGTTATTTGGCTAAGGAGATTGTTCCGAGAACTAAAGTTACAGCAAGAAGACGCAATCAGGATTTATGTGGATAACAAATCAGCGATTGCTCTTGCCAAGAATCAAGTCCATCATGAACGTTCAAACCATATTGATACTTGTTTCCACTTCATGCGGGAATATGTCAAGGCATTTCCACTTCAATCAGGTTGCAAATATATTTACGAAGGCTCCGAAAGTTGAAATTTTTCAGCACTTGAGAAGACAATTCGGCGTTAAAGCTCGAGGAGGAACAAGTTTAAAGGGGGCAAATGTTGACATTTAAACTTGTTCTTCAAACCAATTAATGTTACATGGTTGGTGGAAACTTGATATGTCTTTGCGAAATTAAGAATCTAAACGTAATCTTTGAAAGATATGAAACGTCATTAGAATTCTATTTCTATAAGTATGTAATGTTGTGTTATGAAGAATATGTACAAGCTGCAAAATTACTCCTTTGTTCTTTCACCTTATCCTCCTACTCGATTTTTTTTTCTCTCCATTGTCATGTACAACGTCGAGGCCAACACCTTTTTGGCACCATTAGAAGATGCAGCCGATCGACCACCTCAACAAACAAAGACCTTGCTGTAATCCAAGAATTGGACGATGGCTTTGGTGCCTCCGCGAAAGAAACACACTTAATTGTTTCCCCTTCTATGTGTGACCAATGTCCATTCATCATCGTGGCAGGTTGCCGACTGCGGATTAGTGAACGGAGGTGACGAGACGATGGATCTGCAAGAACTTTACGCATGTCTTCTTCCTTCACCTATTTGTGCATTTCGGATGGTGAGCAGTATAGCCCCGTAGAAGCTCCTTGAATGTGCTTATTGACAGTTGAAGTTCCCTCTAGTTCGTTGTGTGGGCCTCATAAGAGAGGAGGAACACTTGAACACTTTGAGCTAGTGGCGGATCCATGCTGGGAGCAACGAGGGCAGTGAGTCTAGAAGAAGAGGACCAGGACACTGGCCACCAACTATGCCTCCACTGCCGTGATGCATACAGCATGTATACTCCCATCTGAGCCTTAGAAATTAGTAAAGAGTTTAATTAATTAAATACTTCCTCCCCTCTCCTCTTCATTCCTTAATATTTTATTTAATAATAGTAATTACTTCTGCTGAGAATTGAAGAAAACCACAAGAAAAATTCGTGGCTGAGAATATTGCTCACAACTCTTTATAACCAATTGTTAATTCTGAAGACTGGGATGACAAAGTAAATCGTACATATAGCAATATCTAGATGGTGAATTCCATGACAGTTATTTGCAAGAATATGAACAGCCTTGAACCCTGGGAAGCCGGCTTCCATTCCCAAGGCTTTGAGCTCCTTTTCTGACCTCTCCTTCCCTCCAGGGCAGAAGGCCAACATGGCGAACATGCTCCACTACTATCACCTTCCCCTTTTCTGCCGGCAGTGCCTTGCCGCAGTTCTTCAGTATCCTTATACAGTCAGCATCAGCCCAATCATGAAGCACATACTGCATACATGAATGCGCTCTCGATTATAGCAAACAATTATTTCTGTTCTTCACTCCTTTTACTAAATTAATCATAAACTAAGATGGATATAGTGAGAAGATGTATATTTTGTTTCCAAAAGAAATAGACAGGCAGTAGAGTAGACCTTCTTGAATATGGCATCTCCGGTTGGAATACTTTCAAACATGTCTCCGCTCACATGTTCAACTCCTGAAATTAATTATTCATTTATGAAGAAAAATTGTGCCGGAAAATCAGCTCAAATTATAAATTTACATGCTTAAAGATTAAAACATTCATCAGGTGATGACAAGACGAACCAGGAAGGTGTGGAGCGACGGAGATGACATGTGGAAGATCAAAGTTGATAGCTTTGATGTGAGGGTACATGGAGGTGATCATGTGGAGTGTGGTGCCGTGATTGCCACCGACGTCAACGAGCACCTTCACGTCGTCGAAGCCATGATATGTGCTAATTAACTGCCCGACGGAGATGGTAGTGTGGCCGGAAATGGCTTCATTGAACACCTTGTTGAACCGTATATCGGAGCTCAAATAGTCGAACAGATTCATCCCGTGGGTGGCTTTCATGACCTCGCTGCCTTCCAACACCGAATCCTTCAGTTTAACATAATAAGAAATAGCTCAAATATCTGTCATTAATCTGTAATTGTAAGATACATTTCAAATAGCTTCTATATATGATTTAATATAGGTTGTACACGTGTCTTTCCTTTGAAATAGAGTTAAGTACTAACTGAACTATAAATACTGCATTTTGTAAACATTTGAATTCATTCGATCTGAATATGAGATTTTCACCTTTTCCTTTTATTTGTTCTTCTTCTGTTGATGGAGTTGGTTGTCTGTGCAAATCTGGATCTGGAGTGAAATTGGATTGCTGATTCATCATCAATTGTAAGTCTGCTGTATTCAAATCTCTCTCTATAGTTTTCTAACATTGGTATCAGAGCCGGATTTGAGGGATTGAACGCATAATGGCAAGTTCCTCTGGTTTGCCACGGTGCCGATTTTTTCTGGTACTGGCTATGAACTGTGGAGTTCAAAGATGCAGAACTACTTCATCACTATGGATCTATGGGATCTATTAGAAGAGGGTTATGCACCTGAGAATCTTACAGTGAATTGGCTCAAAGAGGTGAAGAAAAGAGATACGAAAGCAATCTATTGCATACAGCAAGCATTGTCAGAGGAGATCGCTACTCGACTGGGTAAGATCAACTCAGCCAAAGAAGCTTGGCAGATTCTAGAGCATAGATACCATGGCTCATCAAGAATACAGGAGATAAAATTACAAACTCTGCATAGAAAATTTGAAAGTGCCTTCATGGAAGAAGATGAGGATATCAACGAATTTGTTTCTAATGTAATTGATATAGTGAATCAGATTCGTGGATTTGGGGATGTGATAGAGGAAGTAAGGGTTGTTAAGAAAATTCTGAGAAGTTTACCTCAGAAGTTTGACCATGTAGTTATAGCTATTGAAGAAGGAAGGGATGTGAAGAGGATGACCAGTGAAGAGTTGCTAAGCTCTCTTTTATCTCATGCCGAGAGGATGAGTAGATTTGAGAAAAATACAGATGAGGGAGCAGCATTCTTTATGAGATCAGGTAAAAGATCAAATGTGAAAAAGAACAGCATAAGCATTGAGTCCAACAGAAACAGTGACTATGCAAGGCCCAATGCAGATAAAAAAGAAGTTGTATCAGGAGACATCCGCAAAAAGAAATTTCAATGCTACTACTGTAACAAAGTTGGACATGTTGAAAAGAAGTGCTGGCTCAAGCAAAGACATGAACGAGAAAAGCAAGCTAATTTTGTAGAAGAAAAGAAGTCAGATGATGAAGATGAAGAGGAGGAAGTACTGCTTCTAGCTAAAGTAGATGATAGTGTCTCAGATTGTTGGTATTTGGATTCTGGATGCAGTAATCACATGACTGCATGCTGAGATATGTTCATCAACTTAAATACTGATCATTCTACTGAAGTAAGACTTGGAGATGGCTCAGTGAAACTAGCAAGAGGACTGGGTGACCTACAACTGAATACTGATCAAGGTTTAATGGTGATCAGGAAGGTATTGTTTGTACCAGACTTGGAGTCTAACTTGTTAAGCATTGGACAACTGCTGAGAGATGGATACAAGGTTGTATTCAATGAGATTTTGTGCAATATATACTCAAGTACTCAACCTAACAAGATTGTATGCACTGTGAGTATGGCTAAGAACAACTTGTTCCAGTTAAGTAGTTCTAATTTTGCATTATGGCATAAGTGTGCGCTTAAAGCGGATTTTGACGAAAGATTAGGGCGCAGCAAGTCGATCTCTAGAAGGCCCAAATCTCTCCTTTTTAATGCTTAATAAAATTTGTATCAATGAGAGAAGAAGTTTAAAGAGGTTAGATGAGGGTAATTATAACCTCTCAAAGAAATAGCATCTCAACGGGTAGAAAAATAGTCGTTACAACTGTTTCTATGCATAACTCGCACCGACCGGTCAACCGACGAGTCGACTGTTGGCTTTCTGTGCGATTTCTGCACTGTTCGGTCGACCGACAGGTCGATCGAATGAGTCGCAGCTTCTTCAATCCCAGATTCGATTGACCAATTCAGTGGACCGATGCAGTGAAGCCAGAGGCACAACCTGCAATCTTCAATCCAGTCGACCGATGCAGTGAAGCCTATTTTTAGCCTCTGTCGGTTGATCGAAGTAGCCTTGCGCGATTTCTTCCTTATCTTCTGTCGACCGACAGGTCGATCAAATGGCTACTGCCATTTTTTTACCACATTCGGTCGACCAACAAGGCTACTGCCAAATTCTAACTATATTCGGTCGACCGACTGATCGACCGAACCTAGCAAGATCGATCGACCGAACGAACCTAGGCTGAATTTGATTTTTTTCAGCCTTCTTCTTGCGCGCTTTATTTTCGAGTTCCGACTTTCAACGAGCATCAACTTGAAGAGCTTTCCATGTGATCTTTGGACTCGTCCAATACGCCGTTGGTGCATACGTCGAACTTTGAGATATAACATGACGAACCCAAGCGCGACGATCAATGTCCTTCCGATTTTCGATTTCTTCCGATATTTCCGATCGAGAACATCGAACGCTAACCAAAATGGAACCTGAAAGATTTTCTCAGTAAAATATTAGTTCCATGTTTGTTATCATCAAAACTGATTAAGACCAAGGTTGAAAACCTTAAGCCAACAGTGGTTAACTTGTACATTTAAGCCTTCTCTTCTAGCAAGGAGCATCATTAACTATACTTAATATACAAGCAGAACCATACTTGTTTAAGTATATTAGCAGTATACTTGTTTAAGATTCTTAGGAAAGTGACATATAATAGCTGTATACATGGTCGACATCCTTTACTATTCAATATGATTTTATAAATTATAAAGATCTATAAAAGTTTATACAGCCGAATTGTAATTGCTAAAATCGGAATTAAAAAAAAAGTCTTTCTATGTAGCACTATTCTCTAAAATTTCTTTGCATGGAGAGATGACTTTTCCCTGCGGTTTATGCGTTGGAAGAAATGACTTCGATCCCCTGCTGTTTCTGCTTCAAAAAAAATGATGTAACAAATAATTTATCCTAACAATTTAATCTGTTGGGAAAAATACCTTCCTCAGCGGTTGAAATTGTTGGCACAAACGGTTTTTCCTTGCAGTTTACACTACAATTTTAACTGCTAGGAAAAACTCCTTTTCTAGCAATATCACTGCAATTGTAACTGCTGGGGAAAACTTGTTTGCACAGCGGTTTATTAATTGCAGCATAAAGTCATTTTAACCTGCAGTCAACAAACCGCAGGGAAAGAAATTCCCCACGGCAGTTTAGGCTGCGGTTTTGAAATCGCAGGTGAAGCTTCTGCTGCGGTTAAAATTGCAGTGCAAAGTCCGAAAAAATTGTTGGCTAGCTAAAATAAATTCTGTTGTAGTGAAACATTTTATTCATACTCATATCTATCTCACTTACACTATACTCCCAGCTTTCCATCTCATCCTTGTCAATTTCGAACTTTGCTAAAAAATGAGCTTCCTCATTGCTCTTCCTCTTCACCAAACACCATTCACTCACAATTCCATTCTCCTTCATTCTTTTCAGCTTCTTGCATACATTCTCCAATTCCCATGGAGCATCATACTTGCCATTTAATTAATATGTTTATAAGTCTGCTACAATCCGACAACACCATCCAATTTCTCATATTTTTCTTCCTCACATGGTCAAGCCCATACCACATTGCTAAAGCTTCAGCCCGTAGAGGATTAGCTGTAACTCCTTTACCACTTCCTATTATTTCCAAACCATTGTTCCTGTATAACACAAAACCAAATTCAGCCTTACCTTCTTTCCAAGCTGCATCAAAGTAAAAACCCTCTTTTCTCACATCTATTTCCACAGTTTCCTGACCATTTCTTATTTCACTTCTATGAATTTTCTCACAATCCCAGCTTACCTCCATAGTTTCTTCAAAAGCCTGGTTAAATATCCCTTTTATTCCCCACCTTTCTCTTTGTACTTCACTTTATTTCTATTTTCCACAACCCCCATAAAGAATTTGCTATGAATTCTTTTAATCTGATACCTGAAATCTTATCATATCACTCAGATTCACAAAGCCAATTCCCCTCCTTCCATGTTCTTTAAATCTGAACTAAATACCTAGTTTCTCTTCAGCATAGTTCCAATACTCCTATGATATTTTACATTTGAAGAACACATGTTCAATTTCATCACTTCCCGTCTCACATATGTAGCACTTCTCTATTTCTTTCTTTGAAAACTTCGAATACCATTTTGACATTGGTAACCTTTTCCAAAGGAACTTCCAAATAAAAACTTAATTTCACCCTTTATGTAATTTTCAGATTTCATACCTCTTTCCAATCCACATTACATTTTTCCATTTCATATTCCCTTCTTTTAATGTACCGGTATGCACTCTTCACTGATATATTTATTTTTAAATACCAAATATAATTAACCTTTTTAGAGAAAGTAATACTTTATAATTAGCACGAGTATAATGTGCAAGCTAGCAGAAATGAAATATAATATTTTGTTCGTGTAAGAAAATATATTTACGCATATGAAAAAAGCCGGGTACCTAATGCGTTGAATAGTGCAATAGAGGATTTATTTTGTGCTAGACTCTAGTTCACTGAACTCGCACCTATGTGTGTTTATCTCTTTCGAAAAAATTAGAGATAGATATCAGGAGATTCGCATTTGGCATAGAATTAATCCCAATTGAGATGCATAGGAATAGTGGACATCTCGTTACGCCCCGCCTAGGTTCATCCCTAAATAAGGAACACTGCCTAGGAGAAGCGCAACCAACTATCAACTAACACACCAAAATCCTCATGAACATCTTACAACATGAACCTCAACCACTTGCATTAGAATAATATCTATTACAATAATAAAATGCTATTCAAGAAACTTTATACATCTCTACGGAAATCAATATCAGAGTTTGCCTCCTCTACTCTATCTAACTAGACCTTCTCAACTACCACTCGAACCTGCAGATCTGAGGCAAAAACAACAAACACAAGCGAAAACCTAAGTAGGAGAATCAATAAGGGCAACAATCATGATGCGATGACATTACCAAATGCAACAATATACGACTCTGCAATAAAATGCAATATGTCAACAACAAGACACTTCCACCTATCAACTAATGCAACTCACACCAACCAAGAGCGTAGAGGACAATTAGGTTTCCCCCACACTCTCGTACCTACAGAGTGGCACCTCAAGCCCGCTCAATCTAGAGATGCGACTTTCTAAAAGATAGTCTGCCGACGTCTAACAGCGCGACGCCACACCTCATGTGAAAATTTCGTGCTCACCGGTGTCACCACCCATACTCCTTGGGCAAACAATCAACAGTGTCCGGGCTTGCGCCCACAACGGTTATAATGCAGTATGTCATCAACAACTGACCTACGATACTAGAAATAATAACTGATACAACAATAAGCAACATGATAACTAGATCTCACCACATGATAGATCACAACTGATCTACAATGCTCACAACAATAAATGCTACAACTCTCAACTGAAGATGCAACCAAAACAATTCATGTTAGTAAATACAACTTATGACAACGCTAACATTGTGCATCGTGCCTAACATAATATCATGCTCAATACACTACTAGAATAATGGGCATCAGCAACGGCGTGCAATGGCCCCACCCGTTGCAACGGAGCCATGGCAGAAAAACGCGTTGCTGATAATTTAGCAACGGATCAGCAACGGCCGCTCGGGCTGTTGCTAATAATATTATCTGCAACGGCTTTGCCACGGACACGGGGTCGTTGCTGATAAAGATAATAGCAACGGCCCTGAAGGTCGTGGCAAGGCCGTTAGTGAAATACCGTTGCTAAGCCATTGTTGTATGACATCAGCAACGGCTTACGATACACTTTTAGTAATGGCTTTCCCACGAACGGCCGTGGGAAAGTCGTTGCTGATGACTAAAACCTGCAACCGAAAAAATTTAAAATTCTAAATTTCCATTAATACATTGATACATAACTCACACACCCATACATACATCCATTCACACATCATAAATACACCCATACATACATCCATTCACACATCATAAATACACCCAGATATACATCAAAACAATTATACTTATATTTATAATTATCCACAATCATATAAAAACTATTCAATTTCAAATTTGAAGTATCAATATCCAAACAAAACAAATTAATCAAATATAGTATCTAAATAACAAAGTTAATATATAAAAAATAATAAATCTCACGATGACGATGGAGGATGGTCTAGATCATATGGTGGGGTCTGGAGTACTTGGGTGTACACCGGCATGGACTGACTCGAGGATGATAGATCAGATGATGCCAAGGGGATGTCTGTTCCGGTATGAGCTGAGATGTTGCGTAGCATAGCATGCATCTTCGCCATCATCTGACTCTGATGCGCGACCGTCTCCTCTAGTGTCCTTATCTTGGTACTATGATCATAACTGGACCTGGAGGTGGACGGCCGCTCACCAGCAACTGGAGGGGTCGGTGCCCCAACCGGGCCTAGCACGGCTCGCGCATGACCACTATCTACAAAGCCATATACGCGGCCGTGGTCCCAGCCACCTACAGTCTCGACCCACGCTCCTGCGTCAAAGTCCTCGGGGGTGCCCCCGCGCTGCACCACCGTCTGAGTGTAGGTCTCCTACTCGAGTTTGATTTTTTGTTTCATATTTTTCTTAAAACTTAAATTATAAATAAATAATGAATAATTTAAACAAATATACTTACCATAATGTATGCAGCGCGGTTGTCAATGTACTCCCCTGTCCCATGTACTCGATGGTGAGTCCACTCAAACACCGCCATCGGGGAGGGTCGCTGGACAGTCCTGTCGTCCAACACTGTCGTCTACATTTACAAAATAAATACATTAATTAGTACACAGAGTAACAAATAAAATATATAATTAAAAGTAAGGTATACTTACCACACGGTTCGCCGCCAGTGTGACGCGTTGCTCCCCCCGACATGCGATTTCTAGTCGTAGTCCTAGAAACCTCATGCAATTAATCCGTTGACCATATTGCCACGAGCTAGTCCCATATATCCGGAGTAATCCAATTGTGGTCATATCCCCGAGTCTCCGCGATGTTAGTGGCCCCAGCTCAGGCCATCACCTGGGATCGGGCCTGCCCCAGCTGCCCGTTGTACCTCGCTCAGGGAATAGCCTCCCAGGCAGCGTAAATGAAGGACCTCTGGTCCTCAGTCCATGTATAGTGAGCCTGTAAAATAATAATATCAGTACCAATATTAATCATCATGCATGTATAAAAATAATAATAATTAATATGTGCCTCAAACTCGCGCCATAGCATGTCGACGTGCTCACTGGGCACGTGAGACCACGTGGGCCAAGCCCCATGCATGTATCGTCAAATAGTAGAAGATATGCTCATTGGCACTTCTTCTTGCTCGAACCTGCACAACAAAAATAAAATTTAATATTATATTATGATATAATAAAATTTTTAATGATTCATAATTCATGATATATTACCGCTCTCCAATCACGCTAATGAATCTACGTGACTTTGTCGCTGGTGGAGGCTGCTACATGTTCGGCTCGTGTGGCCGCCTGCGTCTGGATGTACTAGCCTCAACAATATCATCGGCAGGAGGATCAACAACAAGAGAATCAGCAGCATGAGTAAGTGCTGGAGTCTCACCGATCGGAGACTCTGAAGCTCTTCTGCGACAATAACCACGACCAAACATATATGTCGAATAGGCATATAATTAGATTATTATATATATAGTAGAGATACATTTAATATAAGATATACTTTACAATTATTCCTCATCATCTGAGTAATAGTTTTCGGATTCTTCCTCTTCTTCCTCTTCTTCATCTCCAGCTTCCTCAATTTCATAATCGTCATAATCAGAATATTCAACTTCTAATTGAATTAGCGTTGTGTCTGCATTCTCAATAATCAATTTCAGCTCTGTGATCTTTACTGTAAGCCTGAATCCAAGTAGGGAAATCACAATTCCGTAATCTCTCCAATTCTTGATCGTTGTGAATAGAGTATTTTTGCACCATCTCAGTGTCAAATATTTCAATGAATTGATCAATCTATGGACAATTGAGTAATACGTACAAGTGTGTCAAATGATACTCTTCGTCGTTTAAGTGTCGAGATGGACGAAAACCAAAACCACGACTAGAGTGAGAAAATATATTTAAACGTCTATCTGAATGTTGAACTCCCCCGTCGTCGTTACATGGAAAACTATCAAATCTTGTATGTACTGTCGTTTCTAAGTAAATTGAGCAGAATGTTGAAATTTCTTGGATGATATACGATTCAGATATTGATCCTTCAACAGCTGTGGTAGTCTTTACTTTTTTCTTCAGACGATTCATGTATCTTTCAAATAAGTACATTCACCGGTATTGAACGGGGCCACCAACTCGTGCCTCGTATGCCAAGTGTATCGGTAGATGCTCCATCGAGTCAAAAAAGGCAGGAGAAAAAAACTGCTCCAGCTTGCATATAATTTCAACAATATTACTTTCAAGTGTTGACATATCTTCGACTCGAAGAACATTTGCACAAATGTTTCTAAAAAACAACAATAACAATAATTATCATTCTACCAAGGTTGATTCTTGAGTTATGTATAATGTAAGTTTGATGACTGGTGGTGCAGACTATATACTGTAGGCCATGATTCTTAATCCATTGTTCATTATAATTAATGCAGCTCAATTCAAGACTCCAAAAAAGCAGAAACGTATTGCAACCAAGAATAGTTGCACAACAAATTAACACCGATATAACGTAGTTCGGCATCGCAATATTAATGAAAGCACAAAAAAAATAGTACAATGAGGACCAAACTCTGGAATTCCCTTCAAGTTTCATAAATTCTGAAGTGATAACTTCTTTGTATCTTATCCCCATTATCATTAGCTCTCACTGTCTTGAACTCTAGGACTTGGAGCTCCTCTAGGGTTTACCCCCCTAGCCCTCCATATATGGAACAACAAGAAGTTTACTTTGCGAGAAAGAATCCTAATCATGAGCAAAAGAGTTAGCAAGAAGCAATTTGATGGAAAACAAATCATGTGCAAAAGAAAACTTCAGAAATGAGAGTTTGACACTCTTCATTGATTGAAGACATGCGATTGATCGAATCCGGGTAGGAAAGTCCAATCCCCATCTAACAATTCTTTTGACCTACTTGGTTGAATGTAGGAAAAAAAGAAACTCTTTTCTTTTAGTTGTTAGCTTTGAGTGAGTCACTATGTGGTTCTGCACTGCTACATCTATCCAACAAAAATGAGGAACCTCTGCAATTCACTTTTACTTCAGTTCTTCATCACAGCTTAACAAATATTATTATTATTATTATTATTATTATTATTATTATTATTATTATTATTATTATTATTATTATTATTATTATTATTATTATTATTATTATTATTATTATTATTATTATTATTATTATTATTATTATTATTATTATTATTATTATTATTATTATTATTATTATTATTATTATTATTATTATTATTATTATTATTATTATTATTATTATTATTATTATTATTATTATTATTATTATTATTATTATTATTATTATTATTATTATTATTATTATTATTATTATTATTATTATTATTATTATTATTATTATTATTATTATTATTATTATTATTATTATTATTATTATTATTATTATTATTATTATTATTATTATTATTATTATTATTATTATTATTATTATTATTATTATTATTATTATTATTATTATTATTATTATTATTATTATTATTATTATTATTATTATTATTATTATTATTATTATTATTATTATTATTATTATTATTATTATTATTATTATTATCATTATTATTATTATTATTATTATTATTATTATTATTATTATTATTATTATTATTATTATTATTATTATTATTATTATTACTGAATTATTATTATTATTATTTAAACTTGTAATAGAGTATAATTAATTAGAATAACCAAATATAGAATTCATTAATTAGAATAACCACTTTTTATTTATTTAATATCATATGCCTTGTTCTCAATTTGATATTTTTTATTTATTTAATATGGATTTGTGTTATCTTAATTTATTTTTCTTAATTATGATAGACTGGATAAAATAATTTGATCGTCCAAATTTTGAGATGTATAATTTTCTACCAAGAACTTAGACCCGTTCGAGAAATATTTATTGATTTTATAAATTTTGTTGATAAAATTTAGTTGTAATATTAGGTTGAATACTTTTTTCGATATGAAGGAATGTGTATTCTACTTAATATTTTACTAAATAATATCTACAAACTTTATATATTTCAAATAATAAATCTTGAATTATCCCTTATTGGACAGTTTAGCAACACAATTATTAATAACGCAAATTTAATTTCATTTGATCACACATGTCAATGGAATATCGGTTGCATCTCTTTTGTTCTCCGGTACGCTTCAGATGTTTTGCGTACTTGGAGAACTAAAGAGAGATGCTGCCGAAATTTTCAATGACTTGTTGTGATTAAATGAGATTATAGGTGCGATATTAATAATGTATTGCTGAATGGGATAGGACCAACCCACCTATATGACTATACCATTGATAGTAACATTGAAGTTCAATTTTGAAGTCAAAGATGGATAAAACCTGGATGTCAGCACCTCAATCATCTAAAGCCTATGCGAGAGGCATGGAAAATTTTATTCAGTTTGCAGTTGATCATGGATTGGATGATGATGGCACAATGAAATGTCCATGCAGAAAATGCATCAATAGGAAATATCATAAACCAGAAGATGTTCAAAGGCACTTAATATGGAGTGGAATTTTACCGAGATATACCATTTGGTATTACCATAGTGAACCTTTATATCCGACAATAGATGCACAACTTGATATATCAAACATAGCCGAAGCATTTGAGCAAGTACATTATCATAATGATGACACACTAAATAGAACCGATGTGATTTATGATGATGCACCAAATCTAGTTGATGTCAATGATGAAACGCCAAATGTTAATCTTGATGAAGCTCCAAATGCATTAGAACCGCCACAAGAACCTTCCCAACATTCTATGATGGATGATCTTGATGTTCCTCTGTATCCAAATTGTGTAAAATACAGTAAATCATCATTTATCATTCAATTATATCATATAAAGGTTCTTAATGGTTGGTCTGGAAAGTCATTCTCAATGTTGTTAGAATTATTGAAAGAAGCTTTTCCAGAAGGCAATACACTTCCATCAACTTGTTATCAAGCAAAAAAATATGTGAAAGATTTAGGTTTATTCTATCAAAAGATACATGCTTGTCCAAATGATTGCATTCTATACATGGACGAAACTGCGGAAGCATCAACATGCAACATTTGTGGATTGTCTCGATGGACTTCCTCTTCAACTAATGATGAATCAATGAGTCAGTTAGAACGGAAAAAAAAACCCTGCAAAAGTGTTACGATATTTTCCACTTATCCCAAGACTGACTCGTTTATATATGTCATCGAAGACCACAAGCTCAATGAGATGACATTCTGAAAAATGGACCAAAGATGGAATCATACGACATCCTGCTGATGCAGAAGCTTGGCAAGCTTTTGACAGAAGATATCCAGACTTCGATGTTGATTCACATAATGTTAGATTGGGTCTTGCAAGTGATGGATTTAATCCATTTCGATCAATGAGCACAACTTATAGCACTTGGCATGTTGTATTGATACCTTATAATATGGAACCATGGGCATGTATGAAGAGGTCTTCAATAATGTTATCAATGTTAATTCCAGGCGCTAAGGGACCAGGAAATGACATTAATGTGTACTTACAACCTCTCATTTCTGAATTGAAGCTGTTGTGGAGCGGAGTAACAACATTTGATAGTATCTCCGGAGAACAATTTACTCTGCGTGCAGCTTTAATGTGGACCATTAATGATTTTCCAGCATATGCAATGTTATCAAGTTGGAGCACTAAAGGACGATATGCATGTCCCATATGCGGTGATAAGACAGATTCTCGTTGGCTTAATCACGGAAAAAAACATTGTTATCTAGGCCATCGTAGATGGTTGTCACAAGAACATCCGTTTCATCAGGACACTGAATTATTTGATGGGACATTAATAGAAAATGATAATGCACCAGTGCCAGTTGATTCGAAGATTGTTTACGAGCAGATTCAACACATTAAACATGTTTATGGCAAAACTACCAACACAAGTAGAAAGCGCACTCAAAATAATTTGGGTAGTGAGTCAGAAGGCATTAATGTAGACACACAAACTCAGCAAAGTTTTCAAAGGCAAGATTATGGAATGTGGAAAAAGAAAAGTATATTTTTCGAATTACCATATTGGCAGCATAATCCATTATGTCATAATTTGGATGTTATGCATATTGAGAAAAATATATGTGATAATCTGATTGGTACTATATTGGATATTGATGGAAAAAGGAAAGATAATTTGAATGCACGATTGGATTTGCAAGACATGAATATAAGACATCATTTACATCCAACATTATTACCAAATGGTAGATATGATATACCCTTGGCAATTTATTCAATGTCCACTCTTGAAAAAGATCTCATGCTGAAGTGTATCAAAAATATGAAAGTGCCCGATGGATACTCATCAAATATTTCTAGATGTGTGAATCTCAAGGATCATAGATTACAAAACTTGAAGAGTCATGATTCACATATACTGCTTCAAGATGTTTTTCCGCATGCATTACGAGGAATTGTGCATAAAGATGTTCTCCTCATTGTTAAAGAGATTTCTGTATTTTTCAAAAAGTTATGCAGTGCCAATTTAGACCATTCTGCCTTGGACAATTTGCAATCGCATGCGCCTCTGCTCTTATGTAAAATAGAGCAAATTTTTCCACCGAGTTTTTTCACTATTATGGTGCATTTGATGATTCACCCTCCAACAGAGGTGAAACTTGGCAATCCTATTCATTACCGCTGGATGTACCCAATTGAAAGGTTTGTTTTATTTATATTTTTTAAATATCTCGTGTTCACTAAGTATTAATAGTGAATCCTCAAATGAGGAGAATTTGTCTCGTGTTCATAGGTTATTTATGAGATATAAATCTCATGGTCGAAATAAAGCACAACTAGAGGGATCCATCGCTGAAGGATATATTGCTGATGAATGTCTTACATTTTGTTCTCGATATTTTAATAATATTAAAACGGTGTTCAATCGACCGCAGAGAAATTATGAAGTTGAAAATATTGAAAACTACTTATTTTCTTCTGGTGGTCGATTTATTGGCAAAGCTCGCATTGGTACATTGGATTTAAATGCATTTGCTCAAATGCACAGATATGTCTTGTTGCATACTCCAATGATTGAACCATACAAAAGGTATCAATTGTTATTAAATGTCTCCATATTTTAAGTTATTTTAAGATTCTTTGTGTTATTTTTATTTTATTGTCTCAGGCAATTTCTTGAAGAACAATGTCGTATAAATAATTTATCAGTTGCATCGAATGCTCAACAACGTACAAAGGTGGATCATAGAGAGATTCGCATTGTGGTTACAAGATAAAGTATCGAAAATGGTACAAAATAATTGTGATGCTTCATTGCTTGCGTTAGCTCGAGGTCCAGTATCCGTAATTAGAAAATATGATGGACTGATTATAAATGGTTATAGATTTCATACCAAGCAACGAGAAAGATTGCGTAAAACACAAAATAGTGGTTTAATGGTTGAAGCTGACAATCGTCAATATTATGGAGTTACAGATGTAATTGAATTGGACTTCCGCGGGGTATTCAAGGTAGTTCTTTTTCATGATGCATGGGTTGATATAAGGAATTCACGGGGTTTACGAGTGGATAAGAATAGATTCACACTAGTTAACCTTTCTCGATTATTTCATACCGGTGCATTTCTAAAAGATGACCCGTATGTGTTTTCATCACAAGCAAAACAAGTATTTTACATGTCAGATCCGAAGAATAATGAGTGGTCGCATGTCATAAATGTATATCCTAGATATTTATATGACATCGGTAAATGACTTATTATTTATCAATATTATTTGTATATTTGGTTAATCTTTATGTATTTATCAATATATAATATTATGTTATTATACAGGATGTCAAGATCAAGAATAGTATATTCAGATGCTGAGACCCGCGAGGAGGGTGAACTTAGTCCCGAGAGTGATCGTCCTGGGCCGTCACAAGGACGAATTCATAGACCTTTCTACATTTGGAGTTAGTTTTTATGTCATCATACATGTGAACATTATTTATTTAATCAAATTAATATTAATGTTTTCTGTTGTAATTTAAAAACAGACACAACAACACAAATGCAACATGAAGGGTCTCCATATTTTACAGCTTCTTCTGTGTATACACTTAATCCCGACCAGTTAATTATGGTCAACTTTTCTGATTGGGGTCAAAGTCATGATGGCGGCCACAGATTATACTCACGTTTTATGGGGTTACTAGTGCGTGATTCTACATTCTTACCGTTGACGCCTGACCCTTGGAATCAAATTTCTTCCATATATAAGAATGGATTATGGGAGCAATTATTGGTATGTTATGAATTTATGTTAGATTGCATTATTTGGTTGTGTGAAACTATATATTAAATATATATTTTGGGGTCAAACTAATATCATTTATAAATGCAGAGATATTTTTTGATCCCTACTGAGAACAAGGGTCGTATTTTTCGCACTACTATGGCGGCCTTTGATAGAAAATTTAAAAATTATAAACTTTTATTAAAAAGAAAATATTTTAAAATTGAAGAGTCAAAGGAGGAAAATCTTGCACGTCAACCACGAAATGTTAGTATGGAATCATGGATAAGAATGGTCGACTATTGGCATTCTTTAGCTAGTCAGGTAAGAATTTATATTTTGATACTTGCAATATTTGTTTTATAATTATAATTAAATATGACAGGCTGCATCTGAACGGGGTCGAAGGGTAAGAAGTGCAACTCAAGATTGCATACATACTAGCGGTGCGACCCCTTACATTCAAAGACGTGCTGATTTTGTAAGTAGTTTAGTAAATAATTATTATTTACATTGTGTGAAGCGGCGTGCACGTGATAGAGAGCCCAGTGAGCTTGAAGTGTATAGAACAACACATCTTCGTAGAAGTGGAGGAGGATATGTACGTGAAGACGTAGCTCAATTCATGGTATAACACATCTACGAATGAATTAAATTAATATTTTTTAAATTTATAATCTATTTTTTGAAATGTAGGCCACTGCTAAATGAACACTTAACGAGCGACTTGAGACTACTCCAACAACAGAGCGAGTTCAACTCGAGAACCAAGTATATCGGGAAATATCTGGTCCCGAACATCATTCTCGAGTTCGCCTACAGGGGATTGGAGTCACATCAAGTCAATTTTATGAACATCAGCGACAATCTTATGTTGCACCTTCCCACGATGCAAGATATGACGAGCTTCGACGACAACAAGAGGCAGCAATGAAAGAAATGCAGCAAAAACACAAAACTGAGATGAGGGAGGTTCAACAAAGACTCAACAAAATGGAGCAGATGTGGCTTCAATATCAATTTGATAGTTCATCATCACATGGGCTAAATCCAATTATTAATCAAGCTAATATGTTTTCCTCACCAATTCATTATGTAAGTATTTATTTAATTTATTTGTAGTTGATCTTTTTAGCATCTTAATTAATTAAATATATTTTTCTAACAGAGTCGATTGTGTGTTCCTGAAAGTCTTCCTCATGAAATATCGCTGGCTAATATCGGAGAAGGTACAAGTAAAGATCCATTTCTAAACTGTAAGTAAATTTGTATATTGTAATACTGAATATTTTAATTGATAATATTCAAACTTATATGTTTATAATTGATATTAATGTATAGATAGAGATGTCGATCCATATGAAGAACAAGAAGATGAGGAAGAACAAGAAGAGGAGGAGGAGGAAATGGACGACGAAGATTAAATTATTTAATTTTATTTGTAAATAAAATTACTGGTAGTTCTTTTATGCATTACTGTTTTAATCAAATTTTATATTACTATTTTAATCAAATGATATTATTAATTTAATGTCAAATTTGATTAATGGTCAGAGGTAATTTGATTAGTGTGCAATTAGGAAATTTAATTTATTAACTTTAAATTAATTAGCTAATTAATATATTAATTATCTGTTACGAGTTCACGGTAATCACGCGGTTCACGAAATTTTATTTTTTAAAAAAAACAAAAAGGGCAGCCATATTGACGCCTGTGGAGGCGTCAATATGGTTAGCATATTGACGCCACATATTGACGTCAAAGGCGTCAATATGTTGGCGTCAATATACCTTTCTCGTTGACGACGTCAAACTTTTCGACGGTAAACGGCGTCGAATTTTAAATATTAACGCCTAACTTTTCGACAGAAGAAGACTTCGAATTTTAAATATTGACGCCTCTTTTCGACGGTAGACGACGTCGAATTCTAAATATTGAAGCCTCTGCAGACGTCAATATTTAAAATTCAGCATTGATTGTTTCACACACGTTTTCGACGAATTTACCGCCGTCGATATGCAAATATTTACTTCGACCGACGTCAAAATTTATTTATAATTTGCCGTCAAAATCCAAACGATGTTTTGTAGTGATTGCTGGAAAAAAATATTATGAAAAATAAAAAATATTTATATTTTGAACCACTTAAATATTTTTATAGTATTTAATTATAATAAAAGGAGAACTATATTTTAAAATAAAGTACTAATTTGAAAGCATTGATATTTAATTATGGATCTAAGAAAATCTCAATTCATATTATGAATTTAGAAAAATCTCATATCCATATTATGTTTTTGGAAAATTTCTCATTTAAATAAATTATTTTAAATTTATTTCTACATCTAACATCATTTCTCAATAATCATTACTTAAAAATAACATCAATGATAATGATGGTACTTCATGATAATTAACCCAATTTCTTAAGAAGATACATGATGCATGTAGCAGCATTAGATTAAGTAGAATCCTAAAGAGATTCTGATCAAATTAAGGAACTCTCAAAGCAGCTGCTTGGTGAACTCCATGACCCAGTAGCCGGTGAACACATGAAGGGCACTGAAACCGGCAGAACCGGCTTCGCTTGCCAGGGCCTTGAACTCCTCCTCCGTCCTCTCTTTGCCGCGGATGTTGTAGGTCGACATGCAGATGTCCATCTTCAAGATTGCTTGCGCATTTGGTGTCGACTCCGGTACTACTGGTCCACTGGAACCACGCATTCCACCACTATCACCTTCCCCTTCTCCGGCAGTGATCTCCAGTAATTCTTCAATATTTTTGTGCAGTGCTCGTCAGCCCAATCATGGAGAATCCACGCGATTTGATTTTGGAAGTAAAATCTTACTATTAATTAATTTATTATATCCAGTGCAAGGAAATGATGATGATGATAATTATTGCTAGCTGAGGCACATGAATGGCATGTTGGGAATATTTACACTACAGCAAAATCATCAAATTTCGACGTCAAAATATATTAAAATTTTGACGCTTTTTCCGTCGAAAAAAAAATTAGACGTCTGCATGAGCGTCGAAAACGCGTGTGTAATGACGGGCGCTGAAATGTAACTTCTCGACGTCTGTCTCAAGCGTCGAAATGTAACTTTTCGACGTCTGTATCGGACGTCGAAATATTACATTTCGACATTTTTAAAAATATAATGTTTAAACATATCCTCTGACAGGCGTCGATATGTTTTTTTTATTTTTTTAAAAAAAAATCTGCGTGCAGCGGACGCCTGCGGAAACGAGCAGGCGTCCACTGCACGCAGAATTCGAGTAGCAGAGCGTGGTCGGGGCCAACGCGTCGAGGCACAGCGACATGCGGTGCAAGAACATCCAGGCGATCTCCTTGCCCTTCGGGTGTTTGATCACGGACCGATCCAGCAACGGTGGAGGCGGCCCGGCCTCCCCGCGGCACTCGGCCGCCCACGCCTCCATGAACCTCCACCAGGGAGCAGTTGATGAAGACGTCGCCGGAGGAGGGTGCGGGAGAGGGCGGATCAGAGGGAGTCGAGGAGGGCAGGTAGGGGTGGGACGTGGGAGCCGCAGAAGAGGAGGAGGCGTTAGATCGGGGGGAAGCAGATCCTAAGGCCGTCGAAGAGGGAGAGGTCAACTCGGTCCAACAAGGGTACCGGGCTCGGCGGGAGAGAAACGTAGGTGGTCTTCACCACGTGCACTCGGGTCATCGCGATGTAGACAAAGAGAAAGAAAATAAGGAAAGAAGAATAAGAATGGAAGAAGAGAAGAATGAAGAAGAATAGAGATATAAATAGGAGTAGAAAAATATTTTTTAAAAAAATTAAAAAAATTATGAAAAAATTGCGGGAGGCGGGAGATTTCCCGCCTCCATCCTGGGCGCCCGTAGTGCTGGCGCCAGTGGATGCAGGTTTGCGCACCCGCGCCCGTGGACCCGTAGCGTGGATGCCACTACAAATTAATGATATCTACTAACGTATAATATTACTAACGGTATGAAAATTTGTTAGTAAATGTAACTTCTACAAACGAAAAAAACATTCGTTGTTGAAAGTCATACCCTATACCAATGGATAAGCTTTATCGTTGGTATAGAGCAAACAAATACTAACGGGTTATGTATACGTTAGTAAAGTTGCTAACGAATTTTATGGGTCGTTGGTAAAGCATTTTCTATACTAACGAATTTTGTCGGTCGTTAGTAAAGTTTCTAACGAAGTTGCATCGGTTAGTGAAACATCTTCTATACTAACGAATGAACTGTTACTAATAGGCCTGACAAATTTCAGCCTGGCCCAATGGCCCGGTATGGGTGAGAAAAATTCATCAATTAACCATAAAATTGATTAACTAACTGAACTGAAACCGAATTAACCAAACCGATTTGTCCAATTGATTTTCGGTTCGGTTAACAGTTAAATATTTAAAGATTTTTCATTTTTAGGTTATGTTCGAATTAACCAAAATATAGTTTAAGTAAATAAAAATAAATATATATAACATATGTTTTAGATTGCATGAGTGGTTAAAATAAAACACTTCCCTCCTATTAACCCAAGTTTTAATCTTGATAAAGTCATATTATCATTAACGAAATATACTAATTTTTTTTTTTCTAACAAGGTCAATAATTGTTAGTAAAGGGTCATCTATACTAATAGATTTTTCTTCTAACGAGATCAATAACTGTTAGTATAAGGACCTTTCTACTAACGGATTTTTCTTATAACGATACCAATAACTGTTAATAAAGGGATCTCTATACTAACGACAGGTCTCTACTAACGGTATTAGTCATCCGTTAGAATATCTGCATCAATATACCAACGACCTCAACACTCGTTGGTACAAGTCTATACTATCGCGACTTCTATCAACGGGTGCATATGCCCTTGGCATAAGATATACTAACGGTTTTGGGGGCTATAGTAACGAAAATAATCCGTTAGTAAATGATGTTTTTCTTGTATTGTGCATCGAAATATTTCCCCGAGGCGTCGAAATATTTCGACACCTCGCTCTGGGCGCCGAAATATTTCGGCGTCTACTCGCAGACGTCGAAATTTTTCGACGCCTGCCTCCAGACGTCAAAATTTTTGGACGCCTGCTGTTATCGAGCGTCGAAAATTTTTTGGCACCTGCAGCAAACGTCGAAATTTATTTTCATTTATTTAATTTTTTTCTTTAACATTTCGACGTCTATATCTTTCATCAAAATAAATTAGTCAATATATAAAATTTTTGTTGCAGCGTTATATGACATATCTACAGGTGGGGCCCGTGAGTGCTATCTGATTGAGGGTGGTCTCTATCTACTGCATATGTGGATCCTACCATGTTAATTTACTTTTTGACAAAATCAGGAAATTATATTTAGGATGACAATGGTGTAGTTAATCACATTTTTGTGGTTAATTAATTAAAATTGGTTTGATTAACCACATTTTGATTAATTTAATTGATTTTTCATACTTTCTAATCGAAATCGAAATTGAAGCACAAATTCATTATCCGAAATGGATTTTATAGTTCGGTTAACTAGTTTTAATTGTCACTCTTAATTATAATAATCTTGAGGAAGTTTTCGTTTTCTAAGAAGAAACACAATAACTTTTACCTTCGGGAAAATGGCATCTGCACTGGGAATACTTTCGAACATGCATGTCTCCACTAATATGTTCAATTCCTGCAACCAAAAGGATGGTCGTAAATATTAGGGGTGAGCATGGGTCGGAATGTCTCGGCCAACCCGACCCAAAAGTTTGAGGAAAAACCCATCATGGTTCAAAATCGGGACGAGACTGGAACAACATAAAAAATCAGGATTGTCCCGACCCAATCCCATTTATGATATAAGTAATTAATATTAATTTTTTGAGACGCCGTAATATAATGTACTATTAATTAATTAATGTAAATATTATTTTTATTTTGTAACAAGAAAATAATATTAACAAATTTGGACGTCCCGGTCATGTTCCAAAAAAATTGGGACGTGACAAAGTCAAGATACTTCATATTCAGGTCCGAAAAGTATATTTGCGTCCAGAAAGTATAAACAGAAAATGTAAATACTAGGAACATGTGTAGCTAGACATTCTACAAAAGACAAAGGAAATGTTTTCAACGTACAATAGCTTATGCACCATATACCATATTTCAGGATTCAGATAGAGATTAAGAAAAACCAAGAACATGGATATATAGTTCAGCTTACAACTTATATTGTAATATATAGCTTAATATAACCAGTCAATAAGACCACATAGAGATGATATCTGTGAAATCGAGCTGAGCATGAGCATGAGTATGAGCATGATCTACTTAGAGACAAAAATATTAACTATCCATAGCTTATATAGTAATTAAGGTACAATAGGCTCTGATCTTGTTCAAAATTAGCACAAACCAATTAAACTCACTCAACTCTAAAATTAGCACAAACCAATCTTTCGAGTTTCACCGCCATTATACAAACCCAAGAAGGTAGAAACCAATCAATTGATAGACGAGAAAAACAAGCAGGGCAAGTTGGCGAGGGGTCACCGCCGAAGGCAATGTCAGTTCTAATTTTATTTGTCAATTTCCAACCAGATATATATATATATATATATATATATATATATATATATATATATATATATATATATATATTTCTTTTTTTCCATTTGACAAATGTATATTTCTTCTTCTTGCAACTATCAACCAATCATGGGTATGTCGTTGTTGAAGGCGTATCGTAAGTGACTGAGGGTCCGGGAGTTGTGTGGTTATTGTGGTATTATTGTTAGCGACAGTTCAACATCTGCGGGTGGCACAATATCAACCACAGGACATGCTCTGATATCATGTTAAAAAATTAGTTGGCCTAACTCCACCCCAGAAGCTAGCTCATGGGGAGACGATTACCCAAACTATTTAAAAAATATTTTGGTCATATTTTTAACCAATGTGAGATCGACTTTAACCCTTCACAATAGTTTGACTCGTCCATCACGGATGACTCAACAATCGTTTTAGCCGTCGATGAACCTATTCATTCTTGCAATGAACTGTGAACACAACTAGCCAACAATTTATTAAAATTCTTTATATTTATAACCAAAGTAGTATATATATTTGGATTTTGGATCGGTTCGGTTCCCAAATTATTAATAATTATTAATAATCGATTTCAATTCGGCTCAAAAACTGAACCTTCCCGGGGCCAAACTAAACCGAACCTGAAAAATTTCAATTCGAGTTCGGTTCAGTTCGGTGTAACCCGAACAATGGATAGTCCTAGTAGAACTTTTTATTGAGCCCCGCACATGACTGAACCTAGCAATATTAAGAGTGAACCTAACATCATTAAGATTGACCCTAAAGTAGAAGAGCTAGGTTCACTCTTAGTTTGTGCTTAGTCTTAATGATACTATGTTCATTCTTAATAAGATCAGGTTCACTCTTGTGAGAGGCTTCATAGGAATTCCTATAGAACCTGAAACTACTATCCTATGGAGCCTGAGTCGATAGTAGTTGTACTCATGTTAAGCTATAGTATACCAGCAATCTCTGATTTATTTTAATGAATTGAGGTATCTATAAAAATAATTTTTGCCTTTTGGAAAAAAATTAAACAACATTCAAGTGTGAAGTCCCAATCATAACTCTTCAATAAGAAGATCTTCTCATCAAAATTTAAGCATCTTTGCAAACTTATTATCCTTAATGTGTCTTGAGTTTAACTTCCTTCTTCCATTTTTCTCATTTTATGTGTTTTTTTTTCACTTTTTTAAAGCTATTAATAAAATAGTTAACTCTTGTTCCATGATTCTTTCCACGCATGTGGTGATCCATATATAGCATTAACAGTCATCGATCTTGATATTAAATAGACATCTTGATACGTACGCTGCCATGAAATAAGAAAAATGTGACATTAACAGTACTTGTGTAACACGCTTAATTAACTGCATGCATGCATTTATATATATTCCATTTAAAGAAATAATTTTTTATGACCGACAACTTGACCTTGTTGTCGCCTTCAATAATTATAGCTAGTAAGCTAAACGTGCATAGTCACATTCTTTTTTATATGTATGTTTCCTTTATAATTAGTTGCTTGCCGGAAATATCTTAATTGTGTGGATCCAAATAAAATGAAGAATTGTCCTTATCTTAATTGTGTGCATATATAATTTATTAGAAAAGGATAGCACTTAGTGCGAATTGTACTACATTTGTTGGCAAGACGTAATGCAACAACAACAACAGTAGTTTATTTTATTTGGATCCACACAATTTATAAGATATTTACTGATTATAAAGGAAATTTACATATATATATATATATATATATATAACAATATTGAGTGTGAAGTTAATGTTTTAATTATGCACGTTTAATTAGCTAGCTTACTAGCTATAAATAATATCATGGGACATCATGCCATGCTTCAATATGATCTACTTGATGAGCTCATGCACCTTAATTCAATTGAACAACTCCGTGATTGATGTCCTCAATTATTATTAATATGCACTGGATTAAATCAAGAAACAACACTTAAAAGAGCAAGAGATACTCGTTGGGGATCATACTATTTAGCATTGTTAAGTTTGATTAATATGCTTTCTTCTGCTATGGATGTTCTTGAGAATATTGAAACTGCTGGTACAAATTTAGATCAAAGAGATCAAGCACGTAGTTTGTTAAGTGCAATGCAATATTTTGAATTTATTTTCATTTTGCTCTTGATGAAAAACATTTTAGAAATTACTAATGATTTATCTCGAGCACTACAAAGAAAATATCAAGACATTGAGAATGCAATGTCATTAGTAAAAATATCTAAACGAATATTGCAATTAATGAGAGATGAAGGATGGAACATTTTATTGGATGAAGTTTCTATCTTTTGTAACAAACATGAGATAATCATTCCGAATATGAACGATGTTTTTGTACTTCCTGGACGACCAAGATGAAAATTGGAAAAAACCTCAAAATTACATCATTATCAGATTGAGTTATTTTACCAAGTGATTTATAGACAACTTCAGGAACTCAACAATAGGTTCACAGAGACAAATACTGAATTACTTCTTTCAGTGACAAGCTTAAGTCCAAAAGATTGTTTTATTTCATTTGATAAACAAAAGTTGATACAGCTTGCAAAATTTTATTTGACTGAATTTTTCAATATAGATCTTATGATTTTAGATGATCAACTTGAGAATTATATTTTAGATGTCGGCTCAAATGATAAATTTTTAAACTTAAACATGATCGTTGACCTTTCTGTAAAGTTAGTTGAGACAAGAAAACATATAGTCTACCCATTGATTTATTTACTTTTAAAGTTAGTATTGATTCTTTATGTGGCAACAGCAAGTGTTGAAAGAACTTTTTCTACTATGAATTTTATAAAAAATAAACTACGTAATCGGATGAGAGATGAATGGTTAAATGATTGTTTAGTTACATACATTGAGAAAAAAATATTTGACAACATTGATGACGAAAAATTTTTGCAACATTTTCAAAACAAGAAGACTCATTGAGGTCGACTATCAAAATTAGCTTGAACTTGAAATCTTAAAAATTTATATACTAGTTTGTCCCCACTAATAAAATTTTCTGGATATGCCACTATCTCCATATGTTCACTTAATTAGTAGTTGTACTCGTGGTGCAATTATGACGCCAAAGACAATGGAGCCTGTTCAATTAAGAACAATGAAGCCTGTCTCACGGGGCTCCATATGTCAAACTAAAGACAAAACTACTATGGTGTGAGGTACTATGGGGATTCCTATGATGTCTCGTCACATGTTCACTCTTAGTAGGCTCAAATTCAATCAATGAAATTGTAGGTTAATATGTGTGAATTTTTTTTAAGTAAATCTGGACATAATATGCGTGAATTTGAGGTGACTAACATTGAACCATTACTAGAAATATGACCTTCACCGATAGTCGGCCCCGTTTGTAATTAAGCCGCCGGTGAAGACCACCAACGGCGAGCGACGACCTGATCTGTTGCAAAAACATTGTTGTTCATATATCAGCAACTGCCAGGTGGCTATTGCTAATTAATATTGTTATCAACGACAACCTTATACTGGCCGAGGTAAAGTCGTTGTTGATGACCTGTTATTGATCGGCGAGAGGAATATGCAATGTTAGCGTTCCTATCAAACTAGATGCGATGACGATAAGGCATTTTCGGCTGAGGTAAGGTGCTCAATCATGTGTTGACGCCGAGTTCGGGAGAAGCACTTGGATATATGAAGGTCCATCGGCCATGCTGCAACATTCAAAGAATGAAGTCGGAGGTTGTGAACGGACTAGAGAAGGTTGAACAGGATTCTTGTAGGGTGATGAGAAGTGAGATGCCAAAGATAATTTGCGGCGTGATCGAGTTGTTTGTTGTTGTATTATAATTAATGTCCCCCTTCGGTTTGGATAGTGATCTGCAAGAAGCACTAGTATGCCATGTACCCTTGTGTTTGTATCAGGAAATCCATGGGCATGCATTAGCAAAATGACCTCTATTGAAACAATGGAAACAACACTCCTGTGATGGAAGGTTTCCGAAGACGAGAGAAGGTTTGCGGTGGGTTGATATATCCTCCCTTTTGTTAATATTTAAACTTGTTCTTCAAGCAATAAATGCTCTCTGGTTGGTGTAATATTTGAAAGATATCATTGAGAGGTGAAACGTCATTAGAACTCTAATTCTATAAGTATGTAATGTTGTGGTATGAAGAATATATACAAGCTGCAAAATTTCTCCTTTGTTCTTTCGCTTGTCCTCCTACTCCTCGGTATTTTTTTTCTCTCCATTGGCTTGTACAACGTCGAGGCCAACGCCTGGTATTAGAAACGGAAGAACGATAGCGTCGGCCAATTCCTTTCAATCAAAAGTGCACACATTAACCAAAAGCAACTATGGGATGTGGAGTATTCAATGGATGCCCTCTTGTGTTCTCTCGATGTATGGGATATTGTGAAGAACGATTATGTAGAATTCGACTCCGACGAGAAGGATGAGGAGAAGTTTAAAGAATTGAAGAAAAGAGAGAAGACGTTATTCACCATTTATCAAGGACTCAATGAAGCCACGTTCAAGTTGATTGCTCCAACAAAAACATCGAAAGAAGCGTGGGAGATATTGAAGAAAGCATACAATGGAGTCGATAAAGTAAAGAAGATTCACTTACAGTCATTGCGAGATCAGTTTGAAGCACTACAACAGGGGAATTCAGAGACAATCTGTGATTATTTCTCTCGAGTAATCTCTATTGTTCATCAAATGAGAAGAAACGATGAGAAGGTGGAAGTCGTTTGTGTCGTAGAGAAAATCTTGCGCTCTCTAGACTCGAAGTTCGACTTTGTGACCGTCACGATTGAAGAATCTAAAGATGACAGTGGAGGAACTCATGGGATCCATGCAAGCGTATGAACAAATAATACAAAAGAAGAAAGGAGATGAAAGAAATTTGGAGCAAGCGCTGCAAACAAAGCTCTCCCTCAAGAAGCATGAAACATCTAGAGGAGGCTATCAACGAGGAAGAGTAAGAGGTGGAGGTCGAAGCCGAGGCGGTCGATCTTCTAATTAACTTCGAGCAGAACAACAACCACGGTGATAAAGATGAATATGTTCAGTGAGAGTGTGGCTGTGGAAGAGGCCGAGGCCGAGGCCGAGGTCGCGGACATGGTATAGAAATGAAAGTTATAACAGATCTGATACATAGTGTTTCATTTGTAAGAAGTTTGGCCATTACTCTTATGATTGCTAGTACAACACCAGCGGTGGAGGAGAAAAAGCAAATCTTGTTGACAAAGAAGAAGCTAATGAAGGGCCAGTGTTGCTGATGTTGTACAATGAACCAAAACCACTGCAATATGTTACATGGATTCTTGATAAAATTAAGAGCCTCCATTCACATGTGTGGAAGAAAGGATTTCTTTGCCAAACTTGAAGAATTGCGACTGGGCAACATCATATATGGTGATCTCTCAAACAGGCCGATTGAAGGGAAAGGTAATGTAATCTTCGAACTCTCCACAACGGGAAGAAACTTTGCATCTCTGATGTTTACTATGTTCCCGATATTAAAAGTAATCTCTTGAGCATCGGGCAGTTTTTGGAAAAAGACTATGATGTTTGAATGAAGGATTTGGATCTTCGCATTTGTGATAAGGATGACAAGCTTATTACTCATGTGAGATCAAATGACAAAGAACAAGATGTTTCCATTAAAGCTAAATGTTAATGAGAACTGCTTGAAGGCAACTACTCCAGACAGCTCTAGTCTTTGGCATCTTCGTTATGGACATATGAAGTTTGAGGCGTTGAAGCTGCTGAGAAGAAGAATATGGTGCTAGGACTACAAAAGATCAAAGCCCCCAAACGTTTATGCGAAGTATGTATCATGGGAAAGCAACAGAGGAAGTCTTTTAAGAAGTACAAGTCAAGAAGAGCATCCTCACGTCTCGAGTCGATGCATTCAGATGTCTGCGGACCCATCAAGCCCATCTACATTGGTGGAAATATGTACCTTTTAACATTTGCTGATGATTATAGTGGAAAAACATGGGTCTATATGTTGAAGGAGAAGAAATAAATTTTTAGTAGATTTAAAGAATTCAAAATTTTGGTTGAAAAATAGAGTGGCTGCCAAATAAAATACTTGCGGACTGATCGAGGAGGCGAATACACATCACTCGAGTTTGAGAATTTCCGCAGGGAAAATGGGATTATACACTAGCTTACGATGCCTCAAACACCACAGCAAAATGATGTTTCAGAGAGGAAAAACATGTCGATTCTCAATATGGGTCTGATGTATGCTAAATGAGAGAAATGTTCCAAAAAAATTTAGCTATTTGCGGGATTTGATCCACTAACATATGAAGACGCTTCCAAGAAAACAAAGTGAAGGAAGGCTATGGAGGACGAGATTCATGTTATAAAGAAGAATAGTACATGGGAGCTCACTTCACTTCCTCAAGGACACAAAGCTAAATGGGTATTCAAGATGAAAAAAAAATGCAAAAGTAGAAGTGGAGAGGCATAAAGCAAGACTGGTCATGAAGGGATACATGCATAAATATGGGGTTGATTATGAGCACCAGTGAGGTTGCTCATCTCTCTAGCTAGTAGCCCAAAGGAGATGGAAAGTATACCAGATGGACATGAAATCAGCATTCCTAAACGAATATCTAGAAGAAGAAGTGTACGTCGAACAATCACCCAACTTCATTGTCGAAGGACAAGAAGAAATGGTGTACAAATTGAAGAAAGCCCTTTATGGGCTCAAGTGAGCCCCGAGAACATGGAATTCCAGAATTGATGCATACTTTGTTCAAGAAGACTTCACAAAAGTGTCCATATGACCATTCTCAAATTCAGATGGAGATATGTTGTTGGTGTGTTTATGTGTGGATGATTTGGTCTCCACGGGCAACAACAACATCATGATACAAGAGTTTAAGCAATCAATGGAGAAGGAATTCGAGATAAAAAAATTTGAATTAATAAAATACTTCTTGGGCATCGATTGAGGTGTGGCAAGACGAAGAAGGAATCTTTGCTTCACATGAAAGATATGCCAAAGAAATCCTAAATAAGTTTTCAATGGAAGATTGCCAGCTGGTGGACACATCGGTGGAGTACGGCATCAAATAACTAAGGAAGGAGAAGAGAAGCTAGTGAATCCAACGTGTTATAAAAAGCCTTTGTGAGTTGTCTAAGGTATTTAATTAACCTGCACTCAACCTGGTGTATTCTTTGGAGTTGGTCTAGTGAGCAAGTATATGGAGACTCCAAAGTTTTCCCACTTGACGGCGGCCAAGAGAATCCTTAAATGCATCAAATGCACAATTGATTACAAATTGTTATATTCATTTAAAGGAAGTATGGAACTTGTTGGCTTTAGTGATAGTGACTGGGCGATGATCACAAGAGCAATATATGTTTCGTGTTTTATTTTGGTGATGTTGCATTCACTTTGTCTTCAAAAAAGCAAGACGTTGTTGCTTTATCAACTTGTGAAGCGGAATATATAGTTGCAACCTCTTGTGTTTGTCATGTTATTTGGCTAAGGAGATTGTTCCAAGAACTAAAGTTATAGCAAGAAGACGCAATCAAGATTTATGTGGATAACAAATCAGCGATTGCTCTGGCCAAGTATCAAGTCCATCATGAACGTTCAAATCATATTGATACTCATTTCCACTTCATGCTGGAATATGTCAAGGCAAGGGTAGTTGAGTTGCTGCATATGAAGTCAAGCGATTAGGTTGCAGATATATTTACGAAGGCTCCGGAAGTTGAAATTTTTCAGCACTTGAGGAGACAATTCGGCGTTAAAGCTCGAGGAGAAACGAGTTTAAAGGGGGCAAATGTTGACATTTAAACTTGTTCTTCAAACCAATTAATGTTATGTGGTTGGTGGAAACTTGAAATGTCTTTGCGAAATTAAGAATCTAAACATAATCTTTGAAAGATATCAAACGTCATTAGAATTATATTTCTATAAGTATGTAATGTTGTGTTATGAAGAATATGTACAAGCTACAAAATTACTCCTTTGTTCTTTCGCCTTATTCTCCTACTCGATCTTTTTTTCTCTCCATTGTCATGTACAACGTCGAGGCCAATACCTTTTTGGCACCATTAGAAGGTGCAGCCGACCACCTCGACAAACAAAGACCCTGCTGTAATCCAAGAATTTGACGATGGCTTTGGTGCCTCCGCGAAAGAAACACACTTAATTGCTTCCCCTTCTATGTGTAACCAAAGTCCATTCATCATCGTGGCGGGTTGCCGACTGCGGATTAGTGAACGGAGGTGACGAGACGATGGATATGCAAGAACTTTACGTATGTCTTCTTCCTTCACCTATTTGTGCATTTCGGAATGGTGAGCAATTTAGTCCCGTAGAAGCTCCTTGAATATGCTTATTGACAGTTGAAGTTCCCTCTATTTCGTTGTGTGGGCCTCATAAGAGAGGAGGAACACTTTGAACACTTTGAGCTAGCGGCGGATCCACGGTGGGAGCAATGATGTCAGTAAGTCCAGAAGAAGAGGACCAGGACACTGGCCACCACCTATGAGTCCACTGCCGTGATGCATACAGCATATATACTCCCATCTCAGCCTTAGAAATGGGAGTATATATGCTGTATGCTATGAGTTTTATCAGCATATAGACTCCTCCACATCCTATGCTACTGCCGTAGCTCTATGAGTTTTATCAGCTTGCTATAATGTTCCTCTATCCTGGTGGATGTGGTTCTTTGAGCTTATGAAAAAAAAATCTCAGGCTTAGAAATTAGTAAAGAGTTTAATTAATCCAATTGTTAATTCTGAAGACTGGGATGACAAAGTAGAATAAATTTGAGAGTAATTACCCAAATTCATAATTTGAACATTGAATTTAGATTTTTTCAAATTCATAATTAAATGGCCAAAATTTCAATTTTATCCTTCATTTCAAAATATAATTTTTTTATTAATTAAAAAATTTTATAAAAATATTTAAATGACTCAAAATAAATATTTTTTTTTATCATTCATAATATATGTTTTTCAGCAACTCATATTAATATTATAGTAGATAAAAATTTATTTTAGTAGCTAATAATCTTATATTTTTATTTTTAAAATATTTAAAATATTTTTTAAAAAAAAATTAAATACTTAAATTATACATTTGTTAAGTAATATACAATGTAAATTAATTTTTTAACAATCATTGTAGTATTTTTTTAATGTTTAAAGAATTTATTAGTAACCAAAATTATTATTTTTTTACTTTTTTAGTGTAAAATTATTATAAATAAAAATAAAAAATAATATTATTTGTCGTTAAAATAAATTTTTATCTACTATAATATTAATATAAATTGCTGAAAAAATATATTATAAATAATAAAAAAATTATTTATTTTGAGTCATTTAAATATTTTTTAAAAAGTTTTTAATTAGTAAAAGAAAACTATATTTTGAAATGAAGGATAAAATTAGAACTTTGGTCATTTAGTTATGGATTTGGAAAAATTCAAATCCATGTTATGGATATTAGAAAATCTCATGTCCAAATTATGAATTTGGGTAATTGCTCTAAATTTTATCATAACTATCACATATATCAATTAATCACGTGAGCTTTGTCCTTAAACAACAAAACTTCAAAATATAAGCTATAAGCGATCGAGAAGAAACTAGCGCCATAATAAAGAGTCGGTTGGTGTATCTAGCGCCGATTCCTAAGAGTTCAACCAACACTATAAATACTTTGGGACAGTTTCTCAATCATCGGCACCAAAACATTGGCGTACATGGTGATGTCGGTTTCCGATATTTTTGACTGGAAATTAATTTCAATTTGGCACCATTTTTCACTTGGATTAATTTCACATCATTAATTTTATTTTTTAAAACTTCGCTAATTATTTTAAATAACCTATCAAATTTTACGTTAAATCATCAAAATTAAATTAATATATTATTATTAATATTTTTTTTGAAAGACCCCACTTCAAAGGTTAGGTATTACTCAAATTAATTAATCTTAACATTAATTAAAGTTTTTTTTTCAAACAATGCAACATGTACCATCGAAGTTGGATTATTTTAAAAAATTACAATCTTGATATCGGGCCTTTAATTTATTCAATACTTATTCTTGACTTATATACCGTTGAATTTAAAGATGTCGAAAGTAAAATTTGGGCTCTAAACCGGCGCTAGTTTTTTCATTATAATTGGCACTGATTTTTTCTTTAATTTTTGTAGTGAGTAGACTAGATATTATCATATATATCTATTAATAATGTGAGCTTTGCCCTTAATAGTATACACAATAGAATAGATTTCGTCATAAGAATTTGGGCGTTAAACGAGGAAATCGGGTAGTAAAACTCAATTCCCTCATTTGACGCCCAGATTCCCACGATCGACCAAATGAAGCGGCTGTTATGTGTTGTCGATGTAGGTTGTTCGGCATCCAGATCCCCTTGTTTGGCCACAAAATTGTTTCGTGTCTACAGGTTTATAAATCGAATCAATCCAAACAAATTTGCCAATGAAAATCCAACCCGAAAATTGAACCGAATATATTAACATAAATCAAACCAAACCGAACCGAATCAGTTCGGTTTTGTAACTGAAAAAATCGAAGAAAAAAAAAACTATTTTTTCCATGTTTTAGTCTATTTGATATACATAAAAGTTGATTTACATAAATTATAATCATTCACCCAAACGAAGTTACACTACTAGAAATTGAGTCTTCGGCAACGGCTATCAGCAACGGCCGCTCAAGCCGTTGCTATTTGCAATGGCATTCTTACGGCCGCTCAAGCCGTTGCAGATATGCTATATGTGCAACGGCGTTGTAACGGACACGCGAGCCGTTGTTGATGATTAAATTATCAGCAACGGCTTTCTAACGGACAAGTGAGCCGTTGCTGATGATAACTTATTAGCAACGGCTTTCTAACGGGCGAGTGAGCCGTTAAAGATAAGTTTATATAGGTCACAGATCGCGCCCGACCCTTCTTCCTCCCGTTGTTGCCGCCTCCGCCTCCTCCTCCCGCCTCTCGCCGCCGCTGTCGACGCTAGGGGTGTAAGTGAGCCGAGCAGCTCGTGAGCTACTCGAGATCGACTCGATGAAAACTCGAGCTCGACTTAAGTAATACTCGACTCGAGAGGCTCGTGAGCCTAATCGAGCTTCATATATTTATATATAATTATATAAATATTAATATTTCATATGGGGTTGAGCATAAACCCGAGTCGAGCCGAGCTTAATCGAGCTTGAATGAGCTCGATCACGCTTGAGAAAAATAAACGAGCCTATACGAGCTTAAACGAGCCGAGCTCGAGTTACTTGAGACAAGCTCGAGCCAATCTCAAGCCTAGATATTGAAGCTTGATCCAGCTCGAGTTCGAGCTCGAGCTCGACATTTCTTAAACGAGCCAAGCTTGAGCACAAGCAAGCTCGGCTCGGCTCGGCTCGATTACACCCCTAGCCGACGCCGAGCTGCCGCTGCCGACACTGCCGTCCGTCCTCGACCGCCGATTTCAGGTAATCATCGTCGTCCGGCCGTCTCTCCCCGTTGCGGCCGGCGGGAAATCCGACTGAAACCCTATTTTTAGGGTTTCGGCCGGCGATGGTCGACCGATGGCCGCCGCCGGAGCTTTTACAGTGTCTGAACACTCTGTCCGGACACTGTACGCCAGCGCCGAAGTCCGGCCGGAAATTGCATATTTATATTTTTTAAATTTTTTTTATATATGTTAATTAATTATTTAGATTAATTATTTAATTTGTTAGATTAATTGTTTAATTTGTTAGATTAATTATTAGGGTTTAGATTAATTTTTAGGGTTTAGATTAATTTCGGAATTGTCCACTTCGGACGCGCGCTGGAATCGTCCACTTCGGACGCGCGCCGGAATCGTCCACTTCGGACTCTTGCCGAAATCATCAAATTTGGACTCGTGTCGGAATTGTCCAATATGGACTCGAACTGTCTCGAAACATTTAGAAAATAATCATCCATCCGACGAGTTGATATGTTTCACGTACGCATCGACGAGTCGGATATGATTTAGCAAAACCTTAGATCCGTTCGGGGATTATATGTTCGTGTAAAAGAAGTAGATGATCTTTTATACGACGTACAATTCTTGAATTGTCCCTGATTGGACAATTTGGGAATATAGTTATTTGTACTGCACTTACGTTCTTATTTTAACTGTTAACTAATTATTCTAAATTTCGGCAACATCTCTCTTGTTCTCCGATACGCGCCCAGATGATATGCGTATTTGGAGAACTGTAGGGAGATGCTGCCGAAATTTAAAATAAAGTTAGCGGTTAAAATAAGTACTTAGTGCAATATAAATAACATAAATCCCGAATGGAATAGGACAATCTCACCTAAAGACATTAACCAAAGAAATTGTCATTGATTGACATAATCATGTCGGCTGATCGAAGTTGGATGTACCGACGTCTTGATCGTGGAGCTTTAACGAATGAGTTTCGATTAGGCATAACGTAATTCCTAAATTTCGCCTATTCGAATCGGAATTTCGTTAGCATCGGTGATCAAATCCGATGTCCGTGCCGCATTTGTTCGAATGGACGATTTTTGGATCGGGAGACTGTCACTCTGCATCTATATACCAAAGGAATTGCACCAAGATATTTTCTATGGACTTGTCACGGGGAGTCACGCGAAGTCGGGACGTCGAGCAATCCTGTCGTTCAGACATATGGTGAATCTTCCTCTGTTGGTGTTTCTTCATCCAGTCAATGTAATCCCTATAGAACTATGATACTTGATAGTCTTGGGGTCAATTCCACCTGAATGATAATGTTGATCGGCCAGTTCTTCAGACATCAGTCCCACCAGATACTACAGCGGTTGATATCACAGAAGTACAAACTGTGGTAGAGATTGAATTACCGAATAAAGAAGCTGCAGAATTTTACGAGATGTTAAAAGCTGCCGATGAACCTTTGTATGAGAATTGTCCTAAATACACTAGGTTTTCAACAATGGACTAGTGGAAGAAGTGATAGAGTTGCACTACTTCGGCTTAAAATCAGTGATCCTATTTAGATGTCATTGGTTCGATACAACAGAAAGGGGCATGAAAGTTCATCCAAAATACAAACTTGTTGAGGTTAATTACAAATCAAAATTGGTAGCAAATGAGCCTTTTATATTGGCATCACAAGCCGAACAAGTATATTACGCGAAGTATCCGGCTCGAAATAAAGATAGAGCAGATTGGCGTGTAGTCTGTAAGACAAAAGGTAGAGAAAAAATTGATCCGATAGTAGGAGAAAATGAGCTGATACCTGATATGACACATGGTTTCTATCAAAAAGATGATCCTCCTACTGTAGATCGTATTATTCCAATACTCGAGGATGCAGACACAACGTCAATTCAATTAGAAGTTGAATATGCTGATGATGACGATCATGAAATTGAGGAAGCTGGAGATGAAGAAGAGGAAGAAGAGGAAGAAGAGGAAGAATTCGAAGACTATTATTTAGATAATGAGGAATAATTGTAAAGTATATATTTTATTAAATATATCTCTACTATTTATACAATAATCTGATTATATGTCTATTCGACAGATATGTCTGGTCGTGGTTATGGTCGTGCCTAGCGAGCACGTCGACATGTTATGGCGCGAGTTTGAGGCACGTATTTTTTTTTTTTACATGCATGATGATTAATATTGGTACTGATATTATTATTTTGCAGGCTCGCTTTACATGGGCCGAGGACCAGAGACCATTCATTTACGCTGCCTGGGAGGCTATTTCCCGTGCGAGGTACAACGGGCAGCTGGGGCAGGCTCGGTCCCAGGCGATGGCACGAGTTGGGACCACTAACATCGCGGAGACTCGGGGATACGGCCCCGATTGGATTACTCCGGATATATGGGACCAACTCGTGGGAATATGGTCGACGGATCGATGGCAGGAGATTTCTCGGAATGCGGCTAGAAATCGCATGTCGGGGGGAGCAGCGCGTCACACCGACGGCTCTGTTGCATTTGCAGTGCACGCGAACCGTATGGTAAGTATACCTTTTAATTATATATTTTATTTGTTACTATGTGTACTAATTAATGTATTTATTTTGTAAATGTAGACGACGGTGTCGGATGAAGGGACTGTCCAGCGACCCTCCCCGATGGCGGTGTTTGAGCGGACTCACCGTCGAGCACATGGGACGGGGGAGTACATCGACAACCGCGCTGCATATATTATGGTAACTATATATTTGTTTAAATTATTCATTATATATTTATAATTTAAGTTTTATGATAAATATTAAATAAAAAATCAAAGTCGAGTAGGAGACCTACAGCCAGACGGTGGTGCAGCGCGGGGGCACCCCCGAGGACTTTGACGCAGCAACGTGGGTCGAGGCCGCAGGTGGCTGGGACCATGGCCGCGTATATGGCTTTGCAGATAGTGGTCATGCGCGAGCCGTACTAGGGCCACTTGGGGCACCGACCCCTCCGGTCGCTGGTGAGCGGTCGTCCACCTCTAGATCCAGTTATGATCATAGTAGCAGAATAAGGACTCTAGAGGAGACGGTCGCGCGTCAGAGTCAGATGATGGCGGGAGATGCATGCTATGCTACGCAACATGTCAGGTCATCCCGAAGGCATCTCTTCGGCATCATCTAATCCATCGTCCTCGAGTCAGTCCACGCCGGTGTACACTCAAGCACTCCAGACCCCGCCATATGATCCAGACCATCCTCCATCGTCATCGTGAGATTTTTTTATATTGACTTTGTTACTGAGATATTGGACTTGTTTAATTTATTTTGTTTGGATATTGATACTTCAATTTTGTATTTGAATAGTTTTTATACTATTGTGGATAATTATCAATATAAATATAATTGTTTTGATGTATATCTTGGTGTATTTGTGATGTGTGAATGAATGTGTGTATGAGTGTTTGGGTGTGTGAGTTATGTATCAGATAATGTATCAATGTATCAATGGAAATTTTAAATTTTAAATTTTTTCGTTACCAGGTTCACATCATCAGCAACGGCTTTCCCACGGCGGTCCGTGGGAAAGCCGTTGCTAAAAGTTTATCGAAAGCCGTTGCTGATGACCTACAGCAACGGCTTAGCGACGGGATTTTACTAACGGCGTTGCTACGGACTCAGCGGCCGTTGCTATTAATGTTAACCGCAACGGCTCCGGGTCCGTGGCAAAACCATTGCTGATAATATTTTTAGCAACGGCCCGAGCGACCGTTGCGGATCCGTTGCTAAGTTATCAGCAACGCGAGTTTCTGCCACGGCTCCATTGCAACGGCTCTGGCCGTTGCTGATGCCCATTTTTCTAATAGTGTTAATTTGACACCCGACCCCTTATTTTACATAAATTATCAATTCCCCCATATAAATCCCAAGTTCTTGACCCTAATGGCCTAATTGTCTAATAAAAAATAAAAATAATTTTTATTTTATTTGTTGGTTTTTGGTTCGGTTCCCAAATTTTGAGAATCGAAGCCAAACTAGTTATTAATAATCAGTTTCAATTCCGTTCAAAATTTGAACTTTGGCCGAGCACTACTAAAAACATGCTCATTTGCGACGGACCTTTGCGGTCGCAAAAAAGTCGCTAAAGGTCTTCTGCGACGGCCTCGGGCTTTCGAAAAGGTCAGTAGCAAAAAACGCAGTCATAGATTTTTTGCGACCGCCGCCACAGTAGTCGCATATCTTTTGCGACTGCTGCCACAACAATCGCAAGAAGTAAATTCTACGACCGATGCACGACCACCCGCAAGCGTCTTAGATTGCGATTGCGAGACAACTGCAACGAAAAATTATCGTCGCATGGTTTCACTATGCGACGGCACTACGACCCGTCGGCACTGCAACCCGTCGTTGCCGTCGTAGTACCGTAGTATTTGAGGGGTAAATTTGCATCTTTTTCTGTACTTCAGTGGCAAACTTAATATTTTTCCCTATCAACTAACTATATATTACCAACAAATGTAATCCGTTGGTAATATCAACACATAAGATATTAATAATTAAATTGTTATACAAGGGCCCAAACATAACTAAGTGTGATCCATCTGATTCAAATTGATTTGATTGAACATTAAGCGAATCTAGTCTAGTCCAAAGGGATTGGGATCCCTATCCAATTATAGCTTTACCAAAATTATATTATGATTCATTTACTAGTTTTTTTTTAATAATGATAGAAAGTCACATTAGACGATCATACTAAGATTTAAAGTCTAGATTTTTAGACAACCTACACGATATAATTTGCTAGCTTGATTAGATTTTATAATATCTCTCAATTAGTGTCACATGTGATCCTTGTACTTAATATATTGAGTTAATGGAGGATAGTGTTTAGTCGATTCAAAGGGAATGTGATGTTGCAACAACAACCGTTCCTCATTTTATTTGGATCCACACAATTTATAAGATATTTAAAAACTACTTATGGCAATGAATGTGAAACATTATGTCTTCAATATGATGCAACAACAGTTCGTCATTTTATTTGGATCCACACAATTTATAAGATATTTCAAACCTACATATCACAATGAATGCGAAACATTATGTCATGCTTCAATATGATATAGCTGATGAGCTCATTGAAAGTATTACTCCATGATTGATGTCCTCAATTATGAAGGCGACGAGCAAGTTGCCGGTCATTCATACATATACACATCATGCTATATACACGTACGTCGTGCTAACCATGCAAATTAATCATGCATGCTATATATCATTTAAACGTGTTAAGTTAAGTGTGACAGATAAAATATATTCAAATCCACACAAGTAATTTAGAAAGTGATATGTACCTTAATTTGTTTACCTTCAATTAATTAACCATAATGTGGAACTACACGTGGAGCTCCATATGTTCATTTAGTACTTGTACTCGTGGTGCAATTAATGACGCCAAATTAAGACAATGGAGCCAGTTCAGTTCAGCACAATTAATGGAGCCTGTCTCAGATTCTATAAAACACACCAAGGAGCAAATTTTGCAATATATATAGGAAGAAGTGCATATTTTGTCCGATAAGTTTTTAATAATTTTTTGGATTTTGATCCTATAAATTTTATTTTAGTATTTTCGATCCTATAAGTAGTACAGATTTGGTCATATCCACGACGGTCCGTTAACTCTCCGTCAATGTGGACTAACGTCGTTCATACACGTTGATATATTTGGTCCTATAAATTTCATTTCAAAATTTTCAGTCATATATATTTGCCCTGTATCACATATTTAGTTTTATCCACGACGGTCCATTAACTCTCCGTCCACGAAAAAATAAACGACGTTATGTCCATGTTGACGGGATTAATAGACCATCGTGGATAGGATCAAATCACTACAAAATAAATAGGGTATATAATAGTCAAAAATCTGTTGGTAATAGTCAAGATAAATAAAAGAAAACATAGCATCACCAACGGATCTAATTTGTTGGTATTACCAACGGATAAATAATCGGTTGGTATTACCAACGGATAAATAATCGGTTGGTAAATTAGCATATATTTTTTTCCCTCTCTTATTTCAGCCGAGCAATTGGTTTCCCCCTCTCCCACTCGTCAAAACAATTTCTCGCGCTCTCAGCCAACCCCGACCAACCAATTCTAATATATGTTCGCGCTGCTATTTCATTTTCCCTTTCTCCCGGCCAATTTTTTTTTCGCTCGACTCTCTCTATTTTGCTCTCATTGCCGTCTCGCTGCCCCATTTCTCACATCTTCTGCTGCCCTCATCAGATCGCCCCCTATCGCCATCTGCTGCTGCCTCCTTTCGTCAATCATTAAGTTCTGCCCTCATGTTTGATTGGATTAAGAAGAGGCTAAGCTCGGATCCCCTCTCTCAATCATTCACTCTCTCCGTGCCCCCACCTTCCCCACTCGGTCATCAGCCGTTGTCTCCCGCCAACCGATAAAAGATAAAGCTCCTCACCTACGCAAGGATCGCTGGCATCCTTGTGTTCCTCACCTGCGCGAGGACCACTTGCATCCAGGCACTGCTCGAGCGGGGCTCCTCTGGGTCGGTCTTCAAGGGGATCCTCGACAACGGTACACCGGTGGCAGTGAAGCAATTCGAGGGGGCAGAGTACAGCGAGAAGAAGTTCCAGGCAGAGATCTCAGCCATCGCCAGCATGCAGCACGTCAACCTGGTATGCCTTTTCGGGTACTATCTCGTCGAGTTGTCAATGAGTACATCAAGAAAGTATTCAATTTTTTTCCTTGATTTGATCTTTGATTTGAGACCAGAGCTTCAGATGATGAAGGAGAAGTATGTTCTCAAAGCTTTTGTTGGGTGAAGACATGTTGGGAGGAGTCAAAGGAGTTTGCTCTGCTGTAGCATTGTCAAATGCCATCACAAACCTCTATGGTATATGATTTATTCACCGTGCTACAAAATATTATTTTCTATTCTTGCACCTTCAAATCAAGATCTCATATGCAGTTTTATAAATTTTGCCTTTCTTATTTAATTTGCAGCTACTGTCTTTGGCCACTTCTATAAACTAGAGCCTTTGCCACCTGAGAGGAAGCTCATTTGGAGGTGAGGATGAATTGCCTTCTCTCGGTTTCTGATTACATAGTTGAATTTTTCTGATAGTTGAATTTGCTGCTCAATATATGGCAATTTGTTGTATACAGCACAAGTCTTCAAATGAAACCCTACTTAAAAAAGAACAATAACTACTACTTAAGCTTCCTAGGTGAATTTGATCGGATAAAGAACCAAAAACTTTGTTTCTATCACAATAAATATGCTTAATGGTCCTCACTTTAGGATAATAACTAACCTTGTTGTATTCTTATCCTCAATCGGTAGGTTAGCAACAAAGAAGTATCCTGGCAACAGGATGCTTGGCAGGTGTCGGATACAGATTACTATGTGTTCCGCTGTATATATATTTTGCAGGCATGCAATGGAAACAGCTTACTATGTGTTTCACTGTATGATACTCTTGGTAAGCAAAGATTACAAAAGGATCTGTTTTATGTTGACAAGAGATATCTTTTCATTTTATTCTTTTTTCTTAAGAATATAATAATTAAGTACTAATAACTAAATTGAAGTGGAAATATTACTTGTTTTCCAATTGTATATTTGTGTTTTATGTTGATCAGGTGATGACATTGGAAATAGTTAGTATCTTTTCATTTTATGGAATGGTGGTGACATTGGATTTGACACTTACTTATCTATGGCTAGAGGTAATGCCTTTGTTCCTGCTATGGAGATGACCAAGTGGTTTGATACTAACTAGTAAGTTGCACTCTCCACTTATGCTGATAATCTTGATTTGCACATATTCCAATTTTTTCGACTTTATTGTTTATCCAGCCACTATATTGTCTTCGAATTAGTTCCAGATACAAAGTTCACATATGCTTCTCGGAAAGCTATCTCTGAGTACAAAGAAGCAAAAGAGGTATGATTCTTGGTGCTATGGTTCCTTTTTCATGTTTTTGTTAGTAACATGTAATTCTTCAGCTTGAGAGAATCTATCCCATATTATGAGTATCACATACTATCTTTGCATTGTATTTCATTTGATATATGGTTAGTTCTCATTCGTTCTTTTCCACCGCAGGAGGGATGAGAAACTTAAGTACAACTGCATATGCTCCTTCCTTGAAATCTACAATGAACAAATTATTGATCTTCTTGATCCCTCGACTAGCAATGTGCTTGTAAGTTACATTATGCTTTTCCAAAGTTGGTTGTACTGGTTAAAAGAGTACAATAGAACCATAATGAAAGAAATTTCATTCCTTTTTTTTTCTTGAGGGCATAATAGTAGTATATTTAAGTTGCAATCTCATGGATAATTGAAATTTCACATCCTAGATGGAATTTGTAATTCCATTCCAAACCCTATCAGGTGGGCTTATAAATCCTGTAATAATGCAACAAAATGTAGATTTGAGAATCTCATGTAAATCCCATTGGATGGGGAAAAAATACCATAAGAAACAAGGCCTTGAAATCATACCATAATTTGCTTAGCATTTAAACTACCTAATTGCATGGACCGGTAAGTTCCATAGATTTTGATTTGGACTGAGCATTTTGTTGCAATATTACCCTATGGCATTTCAAGACTTGCATAAATCATACCATACTTTGCTTAGCATTTAAACTACCTAATTGATTGGACTGGTAAGTTCCATAGATTTTGATTTGGTCTGAGCATTTTGTTGCAATATTACCCTATGGCATTTCAAGACTTGCATAAATCATATCATACTTTGCTTAGCATTTAAACTACCTAATTGCATGGACGGGTAAGTTCCATAGATTTTGATTTGGGCTGAGCATTTTGTTGCAATATTACCCTATGGCATTTCAAGACTTGCATTATACAAGTCCATAGGTGTAAGAGAAGGTAGTGGATGTTCACTGTTCATGTAAGTCTCAATGCTATGTGAACAGTTCACTGTTCACTGTTCATGCCAAACTAAAATGTTTTTATAAATGGGTACATTCTTGTAACCTATAAGTGGTTATGTTCTAGGTGGAGTGAGCAAACACTAAGCTAACTTATCTAGGTAATCAGTTTTGTTCAATTACTTTGCTAGTCTTTATGGACTTCATAATAGTTGAGATTTGCTTGTCAATAGAATTCTTGGTAACATAGTATGTGCTTATTCTGCTGCATACAACGGATATGGTTATTTTTCTTATGGTGTTAACTTTAGTAGTGTATGATTCATTACTGTATATTATATGCACATGACTTGTGTGATTAGCTAGTAGTGCATGCACAATGTGTGTGTTCTTGCCAATATGGGGTCTGGGGACTGGGCTGAGATAGTGTATGGAGCCTTACCCTTATCCTTGGAGGCAAAAGGGTATAGAGATACTTGTCTTATGACTTGAAAAGTAGCAACCTTTTGTGACCTGTATAACCGGCTAGCCTAATTCATAAATAAAGCCCTTTATGTTCCTACCTTTTTGCCATGAGCTACTATCTACCTATTTTTCGGACACTTTTCATTATACTTTATTTAGAAGGACTAGTTACTGGAATATTTATTGTATATGACTACTCATCAGGTACCTGTTAAAGATGTGGAGAAAATGACTTTGGAACTTGCTCTTTCTACGCCAGTCGTTGCAGTGGCTTCTCCTTCTGCAATCCGGTAATCAGATGCTTATTCATACCATTGGTTGTAAGAGTAATGTCCCCTTCAGTATTCATGCAGTTTTTTGAGACAAAGCAACATGGCTACAACATATTCCTGAATTCTTTAATGGGGTTGGTTCTATGTTGGCCATGTGCTTTGCTTTCTATAAGACAAATTTGTAATATCTATTTTAACTCTTTATTCAGGTTAATCATGCATGCTCATATCATGACAACTGATATCAAAAAAAAATTGGGTAGTGAATGAGTCAGATCTTTGGGGAAGGGATTTTAATGTTCAAACAAATTCATCTTAGTATTCTGGCTAATCTTGTGTTAAATGCACTTTTATTGTAGCTTTAATCCACCACAAAATGACATTAATTTTACGTGCGTGCGTGCATGCATGATTCACGTGTCTCGATATATCAATCAGGTTCTGTACAACTTCGGAGCAAGGAAGGTGGTGTTGATAGGAGTAGGTCGGATCAGGTGCAGCCCCAACGAGTTGGCTCGGAAGAGCCCCAATGGCGTCAACTGCGTCGAAGAGATCGATAGCGCCATCGGAATATTCAACACCTGGCTAATTCACTTGGTGGATGAGTTCAACACTTTGAATGGCGCTCATTTCACTTACATCAATGGCTATATATGGGATATTTGATGACATCTTGAGGAATTCTGCAGCTTATGGTATATATGCATATAGATTGATTGACTAATACCTATCTGAATTAATTGCTAATGTAATTAATGGTGATTAATGCAGGGCTTAGAATGACAAATACGGGGTGCTGTGGAGTGGAGAGAAACAATGGGCAGATAACATGCTTGCCGATGCAGGTTCTATGCACCAACAGGAATGAGTACCTCTTCTGGGATGCATTCCATCCATCAGAGGCTGCAAACATCATCATTGGGAAAAGATCTTACAATGCTCAATCACCAAATGATGTCGACCCCATGGACGTCCATACTTTGGCAAGGATCTTATTGATGTTGCAGCTGATCTGGTTGAATATATATGTAACAGAGTGGCTAGTTCTGTTTGATTTGTTTTGTTTCTAATCATTGAGATCGATCGACCTATTATTAAGATTTGTATTTGATAATAGATTTTCATGTTGATTGTTAATTTTGTTGATAATAGATTTGTATTTGGTTAAGATTTGTATGTTGGTTATGATTTTGCACTAAACAATTCAGTTGATATTAGGGAAGATTTGACTTTTAGTAAGGTTTGTAATTGTTTGATAATATACTCGATTGTTGATGCTCGGTACTTAGTTGTTTTGGTTACAAAAATGACACTATTATTTGGTTATGAAAATATGAGTTTTTTTCTCTTGACTTGTTTTATATATATATTTGTGACTGGGTAATAAGAAATTTGATGTGTGATTTCTCTTCTAGGTTGTATACAGGAAAATAAAAATTCATATAGGTATGAATATTTTAATTATAAAATGTATTACCAACGGATGTCAGTTGGTAATACCAACAGATACCTTTGTTGAATCTATTAGATGATATCCGTTGGTATTCCCAACGGAGATGATATCCGTTGGTGTCACCAACGGAGTATAATCCATTGGTGTCACCAACGGATACTGGTTCTGTTGGCATCACCAACAAAGTATATTTCCGTTGGTGTTACCAACGGATAATATTTTCCGTTGGTGTTACCAACGGATATAATAATATTCATTGGTAATACCTAGTATGTCAACACCGACGTATTTACCAACAAATAATCCGTTGGTAATAGATTACCAACGGAGTTTTGAGTATTATCAACGGATTTAGTCCGTTAGTGATACCCTATTTTTTTGTAGTGAGAATTCATTGGTAATACTAATACCAACGGATTTTCATTGGTAAAATCCATTGGTGATGCTCTACTAGGTATTACCAACGGATATTACAATTGTTCGTTGGTATTATCAACAGATAAAGATATATTTGCTAGTAATTATCAACAAATGAGTTGGTAATTTTGCTGGAAATACCAACAAATGATATATTTGTTGGTAATTATTTGTTGGTAAAAGTCTATTTTCTTGTAGTGAATCTATATGACGGACCGAATAAATTTGCATCGTAACATATATAAGTTTGCTTCATAACATAGATTTGGTCTTATTCATGACGGTCCATTAAATCTGTTAATATGCATGGACATAACGTCGTTTATTTTTTCATGAACGAAAAGTTAACGGATCATCACGAATATGATCAAATTTGTGATATGAGACAAATATATTGAATCAAATTTGTGCTACGAGGCAAATATATCAGACTAAATCTGTGCTATGGGGCAAACATATAGGACTGAAAATTTTGAAATGAATTTTTTTCCATTTTCCTCACCTAAATTTTTCCTCCCAAATTTTTACACCACTTAAATTTGTAATAAAAAAATTTATCCCACTTATTTACTCTATATGCACCTATTTTCATATTTTTAATTTTGTATTTATTATTTTTTTAATAATAATTGTAAATATTTTTTATTTATTGAAGTTTTTTATATTAGTTATTGGATTTTAAAATATTACTTTTTTATCTATTATTGAAAAATAGTATTTCAAAATCAAAAAAAATATGCAATTTAGAATAATTTAAATACCTTATTTTCTTGTTTTTTTTTCAACTTATTATCTTATACTTATATTATATTTGATTTTTATCCATAAAAATCTTATTATTTTTGCATTTTAAAATTTCTTTATTATTAAAATTCATAGAAAATAATTTTTAATATAAATAACTATTTTTTATATTACTTTTGTGTTTATGAAATATCATTTTTTATTTATTTTCGAAAAAATTTAAATAATTTCAAATTTCTTATATACATATAAGTAACGTATCATTCTCGCCTAAACATATAAAAAATTTTGAAATTGAATTTTAAAGTTGAATTTTTATATAACTGGGGTAAAAACAAAAAAAATGAGGAAGTGGGATGAATTTATATAGATTATATAAATATCGGTCAGATTTTTATAAATATATAAATCAAATTAAATTAATATATATTACTTTATTGTATGTTTATATATTATCATTTAAAATTTTAATTTAATTTAAATATTTTACTATTTATTTTTATTATCAAAAGTATATTTTTTATAATATGATAATAATATTGTAACTTATTTTTTGAAAAAATAGGTATAGAAATATTTAAATTTTAAATTTAAATTTTAATTATTATGAATATTAAATTATTGTTACAGATTTAATTCAAAATTAAAATCAAAAATTAATTTATAATTAAAGTTTAAAATAATTATTTTTCTAAAAATATAAAAATGGTTTTAAATTTAAATTTATATAATTTAAAATTATGTTACAAAATGTGAAAATATCAAAAAAATCGATAGAGTTTCTATTTATATATAATAATATATTAAAAATATAAATTTTAATTTCATTTTTAAAAAAATATTAATAATATAGTAATTTATTCTTGAAAATTCTAGATATACAATTATTTAATTCTAAATTTTTTATTTAAATTATCAAGAATATTAAATTATAGATAAAATTTAATTTACAATTTAAATTTTAAATTAATTTACAATTAAAATTTTAAATTAATTTACAATTAAAATTTTAAATTAATTTACAATTAAAATTTTAAATAATCATTTTGTAATATTATAAAAATTAGTTCTAAAATTAAATTTATATTAGAAAATATCAAAAAAATTGATAAATTATTTTATTTTTATATAAATATATATTAGCAATTACCCAAAATCATAACTTGGGCATAGGATTTTTCGAGATCCATAATATGGATCTCAATTTTCCCTAATCAAATTTTTTATTTTTTTAGTGCAAAAGTTTTAAAGTGCATAAATCCATAAAATAATAATATTACTAGTCACTAAAATAAATTTTTATATACTATATGTATTGCTGAAAATATTATTATGAATAAATAAATAAAAAATTAAAATTTTTTATATACTATATTAATAAATTTTTATTAATATGTATTGCTGAAAATATTATTATGAATAATAATATAAAAAATTATTTTGAGCCACTTAAAGACTTTTAGAAAAGTCTTTAATTAAAAGGGGAACATGTTTTAAAATGTAGGACAAAATCGAAACTTTGGTCATTTAGTTATGGATTCGAGAAAATCGATATTCATATTATGGATCTGGAAAAATCTCATAACCAAGTTATGGTTTTGGGTAATTGCTCAACATATATTAAAATATAACATTCAATTTCATTTTTTTAAAAAAAGAAAAATTACAAGTTAACCGTGCAAAGCGCGGGTACTACAGCTAGTTAATATTAAAAATGAATTTGGATTGGACTAGTACTTTGGGTCTGATCGAATTAGACTCAGAAGCATCCGCATTCGTGAACTAGACTCAAGTCAAGCCAGTCAACTTAGCTCGGGACTCCATCCGATCATACAAGGACGCTCAATATGAATTTTTGTGGAGCTTGACTCCATGGTAGCTGTACTCTGCAGTGCGATGAGGCCAAAGAGAGTGAGAACCAGATAAACCAGGAGAGGAGAAGTTGACGCATTGGTTGCTGAAGACTATGGGTGCGACCGACGACCCTGAGATCAAGGAGAGACTAGGAGAGGAGAAATATAAACACTACTTGTTAAAGATCGATGGCAATCGATGATCAACAGCATGTAGAGGAGACAGAGTCATAATGAACGAGTCAGAGTAGTTGCGGAGTGCTATCAACACTCTACTCAAACGTGTCACAAGTGGTTCAAGTTGACACTTGCAGCGGTTCTTAGATTGGGGATAGAAATTATCAAACACTGAGAACCTCGAACCGTTCAACCTGAAATTGAAGGGTATCCTAGGTGGTTCCCTTATTTTAAGGTAAAATCCTTTCCTAGTCCTCATATATAATTGCATAGGGGTTGTCTAACATTTGAACAATCCTTTTGTAGAATTGCATAGGGGAGATAGATGGGACACATATCTCGGCATTCGTTCCTGCAAATAAGGCATCTTTATATCGGGGCTGTAAGGGAACCATTACACAAAATGTAATGGCAGCTTGCGCTCACAACATGTTATTCACCTACGTAAAGAGTGGTTGGGAGGGAAGCGCGAATGACGCGCGTATTTTCAGCCACACTATTTATTCTCCTAACACAAATTTTCCTATGCCAATAGGAGGTAAATTTAACTCAATGTAATCACTTTCTTAGTGTTGATTTGGTTTTAATAGAATTTTTTCTTACCTTTTGTTAGATGAATTCTACGTGGTTGATGCGGGATATCTGAACGTATCTGGATTTTTGGCACCTTATCATGGTGAAAGGTACCATAGATCATATTATCGTAGGCGAGGCCCCTCAACAAAAAGAGAATTGTTCAATCAATGATATTCCTCCATTCGGAACGTAATCGAACGATGCTTTGGACTATTGAAAGCACGTTTTTCGATATTAAAGATGATGACGAATTACTCGCTAGCAAGACAAAACAATATCGTATTGGCGTGTTGTACAATTCATAACTTCATTATTAAATATCATAATTCGGATGAATTAATCGATATTTGGAACAATAAAGAAGTTATTACTAATGATGAAGAACAATCTTCACCCCCTATTAAATCATCAGTAGGTGAATCTTCTTCAACTCAAAATATTATGCATGACATTCGGGAAGGGATTGCAAATCAGCTTTGGGCACATCGACGTTGATTGCCCTTCCATATTTTAATTAGGTTTAAACATGTAAATAGAATTTTATGTCTTGGACTAGTAATAGACTTAATTGCTACTTAGATTTATTTTTGATAGTATATGTTACCAACAATATACTAATTTTAGTTTCATTAAATAGTATGGCAGCTTCTTCAACCCGAATAAGCGAAACGTATTTAAGATATCAAAACAGAGAATGTTTTTGCGGTTTTCGAGCCGCGGTAAGGATAAGTGAAAATGAGAAAAATCTCGGCCGATTATATGCGACTTGTATAAATAGAGACAAAATTGACATTCTCAGTTGTCAATTCTTCCGATGGATCACTCCCATTGCAACGACAATACACGATGAGGAAGAAGTGAACCAAAGAAGTAGGGACCTCTTTTCACTTGAGGCAAAAATGGACAATCTCCTTGACATAGGTTGCAAGGGGTTGATAGTACTTGTTTTCATTGCAATTATTTTTTTGTTTAAATAGATTAGATAACAATAATGATGCAAACCTAAATACTTTATTGGACTACTAATGTAATTTGACTATTTTATCTTATTATTTGATTAACTTTAGTTTTATATCGGCGGGGAATTGGAGGCGATAACCAATCAATGGTTATGCGCACTTTTCTCCTAAGGTCGTAAAGTAATATTGTCCACTATCAATTATGATTTTATATAAATGCGTGGTTGTGCTTATATTTCATTGTTTGGTTGTGCTTATATTTTATTGTTTGGCTGTGCTTATATAAATGCATGGTTGCGCTTATATATTTCATTGTTTGGTTGTGCTTATATAAATGCGTGGTTGATTTTATACTTTAGTTATTTTAAGATAATGGGCAAACTTTATTTTGGTGGATTATGAATTGGAGGCGATCACCAACTAATGGTGATACGCATTTTTCTTCATTGTCCTACATTTTTACCGTACCGTCATAATTGATGTCGTGAGGATTGTTGATGGACAAAGTAAAAAATCAAACATAGTTGATTTTTCATCCTATTCCATCAACGATCCTCACTAACAACAGTATTGTTGATGGTGCTTGGCTGCTAGGTTGTAACTTTTATGCAATGCTTATCGGTGAGTTGGCTGATCTTTTGGTTCTTTTGCATAGTTGGCTGATCTATTTTTATTTGTTGGTGCTTTTGCATGGATTATAATATGATTTGTTTTGGTTCCAGAATTGAAGGAATGTTGTGTGCTTGAGTAAGTTTACTTCACTAGTTATGTCTTTGCATTATTTTTTTAATAGAATGATATTATTTCATGATCTGCTTTTTTTTAGCAAGAGAATCCTGTAATATATTTCAAGAGATATGAAAGACAAATACATGTAAGGGAGAGAGAATAGAGGAAAAATATAAGGTTCAGGAAACAAAATACAAATAGTAAAAAGTAAAGAACAGCTCAGATACAAAACAACGTCTCAACAAGAACATGGCAATGGAAGATTCCATGACAACAAGAACATTACAACTACTACCTTGTCAAATTTCTGATCGAGTCCTTTTGGGAGAAGGTGCTGGTGTTGGGTTGATGAAACAAGATGATTCCATGACAATGCTTGAAGATTCTACATTATATGATCTTATTCAAACTAGGATTGCCTATCACATTTATTTTTTCTAGTCTATAATAAACAGCTCAATAGACGGGAAATGAGGAGTTTCACATTTATTTATTTTAGTATGTAATAAACATCTCAATAGACCGAAAACGAGGAGTTGTTTGTGCTTAGTCTATTCTTCTTCTCAGTTATTCTGTATTGCTTGTGCCAAGTTGAAATGAAGGGATAATTTACTTGGGGTCGATTTTATTTGAACATTCTGTATCAAACGACGATAATCATCGGCGAGTATATAAATAAATAAGATCACACATGTACGCATAATATTGTATTGAACAAGTGTTTTTACTTCACAATCTTCAATGTAGCACAAATTATCAAATCAAAAAAAAAAATGTAACATAATTTAAATAATTCAATAATTTAAATATATTTGTAAAAATTAATAATTTCAACCATTATTAAGTTGGGTTAGTTAAAGAAGTAAAAAAAATATGTAGCTCGTACTTATTAATACTTAGCTTATATTTTAATTAACTAATTAATATTATTTACAAATATTTTTTATTTTAAATTATTTATAAATTAAAAAATATAATAAAATATATTTTATTGATTTGTATATCCTAATTAAATAATATTCACAATATTTTTATTAACTAATTAATATTATTCATATATTTTTAATTTTGAGTTAATAATATCAAATTAAATAAATTATAATAAAATAGTATAACTTAATAAACTGAAACTAAAACTATGTTTGATAAACAAATGCAGTTTCAATTTCCGTCCCAAAAATTATCAAAAAAATCAACACAAAACAAACAAATTTTCGTTGGTTTCATCTCGCAAAACATGAAATTTGGACATGCCAAACAAACGTGTTTTCGCCAAAGAAAAAAATTAAAACCAAAATTCCGAAATTTGAAAATCCATTTTGATTTTCACGAAACGAAAAGTCAACAAATATTTTCACAAACAAACGCGCCCTTACTCTTAATAAAGTTCTCACTAATTATCTGAAGATTATAATTGATCCTTTATATATACAAAAGCTAAGTATGATTAGTGTGTAAGTTAGTTTATTCAACTTTTTTTTCCCAACAAAAAGATTATATTATAGCTCTACTAAATCTAGGACCAAAAAAATCCTGGTGAGCAATATTGTACAATTTAGGAGGCCTACCACAGTACCAGTACAGACTGGATAGTAGGGTTCTCACATTGTTTGCTGCCCAATAGACAGCTTGATTACATTCCTTATATACAAACTGATATAAAATGTTATTACAATGAGAAGAAATATTGATAATATTCTTTAAAATAACTTTCAATGGTAGAGGAATTGGAATAGATCCGTGCAGCATCTCAACAAGCTGTTTATTGGTAATCTCTATAATAATGTAATTGAGTCATTGATTAGCTGCAAAGGAGATAGCCATTAAAACAGCAAATGTTTCACAATAAAGAATAGATTTATCAAATAAATATGCTGAAGCAGATTGGATAATATGACCCAAACTGTTTCTTGCTATAAATCCAAATCCACAATTAAAATTCGGTACAGAACCATCATAGTTTATTTTTATCCAATGATCAATTGGAGGGGACCATTTGAGATAGATAGAGTTTAATTGAATTTTTCCATCAGGATTTGATTTTTCAAAGTAGCTCTTTGGGAAAGAGTTTATAGAAATCATGAGACATGCGGGGGAAAGCTGCCTACCTTCATGTAAATTCAAATTCCTAGCGTGTCAAAGGAACCAAAGGGTATTAGCAATGATGGCTATACCAAAAGGTGAGAAAGAGAAGAGAGAATTGTGGTAAAGCCATTTACCAATATCTCAATCAATCCTATTAGAAAAATCAAGATGTAGTATCTGTTCCAAAAGGCCCCAAACTTGGGAGGCAAAAGAACATTCTAAGAATAGGTGAGTGATAGTTTCAGGATAATTAGAACACATTGTACAGTTAGAGTTGCTACTAAGCTTGAGATTGTAAAGTCTCAGCTTTGTGGAGAGTCTATTGTGTAGGAATTTCCAAAGGAATATGTGAACTTTGGGAGCCGTGGAAAGTTTCCGAAGAGAGGGCCAAGCAGGATTTTCTTCCATAGGAAAGGATTCTTGGCTTCTTAGAAATTGAAAAGCACTTCTAGTGGTAACTAACCCCCCTGTCTCTATCTTCCAATACCATTTATCATCATATGGATTAAAAGAAACATCAACCGATCTCATATGGTCCCACAGAGCATTATTAAAAAGAGAGCAACCAATCAAATCATTCCATGCATTATTAATGAGTAAGTCAGAAACTTGCATATTGGAGTTAAGTAAATTAACATCAAATAAAGAAGGCTTTAAAGCAAGAGGCAAATCAAATACCCAAGCATCATTAATAATAGAAGTATTGGTTTTCATGCCAATAAATTTTCTAAATCCAAATCTTAAATGAGAGAAGGCCTGAATAAATAGTCTCCAAGACCAGGATGCTTTGGCAGGAGCAGTGCAGTTAGAATAGGAAACACAAGGATATTTAACTTTAACTAAATTAACCCAAGGATTATTATCATTGTTTAAATATGACTGAACCCTTTTGGCTTGTAAGGCTAAACTTTTAGTGAGCAGATTATGAATGTTTAATCCACCAAATTGTTTAGGCAATTGAACTAATTTATGCCAGCTTAAAGAATGAATACCATAAGATCCATTTCCTTTAGACCAAAGAAAAGTTTTGAGAATTTTCTCAATTTTAGTGAAACAATCTTTGGAAATCCAGGATACAGATAAAGAGTGGATGGGGATGGAGTTTAAAATAGAGTTTATGAGGATAACTTTTCCAGCCTGAGAGAGATATTTGGTTTGCCAAGTTCCCAATCTGGCATTTAGAGCATCATGAAGATAAGCATGACTATTGAGAGGGGCTCTTCTAGGAATGATTAAAGCACCCAGATATTTAAATGAGAAGGAACCAGCCTTCATTTTCAAAGTATTGCAGATGATGTTTTTAACTCTAATTGGACAGTTTGAAGGAAAAAATACTTCAGATTTTGAATAGTTAACTTTTTGACCAGTAAGGCCTTCATACAATTCAAATATGTTAATAATAGTTTTTAGAGTATGAGAGTTGGCTCTACAAGCAATTAAAATATCATCCGCAAACATAAGATGACTAACAGAGATACCATTCTTTATTTTGAAGGGAGAGAACTTCTTATTGTTAGCAGTGAAAGAGTATTAGCAACAATAACATAAAGAAATAGAGAAAGAGGGTCTCCCTGTCTAATCCATCTACTTGAGTTAAAAAATGGAGAGATACTACCATTAATCATGCAAGCAAAAGAGGGAGAAGAGAGGCAAGTAGAGATCCAATTAATAAAAATATCAGAAAACTACAAAGATTTAAGGACATGGATAATTGCATGCCAAGATATAGTATCAAATGTTTTTTCCAAGTCAATCTTAATTAGAATATTAGGGTTTTTTTCTTTAGAAAAATACATAGAATGAGTAAGTTCTTGAGCAATTAAAATATTGTCATGAATACTTCTTCCTTTTATAAAAGCAGATCGATCAACTGAAATCAAATTAGGCAAGCATAATTTAAGCCTAGAAGCCAAGACTTTAGCAATTATCCTATAGCTCAAGTTACATAAAGCAATAGGACGAAAATCTTTCACTAACTTAGGATTTCTACATTTTGGAATGAAGGTTAGCAGGGTTTTGTTCCAATCAGTAGGAAGGTAAGAATGAGAGTAAAAAGCATTGCAGCATTGCATAAAATCTTCAGAAATAATATTCCAATATTTTTTTATAGAATTCAGCAGTATATCCATCAATCCCTAGGCTTTTCCCATTCCCCATAGATTTAACAGCTTCCCATACCTCTTCTCTAGAGAAAGGTAATGTAAGAGAGGTATTAAAGGAGCTGGGAATAGAAGGAAATATGGGCCAATGGTTGGAAGCAACATTGGCATTGGAGCTAGACCAAAGGGTAGAGTAATTTGAGGTGAATTCATTGAGAATTTCATTTTCATCAAAAAGGATCTGATTGGAGGATGAATGAATGGAGCTGACCCTATTTATTCTTCTACGAGCCAAAACTACCCTATGAAAAAAAGCAGTATTGGCATCTCCATCAGAAATTCATTTGGTCTTGGCCTTTGCCCACCATTTCAGAGTAATCTATTTTTGGAGAGCATTGGCTTTATTATAAAGTGCTCTAAGAATAGCCATATGAGAATCATTAAGAGGAGAAGTAGAATCAAGATATTCAAGAGAGTGGATGTCATTAAGAGTATTTTCAAGAAGATTTTCAAGCTTACCTAAGGAATTTTTATTCCAATAGGAGAGAGCTGCCCTGGTTTTGGATAACTTAGAGCTGAAGTTAGAGAAAACATCATTTGAGTTAGAGGGAGAATTCCAAGACTGATTAATGATAGAAGTGGGTTCCTCATAATCAGTCCAAAAATTCTGAAATTTGAATAACTTACAGGATGAAGATTTTGAGCTCGGGATAGAGATAAGAATGGGACAGTGATCTGAAGTAGGCTTTGCAATATGTTTAACAGAGGAATTACCAAAGAAATGCAACCAAGCTGGATTGGAGAAAGCTCTATCCAACCTTATAAGGATGCGAGAAGGACCTTTTCTATTATTGGTCCAAGTGTGAGCATGATCAGAAAAGCCTAGGTCTATAAGATTGGAATTGAATATAAAATCCCTAAAACAGTTAATGGCATGAGTATTTATGAAGGGAGAGCCTCCAATCTTATCCTCTTGGTTAAGGATACAGTTGAAATCTCTAGAAATTAACCAAGGGAAGGGGGAAAAATCTATGTTAGAAAGGGAATTCCATAAGGTATTTCTATGGGAAGGGTTGGTGCTTGCACATATATTAGAGAAAAGAAAAGGTTCAAGGTTGTCTATTTTAAGGATGGCATGGATGATGCCAAAGCCAAAGGAGAGAATATTAGCTAAAACAATATCAGAGTTTCAAGCTAGAATCAATCCACCTGATGCACCTTGAGAGGGGTGGACATAGCCATCCCAGTTTCTTCCAAGTCTTTTAATAAAAGTTAGACCCTTAGAAGAGTCAAGATGAGATTCTTGAATGGATAAAACTTTGATATAGTGAGTTCTTATAAGGAAAAGAATGTGATTCTTCACAGGTTTTCTAAAAGCCCCTCTACAATTCCAGCTTAAAATATTCATCATCATAAATTAAGTTGGTTTGATTATGAGAGTTAAAGGATTCCCAGGAGGATCCTCTTGAAAAGTGGAAGGGGCTTGGGAGGAAGGAGGATGATGCTTCTTAGGAATGGAGAGATCATCTAAAGAAAGAGCAGAGTTATTACAAGAGGTTTTAGATGGCTTAGATTTCTTTTTAATCTTACCCCTGTTAGAGACTCTAAGGGGTTGAGATTTTTAGAGGAGCTAAGCACACCCGAGACATCCTTAACAAGCTGTGTGAATGTCTTAGAAGTAGGGTTTGGAGAGATTAAACTGAATTCACCCATATTATTAGAAGGATTGGAATTTATTAGGTTTTGGTGAGCTATAAGGAGGTTGGCCAGGGAGAGTTCTATTTTAGTATGGAGAGAAATAGAATCTCCTTGGATGAAATGGGAATCCTCAATGGTGGGATTATCCAAAATATCATAAATAATATTAGAATCTGGATAAGAGATAGGGTCTGGAGTATTAGTTTTGGAGGGGGGTACATTAGGAAGTATAGAAGCTTTAGAAGGCTCCCTCCTGATTTCCTCGGGGACCTTGGCCTCCTCCTCCAGGTTCAAGGAATCAGGTTTTGCTTGCATTCTAGATTCCTTTTCGAAGATAGGGGCAGAAGATGGAAAGGAATTAGTTTGCAAAGCATTGCGCTGACAAGGTCATCGACGCTGAACCTGAATCCAAGGACCACATAGTGATTCTGAAGGTGGGTCCGAGTCATCAGGGAGGGGAGCAGAAGATTTAGAGGATAGATTGGGCTGGAGAGAAGAAGAGGAAGTAGAAGGGTGATGTTTGTTAGAATTGGTCTCTTTATTAGAGATAGAAGAGGGGTAGGTATCTGTGTTAGGGCTTTGGGAAGCCTTTTTAGGGCAATCAGATTCAAGATGGCCAACTAGGCCACATTGGAAACAAATAGAAGGCAAGTTCTCATAAGAGATAGGTTGGAACATAGATTTATCATTCACAAAAAAATTTATACCTTGATGCAAAGGGATAGATAAATCTATATCCACACAAACACGAACATATTTTCCTCTATCAAAGCTGAAACATTTATCATCTATTTTTATGACCTTACCTCACCTCTACACTATTAGCAATCATAAAAACAGATTCATGATTCCAAAATTCAAGATGAAGGCCATGAATTCTAATCCAGATGGGGGCATGCGAAAATTCATCTTTCCATGGACTGAAGAGAGGTTTCCAGGGGATTAGTCTGATAACATCCCCCCTAGGGACCAGGGTCCCTCAGTAATAACAGTAGTAGCATTGTCAGTAGAAGAAAATCTAAAAACAAAAAAGTTTTCTTCTAAGTCTATGGCAAAAATAAATCCAAATTTATCCTAGATCCTTTGAGCCCATCTTTGGACTGTATAAAGGGATGGAGGTTTCCCTAGGAATTTGCCAATTAGGCTAGATTCCCAGGGTTGTCTCCAAGCCAGCAGTTGTTCATTAGAAAAATAAACTTTACCAGAAACATTGGATTCAATATTTTTCAGAATAGTAAAATCAGTAGAACAGAGTTTAAGAGGAGATTTACTTGTGAGAGCCTGAGACCAAGAGCGCTGCTGCATTTGAGGGCTAGCCGTTTTGGGTTCAGGTTTAGAAATAGTATGGGTAACATGCGAACTTATATTAACAGCATTAGAAGAAATTGAATTAACATGCTTTCTAAGTAAGGAGTACTGGAATTGGAATTTGTAGCAACAGTATTAACATTGGTATTAAGTAAAGTATCAGAAGATGATCTAGGGATACCCTTCCTGCCCTGGGGGTCTAACGGGACTAGCCGAAGAGGCTAATCCTTTCCCCTTAAGAAGGGCAATATTAGGGTTTCCTTTAGACATCGATAATCTCGAAGAATCCCGGCTATCAGAGCGAAAAATATCCTTTGAATCGTTTACGGACAAAGAGTTATGAGTAGTAGAAACAATCGAAGAAGACTTAGAAACACTAGATTTAGGGTTTCCATTTTTTTCAAAAATAGCCGAAAAACTTGAGACCAGATGAGAAACAGAAGGCGTATTGCCCTTCGAAATCATCGGATTACATTCAGAAACCTCCAAAATCGGACGAGTCAAATTAGGTTTTGCGGAGTACCAAAAATTTTAGAGGAATCCATGTTAAAATCACTTACAGAATGAGCAGAGGAAACTCGGGGTAAAAGGGAAGTACCAGAAACATCCATCAGAGATGAGGCAAGATTAGGATTACTAGGAGGAGAACCTTCGAGCACAGTCCTGGGCAGAATAAGAGCAGGAACCGGAGAGACCGGGGCGGAGGGGAGAGGAGGGGACGATCGGGTCGTTTTGAGGGCGTCGGGAGGGTCCGGTGGCGGACGACGAGCATCGGCGAGAAACTTCACCCCATAGGGCGAAAAATTGTCACCCTTAGTCGCGAGAGTCCACAGTTAGTTTACTCAACTTACTAAAACAAAAATACGCTGGATCTTGATCGACAATGACTTTAATAATAAGTAGCAGAAACAATGAGGATCACAGGACATGATTAAACTTCCATGCACATCATTTATTATAAACAGTAATTAAGTGCTTCCTCTTGGAACAATGCGAGCTCGGAATGGATTCTTCATGCCCACTGTGAGGCCGGGCTCCTCCGTCATATCCACTTCTTCCCCCTCCACGCCCTCCCACCGGAACCTGCTCACCATATTTGCCACCAAGTACTCCACCAGTAGCACCGAGATGCCCATCCCCGGACACATCCTCCTTCCCGCCCCAAATGGCATCATCTTGATCTCCAAGCTCCCCATCAAGTCCACCCCTTCCCCCTCGCCGCCGCCCAAGAATCTCTCCGGCCGGAACTCCATCGACTCCGCCCACACCTCTCCGTCCCGCCCAACCTCCGCCACCGAACAGTTCACGATGGCTCCCCGCGGTATCACGTACCCGTCCACCGCTGTGTCCTCCACCACCGTGTGCGGCAGCAGCAGATGCACCGGCGGGTGCCGCCGTAGCCCCTCGAGAACCACCGCCTTCAGGTAAGGCATTCTTCTTATATCATTCTCTTCGATCGTCGCCCTCTGCGTCCCGCCCATCACGCTTTTGATTTCCTCGTAGAGCTTCTCTTGCATGTCTTGGTGAATGACGAGGTTGGCGATGATCCACTCCACGGCGGTGGACGTGGTGTCGGCGCTGGCGCTGAGGAACTCCGAGCACAAGCTCACTATTTCCTCCTCAGTGAGCGTTCTTCCTCCTTGCTCGACGTGTTTGAGGTCGAGAAGTGAGTCGAGGTACGATGTTAGCTTTGCTGCAGTGTCACCATGACTTTGACGCAGCTGTTGACGAGCTCGAATTAGAGGGGCGAAAAGATCATGCAGCCTCCGCCTAATGCACAAGAACTTCTTCCATCTTCCCAAGAACATCACCAACAGAATCTTCGGCACAAGATTGTAGACTCTGAGCATGACTGCAAGGTCAAGAGTGTCCATCTGCGCCTCCCTCATCGAACTAATCAATCCTTCGTCGAGCTTTTCGCCGAAACATAACAGCGTGAACAAGCGGAAGCTGAACAGCTGGAAGCTCTCGGAGGGCTTCACGACTCCGCCGCCGGCTTTGGCGCGAGCTACGAGCTCGTCGACGAGAGCATCGAGGGCCCAGGCGCGGGCGTCGGCTTGCAAGCTGAGCTGCGAAGGGTGGAAGACGCCAGCCGAGAGCGCGCGACGTAGGAGGCGCCAGTAGGGGCCGTAGGCGGCCATGTTGATGGTGCGGAGGTTGCCGCTGAGGGCATGCGCCGTGCTGAGAGGTGGCGGCCGGTGCGCGAAGGCGACGCCCTTGCGTACGAGGGCATGGTGAGCCAGGGTGCGGTCCATGATGAAGACGGCCGGGCTGCGGCCGATGTAAAGAGTGAAGATGGGGCCGTAGATGGCTTTGAGGCGGCAGAGGACGTGGCCAAGGCGGGAGAAGGACTTGGTGAGCCATAGATTGCCGAGAATGGGGATGGGCGGAGGACTGGGTGGTGGAGTTCCTTTTCCGTGAGACCTATTTGGGTTGAGAAAGAATACTAGGGCGCCTAAGTAGAGAGGGATTGGGAGCAGCAGGAGGAGGAGGAGGATCGAAGAAACTGCCATTGTTGAGTACTCGAACTAATGCCTTGGTCTGTTTCTCTCGGTCCAGTCTTGCAACTCCTTAAATAGAGAAAAATATAGGGATTTTTCTGGTAATTCCTTTATTCATTTTTATTAATATTTTCCTATTAACAAATAAATATATTAATCAATCGCACAAAAAAAGTTCATGCGTTTTTTCTTATTGGCGTGCAGAAAAGAGAGAGATAATTAAATGATATATGAATTGAAGGTGGTTGCTAAGTAACGCATGTTAAATTGGTTTCGCATGTTCCTACATATCTGGCGTGTTCAAGACAAAGAAATTTCACGTTGTTATCCTAGCGAACACGTGACACATCGCGCCAACTATGAATAGTACAGTTAGTGGTAACATATTGAATATTACCGGGCTTGAACCTAAATCTCTAAAAAAATATACAAAATATTATTATTAATGGGTTACTCAGTTTTCTCCGTATGATAAAAGAAAATATTGAAATAAGATTAGATATGAAATTATATTTATTTTTTATTTAGTACGTAACTTAAAAATATATAAAATTAATATTATATTCCATAAATATTAAATTTAAAAGTTTTATTCAATTTTATTTTTTATTTAGTAATCTGGGCCCTAGCCATATTAGATCCAATAGCGCTCACGCTCATGAGCTAAGCTCGAATCAAGTCAGCCGGCTTAATCCAAGAGCTCACCCAACCATACAAGGACATCTATGTCTTTATTTATCATTAAGGATTTATTATCACGAGCCCGACATCTTCAAAATCAATATTGATCCATTTTGAGCAACATCCGAGGGAGATTACCGGGTGACATTAATTATCATCATTCATTCACTATCCTTCAATATATACAAACACAACACACCTAAGATAATCTAGTGTCTAATTAATTTTTCATTATCTCCATCTCGATCATACTGATTTGAACGTCAGAGTGTCATTTGCATTCCCCCCTCCGCCGCTGGAGTTACACCTGACCCAAGCATGAACGTACATTTGGCATCCACTGTGGGCCAAGTAAATCTTACATGTCCCATCATGATTGAAACTCTGAGTCAGATGAATGTTGCACATACTTAGGCAACAACCTAACGGTGACACACACCTGCTACCCAATACGCTGGTACGGTGAGAGAGTGATGCTCTAGCATCAATTAATCCCCCTACGAGAAGCATCCCAATGTTGTCTACACTCTTGAGGATGTGACACTAATTGATTGATGTTAATTATAAATCTAATCAAGCAAATGAATTAATAATAAAATTTTGGTATGGCTATAATAGGGTACAAATGGACTAGATTAGCTTAATGCCGGGTTCAATCAAATCAAACTAAGTTTAAGTTTGGGCCATTGTATAACAATTTATCTATGAATATCTTATTAGTTGATATTACCGATAAATTACATTTATTAGTAATGTATAATTGGTTAGTAAGACCGCAAGGAATGACACTATTAACAAACAATATATTACTTTTATGGGTAAATAACAAAAACATTTCAAGAACTATGATCTATTTATAATTATCCCGATGAACTTTGAAATTAAATAAAAAAGATCAAATTTTATGAAATTAACAAAAATATCATCTCCTTTAACTCAGTGTTATTTATTTAACATAATCTTTTTTAAAATGACACGTGATAATTTTTCATCGATCCAAATATTAAAAGATAAATAAAAAAATTAATTATAAATTTAATAAATTATAAAATTATAAAATTATTTTCTAATTAACTTTTCTAGCGATTAATATTTCATATTTTTTAATTTTTTAATATTTTAACTAACTTTTTTAATTATTTTTTAATATTTGAACAAATAAAAAATTATCGCGTATCATTTTAAAAAAGATTATATTAAAGTATTATAAAATTTATTTATTTTTTTATCTAATTTCAAAATTTATGGGGAATAATTACAAACCCATCACATCGTATGAAAAGTTTTTGTTATTTATCCTATTTTTATTATCAACAGATTTGATTCATCTTCGTATTGCCAATAAAAATATCGTTCCTTTCACGCTGTCCAAACTACAGGCAAACATATTCATCAGTAAAAGTCATTATTAACAAATTCTACGGTATTATCAACTCTACATATATAATTAGACAAATCTTCATTATTTTATTTGGATCCACACAATTAAGATATTTACTAATTATAAAGGAAACGTATATATCACAATGAGCGAAGTTAATGCAAATTTAATTAGCTTACTAACTATAAATAATATCATGGGTACACGTCATGCTTCGATATGATCTTACTAGTCAAGTCTTTAATTATTTGAATATATATGTAGAATTATATATACGCACATCATGCTAAAAATGCAAATTAATCATGCTCGCATGTTATCATTTAAACGTGCTAAGTTAATTAATTAACTGTGACTTATGCAAAGAAGTAATTTAAAAGCTGCCTTTGTTGACCATCAATAAATTAAGAACGGCGTCGAACTATACACGTCAGCCGACCGCCATATTGATAGTATCTTAAGGTGACGTACTGATGTAACTACTATGAGCCATGTTCTATAAAATTTTGTGGCTCGTTTTTTTTTTGTATGACTTTTTGGGATAAGCGATTTTAAATATTAGTCCTCCTTGTAATTCTAATAAAATCTAGCTAAACAAATATTTTTTAAAATAAAACTATTCCCACCGACACCTCACTCATGCGATGAGATGTATTTATTTCAATAATTTGTTCAGGTGTCGACAACCCTAAATAATTCGTTAATATGCCAACAAACAAGGTATAAAGATAATACACCCGTCTATATATATGTCAACAACAAGGGATAAAGATAACATATATCGCCCTGTATATATGTCGACAACCCGAAATGTACAATTCCTTTAGGGTGTTGACAACTCGGGACAATCTGCTGATGAAGTCGATCAATAACTTGGGACAAAGACAAAACACATTGCACGGGTATCTTTGTTGCTTGTGTACATGATTTATGTTCATGTTGCAGTTGACTTACAAGGAAAATAAGAATATGATCCATGCTAAAGAAGATTATGGGATGCAAAAGATGGGTCGATGAAATTCATGACATGGGGCTCGCTACAAGAAAATATAGTATCATTAGTGCTTTCCCGATATAAATAAATGGAGTAAATTCGCAGCAGACTGCGCGATACAAGTTAAAGAATGGGAGAATGTCCATAGAAGAAAACCACTTCAGGATCCCCCTTACTTATGCTTTCCCAATGGGAGAAAGGAATAGCATACAAATGCTGATAGGGTGCAATTTTATCAGAGCCATGCAAGGTGGCTTAAGAATAGAAGGTCAAGCTGTGACCTTCTACAAAAATGTTACAACCATATCATCGACGGATTTATTACCGACGGACCCATTTCATTGCTATTACCAACAAATTTACAAAAATTCGTTGGTAGTTTAGACAACTAATTTATAATTTTTCATTGCATCGTACATTTCCAACCAACGACTTACTTTGTCTCCCTTCCCCCGTTTATTTATATCTTATTTTTCCCGTGCCCTAAATTTTTTAGCCGACAAATTTCATTATCCCGCCTCCCTTCCGCGTCTCCTGCTCTTCTCTTCGACAAATTTCTTCGCTCTCCTCCCTTCCCCGCCTCCCTTCACTCTCCTCTCATGCCGACAACACCTCGCTCTCCTCCCTTCCTCGCCTCCCTTCCCTTCACTCTCCATGATCTGGTCCAGCAAGTAGGGAAATACAAATCCATAACTAGGTTGTTTTGTTCCGCTTAGATGTTTTGCTCGATTCCTTGGCTCAGAGTCCATAAATAAAATCTGTTCTATTTTGTTCTGCTCATATGTTTTGGTTGAGGGTGTTTCTTCCTAGATGTTGTGCAATTTCTATAAAATCAAATTTTAGATTTTTGTTGGGCAGCATGTCACAACTCCATCTTTAAAGATTTTCTATTTTAATTCGCTTTTACTGACTTAGAGACGGTAATTTCTTAGTTTTTGATGGCAAGGGTTTGACTTTTTTGCGAAGTTGGCTTCTTCTCTTTTCATTGTCATATACTGAAGATTCTAATGGCTTGGTTTGTTGTTCTCTGGTGCAGGAAAGGTAGCCCTCTTTCCTTTCTACTTTCTAGACCATTTGGTTGTTGTTCACTAATTCAAAATCAGGTTGGGAGATCTGCAAGAAAAAAAGGTAATAGTCTTTGAAATATTCATGTGAATTAATTATTGAATGTTTTCATTTGGTCTTTTTTTTCATTAAGTGTCGTTATTTGGTTTCTTTAAAAACAAAACTGAAATTCTATGCTCTGATCATGTTGTCATTATCATAAAATTTAAGCATGGATATTGTATCTTTAGTTATATAAACATGAATTGCATGTCTAGTAGCATGAATCTTCTCCTTCATAATTAATTTGCAGTAGACTATTGAATGGTCTACTGATATCAGGATGAATATTAATATTAGAATAATTGATAATTATGAACATTAATATTTGCAAAAGATTTTAGCAGCTTCTGTGCTGCATTATATAGGTAGGTATTTGCTGAATACCTACCTAATATCTTGTGTTGAAATAATTTGCTGAATCCCTTTTTATTCTTCTGTGCTGCAGTATCTTCACAGCAAATCCAGTATTTTCATCTAGTCTATCAACCAATGCTTTTGTGTTGAAATAAGTGGTGATGGTCATCAGGATGATAAACATGAGCTCAAATGAAGGGAAATGGAAATAAAATGCCTGCAAATTTGCACAGTTATCATGTAGTTCAGGGTCTCTGGTTACATTTTCTGCAAACTACAATTGTTGGGCAAACTACAGTCGTTGGACTAATGGCCTATAGTTAAGAACTGCACATTCATCATCTGTAAAATTGACAGTAGAGTATAGACTATGGAGAGCATCACAAATATTGGTAGTTTCATTCTTGTAAAGAGGATGTACAATAAAACCATTATCACATTGATAATAAGATGCTATATGCCTATTATAATTAGTCAGCACCCAGTCATCATTTCACTCTTTTCCCATGAGGCCTTGACTCTCTTTTTGTTTCCTCCAATTATTTTATCATGTGCTTTTAATTGCTTCATCAGCTAGCTAGTACAATTAACAAGAGGGACCTTCTTATTCCTAGTAGTACTCCTACTTAAACAAGCTCCCATCTTGGCATATTTTGGGGAGAGGCCTGTGTACTCCCATGAAAATTTCCACATGCACATTGGTGAGTGATTGCACACATAAAAATTGTCTTGAGAAAGACTACATTAATAATTGCCTACAATATTAGAAGCTGGAAGATTAATTTTATCTAGCAATTAAATAGCCTTCCAGTCCATTGCTGACACCTCTTACAATGATTGCCTACAAGTTCACCTCATTTAATTTATTAGCTGAAGATGATCCATCATTCAGGCAACTTTAAATCAGTCATGCATATTGGATAGCAAATACTGGAACTATATGCTTACACTGATATGTAATTATATTTCATTTGCATTGACAAAATTCCAAAGAAATACGGATCTTTAACTGTTCATCAAGCTGCACGTATCTTTGTCATTTCAATCATAGGATTCCATGACTGTTTTTCACTCATTATACAAACTCATATTCTAAACCTGTTTTCATGGTTTTCCTATCAGTAATTGCTCTTAGGAGCTACATGCCAATTCTGGTATCAAATTGATAATTGCTAAGTTCAAGTTGATAAACACACAAATTATCAAATACAACTTGTGCTTGTAGTCCATTGTCAATATGAAAGGTTGTCTGATTCAAGTATTGAATAATAACTGAGTGAATTATATCTGAATATACTTCAACAAAATTTTATATGCAATTTCTCTCATTAGGAACCAGAGACCAATTCTTAGACTTTTGGAATCAGCTTCATGGCTACTACGTAATCTAATCAACGTAGAACGTAAAAGGAACATTAAATCAAGGCAATAAACTCGCAAATAAAAACCTAAATTGAGTAGGAAATATAGGCTAAAATTAAGGCCTGACAAGTAGGGCTTTCTAATTCGATGATCATGTTTTTCTACCCAACTTGAGTTTCATGAACAATTTGAGGCTTTTCTTGGCCATCATTAGTCTATTTCATTGACATTTGGTTTCTTAGGCTTTACTAATCCATTTTAAATGTTATTATGCTTTTCTTTTAGTCATGGTAGAATGTAGATTGAACAATTTGTTTTCAGAATGATATTTTTCATGCCAAAAGCACTGTAGACCATTCCAGAACCCACTTCACAAGCAGAGCAAATTGGTGGATGTGCTTGTTAGGGTGAGCTATTGCATATTCACCTTGGTTTACTGCCTTGTCATGTCAGGTTCATCTTTGCATATCTTGTTCATGATTTTGGTCATTTTTATGGGTAGCTATCCATGTTAGTTCCTATATCAGTGCATGTTTCATTAGCTTTTGATGTTCAGGCTATCTGTCCATGTTAGTTCCTATATATAATTATGTTAATTGTCATATCAGTTCTCAGCTTGGCTGAATATATATTGATGAGTTCTGTATTACGATGATAAATAGTTAATACAATAAATGGTTCATTTCATCTTTATATAATAAATAGTTAATATCAGTTCTCAGCTTGGTTGAATAAAATTTGCTGCATATATATAATACACTCTTTTCAAGTCCAGAAGAACTATTAGAAATTGCTAATTTGCTGTCTGAGCTTATATTAGAACCAATATGAAGATTTTGAAGTTGCCAACTAGATTTTTTGTTCTAAGCTTATACTTCACTTGCTTGAATGATTTTTTTCTAGGAACTTAGAGTTAGCTGTAGAATGTTGACGAGATGTTGCTAGAGCCCAGAAGACCACCTAATTTTATTCCAAAAAAAAATTAGACTCATTAGAACTATACCTAATGAGTAGAGAATTTTCAAAATTCCAATTTTTTTTTTCAAAATTCTAGAATTTTTTTTCAAAATTCTAGTGAGTAGAGAAATTCTTAGGGATTATAGGATTTATCAAGAAAAAGATCGATCGAGGTAATTGCTCAAAGAAAAATAAAATCTTGAACATATAGTGGGACCACCGTAGCCAAAATTCCAAAATATGATGCCCAATTGATGAAGCACCATCACATTACTTCTTAGGTTTTCTTTTTTTCTTTTTCTAACAAAGTACATATCACAGTCCACAATGTGAATGACAGGACTATTGCTTAGCTTAGAGGAGACTCTAATCTAGATAACATGATAGTTGTTTTTTTAAATCGTGTTTTAATTAATGTGCTTAATATTGTTTCTAGGTTGAAAAAATTAATCAAAATGTCTACGGATCGTAGTTGGATGAAACATTGAATAATTAGAGGAGTTTTGACTAATGAATTTATTCAAGGAGTCGAGGGATTTCTTAATTTTGCATACTCTAAAACTTAATATATTTTTGGTGACAAAATTAGGTGCTCATGTCGACAATGCATTAATCATCATTATCATTATCGAGATGATGTGGCATATCACTTATGTTCGAAGGGATTTATGCCTCGCTACACACATTGGATTGCACATGGAGAGTTGACAAGTGAAGAAGTTGGTGAATCCTCAACCATTCTTCAATAAGAAAGCACCACTCAAAATCCCTATAGAACTATGGTGGTGGATGCAATTGGTATTGACTCATCAAATGTAGAAGAAAGACCAAATGAAGAAGCTGCCAAATTTTTTGAATTATTGAAGTACGCATATGAGCCATTATGGAGTGGTTGTAAGAGTCAAAGTAGGTTATCAGCCATGTCACAGTTACTCAATTGTAAATCTGAGTTTAACATGAGCGAAGCTTGCTATGATCGGCTAATGTCAATAATCAAAGATATGTTACCAGAAGATGCAAAGTTAGAAGAAAAATTTTATAAAACAAAGAAGATGATGAAGAAACTAGGACTTGGATACAAAAAGATAGATGCATGTCAGAATAATTGCATGTTGTTTTATAAACAACAAAATTAATGCAGTGCTCAGTGTGTGGACATCCTAGATATAAGCCAACACCATTAAATAATGGTAGGAGAAAAAAAATATCGTATAATATCTTACGATATCTTCTAATAACACCAAGACTTCAAAGGCTTTTTATGTCTGAAAAAACTGCTGAGTATATGATTTGGCATGCAAAGAATCGTAGTTCAGATGTTGTTTCACATCCTGCAAATAGTGAAGCATGGAAACAGTTTGATGTTCATCATATATCCTTCATTTGCTTCTGATCCAAGGAATGTCAGATTAGGATTGTGCACCGATGGCTTTAACCCATTTGAGTATTCTTCTATTCCATATTCAGTTTGGCCACTGTATACAGTTTACTGTCATCTATGTGTTTGAATGATCAATTTATATTCTTAAGTTTGATAATTCCTGGACCAAAGAGCCCACGTAAAGAACTTGATGTATTTTTGAGACCATTGATTGATGAACTGAACATGTTATGGTCTGATGGGATTATAACATATGATGTGTTTAAAAAATAAATAAAATTTTCAAATAAGAGCAGCACTTATGTGGACTATCAGCAACTTCCCTGCATATGCTATGTTATCAGGATGGAGCACACACGGGAGGTTAGCTTGTCCATATTGTTTAGAGCATAGCAACTCTTTTATTCTCGAAAATGGGAGAAAGATATCATTTTTCAATTGCCATCATCAGTTTCTCCCTCTTGATCATCCATATTGAAGGCAAAGAGACAAATTTATGAAGGACCGAATTGAAAGAGATATTCCACCTCCACGATTATCGGGCAATGAAATGAAGGCACGTGTTGATAAATTGCCTGATATTCAATTTGGAAATCAATGTGTTGTTAGAATTTCAGGATTTGGGCAACAACACAATTGGGTTAAAAAAAAAATCTTTTGGAGTTTACCGTATTGACATAAAAATTTAATTCGACACAACTTAGATGTGATGCATATTGAACGAAATGTGTTTGAAAATATATTTAATACGGTAATGGACATCAAGGGGAAAATAAAAGACAATGTCAAGGCTAGAGCTGATTTGCCTAAGTATTGCAAGCGCCCCGAATTAGAATTACAGAATGCCAATGGAAAATTGTTGAAGCCGAGAGCCTCATTTGTGTTGAACAAAGAACAAATCAAAGCAGTATTTCATTGGGTCAAAGAATTGAAATTTTCTGATGGTTATGCTTCAAACATAAGTCGATGTGTAAATATAGATGATTGCAAATTTTATGGAATGAAAAGTCACGATTGTCATGTTTTCATGCAAAGGCTTATTCCAATTGCATTTCGTGATTTGTTACCTGATCCAGTATGGGATACATTAACTGAGCTGAGTTTATTCTTTCGGGACTTGTGTTCAAGTATGTTGCGAATTGAGGAGGTCAAAAGACTTGAGTTAAACATTGTTGAGATACTATGCAAGCTTGAGAAAATATTTCCACCAAGTTTTTTCGACTCTATGGAGCATCTCCCTGTTCATTTACCTTATGAGGCCAAAGTTGGCGGTCCTGTACAATATAGATGAATGTATAGATTCGAAAGGTAACACATATGTCTTTTTTTAAAATTTATAAGAATATTTCAAGTATATGCTTCAATTGAAGAAAAAAATGATGAATCGAGCATATGTTGAAGGATCAATTTGTGAAGCATATATGGCACAAGAAATTTCTACTTTTTGTTCTTTCTACTTTGAACCAAAGGTAAACACAAGGTTGAATCAAGTACCTCGAAATGATAATGGTGGAGTTTCAACTACCATGGGATGTCTATCTATCTTTACCTACCCTGGTCGACCTTGTGGGGTCGTTGAGCATTATAGGATGGTTGTCGACGAAGTTGAGTATAAAGCAATGGAGCTTTACGTACTTATGAATTGTCAAGAAATCTCTCCTTTTATTAAGTACATAGTAGTATTAACATCAACTTTTCGTTAATTATTTCATATATTCAAATTATGTTAATGTAAACCTTATTGTTTTTAGTGAGTTTAATGATATCGTTAGGCAAAGAGAACCACACTTAACTGACGCAGAGCTAGAGAAGTTACGAGACAGAGAATTTCCAAAATGGTTGAGAGATTATGTAAGTTGAACAATTATTCTTGTGTCAATGTCAATGCAAATAATCTTGATTATTTCATTTTTTTTTTGATAGGTTATCATAACATTGACACGGTTGATAATCGAATACTTGCCATTGCACAAGGCTCACAAAGATTGGTTCGTTCCATGAAGGATTATTTTCTGAATGGATATAAGTTTCACACCAAGGAATTTTCACATGGAAAGAAAACAATTAACAGTGGTGTTTGTGTCAAGGGTAGTTGCTACAATGACTTTGAAGCTGATTACTATGGCATTTTGATTGATATTGTGGAGGTAGAATACTTTGGTGGAAATAATATGGTGTTAGTTAAATGTGAGTGGTTTGATATCGAAAAAGGAGTTAGAGTACATCCTTGCCATGGACTTGTTGAAATCAATCACAAGTTGAGACTTTATCATGATGCTCCTTTTGTGTTGGCAGAGCAATCTCAACAAGTTTATTACACTAGTTATCCCTCAAAGAAAAAAGGAATGAGTGATTGGTTGTCTGTATGCAAAATTAAAGCAAGAAATAGATTTGTTGGTTTAGAGGTTGAAGAAACAGACGATAATATCCCTCCACAGACCGATGTTTTTTTTCAAGATGATGAGGTTGAAACAATACAACCTATTATGCCTACAACTGAGTTGGATTTGTTAAATGTATTAGTTGATAACGATGGTGTAGTTGATGATGTAGATCAACATGAAGAATTTTTCGTAAGAACTCGAAGACAAGCCATTGAGGAGGATGAAGAAGAAGCAGACACTGTAGACATGGAAGATAGTGAAGATGATGAAGTTGACGAGTATTTGTCAAATGAGGAGAATGATGATTGAAACTTTTTTTGTATAAGTTTACTTTTGATGGTCACTTATAAAATCATTGTGAACATGATGACAAACTCTCATTTGTTTGTAATTGATTTTAAAAAAAAAATCACGTGTTTTGAATTATTAACTATTCTTAATGCACTTTTAGTAAATAATGGTGTCACGATAGCGAGGACGAGGTCGAGGGCGTCCTCCTTTGATTGAAATACCTTTTGCGACCTCATCATCATCTGAAGCTATAGTTGGAGCTACGACCTCTACACCTTGTACTCATGTTGTACCTGTTACTGTTCCACTAGAAACACCTTCTACTCCTACACCTTCGAGGTCGTCTGTTCCACTAGAAACACCTTCTACTCCTACACCTTCGACGTCGTCATCACTAACACTAGCACCAACACCAACACCAACACCCTCACCACCTTCAGTCCATTTGCATTTGATGCCATCAGCTCCTCTTGTGCCATCTACATCTGCTGCTACACACAGTGATGATACTTCACGTCGAAGAGGACCAAATCAACCTTCACAATCGTCAGAGACACCAGATGATAGACGCCTATTAATTATTGATAAGAAAAGATAGATCATTATATTTTGCATTATATTCTTTGAGTTACTGTTTGGGTATCTTATTCTGCAATATGTTTCAAAGTTGATTGCATATGTTGCTTTATATTCTTTGATTTCAAAGTTGATAGCCTTTCTCTAATTTTTAAGTTGTTTTCTTACTTATGGTAGATTCTTCTAGTTCACTTTAAAACTTAAATAATGTCACAAGCACATTTACAATTTGACGGTAGTCATTGTTGTGTCACATGGCTGCCCTTTTATATTTGGAAATAGAATATTTACCCCTACAAAATGTAATAGTGCATGTATTCTTTTAAATACAACATTTTTCCATATATGCCAAATAATTAATCCTAACAAACCATGGTTACCAGTAGATGATTTGGTTTGCTTAAACATATTAAATCATTAAATACCTAATACTTTTTTTCTAATACTATATATTATTTTTTTATGATGGAGATGAATCTCTTAAGGCTAATTAACAAGACATTGATCAAGCATGATCATGTGATGGAATCAAGTGTCATGCTCAAGATCAGCCAAATTTTGTTTTTTGCAATGATGGAACGAGAAGTGGGCACCGCCATCATCCTTGCTTCATAGCCAAGGAATTAAACAGCTCGATTTGAGCACTCACATGGCGAACCGCGACTACTGCTCCTAATTCACATGTTGGTCCTTGACCCACATTGTATCACCTCACCTGATATATGAGAACCTCGACCACACACTACTGACCAATTACCTATCTAGCTTATATGCACCACATCCTCCCTTATGTATGCACCTACTTCTACAATAAATAGAGATCTCCACCCCCATTTCTTCAAGCAACTCATGACCACTTCAACAATTCTGGCATTCGTGCTTGAGAACAAGTATTTTTTCAAGGGTAGGGAACTTAATATGGATCCAGGACAGTTTCTGGATCACTGCTTGCTACCTTCAAGAACTTCTCTAGGCCCTCCCGAGTTCCATTGTCCACTATTAACAAAAAAAATCATGGAAATCAAAAGTTTTGAACTATAGATTGACTGTACCACACTATATAATAAGACTTGAGTACTTGTGATCTAGTTTACTTCAGCATTAATATTACTTAGTTACTTTAGCATTAATTTTCCAGCAAATGTTCATTTTAGTAGTGTTAATTACAGACTTAGCACAATTGACCATAAAGTTCATTTGTGATCTAGTTTTATTATTTTTTTAGCTTCCCCAAGACAGAAGTGGTTAGAGACATTTTATCAATTATTAAGGAAAATTTCACGAGTGTATGGTCATATTGGTCTGAAGTGCCATCACATCTGAAGGAGTTACTCAAGGACAAATTTAAGGTATTTTATTTTAAAATTTTAATTATGATAATTATATGTTGTTGATATATAACCCCTAAAATTGAAATTTTTATTTTCATTATTGTGTATTTGGATTTTTTTAGGCAGTCTATCGTTGGGATCCTTCTCAGACCGATGAGGTTCGAGAAATATTGGACAAGACAGCTTGTCGACGCTTCTCTGATAATATGTGTGATGCTAGAAATTATGCAAAAAGAAAGGCTAACACCGATGATATCCGCCGAACTAGCGGTTTTGGCCCTCCGTGGATACCTCCAGATATTTGGAATCTACTTATTATTGAGCATTGGGATACATATAAGTGGAGACGAAAATCAGAAGTCGGTCATATCAATCGCAAGAAGGAGGTACATTACAATTCATACAGGTGGATCTATTTCATTAATTTGTTGCTCATAAAAAAAAACTGGTATGATATTGATAGTATTGTTGTCATACAAAATTTATGTTAATATTGTCAACTAAATATTATTTATTTCTTTTGTAGGAAGAAAAGTTGAATCGACCACCTACACATCTTGAGTTGTTTAAACACACCCATAAGTGAAATAGTGGTGAGAGTGACTATGTCGACGACAAATCACAAAAAGTTATGGTATGTACTTGATTTAACTAATAATTAACTAATTTTTGAAATATAATAATTAACTATTTTTAAAAAAATTGTACATGAGAGACTTATGAGGCATCAATTATAGAGAAGTATGGCATAGATACATCATTACACCCGAATTTTGATCCCGAAGAATGGATTAATGCCTCTGGACCCCATCTCATAATCAGGTTTATGGTTTTGGATGTCGAGAAGGTGTTAAATCTGTTACTGAAAGTTCAAGCTCTGAAGGAAGTACATCCTCAACTTATGGGCATCGTTGGACACATGATGAGTGGAACAATATTGAGATGGAGGTGGCATCCATGCGAGAGCACATTACCCACTTGGAGACATCGATGCAATCACAAGTTGAGGCTCAAGTGCATTTGCAATTGATACGGCTTGGTATTCCTATCAATCCTTCGGAATCAACAAATTCTCCATCGAGTTCCACCGCACCACCTCCACCTCCATCAACTGGGTAAAGAAATAGGTTAGTAAATTAAATTATTCCATTCTTAATTCAATTATCAGTATGCTATAGAATTCTCAGGATGTTAAGTGAATTCTCAGCAATTCTCAGCATGCTCTGCATCACAATGTGGATCTTGATTATAACTTTAGAGGACGGTCTAATCATAACCTGCCACTTGCCACGCTTCTCGGCATTATAAATGCTCTTGAGAGCATCATTCAAAACACTGACCCTCACCATCTTTACCAAGCCTACATGAGGAACAAGTAATTACATATGTGAAGTTCCAATCTAAGAGAGTCTAACATAAAGAAAGAGGTGAGCTACTGTCAGAACCTAGAGCAAACTTGGATTAGTAATCAGTATGCCCCGCTCACTTACAATTCTAGGATTAGTAATTAGAGAGCATGGAATTCTCAGCATACTCTCTCAGCATGCTGAGTGAATTCTTAGTGCTGAGAATTCACTCAGCATGCTGAGAGCATGGAATACTCAGCATGCTATTGTTAAATTCTCATCATGCTATTGTTACAATTCAGCATGCTACATTAAAATTAAACTTGAACTTGTTGCTTTTATGCACATTAAACTTGGTAAATTAAACTTGAGTTAATAGTTCGCTTGGGTAGCTCTATATGTTTTTTCATATCACTTCACATGAACTTGTTGCTTTTATGCATATTAAATTTGGTAAATTAAACTTGCTGAGAATTCATTCTCAGAATCTCAGCATGCTGAGTCAATTCTCAGCATGCGTGAATTCTTAGCATGTTATTGATACAATTCAGCATGCCGCATTGTTGGGTATTCCTCATTTCATTGAGTTACAAACTTTATTTACAACTTTAGAGTGTCAGTTTATTATTTTGCATTGAGTTACAAACTTGGTATTCCTCATTTCATTGCATCATTATTTTTTTTTGTTTTTACATGCAGGTTAAAGGATGAAGTGCAAGGATCAGCTTTTTGGAAAAACTTATCTTATGTATTTTTGAAACTTTGAAACTTTGTAAATATTTAAATAACACAATGTATTTCGAAATTACTAGTATACAATGGTTTCTTATGTGTGTAGATTTTAATAATGTGTGATTCAAAAATTATTTTTTAGATTTCGTGTGAATTATCAAATTATCTTATATGTGATTTCATTATTTGAGGATTGATCAGGTACACAATAATGAGCAATTGGTAGATTCTGTTGGTAATTTCAACGGATTACCAACAAAAATTATTTGTTGGTGATATTGTTGGTATTACCGACAGATACATATATTCGTTGGTATTACCAACGGATTCATTCGTTGGTATTACCAACAGTTAGGTTTTCGTTGGTAATACCAACGGATATATATCCGATGGTAATACAAACAGATATATGTATCCGTTGGTATTACCAACAAAATAAAATATATGTTGGTAATATCGACAGATTAATTAAAATCTGTCGGTATTACCGAGGAGCCTTTTACCGATGGATTTTACCGACAGACACTCCGTCGGTAACAATATTACCGACGAATTTTTGGGTATTACCAACTGATTTGGTCCGTTGGTAATACCTTATTTTCTTGTAGTGGCTACATGTTGGTCGTGGCTGATGGCCACGAAAGATTGGTCGGGTGACGGTCACTGGCTCGCACGACAGCTAGCGGTGTGCTACGGCTCTAGCCGCGGTGACCCACTATCGACTGCAGTGTTGCTGCAACTATGAATGTTGGCCACATTGGCCAATATTTTTGGGATGACCATATCCTAGCCCCAATCGATCAACGGTGGGCTTAGGCAGAGTCGATAATGAGAGGAGGGGGTACTGGAGGAGTGGTGAGGGGCGACCGCCGATGGTGGATCCAGCAAGGAGAGGGAGAAAAGGGGAGGAAGATTGATGAGCACGGACGAAAGGAGAAGAGCATATTAAGGATGAAAGATATTTTTGTCCATTTATACAAAATTTGGCCATTTTTTGTTAACGTTATATGGAGTGTCAATTTTTAAACTGCTTATTCCAAAAAGGATAGTCCCCGTAATTTGGTCTAAAAATTTCTATGAAGCCCCGTATATGAGTGAATCTTGTATTATTGAAAATGAATCCAACATATATTATTAATTTTTGAAGTAGAGTCGGTTGCAATAAGAGGTGGTAGTAGCGATCGATAATACCTCTAAAGGAAAGCACTCAGTAGAGACTATGAGTTGAGAATAGGTCATTGTTAGTCCACCTCAAAGTGAACTTGTCCTCCCCTGCGTCGTTCTATACTACTTGTAGGTCTCGAGCCAAATCATATAGATAATTCGCACCCACAAATTTCCAAAGCTAAGCTCCCAACCTAGAAATAGTTCGTCAAAATTAACTCCGCGAGCCTCGTGGATGGTGATGTTCAGTTGTTTAGTGTGTCGACCAGCGAGCATCCATGTAGCCACCGATCTTGCCAAAGTCTAATCCTGTCTCCTTGCCCGATGGAGACCCCGGTACCTTGCGGTATAATATCCAGCAAGAATTTCAAATCTCTCCAAACCGGTGAGGCTTTCCTCCAGAAACTTGCATTATCATGCCTGCGAAAGAAGTCACCATAAAGTTGTATGATAATGTCTCACCATGCCAAGTTATGACTTTGCCGAATTTTCCAGTGACAGCTACCAAGCCTAGCAAATTGTGTCCTCGCAAGTCTAAGGCACCCAAACCTCCTTCCCTTGCTGGTAACATATAGAGGTCTAGTTTACCCATCACTTTCTCCTCAATGACTTGCAGTACCAATCCCAAAAAAAATTCTATCTTTTATCAATAGCTTTATGACCCAACCTTGGTGAACAGCCACCGGTGCACCACGCGAGCACAGGTGCGAACGCCCGCATCCTTTGGCGTGCGACTTGTCGTCCTTTCAATTAGCCATCGCAATGACTCGAATTTTGTTCTCGCATAATATTTAGATAGCCAGCTGGCATAAATTTTTAATAAAATAATTAAAACTAGTCGAGAACCCGCGCGTTGTGCAAATGTATATAAGTATAATGTTATTTAAATAATTAGGAATAATTAAATAATTTAAGTATATTTTAATAAGGAAATGTTATAAAATTATATATAATATTGTATTCAAATATATAATATCATTAGAATTTTATTATTAAAAATTAAATATAAAATGTATGTTTATTAAATTTTATATTAAAAGTTAATGACATTATTTTTAATTGATATAATACAATCATTGTTTTTACCATATAATATGTGTTCGTAATAAATACAATAAAGATTTATAAAAGAATATAACTATTTTATAAACAAAAGTTTAGAAAATAATTTTAAGCAAACATCCAAATGTTGGTGTTGGGCGAAAGAGAATATTGAAAGTAAAAGTATCATGGTATGTGAATCTTATGTGGTACTTTACCGTTGTAATAACAATTTTTATAAATTGAACATTAACAATAAATACAATATTTTATAGTAATTCAATAAATTACATATGCATAAAAATAAGAATAAAAATAAAGGAAAAAAAGTAACATAATAATATTTTTATGGATAAATATCAAATATAATATAGATAAAAAATAAAAAATTAAGACAAATTAGAAAATGAGAAATTTAAATCAATTTAAACTATATAATTTTTTATGGGTTTGAAATACTAACAAAAATAAACCCAAAAACTAATATTTCAAAAAATCAAAAGTAGATAAATTAGTAATATATATAAATAATAAGCTATATAAATATAGTACATTTTATAATATTAAATTAGTAAGATTCGTGATTATATATTAATAAATTGTAAATAAAAAACAATATTAATATTTTCATAATAAAAAATGGAATTGCAATGCGTAAAAAACATCAAAAGATTAAGAGAAAAATTAAATAGTATAATTGACAAGAATCAGTGCATAAAGTAAATAAAAATTGCTTAATGGTATTAATGAATGCAGTATCTATAAATTATAATTTGAATAGTCTTTGGACTAAATAATTTGTTATAATTATTTGAACATATAAACATTTGTAATTGTAATTATTTAAATAGTCAAAATAAAATTAAACTAATTTCTACTTGTAATGTATATGTTGTAATTATTAAAATTACATATTTTAGAAAAAAAGAATTAAATCAATTGTGCCAGCACAATATTATTTTATTTAACTTTAAAAATATGTGAAGAAAAAATAATTAAAAATATAAAAATATAATATAATATAAAACTCAATTATCTTAGAAAATTATGGATACAAACAAAATGGTACAACGACAACTACTATTTTACATCAAGTTATTCTTCAGCACAACCAACACCATCAGTACTTATCTGCTCAATGCTATAGCCATAGCCCTCCATTACCCGATTACAATTTCCATGTCAGATGACACAATTGTAACTGTGAACATATGATATAATCATTATAATTAATAAGACACCTAGAGCTGAACGGTTAAGGAGGAAACAACTATAAATCAAATAAATATATAAACATCAAATTCTAGTAAATATAACCACTTCAAAGAAGACCCTTCAAGTTAAATACTTTGCACATGTATTGCTAACGAAAAGCCAAACAAAAGAGATTGCCTATTTTAAAACTTGCAAGCTAATTATGCAAGTATTAGCAGGTATATTCAAAATGAAAAACCATAAAAAGGGGCAAAGCAGCTTTTAAAACAAATCCCTATAACAACATTAAGAAGTCAAAAATCCAAGTATCATAATGGTTTAGAAGACGAAAAACATCAATGGTGGTGATGATAATAATTGTAAGCATTAACATTCATGGAGATATGCAGAAAATCAACTTGACTTAATAATTCATAATAGTCATGTAACAATTGTTCATTGCAAGGGAAAAGATTAAGAGCCTACAAACTTTGCAATGATGGAAAAAAAAAACTTTGCAATGATGACATATACTTTGTAAGAAGAAGAATGAATTCAGAGCCAATGATTGGTCGAAATCTTAATGAATTCAGAGCTTTAAGTTCTCTCTCCATTGATTGACATCCGAAAGGTCAACTTCCTCAGGTACTGCAAGGAGCGCGCTGAAGGCATTAGGGTTGTCGTTGATATCTCCATTGATTGCATCAAACAACCTCTATCTCCTGCAACCTCTTATTATTCCAAACGCAGAATTCTTCCTTCTGGTCGTGCTGAGAGATGGGATCAATGACCCCAGAGAGCTGGTCGATTTCCTGCTGAGCGCCGCCACTTCTCTTCAACTTCCTTGGCGACGCCATATTCCGCAGCAAATGGAACATTCTCTCCAACGGCGGACTCATGCTCGAGATGGTGCACATCCCCAAGGGCCAGGTCGCCGGCAACGTCGTCTCCTTCTTTGCAAGCACACCTATGCACTTCTTCCTCCAAAGCTCTGCATGTCAAATAAAAATCATTACCAATCACGGACGTGCAAAGAAATGAGACCTTTCTGCTTCAGTCAGTACTCTAATGGCAGGAAAAGGAATCCACAACTCACAGATCTACTGCATGCGCGAATGGCGGGAAAAGGAATACACAACTCATAGATCAGCTGCATGCGCGAATGATGCTCGCGCGAGAAATGGAAGATGAAGAAAGATATATAGACCCTTATGCTTCAGTCAGTACTCTAGTGGCAGGAAAAGGAACCGACAGCTCATGCAACTTGTATGGAGCCCGATTCCATAGAAAATCTATGGAGCCGGGCTCCACAAATGAAACACAAATCTCAAAGCAAGTTTTGAGATCTGTGTTTCACTTTTGGAGCCCGGCTCCATAGCAAATTCACTTTTGGAGCCCGGCTCCATAAGATTTGCTATGGAGCCGGGCTCCATAGCAGTTATTTCCCATAGATTTGCTGCATGCGCGAATGACGCTTGCGCAAGAAATGACATCGTGCTGCTGTGCGAATGCCGCCGAAGAAGAAGAAATGACACCTACGCAAAACCATTTTTTTTCTGAAATCGCTCAGAGAAACTGCGCATAATGCATCGTGCGAAACCATCCAAAAACCTCTTAAAATCTATCTAAAGTAAATATTAAAAATAAAAAAAATTGAATTTACCACATCAGCAAAATTTTATTATGAACGTGAATATTTGGCAGAAACAGAACTCTGATGAAATATTGCTTCCACCTTTATGTGGTGTCTATATATGCAGACTATAACTGAAGACCTGAAGTACGTATGCTTTAGAAAATCTGAAACATCATTACATCACTTGTGAGGATGTGCACATACGAAGTTCTTGGACTGATGCAGACAGGACTTCAACATTTTCATACCAAGTTGCCTTTGTATCACAACAGTATTCTCCTCACGGCAGAAGAAGAAGAAGATGTTTCGTATACACATGTACTGGGCCGACTGACAGTTTGCACCACCCACTTGCTGTGCCTCAGCCTCCCTCCGAGGAAGGATGCCTTGGTTGCAGCTCCATTCTTCTGAGAACTGAAAGAGTTACTCAAATCATTCATTAAGCATCGGAGAGTTCCTATAGATACAGATCTTAATCACAACCACAAACTAAATTCTTTATACTATAAGTATATCGTCTTGCCTGCTGACAACTGTTGCAATTGTAGAGGAAGCACACAGTTTCTCTCAAATGCGTCCTTTAACTTTCCTGATATATATTAAAAGAAAATAAAAAAAGATGGATAATGTGAGGTAGATACGTCAAAAGCATCAACAACATACAATGTATTTTTTTAGTATAGACGTCCAAATAGAATGGCCAACAAAATTTACGCCAGCTCAGCAACATGAACTTACATGAGATGTGCTAATTGAAGTAACAATTACATGATCAAAAAGAAAACAGTTTAAAACACTTTGAAGATCTATTGGAAGTTGGAACTTGATTTCAACGTCTCAGTTTGCATATCATGAGGATGCATGTAAATAAAACATAGAACATAAAGCATAGAACAGGCCATCACCTGCTCTAATTTAATTTTGATGAGTGTAACATGCGCTTATATGTCTACATATATAGATAGAGAAGAAGTCATATATGTTGCAATACTCAAACATCTTCCCGATGCTGGAGAAGATGACAACTCCGACCTGCACATCGCAGAGAATTAATGGCGAATTCATTTGCCTTCTTGAAGAAGAAGAAAAAAAAGAAGAATGGTACCTGCATGCAGTCGGGGAGATCGTCAACGTGGTTATTGCTGCCACTCAATGGGCGTGATGCCGGATTGGTGAAGATGCCATAGACGACTCAAGCGGCGAGCTAGAGAAGAAGGAAGGAGGAAGTGGGGATGGCGTTACTTTTCATTTTAATGGTTGTAAATTAATTACAGTTAATGAATGGGGGAGAGAGACGTGACAAAGAAATAGAATGAGAGCTTGAGAGGGGAGACGTGCCAGAAGACAGTTACTACATTTTAATTATTGTAAATTAATTTGAATGGGAAAGAGAAAGCAATTTTAAAAATAAAAATTCCTCTAAAAATTGTAAATTTGCCACGTCAACAAACATAGCTTTTGAAGGTACTTATTTTTAAGTGTATATATATAAATAAACACTTTGTCTCTGGAGTTCGCCACGTCCTCACATGCTTCCTTACAAAAAGTGGACCGGTACCCCCAACCACTATGACCTATCCACGCGTCACTCGCTCAATTTCTTCTCCCTACTCCCATCTGAGCCTTAGAAATTAGTAATGAGTTTAATTAATTAAATATTTCATCCCCTCTCCTCTTCATTCCTTAATATTGTATTTAATAATAATAATAATTACTTCTGCTGAGAATCGAAGAAAACCACAAGAAAAATTCGTGGCTGAGATTGCTCCGCTCGGTGCCGCTTTCTCCCTTCTCCGGCTGGACTTTGCCGCCGAGCTCCGCTTCCTTCCGAGGTAGGTCAACTCCGTCTCTCTCCTCGTTCGAACAGCTTGTCGCTATTGAGGGTCTGTCCCTGATTCAATTTGAGACGCAGAAGATGCTTTTTAGGGAAATCGTTCGCTGGCGCTCGTAATGCTTCATTGCGTGTTCATCTGAGGTGAGTTTCAACCTTGAGTCTTTTAGGTTCAGTTATGGCTTAGTGGATTAAGGCGACTAGACTGTTTGGATTCGGTGGGTTAACTTCGACTAATTAACCTTCGATTTAGTGCTTTTTTCCTCTTTTATTTTCGTGTTGGGTTCTTCATTCCGTGCTTTGTTAGATGATTTGGGGATGTAGCTTTTGCCAGTTATGAGGTACTTCTTGCGTCATATTGAGCGTCTTGCTGGGGACATGGAGGGTGGATTTGTTCTTTACGTCAACGACTTCAAGTCCAGCTGATCCACACTCGTTCTGTCATCTTCGCTCTGCTTCGTGAATTTGAGATTAGGGTATGGAAGGGAACTCCTCTGGAGAAGAGCTGACTGCTTTAAAGGTGTGGAATTACACTGTTGATGCATGAGTTAATATTTCGTTACCTTTTTATTTTAATTGATACCTAAAGGGTTGTTTTAATTTAGACGAGGAAGCCATATACAATTACAAAGCAAAGGGAGAGGTGGACTGAGGAGGAGCACAACCTCTTCGTTGAAGCTTTGAAACTGTACGGCAGAGCCTGGCAGCGCATTGAAGGTTTGTGGGTTTAGGTTAAATTCGTGGTTCATCTTAATTTGATCAATCATGCTCTATCTATCAAATATATACTCATCTCCTGATATTTACTTCCAAATTGTTTGTCCATGATTCCATGAGTAATAGAGATTTAAATTATTTCATAGCAGTATTTAGTAATTTTTTAGACACCAATGAGTTACACTTAAGCAATCACACCTCTAATCCTTTTAGCTTATGGTGCTTGTGACAGAGCATATTGGCACAAAGACAGCAACGCAAATTAGGAGTCATGCACAAAAGTTCTTCACAAAGGTGACTTGCTATTTTTATAGATCCACATATGGAGCTCTACCAACTAATTGTGCTTTTTATGTTATCTAAGGAACACGTTTGCCAAATGCTTGAATCAACTAGAAAGATTAGTCTCGTGTTTAATCTGATTAGCTTTACCAACTTAGAATCCCTTTGTGAAAAAGGTGTTTCTTTAACTTGTTACATAAGCACGTAAGTTAGTATAAAAAAAATTAACCTAACTTGAAGAGTTATTAGTCAATATGTACATAAGACACTGCCACTTAATTCAATTGGGTTCTATACTATGGTCATGCTCTCAGGACCCAGTACCTTGTAAACTAGTCTGAAGAAGCATGGATCTACTTTACGAGTTATTAATATTATCTAGATAAAATTTTGCAACCAAGTTTCGTTGGATTTTATGATTATGTTTCCAGTAGTTTATAATGAACATTTATTAGTCCCAATTGAGACATGAATCTAGCTTGAAGAATCATGAGTATACATTTTTGTCATTTTCATAAAAACCTACAACAAAATGTGGTTTGATTTTAAGGCCATGCTCCTTGTAATGGATAGCAGAAGTTTATCAACTTCTAAATGCAAATATTCTAATGACAGATTATTTTAGTACTGGAGCAAGTGTGCAGATGGTATCTTGTAGAAATATTTTTAGAAAACCATATGCCAATATAATCATCTCTGTGGGAAGTCTTTTATACATTGACTGCCAAAATAGTTAATCTGCATAGTTTGAGAGAGTTAGGCTATGGCCACTGTGCATCTTTGTAAACTGCATCAGTAACCTTGTTAGATGACCATCCTTGATGCGAATTCCATTATCCTCTTTGGAGGACTGTAGACCTTAAAATATCAATGGCTACCTATCTTTGCCAATTCCCTCATCATTAGTTTTGACATGTTTTTTGAATTATTTTATACATATTCATCCTCAATTCTACTTCTATTTCCTCCTCTTAATGAGTAAATATTTCAAATTTAAGAATCATGATATCCTACAGTTTTGAAACGTACTATCCAGTGAAGCCCATTGGAGTTCGAGAGATGGAAACTTGGATTAGCAATTTAGCATGTACCAAATGGTACATTCTAGAACAACTAGAAGAGATGTGTTAAAGTTGTTTTGTCTTCTTATGTGACAAAAGCCCATCGGAGTCTGAGAGATGGAAACTTGGATTAGCAATTTAGCATGCACCAAACGGTACATTCCAGAACAACTAGAAGAGATGTGTTAAAGTTGTTTTGTCTTCTTATGTGACAAAAGCATGCTGCCCTCTATGCAGTTGCATGCTGCGCTGCTGCAGTTTTTTCTTCACTTTTTCTTCACTTTCTTCCATCGGAAGCCTTTTCTTTTTATCTTATTCTAAGCTGAAGGATAAAGCTGCAGCCTTCTTTTTTTTAATTAAATTTCCATAAGCATAGGTACTTTTTGGTTATTTGCCAAAACCATAAGCTCAATTGCAATATTGCCAAAACCATAGTTTTTTTATGCAAAATCTCAAAATGTTCATTTCTTTTTTTCCTCCCAAACCATAAACCTGTTGTCACACACTAGAGGTTAAACAATATTAATTGTAATTAGGGACTTTGGCCAAAAGTCCCTAGCATGTTTAATCTAAATGCCTCATTGATGCATTTTACATTTTTGTTTATATATTGCTTGGTATATAAAATGATGAAACAAGTATCTTCAACTGTGTTATTTTTTGTCTAAGCCATATTCATCAACTAGGTCCACCTGCAGGCATCTTCCTGTTTCTTCTGCATCGTTATCTTTTCTGGGGCAAGAAGTATTAATTCCTACAGAATTGACTGAGGTTACTTGGTCAATTGGTGGTGCTTCTAACTCCTTGATTGGTTGGTTCATACTTGGGTTTTAAGGACAGATTTTATTGAATCATGTTGATGCTTATAGCACGATGGTCATGCTGCCGGCTGACATTTGGCCTCATAAGTCATACCTTTTTTCTCTTTTTTGCATATGGTTGCCTATCTTATGGCTCCTAGTCCTATGTAACCGAAGTGACCAAGGCATCAAGATCAATAATAGGAGTAGCTGTCATTAATTTCAAAACAGCTACATGGAATTTGGGTATGTTCTCATCAGAGGTTTTCCATTCCTCTTTGATAATGTCTTAGAAGACATATTATTGGCCAGGATATATGGTCAATCCAGAGAGCTTGATAGTTTGTGAGAGAAAACTGAAACCAGTACTTTTGACGATGCAGTTTCCCAGTATTGAATGTAATTGCAGGTAAGTTTTGAATGATGCATAAATTTTTTGACTTTAAATCTTTCTTTTTGATATTTGGTTTCTCTGAAATAACTGCATGTAGTTTAGGTAAGTTTTTGGAATTAGCTTTAGTGGATAAGTATACAGACTAAACTATTTGTTTTCATGCATTATCAACATAGTGATAGCACAATTTTCTGAATTTTAATATCTTAGCTCTTAAGGTACAACACTACAACATATACCTTAGTTTTTCGAAACTTAAAATGGAAAGTTGATTTTATGTTGCTGTTTTCATTTTCTCTCAAATGCAAGGCTACCAACTGAATTATATAGAGATTTCAATTTGGAGTAGAACTAAGAGGATTTTTGCTAAAAAGATAAATTATATAATATTATGTCTCTTAGTGCTTGATGGAGGATGTTGGTTTAGGCTATTAGCTTTTATGCACACTGTTAGAGGTTACAACTGGTTAACCTACCAACCTACTAAATTCTTGTTGAGTAAATAAACTCGCCTTTTAGAAGGAACAGAATCAGTATCACAGAGTGGCTCTCTACATGCACTAGAAGAGAGATATAGATGCAAAAGTAGTATTTAGGATTGGATCTTGTTTTATATCAAATAGTATTGACATGCAGTTTGACCTCATTATTAGTATCATTTGAACTAAGAATCGTTTCTTGTTGATGTTTCTCTGAATCTTTCAGCTCAAACTATTGAATTTTTGTACCTAACTGTATAATTATAAAGGCAAGTATCCATGTTCTTTAGATTATTTGTCTACCCTAATTTTACTGAGGTGTGCAACGTCTTTTAGGATTTATAAATACAGTAGCTATCCAAAGTCAGCTTTCAATGCTATTTTACATTTAAGGACTCTGGTATCTTTATTTTATTTATCTACTTATTTTGGAAATGCTTGTTGTGAAAGCCATTTTAAGTTATCATATTCTTTACATTGTGGGTATATTATATCATTATATTTTCTTTTCTTTGTTATTTTAACTTTTGATATTCACTTGGACATTGACTTTTGTTTTGCGCTATGAAAATAATCACAAAAAGCTAATTTTCTCAAATCTGTGTTACTTTTCCTAACCTAAATACTGACATCAGAAGTTCTCAGCAAAAATAGAGATAGGCACATATCTTTCTGTGTCAGCCTGACTCCAAAATTGGTTTAGAAGTATGATTTGATGATATCATCATATCGAGGTGACTAGTTGTCTGAACTATGGATTACAAGCTGTAACATAAAGAATATGAATGGAAGCATAAGTGACCTAATTTGATCAAGAAAATGAGTGAATACTTAGATTTGCTAATATTGATAGATGGCAAACTGAACATATGATAAGACGTCATCCTGTTATCTGTCAGAGTTATATGTAACTCAAAGTTATATGTTGGTTCGTTTAGGGTTTTATGATGGAAGTTGACTCCTTTAGGGTAACTCATATTTATTCTTATATGAATGCACTTGCATAATTCTCATTGTCTTTTTATATTATTATTATAAAATTCATTTGCTATTTTTAAAGAGGAAGTGGTTCATAATTTTTCATGTAGTATCATTTGTTTTTGTTTCAGCTTGAGTTTTGACACTTTGGTAAAGTTACTAAGTTTCACTATCTAGAGGGTCGCGCTCATGCTGCTGGCCCCTTTCTTTTTTGGTGGTATTTATGCCCAATGGGTTACTGCATTGTGGTCTGCTGCTTGCCCACCTAAGTTCAGGTCTTTGGGCTGGGTCATTATTAAAGACCAACTACATACCATGATACCAAAGCTTTTATTGTTTCCAGCAGTCCTGATATTGATATCTCATGTGTTCTCTGCAATAACTCTCTTGCGACAACCAGTCACCTAATCTTCAAATGTCCTTCTGTTCGTATGAGCTTATTGATTTTTTTGCTCCACCCCAAAACCATGCTTACCTACTTCAGATAAACTTTGAAAAGTGCCTTCCCCGCCAACTCATTTTGTACCCTTAAGAAGCATGTGCATGTCCTATGCTTGGGGTGGATCCACTTTATTTGGAGAAAAACAAATAGCTGCAACTTCAAACAGAGGAATCATACAACAGATAGCCTTCTTCAACAATTGTTATTTGAATCCTCCATTTGGGCCTCTTGAGGGTGTAGTTTTAGCTTTTTCATTGTTGTAGGGTGTGATGACTTTTCACTTGCAAGCTTTTGATCTTTTGTTTTTTCACTCTTGTACATTGTTTACCCTATTATTTTTTAATAAAATAGTTTTTGGTGGGGACTCCCCTCTGTTTCTCTAAAAAAAATTGAATTTGGTGAAAAATGTAAAAAATGAAATTAATGAACAATTTGATCCTCAGCTTATTGCTTTAATTTGTTAATTTATTACCTAAGTAATTCAATTTTTACCAGAAAGTTGATGCTTTGGTAATCTACAATGACTTGGTTTGTCAAAGGGACTAGGATAAAGCTAGGTGCATAAAAATTGTTTTTGAGCTAATCTAATGTTGTTTAGCACTCACTGAGAAGAGAAAAACACTATTCAACTAATTTTATTGACAGGGTAATGTATGGCCTAAGCTATACGAGCACGGCACTTATTCTTACATATGTGCAGAAGTGTGGTATCAAGTTTATAGTATCATCTGATTCTGATTTAATACATATCATTTATGTTGATTCAAAATTGGCTGGTTTCTCAGCCTAAGTCAAAGTATAATTGGTTACAGCTAGAATTAGTCAAACACAATTGGAATTAGCTGATTTTGCTAAATTTTAGGTCATTTTGCAACCTGGAAGAAGAAAAAGCCAAAGGGAGATGTGTTAGGAAAAGGGAGAACAAAATAGGAACTAAGATGGAGGATTAAAGGGGATAAATTTGATTACTGTCACTGTGATTTACCTCAAAAAAAATTACTGTCACTGTGAAACAGAGGTGAAATTTTGTTGCTTTTGTGTTTGCTATTTGTGGCAACTTTTGTGCTTTTTTATTGGCAACTATTATCATAATATTGGTGGTTCACCACCAATATAATAGATATCAGAGATAGGAGAAGAAAGTGGAGTGTAAGAAACTAAGAATAAACCTTAACCCCTTGAAGAAATAGACATACCACAACTAAATAAGAAAATATAATAGGATCCTTAATTAATCACAAATTCGATGATCCATTCAGTTTACCTACATGATGACCAGATAAACTTTAGGACTACAAAGAGGTTTTGAATTACCTTGCAAACTGCAACTGAATAAGTTTTTGTTACTTATAGTTTCTGATCTTTTACATTTTAATTTAATATATTTTTAGAAAGGTGGATATTTTAAGAAAAATAATACATTTTTGTTTCCAAACTTATTCCATAATTTTCAATTTTTTTTTTTACTTTATGCATTGATATATATTTGAATTTATTTACTTGGTTGATTTCACTCCCATCAGTCAAATTTGACCAATTCTGGTGATATTAGTTGTATACTCCATAAAATTTGTTCCCCCCCAGTGCTAATCTTACAAACAATATCAATTTAAATCCAAATCAGCTGGATAAGTTTGAAATTTGAACAGGAATTTCATGCTGGACAACAGCATGAATCAAGTTTAGTATATTTTGATTCTAAGTTTTAGGTGTTTTTTCTGGTTTTTGAAGAAGGATACTGAAAAGTAGTTCCATAATTGCTTGGGCTTCAGAGACAAACATTGGGTATATGTTAAAAAAAGAAAAGCACGTGAGAATCTATGATCTTGTTGAGGGTATGAGGATCCATGATTACATAGTGGAAATAAAAGTATTACAGATATAGACATCATTTAAGGTTTCTTTATTTTTGTTCTCAATAAAATTCAAAATGGTCGTTTAACTACATTTTATTTTTTTCTTTATTAATATCAGTTATGAAAGTCTCATTGTTTGTGAAGATCTGATCATTTGCTCTTCCCAGACCTCACATCAGTTGGAGCCAGGATAGTGATTTTCTTTGCTGTTATTCTTTCCTGTAAGATTAGCATGTTCTATTTAAAAAGAGCACTTGGAATCAGAAAACCACGAGTTCGAGTGGGGTGGCATGGTTTTTGTCATTTCCAATTTTAAATTCTGAATGAGTAATATTTTCTTCTATGATAGCATGTGTATTTCTTTCTTCATCTTTTGTAATTTTATTTCAAGGAAATAAACATAACAACACCATTCTTAATCCATTGATATAAGAGAAATATGGGTAACTTTTAATTTATCAAGTCGGAGAAAGGCCTTGTTTTGCACCCTTATCTCATGCCTTCTTACACTGGTTACAAAGATAAGGAAAACACATTTTTCTGTTGATTAGGTTATTATATGATTTATTTTATTAGTAGTTAGTAGTTACTGAGTACACATAAGTGACTGGTATGTTTCTGCCATCATGGTTACTGAATCTTCCTAACAGCAATCAAATTCTGCGGTTTCTTTTTTCAGTTATTTTGAGCTAAAATGAGAGCTTGGTCAGGCTATGAATTGATATGAATGGGTGCTTAATATTTCCAGTTTCAAGAAGGATCAAAAGATGAAACTTATTTTAAAATAAAATAGGATATATACTTTTTTGAGTTAAAACAGGAAAACAGAGTAACACTGTTAGGTTAAGAATTAATAGTGGTGCATAATATTGTCAAGGAAAAGATAAAGAGAAGAAAAAAGATTTTCAAATTAAAATAGGAACATATAAGGATGGAAAGACCAGAAGGGAAAGTGAGAAGCTAATAGGTGGCTTGTCCAAGTGAATTAATTCTTTTATATGATGATGGTATCGCAAAGAACGAGTAAAGGTGGTGGTAGTGGAACTTTCAAGTTCGGAATCAATTTAGTTTGACATTCTGAGGTAGATCTTCTTTCTCTTCATGTCAGCCTGATAGATATTCATCTAATACTTTCTCAAGTACAAGAAATTGAGGCTGACCTACTATAGAATAAATAGTTTGGTGATTGGTTATTTTACTAGGTGGAAGGGACAAAAATTGATGATGAACCTTGTATTCTTTCTTTCTTCTATTATAATTGAAGTTCTGAGAGTATTGTAGACAAGAAATCTTTTAATTCCATAGGCTAAGGGAATCTCTTTATTTTGTAGTCAAAACATAGTCCTCTTCTCATTTGATGAATAGTAGTACTGCCTTCCAAAGAGGATAATGCAATGGTCCGAGAGTCATGTGCCACTTGAAGGAGGAAATGTAATCAGTTTAATATACCAAGTGCTTGAAAAGTTGGGAGTTATCTCTGGAGTCTGGACCTAATGAGATCTTTGTGAATTGAATTGAGAAACTCATGTTTATCTATGAACAAAATTGTTGGTCTTTTCATCATTCAAGTTAGGATTTGAGCAATGCGAGTGTTTAGTTGACTTGGACACGAGGGTGAACATCAGTTGGTAGAGGAGTCTAGTTACGAAGAGGTGAATATAGTTAGAGCAGCATTGTGAGGTCAATTTGATAATCCAAACAATCAGTGGTTTCTGTAGTGGCATGCTGGCATAAGAGTTAGAGAACATTCTATAGTTCCTGGAAATAAAAAGATGACAGTGCATGATAATTTTCTACTTCAATCAATATATCCTGAGGAAGAACTTGCATGTTCACATTTTTCAGAAAGATACAGGATATTCCCTATACAAACAGGACAATCAAGTTTCAAAAAAGTCAATACAGCAATATTTCATGGTGAAACACAAATGTTGAGTTAGTTCAAGGAATCAAACTTTTATTTATAGTATTTGGTAATTTTCATTTGAAATATTTTTACTATATCAGACGAATCCTGGTAGTTGGGTGCAAGATAGTTACTAGAAAATCATACTGTATGTGGCTAAATTAATGCAAATTACAGCTTGAAAAGGAAGCTCTTGAGAAAGGTATTCCCCCAGGACAAACTCATGACATAGATATTCCTCCTCCAAGACCCAAAAGAAAACCAATCAGTTCATATCCACAAAAGTCTAGCACAGGCATTCTTGCTTCTCCACATGAAATAAATGGAAAACCATCAAAATCAATGTCCAACCTCAGCACAAAAAAAGTAATGGATGCTAGAAGCAACTCACCAGGAGAGGTAACCACTTGCTTTTCATTGTTTCCATGAAATTTCTAGAATTACGTTTTGCATTTTTTTTCTCAAAATTTATATATCAGTTAGCTGCTTTGACTAGAAGTTCATGGCAACCCAAAATGTATCAAGTAAAGAGATTTCAGAAGATGCCAGTTGCTTAGAAGTGGTCAATGTGTTTCAAGATGCTCTATCTGCTTCCATCTCTTCTGTAAACAAGAGCTCTTCCAATCATAGCACAAAGGAGAAAATAGTAGAGAAGATCGAAACTGACAAATCTTTGGCACCTCATGAATTGGTTCAGGGACTAGACAAGAATGGCAAATCCTTTATAGAACAAGAAACTGAGGGATCCAAGGTGATTTTTACAAAACCAATAATGGATTTGACTCTGGAAAGCGGAGGAAAAACATCAAAGCTCCAAGGTTTAAAATTTTTAACATCAATGGATAATGCAAAAGGTAATCAAACCCACCCAATGGATATTGTGTCTAGGAATGATGAAAAAGGCATTCAGACTGGAGAATCAGATGGTCATAACCCTTCTCCAGTAACTAGCCAAGTAGGAGAGCATCCAAATGGTGACCCATCCATGAACCCTTTAATTTCTGATGTACCAGTTCACAATGTATTCCCATTGGGTCCTATGCATCATCTACTTCCATCCTTCATACCTTCTACCTACTTTCACTGTAATCAAGATGCTTATAGGAGTTTTCTAAACATCTCATCGACGTTTTCAAGTCTTTTTGTTTCTACTTTTCTACAAAATCCAGCAGTTCATGCTGCAGCAAGCCTGGCAGGATCATTCTTGCCATCGACAGGAGTGGAGACTTCTCTACATTCAGCTCCAGAAATCCAAGCTGGACAAATTTCTGAAAGGCATATGAATTCAATCCCCAGCTTGGAGGCTATTGCTGCCGCTACAGTTGCAGCTGCATCTGAATGGTGGTCAGCTCAGGGTCTATTTCCTTGGTTCATCCCTCTTGCTGGTTTTCCATTTGTTCCTCCAGACACTTCCGCTGTTCCCTATGCAGGGATAGCTCAAGTTCCAGTTCATGGTAGCACCGTTGAGAATCAACCAAGAGAAATACAACAAGTTGATGAAAATCAATCTGAATTTTTAGAAGCTCAGCATCACTCCTCTAAATTGTTGACGTTATCATCCTCATACTCTGATCATAGTGGGAGAACTGATCATTCAAACGATCCTACAGGCACTAGATCTAGCAAGATAAAACCATTAGCAGCTAGTGGATTTCATTTAGATACGAATATGAGTAAGAAGAAACGAGATGGTTCTTCCTGCGGGTCAAACACAACATTTAGCAGTGAAATGGGAACAGATACCATAGAAAAGAAACATGAAAAAGTGAATGCTGAAGGTAAAGAAGCCTACTTCAGTAGCTTGCCAGTTTGTGAGACCAACCATCACAGATTGAAAAGTAGCGGAAACATGAATGAATCATGGAAGGAGGTGTCCGAAAAGGTTGTATATATATGAAAGTTTCTCCAAAGCCATTACTCAATTGGACATTGAAGCACTCATCACAGTATCTCTAATTTTGTCCTGTTTTGTCAGGGTCGAGTTGCCTTCCAAGCGTTGTTCAAGAGAGAAGTACTTCCACAAAGTTTTTGTCCTCCACTTACTGAAGGAGCAGCCACTACAGCAAAGGAAGGTGAATTTAGTCATTCACCAGTTGATCTTAACAAAAAAGTCTCTTCTTCAACCAACCTTAACCGTCTCCATCATGATGCAAAGGTAAACACTTGTATAAGCAGCAATGGCAGAATAGAATATGCAAACTTCAAGGTTCACCAGACAGGATTTAAGCCTTATAAAAAGTGTTCGGCTGAGGCTGATAACAGTGCAGCAGCAGAAGAACAAACTGGTAACAAGAGGATACGCTTGCAAGGCGAAGCTTCAACCTGATTGAATGAATACCAAGAACTTGTGTTACATCATCCTCTTGGCATATAGAATTTTTTATGTAACTTTATAATAAGTGGAGTTTGTTGATCATCCAAACTTTAAAATTTAACACTTCATATTCTGTATTTGTAGTTTCAAGTGATTCCCGCGCAGTCGTCCGGCATGGCAAACATCTTTAAGAGCTTGTTCTAAACTAAATTGTTTTAAGTTTATCCGTACTGTACTGTAGTTTGTCATAACTTGGACTATATTATATATCATACACAAGTATACTTGATTTTTGATCAATTTCCGTTGTCACGATATAGTTATACTATTGTCAAATTCGGTGGACTTGTGAAGATGGAAAAGTCTGTTGGATAAATGATGCCTTGGCACAAACCCTAGCTTGTGAGAATAATCCAAATCAATATTAGGCTTTTTGGTGTCTTTTTTGTAAAAATGGTGACTAAAATATTTGGGACCTAGTTGTTTTCATCAATGCGTATCTGCATGACACCTAATATCCCAAAGGCAAAAAATCTATGTCTGAGTGCAATTTCTATGTAGTCCGGCTTTGCAGGAATTACTATGAAACTCTTAGTAACAGTGAATCTAGCCTTATTAAAATTGAATCTAGTGAATATTGTCTTATTAAAATTGAATCTAATAGTATTAAGATTAAAACTAAACTTAGTAGCATCAAGACTGAACTTAAAATAAGAATGAACATGTATTACAAAAGAGTGAACCTAACACTGTAACTTTAATCATGCTAGGTTCACTCATAACAATGCTAGATTCACTCATATGTGATACGCGGGACTCAGCTCCATAGTAATTTTTTTTTACTTTTGGTCCGATAATTTTGTGCCCTAGCGCATAGGAGCTGATGTTGTCTGTCTGCGTAGCGCACATTGCAGCGATAAACTTTTAGTGTCATGAATTGAAATCTAGGAAGCACAAACACTCCGTGAGACTGTCGTGTTTGCGAGCTCGACACGCCGCGGTGTCCGACACATGTGTCCCACATGTCCAAGAAAAAAATTCGCTCAGACATGACCGGAAAAAATCTAGACACAGCTGAACATGCTAATTTAGGAATCTTTGAAAGATGTTAATAGATATTGTGCCTCATGCTTCTAAAAGAGACTTAGAAATAATAAGTATTGATACAAAAAATTATCTAGAATGTTTCGTATATTTTGAGAGATGATTAGAAAATATTGAAAATTGATAGTTTGACATCAATTAAAATTTTATAATATTATTATAAATTTTGAATTATATATATATATATATATATATATATATATATATATAATGTTCGTGTCGTATCGGTGCTTAAATACAAATATAAGGCAATTTATATAATCGAGCGGAAGCGCGGAAAGCCTACCCACGAGTTTCCGAGTTTCCGGATCTCCTACTACCTCGATCTTTTCTACGTAACACGGTGGGCGGTGTTGGGCCTGTTGGCGACTTGGCGTATGTTCGATGGCGGCGCTGCTGAAGCGACCGCTTGCCGGAGCTCCTAAATCCGCCTCGGCCTAGCTATCATGCCCTCTGTTCCGGCGCTGGGATCATCCCGTTCGCAGCCATGATTTTTTGTGAACAGCGTATCCACTTCCTGCAACGAACTGGAAGAACTAATTAGGTATGCAATTTTTCCTTCTTAATTATTTGCGTCTGCAGCTTGACGCGAGCATATGAATTACCTGAAATGTACATGACTTTGAAGCTTTGATCCTCAACTCACTTCTGAGACTGCGGACCTTCTTCCATCTCCTTTGCTTTTTAATGTAATTTAAGCTAAATCTTATGTTAATGCCTGCAAAATCTTATGGGATGGTAGAAAAGGAATGTCCTTTACACTATACAGCATACAGTCTTGAGATCACCTATCAGAGTATTAAGCAATATTACATTTCTTGCTCACTCTTAGCTCCCAGGACTCTAAATTTAAGATGAACTGTAACCATATGACTTTCAACGAGCTTGCTTTTTGTTGGAAGGCACTGCAATTCCTCTCCTTCCGTAGTGTCCAGCACCATGCGTCCATGCTTAATTGTGTAATTATCCGCCATAATTTTATCTTGCACCTTGATGGTGCTACCAAAAGCACATCCTCCACCTTGCTGATCCATAATGCTTCTATGCCGCATCGAAGAGCAATAGGATACCATCCCGACAATGAGCTCGTGTTGTCAATCTTCATTAGGCAACTGCTAGTTGATTATTAGATTAAAGACCCCAAATATATAATTCTATAGCTTTTTGGTATGATGTCAAAATAATAAGAGCATATCAGTTCAAGCTAGCAATTGATAACATGATTGCTTCTGGCTATATGTTAAGCATTACTAATGTATTTAGAGGGTAGACCATATATTTCAATTTTATAGAATTTGGCTTTAAATTCATGAATGGTATTTTGACTCTGTTGCTCGCAGAGTCAATGATTACTTACTCAACTCTTTGCACTGGCCCTTGTTGGTTAGAGAAAAATTTATGAGATCCTTATTTTTCATTTTTCAATTATTTATTAATTTAGAAATTGGTTTGGCTTTATGGTGCGAAATGGAAAAAAATTTCAATTATCCGTTTTTATCCTTTCAAAATTTCTTGGATTACACAAAATGAGTTCAAAAGAATATGTTGATTGTTGTGTATAACATACTTTTCAAGAAAATATGTCAAATTTTCAATGGTCTCTTTTGGTGCATTATTTCAGTGAAAGTAGTGTAATACTCCAATTTAGTGTTGCATGAGTTTGTAGAAAGTTGTTTTGATCGATAAGATTATTTGGGTGTACTACCATCAATTTCGATTTAAGCATTTTAATTGAGCTAGTATTTAGGACTATGAAGTTGATGGATCACTTATACCATATGGTGGATTGTATTAAATGCATATGAGCAAATATATTCTTAGGTATGGTGAGAGAATCTATGTGAGAAAAGACTATTCGGAGATGGAGGTGGAGCTGCTATTAGAGTAGGCCTCACATGTTGCCGACTAAGGTGTCATTTTGGACTATTTATTGTATTTGACTTGAGTCTTGACGAGGACGTGAAGACTTGTGAGGGAGATTGTTTTACCTAAATTTAGTCTTAGGAGATTGTTTTACCTAGCTAAGCCAACTGATAGGATCATACCTTCAAAACATAATTTGCTTCACTAGTACTAATTAACATAATATCTTGCTGAAGCTCTAGGTAACTTATCCTTATTATTATGATCTCAATGTCCATTAACCTAATGTGTTTTATTTAACATAATATCCTATTGGGTTAATTGATCAACCTATCACTCAATTTTATATACCTAAATTAATTGAATCTTTTATCGTAGTTTTTAATTGTGTCGAACCTGTTGGCTTTAGGTTTTCAACCTTGGTCTTAATCTCGGTTTTGATGATAACAAACATGGAACTAATATTTCGTTAAGAAATCTTTCAGGTTCCATATCGAGTAGCGTTCAATGTCCTCGATCGTATAAATCGGAGAAATCAATAAATCGGAAGGACATTGATCGTCGCGCTCGGGTTCGTCGTGGAATATCTCGAAGTTCGACGTATGCACCAAAGACATCGTGGACGAGTCCAAAGATCACATGGAAAGCTCTCCAAGTTGATGCTCGTTGAAAGCCGGAACCCGAAAATAAAGCGCGCAAAAAAAAGGGCTGAAAAATCAATATCAGTCTATGTTCGGTCGACCGGTCGGTCGACCGAAGAGTGTAAGGAAAATGGTTGTAGCCATCTCGGTCGACCGGTAGGTCGATTGAAGGATGCCGAAAAGCGGCAGTAGCTACTTCAGTCGACCGGGCGGTCGACCGACTGAGGCCAAAAATTGGCAGTAGCTTCGTCGGTCGACCGGACAGGGGATAGCTAAGGACGCAACTTGCGTCGGTCGACCAAATTGAGAGAACACAAGATTTGTGTCTGGCGATCGACCGCACAGAGAGAATAGGCAGCGGTCGATCGGTCGGTCGACCGGCCAATCGATCGAGCGGCTGCAACGGATAGTTTTTTATCCGTTGGGCTGCCATTTCTTTGAGAAGGTATAAATATACCTCATATAACTCATTTAACCCTTCTCCTCTCATTGTTACAGATTTAATTGACATTCAAAGGAGATTTTTATGCCTTCCAAAAGATTAATTGCTTGCGCTCGGTTCTTTTCAGCCGACAACTTCTTCAAGCGCACACTCTGCCTCAACTTGGGAATTGATTCGAGCTTTACGACTCAACGAGTTGGAGGTTCCAAGGCTTGGAAAAGAGCATTTATTCTTGGTTTTATTCTAAGCTCTTTTCATTGTAATTTTAACTGGTTATTTGAACTTGTTTTTTCTTGGATTTGAGATTGTGAAGACCTAGGCTGTTAGGTTTTGTGTGGAAGTGGTTACCTTGTTGTGAAGGTGTAAAGCCACTTGTGTAAACTTAGTTTTACTAGGATTAGTTGAGTTGTCCCTTAGGGTTGAGGTGGAAGAGTGCTCTCGGTAAGAAAGCGAAGACTTCCGAGTGTGGAAGTGCTTTAGGTCGAGAGTGCGACTCTTCGAGTGAAAGTCCTCATTGTAAGGGAACAAGAATTAATCTAGTAAACCTAGTTTGGAAATCCTAAGCGGGGTGCTTAGGTAGTGGAGTAGGCATTGGGGCCGAACCACTATAAATTCATGTGTTTGCATTGATTTATTGATTGTATTAATTGCTTTATTATTTGTCGCTTCCGCATCTAATCATCGAATTATAAATTGCCTAATTAGTTTAAGAAAACGATTAAAATTGAATTTAGGCAAATTGATTTAATAAACACACTATTCACCCCCCATCTAGTGTTGTCATTTCTCCAACATTTGGTATCAGAGCGGGTCGTAGATTGTGATTTCACCATCCCTTCTACAATTTGTCTCGATCCTAGAGTGGCACTAGAGTCGGTAGCATCTTCACCTCCTGGGTTCGATGAATCGAACTTTGGTCTTTGGAAGTCTAGGATGTACACTTACTTAAAGACTAGAGGTTTTGATGTTTATAACATGATTAAATTAGAATAAATTGAACCTAAGGTTGACATGCATGATTGGAGTGAACATGATAAGAAAATGTTTCAATCTAATAGAGATGTTATGTATTCCATTTTTTGTACCTTACCTAATAGCATCCTTGATAAAGTCATGCATTGAACATCGGCATTTGATATTTAGGCAACTTTAAATATGTTATATGATTATGCCAAGACCGAAGAGATTGGCACTTCTAATGAAGGTGGTGATGACAAATTGACAATGGTCATCCCCCTAGTACTAATCTTGGTTTTGATGCCCAAAGCATTTCTAGCCAAAGAAGCACAAGCAAGAATCGGAAACAGAAACTTAGGTGCTTCATTTGCCAAGAGACAAGACACAAGAAGATGAATTGTCCTCTCTTGAAGAAGAAATCCAAAAAGAAGTGTGCTTCTCCATCCACATCTCAATCAAGTGAAGCCTCTTCTAGACATGATGATGAAGCTACATCGAACTTTTGCCTCATGGGTCTTCGGATTGAGGTATATTTACCATCTTCTAGTCATGATCAAAATAGTGGTTCTAGTAGCTCTAAATCCCTTGACATGTCTTATGAAGAACTACTAGAAGAATGCAAAAAAATGTATGCCATGCTTGTAAAAAAGAACAAGGAAAATAGAAAACTAAAGAAAGGAAATTTAAGGCTTAGTTCTCATGTGCATGAACTAGAGAATGAAAAATTGAATACAAGTACAATTGTTTTTTGCCATGATGATTTTAAGCTTGAAATTGAGAATTTAAATAGTGAGGTAAAAGACTTGAAAAATGAAAATGAATGTTTGAAATCAAAAATGAAACTTAGGAGTAATGATTTGAAAAATGATTTCAAACTTGAAAATGAAAAATTGAAAGTTGAAAATAACATGTTGAAATCTCAAGTGCATGCATTGCATAAATCCATGAAGGATGTGAAAAATGTGATGTTGACCTTGAGTAGGAAAGTTAATACTTCCTCTTGTAATTCTAAGAATCAAAATGTCTCAATTGGGAAACCTCAAAAGAAAAATATTTCCTTTAAGAATACTCATGCTCATCATAGTTCACATGTCAAGCATTCTAATGATAAATTTATGTCCATAGCAAAAAGAAAAAGAAGTTTAATGGACATTGCTTTTGTTGTGGTACTTTTGGGCATGCTATATATGATTGCGCATTTAAGATAAACCCAAGTGGAGTTAAAACACTTTGGGTAGCTAAGCCCTCTACCCCCCAAGGACCCAAAGTCATTTGGGTACCAAAAATCTCATCTTCTCTTGTAGGGGGAGCTACCACACATGGTTGAAGGAAAGAGATGTGTTGAAGTGACCATGGACTTGAATGAATCCTCCCTTGGTTGCAACTTCAAGCTACCTTGATGCCTTAGGTAAAAGTTGGCATCAAAACTATTCTGGTATCATCTTCTAACTTGCATTGTTTTACCTTAGTTGAAGATTATGATATTATACTTAATTCTAGTTGATCTTCGTGCTCTCGATTTGTTTTATAAAATGATTTTTTTATTTTGATTTCTCGGTCTCTTCGGAGACCTATGTAGCCTGTAATAGGCTCATGCGACCTTGCGGTTTTAAATCGTAGGCTAATTGTGACCTTTTGATTTTCAACCAATAGGAAGGGTTGGAGATCATGTTTTCATTTATATTATTTCTATGATCTCTTAAAATTCGTTTTGATATCACACGATTTCATTTTGAAACGAATTTGAAACTATTTAGCAAAGAAGACTTTGATATCGATAATTGATCTCTCTTTGCTACTTAGTTTGATAACTTGCTAGTAATTATATTTTCACTATCTTACTAATGAACATTGCTTGCAAGTTATGATAAAATTGGAAGACTTTAGAAATTATAATGAAAAAGATTAGTTTGACAAAATTCTCAAGTATGAGGTATGATTTCGATTTTCATAAAATCTTAGTGTTATACCTCAATGATTAATGCTTTATCGGTGTCTCTTTACTCATGATGGTAATCATATGTTAAATCCTTGAATTCTCATGAGTAGGTAGAATTTTAGTACTTAGGCAAATTTCATTGAATGAAACTTGCCCTAGGTTGATATTCACTATTAGAGACATTCTCTTTAAGTCCAAACTAGTTAAACATGTTTAGAGATCTTATTCCTCAAATATTTCATATCTTAAAATCTCTTTGATTCATTTTGATATCATGTTAACCTCCTTAAAATAAATCTTTACCATCTAGCATATGTTGAATTTTTTTAAAATGAAACTTTGCATTAAATCTTTGCTATTTAGTATGTTAGCTTGCTAGTAGCCTTAATCTCATTATCTACTAATGAAGTCTACTTGCAAGTTGTGAATGTTAATGGAAGGCTATGCTATCTAAAAGAAAATGAAAAGTAAATGACAAGTTTGGCAAAATTCTATTGAAAAATGTATGGATTTAATTTTGCAAAAATCTTAGTATAATGATTGAATATCCATGTTTAATGATGTCTCTATACTCATGATTGTTTTTGCATGATAAATGTTTGAATTTTCATGAGTAAGCAAAAAAATTTGACACAGGCAATTTCAAGATATCTTGATTGACTGAAACTTGTTCTAAGTTAAAATTCATATTAAAGACCTCATTTTGAGTTAGTAGTTGGTAAACATGTTTAGATACACTGATCACATAAGTCTAGGTATTTAAAATTGAAAATTCATGTCTAGATGAACAATGTGATAACTATATCACTTTAGGGGACTTAACTTGGAAAAGTTTGACCCAAGTCAACAAATCAACTTGGACACTTCATTTTAAGTCCAAACTTCATAAACATGTTTAGGAATAGGTCTGACATGTTTCCAAGCATTTTGAATGAAAAATTCATATGGATATGGATAAAATGATATAGAGATGGTTTCATGAAAATCTCTTTTGAACCAAGTTGACTTAAAGGTCTCATTTTCAAGGGGAACATGTTTAGATTTACTTATGTTAGGTATCCATAAGTTTAAGTTTGAAAAATCATGAGTAAATGATAAGATAGAAACTTAGCAAGTTTCATGATAACTAGCTTTGTTTTGAATGAAACCATGCTAGGTTGATATCTTGACTTAAGGATATAATTTTCATTTCAAACTTAGACATACACTTTTTACATGACCATTATGTGGTGTCATAAAAGTTTGAATGAAAATTGAACATGTTTTAAGAATAATTGGAAATTAAGAAAATGTCATGTCACCCAACAATTGGTATATATTTTCAATTATTTCTAGAGAAATATAGAAAAATCCTTTTTAGATGATTCTTGAAACTGTACTTTCATTGAAAAAGCTAGTATGTTGTGTAAAAAAATTCAAAAAGTTTCATCAAGAATTTGATTTATAGTGAATTTTTGAAGTTGAATTTCAAAAATACAAAGTATCATTCTTTTTGAAATATCAATCTTTCCACTACTTAGATTTTTCTTCAAAAACTTCAAATGAAACTTTGGGCATGCTATTTTATTCTATTTCTAATATTATTCACATCATTGCTTGAGTAAAATCATTTCTAGGAATGATTTTGATATTTTGAATGATAGCTAGAAACATCCACATTTTCATTAAAATCAATATAGGATGAAAAATGGACTTTGAAAATTCATTTTGAGCTCAAACTTGATACATGCATTTCAAATGACCATTCAACAATTGGTATCAAAGATTTTCGTCCAAAAATTGGTACCAAAAATTTTCGTCGAAAATATGATTTTGTATATATTTAAAAGTTTGATTTTTGAAAACTTAGAAGTATAGTTTGACCTAAGTCAACAACATAATTTAAAAATTTCATCTTAAGCCCAAACTTGATTCATAGACTTACATTCTCTCATGTTTGATGTCTAGATGCCTAAATATGAGAAAACATGAGTAGATAGCCAAATTTGATACTTAGCATTTTCATGATTTCAAGCATACTTTGAATGAAATCATGCTAAGCTCATACATACTTGAGAACATACATGTTTTTGTTTTGAATTCAAATATTTAGTTTTGAACATATCATGTATGACTTTGTTTCATATCAAATACTTGTTTTCCATCCCTTTGGTTGAGATTGTCATGTTTCATAAAAAATAACTTTAGTCTCAACTTCATGATTAAATATTTATTTTTCATCCCTTTGGTTGAGATTTTCATGTTTCATGAAAAATAATCTTTATAGTCTCAACTTTGTCTGGATTGACCTTTCTTGCCCTTTTTGATTGATGTCAAAAGGGGGAGAAAATTATAGGTAAAGAGGGAGAAAATTATAGGTAAATGGGAGGAAAATATAGGGAATCCATGCATATAGATAGGGAGAGTTCTATTATATAGATATGCATGTTGATAGGTGGAGAAATCTCATGTTTGATATCCTCTATGCTTTAATGAATATATATATTTTCTTAAGGATGTTTGTCATCATCAAAAAGGGGGAGATTGTTGGCTTTAGGTTTTCAACATTGGTCTTAATCTCAGTTTTGATGATAACAAACATGGAACTAATATTTCGTTGAGAAATCTTTCAAGTTCCATATCGAGTAGCGTTCGATGTCCTCGATCGTATAAATCGGAGAAATCGATAAATCGGAAGGACATTGATCGTAGTGCTCGAGTTCGTCGTGGAATATCTCGAAGTTCGACGTATGCACCAAAGACATCGTGGACGAGTCCAAAGATCACATGGAAAGCTCTCCAAGTTGATGCTCGTTGAAAGCGGAAACCTGGAAATGAAGCGCGCAAGAAAAAGGGCTGAAAAATCAATATCAGCCTATGTTCGTTCGACCAGTCGATCGACCGAAGAGTGTAAGGAAAATGGTTGTAGCCATCTCGGTCGATCGGCCAGTCGACCGAAGGATGCCGAAAAGCGGTAGTAACTACTTCGGTCAACCGACTGAGGCCAAAAATTGGCAAAAGCTTCGTCGGTCGACCGGACAGGGGATAGCTAAGGAAGCAACTTGCGTCGGTCGACCGAATTGAGGGAACGCAAGATTTGCGTCTGGCGGTCGACCACACAGAGAGAATAGGGAGCGGTCGCTCTAAGCGGTCGATCGATCGATCGGTCAACCGGCCAATCGATCGAGCGGCTGCAACGGATAGTTTTCTATCCGTTGAGCTGTCGTTTCTTTGAGAGGGTATAAATATATCTCATATAACTCATTTAACCCTTCTTTTCTCATTGTTATAGATTTAATTGAGCATTCAAAGGAGATTTTTAAGCCTTCCAAAAGATTAATTGCTTGCGCTCGGTTCTTCCGCCGACAACTTCTTCAAGTGCACACTCTGCCTCAACTCGGGAATTGATTCGAGCTTTACGACTCAGCGAGTTAGAGGTTCCAAGGCTTAGAAAAGAGCATTTATTCTTGGTTTTATTCTAAGCTCTTTTCATTGTAATTTTAACTGATTATTTGAATTTGTTTTTTCTTGGATTTGAGATTGTGAAGACCTAGGCTGTTAGGTTTTGTGTGGAAGTGGTTACCTTGTTGTGAATGTGTAAAGTCACTTGTGTAAACTTAGTTTTACTAGGATTAGTTGAGTTGTCCCTTAGGGTTGAGGTGGAAGAGTGCTCTCGGTGAGAAGACGGAGACTTCCGGGTGTGGAAGTGCATTAGGTCGAGAGTGCGACTCTTCGAGTCAAAGTCCTCATTGTAAGGGAAACAAGAATTAATCTAGTAAACCTAGTTTGGAAATCCTAAGCGGGGTGCTTAGGTAGTGGAGTAAGCATTGGGGCCGAACCACTATAAATTCATGTGTTTGCATTGATTTATTGATTGTATTAATTGCTTTATTATTTGTCGCTTCCGCATCTAATCATTGAATTATAAATTGCCTAATTAGTTTAAGAAAACGATTAAAATTAAATTTAGACAAATTGATTTAGTAAACACACTATTCAACCCTCCTCTAGTGTTGTCATTTCTCCAACGGAACCTCCATATCCAATCAGCATTCCCTTTGCCTGTGATTGTCACACCACTGATTTTTTACTTTGGTTTGTTTGAATACCAATTTATCCTAATGTTACATCACCAATGACATGACAGTAGATTGGGATAAATAATTAGTATTGTGACAATCATAGATTGGCACAATGTAGTTTCGATCATATTTTATTAGAAATAATGTTTTAAAAGAGGCAGAGATGTTGATTGGATAGGGAGGGGTTGTTGAATACGACTTTAAAATATGAAGAGTCCAATTAATTTAGGTCAAAGTAAGGGGTAGTTTGATTAATTAACCCTATCCTATTTTAAAAAGTGATGTTTGAGGTTAGATCGTAGAGGAAGTAGAAGTAGGAGAGTTCTTGTTAGTCATGCAACTGAAATACCAAAAATGTGAGGACTATTTAATGATGATTAAGTTTTATAGAAAATTTGTCACTTATTATGTTGTTTGACTGCATTGCAAGCCAAAATTAATTTACCTTACAAGAAAAGCAATTTTCCCTTCTTTCCTGCATCCTAAATTCAATTCATGCAATCAATCCAAGAGTATTATAGAAAGAGTTGGAACTTGAATTATTGAGGTGGTTTTTCACACAGTTTGTGTTTGCACTTGGTTATTCTCTCTATTTATTTCTTCTGGCTTCTCTACACAGCCCTGGGCTTCCTTGCTCTTCCCCCACAACAGTGAGTAGAGGCCAGCAATCACCAGAATTGATCCCAAAACACTGCCATTAACATACAAGACCTCATGAAATGTATTCACAAGCAAACAAAAGAGATGCATTTCAAGTTGTGGATTCATTACTTTACCTTCCAATATAAATCTGCTCATGGAGAACCAAGAAGTCAATCCCTGCCACCATAACCTCTATAAGAGGAGTGAATGCAGCAGTGAAAACAGGTCCTCTCTGCACCACACACCATGACATGGCCAAGAAACCCAATCCTGACCCTACTGTCCCCTGTGTAAATCAACATCGAGAAATTCGTCACGTCAATAACTTGATTTCATCCAAAGTTTCATCCAAAGTTATTCTCTCTTTACTGCTCTGTTTTAGGAAAGTTATGTTTTTAAAAGCTGAAGCAGCCATTGGATCACTGAGCTAGAGTATAAAGATGATGCAAAAAATGCCACATATGCCCTCGTTTCCCTTTTGTCTGCTAATTAAGAAGTTTTTATTACTAGTCCACAAAAAGTTGCAGGAGAAAGTGCTAGCAACTTTTCTCACTTAGACTAGTTGTTTTTGCTAACCAAGGTGCGGTTTGGTAAATTTTCTTGCTCATGTTCTAATGCATGGACAAGCTTTGTTCGAAAAAAAGAAATTAGGTAAGCCAAGTTCGAATCATGTTTATTTGACTCTGGGGAAAGACTTTTCAGACTCTAGAATATTATAGCTTTTGCAATTTCACTATCACTTTTCCACTATGCACTCAGTATGCGGTCTATGGCTGGTGTTCCTGAACTATCTATAGAAGAATCCCACCACCTCAAGATCATTGTCATCAAAACTTTTGATGAATGGAAGACTAAATAGGTGAAAAGACTCTTTTTCTCAACCTTAAGTAGAAGTATCAGCTAGGATCTTGAAAATTACAGGCAGATACCTAACAAAATTATTCTAGTCTGCACTATGAACTGAATTATTGTTAGGCAGAATGATGCTTACTGCGAAAATTACAGTTGCAATCTCCAGCCTCTTGTGCAGGAGCCACATAGAAAGGCCTCTTTGAGTCACTAAGCTCATAGCTGCTGACTGAAAGAAACTGAGCAAAAACATGAGAGCAGTGCAGGAGTACAGAGCTGGGTACTTCTTGCCAAGTTTGGATTGAACAGGAAACCATGCTGACCAACATAGGCAACCACCAAATAGTGCAATTGACCCCATCAACCATCTCTTTGAGGTGTGGTTAATAACATGATTCACTGATGTATGAGATGTGTTCTTATTCAATGCAACGCCTTTGTAAAGTGCTAGCACGATCACACCTATGAGACACAATAATGTTCCAAGTGCCTTTGCAATCCCAGCCTTGGTCTTCAGATTTAGAGACTCCATTCTGCAGAAGAAAAAATATCAAATGATATGAGAACTTAATGAGTTATACAGTATGTGAATTCTCCTAAAGAACCGAAAAAGGAGAGCAATTACCGCAAGGCCAGCGATATCAGGAAGGTGAACACAGGTGTTATATTGAGGAAAGCACTTGCAAATGTTGCAGAAGTATATTCTAATCCGAGGAAGAAGAGACACTGCATCAAAGCCGCCCTGCAAACACACAAACACGTGGTTCTTCTCTCATATTTTGGACGGAGCGTGCTTAAATTGTAAGTTTCTTGAAGAATTACCCGAGCAATGCACTAAAGAAGAGATATATACAGATCTCCGCAGTAAGCTTTGGTCTTGTCTTTCTGTAGTCAGAAATCAGTGTAAATGAGTGATGCTGAATTCCATAACTCAGCAGTAATTTTTCCCTTACCTTTCGTTGAAGTAGGCAATGGGAACCATGAACAAAGTCGCTGCGAATTGCCTGAGGGTGATTAGAACCAGCCTGTTCATACCCTCTTCCATCACCTTCTTGACCATTATGTTTATTACTGCTAGAGCAGCATCCACAGCCAGCATCGCGAGGACTGGTCTCCACTCATTGCAACAGGCTATCATCTTCTCTGTACTCATCATCACCATTAGAGAATCTGCTGGGCTTGAGAGCTTTGATTTCAAATGCAGCTATTTATTCTGCAGGGAGGAGAATGTCTATCACACACGTGGCTAAACTTTAGCAATTTTGAGCTGATGTCTGATGAAATCAGCATATTCTTGGGTGATGAGATCAGCAAGATAACGCGATGTAGTATTGCATACTGAAGCATCTACAATTATTATGCGGCATACCAGCTCACCCATTTGATGTTGGAACTACATATTTCTTTTGCTTGCTAAAGAGTTTCTTCTGCTTTTTCTTTCCTTTTCCTGTTTGCGCGGTGTCTGGTTGATGTTCTTCGTTTTTACTAAAGCCGGAAAGGCCTCTGCGTTGCAGAATAGATTTAACGGCAAATATATGGCTTGGCATCTTTGAAATGGGAAGAATGCTCATCTACAGTCTCTTCAGGCATCATTGCATCAATGCTGTCCATGATGGGAGATGATTCAGTGCTCAATTTCCTCAAGTAATTTTCATGATCTTCATAATTGGCATCTTACATTTTGTCATTATGGAGAATTCTAAAAAAGATAGTAATGAATTTGATCCAAAAAAGACTGATAGAATCAAAATTCAAGCTCTCAGCACATTTAGTTGTCAAGAATCAGTAATCACCAAGTTATTGCAGTACTGTACGCCCATAACTAAAATAGATTATCATCGTGATTAGGGTTAAATCCATTTGACCACTTGATAAGTAATCATGCTGCTTTAATTGTATATTTATTCAAAGACAATAAACAAAGAAAGCACTTGCTTATTGTCTTCTGTCTGCAAAGATTAAAGATATTTGAGTAGTGCCTCTTGATGTCTACTAAGCAACATGTGCTTTTGACGTTCCTAAACCAATATGAGTACATATCATATTAGAATCTTCTTTCTTGGAAAAAACTAGGAAACTTCCCCAATTAGTAGGGTTGAGGAAGAGGACTGGAGAAGAAGCTGAGAAGGAACTTGATCAGATACGATGCTTGAATAAATCTAAAGAAAATGCATGACCTAAAAGCTCCAGGTAGTGCTTCAACTTTACCTTTGTTATGTACTCCCTACAGGACGAATGAAAAGTAATAGTAAAGCTATTATCTCCAGAATTCAATCTTAGAATGTATGCATAATTTAAAGTATGTTATGAAATTTTGTGTAGAATATTTTAGTGATTGATTATTCAAGAACACAACAAAAAAGATTGTCCATCTAAAGAACTTGGTTATTCTGTTTTGGCATATAGTGCTTTACTAGTTAAAGTTTTCTAGTATATTATCAAACAAAAATACCAATATATATGTGGAGTTATTCCATTAATAATTAAATCTAGAGTTGAAATGCCAAGAGATATGGTTCCTCTGTATTTGGAATTAGATTCTTGTAATATTTTAATGTTCTTTTATGTATTGACTGTAATATAACTAGGTAGTGGAGCAATTCAGGAAAGCTTGATAAAGTTCCCCTTGTTCAGTGTAATTAATTACTGCTCTTTTCAGTCAAGCTAATGTCTTAGTAAACTCAAACCAACAAGGAAAATATATTGTAAAATACTAGAATATGCTAAAGAAAAAAAAATGCTTCTTGAGTTCACTCATTGAGCATCTGAGAATTGATTAGAGTGAAGTAGTAATGATCTTGAGTGTCCACAAAATATTGGTTAGATTGAATTGTATACTAAAGTAGTTTAATTGTGACTCTTTAGGGACTACTTTGTCCCCTAATGATATCATGGAACAAATATGCTGTCTTCAACAAGATATACTTGTTAATTTGTATATTGGAAGAATATGTACTAAATTCTACCTGGCCATGTAATTTAATTGTTTGGTTCCCCAAAAAGTGAAAAGGTCTCATTTTCCTTGATGTGTAGCACAAGAATAAGAGGTCTATTAATTCTTTTGTAAAGGAAGAAACTAGATGTAGGAAAAATCAAGTCATGACTCTTTTTGCTTGGATGCAGACCATTTTCTTCCAAAAATACCACTAAATTCAAAATTAAGGGGAGACTTGATAGTCTTCAAATTGAAACTTCCACCTATTGGAATTTTGATACATCAGTAAGTTAATGAATGACTTTATTTTGTGAATGATGTATATTGAGCTTCAGGATATATAGATTGGGTGAAAAATGTCATATATACAATTTCCCCACCTTCCCATAATGTTTAGCCCTAGTGTGAAGAGTATCTATTAAAGCAAGGGAAGACTATGTTTGCATAATGCAGGTCAAATTTTGATTAGAGGTATTCCTTTTGTATTACAAGACTACATGGTGTGGAAAATGTAAAGCAACTGATTAAAGATGAAGTAGAACTTCTTTTTAGGATAAAAAGATGGATGTAGATATTGAAGTATGAAGCATGCATTGCATGGTATCAAATTATCAATAGAAAAAGCATGAAAAGTGGGTCATGAATGACTTTCGGCTAGAGGTGGCAATGAGCCGAATACGCCCATGGGCAGCACAGGCCCGGCAAAGGGTCGCGCTTGATTCGGCCTGAAATTTTTTGGATTGGACCAGGCATGACACATATGTGCCCAAGGGACGGGTTGTGCTCGTCCCTTGGGCACGTGGGTTGCGTTCGGCATGGCGAGCGGGCCGGGCTAGGGTCGCGTTGGCCTGTCTAGTGAGAGCCAACCTAGGTCTAGCGCGGCCAGACCCATGCAAAAGGTAAAAAAAAGTGGGCTGACCCGAGCCCAAAGGGGTGGACCCCATGCCGAGCTGGGTCTCCCTTTGAGTAATTGGGTTGTGCTTGGCACGGCCCAAGTATTGTCCAAGTCATGTCAGGCACAACCCGGCGGACAATGGGCCTGCCCGGGCCGGGCATGGCCCATTGCCATCTTTATGGCTAGCATTCATCTCCACCAAATTTATAATATATCAAATAAGAAAACGTGAAGAACCAATTTACTCATAGCAACAAGCATAAGAAATCTATGCAAAATGTCATTGATTAATTAACTAGGCTAATTAAATTAAGCAAAGAAAAATCTCATTGAAATAATGATAGATAGTTACTGAGGCTGAACTTTGGTTGAATATTTCAGGGAATAGTTATGCTCAATAGAAAAGCTAGGAAATTCTATTAGGGTTAAAAATATTGTGTATAATAGATAAATATAAATTTTAATTATTTAAATACTTAATAAAAAGTTTAATTACTTAATTTGTTTGGTTTGAAATTTTCCATTTGGTTAAATCTTAATACATAAGAAAGCTTAGTTTGGTTTCTAAAAATTGATGAAGATATTATATTTTACTTTTCTCAAGCTTGTGTATATATACAGTTAATAATCTATATTATATGAAAAAAAAGTATGTAAATTTAATAATGGACAGAAGTCATTGTATTAAATATATATATATATGTATTTGTATAGTGCTAGGTAATATATATATTTTCAAAAAAAGAGGGTAGGAATTAAGTAGGAATTTAATAAGTATACGCTAAACCTTCTTAGTCTTCTTCCTTCAACCTTTTTCCTCTTCTCTTCTTCCCCTCGTCTTCCCTTCCCCTCCTCTCATCCCCTTCTCTTTCTTGATTGCAAAGAAGCTTGGTGAGGCAATAGGTTGGAGGTCGTAGGGGTGCAAGTGAGCCGAGCGGCTCGTAAGCTACTCGTGATCGACTCGATGAAAAACTCAAACTCGACTCGATTTTATCGAGCTCAAGTCGAGTTTTACATATGATCGAGCTAACCAATACTCAGCTCGAGCGGCTCGCGGGCCTAATTGAGCTTCATATATTTATATATAATTATATTAATATTATCAGCATCAACCCAAGTCAAATCAAGGGGTAGAGGCACTAAGTTTGTCACCAACATAGTCAAATTAAGTGGCAGTGCCGCAGTGCTATATGAGATTGAAGAAAGTGGTGAAGGCAATGTGTTGTTCTTTGTTCTTCTCAAGTGGATGAGATTGAGGAGGTTTACGTAGTCAGATTCACTTAATTTGTGATCAAATTCACCCCCTTCTAAAAATCTATTGAGGGGGAAAAAATTACAAAAAGGGGCTTTAAAATTTGGGGTCTGAAATTTATCATATTTCCATCGATGGACATGGCCTACACCCAAAAATTGTAATCCCCCCAAATTAAAATCTAGTTATCGGGCTATATATGATTTGCAATCAAACCCTACATGCTCGAGACTCAAATATAATTTGAAATACAATTCAGGAAGCACTAAAACCCTACAAATGACTAAATACAATCCAAACACAAACTTAAGAATCAATGTATTGCAAATAAAATAGTATCACACTATATTATAATTTCAAGAAAGTAAACTAAATGAACGTAAATTGGACTTAAATCAATATTAATGTCAGTGTAGCATCTCAATTTCATGATATAGTCATCAAATCATATATTAGGTCATGTTTGCTCAATAAGATAAGGGAAGATATGATATGATAAGAGATGAATTAATATGAATTACAAAAAAAAAAAGATAAATAAAATAATATTTATATCTAATGTACATCGAATTTAAAAAATTCATATTCAATCCTCGAACATACCATTATATGTTCAAGTGGCTAATGAAAACTAATTAATTAATTAATTAGTGATATATATCTTATAAACAATAAGATACGTGAACACCTTCCAATAATATTTGAAGGTTTCAAATACTAGTGATGTAGTATTGAAATTGAATCAAGAATGCTTAGAGTGAGGATACGATGACACTTCAAACTTCAAAATAGCTTTAGGTAGATGCATGCCTCAATAAACTAAGCTCAGAAGCATGTTGATTGATTTTGGGAACCAATCAAGAAGGTCCATCAATTAGTATGTTGTCCCTGAAACTGCAAGGGCTGCAACTTTCTTGCAATTTTGAACATCAATGATCTCACTTTATAACCTGACGTAGAAAAAGCGGGGGAGGGGTTGATCAAATTTACTCCTGAAGTATTCAAAAATGTACAAATTTATACTTTAATTATGTTTGTGATCAAAATTACCCTCGACATTATATAATTAAATCATTTTTACTTTTTTCATTAACGAAAATCCACGTCAGCAAACGAAATCCCACGTGGCAAACGTAGCTCAGCCACATAAGATATCACAATGAAAAATGACATGTGTCAATTAGGGGTGTTCACGGGTCGGGTTTAAGGAAAAAATTGGTCCGACCCGATCAAATGTAATCGAGTTGGGTTGGATTGGGTTGGGTAGTCGGGTTTACCCGTTTAGGTAAAAAATGAGTTTTTAATAATATTTTTTAAAAATAATTAAAAATAAATATTTTTTTAATATAAATATTTTAAAAATAATTAAAAAATATAAATAATCAGATCATTAGGTTTCAAATTCTAAAATCCGAGACCTGACCCGATTATGGTCGGGTTTGGTCAAATTGTACCTGACCCGACCCAACCCAAATAGGTAGGGTCAGGTCGGGTTCTCGGGTTCATTGGGTCGAGTCGACCTAATGAACAGCCTAGTGGCAATTATGTACTGACAATGGCAATTTTGACCCAAAACATATTTAAGAAGCAAATTTGCACCTTTTTCAATACTTCATTGATAAATTTGGTCATTTTCCCTTGAATAAAATCTATATGGTGCCCGGCCAACGTGTTTTATGTCCATTGCACGATTTCTGCAAGTTTGACTTCTACCTTAGAATTTAAACAAATATTTTAGTAAATTTCTTGAGAAATATAAATTTTAAAGACGAAACAAAAATAATATGGTAAATTATACTGACCTTTCCTCTATTTGTCCAGGTGACACTCACCTCCCCTTGTCTAATCTTTGTAGGGGAGGTTTGTGTAATCTTTTACAAAACTCGGAGAGATTTATGTAATCATTGTAGGGGTTCCGAGATAACATTATAAATAGATGGGAGGTTAGTGTAATTTCACTAAATCTCAGGGGATGTCAGTGTAATTTACCCAAAATAATATTCAAAAAGATATATCTTGATTACTAAAATAAAAATTAAATTTAATTTAATTATTAGTAATCGGTCCGGCCCGACCCAAAAGTTCGGGGATAATCTCGTCCCAATTCAAAATCGGGACGGGACCGAGATAAAATCGAGATGCTTCATATTTGGGACCGAGACTGGGACACATATTTGCGTCCCGACTCAAAATTGGGATGGGACCGAGACATATCAAATCTCGACCCATCCCGACCAGAACTCACCCCTACTATATATGTTAGTTGATTTCTTATTACAATGACAAGTGACGGAAGCTGATAATTCATATCTTTGAGTAAATAATTCATGTTTTGATCAGTTACAACACAAAGTATATTTGTCAAGCTTATATTTTCTTAATTTTGGTAAAAATGATATTAACATCATTCTTATAGTGTTAATTAGAGTCACATTAATGATAATCATAGATTAAAAAAAATGATAAAATTTGCTCCTCAAGTATTGAAAAGAGTTTAAATTTATCTCTAAAGTATTGAAAAATATGCAAATTTGCCTCTTAAATATATTTTGAGCCAAAATTATCCTTATCGGTACATAATTGTCACGTGTTATTTTTCGTCGTGTCATCTTATATGGCTGAGCTACACTTGTCACGTGAGATTTCGTTTACTGACGTGGACTTCCGTTAACGAAAAGGGCAAAAATGATCTAATTATGTAATGTATGAGGGCAATTTTGATCAAAAATATAGTTAAAGGGTAAATTTGCACCCTCTTATTAATACTTAAGGGGTAAATTTGGTCATTTTCTCTAGAAAAAATAGTTCAGTTAAACAGATGAGCACATATCCTGAATAAAACTAGTATGGAGTCCGGCTCCATAGAGACGCTTATGGAGCCGAGCTCCGATGGTGAGGCACAAATCTTAAAGTCACCATTTACTTTTAATTTTTTAATACAGTAACTTTTCAAATTCTCATGTCACTTCGTAATCGAGTATACCTTACACCCGCTTCTTTCTCCACCATCCCACTCTGTTCTCAATCTTCCGCCCATCTCATCTCTCAATCTTCTTCGCCAAATCGACGACCTCCACCAGCGACGCGCGCAGAAGCTACCTCCCCGGCCCGTCTCATCTCTCCATCTCCTCCGGCTTAAAGATTTCACCATCGACCTCCGCTCTCCGCCGCCACACCATCGAGCGTCCACCAAACATCTCTCGAGGCCGAAGCAAGGTTGGAGAAGGCCCCTTTCCTCATCTCTGTCATCTCTCTCCAACATAATATGGGCAAGTGCAGTTCGACGATTCGATTTTTAATGAAGACAACATGTAGATAAATTTTTTGAACCTGCATTGGATCTGGGTGAATCTAGAGTGCGTCTGAGTGAACCTATACTAAACCTTTTTTGAACTTGTATTAAATCTGGGTAAATGTACATTGAACCTTGTTGGACTTGTACATAATCTGGGTGAATGTACAATGAAGTCTTTTGAATCAGCATTGAATATGTTTGAATCTAGAGTGCATTTGTGTGAACATGTGGATAAATGTACATTGAACCTTGTTGAACCTGTACTGGATCTAGATAAATCTACATTGAATCTTGTTGAATCTGCAATGAATCTGGGTGAACGTACAATGGAGTCTTTTGAATCAGCATTGAATTTGTGTGAACATGTGGACAAATGTACATTGAACCTTGTTGAACCTTGTTGAACCTGTACTGAATCTGAAATTTTTATTGTGAATCTGGATTTCCTACCAATGAACCTGGAGTGACTGATAATGAATCTAGTTTATGTAACACTAAACCTAGAAACAATAATGATGAACCTAATATTTTTTAACACTGAAACCGAAACTAGACAGAAAGTGAATACTCTTATATGCATGAATCTGAAATTTTTATTAGTGAATCTAGGTTTCCTACCAATGAACCTGGAGGTGGACGATCGCTCACCAGCTCACCACTATCTACAAAGCCATATACGCGGCCATGGTCCCAGCCACCTGCAGCCTCGACCCACGCTGTTGCGTCAAAGTCCTCGGGGGTGCCCCCGCGCTACACCACCGTCTGGCTGTAGGTCTCCTACTCGAGTTTGATTTTTTGTTTAATATTTATCATAAAACTTAAATTATAAATATATAATGAATAATTTAAACAAATATATAGTTACCATAATATATGCAGTGCGGTTGTCGATGTACTCCCCCGTCTCATGTACTCGACGGTGGGTCCGCTCAAACACCGCTATCGGGGAGGGTCGCTGGACAGTCCCGTCATCCGACACCATCGTCTATATTTATAAAAAAAATGCATTAATTAGAACACATAGTAACAAATAAAATATATAATTAAAAGGTATACTTATCATACGGTTCGTGTGCACGGCAAATGCAATAGAGCCGTCAGTGTGACGCGCTGTTCCCCCCGACATGTGATTTCTAACTGCATTCCTAGAAACCTTCTGCCATCGATCCGTCGACCATATTCCCACGAGCTGGTCCCATATATCCGGAATAATCCAATCGGGGTCGTATCCCTGAGTCTCCGCGATGTTAGTAGTCCCAGCTTATGCCATCGCTTGGGACCGGGCCTGCCCCAGCTGCCCATTGTACCTCGCCCGGGAAATAGCCTCCCAGACAGCGTAAATGAAGGACCTCTGGTCCTCAGCCCATGTATAGCAAGCCTGCAAAATAATAATATCAGTACCAATATTAATCATCATGCATGTATAAAAAATAATAATATGTGCCTCAAACTCGCATCATAACATGTCGACGTGCTCACTAGGCACGTGAGACCACGTAGGTCATGCCCCGTGCGTGTATCGTCGAATGGTAGAAGAAATGCTCCTCGGCACTTCTTCTTGCTCGAACCTGCACAACAAAAATAAATTTTAATATTATATTATGATATAATGAATTTGTAATGATTCATAATTCATGATATATTACCGCTCCCCAATCACGCTAATAAATCTACGTGACTTTGTGGCTGGTGGAGGCTGCCACATGTTTGGTCTGCGTGGCCGCCTGCGTCTGGATATACTAGCCTCAGCGATATCATCGGTAGGAGGATCAGCAGCACGAGTAAGTGCTGGAGTCTCACCGATCAGAGACTCCGAAGCTCTCCTACGACGATAACCATGACCAGACATATCTGTCGAATAGATATATAATCATATTATTGTATAAATAGTAGAGATATATTTAATAAAATATATACTTTATAATTATTCATCATCATCTGAATAATAGTCTTCAAATTCTTCCTCTTCTTCCTCTTCTTCATCTTCTTCATCTCCAGCTTCCTCAATTTCATGATCGTCATCATCAGTATATTCAACTTCTAATTGAATTGACGTTGTGTCTGCATCCTCGAGTATTGGAATAATACGATCTACAACAAGAGGATCATCTTCTTAATAGAAATCATCTGTCATATCAGGTATCAGTTCATTTTCTCCTACTATCGGATTAATTTTTCCTCTACCTTTAGTCTTACAAACTACACGCCAATCTGCTCTATCTTTATTTCGAGCCGGATACTTCGCGTAATATACTTGTTCGACTTGTGATGCCAATATAAAAGGCTCATTTGCTACCAATTTAGATTTATAATTAACCTCAACAAGTTTATATTTTGGATGAACTTTCATACCCCTTTCTGTTGTAACGAACTAACGATATCTAAATAGGATAACTGATTTCAAACCGAAGTAGTGCAACTCTATCACTTCTTCCACCAGTCCATAAAAATCCATATCACATTCAACATAAGTTGTCTCTTTCACGCAGACCCCGGCATTCATCGTCTTCTTTGTAAAAGTATATTCCACCGAGTGAAATTTGTACCCATTAACAAAATATCCGCTATAGCACGACACTAGTCGCGATGGTCCACTAACAAACTCAAATATTCTTTTATCTATTTCAGCTCTATGATCTTTGTTGTAGGTCTGAATCCAAATAGGGAAATCATAATTCCATAATCTCTCCAATTCTTCATCGTTGTGAATAGAGTATTTTTGCACCATCTCAATATCAAATATTTCAATGAATTGTTCAATCTCTGGACAATTGAGTAATACATACAAGTGTGACAAATGATACTCTTCCTCGCTTAAGTGTCGAGATGGACGAGAACCAAAAGCACGACCAGAGTGACAAAATATATTTAAACGTATATCTGAATATCGAACACCCCCGTCGTCGTTACGTAGAAGACGATCAAATCTTGTCTGTACTATCGATTCAAAGTAAAATGAGCAGAATGTTGAAATTTCTTAGATGATATACGATTCAGATATTGATCCTTGAACAGCTACGGTATTCTTTACTTTTTTCTTCAGACGATTCATGTATCTTTCAAATAAGTACATCCACCGATATTAAACGGGGCCACCAACTCGTGCCTCATATGCCAAGTGTATCGGTAGATGCTCCATCGAGTCAAAAAAATGCAGGAGGGAAAAACTGCTCCAACTTGCATATGATTTCAACAATATTACTTTCAAGTGTTGACATATCTTCGACTCGAAGGACATTTGCACAGATGTTTCTCAAAAATATACTTAATTCAGTCAATGAATTCCAAATATTATCAGGTAGAAGATCTCGAAATGCGATCGAAAGCAATCTCTGCATGAATATATGACAATCATGGCTCTTCATCCCTGATATTTTGCAATCATCAACGTTCACACATCGAGATAAGTTAGAGGCATATCCATCGGGTAATCTGAGTCCTTTTACCCATTGACAAACATCTTTGATCTGTTATTTATTTAACACATACAGGGCTTTCGATTTCATATATCGTCTGTTGACCTCTTGTAACTCCAACTCTTGTCTTTTATAAAGTATTTTCATATCATGTCGGACTTTGATATTATTTTTAGTTTTTTCAGAAACATCCATCAAAGTGTTGAAAATATTATCAAACATATTTTTTTCAATGTGCATGACATCTAAATTATGTCGAATCAGTAATGAACTCCAATAGGGCAATTCCTAAAAGATACTTTTTTTTCACCCAGTTATGTGTTTGACCAAATTCTGACACTCTTTCATTACGACCAAATACTATCTCTGGAAGTGTTGAAACATGTGCTAACATTTATTCACCAAACAACATCGGTGGTGGCTCATCTCTTTCGACTCTGCCCTTAGTAAATTTATTACGATTCCTCCGATACTAATGGTTAGCCTGTAGGAATCGATGATGACAATCAAAGAATGAGATTTTTCATCTGTTCTGAAGACTTATTGATTTAGAGTGTTCCATACAATACAGACAAGAGAGTCGATCGTGAGTACTCCAACCAGACAACATGTCGTACGCCGGGAAATCGTTGATTGTCCATAAGACCGCGGTCTTTAAATTGAAGTTTTGCTTTCGCTGACAATCATAAGTGACAACTCCCTCAGTCCACAATATTTTCAATTCATCTATCAAGGGTCTGAGAAACACGTCAATTTCTTTTCGCGGACCCTTAGGACCCAAAATAATCATCAAAAGATAAATAAATTCATCTTTCATACACATTGACGGTGGCAAATTATAAACTATCAGCAGCACTGGCCAAACTGAATAAGGAGTTGCAGAATGTCCAAACGGATTAAAATCATCTGTGCACAATCCCAATATGATATTTCTAGTATCCCTAGCAAATGAAGGATAACATGTATCCAAATATTTTCATGCTTCACTGTCGGATGGATGAGTCATTATCGTATCATCACGACTTCTTGCATGCCAACTCATGTAGGGGGCCGTATTTTCCGACATGAATAATCTTTGAAGCCTCGATGTTAGTGGAAAATACCGAAGCACCTTAAACGGGATATTTTTCTATCGAATCGATTTCTTCGCCTTGTCACGAGAATATTGACATACAAGGCATTTATCCAACTGCGCATTTTCTTTATAATATAAAATGCAATTATTTTGTCACGCGTGTATTTTTTCGTACCCAAGCCCCAATTTTCTCATCGGCTTTTTAGTTTCATAAAAAGTTGGTTCAAACTTGTTATCAATAGGCAACATTCCATTAATCAATCCTGCAATCCGATCATACGCAACCCCACTGATATTACAATCGGTCTTGATGTTTAGGAGTTGTGTCATTGCTGAAAACCTAGTGTATTTAGGACAATTCTCATACAAATATTCATCGGCAGCTCTCAACATCTCGTAAAATTCTGCAGCTTCTTTATTCGGCAATTCAATCTCTACCACAGTTTATACTTCTGTGATATCAACCACTGTAGTATCTGGTGGGACTGATGTCTGAGTAACTGGCCGATCAACATTATCATTCAGGTAAAATTGACCCCCAAGACTATCAAGTATCATAGTTCTATAGGGATTAGATTGACTGAATGAAGAAGCACCAGCAAAGAAAGATTCACCATATGTCTGAACGACAGGATTGCTCGACATCCCGACTTCACGTGACTCCACGTGACAAGTCCATAGAAAATATTTTGGTGCAAATCCTTTGCTATATAGATGAAGAGTGACAGTCTCTCGATCCAAAAATCATTCATTCAAACAAATGCGACATGGACATCGGATTTTATCACCGACGCTAATGAATTTTTGATTCGAATAGTCGAAATTTAGGAAGTACGTTACGCCTAATCGAAACTCATTCGTTAAAGCTCCACAATCAAGACGTTGATACATCCAACTTCGATCAGCTGACATGATTCTGTCAATCAATGATAATTTCTTTGGTTAATGCCTTTAGGTGAGATTGTCCTATTCCATTCGGGATTTATGTTATTCATATTGCACTAAGTACTTCTTTTAACCGCTAACTTCATTCTAAATTTTGGCAGCATCTTCCTACAGTTCTCCGAATACGCATATCATCTGGGCGCGTTTCGGAGAACAAGAGAGATGCTGCCGAAATTTAGAATAAGTTAACGATTAAAAGAAAAATGTAAGTGCAGTACAAATAACTATATTTCCAAATTGTCCAATCAAGGACAATTCAAGGATTGTACGTCGTATAAAAAATCATCTACTTCTTTTACACGAACATACAACCCCCGAACGGATTTAAGATTTTGCTAAATCATATCCGACTCGTCGATGCGTATGTGAAACATATCAACTCGTCGGATGGATGATTATTTTCTAAATATTTCAAGTCAGTTCGAGTCCATATTGGACAACACTACTAGAAAAATGGTCATCAGCAACGGCTGATGTCGTTGCTGAGCCGTTGCTGAAGAGCATCAGCAACGGCTGAGCCGTTGCAATAGAGCCGTGACAGAAAGTCGCGTTGCTGATGACTTCGCAACGGATCAGCAACGGCCGCTCGGGCCATCGCTCAAAACATTATCAGCAACGGCCGCTCGGGCCGTCGCTAAAACTATTATCAGCAACGGGTTTGCCACAGACCCGGAGCCGTTGCTGATAACATTAATAGCAACGGCCGCTGAGTCCGTAGCAACGCCGTTAGTAAAACGTCGTCGCTAAGCCGTTGCTATAGGTCATCAGCAACGGCTTTCGATACACTTTTAGCAACGGCTTTCCCACGGATACCCGTGGGAAAGCCGTTGGTGATGACCAATACCTGCAACCAGTAAATTTGAAAATTTCAAATTTCCATTGATACATTGATACATTTATCTGATACATAACTCACACACACATACCCTCATACACACATTCATTCACACATCACAAACACCTCATACACATTCATTCACACATCACAAACACACCAACATATATACATCAAAACAATTATACTTATATTGATAATTATCCACGATAGTATAAAAACAATTCAAATGCAAAATTGAAGTATCAATATCCAAACAAAATAAGTTAAACAAGTTCAATATCCAAACAAAAAATCTCACGATCAAGATGGAGGATGGTCTGGATTATATGGCGGGGTCTGGAGCGCTTGAGTGTACACCGGCGTAGACTGACTCGAGGACGACGGATTAGATGATGCCGAAGAGATGCCTGCTTCGGGATGACCTGACATGTTGCGTAGCATAGATTGTATATCTGCCATCATCTGACTCTGGCGCTCCATCATCTCAGTCTGACGCGCGACCGTCTCCTCTAGAGTCCTTATTCTGTTACTATGATCATAACTGGATCTAGAGGTGGACGGCCGCTCACCAGCGACCGGAGGGGTCGGTGCCCCAAGTGGCCCTAGTACGGCTCGCGCATGACCACTATCTGCGAAGCCATATACGCGGCCATGGTCCCAGCCACCTGCGGCCTCGACCCACGATGCTGCGTCAAAGTCCTCGGGGGTACCCCCGCGCTGCACCACCGTCTGGCTGTAGGTCTCCTACTCGAGTTTGATTTTTTGTTTAATATTTATCATAAAACTTAAATTATAAATATATAATGAATAATTTAAACAAATATATAATTACCATAATGTATGCAGCGCGGTTGTGGATGTACTCCCCCGTCCCATGTGCTCGACGGTGAGTCCGCTCAAACACCGCCATTGGGGAGGGTCGCTGGACACTCCCGTCATCCGACACCGTCGTCTACATTTACAAAACAAATACATTAATTAGTACACATAATAACAAATAAAATATATAATTAAAAGATATATTTACCATACGGTTTGCGTGCACTACAAATGCAACAGAGCCGCCGGTGTGACGCGCTGCTCCTCCCGACATGCGATTTCTAGCCGCATTCCGAGAAACCTCCTGCCATCGATCCGTCGACCATATCCCCACGAGCTGGTCCCATATATCCGGAGTAATCCAACTGGGGCCGTATCCCTGAGTCTCCACGATGTTAGTGGTCCCAGCTCGGGCCATCGCTTGGGACCGAGCCTGCCCCAGCTGCCCGTTGTACCTTGCCCGGGAAATAGCCTCCCAGGCAGCGTAAATGAAAGGTCTCTGGTCCTCGGCCCATGTATAGCGAGCCTGCAAAATAATAATATCAGTACCAATATTAATATATCATCATGCATGTAAAAAATAATAATAATACGTGTCTCAAACTCGCGCCATAACATGTCGACGTGCTCGCTAGGCACGTGAGACCACGTAGGCCATGCCCCGTGCATGTATCGTCGAATAGTAGAAGAAATGCTCCTCGGCACTTCTTCTTGCTCGAACCTGCACAACAAAAATAAATTTTAATATTATATTATGATATAATGAATTTGTAATGATTCATAATTCATGATATATTACCGCTCCCCAATCACGCTAATCAATCTACGTGACTCTGTGGCTGGTGGAGGCTGCCACCTGTTCGGCCCGCGTGGCCGCCTACGTCTGGATGTACTAGCCTCGGCAGTATCATCGGAATGAGGATCAGCAACAGGTGGATCAGCAGCATGAGTAAGTGCTGGAGTCTCACCGATCGGAGACTCCGAAACTCTCCTGCGTCGATAACCACGACCAGACATATCTGTCGAACAGACATATAATCAGATTATTGTATAAATAGTAGAGATATATTTAATAAAATATATACTTTACAATTATTCTTCATCATCTGAATAATAGTCTTCGAATTCTTCTTCTTCTTCCTCTTCTTCCTCTTCTTCATCTTCTTCATCTCCAGCTTCCTCAATTTCATGATCGTCATCATCAGCATATTCAACTTCTAATTGAATTGACGTTGTGTCTGCATCCTCGAGTATTGGAATAATACGATCCACAGCAGGAAGATCATCTTCTTGATAGAAACCAGGAGGATCATTTTCTCCTACTATCGGATCAATTTTTCCTCTACCTTTTGTCTTACAGACTACACGCCAATCCGCTCTATCTTTATTTCGAACCGGATACTTCGTGTAATATACTTGTTCGGCTTGTGATGCCAATATAAAAGGCTCATTTGCTGCCAATTTCGATTTGTAATTGACCTCAACAAGTTTGTATTTTGGATGAACTTTCATGCCCCTTTCTGTTGTATCGAACCAATGACATCTAAATAGGATCACTGATTTCAAGTCGAAGTAGTGCAACTCTATCACTTCTTCCACCAGTCCATAAAAATCCATATCACATTCAACATAGGTTGTCCCTTTCACGCAGACCCCAGCATTCATCGTCTTTTTTGTAGATGAATATTCAAGTGTGTGAAATTTATACCCGTTAACAAAATATCCGCTATAGCACAACACAAGTCGCGACGGTCCACTAACAAACTCAAATATTCTTTCATCTATTTCAGCTCTGTGATCTTTGCTGTAAGTCTGAATCCAAGTAGGGAAATTACGATTCTGTAATCTCTCCAATTCTTGATCGTTGTGAGTAGAGTATTTTTGCACCATCTCAATGTCAAATATTTCAATGAATTGTTCAATCTCTGGACAATTGAGTAATACATACAAGTGTGTCAAATGATACTCTTCATCGCTTAAGTGTCGAGATGGACGAGAACCAAAAGCACGACCAGAGTGACAAAATATATTTAAACGTCCATCTGAATGTCGAACACCCCCGTCGTCGTTACGTGGAAGACGATCAAATCTTGTATGTACTGTCGATTCAAAGTAAAATGAGCAGAATGTTGAAATTTCTTGGATGATATACGATTCAGATATTGATCCTTCAACAGCTGCGGTGTTCTTTACTTTTTTCTTCAGACGATTCATGTATCTTTCAAATAAGTACATCCAACGATATTGAACGGGGCCACCAACTCGTGCCTCGTATGCCAAGTGTATCGGTAGATGCTCCATCGAGTCAAAAAATGCAGGAGGGAAAAACTGCTCCAGCTTGCATATGATTTCAACAATATTATTTTCAAGTGTTGACATATCTTCGACTCGAAGGACATTTGCACAGATGCTTCTAAAAAACATACTTAATTCAGTCAACGGACCCCAAGAGAGATGTTGCCGAAATTTAGAATAATTAGTTAACAGTTAAAATAAAAACGTAAGTGCAGTACAAATAACTATATTCCCAAATTGTCCAATCAGGGATAATTCAAGAATTGTACGTCGTATAAAAGATCATCTACTTCTTTTACACGAACATATAATTCCCGAACGGATCTAAGGTTTTGCTAAATCATATCCGATCGTCAATGCGTACGTGAAACATATCAACTCGTCGGAGGATGATTATTTTCTAAATATTTCGAGACAGTTCGAGTCCATATTGGACGATTTTGGGGCGCGTCCGAAGTGGACGATTCCGGCGCGAGTCCGAAGTGGACGATTCCGGCGTGAGTCCGAATTGCACGATTCTAGCGCGCGTCCGAAGTGGACGATACCGGCGCGCGTCCGAAGTGGACGATTTCGGCGCGCGTCCGAAGTGGACGATTCCGGCGCGCGTCCGAAATTAATCTAAATCGTAATAATTAATCTAACAAATTAAATAATTAATCTAAACAATTAATTAACAATTATAAAATAATTAATTAACAATTATAACATAATATAAATTATATATATAAATTATAAATTCCGGCGCCGGAGTCCACCCTCCGGCGCCGGCGTACAGTGGCCGGACACACTGTCCGGCTACTGCAGAAGGTCCGGCGGCGGCCATCGGCCGACCGCCGCCGGCCGAAACCCTAGAAATAGGGTTTCGATCGGGTGATTCCCGTCGGCCGCAGGGAAGAGACGGCCGCAGGAAGGAGACATACCTGAACAAGTCGGAAGCAGCGGTCGGCGTCGTCGGCGTCGGCAGCAGCGGCAGCGGCGGAGAGTGGCGTCGGCAGGAGCGGCGGCGGCAGCAGCGGGAGGAAGAAGGGTCGGGCGCGACTGGTGCCCTATATAAACTTATCAGCAACGGCTCACTCGCCCGTTAGAAAGCCGTTGCTGATAAGTTATCATCAGCAACGGCTCACTTATCCGTTAGAAAGCCGTTGCTGAAAATTAAAATATCAGCAACGGCTCGACTTTCCGTCCGAAAGCCGTTGCTGATAATTAAAATAATCAGCAACGGCTCGGTTTTCCGTTAGAAAACCGTTGCATATACAGTTTTCTGCAACGGCTCGAGCGGCCGTAAGAATGCCGTTGCAAATAGCAACGGCTTGAGCGGCCGTCGCTGATAGCCGTTGTTGAAGACGAAGTTTCTAGTAGTGTGTTTCCCACCAAATTAACTTTCAATCAGTACAAAGCTTTACCTAATTAATTACTTGTGACTTACCAAGACCACAGCATCCTTGCAGCAACAGTGATGATATCAGCGCAGGAGACCACTCCGGGACAAGCTTTCTCCAGAGCAGACTTGATCTCGTCGATCAGTTCGTAGCCTCTCACGCTCTGGTTAGCGCCCGCGTTCTTCTCGCTGGTGGCTCCATCGAGTAGAATCGACGCATCGCAGCCCTGCAAATTTGCAGGAACACGATCAAATTAAGAGTCCGTCAAGTGTTCGTTAAAATGACGAAGAGAGAATTAGAAGGATAACGTAGCGTAACTCGAACGAAGCAGTCATGGAACTGCATGCGGAGGAGGGCGGGGAGAACGGAAGGATCCTTGGCGAAGCGAGCGGCGACGACGCCTCGGATGGCGACCTCCACGTCGGTGCCCTTGCACTTGCCGGTGTAGAAGCCCACCTCGAGCGCGCCGTGGGTCGCGGCGGCTCTGAGGAGAATGAGGAGAGCAACGGGGAGAAGGTGGCGAGTGGTCATCAGCGAGGAGCGAGTGAGGACTACTGGAGAAGAGGACGGCGAGTTGTTCGTTCCTTAAATAGTGTCGTCCTACGTGGTGAGAATAAGGTAGCTTTTTTTCGACTTGGGAATCGGGTCTCACGTGTCTTCCACTATGGAGTGAGGATAAGGTGATTAAGGTTCCAGGAAAAAGATGCGGTGTTTGGAACTCGTGCAATATTTTGTCAAAGGCGTATACGCTTTTGACACGTGGTCAAAGTGTAACCACTCCATGACTATGTCTCGTTTCGTGCGCGGGGAATCCGCCGGCCCAACTTTAACGCACGCTGGTTGTCGCGTGGATATGGGTGTGTATAGATGGATATTTCACTCGTTCTATTAGCCCCGTTGGACCGTGTGACGGGTAAAATTTTGAGATAAAAACTTTATACGATTTGAGAGGAATTCATAATTTTAATCTAAGATATGTTCTAAACTCGTTAGGTATAAAATTATTAAAATAATTATCATATTATTCAAATATATAGGATAATTATATCTTTCTAACTAGAGTTTAATATAATTTATTTATTTTAATTAAAATTAAGTATATATTATGTAATAATAACACATTTAATTATATATACCCTAACACATTTATATTATAATAATATAATAAAAAAATGTACAAAAATATCTGACGTTTTCTCGCGGGTACTAAAATACTCTTAATATTTTTTTGGATCAAAAATATCCCTCACATTATGAATTGGGTACAAAAATATCCCTATAGGCAAATGGTGTTAGTTGAGATATAATGAAGCTGACGTGGCTGATGACTGGGACTGGTGACGTGGACATCTGACGCATATGCGAGTCAAGACGTTTTCTCACGGGTACTAAAATGTTCATGACATTTTTTCACATGTACAAAAATATCCCTAATATTTTCTCATGAGTACTAACATTTGTTTTGGACCTAAAAAACTCCTGAGATTATTGAAAATGGTACAAAAATGACATCAGACTAACTTTTTTGTTATGTGAGACTTAACAAAGATGTCATGGATGCTGATAAAGATGTTGACTTTACACGTGACGCATATGCAAAGAACAACTTGCCACGTAAGCGACACATAATAAATTGAAAATGGTAAAATTTGATTCGATTTCAAACAGGTCTTTTAATTAACCGAATTTTTGATTTTTTTTATTCACTCAAACGATTGTATGGCAAGTTGCTATCTGCATATGCGCCACATATAAAGTCAACATCTTTGTCAGCATCCATGACATCTCTGTTGAGTCTCACCTAATAAAAGTTAGTCTGATGTCATTTTTATATCATTTTCAATAACATCAAGGGTATTTTAGATCCAAAACAAGCATTATGGGTATTTTAGTACTCGTGAGAAAACGTTAGGGGTATTTTTGTACCTGTGAGAAAACGTTAGGGACATTTTAATACCCATGAGAAAATGTCTTAGCCCGCATGCACGTCAGATGTCCACATCATCAGTCCCAGCCATCAGCCACGTTAGCTCTGTTATCTCTCAACTAACACTGTTTTGCCTATAGGGGCATTTTGTACCCAATTCATAATGTGAGGGGTATTTTTTATCCCAAAAAAATATTATGGGTATTTTAGTACCCGTGAGAAAATATCGGGGGAGCATTTTTGTACTTTTTCCCTAATATAATAATACACTACACTATTTTATTTACATATACCCTAACACGATAACACATTTACTCACCTGTGTCCCGTGACCCATCGCCCCTCCTATCACTCGACAATCGGCAGCTCGACGCTACAACGTGGACGCCCCCTTGAATCCTCGATCTGCTTCTCCCGTCACACGGTAGCTGCACCGCCACTGCCTCAACTTCCACTAGCAGCCACCCCGCCTCGATTTGCTTCTCCCAACGCTACGACGCAAATGTCCCCTAGATCTACTTTCTCGGGGTTGCTCCTATTTTTTTACCTTTTTTCTTAGCTATTTTCTTACTTGTCGCTCGCGCTCTTCTCAAAGAGTCCCTCTCCTCGCCGCAATCGTGGTTCAGTCGATGTATGTCATCTCTGATCTCCTGTCTACGGCTCAACAAGGTTCGTGTAAGTCATATAATATTAGATGTTATGATAAGTATGTAGAATAATTTTTTATATATAAATTTTGTTAACTATTCTTAGATGTTACGATAAATATATAAATTACAGAATAATCTTTTTTATATAAAATTTATTAACGGACGAAAAACGAATACCCAATGGGTACCCATTTAAGTAGTGGGATGGATTTAAAAATTATCCTTCAATTTGTTAATCAAATTGGGACAAATTTAGGATTGAGCGACGTTCCAAATCCTCTCCAATGTCATCCTAAGTTGTCTTCTTCTTACAATTGGATCAGTAAACTATGTGAAGCTAATCCGAGAACCCAAAATGCTTGAAGTGGTCCCACGAAAATTGATGCATGGGAAATTTTGAATAAATTAATTTTTTTAAATTTTTTTTTTCAAAAAATTAAAGTATGAGTGAGAACATATTGTAATACTAGTTTTTTCGTCAAATTATGATAATTATAAATGTCTATATATGGTCAATCATATATGTCACAAGTGGTCAAGCAGTGTTTTACATGTGAGTGAGCCGAGCTCGAGCTAACCAATACTCAAGCGGCTCGTGAGCCTAATTAATCAAGCTTCATATATTTATATAAATATTAATATTTCAAATTGATCATGCTTTTTGAACCTATAAATCCGAGTTTAGTCGAGCTTAATCAAGCTCATTTACAAGTAGTGACAGACCTAGTGCAATCACTTTTTAAAAAATAAAAAAAATTAATACAGAGTTTACAAGTAGTGGCAGATCATTCAATCTGTAAATAGTGGCAGATGCGCATTTGATCCCACACAACCACATGATTGCACTAATTAAGTGCAATTTTTATATATAGGTATTTTTGTCTATGGAATTTGCAAGCTGGGTCTCTTAGTTAATCCTAAATTCCTAATGCCCGTTACTCCTTCACCTTCATGCCACACTCCTTCGAAAAATAAAAAAAATAAATACAAAGCTTACAAAAAATAGATTTCAAAATTTAAAAAATAGATACCTGAAATCATTCAATCTGCAAACTTGGGCCTCTAGAACAGTCGAATTGGAGAGCTAGGAGACCATGAGTATGTAACTGCCGACTGTCGTCTACGTGAGGCCGTGAGGCGAACTGGTGAAGCCAATCGAACTTCGAATTTTCGAAGGAGTACGGCATGAAGGTGAAGGAGTAACGGGCATTAGGGATTTAGGATTAACTAAGGGACCTAGCTTGCAAATTCCATAGACAAAAATACATATATATATATAAATTGCACTTAATCCCTAACGCCCGTTACTCCTTCACCTTCATGTCGCACTCCTTCGAAACTTCAAAGTTCGATTGGCTTCGCCAGTTCGCCTCACGTAGACGACAGTCAGCAGTTACATACTCATGGTCTCCAAACTCTCCAATTCGACTGTTCTAGAGGCCAAAGTTTGCAGATTGAATGATTTCAGGTATCTATTTTTTAAGATTTGAAATCTATTTTTTGTAAACTCTGTATTAATTTTTTTTATTTTTCGAAGGAGTGCGGCATGAAGGTGAAGGAGTAACGGGCATTAGGAATTTAGGATTAACTAAGGGACCCAGCTTGCAAATTTCTTAAACAAAAATATCTATATATAAAAATTGCAATTAATTAGTGCAGTCACGTGGTTGCGTGGGATCTAATGCGCATCTGCCACTATTTACAAGCTCAATTGAGCTCAAAAGAATTCGAGTCCACCAAGCTCGATCTCGAGCCGAGCTTAATAGAAGAACTTAATCACAAACTCAATCTCAAAATTTGAGTCCATCCAACTCGATCTCGAGCCAAGTTTAATCAAGCTCGATCAAACCTAAGAAAAAATAAACAAGCCTAATAAGCCAAGCTCGAGCCTAGAGATCGAAGCTCGATCAAGCTCAAGCTCAATATTTCTTAAACAAGCTCAGCTCGATTATACTCCTGCTTAGAATCAGGAATATTTATGTTCAAATTATTTTTTGCATATTTAATATTCTGTTTCTAACTCTGTATTTGGTTTATTATGACTTGATCCAAATCCAACAGCACGGTTACGATCGCCCCTTGAGCACTAATCTTATGGAAGAGGGAAATTGACCTAATATAGATAGCCATCAGCCGCCATGCCCTGCCCGCCAAGGAAACACGAAATTTGATCTAACCCGTCGCCATGCTTGCGCCGCGGCATGGCAGCGACTCTCTCCGCCCGGCGGAGTCCCGCCCACCTTTGTCTCTCCCGTCGCCTCGTCTCATCCTCCAAAGCTACGCCATCGGCCTTCGCACCCGCCGCCATGGCCGTCGCCGCCCCCGGCACTGGCAGCATCGCCGATCGTGTCATCTCCCTCCTCTCCGCCGCCGACCACCCCGCACACCTGGCTCAGATCCACGCGCTCCTCCTCTCTTCTGGCCTCCATCACTCCCCCTTCCTCGCCTCCACATTCCTCCTCACTGCTCCCCGCTCGCACCAGCTCGCGCACGCCCGCCAGTTCTTCGACGAAATTCCCCACCCAAATGATCCCCGCCTCTTCAACGCCGTCATCCGCCTTCATTCCTACCATAACGCCTTCTATTATGCCCTCCGTCTCTATCGCCAAATGCTCCGCTCCAACATCATCCCCGACGGCTTCACCCTCCCGCCGGTGCTCAAGGCCTGCGACGGCCTGCCGTCCCATGCCGTTGGCCGTGCCGTCCACGCTCAGGTACTCTATCTCGGTTTTGAATCCGATATATTCGTCCAAAATGGGATTATCTCTATGTATACCAAGTGTCGTGACATTCCCTGTGCCCGCGCTGTCTTTGACATGCTAAGTGCTCGGAATGTGGTCTCTTGGACTTCGATTCTATCAGGTTGTACTCAGAATGGATTTCCTCTCGAAGCTCTTAATCTATACAGGAGAATGCGGTTGGAATCTGATGTTCGTCCTGATTTCATAATCCTTGTCAGTGTCCTAAAGGCTTATACAGATGTTGAAGACTTGGAGCATGGGAAGTCCGTTCATGGTTTGGTGATCAAAGGCGGTTTTGAGGATGAACCAGACTTGAACATGACACTCACTGCAATGTATGCAAAATGTGGTCAGGTTCTTGTTGCAAAATTATTGTTTGACAGAGCCAAGTCCATGGATGTGATTATGTGGAATACCATGATTTCTGGCTATGCAAAAAATGGTCATGCTAGCGAAGCTATAGATCTATTCAAAGAGATGATCTCAAGAAGGGTCAAACCAGATTCAATTGCATTGAGATCAGCAATTTTGGCTTGTGCACAGGTGGGATCCCTGGAAATTGCTAGGCAGATGGAGAATTATACTAATGACAGTGAGTTCAAAGATGATGTTTTTGTAAAAACAGCTCTTATTGACATGTATGCCAAATGTGGAAGCATAGATCAAGCTCATGCAATTTTCATGCGCACACTCGACAAGGATGTAGTTGTCTGGAGTGCGATGATAACTGGTTATGGATTGCACGGCCGCGGGCATGAAGCTATGAGACTTTTCAATGAGATGAAGCATGCTGGTGTTAGGCCAAATGATGTAACATTTGTAGGGCTCCTATCGGCCTGCAATCATGCAGGCCTTGTGGAGGAGGGTTGGAATTATTTTCACTCCATGAAATATTATGGTATTGAGCCCCAGCATCAGCATTATGCATGTGTGGTGGATCTTCTTTCTCGTGCTGGAAAACTTGAGAAGGCCTATGAATTTGTTAGGAGCATGCCGATCAAGCCGAGACTGACTGTTTGGGGTGCGTTGTTGAACGCTTGCAAGATCTATGGTCATGTGAAGTTGGGGGAATATGTGGCCGAACATGTTTTTGCTTTAGAGCCTTCGAACGCAGGGCATTATGTGAAGCTCTCCAACATATATGCCTCTACTGGCATGTGGAGTGAAGTTGCTAAGGTCCGGGTACTGATGAAAGAGAGAGGTGTGACCAAGGCAATTGGTTGCAGCATGATTGACATAAAAGGTGAGCTTCATTCCTTCCGTGCAGGGGATAAGTCACACCCAAGATCTAAGGAGATCTTTGTCATGCTGTCTGAACTGGAAAGTAAGCTAAAGGAATCTGGCTTTGTTCCTCATTTGAGTTCTGACCTGCATGACTTGAACATGGAGGAGAAAGAAAGGTTCACTGTTCCATCATAGTGAGATGATTGTCATTGCTTTTGGACTGATCAGTACTACTCCTGGGACAACCATTAGGATTATGAAGAATCTTTGTGCTTGTGTGAACTGCCATTCTGCCGCAAAGTTTATTTCTAAACTAACAAAGCGGGAGATTGTGGTCAGGGACATTAACAGGTTTCATCATTTTAAGGATGGCTTTTGTTCTTGTGGGGATTACTGGTGAATGAATCTTTGTGCTGTATTTTGCACCATCTAGTATATTTATTAGCTCGTCCATAAACCACTCAAACAAGTTATGACAAATTGGCGCTGGAAGTTATATTGATACTTGATAAAAAAATCTAAGCCCTTAAGGAGTTCACTCTGACATCCAAGACAAGCTCCTTTGAAAAAAGTATTCTTGCTTCTCCATTGTTCTTATCAAAAAAAAAAATATGAAATCAAGAAAAAGTCAGTGGGCCTAACCAGAGAAAATGGTTATGTATATAGAAGCGAACAAGGGGTATTTAAAATGCTCGTAATTCTGATATTTATGTGCAATTTACATTTGTATGGCTGCGATAAAAATGTATGAGATATTCTCTTTGTTCTCAAGGTACGTAATCTTTGAAGTTGGATACAAGGAGTCCTCAAATAATTGTAAGTCCTCTTTTCACTCTTGCATGGCTGATAATTTATAATCCATATATTTTAAACTTGACATATCAATACTTCTAATGAGTTCATTGTGTGCTTTTGGTGATTGATTGCCTAATTCTCTCAATTGACAAAGGACCAGCATACTCGCAAGTATTTATGCTACCGACAATGCCATGACCTAAAGGTACTTCGACACTGACAAATCATGTTTATATCCTTGTTCTTGCAAAGTTATATTTTAGAGATTGCTAAATATATTGTATTTTCTTATTTATCTCTCGACGCAATGCAATAATGTTCCAATGACTGGGAGTAAAATTGTTTACTATTTTGTTTAGGTTAGCAGTATAAAAGTGTACCTAATACCTATTGGTCATAAGTTGTAGGATTACATCCAGTTCCAAAGTAGAAAACATACTCGGAAGTGGGAATTGCTGTTAGGTCATCACATGCCAAAAATGACCCGTTGGTATCAAGGTGTAGCCCGACTCCTTGAAGGTTGGTTGGATAGAAATTTTGGTGCTCTAGGGCAGCAACCGGCCTTGTGAACCTTTAAGGAAAGTTGGGAAGACAATTTTTAAAAAAAGAAATCTCTCATTTGTTGATACCTTTTGCAAATGGGAGTTGACTTCTAAATACAAGCCTTTTCTTCATTACAAGAGAGATTTATTTCAATTTAGTTATAATTTTTCTAAAGTTATTGACATGATCTAGAATTTCGACGAGATGATCGCATATAAATTTAGTCTGTAAAGTCAAATTCATAACCAAATACAAATATAATGCAAATTAAGTCTAAAGAAGTTCCAAATTTGACACAATTATTAAATAATCGAATATTTTTATATTGAGTAATATGATCCGGAATTAATTTACTCTAAATTCAAGTCACTTTCATGTGCAAATTTCATAATAATTTGTGCTCAAATTTTAGAACTTACCAAAAGAATTTAGACAACCGAAACAAATAATTAAGATGAAATATTTAAAAATTGGAATTAACATACGATGAAGATCAAATTTGGCCAAACTAAATTTGCTCTGTACAATATTGGTGTATATGCTTATTTCGAATGTGTATTATGTAGTAGGAATATAGTTTGCTGAGTAGAGAAACAACCTCAGTTCTAAGTAGCAAATGAATTTTTAGTTTATAAGATCTCAGATTGTATAATTTAAGTCACAGCAATTGACCAAAATAGAAACTTGAGGACTTTCCAAAATCTTTTGAACGATCAAAATATCACCCATCCCTTTCCTATATAGCTTTGCCTCTATCAGTTCGACTATATAGCTTTGCCTCTATCAGTTCCTTCTTTCTTAAAAATCTTTTGAACGATCAAAATATCACCCATCCCTTTCCTATTTCCGTCAAGGTCTTGGATAAAATGTTGGGAATCCATAAAGGCTGTGATTTGGAGGAGAGAGAAATGAGAGGAGAGGAAAAGGTTAAAGAAGGGTGTCAAGAAATTTATTTTGAATCTAACTGATCGGAGAGGGACAATGAGGAGAAAGAGAGAGATGCAAACAACCACAAATGGCAAATAAAAATCTTAAATAATATTTTGCAGTAAATCACATGTTTTTAGTTTTCATACTCGCTAATTATGTTGGTGTTATGTGAATGTCATTGCCCGTTTATGATTTAATTTTCTCTTTTATCGCTTTCTTAAATGCCTTGCAAAACTTTTGCATATGTATCGCGACAATTATATTATATATGATTTAAGAGTACCAAAAGATACTAAATGGACAAAGGTTATATCTAAAGACAGATATGTTGGTATTAGATGACAGTTTTCCTGAGAATGGAAATATATTCCAATAATCTTTATATTGCTTAAAAAATGGATATTAATTTTCCTATCCATGTTCTCTTCGAGACCAATGGTACCTGTATCCAAATGGGCCCTCAATATGAAAAATCCAAATCACAATAAGATATATGTTATTCATTCAGCTTTAAAATTCTTACAATACATTTTATCATCAAAATCCATATCCTATCTCAACCCATCATGGCTTTCACTTTCTCTACTCGATACATTCTAGTTTGGGTGATTTAGCTAAAAAATTGTAATAGAAGCTGGCCATATCTTTTTATTTAAAGAAACCCCTGAGAAAGCCAGAATTTGAGGATATTTCCTTTCCTTTGTATAACTTGCAGATTTCATTACCACCAGTCACTTGGCTAGACGTTTACTAGCAAAACAACAAAGCGTCACACCCAAGCATAGTGTGCAATTTTTGAATCCAATTCAAATATGGTTCCACCCTCTATTTCTGGTGTAGTCAGTTTGGTTCATATTCATGGTGTGTTAGATGACATTATGACAATAACACCCTGGATGGTGCAATTTTTTTGAATCTTCGTGATAATGACTATTTTAACAGAGATGTTATTCATCTCGCTTAAAAAACGGTTCCTCCCACCAAACATCGGATATGATTGATGCACCAGACATTGAATGATCAAATTAAGCCACCGTAGGAGAGGGAAGATAATCAAACAATTCCTACTTTATTGTTGCAGTCATAGCAGAACAGTGGGGTATATTAGTATATATATTAATATAAATCTGGTTAATTTGGCAGTGGTTGGTTCAAGCCAGAGTGACAATGATCTCTGCCACTATGATAGCGACAATTAAGTAAAGATGGTATGTGTAGGTGGATCTACTATTATAACAAGTAAATGGCATGCCACTTTAAAAACTGTTTCTATACAAGTAGCACTTGACCTGTCAAACCTATCTCCACATCTTTTCTTATTCCATGTAGTGGTCAATATCTGCTGTAGCAACCATCTTATTAATGACCATGTGATGCCATGTGGAAGGCATTGTGGATAATAATTTGGCCTGACCATTGGCTCCACCGTTTGTGCATAAGCATTAGGTAAGCAAGCATTTTGCTCGTCTACATCTCCAGCTCAAGTAAATTGCGAGCTGCTCATTCAACCACACAAGGTGGGTACCTCAGGTTGTGTTTGTGTGTTTGACCCCCGTATGTTTATCTCAACTCAACAAGAATCATATCTTCCTCTAAAGTAGAATCGATCACCACAAGAATCATTAAAGAATTGACAGCCAATGACCAAGCAGACTGCAATGAAGCTCTCTCTCTCTCTCTCTCTCTCACATCAGTATCACATCGTTAATAGCCAGGCCACACTATAATCTGCCTCCCACAAAAGTCAATCCCATCTGGAATTGACCTCTCTCAAGTCTAAATTCTGAACCAAAAGGAGTTGTGCGATTGCTTCCAGCACTAAATATACTTGAATAAAATTTCCATGGAACTCCTCCTATTAGTGAACTTAGATTTATTAACATTGAACCTAATATAATTTATACTAAACCTAAAATAAGAATGAACCTATATATATTACAAACGAATGAACCTTGTATTTTTACTTCAGATTTAATATTAATGATCCTAGGTTCAATATTAAAAAACCTAGATTCACTCGTAGAAGAAGCTCCATAGAACTTCTATGGAGTCCGGCTCCGTAGAAGTTTTTTTCAAATATACGTTATCTAAAACAACATAGGGTCAAAGTCTTTAGTTAGCATCCTAGCACATAAAAATGCAAGTGAAATGAGGATCTAGGGGTATAACTGAGCCTGTGCTCGAGCTCGGTTAATTTAGACTCGTTTATTTTTCAAGCTTGATCGCACTTGTTCAAGCTATTAAATTCGACTCGATTCAAATTTATGCTTGACCTATCTGAAACATTATTATATATATATGCTCGCCTAAGGCTTGTGAGTCAAGTATTGATTAGCTCGAACTAGGCTCTCATATATACAGCTCGGCTCGAGCTTAAATTTTCATCGAGTATATCCCGAGTAAGTCGTGAGCGACTTACCCAGCATCCTATGAGGATCATAAACGACCATCTTAAATGCCTCTTCTATTCTTTCCCTGCTCAGATGCCTTGAATCTAGTGTGTGGGGCCCATTACATTGGGGTACGTGTCACGTTGTCAGGAATCCATTACAGCTTTTAATATGACCCCACCCACTCCCTATCCCAAGCTCCTACAAATATGTTATTAGAACGGTAGAAAGAGCATGTAATTAATACAAGCATATAAAGAGATATAATTGCATCATGGAATATACATAGTGACACAAATTAAGATCCATTCGCAATTTCTACAATTTACTTTAATTTTGAACATATGTAAATGTAATCTCGCTAACCTTCAAAATAGTAATGTGGTTCATTTAGTTCCTCGATCCAGCCATTTTTTTATACAACGTTAACTAATATTTGTGGAGAAATTAAAATGATAAAACGCCGACGTGGTAAAAATGATAGATGATTAGGGGTAAAAAGCGTCATTTGGACCTACCTATATCGACCAATTTCCTTGACCGGTTCGGTGCGAGACCGGCGACACCGACTGGCGGATCCCGGTGGTGGATTGAGCTCCTTGGGCTTCGGAGATCTCCAGAGATCCCCACTTCCGCCGGATGCCCTCGCCGCGACTCCGGTCCGAAGTTCACCAGTGGGCTTAGGCAGACGGAGAAGCCTGAGACGGCGCCGGTGCTGCGGTGCTGGCAGTGATTCGCCGGGAACCGCCGCATCGGCGTAGGAGTTGGCCGCCGCCACTCGTCGCTGGATTGGACGCTGTCTTCGTCGTCCTCGTCCTCTATCTCCGGCGACATTCCCCTATCCTCAGTTTGGCAAGACCTCCTCGGTCGCCACGATGATGCCGCCTCCTCTTCCACTTCTGCGGCCGAGGAGAACTGCGACTTCTTCTTCTTCTTCTTCTTCTTGCTTTTGCTCCGGCCGGGGATCAGCGCTGAGAACCAAGAGCCCGAGGACGAAACCCTGGGAGCCTCGAAGCCGGGCTCCAGTTCCTCCGATTTATGACGCCCGAAAAGACTCTTGAAAATGGAGAACCTCTGTTTCCGGCCGCCGTCGATCTTGCCGAGCCCCCCGCCGCCGTTTTCCGCCCTGAAGGTGGGGCCGATCTGGGGGGTGCTGAAGAACCGCTGGTACTGGTGAAGCCGGACATGAGCGCGGGGGGACGCGTCGGATCCGACGGATCGGCGGTGGGAGATGTAAGGGGAGACGGGTCGATTGAGAAGGAGTGAAGTCTGAGGCACGGACCGCGTGGGTTCACACCTCCATCGGTGGTGGTTGTGTTGCTGGAGGGCGGAGAGCTCGTTCTGGGCGGCGATGAGGGCGAGAAGGCGATCTCGCAGGCAGGAGGCGCACACGCCAACGCCGTACTCGAAGGGGTGGGCCTTGCACTTCATCGCGCAGCTCCTGCGGCCGCCTCGCAGTCGCTGCTCCAGCACCGTCCTCCGCTGCCTCTCCTCCCCACTCCGGCCATCGGATCCAACCCACTGGTGGTTATATTGCTGCGAGAGAGAGAGAGAGAGAGGAGTCCGCGCTCCTCTTCGGTCGTCCGTTCCCCCCCCCCTCCCCCCGAGCAAATTAATGTGGAGCTTTTATATGCGAGAAACGATGTACTTTGTTCCTTCGGTGCAGCTTAAGATGACCGATATGGCAACCGGGTCCCACTTGTAAAATCGGATAAGTCGAAATCGGTACCGGATAAATTAACGTGTCGAAGGATCATTTTACCGACGTTAAATGCGGTGCTCGTACCCAAATGGTGCAAATAAGGTACGTGAATGACGGCTGGAATAGTATTAATACTCTACTACTTCCGACGAGACACCCGTATTATATACCTGTTTTTTGACTGAACGGGAGCGCCGGAACGCTGCGGGACCCGAACGATTAGCTCAGACGAAGTGCTCGATTGACGGCCGAACTTTTAGTCGATACTTCTTAGGTAATGCATAGTTTAATGTACTTGGTGGGTCCACTTTAACGTCTTCGACGCCCTGTCCAATCACGTGAATGGTAGGAGACTGGGCGGCCTCAATTTTGAACACGAACGTCCTTCGTTATCGTGTGCTTGTTTCGGGGAGGTTTGGGTGTCGTAGTAACAACTGTAAGCATGCGAAGCAGATGGGATGCTGAAGCCGTCTGATGTGGATCGGACGTCGAATACGGCGTATGCAGATTGAGTGGATGTGGTGTGGTGGTGGCACGGAGGGGCGACGCCTGCCACGGGAATAAATATAGGGGAGAGCGGCCAATTTAATTCTCTCGGTGGCAGACCCCGACGTTGACGATGCCATGTCACATCTCGGCCACGAAGAAAATAAAATAAATAAATGTATGTTCCTTGGTAATAATCAATATTGGATCGACTTTATAGGTTAAGTTATGCCCACATAATAGGCTTGTATACATTACAGTTGTTCCAGGTATAAATGATAGATTTTATTATGCATCTCGTAGTGGACCACTGGGAATATAATGCCAAAAGCATTGATATTTGTTAGTCATTGGATTAAAGTAAGTTGTTTTTATTGTGAAGTGGGGCCTAATTTCATCTGTAATATTCTTTGGTATTAGTTTGTTTATTTGACAGAAAACCAGATTCAGGCATTTCTTTGAAGTTTAATTGCTAGGTTGACATGGATTTAAATTTTTTTCTTATGTTTCTTGGAATTTCTTGAAATCAATGAAGGAGAATATATAGTTGAAGACTTGTTGCGAGGAAGAATATGGAATGATAATTTCATGTGTATTGTGCATTGATTTGTACTCTGAGAATGAAAAGCCAGCTATTGCCTTTTATATTCGTATACATATTTGTGTTAAAGACATTCATTATACGATTTATTAGTGTAAAGACAATGCTATTCAATTTGGATTTGGAACTTTGTGGAGGCATGACTTGCGAGTATCAATTATCAAGAGAGTTTTGCATTTGTTGCAACAACTAGTAATTCTGAATTGGCAAATTATTTGGTTCCAGAAAGAAAATTTCAAGTTAATCAAGGATTGTAAGTAGTATTCGATTGTACTGAAAACACGCGAAGGATTTACAACGATCTTTAAACAATCGACTGTCATTATATAGAAATTTAATTACATACACTTAACATTAACTAATTATGATGCTGGAGACATTTCTATGAATATCTGAAGTATAAAATTCATCAAAGATATAAAAAGGGAAATAAATAATCTAAAGAAAGAAGGAAAAAATTATTATTGTAGCACTTTTGAGTCCCTTCCCACTCGCACAGGTTATCACGCTCTAGAATAGTAGAACTGTAAAGAACTAATGGCATGTTTAGTTAGAAAGAAAAGGTTGAAAATAAAATAGTATTTTCAATCCTTTGATTGTAGAAGTTTGATAAAAAATAAATAAATGAACCCAACTGAATAATTGGAGAACAATATTCCGAATACTATTACCCACCTCAATATCAAGAATAATAGTACTTATCTATTCTGAATAATTACAGCTACTATTTTAAAATTGTTAATAGTCCAATAAATTACTAATAATTAAATTAATGTTATCTTTAATTAAATCAATATTAATTTATATTTTATAATAAATAAATATATATTCATAATATTTATAGTATTTTAAGTAATTCAACAAATATTTTTTTACAGTAATTTATAATTTATATTTGTTATATTATCAAAATAATATTTTTGTGCTATGAATATTTTCGTAATCCAGCAACAACACATTTCCCAGTAACCACGCGTAGTCAAACGTGAGATTACAGAGCCTGCTCGGCAAGATTTTGAAGCGGTTAACTCCAAAGAATATCAAGCCAGCAAAGTATTTATTTTTGTATTATGGTTGACCAGAGAACTTCTGCTTCGTGGAATGAAAGAAACAACTACTGCTCAAGAGCCTCCACCTCCAACGAGATCAATCGATGTCCAAACTTGAATAGGGTTGTTCATAGCCAACCTGACAGTTAGCAAAGTGCAGAATGAATATATCGGCATTCAAAATTTCAAACTAAATATGAAAATAGAAATCTTTGCGCCAAGAAATTTTTATGTTGCTAGAGATAAGAAAAAAGAAATATTCTTGAAAGAGATGTTCAAACATACATATTAATTTTTAAAAGAATGGAAGTGGAAGGAAAAGGAACATAATTCTTATAACAAACACAATGAGAAAAGAAATTATACGTAACTTCACTAAAACTGCTAATTTGTTTTTAGTAATGTTTATATCATTGCAAATGCTACTTACAGAGCGATCATCATGAACACGCCAAATTGTCTCCCCTAAAAGGTTTGCTACTGAAAGAACAGTCAACTGAGGGAAGTTCTGCTCCAACACAGGGATAGTGTTGGTGACGATAACTTCCTGAAACAGGCCACTGGACAACCTTTCAATTGCAGGAGGGCTGTAAAAATATCATAAGATTGTTACTTGAGACTCATCTTAAAACACAAATTTAAATTAAAAAGATCAACTAGGATAAATGGACTATGATTTCTGTTATCAGAAATTTAATGTTATATTACTGACCACACATCTTATAATACAAATTAAATTGAAAATGATTGGGACTATGATTATGTTGTTTCTTCTTGTGTCCTATAAGCAAACATTACTTTGTAGTTTGTATATCTTAGTTTTTCTTAGTAATTTTAGCATTTTTTCCAACCACAACATTCTTGGAGTTGTTTTTTCTGCAATAATCCATCATCAGTTACAGTAGAATACATCACATTTTCCTTGTTGCGGGTGGAAAAAATCATTTACCCATTCTCTCATAACTCGTCAACAAAAAACTAATACATAAAAAAAACAAAAGTGCAAGCAATCTGCCAACTTTGCAAAGCATCACGACATGAATATATAACTTAATATATGCAAAAGATGATGAATGGTGTGAAATGATAATTCTCTTGGTAACTTAGTATATTACAAAATGAAATTTAGAAAATTCTTGCCATGTGTTGCTTTCCTGAATGTCAAATGAAGGTGCATACAAAGTTATAACAATAAACTCTTCTCATGTCTCACCTGATTTGTCAAAAACCAAAAACAGAAGGGATAAAAAAACCAAAAGTAAAAGCAATCTGACAACATCCAGTATGAATAGGATGAATAAATATATGGAAAAGAATACAAATGATGTGACAATATAGGTCTCATTCTAATTTAGTACAGCATAAAATATAATTCAAGAAAGTCCAGGCATGTAGTACTTTTTCTGAATGTGAAATATAGAGAAGTTCAAAGCAATAAATAAAAAATACCTAAAAACAGCATGTGTGCTGCATGCATAGACTTCTCTTGCGCCTTCTTGATGCAAGAGCTCTGCACCCTTCGCTATGGTACCTACGTTCAACAAAGTACTTATCTGAATACCAACCGAAGTTAACAATCTGAACAAAATCTAATGCTTACGCAGCTTTGAAATCCGCATTACAAACGGTCGATGATGATTGGATTAACAGACAAAACAATTTTGGTGGATAAAATAATGACAAGTTGACAACTACAAGTGCGATGAGATCCACCATCTCATATTGCATGAATAACTACAGGTGGATTGTAAGATCCACCATACAAGTTGCACAACAAGCAAGGCACTTTTGGAGCATTAAAATCATATCAATCGAGGCAGCAAGGATGAAATCACATCAATAACGGCAGCACGGATGTAATCATATCAATGAAGGAGCAGACTTACCAGCAGTATCTATCATGTCATCCACCATTACAGCTACTTTTCCTTTAACGTCACCGATCAAGTTCATTACCTTCACAATGGTGACAGTTAGTGGAATAAAATCATGATGCAAACCTTAAATAATAGACCTCAACCTCAAAATTCTAGCCATGTGATCCATCAAGTTTATGAGACTAAGCAAAGATGGCATATATCACATGCTTAACAATGTGGCATAGCGTATGCCTTGACGGGCCTCCCAAATTAACAAAAACAGTTATAAGCCCAGGTGTGCAGACTTGGCAAGTTAAGTTTGTATGACCAAAGAACAAAAACAATGGCAGGGAAGGCAAAATATACATATTTATGACATATAAAAGAATATGGAATACATATGCAAAGTATCTTGAGAATAGCTCATGTAAATATACAGCTCGAGAACCAATTCTGGATTAACATATGGAAGTCAACAATCAAAGTCAATGTAAACTGCTGGAGCAACTAATCTAAAACTGTGCTAAAAAATACATAATTATTTAGGAAAACCAATTACTGTTATTTGCAAAGTGCAATTGAAACCAGGAGTTGACCAAGGACCTCCGAATCTACAGGGAAGGCCTTTACCAGCTAGCTTAGCTGGCACCTTTAAGATCAATTATGCATAGACATGAAACTCAATTTCAACCTCTAAGGCATGGTGTTAACAACAAGTGAATACCAGATGTCTGTTGGAAGCTAGAATAAATATGCATGAACTTCCTCCTACATTTCATATAGCTACATTTTTCTTTTTCATATTTTAAAATGTAAGAATTTGTTCCATACATAAAAAACTCAATTCTAACCTCTAAATCTGGTGTAAACTGTAAACTACAGGTGATCACCACAAGTCTAATGAATATTAAATGAATACAACAATTCAAGAATTAAGTTTCATATAGTTACAATTTTCAAAAGAAAATGTAATTAGTATATTGTTTTTTTTTCCAAGGGGAACAAATTTCTGGATAGCCTTCCAATATTGAAGTCTGGCAGAGTATGAAAAGCCTAGCAACAACCCAGCAAGACTTGATCCAAAACCTATATTCTAGTTTTTAAGAATGAAATAATCGAGAGAAATATCTCACTTTACCTCTGCAACATTATGTCCATGACGCCTTTTGTCAACAATGGCTAGAGGTGCATCAGATAACTTTTTTGCAAATGCACGTGCTCTAGCCACTCCTCCAACATCTGGTGAGACCACTACCAAGTCATTTGAACAAATGGTCTTACTTGCCAGGTAATCAAGTATCACAGGCTAGACATGTTGAGACAAAAAGGTATCAATCAATTAAGAAGAGAGACCTAATAAAATGGAATTGTCAGGACAAGAAGATTAGTTTCCGGGTCAAGTTGTGACTGTCTAGGATAGACTTAAGTCAGAATACAGGATCAAGAATTCCTACCTGGCCATACACATGATCCACTGGAATGTCAAAATATCCCATGGACTGTCCTGAATGCAGATCACATGCAATCACACGGTTCGCACCTGCCTCTGTGATCAAGTTAGCAACAAGCTTTGCAGCAATGGATTCACGCCCTTGAGTCTGATACAGATCATAATAATAAAACAAATAAGTGCACACAGAAATGGTAAAATAGCTCAAACTATTATATTGAAGAGAGCTTGAGGAACATATTGTTTTACCCACCAGCAAGAGAACAATAGTTTTATTAGTAAAATTCTAAAATATAGATGGGTCTAAACAATAACCATCAGACTTATTACAGTAATAAGGAATTTTAGAACATAAAATCAAATATTGAGAGCAACACACCAGGAATCTCTGCCAAAATATGTAAGTATTACATTACACTAGACATTAATGCATCTCTTCCTGAAAGTAGGTTTCACCTTTCTATCTGCTCTTGCATAACCGAAGTAAGGTATGACTGCAGTGATGTTTTTAGCAGAAGCCCTGCGGCAAGCATCAATCATCACCAGGAGCTCCATAAGATTTTCATTTGCAGGGGGGCAGGTTGGTTGCACTAAATATACATCACATCCTCTAACACTTTCTTGCAACTGAACATAGATCTCGCCATCTGCAAACCGCTTTATCTTTATTTTTCCAAGTTGTAGACCTAAATAGCTAGCGATTTCCTACCATGAAAAGAACAACACTAGTCATCAGCTTCTATGAGTATAGAGAAAATAGAAGAGGAATCAAACAAGAATTGCATAATATTCAAATGTCAAACAGTGAAAATGCCTGGAGTATAATTCAGTGCATCTTGTCCAAGTTTGTTAGAGCAAATATTATAAGAGGAACATAACAAGAAATATCAAGAAAAATGTTTACTAAGGTTCTCATTATCACAAATATACAAAGCATCAATTATTCAATGCAAATAGATTCCACCTTCAGAAGTTTTGGTTGTGTTAGTTTAGAAAAAGAATCATACAAAATTTCTGTTTGGTATGTTGTGCGAGTCAAATAATAAAAAACAAAAAGATAAAACAAAGTTGCATAATTTATCATAGATCATTGGACAGTACTATATTGCTTGGCATCCATCAGTTTGCCCTATTTTATTATACTTTCAGTAGTACAAACTCTACAATCAAGTAAATGCCCCATCCTCCTACATAAAATTCAAGGATTGACACCAACGTTGACAAAAGCAACAAAGCCACTAAACTACGACCAAACTTACCTGAGCAAGTGATAAATTTGCAGTCCCCGAGAAGATACGCAGTCTTGTATCATACTTAGAGCCAGCATTTACCATGCTCGGTACTGTCAGAGCACCTGGAAATGCATTCTCGTTGAGGAATTTAAAGTCTGGTGTCGATCCATTGTTAGATTTCAATGGCTCCACCAGTCTGCAGCTCTGCATCAATTCATTGGGTGCTTTAGACAACAAGAATGAGTCAATGAAAGATACATCCAGCACATAAATTAACAAGAAAAAGACGCAGAATGAACAACAAAGAAAAAGGTGCATTTGACATCAAAAAACAAAGAGCAGGTACAATAAAAGTACTAAACATATACAACAGTTACTGGGTGCAAATTCGCACCCATTTTGCTGAAGAATCTCTCAGCAACGACAATTGTCAAAAAAGTAACAAGAACAAGCTCAACATCCGCGGCCTTGCCCTTGGTTGGATTTGGTATGTGTGGAAATGAACGTAATAGTCGAATAGTGAGATACCAAGAATTCGAGAACCAAAACAGCGTAAGGCTCTTCGAGCTCTGCAACAGGGATCTCAGTCGACAACAACGAAAACAAAATAAGATTTAACTTCATCGAGAACTATTTAGGCTTGAAGGGCCCTGTAGTGGGATTTTCGGAACACTAACCACGGTGGAGCGAGGAGGGGAAATGCCGAAACGGGAGCGCGAGTGGCGTCGCGAAGTCGCTAAGCTCTCGCGATGGCAGGAGGCCGAATTGAAGGCGGTGCAGGTGGAGGAGAAAGCCAGGGCGTCCATGAACAGGAGGGATCGGAGATGAGCCTTTCTAGGGTTTTCCCGGGTTCGCAAGAGAGGTTGCCGATGGCAGCTCGGCTATTGGCCGACTGAGGACATTATATTAATACGAAACGGAGGCCCCGAGATATCAGGTTGAAAACACGCTTCTAATTTTCTAAATCAGATGGGTATAAATAGTAGGGTAAACATGAGAACAACGATGGACACGTGTCCGGTTTACTGTCTAATAAACAGCTTAATTATTTATATCCATAAACAGTAAAATAAAAATAAATAGAAAATATAACCAAAATTAACAAGATTTCTGCTAATATCCTAGAAGATTGATTGAATATGCCATGGGACCACATCCTTTACTTTTAAGGCAATCCATTAATTGTTGACCATCCAATTTGATGACATTATTGTATTGAATTGTTTCCTAGAGAAAACTACTATGCACTCGTAAAGAATAATAAATTTGTAGTTCAATTTTGATTTCAATTAGCGAATTTAAAAAATTGATTAAATTCCATTCGATTTCATCGTGGATGATCGATAATCGAAACTGATTATAATTCGATTTAGTTACCGATTTATACGCGGATAATCGATAACTAAAATCAGTCATAATCAATTATTATACATAATTATTAAGTTAATTAATGGTTGTTTAACTATTCTGTACTCCTTCGTTCCACGATAAGTGACGTTTTAGATTTTGACACAAATATTAAGATACTTATTTAATAACCTAATTTTTTGCAAAAAAAAAGTTATTTTTGACTAAATTACCCATGGTGTGACCCTTTAATAGCTTCCAATAAAGACTCTATTAGTTGACCTTTAATATTCTCTTGTATTGATGGTAGAAGTTTTTATTAGAGGTTAAAATCGGTAAAGAAAATTTAATACTCCATTGAAAATCTAAAACGTCACTTAATATGAAATATAAAAAAACTCCAAAACGTCACTTATTGTGGAACGAAGGAAGTATTTGTTTATTAACTAATTATCCATTTATTATCTGGTTAGTAAACGGATAACAGTATCTATCTAAAACAAACTAATCAATTTTGATTATTTGTCGAATAATCAATAATAAATCGATTTTGGTTTCAGATATTAGTTTTAAAAACAGAACGGTTTCGATTTCGATTAACGGGTTTTCAAACAGTTTCGATTAACCACAAATAATGTGGTTAACCGAATCGTTGTCATCCCTATAGAGTTTGGCTCCATATAATTTCTTTATAAAACTCCATATACGAATGAATCTAGTATTCTTAAGAATAAACGTAGCATGATTAAGATCGAACCAAAGTGTAGGTTCATTATTTCACAACACGGATTCGCTCTTACTATGTGTCACTCCTAGTGTCATTCATGGGTCAGGCTCGAGTCGGGATTAGAGAAAAAAATGGACTCAACCTAATTAAAAGTAATCATGCTTGGTTGGGTCGAATTTAGGATTTTTCAATTCTAAAATTCGACTTAGCCCGACCCGAACTAGACTCGTTCAAATTTAATACTAGTAAGAAAATTGCAACCTATTTCAGATAGGGTTCCATTCCAAGTCAAGGATAAGAGTCGAATTCAAAATTTATAAATTGATGGTATACAAAATAAGGTCCAAATACCCTATAATTACCCGGACCCACTTACCCCCTCAGCCGGGTAGCGTGGCCCCCATTGGTGTGGCTGGTACATTCCTGAGAGGTTCTGATACGAGGGGCCCACTCATGCCACTATCCCGCCGCCACGTGTAAAATGGCATAGTGTTTGTGTTAGAGCCATAGTTGTGGATTCACAATCCTTTGAGGAGAGACATCTAATATAAAACTCACCCTTTCGCTGAGAGTAGCTGGAGGAATCCGGCCAGCGCGAGAGATCGAAGCAAAGGTTTGCGATTCTCCTCTCCCAAATTTTTACTCGCTATCCTTTGCCAGTAAAAGGAAAAACTTGATGTTTTCTTTAAAGTTTTTACACAAAATTGGATGCGATTTTTACTGCATCCCTATTTTGTTGGGGCAATTGGAGCCTTCCATGCCTTCACTGTTTAAGTATTGTGCGTGAGTAATTGCTTATCGCTTATGTTGATTATTTTTATGTTGCAAAAAAAGCTTTCATTTGAAATTCTGGATTTTGCTTTTAAAATATCGATCAGTGTTCTTTGCTGATCTAAGGTGGATTTTTGTGTCGTGATACTAATTTTTTTATTCTGAAATAGTGAAATTATGAATTTTGCTTTTAAAACCTCGATCAGTGTTCTTTGCTGATCTAAGGTGGATCCTTTCCTGATCAGTGTTCTTAGATCATGATGAATTGCTCAAAGTTCTATCATTTGATATTACTTGAAATTAATGCAAATAAGTTTATTGTTTCTAGTAGAGTAGTTGTCTATACTAATTTTTATGTTGGCGATAAATGAGTGGTATTCTGACAGATGGCCTTAACCTCCCCTCGCTGTTGAGGTTTCTTCTGTATAGCTTCTTTCTTCTTCTCTTCTTTGTTTACTAGGTTATCCAACTTGCTAGCTTGTACCCTTTTTCTATTTTATATTATTATAGAATTGTAACCGGTGGGCTTATGGCTTCCTTTTATCATAAAAAGGAATTAGACTGCACATGGTTTGACAAAGAACAATTATATTTTTAGTAAATTCATGATTACTTGTGGCTCTGTGTGATAAATTAGTCTACATAATCGAGGAGAATGAATTCTAGTTTTCGTAATTGCTTCTCATATAGAAGTATAATTTACAAGTGAAAGGAGCTTAATGTATTTTCACCTCCCCCTCCACTTCTACTGTACCCTTTCTAATTGTTTGAAATGAATGAATTTTCCGCCGTTTCCTCAAAAAAACATATGACCTGAATACTACACTGTAAGTTAAAAGCAAATGAAAAAGTAAAAATAAAAGGATTTTCGGATAGAAAGTAATTTAAACATGTGTATTCGGTCAATTTCTTGAGATAATTGTCTTTTCATATTCGGATACTCATGTCATGTTTCTTTCTGTTTTGTTGATTTATTATCCTACATGTGTTTGAAGTGAATAGCAGCACACATTAATAAATGGGTGAAACAATGAACATAGAAGTTTCTAAGGAGGTTGCCAAGCCCACAGCCACAACAGTCTACATCTGGGACATGGATGAGACACTTATACTGTTGAAGTCTTTGTTGGATGGGACATATGCAGGGCATTTTAATGGATTGAAGGATACAAGAAAAGGTGTTGAGATTGGGAAGCAATGGGAGAACCACATTATTCACATTTGTGACGAATATTTCTTCTACGAAGAGGTTAGTTTGTGAAGATCTGCTTTGACCCCTGTCGTGTTCTGTAGATCTTGCTGTCTCCTTCTGTGCTTTCAATAGCACAGATGGGTTGTTGGATTGTTTGACCTGCTAACATGGACCTTTAGCATTCCTATGAACTCATTTTGGCTCTAACTTATTTGAAGGCCACATATTGACTTGATATGATTCCAGAGTAGCATATTTTCAAGAACTGGATTGGTGTAGCAATTAAAACTATGCATTGAATGAGGAGGTTTACTGTTTTCCTTTTTTTCACCTGCTCCCATGCAGATTGAGAACTACAATGAGCCATTTCTTGGTTCCTCGAGTGAATATGATGATGGACAAGACTTGTCAAATTATGTTTTTGACAATGATGGATTTAGTTTTCCTTATGATGATTCCAATAAAAGGAAACTTGCATATCGACATCGGTCCATTTCAGAGAAGTACTCACAGGTTTTGACAAAGCTAGCTTTTATGTTTCAGTCTTTTTCACATAAAAATTATGAATGTTTGTTAAAGCTGCAATGCTTCTGCATGTCCAATTCATTGCTTGTTTGTTAAAGAAGGCAACGAAATAGAAGAGCTATATGAAAAAAATGTCACTTTAAATGGTCATTATATCCTCATGACTAGAATTTTTGTAAGAATGTTTCTTATGCCATTTTAATTCCTTTTGCTTGTGGAAATTTTGATAATTTAATTGTTCCACCCCCGACTTACCTCCAAAAAAAATTGTTCCATCTTGGATTGGTGGTTTTAACTTTCCAGTTGAATTGTGTTATATTGTTTCTTTGAAATATAGATTACCTTGTCTACTGAATATCTTCAATTGTCTTACCCAACTTATGCTCACAACATATTTCTGGCTCTTTAAACTTTTTGAGATGCTGCAGTGTGAACTATCCCTATTGCTTGTATTTTTGTTAAAGAGGATAAATAAACTATGATAATGGAATGTCTTCGGGATACAACAGTTTCCACTTTCCAAAGTATTGTTCTATGTATTTTATTGTTGAAAGTATCTTTATCGTTTTATAGTTGTGAAATATTTAAGTTTATTAAGTTATTAGGGTTCTCTCCTTGTTTTTATCATTATACAGAAATATGGTGTCTCTGATGCTTCTGTAACTTTTGATTCTTTTCTAGTTTTCAACTCTTTTAAATAATGATTTTATACATATAGCTTTTGTTCTTAAACAAATAACTTTTGAGCCATGTACATCTCTATTGAATCTGATCAGATGTATATCTTCTTAGAACCAGACTACACCGTAATTGAGATTTAGAATTAGATTGAAATCATTGAACTGGCCTAATAATATGTAATGTGGCAAAGCTTGTCTATAGACTGTCATCTTTCTTTTGTTGAAAGGGACTAGTCTTTGTCATTACATGATTTACTCAACTATTCCTTTAACATAAATCCTCTGATGTCTGCATTTTGGTTAAATATATCTTGTTTTATGCATAGGATCATTTTGCCACTGTTTATTTGGACTGTAGCTTTTCAATTATTTAATCTGGGGCTCTTGGTTAATGCAGGGTTTAAACAAGGTACTTGACCAAGAGATGATTAAAATCTGGAAAGATCTATACTATTTGACTGATAAGTACACTGATGGATGGCTTTCTTCAGGTGTATGTTTTGAGTGAAAAATCCTGTTTAGTACAAGCAATTTTTTATTTTTCATGCCTTCTCATTGACCTAGACCTTTGCACACACGCATGAGGACATGATTTTTTCATCCATTTACCAATTATAAATTATTTTTAATAATTATTTAGGTGTGCAGACTTTGCTAATAGCATTATAACCAGCATGTACATGCATGAAATAGAAGCTCAAACCATCTATTTTAAAGTTTAAACCTTGACCTTAATCACTTGAAAAAAACATATATCATAGTATGATGGGAAAATGTTGGTGCAACTTTATTTCCTGAAGCTATGAATGATTGAAATTTGAAGGGAACGTGCAAAGTTAGAATCCCAGAGTTTGAACTCAATATAATTTTGCATAGACAGCATGCCTATTTTGTGGCCATGTGCTGAAAACGAGTAATTGAGAAGTGAGAATAGCACCCTGGCATTGATTGGGTTAGTTACAGATAGAATAGGAAATGTGAATTCTTTAGAAACTTGTATTTAAATGCTAATCCTTTTTTCATTTTGTGTATAGTTTAGTAATTTTCATCTTTGTTTACTGCAGGACATTCCCTATTGGAGCAAAGCTTGGGTAAAAACAGCTTATCAGCAAGTAACCTTCCATCTGATATGAAACTCGGATCCATTAGTACTAACAATAAAAGCATTAATGCTTTGGTTACATCAGGAGCCCTGATTCCTAGTCTTGCCAAGTGTTTGCTGTATCAGTTGGATGATGTAATCCCTGCTAATAGTGGTACATATCTCGACTATTTTCTCCAAACCTTGTGGATTCAGTTTGTTTAATTTGTTTGATTATGTTTGTTTTCTCTTTGAAGAGCACAATACAATTCTGAGTCTGACAAAAATTTCCTTCAGTACTGCTTAAACTTCTGCCTGCTCCTTCTCTAGTTTACAGCTCATGGGAAGTGGGGAAGCATCAATGCTTCTCATGGATCAAAGAGCGGTTTGGTGGACCGAATGTTCGCTTCTGCGTGATTGGAGATGGACCTGAAGAATGCGAAGCTGCACAAAAAATGAGATGGCCATTTATTAAAATAGATATGCGACGGAGCAGTCCTTGCCGGTTTCCAGGTCTTACTATGAAAATGGTTCAAAGTTATATTGAGGTGATATATGGACCACCAGATGCTGAAATGGAAGAAATGAATGAGTGAGTGATGAGGTGCCACATTACATTCACTGAACCTGTCATTTACTTGCTCAAATTTTAACCAAAATTGAGCTCTCATCCGGTGTGTATTTGAACAAATGAATCATAGAATCAATCATAAACTCATTCCTGAACATGAGGTATATGCTATCGCAATTCAGGAATTCCTGTAAATATCTAAAAATACATTTTTTGTACCTTTTTTAAAATTCTTAATTACTGATGGATACTGCCTTCTATTCGTGCCATCATCTCTCGCATTGAAAAGTTATCGACTTCTTTTGTGCTCTGCAATTGCATCTGCAACATTTCTGGCCAGTTCGGTTTTCAGTTATTTGATCAGAGTCAGTAAGTTTGAATGTTATCTTTGTTAGAATGTTGGATTTCCACGCTCCAGCAGCAAACCATAAAAATAGTGCTTAGCTGGAACGTAACAGGATATGATCATATTATTGTTCAAATTTCACAGTTCATGACTCAAGTCATGTCCATGATAATAAATGACCTACAAAGTATGAAGTATGAACTACATTTGCAGATTCAACATAAACAGCGGCAAGATTCTTCCGAGCTTCGCAAACCCAACCTTCTTTTCATCAAAATATTCACTTAAAACATGAAAGAATAAGCAAATCGTGGTGATAAACCACTATAGAATTTTTGGAGAAACACCGTAACCTTCATTAAAACCATTTGTTTAAATTAGTGTAACTGGCAACTGCTGTAATGTCATACATCTGCTTAAGATCATTATGAGCTTTTACAATCATTTGGATGCATAATTTTGTACAGGTAAAGAATATCCAATAGAGCAGTGATACAAAGCAAACAGAGTATAGACTAGGTTTGAATTACAGCAAAACCAATTTGATTACCAGCACTTTCATAAGCTGATGTATTCGTCTTGCACTTATAAGAGTTGACCTCTTATCATACCCACTGCAAACTTCCTTGGCACTCTATGCTCTGCCGTATGTTCCCATCTGCAACAATGACCTGGTTTCTCATGGCTAGGGCAGTAGGCCGAGTGTCATAATTTACCTCGAGCTTAGGAAGCACCACTATCTGGCTATCAGTGGTTGGTTTCTCAGTAATCACTTCACCTAAGAACTCATCTGCCACATCTCCATCTTCGTCAATGCGTAATCTCCTTGTGTACCACTTGAAACCCTGATGTAAAAAGAAAAAAATAAGGAAAAGATAAACTTGGGATAAGGAAACAAATACCCATCGTCCTAGAGAAATTTCGTAACATTATCAAATATCAATAATATAATGTCACTCGAGAAAGGAAGGAATTAGAAAGCCTTTCACAGACTGGAAAAATTAACAGCAATGTATTTGTCAAGAGCATCAGGCTAACTGATGAATCATTGTGGTTGATATTTGATCAGTAATGGATGATAAAACATGTGAAACTCAGATTATCAGGAAAACAATGTTTTGTTGGCATCTAATAAATGCAAAAAAATGAGAACCAAACAAAAAAGAAGACAAAAGGAGAACACTGAAATAGGAAATATAAGATCAGAAGATTACCAAATTCAACACAAGGATCAAAGAGTAGATGGAGTGCTCCTGCCAGTTCAGAATATCACAAATTTTACTGTGAGAAGGTACAATGAGGTAGAAATATATTTCTGGGAATCAGAATGATATCTTCACCTTAACGACTCACCCTTTTCCTTGTCAATATACTACAAAATATTTGGATCTCCAAGGATATGCGAAGTGTGTGCATGTCTTGGGTCTAAAGACAAGTATTCACACTTGTATTAGTAAAATGCAATCAAGATAAAGAGAAGAGTAAATTCTCGCAGTTGCTTCTGCAACAACTAAAAGCATTCAGGGATGCCAAGAAAATGGAAAATGCAGTTTTCACTGCTAATATCCAGTCCACATTACAAACAGCAAGGGGCAAGTTGGCAGCCTTCCAAAAATAAACAAGCACCAGAGAAATTAGCAATGTAAACTGCCCATGACAACATGGACCAGATTAGCCTACACCTCAACAGTTAAAAAATGGCCTATGCTTGGAGGAAATTTGTTAAATAAGAGCTAATTTAGTAAATATGTAACAAGTTGCAAGGCGTGTCAAGTTGTCAATGCTTAGTATTAGTAAAACGATTAGTAAGCAAATTATTTGTGAAATAGCTTTGAGAGCAGATTTTTCCATTTAGATTCAAATATCCATTTATTTCACTGTTCCCTTTTCTTTTGTTTACTTTGTTTGAATATGATTCAGCACTGACTATATTGCCTTATAATACTCAGTACAAACCCTCAATTTTGATCCAATTTTCAGAGGGAAAATGGGGGAGTTCCAACCAGAAATTTTTATATGTTCTTTTGACGAAAGAGAATTTTTTACATGCCATGGGAAATTTATATGTTTAAAAAAAATATGAAAAAGAAAGAAAAGAGAAGTACAAAATACTCTCAATTTTCATTCAATAATCATTATATTAGCTTCTCCCTTTGAACAACTAAAAGTTCATCTAAAAATTCTTGTCTCTGCTGCACCTTTGTTCAGAAACATTGTTGTTCGATATACTATCCATCATCTAGCAGTGAAGAATCCAACTGAGCTCTCCTACAACCTTACAGTGTTGGGAAATGTAGTTGCCTCGCATACGTACCTTGTAAAAGCAATTGTACCATCACAAATTTAATCACACCAAGGCATACTCCTTTTATTAACTCTTATTCATCACAGAGTCGCAGGATTACCAAAATTTTTACCAACGGTATATTGCATTCTCTTAACACTCATAATACATGAGAGTTATCCTATGTTAGACCCTCGGCATTCACAGATGATCAAAACAATCATACAACTCATTTTTCCTCATTACACCCATCCACACAAGATCGAGAGAAGGAAAGAAGAGGATCCACTGTATTAGGGCAAAATTAGAGGATGAAGAGCCCATTGGACATAACCAGAATCTGGCGTGAATTTTTAAATAAACCGCATGTCTTCAAGAATTAGGGGATAGGGCAGCGATTTCACATCTACAGGCCAATTCGAATGTCTCAAAAGGCAATTTTTGTCCAGTTATCCGCACTGTGAAATGAACTCTAAGCCAGTTCTGATGGAGTGATACACTATTAAGTCCAGTTCATTTCCAAGATTTAAACCAAAATAAAGCCAAAAAAACAGATGCCAATACAACCGCGCGATTCCACAAAAATATACAACAAAGTTAATCGAAAAGGAAAGCAATCGAGGGGGAAGAAGAAAAAGCCGTCACTTTTTTCAACCAACTGCAAACAGGATTTCGAGAATCAAGAGGAAGGTGGGAAGAAGAGCACCTGCACGCCGCCTTCACTGGGATCGCAGGGAATGACGACGGGGCCGAGGTTGGGCCTCTCCGCGGCGACGGGAAAATGCACACCAACCCCTCTAGAGGCGCCCGTCCTGCCGCCGCTGACCGAGTGGCGGGCATCCGCCGCCGCGGCCGCCTCCTCATCCTCCTCCTCCGGCGTCAACCCGAGAAAGCTCGCGATCCTTCGGAAGATTCCCATGGGATCCAATCACCTCCCCGCTGCAGTCTTCCCCTATCAACCAAGTCAATATTTTGGACACGGCCATTTGGATATCAATGGAGGATGGTAAATTATAGGCTTTGTTTTTTGTCTTCAAAATATTATATATATATATATATATAAAATTCTTCATTTATTAAAAAAAATTATTTAATTTCTTAAAAAATATTTTTATTTTCGTTTTATTCATCCGTTAACTTTTGAAGTTAAGTGCCAACATGAAATACTGACATGGATAAAAGAGAGACCAAACGAAAAAAAATAAGATATTTTAAAAGATTAAATGAAAAAATATATATTTTAGTAACCTAAAACATAACAATATAAATTTTAATAACTTAAAGCATAACAATATATAATTATATTTTTATTTTTTAAATATATATTTTTTCATCTAATTTCTTAAAATATTTTATTTTTTTTGTTTGGTCCTTCTTTAGTCCATGACAGCATTTCATATTGGCATTTAACATCAAAAGTTAACGGAAGGACCAAACGTAAATGAAAATAATTTTTGAGAAACTAAATAAAAAAATTTAAAAATAAGGGATCAAATAAAAAAAAATTATATTTTGAAGGACCAAAAATATAATTAAGTCTACCTATATTATATTTCTACCGTTTTATTTTACCTTTATTATATTTTTATCAATTATTATTATTATGATAAATGTTATCTTATCATCATCAAACCATTATAATATGATGATATATATAAATTAATTATATTCTTAATGAAATATTTTTATGGAAAAATACTTAAAATAATCTAATATTGTATCGAATTTTAACTATTTTAATAAATTTTAATGGCCTGATTACATATAAAATAATTTACATTATTGATGATAAATTTTATTATTAAAATAATCAAAAGGTTTGATAAATTTATTATTAAAATAATCAAAGGATCTAATTGAATGGTATTATGTTGCTTTAAAAGATAAAGAATTAATTAAATTGTTATAAAAGGATTGCAATACCTGAAGTGCATATTTATTTCATAGGATAAAGAATGATACGACAAAAAATAGATTAATATCAATTATTTGTTTAGTGCATGGACTATAAAAAAATAGAAATAAATAAATATAAAATTGATATTATATCCGATGAGGTACACCAAATTTAAATAATTCAAATCTAATCCTCATTCATCTATTATCAAATCCTATCTAACGAAGCAAACATACAAGAAAGGAATTACTTGCTTACTAATTAGTAATTTCTGTAAACAAACTTTAATGTTATTTTTTTTGGAATAATAATTAATTTAATAATATTTTTTTTAAATGACATTAGAGATTTTGATGCCATTTTTTATTCTAATTTAAAACTACTCATATTCTAATAGGAAAATAGGCCAATTAGAATAAGTCATGTTTTCAATTGTCATAAATGAAATTGATCCTTAACCTATGCCCTCTTAGCACTAGTTAAACAAATAGTTAATTAATTAAAGTTTAAAACTTGACTATTAAATCTTATGTCATTTAATTAAAACTATGCTAAGGTGATAGTGTGTCGATACCCAACGGTCCACTACGCTTGTCGTTTTAATTGAAGTTATTTATGAGTATGTAGGTGAGAAGTATTTGGTATAGTTATCACTTTTGACTATATCGTGATGCATTATTAAGATGATATCTTTAATAAATATTTTGTTGATCATGTTGTGATTCTCCTACTTAACATTTGCTAATCCTCATTGTTTTTGCCTTAGACCCAAAGGTTGAGGTGTCTATTGCTAATTAAAGTTGTGGATTGCTTGTAAACCAGTAAGTGTAGAGCTTTGATGACGATTGCTTTTACTATATCTTGTTTCATTTGTCTTATATATGGAGGTATTAATTGGAACTCAAAAGTACTATTTACCTTGAAACTTATATTTTGCAGTTGATTAGTTTTTTATTGAGACTTTATAATTATTTAATTTCGTGTATAATTCTTGTGACATATATACTTATGATTCATTTCTCTTAGTGACCAAAGTTTGGAATTTTCAAAAAATAAATCTTAGTAGTAGGAGACTTATGAGAAATATATTTTGTTGTTTGTCATTTGAAAACTACTTGAAAAATATTTTACTACTTGATTGTGTTTCTCATTGTGGTTTTCTTTGTGTGATTTAATTATCGTTGATTTGATTATTATTTTTCTTTTGTGAAGTTGCCTTCGGTATCGCGCTTCAAGCAAGGGCCCTATCGGGGGCGGGGTATCTAGGCTTGGCTGAAGCATGACATAATATGTCAGATAATTTAGTAAAATGGTTAATTAGATTCATCTCAAACATCCATAATAGTTGGATAAAATGTCAAGAGCAATATGGTTAAAAATCTAAAAAACTAAGGGAGCTTATTTTGTTCCTAATATATGATTAAAAAATAAGAGGCAAACTTTAATTATAATCATATACTTTTTTAGCTGAAGAATCAGAACATACAAATCAGTTTAATTGAGGCAAGCTGTACTCAAATACTAAATATGACACAAAAAAGTTTAAGATGAAGGATCAAATAAGATCAAGTATATATATATATTGTGATTTCATTTTTAAATAAACAAAAAACCAATTAAAAAAATTATTTAATGAAATATCATAATTTTATTAATTAATATCATATACTAATTACTATATTAGAGGCAAGAAACAATCAAACTTATTTAAGTTAAATTGCAAGAGAGATATCTAAAATTTCACCAATGATCTATATAGTTTTTTATAGGTAAATTGCTTTTTAAACAGATACCCAAACTTTCAAACATTAGCAACATTATTACCCTTTTGTTATTTTTCTTAACATAATCATTTCGAACAATATCATAAAGTATTTATGATTTTGATAAAATTCTCTAATATATATATAATATCATATCACAAATATTCATGTGCGCGCATTTTGTTCTTACTTCTTACTAAATATATATTATTCATAATATACTAAATAAAACACATCAAATTCTCCTGTTATTTTTAAGTTGGATCTTGTTAAACCTAAACTCATTCAGTATATATATATATATATATGACATATCATACTGATTAACTATATATGAAGATTTGCACAGCGCTATTAATTAATTTAATTTTGTCCGATGCATATATATTCAGTTGATTATATATTACTATGCATATATACATGCAATTATTTTACTTTCAAACAGTAAAAATTCTCCATATGGATAAAATTAATTAGTTGCAGAAAATCAGGAACGAATTGAGATAATTAATTTATAAACACTGTCATTCATAAAATTCTGCAATATTTATAATTGATTTCGACCAAGTTGTTTAAGCCTAAACTACAATCAATTAAAGTTCCCACAACTATTATAAATTAATTTAAAATTGACGGGAATAATAGTTATATATACAAGTGATGAATAATTAACAATGATAATAGATTTATAAATTACATGTATCTAAATGATGGGACTTGTAAGAATTTTGACACCTACGTCAATAGGGATATTAAAATCGGCGCTTACAAAGGTATCGGAAATGCGTTAGAAAATCGATGGAGTCGAATTTGACATATCGGTGTCTGACCATGTAACAATTTCATGGGTTGTCCTCGCCATCATTGCTATCGAATAGGCAGCTCTAATTCCCTGTCTATATAAGATGTATATATAATTTGGAAGTAAGATCATTTTTACATAATTACACCACTTTATAGAAGTGTAATTATTTGTAACAAGAAAGATACCCTAAGTTAACATACCATGTTTAAAAGGTGTCAATATATAATTAATGCCTAGGTTTAGGTGATAACTGAACATTTGCTTCCTTGTTTTAATTCAGGTGACGTTTGGTGCATTACTTTTTAGATTATCAAGTAATCTAAATTACCTTTCAAATAAATTGCCATAAAAAAAATTGTCGGTAATGTAAAATATAGTGTTTGGTATGCACAAGTAATGTTATGATAAGATTGCTAGAATTCACATAGACATATTTGGTATAATAAATACATTACCAAGTAATGAGATATACTTTTCGAAAATAACTTTTTCACAAATATATTATGTATTTATATATATAATATAATATAATATAATATATATTATATAACATAACATAATATAATATATTATATAACATAACATAATATAATATATTATAATATATTATAATATTATAATATTATTATAATATTGTGTCAAGGGAGAAGTCGTGGGAGGAGCAAAGAATTTGTAAAAAAACTAGAGTTTAAGGAGGGCAATTTTGTTCTAAAAATTAATTCAAGATTATTACTTCAGAGGTAATCCACACAGACACTTCTCCATTGAGCAATCTGGATTATTACTTTGATGACAATCTAGATTACTAAGGCAATCCACATTACCTGTACAAGTGAGACACCAAACAAGATAATGTGTGGGGTCCTGATAATTTAAAGACAAGATTGTCAGCAAATTTGGATGGATTGTCTCGTACCAAACGCCTCCTCAATGTAGCCAGCATTATTGGAACTTGGAACATAAAAGTTTGTCATATATATTCCACATTTAAGTTGAACTAAAAAACATTGCACCACTATTTTATGAGCTTTAATTTCAAAAAACATTGCACCATTTTTTTGTGAGCTTTAATTCTCTCTCTCTATATAGCTATTTTTCTAGAAAGAAATAAAAAATATTTTTATTCTCAAAAATAAAAATTTTATTCAATTTTTTTCTAAATCAGAAAGTAAATACTTATATACCTAGATTACTCTCCGCGAACCATTTTCAACTGGTTCGAGAAAATCATCTTAAATTCATAAAAAAAATAAAATATTCATAAGTAAATTACTTTCATAACTTGTATTATTAAAATAATTTTTTTAGAGTTGAAAATCAATTTTTTCACCATTTTTAACTGGTTCGACCAATTTTAAATAGGTTCAAAAAATTCATCCAAAATTCATAATAAAAACACAATAAGTTTTTTAGAGTTGAAAATCAATTTTTTTTCACCATTTTCAAATAGTTCGGCCAATTTTAAACCGGTTCCGCTAATTTCGAACCAGTTGAAAATGATGAAAAAAAAATGATTTTTAACTCTAAAAAACTTATTTTGCTGATACTAGTTATGGAAGTGATTTACCGATGAATAATAGATTTTTTGTGATTTTATTGTGAATTTAGGATGAATTTCCCGAATATGTTTAAAATTGACCGAATCGATTGAAAATGATCCGCGGAGAGCAATTTGAACATATGAGTATTTCCTTTGAAAAAAATGAATAAGGATTTTTAAATAAAAGCATATCTTAATTATTTTCTTATAAGAAATCGATGTATATATATACACATGAGAGGAATTAATTGATGAAGTAAATACTTCTATCAAATTAATCAGAAGTATTGCAGTTGAGATTGTAAGATGAAAATTAAGAGGGGAAGAACACAGAGGTAGCAGAAATGTAATTTAAGCCCATAAGTTTATAAATTGGAAAGAGTTTAGAGTTTCCATGAGTAATTAATAATTTAATATCAAACAAGTGTGAAGTTTCCGTGAAGAAGAACAAGTGAACAAGATGATTCTAATTACGCAATATGGAAAATATTAATGATCCTTACATCATTATCTAACCTCAAGATCGAGTATCCCACTCTCAATTCTCCGGCCGATGGACGGACCTCGATCTTGAAGAGTTGTAATTACCTATCGATCAATACGGCGGTCGGAACGGGGCAGCACTCCCCAGCCATCCGCTGTGTCCTTCCACCGGTGCCATCTGCGGCATGTTGAGAGGCAAATTAAGGAACTGCAGCCCTGGCGGCGGATCTGGAAATGAAGCTCCGGCACCGGCGCCAGCTGGTGCAGACGCGGGAGGCTGCATCTGTTGCGCCGCCGCCGCCTCATCCTCCTCTTCCTCCAACGGCAGCCGCTCATACGCGACGTTGCTAAACGAGGCGCCGACCACTATCACCGGTCCCGCCGCGACGAGCGCTCCCGCCACGCTGCCCCCAACGACCTGCCCCTGGCCGCCGGCCAGGAAGACGGCGAGGCCGGTGGCGCCCGGGGGCGCGGGCGGGGGGAGGAAGGAGCCCGAGAGCGACAGGATCTCGAAGTGGCCGTGGAGGTCGACGACGGCCGCGCCAGCGGAGGCGGCGGGCTGACGGAGGGCGACGCTGGCGACGGCGCCGCTGCCGCCGAGGACGCACACGCCACGCTGGCGGCGGCGGGCGTAGGTGGCGACGCAATCGAAGACGTCGCACCCGGCGCCGACCTCCAGGATGTGCGCGCGGAGGGCGTTGGCGCTCTCCCGGGTGATGATCACGGGCGGCTTCGGCCTGTTCTTGGAGCCCGCCGGGCGGCCGCGCGGGTGGCGGGGGACGAGGCCGTCCGGGCCAGCTGGGGGCGCGGCAAGGTCGAGCCCCTGGGAGCTCCACTCCTGCAGGGAGGAAGCGCCGTCAGCTGAGGCCGCATCGGGGGAGTTACCAGAGTCGAGGTTAGGGTGGGGGAGATGGAGGTAGAGGGGATGCAGGAAGCGGGAGGCTGTGCCGAGGTCAAGCCCGGCCATGCCCGGGTGGCCAAAAAATATAATTAACACTTAAAAAACACGTTAATTATTTCTTTTTCTAAAAACTTTTTTATACTTTACTATAATGAATACGTTTACACATATTTCATGAAAAGAAATAAAAGATTAAAGGTGTGGAGAAGGAGAGATGAAGGAAACATATAGAATGAGAGAAACAGTGAAGAGAACTGGGAGATTAGTGTTTGCCTCTTTGGAGCTTCAGAGACGACTCAAATTAAAGATATTAGAACACAGCAAAAGAAAGATGAGGTGTGGGTAGATGGAGTGGGGTTGATGATAAATGCATAAAATATTGAGGGAGAAATGAGGGAAAGAGACATAATCATTCAATAATGTCATGGTGATCGATGACTATGTCTGTTGAGGGAGAAATTGTTTCATTAAGGCCTGGAAGGGTTAACTAAGGTTAGGGTTAGGGTCAGGGTTAGGAGACTTTGCTCTCTTTTTCTCTCTCTAGTTGTTAGTGTGTCTAGTTACATCATGCATGGATATTAATTATTTTCTTGTCGGTTGATGTCAAGACTTTGCAAGTTTGAAGATAGGATTGGCTCGGATTAAAAAAGGAGGATGAAGTTGAGATCTTAGCTTTAGTTATGGCATGTGATATATTCTTGCTCAAAAACATAATGGCAAGTGGTTCTAATCAAAGATAAACACTTTGCAAATTACACTTTCTGAACTTAATGATAGAGAGGCAACTAGTTAGAGATTTTATTTCTTATTAATTTTAGAATATTATATAATCAAACAACATGAGAATATATCAGCAGTAGATATAGCTAGGTAACCCTTGAACAGATCGATTAATGGTGTCATTTCAATCTCATTAATGCAAACACTACTATACAGCAAAGCTCAGATTGTCAAAGCCCCCCACTAAAACAGCTAGCAGAAGAGAAAAAGTTTGAAGAGAACTTACATGCAGCTGGGGGTTGGCGAATTGAATTGGATGAAGTTGACATATATAGAATGTGAGTGAACCTGAACAAAAATGAACGAGTCTGAAGAAAAAGTGAAAGAACTGATCGACCATGTGTGTGAACATATAAAAAAATGAGTGAACTTGTGACTGCACCCCAAGTTCTGTTCAGGATAATAACAGAAGTTGGTGTGCATTTTAACTACACGTTTCTCTAACCCAGACTGGAGAAACATGCTATGATTAATTTACTTATGCAGTATCAAATATATACTCCTTGAATTTGTACCCAATAGTTGGATAGAATATATCTGAAAGACAAGTAGTCAATTAAAAGAAATTAGGCACGCTGTCAATTGAAGAAGATCTTCAGTTCATTCTTGTGACGAGAGAGAGAGAGAGAGAGAGAGAGAGAGAGGATATCAAATGGTGCTGCGGAGCCCCACGAGAGAGGAGCGAGTAAATCACGTGCGTCGCCGAGTCAAAGGCAATATATGGTGGGGCAGAGCCACCGTGGCCCTGTCGGCCACGAGGACACCTCGTCGCTTTCCTCGGGAATGCTTCCGTCACCTGTCCCCATACACCGAGAGAGAGAGAGAGAGAGGGAGAGACGGTGCGCCCGAAGATCCCGGGCGGCAAGCACAGGGGTAAGGGAAAGAATGGAAGAGATCGAGCACATGTAGCACAGTAGCAGAGAAGAGGGAAGCAGATGTATAAAGCCGGAATTAAATGAACCCTTGGCTTTTGCACTGGGAGAAGATTCCTCTTTTCCTCTCTCCGTGCACAGCCAGGTGCTTTGATGCGTGCTATTACTTGTAGTTGTTGCTGATGTGATTGTGACTTGAATGTGGTGCATGCATGCACCACTGTATGCAGACAATAGAAAAAATAGTTGGCATGCAGTAGGGGTGTAATCGAGCCAAGCCGAGCCGAGCTTGGCTTGGCTCGAGCTTGGCTCGTTTGGAAAATAATGAGCTCGAGCTCAGCTCGAGCTCGATCGAGCCTTGGTCTATTGGCTGAAGCTCGGCTCGAGCTACATTCAGGTCACTCGAGCTCGTTTCGGGAAAAAAATCAAATCCGGTATATAATATATATAGAAGGCTCGATTAGGCTCGCGAGCCGCTCGAGCCGAGTATAGGTTAGCTCGAACTCGGCTCGCTCATATGTCTGGCTCGGCTCGGCTCGGCTCGGCTCGAGTTCGATAAGTTTGAGTCGAGTTCGAGTTTTTATCGAATCGATCTCGATTAGCTCGTGAGCAGCTTGGCTCGCTTACCCCCGGCATGCAGCACAGCAGTCAGCAGCACTTGCAAACAACAATATGTATTTGCGTGTGTGAGAGAGATAGAGATCAGATCAGAGACTTTGAAGTTTACTATATAGTTTGTACTTCAGAAAGATAGAAGTGGCATGCAGGTGTGATCAAAGTACTTTCTATAATATTAATTAATATTCATGGAATTTATAGAACAGTACTTTGCCACGTATTGATCATAATATTCTCTCTTGTTGACGTACCCCGGCCCAAGTTTCCTCTCGTTTGTTCATCAATTTCGGCTTATTCATATTGCAAATAAAGGGCCATGCATGATGGTTCCAGGAAAGTTCCACTGACAGCAACTTGCAAACTTACCCAGACGTACTTTAGCTTGAGAAATTAAGCTATCGTAATAGGTCATCCACTTGAAAACGATTGACCAGTAAGATCAAATTATGATCAGCATTGTTAGCTTTCGTTGAATTAATATAATGGGTATAATTAACAGGGTATTGAAACAAAAGAAGTGAGGTACGTTGGTTATATAAGCATTGTACTGAATCAGTCAATTGGATATATAAGCCAAGCCCTCTTATGATACGTTGGTTTCGCAAAAGAGATTAGACAATGAGAGGATTTGATAATATAAGACTAGCTATTTCGTTGCATCCAGAAAAAACTCCACTTGTGGTGCAACAACGCAAAATGATGACCTCGTCATTCGAACAAAACAAAATATATTAATATTATCATAATAGTATATTTTTTTTAATATTATCATAATATTATAAAAACTTATTGTATAGTGCCTAATATTTTTTTAATGACTATCTAAATATATAACAACATAAATAATATTTTAGTCAACTAATTTTCATGTCTAATACCGTGCAAAAGAAACGCATAATAATTGAACAAGTCACTATCACATGTAACCATTGTCTCGTATTGTAAGTTTACATTGTCTAGTATCATATATTTACAAAACAAATACACTTAAAAATTTTCTCCCTCTCCTTTACATTCATTCAAACTTTTTTTATTTCAACAATCGGTTATTTGTCTAAAAAAAATGATATATCCTCCTAAAATTTTAACCTAATAATCCTCCTAAAATTTTAACCTAATAATCCTCCTAAACACCCAAGAATGACAAGCGACAAACATTAGGCTCTTGTAAGCATTTAATGTTTCTCATTCTTTGAGATTTACTTTTTCTCCTATTATGCCCTTGTTTTTCCTTCTCCTCCCACTAGATTCTCTTTCTTAATAGAAATATTTTACTTTTTATTTTTTTTCACACGTTACCATTATCTACGGTTAAATTAATTTTGGATTTAAAAAATAACATATTTTTTCTATCAAAAACATAAAAAAGGAAATATCGAATGAAGCAAAAAATAGATTAGGTGAATTTTCAAGCTCATCGTTAGGACCATTCACGAGTCGGGTTTAGGGAAAAAAACCGACCCGACCCGACCAAGTGTAATCGAGTCGGGTCGGGTTCAAAAAATTTCACCTTTCAAATCCGACTCGACCCGACCAGACCTAGATCAGGTCGGGGGCGAATAGTCGAATTTACCCGTTTAGGCAAAAATGAGTTTATAAAAAAAATAATTTTTTAAAATAATTTAAAATAAATATAAATAATTAGATAATTGAAAAAATTAAAATAATTTTAAAATATTTTCACACATTTTTTAATATAAATATTTTAGAAATAATTAAAAAATATAAATAATCGGATAACGATCAGAAGCTTCTCGTATAATTTTCAATTTACGACTATGATAATTAAGTCTAATAAAAATTATGTAAAAATCAAAATTTGTAAACGATAGAAAAAATGGGGTCCACTCACGAGAAAAAAAGGATTCATATTCGATGAGTTTGAAAATTTGTCTAATCCATTTTTTTTGCTTATTTTGCTATCTCTTGTTATGTTTTTGTTAAGAAAAAAAATGTGTTTTTTTCCTAATGGGAAATTGGTTTAACCGCATGTAATGTTGGGTGTGAAATAAAATAAAATAAAATATTTATAATGGTGGGGGATGTGAAAAAAAATTAAAAAATATTTATACTAAGAAAGAGAAGCTAGTGGGGCAACATGTTGAACGTTGCCTAGAGATCTAGGGTTTGAACCATAGTATTATCACCTATTGTGACTTTCTATCTTTATTTTAAAAAAAAATTTCATTTTGGGTAACATCATGTATGTTGTCTAAAGATCTAGAGTTCAAACCCTAGTATATATGGTCAACTATTGTGACTTTTTTCTTTGTTAGAAAAACATTGACCTATTAGGAAAAAAAAGTAAAGAGAATCATTAAATCATTACAACATCCTATTGTTTGCCGCTTGTCAACCTTAGAACTTTAGGAGGATTATTAGGCTAAAATTTTAGGAGGATATAACATTTCTCTTTGTCTAATATTTCCTTCCTCTTCACTTCTACCGAAATTTATATCATTACTGGTTTTCATACTTTTATTGATCAAATAAGAACATCACGCTTGTACGATCAATTGAAAATTTAGTATATTATATATTCAAATTATTTCAGTTATAAAAAATTATAATGATGGCAAGTTTGAAAAATATTGACATTTATTTTTTAATCTCTTCTTTAATGATAAAAATGTGAAATCTATTTAAGAATCCAAATAAGAAATGTTTTATATTCACATACTATATTCATGTATAAATTTACGTTTGTATAAATAAATTTGAATATAAGTCAACTGTGTGTAGCATAGTTGATGACGGGGCGTATGCAGGTATGCAAATAGGGGATATTTTGTCCCCCATTTTTGCTCATTTTTTTGTAAAAATATATATTATATTTTGGCCCCCACAAAGTTAGTCAAGTAGTCAACCTCATTAACCCAATGACCCCACCGGCCCACCCCAAATCCCTCTTAATCTCCTACGCAGCTGCCCTAATCACGAGATGCAAGACGCAGCTCGAGGCCTCGAGCGACTATTTCTCCTCTTCTCCTTCCGGTTGCCGTTGATTACCGTTGCCCACCTGCCGATTGTCGCAACCCTAATCCCCAAAGTCAGTCTCCGTTGATTGCCGTCGCCCACCTGCCTTCTAGTGCTGCTGCCCACCGCCCACCTCTCTATTTCTCTCCGTCGCCCACCTGCCTTTTGGTGCTGCCGTCGCCCGCCGCTCACTTGCCTTCTGGACCTCTTGTGCTATCGCCGGTCGCCGCCCACCTGCTTTATGCCCTTCTGGACCGGTGCTGGCGTGCTGCCGTCGCCCGCTGCCCACCTCTTTAGTTCTCTCTACCGCAAACTATTATTTATACGATTATACAACCACATTTCTTTGTAAAGGTATGCTTAATGCTTCCCCTTCGTATATCTTCTATATGTTTGGTAATTTGACTAATTTCATTCTAATTTCATATATGTTTGGACGTTTGGTAATTTCATTCTTTGTTGATTTTTTTTGTTGACCTTTAAATGTGTTGGTACTTGGTAGATACCCATTACTCTTGAATGTTTACAACCACCTTGTAGTTTGTACAATTACTGAATTTTACTCATGACTCTTGAATGTTAATCATATATCTACAACCACTAGTAGATATTTCACACTTTGTTCATCTTTGTTGTATCATTTACAGCCACCCGACTCTTGAATGTTTGGTATTTGGAAATCAATTTGCAAATAAACACTAGTGTTGCATTATTCCAATTTGATAATTTCATTCTAATTGCTTTATGTTTTCATTTTAGATGTTTTTATTAGCTTATATTAGACAATGAATATATTGTTTAGTTCATTCCATTTCAACTATTAGTTTCTTCCATTTCAACTATTGGTTTTTGACTTTCCATAGTTTTAATGTAGTTTGGAGCAAAAATCCGCTTAGTGCCTCATTTTGAGACACTTTCTATATTAAAACCATGCTTAAAAACATATTTGAACGATATCATAAACGACAACGACAAGAGTCTTCTTCATCAACTCCAACCTCTGATGAGCTTCCTCATCCACTTCCAATTCCAAGTGAGCCTACTCCATCCGTTAATGAGCCTACTCCTCCATCAGCTAATGAGCATACTCTTCCATCAGCTAATTAATGAGTCTAGTCCTCCATCATCTATTGAGCTTACGCCAAGTTTGCCACATTTATCAAATACACAAAGTATGTTTGACATTAATTCACTTAAATCTGATCCTGGATTAAAGAGAAAGATCTCGGATTTTCATTCGAATATTCGGGATGAAGGAGAGCATATCTAGAAAGAGGTCCTTGTCGACCTCATATGGAGCAATATCATCTCAGAAAAGTTGGAGGAGCATTACGACGATTTAATTCATATTGGTATAAGAATTATAGTTGGATGGAATATAGTGTGGACGCAGATGTCGTGTTTTGCTTGTGGTGTTACTTATTCAAGAATGAAATCGAAAATGTTGCAGGTGGTGATTCATTTGTTAATGGAGGATTTGATAGTTGGCACAAAATAGATAGATATGATAAACATGTCGGTCTAGTCAGAAGTGCTCATAATCAAGCTCGAATTAAGTTTGAGGATTTAATGAATGAAAAGTGCTCAATCCAAACCACTTGTTACAAGCAATCTGATCAAGCAAAACGTGAGTATAGAACTCCCTCTAACCGTCTCAATTAATGTATTGAGGTTTCTTCTTCATTAAGGTTTGGCTTTTCGTGGTCATGATGAAAGTGAAACATCAAGCAATAAAGAGATTTTTCTTGAACTTTTGTCATGGTATGCCGAACGAAGTGATGATGTTGATTCTAGGTGATCAATATTTTTCTATATTAGTTGATGAGTCAAGTGATATATCTTAGAAGGAGCAATTGGCTATATGTTTGCGTTTTGTTGATAGATGTGGAAAGGTAACTGAGCGGTTCCTTGGACTTGTGCATGTCTCTAATACTACTGCTATGTCTCTTAAAACTTCGATCTTTTCATTACTACTGGAGCATTCTTTGAGTCCATCTAGAATTCGAGGCCAATGCTACGATGGAGCTAGTAACATGAAAGGTGAAATCAATGGCCTTAAAACTTTGATCATGAAGGAAACTCCATCTGCTTATTATGTTTATTATTTTGCCCATCAACTTCAACTGACACTTGTAGCTATTTGTTCAAAGAACGATGATTGTGTTTGACTTTTTGAGCAACTTACAAATTTGTTGAATGTAATCGGAGTTTCTTGTAAGCGAAAGAAAATGCTTCGAGTAAAGCAAGCAGAACAAGTTGCGGAAGAATTATGTGTTGGTGAAATTGAAAGTGAAAGTGGTTTAAATCAAGAAATTGGTTTGAGGAGGTCAGTTGATACTCGTTGGGGATCCCACTATAAGACACTTTTGAGCATCCATTATATGTTTTCGTCGATATGTAGTGTGCTTCACACACTTGGAGAAATTTGCTCGCATTCAAGTGACGGGATAAAAGCTCAATCTATTGCATACAACTTAGAGTCATTTCACTTTATTTTTGTGGCTCGATTGATGATGTTTATTTTTGGTCTCACACATGAAGTAATTTTTTTTTAAATTTAAAGATCAAGATATAGTCAACGCTATGTCACTTGTTATATCAACTAAGAAGAGATTGCAGATGATGAGAGACGAGAGATGTGAATCTCTTATGGATAAAGTGTGTGATTTTTGTGCTAAGAATCACATTGAAGTTCCTAATATGGATGATGCACATGCTCCATGGGGGAGAACAAAGAGGGGAATTCAACAAGTCACAAGTTTGCACCATTTTCGAGTTGAAGTGTTTCTAAAGGTGATTGATATACAACTTCAAGAGCTAAACAATTGTTTTGATGAGGTCAACTCAGAGTTACTTATTGATATGTCTTGCTTGAGTCCTAAAAAATCATTTGCTACTTTTGACAAGAGAAAATTGATGAAACTTGCGAAATTTTATCCTAATGAGTTTTCACCTATTGATTTGTTAGCTCTTGAGTTTTAACTTGAAAACTTTATTTATGATATGCAAAGTGATGAAAGATTTTCTGCACTCGATAAGCTTAGTGAATTGTCCGTGGAGTTTGTTGAGACAAAAAAAACACAGTATTTTTTCAAGTTTATTTGCTTTTGAAGTTAGCTTTGACTCTTCTAATTGCGACAACAAGTGCGGAAAGAACTTTTTCAGCAATGAGCTTTGTGAAGAATAGAGTGCGCAATAGTATGAGCGATCAACTGTTGAATGATTGTTTAGTAACTTTTATAGAGGCTGAAATATATTCAAAGGTTACTAATGATGCTATCATTAGTCGTTTCCAAAATATGAGAAGCCGTAGATGACAATTGTAAGATGTAGTAGGTCGCTTCTTTTTTGGGTTGTTGATCTATGTATTTTGATTATTTTATGTTAAAGGTACTTTTATACAATTATACCCAAATTATAATTGAACATCATAATTTCAGTTTTAAATTTTTTATGTCTCCCATTTTTAAAATCCTGCATACGCCCCTGGTTGGTGACAACATATAGTATGTTGCTTAGAGATATAGGGTTCATACTATAGTATGATTACCTATTATGATTTTCTATATTTATTTTAAAAAATTAAATAGAAACAAAAAAGAAAGAAACTCAATTTTATTTTTTGAAAATTATTTTTAGAAACAATCATACATTTTTATATACTAGTGAATTAATCTTCTTTTAACTTATAAAAATATTTTCTTACAATAAATAATTTGTTTTCCTCCCTCTTTAAATTTTTTCATCCAAACACGTCACTATTTTCGCAAGTAATTTGACAAAACACAAAGGTTACATTTAATGCATTGCTTGATAATATTATATATAATGATATTCCACGTTACCATAAAATAAATTGCTAGTAATATAACATTACCGAATTTGATATATTTGATCAATATATATGATAATATAATTTTGTATTTTTTGACTTCACAACAAATTACCAAAAAAACTCTTAACGGATATGATGATGCATTGCATGGAGAATAATATATGAAAAAGAAAGATAATGTTGAAATTTAGAATTACTCACCCCTCATAGAGGCTATCCAATGTGAATTACCAGTAAAGTGCCCAGAACAAATATTATAGGTTAAAGGGCAAAAATGCCTTTGAACTTTAGCATAATTAGCAAAAAAAATTTATGAACTTTAAAAATATGCAAAAAAATCTCACGGACGAAAACTAACAAAAAATCTCATGTCGTCATCTCTTCATTAATTTTTTAACAGAATTCCACATCAGTGTCATGTGTCGACATCGTATTCATTCACATATAATTTATTTTTCATGTCATATTTAATATTATATATATATAATTTTAAAAAAATTTAAACAAAATCTCTCTCTCAACTTTTAGTGCTATACAAAAAACCTTATGAACTTTAATTGCGATTCAAAAAACCCCTAAACTTTGATTGTCGATAAAAAAAATCACATGAACTTTAATTGTGGTGCAAAAAAACTCCTGAACTTTAATTATGATGCAAAAAAACCTTAAACTTTTACTGTTACATTTCAAACATGTACGCCAATAGATAAAATGCAAGTTCAACAAGATAATATTTAGAGACAATGAAATGAGACCTTGTCATTGTCTCTAAACATTCCACGGAAGCTTTAATTTTTTATCCCCAAAAAATATTCTAATGCTTTTAAATTTCAGATAAATAGCAGATAAAACATGAAAAATAACATGCTAAGATATAAAACCATAAGCCTCTATATCTTAACCAAAATGTAGCTAGGGGGCTTTACCTTTAGATGAGCACATAGAGTGAATAAGTTCATAAGAAACTACAATGTTGTTATGTATGCTTCTACCTTTGACAAAAATCGTCTATTGTGATTGCATTTTATCTACTCTCATACATGTTCGAAATGTAATAATATAAGTCCATGAATTTTTTGCATCATAATTAAAGTTTAGGAGGTTTTTGCATCGCAATCAAAGTTCATAAGTTTTTTTGCATCACATTCAAAGTTCAGATATTTTTTTGCATTGTAATTAAAGTTCAGGGGGCTTCTTTTCATCGCAATTAAAATTCAGTGATTTTTTTTGTATAACACTACAAGTTGAGAGAGATTTTTTTTTAAAAAAATATCTTTTGAGATTTTTTTTAATTTTTTTTTGTTTAAAAATTTATTGAATATGACGTGGGAAATAAATTACATGTAGACGAATGAGGTGTCGACACACGACATTGATATGAAATTCTATTAAAAAGTTGATGGAGAGATGACAACAATGAGGCTTTTTGCTAGTTTTCAATAGTTTGTGATGTTCTTTTGCATGATCTTAAAGTTAGTGAATTTTTTTGCTAATCGTGCTAAAATTCTAGCATTTTTTTTCCCTTTACCCAATATTATAATGTGTGTTTTGGGAATTTAGGGCAAGTCTATGGCAAGAGGAGGAGTGTAGGTAGGTGAGGGATGAATAGAAGAATAAGTAATGATCATCAGATGAGATGGAGGGTGGAGATTGCTATCACGTGGCACTTAGGAGGGGAGTTCTGCACACGTGAGAGTTTTACCGTTAAGTTACTAACGGGCGGGCTAACGGAGATGAGTTATTGGAACAAATAGTATAGTTGCAGAGGATTTTGTGCACATTTAGTAGTTTAGGTAGTCTTTGCGCACATTGACTATAGTTGAGAGAGACTCTGTGTAATTTACCCTTATAATGGTTGATAATGTAGATAGATTGCTATATTTTTTTAATTGGAAAGTGAGACCCTAAAGGGCCACACTATATATTAAAGTAGAATAAGTTACAAAGACTTAGTACATATCACCTAGCGTCGCCAACCATAGGTTTAGCAAAACTAAACTACCCTATTTATTATGGAGGAGCATGAAATTTGATGTCCATCTAGAAAATGACTTAATAACAATACCAGGGACCAAAAACTCAAAGTCCCGAACAACTTTTTTAAGAAAACCATATTCTCTCCCAAAGATCGGTGCATGAGTTGATAAGGTCATTTAGAATAGGAATCTTATCTATGAAGATAATCGAGTTTCGCAGAAACTAAATATTTCTACTTCAGATCATTGCTAAGCTTCTAATTTGTTTGTTTGCTTCACATAACATTTTCGAATCCCCAAACGGATTTCCATTCCTCGAATCGACACTTTATCCAATAGAATTTTTCAATCATTGACGGTGAAGCCACAATGTGAGATTAAGTGTTCAAGATCCCCACTCGCATAGTTACATAGGACACAAGTATCATCTGAAAAAAAAGAACCACGGTCTATGAATCTCTTTTTAGTTGGAAGTCGTTTCTTTAGAATCAGCCATGAATGAATTTTGAACTTCAGCAATATCTTACACTTCCAAATATTTTTAGCTACGTCCCATTTCACCACGGAGTCCATATATTTGAAGTATATAAACGTCGTGGAGTAATTTTCATTTGACTCCCACCTTCAATGAATAATATCCTGAGGGGACAAAGGGCCATAAAGTTCTAGATAGATTGTTCTACGCTAAACACTTCGAAGTTTTTATCTCGTTACTTTAGAAAAAAAATGAAAGTGTAAAATTAATCTTTTTAACTCTTCGTTTGAAATCAAAGGGAAGTCCCACGCGGTTTGACGATGCCGTCTATAATTCCCCCTATCTCCCTTGTGAAATTATCCACCTACCGCTAAGCAACCCGTTTGACTGCTCGTCAAAGATCCGAACAAGTGAACAACACAGCTGGTAATGCGATCTGGTTAAATGTTAATGATTGTAATTTGCAAAGAAGAAAACAGCCCAAAAACATTTTCTATTTCTCATTTGTTTTACGTCGAAGCAAACTGCAGCGTTTTGGTTTGCCACACATTTGTCCTCCTCGTGATTCCCGCTCTCTCTCTTTCTCACACGCTCTCTCTCCCCAAACCCTAGTATCGATCGCGATTTCCGACCACTCCATCAGGAGCTCAGATCCGTCGTCCCTACCGCGGGGAACCGGCGGCCTTCAAACCTCCACTCCCCCGCCTCCGCCATGTCGCGGGCTAGGGTTCCCCGCCCGTCTCGCGGCGGTCCGGGGGCGGCTCGCACGGTCCACGAGAACTGGGAGCGCCTCGTGCGCGCCACGCTGCAGCAGGAGCAGCTCCGCGGCGCCGGCCAGGGTCCCAGCGGAGGGACCGCGGAAGGGATTGCCGGCGACGTCCCCCCGTCGCTCGTCTCCTCCAACATCGACCTGATACTGCGGGCCGCAAATGAGATCGAGGACGAGGACCGCAACGTCGCCAGAATTCGTGAGTGCTTTTTTTGCTCTTGCTTAAGAAGCTTGAAGTACTTATATTTTAGCATGAATGTGCGCTTTGAAGCTCTACCTAACACTTTTATATGGTACCAACTTCGGCGGACCATCAGCTAATCGTTACTCGGTCTAGTTTAGCTGCCACCAAAGTAAATGTTTGCTTTGTATCATTAGTGGTTCGCGGATTTTATTATTAGTATAACACACAAGATATATCCATCAGCTAATCTTTACTTTGTCTTGTTTAACTGCCACCAAAGCAACTGTTTGCCTTTCGGTGGTTTGCAGATTTTATTTTTAGTATAACACCTAAGACATATATCTGAACTTCCTATGTTCCTATTATTGGCGGTATATGCTTATGAAAAATTCTCAATTTCTAGGTCTTAAATGCTTTACTAGAATATATTGGACTTAAAAGAATGTAGTTGAAAACTTGAAACACACAGAGTAAAGAATTTTAATGAGCAATTGTAGAAAGCACAATATCATATTATGTGTATTTCTACTGGTTGTCATTTATGTAATCATATTCCAGCTAAACCAGATATTCAAATATAGAAACATTTTATTGGTTGTTTTGTTAAAACATGAAATACCTTTGTCATGGTGTGAAGGTATACTAGGTACCATTCTTCTTGATTTACTTTGGTCATCCTTAGACCTTGAAGTCTGATGTGCCATTGGTTTACACCAATCTTCCTTTTGTTGTTTCTTTGGATATTCTTATCCAAATTGGGTAGCAAGTTTTAATAGGACAATCATATGAAACTGAATTTTTTGACTCAACTAGTCAAGCATTTCATTTACATGTAAATTTGTTAAATGCAGAGTGAATCATTGGTCTATTATCCAAGTTACTTTAGTAGGTTGCTTTTAAGGGTCCGTTTGCTATACAACTCCAAAAACCCAGAAAAAGTTATTCCTAGGATTTCAGTGATCATGGAAGGATGTCTGAATAATTGAACCCAACTAAATTCTCCTACATCAGTGTCAGAAGGAAATTAAATATCGTGTCATAATTATTCCAATTTCTCAGTCCAGTACCTAATATTTCATCAAACATTTCACTGGCATGAATTCTAGGATGGTTCATCATTTTGCTTCCAGCACGGCTTTGGCTCCATGCTTATTGTCATCGGACATGCGATGTTTTGTGGATTTGGGAACTACTTTATTTATTAAAAAAAATCTAGAAGGGGGACTTGTAAATGAGTGTCTCATTGTGTGTGCGTTTTCTTTCAGCAGTCCATCCACTTTTATGTAGGTGGATTTTTTTTTTTATGGTTTCTTTTGTCTGTGTGCTGTGTCAGGAGTCTATATACTTTTGTTATTCGGGAACAGTGTCTGTAACATTTCATTTTTTAATTGAAATTGAAGCTTATCATTTTACTGAAGATAGTGGTATCTCAGCCTTTTTGCTGTTTGTTTTCTCAGTCTGTGAGCAGGCATACACAATTGCACAAGATCTAGATCGTAGCAGTGAAGGCAGAGGGGTCCTACAATTCAAAACTGGCCTACAGTCTGTAATCAAGGTATTTGATAGTATTTTATGCCAGTACTTTTATTGGAATTGTTGTTTTTTGCAATTAATTTTATATTTTAGTATTTTACCACACACTTCCATCAATTCTTTTGCTCCATGTTCTGCACTTTTTTTCTTATTTAACATAACCTATTGCAGCAAAAGCTTGCGAAAAAAGATGGAACTCCAATTGATCGGGAACATGATATTGACCACTTGTGGGAATTTTACCAAAGGTTTAAGAGGCGTCATCGAGTTGACGATATTCAAAGGGAGCAAGAAAGATGGAGGGAATCAGGAACATTCAGTGCAGAGTATGTCTTTTCTTACTACTCCAACCTTTAAAGGTTCAAAGTCAGATAGTTCATTTTCTAATTAATTGGTATGCTGAAACAGGGAAAACATGTTATTCTTTTTTTGTTTTTATATGCAACATAGTTTAGACAAAATGAAGAAAAAGGATATCAAGCTAATGAAGGTGTCTGGGATATATGTTTATCTGAAGATACTTTATTTAGAAATCCCTAATTAAATGTTTAGCTTACAAGGAAGATCATATCTTAGAGCAAATGTAGAAACAAAGATACTTTAAATTTAATTGAAGAATGATTCTTTGGCCATAAATTAAGTTTTTGAAAATGCTTCATCCTTTCTTTTTTGTACTAAGGTTTATATATGAAAAATGCTTTAGTGATAATTTTTTTTCCATCTGTGTGATAGTAGTGAGGTAAATTTCCCTAGAATTAATTTAACTGACGTGAGGTTAAACCCGGTATGATGCCTATTGCGTAAGAACCCAATCACAAAAATATTTTGTCTTCATACATCTGAACTACATTATATATCCTGGCATATCATCCTCACATTTCTCGTACATCACTCATTATAGAAGTGCAGACGTTACTCTTTTTATCAAAGGAAATGTTCATGTATTGCTGTGATTTACATAAGAGAGAATTGTTTTAAATAAGTTCTCCTTCCAAAATGTTTATTTGATAGGCCTATTCATAATACTTAAAATATATCTCCAGAAGATCTTTCCCGTTATTGCTATCCTACATCTGATGTCCCACGTTTGAATGTTTGATAGATAGTTACTCACAATCAAAGGGATGAATTATCTACAAGCTTCAAAGAAAGAATAGTTTCATGTTTGCCAGTTCTTAACTTCTTATTGATGCTGACTTGTGTCTGATCATATCCAGGTTCACAACTAGAAAATAGATTTTTGGTGACTTGAAGTCTTTAATGAATATTTTAATTGTACGCTGACCTTGACTTTTGACCCACAACATATATGTTGTAATTGTCTCAAACTTATCTCTATGTTCATCTATCATTTTCCATCCACTAGAATGTTTACTCAGATAAGACTGACATATCCTGAATGTGTCGCATAGCTGCGATTGGTGAAGTGAATATGTGGGGCTGTCTGAAAATACAGAAAAATAGACATTTTGGTAGTACCTACTAATCATGGTTTAAAATCTCGGTACCGGTACTGTACCGTACCGACACACGGTACGGACCGGTATGAAAATGCATACCGGCCGTTTTTTTTTTTTCGTGACATACCGCCATATACCTCCCGGTATACACAATATACCCGATTTTTTCAAATACCGGGTATATCGTATACCGGAAACCTAAAAAACCGGTAAATACCGGACTTACCGTACCGTACCGACCGAGATTTTAAACCTTACTACTAATACTATAAGCGGGGTCAAATACTGGTTCCATACTGGTTTTAGTGTATGCTTGATATGTGTGCTCTTAGTACAGAGCATATTTGCACCGTTGGTACCAACTGATGGTAAGTGAAGGATATCTTCTTGGATGATTTCAAGACATTCAAAGGCTTTGTGTGAAGACATTGAGAGGCAGGATATGATTATTCATATTTGTGATATAGTAACTTAAAGAACATTTGAGCTTATGTAAAGAAAGTTAATGAGTGACACCCTTTGACATAAGTACTAAACATGTGTTATGATTCAGGATCCACAAGATTTTATGATCTCAGATTTACAGGCGAGTCAGTGCAATTGTACGTTGTAAAGGGGGCAACTAGAGCTCCATTATGGAGAGAATCCACAATCTTCCCGAAGTCATTCGGGCAACAAAACTCTGATCTTGATGAACTCGTTGAAGAGACTACACGAACTTGAGAGGGAAGGGGAGAATAGCTTTAACGCATATGTTGAACTTTTCTTTTCATTGATAGAAATAAATGTATTTATACAAACTCAAACTCATATCTTGACTCTTTTCCTTACACTTCTCATGACTTTACTCAACTCTTCACTTCATGAACATGAACAGGATCCAATCCATGAATATATCAGTTCAACGGCAATACATGACTCTGTCCTTATCAGGCAAACGCAACCTGACACCTATTATAGTTAACTATCAAATAAAGATAAGAATATAAGTAAATATAACACTACTGAACTAGATAATTAAAGACATCTCCAACTATTAACTAATGGCATCTCCTACAGTCCGCTTGGCTGGCTTGACCCACTTGCTGATCTGGCAATGGGGGTCCATAACAGCTTGGTTTAGAAATCAATCAATTCTGAGGAATTTTTATCGCTTGACCAAATTGATGTGAATTTCAACCTTGACTTATTGCATTACAAATTATTGTGCATTTTTTCAATGATGGTTTTTTTATTTGTCTACAAGGTTCCAAATACTTTACCGTACTGCCTGATACGGTTTTTGGAACACCTGGTGCCCGATACACCCGGTACCAGGTCGGTACCGGGTGTACCAACATATGCAGCTCGGTACATGCGGTATTTATCAAATACTGCCCATACTGGGCGGTATTCATAAGATATCGGGCAGTACCGCTAGGTATCAAGCAATGACTCTTTTAAGAGCTGTTGGGCACTGTATCACAACGGCTCTAAACAACTATATAGCTCTACTTCGACCATTGCACCCAAGATATCAATCACGGTGGTTGGCAAGGAGGAACAACCAAGGTGTACGAGAAGAGAGTGAAAGATCGCTGTCAACAAAAACCAGGTGGACTGACAGCCTTGCAAGATTACCATCATGACAGGGTGAGTAGCTTGCAAGAGGTTTCAGACTCAATCTACTTTGTATCTAGTACCTACTCACATGACGGATAGATGGACTAGTGCTTGGGCTCCCACGAAAGAATCTCTCGTGTCAATGTGGTATTCTAGATACCAAAACATTATGACTTAAGATAATTTTCAGATATGGGCATTGGAGATCTACGATATCGACCTTAGTCGTGTTGGTTCCCGAGAGATGACTACTTTTTACGACGGACGTCATTCGTCCGCATTTTAAACCTTGTATTTATGTATTTGACAATTAAGTTCTGAATTTTATGGATATTTTTCAACATTTCTTGGTCAATTATGATGTATTATAGTGGTATTTAACAACAAAAAATAATTTTTTTTCTCTCGGTTACCATTTTCGGGACCAAGCCGTATTGAGTGTCGGTACAGTACCGGTCAAGCACCGGTATCGGTACCGGCATCGAGATTTTGAACCTTGTTTGTCTATATAGATCCTTGTATTATAGTGGTCTACTCATTTTCTAAATTTGTAGTTTTCTAGTTTTCATGTGCATGGTGTAGTGAGATTTTTGAAAATATAAAAAATGTCACAATCACTTTGGGATTCTTTACACATGTGATAAAACTATGTGCATGTTCCTATGTGATTACTCAATGTGCACAAGGTTAAGATTGATTAGAAAAACAATCACTGATCTGGCTTGCACCAATTGAATTTAAGTCATATTTTCTAGTTTTCTGGCATCTCATCCATAATTTTCTTGTCAAAATCTAGAAGCTAATATAGGTACAGAATTGTAAATCAAATAAACCTGGAGCTTTATAATTTATAAATACACTATTTCTCTTAGAAATGAAAAACCAACACAATTGAATCCTTTTGAGGGTGGAAAAGAATGTATAACTAAAGAGCTGGATTCATTTGTGGTCTTTATAGTAATTTCTGAAAGGGGGTGTTGGCAGTTCCACCTCAAAATTGTCTGCCATATTTTCATGGTCCTGAATCATTGCAAGTTTACAACTTGGAATCATTTTTGTAACTTCGCAACATGGTGAGTAGTTTTATAAGCTTTTGATTTATTAATTTCTTGAAATTGTTAAAATTTGTTCTCAACTTACTATTTATGTGCACATAAAATTGTGTTTGGATGCAAGCTTGCAACTTGGAATCACTATAATGACGTTGCATAAATTGAGTTGTGGTAAGCTTTTGAATTTTGATTAATTGATTTCTTGAAATTATATAAACCTATTCTCAACTTATCATTTGTGTGCACATTAACTCATGCGAGAGATCATTTTTTGCATGATGTACAAGTGATAGACTTTATATATGGCTGTTGCACCCCTCATATTGCACAAATGGGGTGATTATGGTTTGTACGTTTACACTCGAGTAAATTTGGTTTACTTTGTCTGCTCAACTTTTTTTTGGGTACTTGTGTCCCTTTGGCCTGCCATTTTTGTAGAGCATGGTTATGACAGTTGTCTTGCCTGTTACTTATGACACAAAGATGATTTTCCTTGGATTGCTTTAAATGTATTTTATAGGAGTTAATTGTCAATTGGTTGTGTGGTACTGCATGTGTTGGACAAATGTGTTAAATCTTTTCTCCTAAAACAGGATAGGAGTTAGAGCCTCCCAAATGAAAAAGGTCTATGCGACTTTGAGGGCCCTGCTCATTGTTTTGAAGATGCTTGTTGGAGAATCAGCTAATGATGGTGTTGGTAGACTCATCATAGAAGAGGTATATTTCCTTTTAATTCGTAAGAATCAATTTGTTTATTTGTATAAGGTCAAGCATTTATAAGCGCTTTAGTTTTTTAATGTTCTAGCAAAAAATGGAGCTGCGATGAAATTGAGACTAACATGGTCCTCTTTTGCTATAATTATGTATTTTTTGTTTTTTGGTGTAAACTTACATTAGCCCTTAAGCTAGCGAATCATATGCTCCTTGTTTGATGTCAATCTTGGGAAAGGATTTTGTAGCCAGTTCAAGTAATTAGGAAAATCATTACAGCTTTTTTACTTATCATCACATGACATTACAAATTTCTTGCCTTTGTCAATCATTAATCATTCTTTTGATTTGTTAGTTAGTTATGTCATACAACCACCTTATCTCTCTAAGTTATTTCATTTTTGTTGTCTTGTTTCAGATAAATAGCATACAGGCATCTGATACAACATTGAGGGGGGAACTTATACCATACAATATAGTACCGGTTGATGCACCCTCTATAACCAATGCCATCAGTTTTTTCCCAGAAGTATGTTCTTTTAACCATAATGTTATGACAATTTTTGGTGGAAAGTGAAAACTATTATTTCTTGACCGAATGCGCTAAATTTGTTATATTATTGACGTGAAGTAGCATGAGAAGTGAATTAACAAAGGTAAATATGTGGTACTCTTAGTTTCCTTATTTGCATTATAGATTTTTCTCCTAATTGCACTTCACATGCTGAACTTTTCTAGCCACAAATGGTTAACCTGGTGAAAACGGTGGAAGGCCTTTAACTGTACTCCTGGTTAATATCTCAGCTAATTTATTTTAGTTTGTCTTGTTTTCATTGATTAGAGGGTGGCTTGGCGTAACTCTAAAGTTACCCACTTATGACCGGGAGGTCATGGGTTCCAGCCACGGAAACAACCTATTTGGGAAAAAGCAAGGGGAAGGCTGCGTACATCAACCCTCCCCAGAGCACAAAAGTGGGATGCTTCGTGCACTGGGTCACCCTTCCTTTTTTGTTTTCATAGATTCAGATGCTGTTTTGTTATGTAGGTTTAACACCTTACTGTTTTCTCATATTGATTAGTATCAACGTCTAAAACATCTCTTTATTGTTTTCTTGTTAGTGTTATGCGGCATACCATATCTTGGTCTGTATGTTTCCCTTCATCATTAGTGCCAGAGTGTATATTACCCTTCGGTATTGACCACCAAAATTTGTTATTGCCATGTTCAATTTTTTCCTTGACCTTCTCTCTGTGTTTGGAAGAATAATGATTGACCATTTATAATGCTTGTCATATTTTCATTTGAATCTAAGTTTTTATTTATTTTGTGAAATGCTTATAGCTTGTACAATTTCTGACTTACATTTTTGCTATTAGTATACTAGAAGATTTTCAAGTAGCGGGTAGAACTAGAGGGAAGCTTTTCAAATGAATCTCTTTTTTTGCACTAAGATCATATATATTTTTTTTGTTTTTGCCTCTATAGTAAAAAATTCTTTTGGTAGCATAACTTTGATTGTCGATCATCTTGAATTTCCTTAGGAGACACATAAAGGACATCTTTCTTTTAATTTTGATATTCATAAACACTTCAATGTGCATCTTGAACTTCAGAGATTCCTATGCATGTTGATTCCTTGCTAATTTGCTTTCAATTAAAATTTATAAGAGAGGTAATTTATATTGAGGAATTGTGATGGTTGAAGGAAAGATGATAAAATCAACAGAACAAATTTGAAGATCTTCGCGAACAAAGTAGCGTTGATACTTCTGTTAAATCCAATTTGTTTTTAAATAAAAGGAAGATAGTTGAAGTTGTCAGTTTTGTAGAACCCCTCACTAGATATCTACTTGTTCCTACAGAGAAGAACTACTTTTTATGTAAGCTTCCAGTTGTAGTAATTGGTAAAAATATCCTTTAATATAAAAAGACATCTATTTTGGTGGTTGTTTCAGAAGTAGTAAGGTAGAGGAATAAGATCCTTGACTACAAGGCGTACCCATTCTTGCTTAGTGTAAAATACATGCTGCTATTTTTTCTTTATGTGCTTTCTTGTGTTATTCTTGTCGACAATAATTCATTTAGAATTGTGGATACAATAAAGAAACAGAGTTAATTTGATGATTAGCCATTTCTGTCTTGTGTGCTTTACTTTTACTATCTTGCCATTCTGCTGTGTCATTGTAAGTATGCACACAGGCGCTTTCTCATCTATAGCAGACTTGGCAATATTTGCAAGTTAGCTATGACTGGCGTCATAGCTGATGTTTGGCTATGACTCTTTGCGCATTGTCAGATTTGTGTTATTCTTGTTATTTTACAGATATAGGTGGTAAAGTCTCATGTTCACTATTCCATCTTAGCCAAGAAATTTGTGAAACATTTTTTAAAGTTGGTATTCTTATGAATGATGCAGGTCAGAGGAGCAATATCTACAATTGGATACCCTTCAGAATTTCCTCGGTTTCCTGCTGATTACAAAGTTCCCCAGCAAAGAAATCTGGATATGTTTGATTTGTTAGAGTTTGTTTTTGGTTTTCAGGTTCAACTTTACTCTTTGTGTGCTAGGTAGAACTTTTTGACTTTTTCAAAGAACATGAAAGGTTATCCATCCTGTGTTAAAGATGCGTATGCCGTCTAGTGTAAAAGAAACCTATTAACCATTTTGATTCATCTTTAGTTCTTTACTTGTTGACTTGTAACTAGGTAGTATTTCGCGTGCTACTTTGGTAGGTCGTATCATAATGCCTTAAATTTGGCTTTTTTATCTATCAATATTGCTAGATAAGTAGGATATACATGTTTCCATTTTCCACCTTGCTGGGTGATATCCTTTCTTGAAATAGTCATGTGAGTGGAGTAAGTAATTTGGATCATTTGCTCACTTGGGCACCGGAGGTAGAAACTAGAAATCTCATGGATCATTTGCAGCACCCTCTAAATATGCTTTATGAATTTTCAGTCATGGTTTAAAATACTGGTACTGGTACCGATCTCGGTCAGTGACCGGTACCGGTATCGTACCGACACGGTACGGGCTGGTACGAAAAAAGCATATAGGCCATTTTTTTTTGCTGTTAAAAATAACTCTAATAACACATAATTGATCAAGAAATACTTAAATTTAAGATTCAAATGTCAAATATATGAATATAATATTTTAAACTCGGCCCCAAACGACTATATGCCACTGTAGCAACGGCTCTTTTTAAGAGCCGTTACATCATACCTGTTGGGATGTGTGACGACTGATTTGCCCTAACCCTTTTATGTTGCGCTACGCAGAGTTTTCGGCGGTCCCGCTATAAAAATTCTAATGTAATGATTCTCTTGTATATGTGAAAAACCCTAATACAGAAGAACTTCTAGTGCGGCCGTGGAGTAGGCATTTTTCACCGATCCACATAAATCTTGTGTTCTTGTGTGTGTTTCGTTTTTCTCTCGTCTCTCGTCTATTACGCCAGATCTATTCCCAATAATACCGGGCAATACCGCCCGGTATGGGCAGTATTTGATAAATACCGCTCATACCGGGCAGTATTTACCGAGATACCCGGTATCGCCTAATACTGAGTATCTCGTATACCGGGTTTTCAAAAAATCGATAAATACAAGCCGTATCGGGCGGTACGGTACGATATTAGAAACCATGGTTTAAAATCTCGGTACCGGTACCGGTATATATTAGTATCATATCGTACCGACACACTGTACGGACCGGTATGAAAATGCATATCGGCCGGTTTTTTTTTGTTTTTTGTTTTTAAAGAAATAACTCCAAATATCCAATAACTACATAATTGATGAAGAAATGCTTAAAATCAATATTCAAATGTCAAATAAATGAATACAATATTTAAAATGCGGACGAATGACGTCCGTCGTATCCATTCATATCTTAGGCTTCGGGACATATACGACTAAGGTCAACACCGTAGGTCTCTAATGCCCATATTTGAAAATTTTCCCATGGCATAATACCTTGGTATCCATTATATCACATTGACATTAGCGTTTCTTTGTTGGGGTTCTAAGAACTAGACCCTGTATATCATCAGTTGAGTAGGTGCTGGATACAGAATAGGTGGATTTAGAAACCTCTTGCAAACTAATCATATCATGATGGTAATCTTGCAAAGCTGTCGGTCCACCTCCTCGACGCGGGCCTCTCTTCTTGCACACCCGAGTTGTTTGTCCGGTTCTAGCACCATGGTCCTCATCTTGGGTGGTGTGATTGAAGTATTGCTCATTTGTCCATAGATCATCAAGTGCCAATGTTGATGGCACGACGGTGTCTTCCCCACTAGCTCCACCAGCTCCATCATCATCATCATCATCATCATCATCATCTCCTCCGTCTTTTGTGCTGCTATTGCTATGAACGGAGGGCTCGTCTTCTTCGTCCTCTTCTGCTTCTGCAATTGCATCCAAAGGATCAATTGGTCGTTTACTTTTGGCTTTGCCTTTTGCCTTTGAAGGTGTTGCCTTCTTTTTTCCCTTTGATTGGGAAGATGGAGAGTCCGATTCGGATCACCATCTTGCTTGCCGAATTCGTTGAGAGTCCAAGGGAGTAATGACCATGTCTTCTGGTTGACTCTTAGACTCAAGTGCATCAGATATAATTGGGTGAATGCCGAGGTGGTTCGCTTGGTTCATCAAGAGGTTGGTCGCTCTCCATTGCACTCTACCAATCAATTATCGGGTCCGCATTATCTTGGACGAACTCGACATCGAACGGATTTACATGTTGAATATCTTCGTTTTGTAATGTCCGCATTCGAAGCCGCATGTTGTAATGAACGTATACTAGCTTCTCTAATCGGGCATATGAAAGCCGGTTGCGCGGCTTGGTATGAATCAAGGCGAAGGTCGACCAATTTCTCTCGCATCCACTTGATGATGTGGTTTGCGAGAGGATATGTGTTGCAATCTTCCGAAGAGTTGGAGCTTGAGTTCCAAATTGCAACCACAATTCAACTGCAATAGATTTAAAATTGATATTAGTAACGAAATTACCAATTTTATCATTAATAAATAAATTGAAAAAAAATTATATCTACCTGGATCCATAGAATCTCGGCACGATATTGCAAATGGATCTCCGAAATTGCCACTTGAATCTCGGAAATATCTTGATTCATTCAGAGTTTGTGCCGCTTCTCTGGTTGATGCCGATATTCGTTGTATGACTTTGCGAAGCGGATATAACAAACTATCCATCGTTCCAAGATCATATCGTTACTGGTATGCGAGATTTAAATAATACGCTACAAAAATTATAAATTTAATAAGTAATTTAGCATAATGGATTAAAATTAAATAAATTTAGAAAATTAAATAAAAAATTACCCGCGATGTGTATGTCACGACCCATTTGATCCTCCCACCTCTGGGAGATAATGTAAGGGTTTATACTTGGTTGGAGAAATAATAACCCTCTTGATTTCTTCTTGTGCTTGGTGGATGTAGTAGTAGAGATGACCCATTTGAGGCGTCTTTTCCATATCCATCTGTCGTAGAACCTTGTACAATAGTTCTACGGCGACGACTATCTCCGCAACGCAATACCATAAGTGCGTGTTGAGGATGTACTTCTCGGTTTGCTTTCCATCAGTAGTTCCGACATATCTTGATGTAGACTATTCCTCACTTGTAAACATTGATCGAAGGCCCGCCTTACGTTGTTGGAGCGACCTTAATGCGATGAAGTTGGTTGCAAAAGGAGTCGCTACCGGTCGAAGAATCATCTAAAATATGGAATTATTATTAGTAATTATCACCTAAACTAATTAATAAATAAATACTATAAATTATTTTTAAAAAATATCTTCTGTAAATTTTCTTATAAGGGCGTGTACCCATGTGTGGTTGTATATGAAGTGCGTAATTTGTTGCGCCTTCTTTACCGTCGTCTTCACCATCGGTATATCATCGATATCTTTCATCATTAGGTCTACACAATGGGCTACACATGGAGTCCAATATATGTGAGAATAATCCAGTTCAATTATCTCACCTGCCCTTTTGAAATTGGCTCCGTTGTCGGTTATAATTTGAACAAAGTTTTGGGGTCCATTCCCCTCGATCACCTCCTTCATTAGCTTCGAGATGTAGACAATGCTATGGACTTCATCGGACGCGTTCACCGACTTATGATAGATAACCCTTTTGTTGCAATAGATGAGGAAGTTGACGATGCTCATTCGGGTTGGTCCGGTCCAACTATCGCACATCAAACTGCATTCGTAATCCCCCCATTGCCGCTTGACGTCGTCGATCCATTCATTTATTTCCTTGACCTCATGTTCAAGCAAAGGTCCTGAAATTTCATACGGAGTCGGAGGGGTAATATCTGGGCCTACCTTTTGGATGGTAGACACCATAGTTCGGTAGTGCAGGTTGTTGGCTGCATTTGCGGGAATCCGGCTGAGGTGGAACCATTTGGAGATGGCTTTCCCCAACTCCCACTTCTTCGGCTTGCCGTACATATCGTCTATGTGTTGTTGCTTTGCTGATGAAGGAGGAAATGCCCTGGGATCAAGATCAGAAATATTAATATTAGTTTTCCTACCACTTGCTCCGAGGTTTGAGAAGAATCCACGAAGGCTTCCTCTGCTGCCTCCTCTGCTCCGAGTTTGAGGTGCTCTCATGCTAGAACTCCGGCCAATTTGAGGACCGGAGAGAATTGGACCGCTTCGGTCCATTGCTCCGGCAGCCGAAGTTGAGCCGACGCTGCTTATGCCACCGCTGCCACTGCCGCCGCCATATTCGAATTGAGATCCGGGATAATACATCCGTTCTCGTTCGTAATGCTGATGCTCCAATGAAGCTCGGATGCCGGCTTCAAATTCCGCATCCTCGTCGTAATCGCCACCTCGAGCCTCATAATGGTCACCGCTGACATTTTGGGTAGCTCATCGGTCGAACTCGGCTTGTTGAGCATTCTTAAGACGTTCCTCCTTCTTGTTGTTGAGTTGCGCTTTGAACATCTTTCGGACTTCGGACGGTACTTTGGAGCAATTGACGACGTCGGGATATCCTCCGACCAAGTGTTGCTTCAATCGAGTGATGCCTCCACCACGTGAAATCATATCGTAGTGGAGGCATTGCCAGTGACGATCCTTCTCCAACCGACGACCGTGCTGCCATGCGGGGTTGGCTTGAGATTTTGGCGCCATTTCGACAGAATTTCGACGTAGAAATTAATACAAAAAAGATGTTTGAGAGAGTTTGAGAAAGATTGAGAGAGATTGAGAGTTTAGATGGGTAGATGGATGAGTGAGGGTGAAAGGAGTGTTTTGGGGGCTTTATATAGCCCCCAAAACAAGCCAAACCCGTCCCCAAACGGCTCTATAGCCGTTTGGGGTCACTGTTCATCATACTGGGCGGTATACCGCTCGGTATGCACATAATACCGCCCGGTTTGGGCGGTATGAAGCCGAATCAATTGGCCGACAACCCTGTCGGGCTGTCGGCCACCGGTTGCCAACGACACTCAGCGCCGTTGGCTGGCCCAACGGCATTAAAGCCTAATACCGCCCATACCAAGCGGTATGAGGCATATACCGCCATATACCGCCCGGTATACACGATATACCCGGTTTTTTCAAATAACGGGTATATCGTATATTGCAAAATTAAAATACCGGGCATACCGCCCAGTAGGGTACGGTATTTTAATCCATGTTTGAAACCATGGTTCCAGTAGCCTGCATTACAATGTTTTGACTGCTCATGTTAACTAGGTATATAATGCCTCAACTGGGTAAGATGTGGCTCAAATAGTTTGAGTATTGTGGCTTGTTGTTGCATAGTTACAATATGAAAGGAAGTGAACATTGTATTGGAAAATTTGTTAATGTAGAGATTGGGTGCCAGTTTAAAAATTTGTAGGATCAGAAATAACAAAATCTTGTCTATGTTATTTGAACCTAATGGTGTTCTCTTTAGGCCACTTCTAAATTTAATTGTGCTTAAGAATTTTGACTTCGATCAATAGCTAGGCTTTAAATTCCTTAACTTTTATATTAGAGCTTACAAGATATGCTTAAGTTGTGTTTTTTTATACAAAATGATTATTTATATCGTTTGTCTATGCAGAATGCTAACATCCGTAATCAGCGAGAAAATGTCATTCTTGCATTAGCAAATGCTCAAGCTAAGCTAGGCTTACCTGCTGAAATGGAACCAGTGAGTTATTTTATTATCCAATCAGATGGAATTTGAATGTCTCTTATCGATCTTTGTTAATTATCTCAAAATAAGGTCATTGCTTACATAAATATCATATGATGCTTAGCCTTTTTTATGCATTTCTTCTTACATATGATGATATTACTGTTTTGGAATAGCACTGTTGCGGCAACCATTTGTCATTATGCATTTTCTTCTGGGTAGCACGAATCAATGATAATGTTCATTTGCTATTGCATTTATTGTTTTTAAAAATCAAAGTAAGGTTTAGACGTGTTAAGAATATGAATGCTTAAATTGGTTTCTTTCTAACAACTTAAGCGGAAAGTTGGTAAATATACCCCGTTCAATTAAGTCGATCCACTTGTTGGGCTTGGGTTAGTCTTCTCAAATAGTCAAATTTACCCACCCACAAGTGAGGGGAGTGTTAAGAACAGTGTTGTGACGAGGCTTTAGGCGCTCCAAGGCGACAAGATCTCTTATTGCCTGGGGCGCTAGGCGTTCGCCCCGGGGTAGCGAGACACTCGTGTGTATATATATATATAGAATGTTAGACCAAGCTTAGAAGATCTTATGAACATGTTTTGCATATATCAAGTTCGGATTTCCTTGAACAACACATGATACCAATATGTTTAGAAGTTATTGCTAAACACTAGAGTTATAAAAGTTATTTCAGAACAAAGCACAAAGCATGTTGATAACAATGTTTTGTTTTGAATATTAAGATTTTAAGAGAAATAAAAAACAACGAAGACAAACTATAAATGAGTAATGAGAAATTAGGATAGTCTCCCTAGATTGATTGCCGTCAGCGATGCCTAAGTAAGGTGAGGAAGAAGGCACGATGTGAGAAAGAAAATGAGGGTTAATGTTGGGTATTTTGTAAAAAAAATTGAAGGTTTGTGAAAGGGTACAATGGAAAAAACTCGGCTTTATTTTTTTGTTTAGAAGTGTTTATAAAGAGAATGCTATTATATATAATGGTTAGAATTAACAAAAAATAACCTTAGCCTAGTGGTGGGACCTTTGTTGGTCTACCAAAAAGGAAAAATTCAAATCCTGTTTAAAAGTTTGTTTTTGTTTATATTGGGGACTGCCTAGGAACAATGAGGTGCCCAAATTCAGCGCTGCTTAGGCGGTGCTCGGGCCTTGCTTCGCCTTGTCTGGGAGCCTAGACGAGCGCTTGGCGACAACACGGGTTAAGAATATAAATGCATAGATTGGTCTCTTTCCTCACGGCTTAAGCTTTTGAAAAAAATTAGTCATCCAATCAAATTTAATCAAATTTAACAAGACAAACTTTTTAAGTAGCAAGTGCGCCACTCTCCGACTAGATAGTATTATAATATAGGGTAAATTACACTACCACCTCCTCTACTTTATCATAGATTTTGATTTCGGTTTCAAAAATCATATTATGTGTGAATTCAAATTGGCCACTGTTTGCACTTTTGCACCATCATTTGCTGTGACGGTACCACCTCAAGTATGAGTCACCAAACCCCTTGATTATTTTAATAATTAATATTGTCACATTATCAAAAGTTGATCTAGATTATTTTATATTTCCAATCAAATGTATTTAATTTAAAATAAAAAAATGATAAAACCAAATACAATGCTAAAAATATTTATATTAATTTATTTTTTTTACAACTAATTTTTTTTTGATAAAAAATTTCAAATAATCCACATCTTTAAAATTTAGCACAACATATGATCATGTGGCGAAATTTATTAGTAAAATAATTAAGGAGGTCTGGTGACTCAGTTGAGGGGTTGGTGCTGTTAATTTAACAGGTAGAGGGAGCGAGAGTATAATTTACCCTATAATATATTTGGATCTGGTAAATGGAAATTTTAACTCTTTGCCTCGTTTGACACTTTCAAGCTTCTGTTCCGTGATTCTCTTGGGTTTGTTTAGGTTTTTCATAGAGTAGACAATTGATTTGGATCTCAACAATACAAAAGGATGAAGAATGATAATTCCACAATTTACATAATTTATTTTTTAGTAATACTGTGGTTTATTATTATTTGTTCATTCAGATATTTCTCTTTGAGCCATATGCATAGTCTGGATGAACTTAATCTTCCAGAAAAATGAATGATCATACAACCTCAGATAGACCATCTACTGTTTAGATTAAAAGGGGGATCCAAATGCTTGGTAGCTTTTTCAGCACTCCTACTGCTAATAATTGAGATCTTCTACGAACACGGGGCTTATTATTGGATAGCATGTATTAATAAAATTTAGTTTTTGTTCTCAAGTGGATGAAGGTTTCTTTTAATAATTTCAATATGAAAACTTTACCTTATGTTCATGGACCACAGTATCTGGTCTTGGTTTGAGTTACATTTGCAGCTAACGAGAAACTGAACAATGGATATTTTTGTACAATATGGATTTTAGAGAACACTTGAAAGATTCTGATACAGTCCTGTGATATGTTCTTTTTTATGTGATTTCTTGATTTCCTCAAGGAAATTGTTCCTTCTCCAGTCTTTGTTATACCTCATATTTAGATTGGCTCCATGTGATAGTGGCTGCTAGGTGTAGGATATTGTTGAATTTGACTAGGTGATCCAGTTTCCAAATGCTTAAGCTGTAAGGAAGGGGGTCCAATCTATTCATTTAAATTTCTATCACTCCCCGTTACATATGGTCTCTTACATGCGGGTGGGATAGAAGAATTAGATTGACCCAAGTCTCATAGGTGGACTGAACCCCATAAGATTCCAACTTAGGGCCTCGTGTGCTCTGATAGCATGTGAGGGAAATGAATTAGTACTTCTCAGCAGCCTCTCTCTACCATGGTTTAAACTCTTGTACCTACACCAAATTTTGGTGTTTGGCGGCTTTGGTCTATAGGCCCTACACTCGTATGTACTAGTACCATACTATACGGACACATGGTATAGTTTGTTACAAATTGGAATGTGTAGTTGCACGATCTAGTTTGGTACAAACTGGACTGGACCAACCCCTCCAAATCTTACTTTTTCATAGATAACTTCATTAACATGTTTGAAAACATACATAATGAAGCATACAAATATTCCAAATCTAGAAATTAAAATACAACACTTAGAGTTCAAATAAAAAATAAAAATTGAAGTCTAAACTCTAAACACATGTAGGGTAGTTATTACTCGTAACGGTATTTTTGGCAGAGTTTTAGAAAGAAAATAAGATCTTGTGAAAGATTTAAAAGAGCTTGAGAGTTCAGGGAGGTTAGGCGATAAAGATGGAGGAATAAGGGTTTGAAGCCTTTATATATGCTAAAAAACTCCAAAAAACCAGCTTCCAGTGGAAAGCAGACAAAAAACAACCCAATGGTTGACAAAATAATTGTTGGGTGTGTATTGCCTGATACAAAGCTTGTATAGGACTTGTGTCGGATTGTTCGGGTTTGGTATGCCCGTTACATGGCATTTACTGGGCATTAAACTTGGAAAAGGCAGTATTGGCTATGTACTGCCAAATATCCATCTCGTTGTTTTTAAAAGACAATAGGCACCAAGCACTTTGTTACGAGATTTTAAACCATGTTCTCTACTAAAACATTACCAGTAAGGTTTTAATAATTAATTTACATATATGTCCTTGGGGACATGGTTTAAAATCTCGGTACCGGTACCGACACACGATACGGTCCGGTACGAAAATTGCATACCGGCCGGTTTTTTTTTTTTAAAGGGTTAGATTGAACTCCAATAATACATAATTGATGAATAAATGCTTAAAATCAATATTCAAATGTCAAATACATGAATACAATGTTTAAAAGCCATTTGGTAATGTATTAGGATTTTTCATAGATACAAGGAAATTACATTAGAATTAATATAGGGCGACACAGGCCCACAACCCAAAGGGTCTAAAAAATTTCCAACATCTTATAGACCGTACCAACACATGCTATTCATCATCTCAGTCGATGTTGCGCTATGCCAGGGGTGTGGGCCTGTGTCACCCTATATTAATTCTAATATAACTCTCTTGTATCTGTGAAAAACCCTAATATAGTATCAAATAGTACCTAATGGTGGCTTTATATAGCCCCCAAAACAACCCAAACCCGGCCCCAAACGGCTCTATAGCCGTTTGGGGTCACTATTCATCATACCGGGCGGTATACCGCCCGGTATGCATATATACCGCTCGGTTTGGGTGGTATATATCAAATACCGCCCGATATCGGGCAGTATTTGACAAGGTTTAAAATACCGATACCGGTCATCATCTCGGTGGATGACCAGTATCGGTACGTACCGATACCGTACCGTACCGACACACGCTACGGTCCGGTATGAAAATTGCATATTGGTCCCTTTTTTTTTTTTTTTTTTTTTTTAAATTTTGCTGTTAAAAATAACTCGAATAACACATCATTGATCAAGAAATACTTAAAATTAAGATTCAAATGTCAAATACATGAATGCAATGTTTAAAGAGCTGTTGGGTACTGTTTTGATATTGTATTAGGGTTTTTCATAGATACAAGAGAATCATTACATTGGAGTTTATATAGTCGTGTATATCTCCAAGATATGTACGAGTACGACGGACTAAGATCAACACCGTATGTTGGGATGTGTAGCGACTGATTTGCCCTAAGCGTCTTATGTTGCGCTACGCAGAGTTTTCGGCGGTCCCGCTAATGTAGGCCTGTGTCGCCCTATATAAATTCTAATGTAATGATTCTCTTATATCTATGAAAAACCCTAATACAGTATCGAACAATACCCAACGGCTCTTTTTAAGAGCTGTTGGATCATACCGGGTGGTATCGCCCGGTATGACAACAATTACCGCCCGGTATTTGCTAAATACCGGAGCATACCGGGCGGTATTTACCGAGATACCGGTATTTTCCAATACTCGGTATGTTGCAACAGTACACAATGTCATACCGGGCGGTATAGCCCGGTATGACAGCAAATACCGGGCATACCGGTCGGTATTTACCGAGATACCCGGTATTTACCGAGATACCCGGTATTTACCCATACCGGGTATCTCGTATACCGGTTTTTTCAAAAACCGGTATATACCTAGCTTACCACCCGGTTCGGTACGAGATTTAAAACCATGGTATTTGATATATACCGCCCAAACCGGGCGGTATGATTCCGAAACAAGTTGGGGCAACGACGCTCAGCACTGTTGGGGTATTTTAGCATCATACCGCCAGATATCGCCCATATTGGGCGGTATGATACATATACCGCCCATACCGGGCGGTATATGGCAAAATACCTCAATATACCGCCCGGTATACATGATATACCCGGTTTTTTCAAATACCGGGTATATCGTATACCGGAAACCTCAAAAACCGGTATATACCGCCCTTACCGTACCGTTACGGGCGAATTTTTAAACCATGCTTGGGGATATAATATTTACATCTAGGTCCTCAACAGGTTTTATACCTTCAAAAATATTGATCGAGTGGGAGTCAAGGATTTTGTGTCTTTGTGGTGTGGAAAAATTCATCATTTAGAACTCATAACACGTCAACATCATGGTTGTTTATTTGATGTTCTTTGTAGGTTTGCTGCTGCCTTTTTTTCTCTATGAACCTAGTATGGATGCTGGTGCTTAACGTATATATCTAATTACCAACATCCTTTGGTTTAAATTAATGGTTGCAACAACTGACTCCTTCTCATTTTCATTTCCTTTTGTGTTAAATGAACTGACCGCATTGAGCTTTTCACCGTTCCTGTCAATAAATATATGATTTTTGCCTGCTCATTTATTATATATATATTTCAATGTAGAAAGTAGATGAGAAGGTTGTCACTGATGTTTTTCGCAAAGTACTGGACAACTATATGAAGTGGTGCAGCTACTTAGGCATTCGAATAGCTTGGAACAGGTGAGTGAAAATTTTGTATCATAAAGATATTTCTATCATGTTAGATTGACGAGGCTAAACTCATTTTCGCAGGCTAGAGGCGCTGAACAAGAATAGGAAAGTCATTTTGATTTCTCTGTATTATCTTATCTGGGGCGAAGCTGCGAATGTTCGCTTTCTTCCTGAATGTATTTGCTACATATTTCATAATGTGAGTATCATGGAGCACTGCTTCAATACAATTTGATTTCATATAATTTCTTGTTTTTACATAAAGTATAAGCTATCATGGTACATTGATAAGGGTGACCCAGTGCACGAAGCAATCCCACTTTTGTGGGCTCTGGGAGGGTGGGAGGATTGAAGTACACAGTATTCCCCTGCTCTTTTGCAGAGAGGCTGTTTCCGTTATCATGGGACATGGTACATTGAAACTGATAAAAATAAATGTTAAAGTTACGTGATTAAACATTTATCTTTGTTACAGTGATAATGGAGCTGTTTCTTTTAGTATGTTCATATGAACTTAATTCTAATGAATCTTCTTCATAGTGTTCCTTCAAAAGGAATACATATTTCTTTTTCTTATTTATCATGTAAAATAAGGCAAGCTGATCTGCAAATTGCTTGGTATAACTTCTTTTTGCCTTTATGGAAAGTAGAATGTGCTCACATCATCATTTAGTGGTGTGATACTGTTGAAAAATATTAGATCTTTTCTAAGAGTTGTTTCTGACCCAAAATTCTATGAACATCTAATGACATTCTGGATATGCCCATAATTTTACTGTGTGCTTGCAGATGACAAAGGAGCTGGATGCAATTCTCGATTCACATGAAGCTGTTATTGCAAAAAGTTGTATTTGTATGGATGATGGTTCTGTATCATACCTTAAGCAGATAATATCTCCTATATATGATACCATAGCAGCGGTGGGTTTCCTTGGAAGCAACTTTATACCCATTAATCATTTATCTTATGATGAAGTTTCTTTAATCTTTATTGTTCAATTGTCTTTTGATGAAGTAGAATCTCTTAAAATTGCTATGAATTTTTGAGTATGAAGTATGAACAACCATAAGGATTTTGCAAGTGGTCCATGCTTGATAATATTCTTGGAATCTTGGATAATTAATTCTCCAACGTTTTCTATCACTATGTAGCTGCCAGAGTTTTATTCTATTAGAAAGTAATGATTACTCAATTGTGTATTTAACACTGTAAATTACTATGTGGATTGTATTTATTTTTTATGTCTAACCTTGTTCGTTGATGGTTTTTTTTTGTCGAACTAACCTTGTATTTAGATGGCTTCAAATATTTAGCTGCCAAAGTTCATCTTTGCTTTACAACTATTTTGGAGTTATGCTGTTTGTTAGGGTTTCTACTAGCAATGCTTCTTATGTATTAGGGCTAGTAATAATACTTTCACTCATGCTACTCTAATCTCTAATTGAGTTGAAGTTTTGATGCACTGCAGTCTGCAGGAACATTGTAGTTCTCTCTTTACACATAACTGGTTACTATTTTTGCCCTCTCATTTTCACCCCTTGTTTCTTGGTTAATAAAATAACAAAATATATTTGTGCATTTTCCATTGGGTCCCAAATGCTTGTGATTTTCCTACATGCTTTTGAATCTTGAAGTTCACAAGTGCATATCAGGTATTTGCTCTTTAATGTAGTTTGATTTGGAATATGCAATATAAATTTGTCCAAGTTGGTATGGTAAAGAAATAATATCTTTTAATTGCAATGAATAGGAGAGGAAAGAGTTAAGTTTCAATTATAAAAAAGATGATATCCAGAATTGGTTCTTATAACTGATTTATCTCTTATATCTCTTACAAGGGTCCCTTTTATACACATTGCATTCTGTTATACATTTTCTTTAATATTTTTAAATTCATTTAGTCATGGAAATAAGTTAGCTTCATGTCTAATGTTTTCTAGACAACTCTGTGTATACATAGTTGTCAAATCAAGATTTGAATCGTCAATTGTGGGCTGATTTTTGAATTGTGAATCGTGAATCCTATCGAATCATAAGATTCAAAACACAACCTAAAAAATATAATTTAAAATATATATACCTATAATGTGAACAAAATATTCGAAGGACTGCAAACTATATGTCTATATACCATGATAACCTAATAAATATAATGATTCATCAATCCAGAAATTCAATAAGTCCTAAAGAGTGAAGACTAATGCCATAAACTGAAAAAAAGGCAGTAACACGGCAACGACCTGCCTGAATCTGGATTCTGGAAGCTTTCAATTGCCAATTCTGCAATTCGAGTCGCAGCGATGGGAATTCCATGGTTCCAGCAATTTAGATCACGATTCAAGGCCAACTTCGATTCATGTTGCGGCTCCAATCGGTGGGATGCTGAATCGAACCGAATTAACTTTTTGATCGCGATTCTGGCCAACTTTGATTTCATGTTGTGGTTCCAATCGATGGGATGCTGAATCGAACTGAATCACACGATTTGAATCGTGAATCGTCCGGTTCTAACAACACTAGTTGTATAATTTAAGGATTTCAGAGATAATTAATGTCCATCATCAATTTGATTTTCCTAATTTTGTTAATCTTCAGGAAGCTGCAAGAAACAACAATGGAAAAGCTGCACACTCAGCGTGGCGGAATTATGATGATTTCAATGAATACTTTTGGTATATTCACATCTACTGTTAGTGTGGTTCTATCCGAAGTATTCTATTGTTGTCATTTTTATTCCTTAACATGTAGGTCGCCTTCTTGCTTTGAGTTGAATTGGCCACTAAGAAAGGAGTCTGCGTTTCTGCTAAAGCCAAAGAAGTGGAAAAGGGTAAGACCTAATTGTTTATTTTTGTTGCACTAAATATCAAGAAATTGCAAGATTTGGATATATAATTGAATTAAAAGATATTGTCAAGCCAGAATCAATTTCTGGCGCTAGGCGTATCCACAAACTAATGTTTCTGTTTTTTCAATTTGTGTCTAAGTAAACCAAATGATGATATCCCTTATTGTTTCTGGAACGATAATTCATATGGCATTTTCCAAAGTGGTTTTATCTCTATTTGTTTGACGTACATCTCTATTTTTCTTTAACCGTGCTAATATTGCCTTGGCATTCTCATAATTCAGTCTGTTCATACTGGGGTTAGCTGGATTTGTGGTATAGGCTTGATATGCATAAACAGGAGCCTGTTTATATAACCATGGAGGTTTTTGTAGAAGCTGAAAGATATCTCTTTTCGCTTAGTCTCTTATGGGACATTTGTTTCACCAATTTGAGGATCAAATAGAATTTCTCAAATCCCATTCAACATTTTGTTGGTCCTTGCATTGGGTACAGATCAGATACATATTCTATGAGTACAAATAATTCCAGTGTGTTTGTGTGTTGGGAGGCGGGGAGGGGAGGTGATTAGGTGGGATAGTATATGAGACTATGAGAGTAAATAATATAATAATATTTTATAATATATTATATGCTCCAATAGAAAATTTCATAGTATTATTCATTATATAATATTATAAATTATTAATATATTATACTATATTATTTTATATATTTATAATGTATTATATTTTATTCTATTATAATACTATTTCATATTGTATTATAATGTATTATATTGTATTCTATTATAATTATGTTATATTTACTAATATTATTCAAGAATATTATCCACAACCCAAAAAGGATAGGATTTCAGCCTTATCTGCCTAAGTTCCGTCCTGCAGTTATCCGACTAAAATCAAATCCAACGAAGCAAACTTGGCCAGTAGGCCTAAATAAGTATTGGTGCTCTTGCTTGTGATGTTCATTTGTACTAGTTGGTTCATATGCTAGCTAGCAAGTCATAGTATTTCCTTTTTGTAATTGATTCTTCTGATTTGTGTATCTCTAAAAGCATGTACTCAACCATAGTAAAATCTACGCTGATGGATCTAAATTCTTAATATTAGGTCGTTGTCCCCTTTATCTGTTTCCTATTCATTTACCAAAAATCTTACGGCAAATATTACTAAGCAAGTTCTGTGGTTATTTTTTGTGAAAGAGGAACTCTTTGATGTTTAGGTAATGATGTCAATACTACCTCAATCCTCAATGTATCTTTTGAATATACGCTCTTGTATTTAATCTCTTTTTGGCTATATGTATCTTTCCCTAAGCTGGATACAACTATCATATTATTCTCTACTTTCTTAATATTGCCTACTTGTTTGTCCATTTAGCAAAATCTTGAACTTGAAACAGCTTACAAAGTTCTCTCATCTCTTCTTTCTTTGTTTGTGCTCTTGAACTCTCTTATATGCTACTGTCTACAACTAAGTGTATTGGTATTGCATGGTGGTCTTGCGTTGTTAGGCGACATGATGATTTTCTGCTTATTGATGATATCTTTCAGACATGCAAAATAATGATACACTTTAATAGAGAAGAGAAGTTTCACAACTAATCCGAGGTTAAGTTTCATATAGGTTTCCAATCAAGCAGTTTATAACTTGCTCACGGATGGTGCCACTTTTTTTCGACTCTGTGGCAATTGTTAATTTTGATCAAATGACTAACTTTTCAAAAGTTTAAGTTGTTAGGAAGGGTCCAATTTTTTTATTTAGGGTAATTACCTAAATATATCCTGATTTTTTCACTTCTTCTCAAATTTATTCAAAACTTTCATTTCACCAAATTGTATCATGTAGTATTGGATTTGTATCAATTTTATCCCCCGTCAAGTATTCGTTAAGATGATGATGTGGCTTTCTAATGTGGATTAAAATAATTTTTTCCAAAATAAAAAATCATGTCAGTTTATATTCAAATAATATAAAATATTCTTATATAAATATTATTTTATATTTAAAAAATCAACATGGGTGTTAAATCATGTTGATTTTTAAAATATAAAATAATATTTATATGAGAATATTTTATATTATTTAAATATAAACGTACATGATTTTTTTTAATTTTTTATAAAATATTATTTTAATCCACGTCAGAAAGTCACATCATCATCTTAACGAAGATAGTTGACGGGGTATAAAATTGATACAAATCCAATAGTACATTTTTTTTTTTTAAAAAACTTAGTGAAGATAGCAGGATTTTAACCCCGGACCTCTTGCGTTCACCATGTTAAAGCTTAAGCTGGTAGGAAAGAATCCAATATATTCATTTATATTTCAGATAAATTTTTAACAACTATTACCTTCACAATTTTGTGACTTTGTGAGTCTAACTATGAGAGATGGTATGTCTAAGAATCTTTGCAAACTGCTGTCTTTTGACTCTCATTTCTGTAATATTCCTGATTTGCGTAAGTGGTAGAACTTTATGATGAAGGTATCAGTCTTGATTTTAGTAGCTTTTAACCTTACAAACCACCACATTGTTATTCAAGCAGATAACTATGTGTGGATAGATAAGATCACAAGAATGAACATTGGTTTGTTGAGTAATCTTTTCTAGAGAAGCTGGTTTTAATGGCCCTTTTGGTAGTATTTGCATCAAGCATTGTGAGAAAACAGCATGTTCACAACCAATTATACAGTTCACTTTTGGTCTTTTCCACTTATAGTTTTGTGGTGATAAGAAAAACTTTGTTCATTGCTTGAATGACAATTTGTATCATGCTTAACTTTTGACATTTTTGAGTATGCTGCTACCAGTGCTGAGATCTCTTTTCCTTCTGAAAGATTATTTTGATATAGGAAAGATTCCTCTTGTTGACTCCAAATAGATGGGAGCAAATAGCAGCAGTTGTTGTTATCATGTTTTTAGTATCCTGGATTGCGTTTGTTGCAATAATATAGCTATTGTTTGTGTCTCTTCCTTTTGCAGACAGGAAAAACTAGCTTTGTTGAGCACCGAACATATTTGCACTTGTATCGTAGTTTTCATCGACTATGGATTTTCCTTTTCCTGATGTTCCAGGTTAAAAACCAAAGCTTATTTCTTTTTGGTGCATTTTTTAAATACTCTATATTATTTGTTATACTGTTTTGTGTGTGTATATATGCAGGCCTTGACTATTGTAGCTTTCCACAATGGGCGCATTAACTTGAATACCTTTAAAGTAGTACTTAGTGTTGGACCTGCCTTTTTCATCTTGCACTTCATTGAGAGTATGAAATTCTTTTTACCTTCACGTCATGTGGTTTTTTATTTAATCTCTTAGCTCTTTCAGAAGTTCAATTCTGCAGATACTTTTATGTGCTTTGCTATTATTTTTGCTTATTAAGGTTTAATTCTTTTTCTTCTATTAAGTGGCAGTTCATAACTTCTTTTGTAGGCTGCCTTGATGTTCTACTCATGTTTGGGGCATATAGGACAACTAGAGGTTTTGCTATCTCACGATTGGTTATAAGATTTACTTGGTTTGGCTGCAGTTCTACATTTTTGACATATCTTTACTTGTGAGTTTCATCATGTAAATATTTAGTTAAGAAATGCTGTTCAACAACACCTAAAATTTTACGTATTAATTTTGACATTTTATACTTGAGTCTAGGAAGGTTTTGGATGAAAGAAATAAGACAAACTCAGATTCAACCTATTTTCGCATATACATACTTATTTTGGGTGTTTATGTGGCAATTCGTCTAACGTTTGCGGCATTAGTCAAGATTCCAGCATGCCATAGACTATCAACCTTGTCTGATGGGTGGCCTTTCTTCCAGTTTTTCAAATGGATTTACCAAGTAATTACTTTTACTTATTTATAGACTGATGATATATTTTGTAATGATATGGATGAACCGTTAATGAGAATTCATGATCATTGACTTTCAGGAACGGTATTTTGTTGGGCGTGGACTTTTTGAGAGTACAAGTGATTATGCACGGTATGTACCTTTGTATTGATTAGATGGTATTTATTATTCATGTTATGGTAACATGGTATTTGGTATCTGGTAATATAATGCAGATTTGACATACCAATGAGTAGAACCAATTTGTGCCTGATGGTCACTAAAAATTATTTAACAGTTATAGAGGAAAAATACATTGTAGTACACAGCAAGAATTATTTTTTTGACTGCAGTGCAGCTTGAGCTGCACACATGTGTACACCATGCACATAAGGTGTTTGGTATTTTGTCAATCCTGTCTCAGTTAATAATTCTGCACTTGTTCTGTGTTGCATAGAAACTGTAACGAACCACTATTTCCAGATGCCAGCCGAAAGGCTTCAGAAGTCGTATATAGGAATCTTCATGAGTCTTCCATTGCTTTGTGCAATGGCTTTGGCTCCTAAATTTATAACCACTACAATCCCAACATTATGATTGAATTAGAGGCATAAGCAGGCAGGCACTAATGGCCAAATACTGAGAGAGTGGGCATTGTATGGTGGCATGTGTGGGCAAAGCACAAATATTCCCCAAATCATTATTCCTTCAGTGTCCAAGGCTGCTCTTTCTAGATGGCCGGTTAGAAAAATAAGAAACAATACGCAGCATGTTTGATCACAGCTCTTCCTACTGAAATTGAATTAGCAAATGGAAAGAAACTTATACATAGAATGAAGTGCGCTAGAGAGGTCACCTTAGCACTGAAGATGGTTGGCGCAGGGAGGTCTGTGGATTTGGGTGGGTGGTCATAGTGTAAAGATTTTTATTTTTATTTTCAAAAGAAATATTTTTAGTATTTCAAATTTTCAATGTTATAATACCAAATCACTATGCTTAAAGTCAAAATAGTGGAAAACATAATTGGGGATAAAATTGTAACGAAAGTTATATATTGAATATTAAGTGAAAGTCCAGGATGTATTTAAACATTAGCTCAAATTGATATGATGTGCACATCATTTTCTTTGTTAGAGAAGATTATTAGACATACTTGGTTTCTCTTACTAAAGACATGAATACCATTGATGCTAATAACAACTGTATTCACAGAAGTTGATCTTCCCATGCATGGTATTTTCCTGGCTATTTTCTAGTTGCATTACTTGCATATATTATAATTGTTCTGCATGACTAGTTTATTTTCTATGATAATGTGGTTTCTACTTTTTGTTTAAGTTGTTCATTCTCTTATTGAGCTTTCTCTTTTGATTATCCCCTTATTATGCACCAGGTATGTTGCATACTGGATGGTCATCCTTGCCTGCAAATTTTTATTTGCTTATTATCTCCAGGCAAGCAGATTCATACTTGTTTTTCTTTGTTGCTAAGAAGTATTGGTTTTATAGTCATAGTTTTAGGGTTTATTCTGTTATTTGATTATCTTCTTCTCTTGTTTGAACTTTGTTCCTATTTGTCAGATCAAGCCGCTAGTGCAGCCAACAAAAGTAATTGTTGGACTGGGTAATTTGCAGTACTCCTGGCATGATCTTGTATCGAAGGGTAAGTCTGATGTATGATGTTTGTTGTCCGTGTTAACTTTTCAATGCTGTATAGATTTTCATCAATTCTATTATATGTATAGCTTTTCAGTTACTGTTTGCTTTTCAATGCCTGTCTATTGTGGATGTCCATTTTGCTGATTAATCTTTTTTTGAATGAGTTAAAAGATTTAATTAAATCACCTGGATAGAGTAGCATATTGTGTTGCTAATTAGCTTTATTGCTTTTTCCCCAGGGAATAAGAATGCTTTGACTGTCCTTAGTCTTTGGGCGCCTGTCTTTGCTGTGGGTTTCTATCTTCCTTCAATGGGATCAATTTTAGCTCGGCCTTTGGAGCATTTGGTGAAATTATAACAATATCTTTTACTAATTTTCCAGATCTATCTTATGGACATCCATATATGGTACACTCTCTTATCTGCTCTTGTTGGTGGCCTATTGGGTGCACTAGCTCGCCTTGGAGAGGTAATGATTCTGGGCAGAGAGAATCTCCTTAGTTCTAGCATTTCACTTTAAGTTACCTAGTAGTTCTTTCATGCTTGATTTGCAACAGATACGGTCACTTGACATGTTTCATAAACGTTTTGAGACCTTCCCTGAAGCTTTTGCAAATAATTTAGTTTCATCTACAATGAAAAGGTTGTTACTCTATCTCCACCCATTTTTTTTCTGATTAATACCTAGTATGTTGGTTGCTGATTTTCTTATACTTCCTACAGAGGCACTCAAAACAGGCAACCTGCTCAGGTAAGATGGGTTTTCTCATCTTTGTATTTGTTGAATAATATTAGGCTATTTCTGTTGTGTTTTATGATTTTTTACCATGGAATTATGAATATTGACTAAAAGAAGACAAGATATATCACTGTTGATATTTTTTAGCTGTTTTTTTCACATGTTCAATATCTTCTTTTTTTAAATGTCTTGGATTACCTTTTTAGTGGATTTGCATGAAATTGTGAGGATTTTTTTTTATAATTTTATTGTGTTGATTATTTTGCCTTGCAAAGCCCAATATCATGTGGGCTAGTACATGTGCTTTCAGGCTTTGATAATTCCATACCAAATGCTCGATTAAGATACCATGTGAAGTTATTCTTATATTTACCTAGTGGCACCTTCCATGCTTGTTTTACTGCTTTAGACCTAATTTTGCAGATGAAACAACGTCCTTGTGACTTGAAAAACGCATCTGCTATATCCATGGTTTAAAATCTCGGTTTTGGTACTGATTTCGGTACCTGGCCGAAACCAGTACCGTACCGTACCCACACTTGGTACGGTACGGAAAACACCATACCGGTTTCTATTTTTATTTTTTTTATTTAGAAATAGCTCCAAATCTTCAATAACAACATAATTGATAAAGAAATGCTTAAAATCAATATTCAAATGTTAATTACATGAATACAATATTTAAAATGCGGACGAATGGCGTCCGTCATACCCATACGGGCCATACATATCTTGGCTTTCGGGACATACACGACTAAGGTCAACATCGTAGGTTTCTAATGCCATATTTGGAAATTTTCCCATGGCATAATACTTCTGTATCCACTATACCACATTGACATTATTGATTCTTTGTTGGGATTCCAAGAACTAGACCATATATCATCAGTTGAGTAGGTACTGAATACAGAGTAGGTTGATTCAGAAACCTCTTGCAAAGTACTCATCATATCGTGATGGTAATCTTGCAAAGCTGTCGGTCCACCTCCTCGACGCCAGCCTCCCCTCTTGTACACCCGAGTTGTTTGTTCGGCTCTAGCACCATGGTCATCATCTTGGGTGGCGTGATCGAAGTATTGCTCACTTGTCCATTCTTCATAAGGTGGTAGTAATGATGGCAAGACGGTGTCTTCTCCACCAGCTCCATCATCATCATCATCTCCTCCGTCTTTTGTGCTGCTACTGCTATGAACGGAGGGCTTGTCTTCTTCCTCCTCTTCTGCTTCTGAAATCGCATCCAAAGGATCAATTGGTCGTTTACCTTTGGCTTTGGCTTTGGCTTTTTTCCCTTTAATTGGGAAGATGGAGAGTCCGATTTGGATCGACGTCTTGCTTGCAAATTCGTTGAGAGTCCAAGGGAGTAATGGACATGTCTTCTGGTTGGCTCACAAACTCAAGTGCATCAGCTATAATTGGTGAAGGCCGGTCGCCTGGTTCATCAAGAAGAGGCTGGTCGCTCTCCATTGCACTCCACCAATCAATTATCGAGTCCGCATCGTCTTGGACGAACTCGACATCGAATGGATCTACATGTTGAATATCTTCGTTTTCTAATGTCTGCATTCGAAGCCGCATGTTGTAATGAACGTATACTAGCTTCTCTAATCGGGCATATGAAAGCCGGTTGCGCGGCTTGGTATGAATTAAGGAGAAGGTTGACCAATTTCTCTCGCATCCACTTGATGATGTGGTTTGCGAGAGGATATGTGTTGTAATCTTCCAAAGAGTTGGAGCTTCGGTTTCAAATTGCAACCACCATTCAACTGTAATAGATTTAAAATTGATATTAGTAACGACTAACGAGATTACCAATTTTATCATTAATAAATAAATTGAAAAAAAATTATATCTACCTGGATCCATAGAATCTCGGCACGATATTTTGATTCATTTAAAGCTTGTGCCACTTCATTGATTGATGTCGTCACTCGTTGTATGACCTTGAGAAACGAATATAACAAACTATCCGTCGTTCCAAGATCATATCGATACTGGTATGCGGGATTTAAATAATACGCTACAAAAAATTATAAATCTAATAAGTAATTTAGCATAATGAATTAAAATTAAATAAATTTTAGAAAATTAAATAAAAAATTACCTGCGATGTGTATGTCATGAACCATTTGATCCTTCCACCTCTGGGAGATAATGTCGATGAAGGGTTTATACTTGGTTGGAGAAATCATAACCCTCTTGATTTCTTCTTGTGCTTGGTGGATGTAGTGGTAGATATGACCCATTCGAGGCATCTTTTCCATATCCACCTGTCGTAGAACCTTGTATAATGGTTTACGGCGACGACTATCTCCGCAACGCAATACCAGAAGCGTGTGTTGAGGATTTACTTCTCGGTTTGTTTTCCATCATTAGTTCTGGCATATCTTGATGTAGATTATTCCTCACTTGTAAACATTGATCGAAGGCCCGCCTTACGTTGTTGGAGCGACCTTAATGCGATAAAATTGGTTGCAAAACGAGTCGCTCCCAGTCGAAGAATTTCACCTAAAATATAGAATTATTATTAGTAATTATCACCTAAACTAATTAATAAATAAATACTATAAATTATTTTGAAAAAATACTTTATGTAAATTTTTTCATAAGGGCGTGTACCCATGTGTGGTTGTATATGAAGCGCGTAATTTGTTGCGCCTTCTTTACATTCGTCTTCACCATCGGTATATCACCGATATCTTTCATCATTAGGTCTATACAATGGGCTGCACTTGGAGTCCAACATATGTTAGAATAATCTAGTTCAATTATCTCACCTGCCCTTTTGAAATTGGCTCCGTTGTCGGTTATAATTTGAACAAAATTCTGGGTCTATTCCCCTCGATCACCTCCTTCATCAGCTTCTTGATGTAGAGAGCGGTATGGACTTCATCGGACGCGTTCACTGACTTATGATAGATAACCCTTTTGTTGCAATAGATGAGGAAGTTGATGATGCTCATTCGGGTTGGTCCGGTCCAACTATCGCACATCAAACTGCATTCGTAATCCCCCCATTGCCGCTTGACGTCGTCGATCCATTCATTTATTTCCTTGACCTCATGTTCAAGCAAAGGTCCTGAAATTTCATACGGAGTCGGAGGGGTAATATCTGGGCCTACCTTTTGGATGGTAGACACCATAGTTCGGTAGTGCGGGTTGTTGGCTGCATTTGCGGGAATCCGGCTGAAGTGGAACCATTTGGAGATGGCTTTCCCCAACTCCCACTTCTTCGGCTTGCCGTACATATCGTCTATGTGTTGTTGCTTTGCTGATGAAGGAGGAAATGCCCTGGGATCAAGATCAGAAATATTAATATTAGTTTTCCTACCACTTGCTCCGAGGTTTGAGAAGAATCCACGAAGGCTTCCTCTGCTGCCTCCTCTGCTCCGAGTTTGAGGTGCTCTCATGCTAGAACTCCGGCCAATTTGAGGACCGGAGAGAATTGGACCGCTTCGGTCCATTGCTCCGGCAGCCGAAGTTGAGCCGACGCTGCTTATGCCACCGCTGCCACTGCCGCCGCCATATTCGAATTGAGATCCGGGATAATACATCCGTTCTCGTTCGTAATGCTGATGCTCCAATGAAGCTCGGATGCCGGCTTCAAATTCCGCATCCTCGTCGTAATCGCCACCTCGAGCCTCATAATGGTCACCGCTGACATTTTGGGTAGCTCATCGGTCGAACTCGGCTTGTTGAGCATTCTTAAGACGTTCCTCCTTCTTGTTGTTGAGTTGCGCTTTGAACATCTTTCGGACTTCGGACGGTACTTTGGAGCAATTGACGACGTCGGGATATCCTCCGACCAAGTGTTGCTTCAATCGAGTGATGAGCCTTCTCCAACCGACGACCGTGCTGCCATGTGGGGTCGGCTTGAGATTTCGGCGCCATTTCGACAGAATTTGGACGTAGAACTTAATAAAAAGAGATGTGTGAGAGAGATTGATGGATAGAGGGGTAAGTGAGAGTGAAAAGAGTGTTTTGGGGGCTTTATAAAGCCCCCAGAACACCCCAAACCCGGCCCCAAACGGCTAGAGAGCTGTTTGGGGTCACTGTTTATCATACCGAGCGGTATATATCAAATACCGCCAGATATCGGGCGGTACAAGCCGACAAAGGTGGTTGACAGCCCGATAGGGCTGTCGGCCACCCGTTGCCAACGGCACGTAGCGCCTTTGGCAACGCCAACGTTAACAAACCATCATAGCGCCCTTACCGGGCGGTATGATGGTATACCGCCCGGTATACTATATATACCCGGTATTTTCAAATACCGGGTATATCGAATACCGCTAACCCCCAAAACCGGTAAATACCGGGCTTACCGTACCGTTTCGGGCGATTTTTTAAACCATGGCTGTATCAATCTTTACATATAACTGTCTAAATCTGCTTTTTTGTGGTTGTTTATTCTGTAGTTAATCCAATAACTAGGCGATAACTCCTTATCTTGAACTTATAAGTTATAAGTAAAGATGAGCTCAGTTACATTTGATGTCAACAATTCATGAATTACCATGAGTGGTTGATAGATAAAACTGTTTTTGGAGTTCATCAAGTTCGTAAGGCAGGTTCTGAATTTATTTAATTTAATTATGCTTTAAAAGTCACGAGAGGGATCTATTGTCTGGTCATTGGTACATATTCTGATGATGCCTCTACTATGTTTCACTTTTGTTGATATGAAATGTATTGGTGTTCTTCATGTTCTCAAGGCAGCTCCTGAATTTGTTTAATTTGGTTATAGTCTTAAGTCAAAGTAGGGATGCATTCTCTTTTTATTGATGCGTGTTTGGAAGGTACCTACTTTAGTTTTTGATGACATCAGGAGCCCAAAGATACAGATAGGGAATTTGCTGCCATGTTCTCTGCCTTTTGGAATGACATTATCAAAAGCTTACGGGAAGAAGATTATATTAGCAATCGGTAATTTTGAATTTTAGGAGGATGATATAATACTCGTTGGACATTTTTTACTGATGAATTTAGAATTTTAATATTAGCTGAATAGATTGAGGTTCAAATTATTTCACGTTTATTTTCAGAGAAATGGATTTACTTTCTATTCCTAGCAATTCCGGGAGATGGCGGTTGGTCCAATGGCCTTTATTTCTTTTGACGGGCAAGGTATGTTAACTCAATAACAGTAGCTCCTACTTTCCATGAGCTTATGGCAGGGAATATTTTTTCACACACTGTCAGTTCTGGTTTTAGATTCCTTTGGCTATTGACATCGCATTGGATTGCAAAGATGCACAACGTGAACTATGGAACAAAATATCAAAGGACAAATACATGGCATATGCTGTCAAGGAAGTCTTTTACAGTGCAGAAAGGATTCTGTATTCTGTAGTTGATGGTGAAGGAAGACTTTGGTATGTGTATACTAATTACTTCATAAAACTGTTTTTTTTTTCCTGAATGTCTCAAGCTTTTATCATCATTGCTTAACATAAAGCATGCTTGCTTGATGGCAGGGTGGAAAAGTTATTCCAAGAACTTAATAGCAGTATCTCTGACAACTCAATAACAGTGACTATAACACTTAACAAACTGCAGTTGGTTTTGTCAAGGTTCACTGCTTTAACTGGGCTTCTGGTAAGTCTTCCCGGGACCTCTGCTAATTTGGCTTATAGTTACTAATTACATCATGTAAAAGCGACTCAAACTCATTATTTTAATTTGATGCTTTCTCATGGTTTAGCTTTGCTTTATGCCTGGTATTGATTGTACACTTCAGATGCTTTGTCCTAGAGATCAAAGACTGCTATCAAGAGTATCATTTGTTTACAAATTGATATTTTAATAGAGTATAAATGTTGGGTTTTGTTAGATGACATACTTGTGAATGTTGTATCTCCTACGGACTTGTGTAAATATAGTTTTTCCATTTAGTTTATATATTCTTTGGTAGAGAGGCTCTACTGTGACAACTATTCCCCTCCACCACTCTTCTCACAGGTTCAAGACATTTAGATGCCTTGGTGCATTTTAGGTTCCAACAATTTATGTTGCATTTTGGTCATGTAATGTTTGATGAGTCCATGCCTAGGACAAGCTTACTAGTTGAAAACAAGTTAAAAATATGATAAAACTCAGTGAACATATTTTTAAGCACAGAGTTGACTCTTTCGTAGTTGTCCTGTTTGCTAAGGCCCTACTACAATTGTCTTCAATACACTGATGCTAGATAAGGTTACTTGTTCAAAACAAGTCAAAAAATGTTAAAAACAAATTACTATAATATTCTTTTTTTGATGTACAACGCTGGCACTTTCATAGTAGTGCTGTTTTCCTAGGTCTCTTCTACAAGTGTCTTCATACTTTAAATTACTCAAATTTTGCCAGAACATTCTTTTGTGAATTTCTTTTTGGCTTGTGCCCTTGATCATGGTCATTCTTTGGTTGTGTCTGCATTTCTTATGATATTCTTTGAATCTTTTCAACTTTATTATAAATTTATCTTAGTATGTGCACAATCTTACTCTAGTTGTTGGTAACAGCAGTATTTTCTGTTTTGTTTGAACTCTTTTATTCTTTTTTTGTGGTTTTTATGCAGATAAGAGAAGAGACTGCAGTTCTTTCAGCTGGTGCTTCAAAAGCTGCATATCAATTATATGATGTTGTTACTCATGATTTATTGACATCAAACTTGAGGTATGCTCAAACTCCTGTTCTTTCTGGTACGGATACTGCTTGTGGTTTTTATAGTTTCATACAAAAACGGTCTGGTTATGGAATGAGTACATTCATCTCCCAGGGAACAGTTCGACACCTGGCAAATTTTAGCAAGGGCAAGAAATCAAGGCCGCCTGTTTTCTAAAATATCATGGCCCAGGGATCAAGAAACTGTATGAAACGTTTTTGCTATATCTTTATATAAATAATATGTCACGATAATATTTTGTTGTTTTCTGCAGAGGGACCAAGTAAAACGTTTGCATCTACTTTTAACTGTTAAAGATTATACTGCAAATGTCCCAAAGAACTTAGAAGCTCAAAGGAGACTCCAGTTCTTTTCAAATTCTTTGTTTATGAACATGCCTTCTGCAAAGCCTGTCTCCGAGATGATGCCTTTTAGGTAGCTATTGAGCATTTCTGATAGTCTCCTATTGACTTTCAATCATAGTTCAAAAAACCGTACCGTATCGGGCGGTATGCCCGGTTTTTACCGGTTTTTTGACTTTCCGGTATACGAGATACCCGGTATGGGAGAATACCGGGTATCTCGGTAAATATCGCCCATACCGGGCGGTATTTGCTATCATACCGGGCTATACCGCCTGGTTTGACCTTGTGTACTGTTGCAACATACCGGGTAATTGGAAAATATCGGTATCTTGGTAAATATCGCCCGGTATGCTCCGGTATTTAGCAAATACCAGGCGGTATTTGCTGTCATACCGAGCGATACCGCCCGGTATGATCCAACGGCTCTTAAAAAGAGCCATTGGGTACTGTATTAGGGTTTTTCATAAATACAAGAGAATCATTACATTGGAGTTTATAGCGGGACCGCCGAAGACTCTGCGTAGCGCAACATAAGACGGTTAGGACAAATCAGTCGCCACGACTAAGGTCAACACCGTATGTTGGGATGTGTGGGCTTGTGTCGCCCTATATAAACTCCAATGTAATGATTCGCCTTAAATTTAAGTATTTCTTTATCAATTATGTGTTATTGGAGTTATTTTTAGCAACAAAAAAAAACCCGGCCGGTATGCCTTTTCATACCGGATCGTACCGTGTGTCGGTACGGTACGGTACCGGTATTTTTAAACCATGCTTTCAATAGCATATTTAGTTTTGATGCAAGATGTTATTTGTTTGGATTGTAGTGTTTTCACTCCATACTACAGTGAGACAGTGCTCTACAGCAATTCAGAATTACGAGTTGAAAATGAGGATGGGATCTCAATCCTTTTCTATCTTCAGAAGATTTTTCCTGGTAACTTTCATATTTTTCTTGAGAACCATGCTTGGTTTCCTTATGCAGTCTGTAAATTCTTTTACTTAATGGTACTAAGAATTTTGACCATCTTTTTGAACCCTTTTTGCCAATCAGAACTACTTTGCCTACAACACAGTTTTTATTTTCACCTAATACTGTTAAACATTATAAGTTGGTGCGCTTTCAAATATCGTAGTGTACCATTTGTTACGGTTGGTTTTACCATTTTTAGAATGCTGAGATTGATATTGGGCACTACATGAAAATATAGCTGTACCAACCATATCAGGTGGTACACAGTTTGCACCTTAGGTATGAATTCCGTACGGCTCGTATGGGTGGTACGAGCCTTGTACTGCTTGGTACATGCATAATGACTAGTTTTCAATATTTGGGCATTTTTTACTTAGTTCCAGTTGGTTTTTGAGGTGTTTTCAGCCTAGATATAGACTTCAAACGACTCGTCATAGTTTTTATCAAACATTTATTATGCTTTATTATGAATGCTTCATTTATTTTGATAATTTTTTTTATATAAAAAACAGGGTTTAAAATAACTAGTGATACCTTCATAATTTAATCAAAACTAATTTTAGAACATTGAATTTAATATTTTTTTTGAAATTTTATAACATTTATTAATTTATTTTATTTCTAATTGAACAAAAAAGTCTTAAATTATTAATAACTTAATTAAATCTTACAAATATTTTATGACCAGTAATTTTATAAACTAACTACAAATACATAATTAATTTTTTAGAAACCTATAAAGCTATCTTATTCATCTTTATAATAGTTTAATTATAAAACAAAATTGATAATTATGCTCAAAAGCTTATAACATTGGTCACTAGTGTTATTCCTTTTTTTGAATTGATTACATTTCCACTTCTTTTAAAAATGGATATGAAAATTCATATTTTGATTTTCAGCAAATTTATCTTTATCTTAGTTGTTTGTGTCCAAGTTATTCCTCTTACTTTTAAAAGAAGTTTGAACTTATGAACTATTTCACTTGTATTAGTTTACTATTTATTCAATATCAGATTACTATAATTCAATGAAAATTACTATAACCAAATAAGTATTCACTAGTCTCAACCAACCAAAGTTGTTGTTTCCATTAACCAAACAGGTTTTTGTAACCAAGTTTTCATTTTCATTAAAACCTAACTAGAAAATAGTTTTTGCTAACCAAACATATGTCCTGACATAACTAGAATGTAATTACACAGCACATGATCCATGTAGCAATAAAGCCCAAATACTTTGGACTTTCTGACATGTTGGTGTACTTGTTAGATCAGAGTACCTGCTGCATAAAATTAACTCTATTAATGATAATTCCTGATGGCAGCATTTTTCCAAACTTTGTAATTCATATGTTCTTTTTAGTCTTTGCCACTACACTATTAATGGTCAGAGACATAATCTTGGTGAGTAGTATGTTATCCGATCCATTGCTTGCACCTTAGTACTCCTTTCTCTAATCTGATCACGTTCTAGTTTATTGGTCCTGGTGCTGAAGTGACTATTTGGTTACAGTGGAAGCTCATAATGTTTTGTTGAAGCAATATGATACCTTTATTATGTATTATTTCGAGCCTCACCGGTTATTAGATCTAGTACTGATTGGAGCCAATGGGTATTTGAGCATTAGGTTCAGTACGGGTGGGTACAACTAGCTGGTGCCTCAAAATATGACTTAATTCCTCTTATATTGCTAATGTTGGAGCGCAATTGTCAATGATGTTGAAGATAATATTATTTATTGGAGAATAATTAATTTCGATTTAAAACTCTCTTTTAAATTCAAAGTTAACTCCAAAGATAAATATCAAAAGAGAATTAATTGGGTTACTTGTCATTCGGATCTAATCCGATGAACGTAATCTAAAGCCCAAATTCAGTTCGTTCTATGCGTGCGATCCTGTAGGCTCACTTAACATTGGCAGTATTTCAAGATAATTTCCAAAAATGTTTTATAATGACTTAGCAAAAATATAATTACAGTCTTGTTTTTTAAGTTTTGATTGATATGGTATAAGTAAAATTGTGAGAGATTGGGAGTCTTATATCAAGAAATATCTCCAGATTCTTATGCCAAAAATATTTTATTTAGCATATGTAACGACTTGGTGTTTGAGGCTGTTAAGGATCTAATTGTATATATCATTTCTCTAACTGGTGGTTTGTACCAACTGGTGATGCCATCATCTGCCTTGGTGGTTGATTCGTCTCCTCTTAAGATGCATAGCCGGTTGAGGCATCCTCACCTGCAGAATCTAAAGAAGATGTGTCCTAGTCTTTCTTCACTTTCGAGTCTTGAGTGTGAGTCATGTCAACTTGGTAAACATTCTAGATATTTTTTTCCAAGTAGCGTTAATAAATGTGCTTCATCACTTTTTTCCCTTGTTCATCCTGATGTTTGGGATCCTAGTCATGTCTCTTCTAAACTAGGGTTCAAATATTTTGTCACTTTCATAGATGACTACTCTCGTATGACCTGGTTATTCTTGATGAAGGATAGATCTGAGTTCTTTCACATTTTCTTCACATTCTATGCTAAAATAACAACTCAGTTTGATGTTTCCAATCACATGTTACGAAGTGATAATGCAAAAGAATATTTTTCTAGTGCCTTCAGTCTTTTTTTTCCACTCATGGTCTTCTCCATCAATCTTCTTGTCCTCATATACCATAGCAGAATGGTGTTGTAGAACGAAAAAATTGTCATCTTGTAGAAACGACACGTACCCTCCTATTGCATATGAATGTACCGTTGTGGGATGATGTCATTCTCACTGCTTGTTACCTCATTAACAGGATGCCCTCCTCTATTCATCACAAAATTTCCTTCACTGTTCTCTTATCACATGACCCTGTATATAGTCTTCCACCACGTGTGTTTGGGTGTACCTCTTTTGTCCATCAACTTTCTCTCAGGATGGATAAGTTATCTCCTAAGTCTATTAAATGTATCTTCCTTTGTTACTTTCGTCTTCAAAAAGGATACCGTTGCTTAGGGCTGTCCATTCGGTTCAATCCGAACCGAACTAATTTGAACCAAACCAAAAATTTTTTGGTACTGAAATTCCAACCCGAACCCGAACCGAATTGTTCCTAAATCGATCTAACCCTTTGGTTCGGTTCCAACCCAAAAAAACCGAAATTTTATCCAACATCACACAACATTACTAAATTTTCCCTGCAATGAAATTTATCCAACATTACACAGCATTGTTAAACCGAATTGTGGCAGCAATGAAATTTATTAATAACCCTAAGTCAGGCATGACGGCTCGTTGGGGAGGGACTGAGGGAGAAATCCAAAAATTAACCCTAGGTTACCCACTTACCCTAACTCCCCCGACCCCGAAATCTTAATTTTTTAAAAATATTTTTACTTATTCGGTTTTTGGTTCGGGTCAGTTCCCGGATTTCGAGAATTGGATTCGAACCGAATGCCAATGTTCGGGTTCGTTTCGGGTCAAGAAACGAACCCGACAATGTTGAAACCAAACCGAACCAAATTATGGACATGCCTACCGTTGCTACTCATCTGAGTTGGGTCGTTCTTTTGTCTCAGCATATGTTACCTTCTTTGAGACCACACCATTCTTTTCGCGTCAGTCCACTGCACCTGAGTCTGAGGTCATTCCTATTCCGGTTCCATTATCCACTCTTGAGGACACATCTTCTCGGAGGACTAATGATTCGTTGCCATCCCGATGGGAACCCACCAAGTTCTTTACTCGACGTGTTCTTGCTGAGACATCGCCAGCTTCCCCGTGTGACTCCGCTGCCCCCACAGCTGCCTTGCCAGTCTCAGGTCCTTCTCCACCATCTAACCTTGATCTTCCCATTGCCTTGAGGAAAGTTGTTCGTAAGTGTTCTACTTCTCATCCTATCTCTCATTGTGTCTCTTACGATACTTTATCCCCCTAGTACTATGCTTTTATCACTTCTCTTTCCACTATTTCTATCCCTTAGACTGTTTCAGGTGCCTTATCTGATCCGAGGTGGCGCCAAGCCATGGTTGATCAGATGACTGCATTACATTCTAATTGCACGTGGGAGCTTGTTCCTCTTCCCTTAGGAAAATCAACTGTAGGATGCAAGTGGGTGTTCAATATTAAAACACTCAAGGCTCGTTTGGTAGTCAAGAGATATGCACAACGATATGGAGTGGATTATTTGGACTCCAGTAGCTAAGATTGCCTATGTTCGTCTCTTTCTCATGCTAGCAACAATTTCTAGTTGGCAATTTCAACAACTTAACATCAAAAATGTCTTTTTACATGGTGATCTTGATGAGGTGTATATGGAGCAACCTCATGAATTTGAGCACTCAAGGGGAGTCCACATTAGTCTGCAAACTCAAGAAGTCTCTTTATGGTTTGAAGCAGACTCCACGTGCCTGGTTTAGCAAGTTTAGCTCTGCTATCACTCAGTTTGGTATGATAAGATGCACCTCCGATCATTGTGTCTTCTTTTGCACCTCTCCTTTTGGAAAGCAAGTGCTCCTCATTGTTTATGTAGATGATATTATTATAACTGGAGATGATACATATGGGAAACAAAAATTAAAGTCTTATTTACATTAGCAATTTCAGACCAAGGATTTAGGTGATTTGAAATACTTCCTTTGTATTGAAGTAGCTCGATCAGGAGGAGCTATCTACAGGAGGCAGGTATGTTGGGAGTTTGACCAGTTGACACTTTTATGGAGTCAAATATAAAGCTATTATCGAAGCAGGGTGAACCCTTGGCTGATCCGGGTCCATATCGTAGATTGATAGGCAAGTTAAACTATCTTACCGTCACGAGACCTGATATATTTTTCATTGTTAGTGTACTCAATCAATTCCTTCAGTCACATTGTGAGGGGACATTGGGAAGCTGCATTGAGGGTCCTTCGTTATCTCAAGAAAGCTCCAGGAAAGGGACTCTTGTATTGTGACAGGGTCACCTACAGGTGACACGCTATTTTGATGCGGATTGGGCAGGTTCACCTACTGTTCGTCGATCTACTTTAGATTATTGTGTGATGCTTGGCGGTTACTTGATATCATGGAAAAGCAAGAAACAAAGTGTGGTGGCTAGATCTAGTGCTGAGGCAGAATACAGGGCTATGGCTCTTGTGACTTGTGAATTGATATGACTAAAGCAGTTAATGGGAGAACTCAGAATCATCCATAAAGAACCGATGAAGCTACTTTTGCATATTGCTTCTAATCCGGTTTTTCATGAAAGAACAAAACACATAGAAATTGATTGTCACTTTATCAGAGAGAAAGTGCTATTTAAGGAAATAGTCATATCATTTGTAAGTTCAAATGAACAGTTGGATGTTATACTAACTAAATCTTTAAGAGGTCCTAGAATATTTTATATCTGTAACAAGTTGGGCTTACATGACATATTTGCTCCAACTTGAGGGGGAGTGTTAAGGACCTAATTGTATATATTATTTCTCTATGTACTTATATGCAAAAATGAATAATAATATATTGGTAGCAAGTGGTTTTCTCAAACTTAGGTAATGATAATGATTTTGACTTTCAGGGTAATTGATATATTTAATGAAAGGAACTGCCTTCCTTGGAAGTGTAAATTCTCTGTTCCTGCAAGAGGACAACATTCAGAAATTTTCTAGTGAATTTGACTTTTATATTGTATCTCTTTTCATTTCATTTCTACCATGTTTAAAACCACGATTTAAATAATAGTACCGGACTGGACGGCACAGTCCGTTTGTACTAGTTTTTTGAAAAAGCAGGATTGGTACACCTCGATATATATAAAATACGGACTGTACCAGTTGCACCGCCCAATACAAGCCTTGTACCAGGCGTACCAGGTTGATAATAAGGTTTGTACTAAGTGGTAGAAGCCCAACAATTATATTTTCAGTTGTCGAGAAATTTTTGCACCGATTCTCAATTACTACTTTAAGGGGCTTTGAGTCCTATATAAAGCCCCCAAACCCCATATTTGACTCTTCCCACTACTCTCAATCTCTCGACCTCTCTTAGGACCGATTTTAAGGGGTTTTAGGGGCTAATATATGCTGCCAACATTCTTTAATGGACTCCGCTATTCAGCCTTCTTGGAAATTTATATCTTGTCATTCAAACTTCAAGTATTTTCATTTGTAATCTATGGATATTTTTTAATCAATGAATTATTTTTAAGTATGAATTTGGAATTTGGAGACTTATATTCTTTGTTAGTATATTAACTATTAAGGATGTTTTGTACTCAATTTAATCATTAATTTATAAGTTAGAAGTTGAAAAGAAAGAAAAGTGTACTGGGACTGGCTGATACACTTATGGTAGGATTGGATAATAAATGGGAGAGGATTGGATATGAATCTTTTAAATCCGGTGTATATTGGATATTATATTAATTTTATACTATTCTAGTCCTATCTTTTTCTAATCAATGCACTAAACAGATAATGGATTCAAAGCTATATCTTATCCTATCTTAATCATATAAAGCAAACAAGCACTTACTGTATACTGGACTGTACTTGTTATTTGTATGGATACCGGCCAATTACAAAAAAGTCTATTTCAAAGCTAAAAAGCATATACAAGTGATGTGTAGTCACATCATTGCACAATACATATATGGTAGTGGGCTGATATGAGGATGTGTATGTGGACTCTATTTGAAAATTATTTAAAACAAGGTTCTAAATTAAAAAGCATGTGCAAAGGGTATTATGTTGGGCCACTACAAATTGTTTATCTATGCTATGCCGATGCATATGCAATCTATATTTAAAAACATTGGATTAGTAAAACCGTCTATAATATAGATAGTTGTTATGAACTTAATCAAGATAATTCAAGAGACAAAAACTATTATATGATGATTAGATGCTAAACTTGTATTTAATTGTAACAGGGTAATCCAAAATTATTAGAAATATAAACACGTTATCATAGAAACTATTTTGGATTCATAAAATCAAAATAAGTATATAACACATACTTGATAAGAAATTTTTTTGCTGTTTATACAAAAAAAGTTTGACTAGACCTGGTCATTTAATCGGGTTTGATTTAAGTGCAATTGCACATGCAGGATATGGGGGTTGTATATGCACTGTTTGATCGAATATGCGGCCCTACTATATATTTCCATTGCATACGTGATATGCTATGCTGTAAGGACAAATATTATTTGCATATGCACATTATGTGCAGATTTCTGAAACCTTGATTTAATATTTACTATATTCACAATAGTAATATATAAATAGTGGTTGAGGACTTAATATAATTCAAGAGGCTAAATTCACTGTAGAAAGAAATAAGATACAAGTATGTGAAAAATAATATTTGAGTAGTGAGTTGGGCTGAACCAGTTTATGGGTTTCTGCCAATTTATTTGGCTTGTGCCAGTGTGATAAATAGTTAATAATAATTATGTGGTCGATATACAGATTAAGTGGGCATTGTACTAAGTGGGCTATGTGGGTGCATATGGTTGCTTATGCGTCTAGATCCCAGATTCGAACTACCTATTGTATGCATGTGTTGCTGCATTGGTTGCTTTTTGTATTTATTAAATTTGATTGGTTGACCTTTCCAAAAACTTAAGCATTTAGGAAAGGACTCAATTTATTTATTTATAATTTGAACACTACCCTTCAATGTGGGTGAATGGACTGAACAGGATTCCCCCAAGCTGAACACGCAAACTGGATTATCTTAATTGTTTTTTAATAAAAAAATTAATGACACTACCAGGATTCGAATTAAGGACCTATAGCTTTGATACCATAGTTACTTGATTGGTTGATCATCCTTCAAAACTTTAATTTGTTAGGAAAGGAAGGATCTAATTTATTCATCTATATCCTTAAGAGAAACTACAGTTTATTTGGCCAATCCCCCATAATGAACTCCAATATTTGATTACTCATACTGGTAATTTTGCATTCTGCCTTAGGTGATGTCTTTATAATTTTGAGCTAATCAGGTAGGCAATGAGATGCACATTTTTTATGGTGCTGTATGGGAGGCATGCCACTCACCCACCCCGCTAGATGGGATAACTAACCCATCAACTTCTTAGGCCCAAACAATTGACCTAATTAAAATGCTTAAGCTGAAGTCGATTATAACCATCAAGTCTTATAAACCAATACAACATCCAATATGTTCCTGATGTGGGAATAAACCGAAATATTATAAGTCACTTGCCTAATTTAGTTCTACAACAATATTAATTTGAAAGTAAACCATCTTGATATGCTTTTGACCTTATTGTCAGTTCTTGCTTAAATCAACCTTGTAATGTATTGACTTCAAACTTCCATAGATTCAAGTTATAGGAGATCCAATCCTTTAAAACTTTCATTACATGTTTATTTATGTTATTTTGTTTTTTTTTTTAACAAAAACAATGTTATCTGGAGTCTTGTAAGTAGTACACCGCTTTTAAGCTAGTCATGTCTTATTTGGCTTTCATTTGCAGAATTTGTGATTTCTTTTTATCTACCCTTTGCTTTATGCTTTGATTATTCTGCTTGTTAATGAGTCTGAACTCTGCTTTCTTGCTTGTGGTTAATTTTGGCCTTTCTCCAGGAATGTGCTATTTTGCTTCCATTGCATGACCATATTATGTGTGTTTTTCACTTTTATCATGTGATTTTCTGTCTATTACTATGTAACTTTGGTAAGCATACAGGACATAAAGCATTTCATTTGGTAAGCATTAAGTTTGTGCCCCTCAATTTTTTTCCCACTATGAGTTTGTCAGAATTCCATGGATTGATTCAGTTATGTTCTGTTTTATTTGTAAATGCACTATGATGATTAATTTATCATTTATAGGATACCATCTACTTGCTATCTTTCATCTCTTCATCCTCATTCCATGATTAATCTGTTGTTACAGATGAGTGGGAAAACTTTCTAGAACGAATTAAATCAACTGCGGATGCTGTTGAAGATAATGACAACTTGGAGTTGCGATTTTGGGCATCTTATCGTGGGCAAACATTGGCAAGAACAGGTTAGTTTATGTTCAAAGCATTCACTGGCTAGTGGAAAATGAATGTTATGAATTATCTTTTCAGTTTTTTATTCACCAATGTAATATCATTATTATGTTTTTGTCCCTTGCTTTGCAAGGATCTATTAAAATTTAGCTCATCTACTTGATCCTTATAATGTGATGTTTTAGTGCGTGGTATGATGTACTATAGAAGGGCCCTTCTTTTACAAAGTTTTCTAGAAAAGCGCTACCTTGGAGGTACTCTTTTGCTTCTGTTCTTTTCTTAATGTGGTTGTATTCTTTAATAGATATGCATTCATTTTACAATGTATCTGCAGGAATTGAAGATGGTTATTCTGGGGAGGATTACATAAGTACACAAGGATATGACTTGTCTCCTGAGTCACGTGCCCAAGCAGATCTAAAATTTACATATGTAGTTTCATGCCAAATTTATGGTCAACAGAAGGAAAAGAAGGCTCAAGAAGCAGCTGATATTGCATTGCTTATGCAGAGGTTAGATGAATTCTTTTCTTTGAATTTTTGAAATATTTGTATCTCTAATTGTTAGTATTAGGCCAGGCCATTGTTATCATCTCGTCGCTATCTCATCAAGATAGGAGATATCGTTGTCTCATTGGAAAATTCCATCTTGTCCGGATGAGACGGGCGATCCCGATATTTCCCACATATTGTCGGGATGAGATGGGCGCATTGTGGACCAGCAAAGGTTCCACCGTTGGGCCACATATCGTCCAATCTTGGACGAGATCCCGATGAGATGGGCGCATTGTGAAAAAAAAATTGCGTTGTGAGTCTTCGAACCATGGTCCGCACTATTAGGGACTTTTTCGATGCGCCGAGCGACGACGACTCATGACGAAATGTCCCTTATATATTTGTAAATATGGATTTGTGTCCATGTAAATTTTCATTCTATTCGTATTCGTTCATGTAAAACCCCGTTGTGCGATCCCCAAGGGCCCATGGTACGAGCGACATGCGTTTCGTGGTCATTCGACATTTGGTGCGTGCGTTACGGCTAAGCGGAACACTTGGTGTTCATTCGTCATGGCCGTGGCCATGGAAAATCACCATGTCGGGTGGCCCAAATTTTGTCATGCTCCTCGTGCTTTGCGGAACCTTGGGGGTGGCACTTGGGGGTTTGAGGTCTCATGTATAGTGTAGGGGACTGTTGGCTTACGAAAGCGGTTGCCTTGTGCGAATAACGAACGAGCGGCCCACATGGGCATGCAACATGTCGAATTCGCCCAAGGCGATTGCGGAACTCACCCTACATCCGTTTTTGCATTTGCTTGTGTCCATAGTCCTGTAAATGTTGTATTTTACTTTACGCCTTCAATACCATTCGGCCAACATGGTCATTTGAAGGCGCGGACATGGAATACGAGGTTGGCACGTGGTCCGAAATATGCCCCGCGATGTTAAGTCGGGAAGCCCATTCGGGACAGATTTTATATCAAGGCTTATCCCTTGCATGCGATGCAAGGGTGTCGCACGGGTTCTTCCGCACCAAAACATTTGGCCCGTGACAGCACGGTGGACCAGCAAAGGTTCCACTGTTGGGCCAGGGTTAATTTTTTGTAAAATTTGCATCAAACGTGTAGATAAACGATATCTACATTATAGCTTTAAAAAAAAACCTAACTTAAACCCTGGTAATCGCGACGCTCGACACTTTCTCTTATTTTCTTCCTCGCATCCCGTCAGCGCATCCTCAGCATCACTTCCTCGGCGTCACTTCCGGCAACCTATATTCCAGCAACCAGGTATCCGACGATTCTCCTTTTTGCTTCTTTTCTATTTTCCTATTTTGTTTTGCTTCCGCTGCTTGATTCCAGAACTTGATACAGAGTAGGTTGATTCAGAAACTTCTTGCAAGCTACTCATCATATCGTGGTGGTAATCTTGCAAAGTTGTCGGTCCACCTCCTCGACGCCGGCCTCTCTTCTCATACACTCGAGTTGTTCGTTCGGTTCTAGTATCTCGTATACCGGTTTTTACAAAAACCGATAAATATCAGCCGTACCACCCGGTACGGTACAGTATTTTAGACCATGATCTGAACAACTGAAAAATACTGTTGCGCAAAATGAGAGATTTGCCTTTGTTATAGGTCCTTCATGGAACACGTATGTATAACCTTTGAGGTGGTATGGAACAAGAATTTAAACCATGGTTTGATGTCCATAGTTGTTATTTTCTTTTTAAAATTATGGGTTTTGTTTTTAAAATTGTAAACCTCTTTCTATGCTAATCAAGTAAGTTGCTCATCATTCATCAAGTGACTTGCTTCTCGCAAGATGATCAGCTTATAGTGTTTCTTGAGACTCAATAACTTTGGCCTGTATTGATGGAAGTCAATCTAATTAATTTTCTATTTTGTTGGAGTTCTTTCTTGCCGTATCCAGATTTTGTTGGTCCTTGTTCTGCGTGATTATTTTCTTGTTTGTTGATTTTCAGAAATGAGGCTCTTCGGGTTGCTTTCATAGATGTTGTGGAAACAACAGGTCTAGATGGAAAGGTTAAAAAAGAGTTCTTCTCGAAGCTGGTGAAAGCTGATGTTAACGGAAAGGATCAGGTATTGCACTGAATGCATGTGATTAAGTAGTTGCATCTTCTTTTCTTATTGTTTTAGTGTTTTCAGACTTATTATTTTTTCTTTTTTATGGTTTAACACTTTAACTTACTCTTGTTTTTATGCATACATATGAAGTTGTATGTGCCATTTCATTATTTGTGAATATATACAATGATATACTTTTGATACAAGTATCCTGAATCTATTTCTTCTAAGAATATTCTTATGTGTCATTTTAGACATCTTGCTGAATTCCTGCAATCTCTAATGTTGAGTTTGTGACATCTGCTCCAACCATGGAAAGCAAATAATGTGCTTCTCTATGCTACTGAAAAAAATGTTTTCCATCTCCTTTTGCTTATTGTTTTTGTACACATATAAAGTAGCCAACAGCCCCAAAGGTTCTTAGTCTGGAAGATATTGTTCCACATCAACTGTAAAAGTAATGGAGCGTCACCATTGAATATGCACTTTCTAAACAGCAGTATGGAGTTGAATAAACAATGGTCATTTGGAAGTAGCACTTTACCATTTCTTGGACAAAAAATTAATCATATGCTGTGGTTCCCCATGTTTTTTGGCAGGCTTCTGTATTAACGCAAGGAAATTTAGATTTGAATTTTTGTATGCCATTATACATTTTTGAAGACTCAGACTAATGATTACTCTGGAGAGGCTTGCTTTACTTGAGGAATTGATGTGATTTTTTCTTGAGCTTTTCAATTCCCATTTGAGAATTCACCGATGATATGGCTGACTGAGTTTTGAATTGGTTCTAGTTATATGGAATTACTTATCCATCTTTCATTTCTTTTATCCAAATCTAAATTTCATTTCTTTTATCCAAGTATCGCTCATGATTGTTGCATGGTTGCACATAATTTTATGATGTGTAGTAAAATTTTCAATTTCAAGCATTGGCTAGGTATATTTTTTATTGATTCTTGAAATCTTCTCACAACTTTTCTGTTTTTACACAAAATGCAAATTGGGAGGTCGCTTTCAATTCATCACGACATTTATTTTAGACTCACTTGAATTAGCCCTAATTTGCTTAGACCATGGTTTGACCTACCAATCAATTGGCATGTATCAACCAATATCGACCAGTTCATCGGAAAATATGACTTTCATTTTTTGATTATTTTAAGTAGATGCTTGATTCATTTTAATATACCATCCCAATAGGCTACTGTGAACGATTTATAAAAATATTGCTGGACATATTTCTTTTATGAAAGCTTGAAAGTAATCCACATTTACTTGCTTTCATGTTGTGCTAATTATTTTTTGTGCTTTCATGCACCTGCAGATAATATATTCAATAGAGCTTCCTGGAGATCCAAAGCTTGGAGAAGGGAAGCCTGAAAACCAGAATCATGCTATAATATTTACTCGTGGGGATGCTATTCAAACTATTGACATGAATCAGGTAGCCTTTTGGTCATACCATTTCAACAAATTTGTTTGATCTGACATTTCTTTTTATTTTTTTTATTTTGATTGATTGCTTTAAATAATTGCGGTCTAGGTCAGAAAAGAATTTGGCACCTTCAGAATTTTAACGATTTAGAACTGTCGGTCACCCAAGCTTTTGCTTTAGTAGTAAATCATAAAACTCTTCCCCTGACCTAAACTTCAACTTGACTAATAGATCAGAGGACTGTTCCCTGAACCTTTTGCATATAACACATGTAAGTTGTAATCCTAGATGATAATTTCATGGTCCCTGCAATCAACTGTGGTTGTGGAGGACCTGCTAGACTTTGCCAGTTTGCCTCAACTCATTCAGGTTTTGGTTGGATTTTTTTTCAGCTGGGTGAGCCTAACAGGTTTTGTGTCCTCATAACCGTGAGAAAGAGAAATGCACTTGGAAGCTGAGAAATCTTCTTTATAGCATTATGTGATATGGTGTCTTAATAGTAACTAATATAGCAATTTTCTAATTATCTTGTTGTCTCCTGTCAAGCCTGGATCATCAAGTACTTGTGGACCACTTAATTGTTATTGCTATATGTTTTAACAAAGACTGAAAGGTCGTAAGTTCTGCCCAGCATGGAGTATCACTACACTACACTAGAATATTTGTAGTAATTGAATGTCCAGTTTAGCTGCAATTAATCAGGAATAGGATGATATCATGTACAAATTTCATTATAGTTGACCACTTATGTTTTGCAGCCTAGTTTCTAATATTTTTAAACTGTATGGAGTTTGAGATGGTGAGTTATCCTTGTCAGAGCTCAATTTACTTCAGAATTTTTTTTAAAAAAATGTCCCCATTCATTCACATAGTGGATAGAGATACAATGTATAAATTTTATTCTAGTTGACCACCTTTTCTGTAGTTTGTAGTTTGAGTTGGTGATATATCCTTGTCAGATCTTAATTTCTGTTGGAAAATCTTGTATAAAAAGAACATCTTCATTATAGTTCCTGTATAGTTCCTGGGTAATTAGGGATACTGGGTGAAGCTGTTTCATGTTTGCAATCAATCTACATTAAGCCCCCAAGTTCTCTATATTGTGCAATCAATTTTTTCATCTAAACTTGGGTTTTTTTACACATACTTCAGATGTTGAATTGCTAAATGCTACTTTGTGCCCTATTGCTATGATGGAGCCACTAGATTAACTTGCATGTTTGATGTTCTTCACAATGCAGGATAATTACCTGGAGGAGGCTATGAAAATGAGGAATCTGCTTGAGGAATTCCATGAAAATCATGGTCTTCGTGCTCCTACCATTCTTGGTGTGAGAGAGCATGTCTTTACGGGAAGGTTATTGTTCCATCCTTGGCAGGATTTCCCTTGTTTTTACTGTTGCAATAGTTGTTTGTCTTAAACCACCGTCCTGTTGGCTAAGTGCTTTTCTTCTCTGTTGTTTTCAGTGTCTCGTCGCTAGCTTGGTTCATGTCAAACCAAGAAACTAGCTTTGTTACTTTAGGACAACGCATTTTGTCATACCCTCTCAAGTAAGTTGTCATTTCAATTTTCAAATTCTTTCTATAGTCTTCTTTAAGTTTGTTGCATTGTCAAATCTATGGAGTGCTCCACTATAGCAAATTGCATTCTATTCAAGAGGAGTGAAGGGAGTACAATAGAGGGGGCGGAGAAGTAACGAAAAACGAAACCTACAATCCACATTCACAAGCTAATTTAAAAGGACGCAGCAGAAACTGCTAGAGACTGATGGTTGACACATATATTTTGGAATATCCGTGTATTCCTTTCTCTCCACAGAAACCAGCACCAAATTAGGATTAGTCTAGCTTTCCGTTGAGACAATCTCTTGGGCCAACTTCGTCTCCAAGGAAAGGAGTGATGGGGAAGAACTTTTGTTTAGTGATTGAAAGAAAGCATCTCCAACCCAGCAAGCAGAAAGAACAAGCTTGAAATAAATGTTCTTGTGTTTCGTTGCTATCATCACATAGTAAACAAGACTCTTCATTAGTAATCCTCCACCTGCCAAGCCTATCTCTCGTAGGCAATCTCTTTCTTACCCAAAACCATCCAAAAACAGAAATCTTCGGGGGTTGGTTGTGCTGCCAAATGAATCTAGTGTGTCTATCAGCAACTCCTCTGCATTTGAATAGCCGGTAAAAACTTTGAGTTGAAAAGGCACCATCATTAGTCCATCTCCAGAGTAAGACATCTTCCCCAGACCAATATTCAATCTCGTGTAAATCTTGTGCAAGACGCTGGATGCTCTCTCCATCGATCAGTGAAGAGAAAAAGATATTCCAATTTCTGAACCTCCCTGCACTATCCGTGTCTCAAGCCTCCTGAATAGAAATATCTGGTTGAATTGCAAAACAAGGAAGGATATTTCTCAGCTAGCGTTTGATCCCCCACCATTTATTCATCCATAGCTTGATTCGATCACCCTTCCCAACTTTGTACAGTAGTTCGTCTCCATATTTATCATGTTAGTCATTCTTGAGATCCTTTAATCTTTTATTTCTTTTACAGTATTGAAATTCCATTTCGGCACCTTTGCAAATGTTGGTCCAATGGATGGATCATGGATCCAATTTACTATCTAATTAGAATCACTGAAATGGTGCCGGTATTGATTTAAATTGTCCTAGTGCTAATTGAGTTTCCTTTTATTTAAATTTTATATTCAGTTGTTTGTTTTAAAATGATCCAGGTGCTAATCAAGTTTATTTTATTTAGATTTGAGTTCGGATAATCTATTTGATCCAGCTTTTCTTTTCTCTACTTTTTCTTTCATTCTCTACCTTGTAAATGCTGTCCCTTTCATGCATAAAACTACAGCTACAAATATGTGTATACTATTACTACTACAGTGGTCCTCCACCTACATAAGCTTGGGAACCCATCTCCAAGAGAAAGGGTACTGGAACAAAACATTTAGGGATCCAAGCCTGAGGGAAGATAATGCATAACAGTCAGAAACTTTGATAACTGAAGAGTCTGCAGTCTGCTTCACCTAATACTTCTCAAGCTATATTTCCTCTACCTCTAATACTTCTCAGTCTTTCTAATTAAAAAATAAGTGTTTTTAAGATTTGATGTAATCCATACATATCATGCATCATATTAGTTCTAAAATAATCTGCTGAAATAGATCTTTGACCTGCTGATCTATTTGGGTTCCTTATTTGTTTCAGGCAGCAACCAATCCAATTCCATTTTGTTAAGGATATTGCTGGATTCTTTCCCCTTCTCATGCTATAACTGTTATGCATTGATTTTTGAGAGGCACTTCTGATCATGATGTCAACCATTATTTTACCTGTTAAATTAATTTTTTTTCATATTTATGTCTTTGGTAATATGACCAATAAGAGCTCGTTTAATTAACAGGGTTCGTATGCATTATGGACATCCAGATGTTTTTGATAGGGTATTCCACATAACTAGAGGAGGCATAAGCAAGGCGTCTAGAGTGATCAATATCAGTGAAGATATATATGCCGGTAAGTTATTAAAATTCAGCATTCTACTGACTTCACAAGCTTGTGTTTTGGGCTTATTTTTTAATTTACTAAGGAATTTCTTTATGATAATTCTCAACTTTCACAATTATGCTGCCCCATTTTTAAACTTGCTCCTGGTGTTGACCAATGACATACTAGTGCTTGATTAAACCAGTAAAATATGGTCAGAATGTATAATATCTGGGTTTTCTCCCCTCTTGCAGGATTCAATTCTACGTTGCGACAGGGAAACATCACACACCATGAATATATTCAGGTTTTGCTCATACTATTTCCTCCAACGAATTGTGATTACATCTTAATTCTTGTTTGTTGAAATTTTGCTTCTCGTAGGTTGGAAAAGGAAGAGATGTTGGCTTGAATCAAATTGCACTTTTTGAGGGTAAGGTAGCTGGTGGAAATGGAGAGCAAGTTCTGAGTAGAGATGTATATCGGCTTGGCCAGCTTTTTGATTTCTTTAGGATGATGTCTTTCTTCTTCACAACTGTTGGCTATTATATCTGTACGATGGTAATCTGCCACCTTTTCTTTTCCTTTTCCTTTGTAGCTATAGGTTTCTCTTATGAGGTTATTCCAACTGTGATTTACTGAACTTTCCTTGGTGATACAGATGACTGTTCTTACTATATACATTTTCTTATATGGAAGAGTATACTTGGTATGTTCTGGCTTATTTGTAACATGCATCTTAATGTATTACTGTTAAAAGATTTATCTTTTAGATTGATCAGTCATTTTTTAAAATGTTTTATTGGACATTCATTTATGAAGCAACTTTATGTTTGAGTGATTTTTTCAATTATGGGTAATGTATTACTGTAATCCATTGTCCTAAATCAAGTAATTCCAAATTTTGTAGGCACTATCCGGATTAGATTCTGAGATATCAAGGAGGGCTAGGATGTTGGGCAACACTGCATTGGATGCAGCTCTGAATGCTCAGTTCTTGGTTCAAATTGGTGTTTTTACAGCAGTACCGATGATAATGGGCTTTATACTAGAATATGGATTAATGAAGGTTTGTTTTGCTATTTCTTTTTTAAAATATAAGTACAACTGATATTGGCTTAAGATCTTGTTTGAATTGTTGAAGTGATTGCCTTAAGTTGCCTCTTATCTTCGTTGTTGAAAGATAAGTAAAAAAGCATACCCATCTTTAAGTAATTTACTACTCATAATCATACAATATGCAAAATTTGAGACAAACGACTTGAGTTCATATTCTTATAACACGTCTTTTTAGTTATGGTTGGTTTCATCAGTATTTAACATGACCTGTAAAAATACTCTGATTGAGCTAAAAGTTTTATCATCTTGTGCCCCATGATTTCTTGTGTTCATAAATATAGATAGATAGGCTGCTAGAGATAATCATCCTGTATAGAATCAGTAGTGTATGTATGTTTGCATATGGGAAGAAATAAAAAATGGTCCATCTCACTTGATTTTCTTGTTGCTAATTATTCTGTGATCTTAAATTCAGAAGATTTTGAAAGCTGTTCCTTGGGTCAGTTCTTTGAAGTCTCATGAGAACATGAATGTGTCTTGATTTTTTATTTAAATTTTCATGTTTTCTTCTGCTTCCTATTTTTGGGTAACTATGTGTATTCATTTATGTAACATACTTAAGCAAATAGGTTGTTGATTTTATGGTATTGTTACAATTTTTAGCAATGCCGTGATTTCGACACTCCTGCCATGTTAACTTTTCTGGCAATTGTTCTGATGTTGAAATTTTTATGCTCCATGTTTCACACGTGCAGGCTGTCTTTAGTTTCATTACTATGCAACTACAGCTCTGCGCAGTTTTCTTTACATTTTCTCTTGGAACAAGAACCCACTATTTTGGTAGAACAATTCTTCATGGAGGTGCTAAAGTATGTTCTCTTGATTGAGGAACTTTACATGGTAATTATGTTCTTGTGCCTTATTTAAGTGTACTTAACATGCTTATGAATGTTAACAGTACAAGGCAACTGGTAGAGGCTTTGTTGTTCAACACATAAAGTTTGCTGAAAATTACAGACTTTACTCAAGAAGCCACTTTGTCAAGGCGTAAGTATTCCTATCTTCCCGTTTTGACATATGTATTAATTTCAACAAAAGTTTTTCCTTCAGTAAAGACAAGGGTTTTGATTATTGCAGACTTGAAGTGGCACTTCTTCTTATTGTCTACATTGCATATGGATATACTGAAAATGGTGCATCTTCTTTTATCCTTCTTACTATCAGTAGTTGGATACTAGTTATATCATGGTTATTTGCACCATATATCTTCAACCCTTCTGGATTTGAGTGGCAGAAGTGAGTTATGAATGAATTGCTAATGCAATGTTTTGTCTTTCTTTGGGTAGCAAGTAACAATATTATATTAATCTTTCTGAATGTTACTGGTTTTTATCTGATTATCAGGACTGTTGAGGATTTTGATAATTGGACTTCGTGGCTGTTGTATAAAGGTGGAGTTGGAATTAAGGGAGAGAAAAGCTGGGAGTCTTGGTGGGATGAAGAGCAGGTATTGGCAGTGCTTGCGATGCTTAGTATGTGTTTGTGTATGTTGTCTTATGGATACTTGATTCTCCTTCATTTTAGAGTCTTTAATGTGTTGGTCAGACTAAAATTAGTTTAAAATTCGGCTTTTTAATGATCATGATTCCTTTTGAGAAGTTGGTAACTGGTGCTTATATATGGTTTTTTGATGAGATGCACCCGAACAGCAAACTGCATTGAATAACAGAGAAGTAGCCCCAACCTTTAGCTTCAAACCAATTCTGTCTGGCCACCCAAACGAAAGTTGATATGGAAAGTGGAGCTTATTGTTGCAAATATTTTACACAAACTTGTCTGTATATTAATTCTCTACTTTAAGTGCACTCGATGCAGGTACACTTGTGACAAGGATCGATAATATACCTTTCATCCTGCAGATGTTCATCCAAATATCCTCTTTCTACTGAACTCTGTCTACCACGTATCTATTAATAAGACCTTTTTCCTAGATAGAGGGATGAAAAAATGGTATAGTAGAAGGATGAAAAACTTGCAAAATGTTGGGAAATGGGCACAAAAAATCATCATGAATGAGCATGATAATAATCCATATAAGGTAGCAAATATTAACAGGGGAATCTGAACAATATGTATAAATGCCATTGAGTAATTCATAGATTGAAATTATTCATATGTATTTTACTTCTTGTAGGAAGATATGGATATTAGTTCTTTACATATAAAATACCAGAATATAAAAAAAATACAGTTAATATAAGAGTCCTTGTATTACTCTTTTAGGTTTGTGGGGACGGTCTGCATCTGGGGACGGTCTTTTAGGTTTGTGGTTTGATCCCCTATTAGTGCATCTGTCTATTCATGGGTGTCTACAAATATTTAATAATTATGTAATGGTTTTATTTTTTAGAGAAAAATTTGATCTAGTTACACTTGTTGACAGGTGTTCAATTACTATTGGAGTCGAAGAGATAGCTGACAATTAGTTTAATGTGTCCATGCTTCATGATTGACTTTGCTTTGCTTTGGTCTCAAAAATTATTTATCTTGCTGCAAATGCACAGATGTGAAAATGTACTATTGAATAATGTTATTGTATCCTAACATGTTTTCTATATATATGATTATATGCTTTTGTGATTTATCTTATGCTCTGTTTGGTAAATATCTAACTACTTGCAATTTATTAATGTTAATGATTCTGCTATGCAGAGTCATATTCAAACACTCAGGGGGAAGATCTTGGAGACTATCCTGAGCCTTAGATTCTTCATATTCCAATATGGGATTGTTTATAAACTTCATCTCACTGGATCTGATACTTCACTAGCAGTAAATTCTCTCCACCTAACTCTTTAACTATTGTCAATCTCATAAAGCAATGAAGTTTTATATCTTGGTTTTGCTGCTATCTCTTTCTGCACAGTTGACGATATGATTTTCTCTATATTATTTTATATTTTACATGTTTCAGTATCATTCTGTATCTGCACTACCAAATTGTCAAATGTCAAGTACAAAAACATGACTTCCACAGTGAAAGCCGATTCAAGCCAAACATAAGAGAACATGGAAGTCCAATCCTAGCTATATCAATTGCTCAATTAGCAGAGATTCTCAAGAATGATTCCAAAGCATGCTTCAAAAGCGCTTACTAATTGTCAAAACATCTGCAAAAGGATGTCCACCCAGTGGGTAGAAATGTGTGGTTAACCATGCTTGTTGACACATCAAAACTTAATAGCTAGAACATCCGTGAGAGGATGAGAACAATGAGTCGAAATAGTTTACTTCTGTTGGTTGGCATAGGTTGGCAAATTATGTCAGATGATATTTGTACCTATAATGCCATCCTGTGATAGATCTACTGATATATAACTAGTGAATCTTTGACTTATGTGCTGAGACCGCATCATGCAGTGAATGCAATGTATCTACATTTGCGCCTTCCACCAAATCTTGGTCCTTAAAAAGTGATCCTAGCAACACATCCTGTGATCCCCAGTGCATCCCCTTCAAAGAGTAGCTGGTAGCTAGTAGCTCCGTAGATTCAAGTATCTAGTAAAGTAGTAAACTAATGTAAACTATTTTCAGCCCAAGGTGAGCTTGCAATTACTCCTGAGTCCTGACATTAACTTTGTTAACATATTGTACTTGCATTGACAATATCTGAATATGTTTAAGCATAATTTGAAATTATGTTTTCCTGGGTTACTTCTTTTATGTTGAATGGTTCCAACCTTTCTATCCAGATTTATGGTTTTTCGTGGCTGGTTCTGTTTCTTATCGTCATGATATTCAAGGTTAGCAATAGCATCCACCTTTCTTATTTTTGTAACTAAAAGTTGGAGAATCTGGCCTTAACTTGAATAATGATTTTTCCTTGGCCTTGCAGATTTTTACCCTCAGTCCAAAAAATTCTGAAATTCAGCTGATGATGCGATTTACACAAGGAGTCACTGCCATTGCACTCATAGCTGGACTTGTTCTGATTGTTGCCTTGACCAAACTGTCAATTCCTGATTTGTTTGCATGTGCTCTGGCAATTATACCTACTGGCTGGGCCATATTATCTGTAAGTCTATAGTGATCACTTTGTATCCTGTTCCTGTGTTTCAACTTTTAAGCATTAGGTTTCTAATAGTAAGAGATTAGCTGGCTGCAGTGCACTGCAAACACATTGTTGGATACAGCAAAATGATTTGCTAACTGCTTTAGCTTCGTGTATTTTACAGCTTCCTTTATGTCGTTGGATGTTTTCTTAACCCTTTGTCTCTGCTGGGCAGTTGGCTGTTACATGGAAGGGGCTAGTTAGAAGTTTGGGATTATGGGATTCTGTTCGTGAAATTGCCCGAATGTATGATGCTGGGATGGGCATGGTTATTTTTGTTCCTATTGCACTTCTATCGTGGTTCCCATTTGTGTCTACCTTCCAGTCCCGACTTCTATTCAATCAAGCATTCAGCCGAGGGTTGGAGATTTCCCTCATACTTGCAGGGAATAAGGCAAATGTTCAAGCTTAAAACAGTTAAGGGGTGTCTAGACACTGAGATTGAAGGCTACTCACGTATCATATTCTTTATATGAGGCATGTAATATTGAATGCAAATTGTACTGCCTAACAGTAGACCATTTCATAGTATATGCAGTGTACAGTTAACTGTATTCTTTATCCTATGAAGTTTATAACAAAACTCAATTTTGACCTTTTTATGGTGTGCCATTGGCTCCTTTAACACAATTAGAAAGACCCCTCAGGTACATTTTCTCATAAGCCGTATGAATATTAGTAACATGAGCCTTTATACAGCAGTTCTGGGCTCGTTCTAGTGTATCATAAATTTGCATTTCAGAATTCAGTGCTGAGTATCATTTCAAGATCAAATGCTATTGCTTTGCTAGGCGTTTGACTAACAAATATCATTCAAATAGTAGAATAAAATAGATATTTGTTTCTTCAAGCCATCTGAATTCGCGTATTAATCTGCGAGGATAAAAGGTATTTTTCCATGTTCTAACCTGGCTGCACCCATGAATGAGATTAATTTTTTTCTTACGAAAATTGACATTCTCTTGTTTGGTTGTACATGATATGCAAATGATTGGTGTTTTTCATGCTTGTGCAAGAACGCACCAACTTACAATTGATCAGCAAATCCGATTTCTAGTGGTTTGTGCGCACGTTTGATTCAAATACATTCTCAACTAGTTCATGCAGCCTTACATTTCAATTGCATCCTAACTTATTGCATTTGGAGGAAAGAGGGAGAATATGGCCGCAGGTTTCCTTTGCTGAAGAACCTTCAACTAAATGACGTGGATTCATGCTATAATTTCAAAATACAAAAATACATTAAGCACTTTGCGATCAAAATTTTAACCAGTATATATTTTCATAAGGGTAAATAAATTCAAATTTACGATTCTGCATCAAATAGAATGTGAACAAGATAAACCCTAAACCTCAAATAATAATTGCAAAAGGGAAAATTTTACTGACGGAGTATATATATATATATATGTGCCGGCTAATTTTAATGGTAGGTTTTCACCATGTTTGACTACATTACAAACATTCTGATCATACTTAGACGATTTGTGTACAGCAGGGGACAAAACGCCTCATTGAATCGCCGGTGACTTATTGAGTTCAGTTTCCAAAACGCTAACTGCTACGTGATGTGAAGCGTCGACTTTAGCGATGACAAGTTAATTAATGATCTGGATGCATGACCGTGTGATCGATCGAGGAGTTTGAAAAGCTAGCTGGAGATGGATGCATGTATGTCCATATCCATGTGCAGGTTATCTTCTTGTTGATTGGCCTCGTTGTCTAAATATATATATCTACTCTCTCTTCCATGTGCTTTCCTTTGTCGCCATTCCAATCACTCGCACCTATTTCCCCCTCTCTCTTTTCACCAACCTTGAATCAGATTCTTCACCAATGGCAGCTTGCACTTCTTTATCATATCCTTAATTGCCATGTACTCATATTCCCTTACTTTTATATCAGATTCTTATAAAGGAATTATTCATACTATTTTTTCCCCCATAAAAATCCTTCTCTTTAATATGTTGGATATATATTCTCATGTTACTTTTTCTTATACTTGCAAATTTGGAATTGAAAGACACACTGTGGGCACTATAAAATTGTTTGTCTGCTTACACAGAAAGCAACTTTTAATATTGGAAAGTCTATTGACACTATCCTTTTTCTAAAACAAAGCTTATATTTTTCATAATCTCAGTGTGATGCTTTTTTTTTCTAACCCTAAAAAGAACAATTAAAGATGAAATTTCCGTATATACAAAGACTTGTTCCAAGTCTCTATCTCATGAGTAAATTTAATTAATATCTGCATGCCCCACCAAAACAAACATGGGGCCAATAACTTCACAATGATTTCATGGAGAAATCAGCCTGGTGGATGTCACAAACAAAATCCCCCCCCCCCTCTCTCTCTCTCTAAATATCTCTCTCATGTTATAGCTAGCTAGCAGATAAATACAAAACACTAGAAGAAAAAGAAGTATATGATTACATCACCCCTCCCAAGAATTACAAGATTCCCTCCTAGTATTCTATAGCTGCATGCAGCACGCTCTTGTTCTTGAGAAAAAGACAATGCACAATCTGCTCATGGAAGAAAAAGACTCACCAAATCATTCTTCAACTCTCTGCAGTACTGTCTCCACCCAGAGCCAGTCATTAGAATTTTTCACCATTGTAAATATTGTAAAATTTATATATGCATCCTAATCCATTTCCGCACATCTATACCTGCATTGCATTCGCACCAAATAATATATATGAATATATGGATCCATATATGCACCATGTTTAGTTACAACCGAGCCGAGCCGAGTCGAGCCGAGCTTGCCTGTGCTCAAGCCCGGCTCGTTTAAGAAATGTCGAGCTCGATCGAGATTCAATCTATAGGCTCGAGCTCGGCTCATTTAAGCTCGTTTATTTTTCTCAAGTTTGACAGAGTTCGTTCAAGCTCGATTAAGCTCGACTAGATTCGGATTTATGATTGATTTGATCTGAAATATTAATATTTATATAAATATATGAAGCTTAATTAAGCTCGCGAGCCGCTTGAGCCGAGTATTGCTTAGCTCGAGCTCGGCTCAATAAGATCGAGTCGAGTTCGAGTTTTCATCGAGCCAATCCCGAGTAGCTCACGAGCTGCTCGGTTCGCTTGCATTCCTAGTTACAAATATCCTTGCTGCATCTTAAATACACCATATGTAAGTGTGTGTATATATATCTTGAAGCCTCACTTTATTCAATTTAGGCCCTTGGAAATAGTAAGAATTACCAAATCATTGTGAGACCTCACTTTATTCAATTTACGCCCTTGGAGACTTGGAGTTGGAAGGAAGGACCGTTCACCTACTGAAGTAATTGTTACTCTTTGCCTCTTACTCCTCTCATGCTCTCCCCTACGCTTTACTTTCTACATTACCCTTGACCTTGAGGTCGTGCTCCTGTATAGTTACTATCTCCACCTCTCCATTTCCCAAACTTCTCCGGCTACTCGCATTGTGTGCATTATCCATCCTCTCTCGCTGTGCTGCTATGTTGTCTTCCAAGGCCAAGTAAGTTTCCTCTCCTTACCAATACCAGATCCGTCACTGCCTCTCTTCTTTTCTTGTTCCTCTTCAAGCTGCAACCTTTCTTCGCTTCTTAGGGTTTTGGTGAAATTTTCTTTTGCGTTATGTGGCGGTTTTTTATCTTCCAACGTCTGCCATTTGTTGTGTAAATAGATCATGTTTGTGCTCTGCCCGGCTTCAATCTTTGAGCAAGATGTGATTTTTAGCTAATGCTGCAATCTGGCTCTTGTTAATTTGCTTCCTCTTGACGATTGTGCCTGATCTGAAATGGTATTTGTAGGGCCTTTTTTTCTAGTGATTACTGTTGCATTTCTACATTTGGCCGTGATTTCTATCTGAATAAGTTGTGTTAGTTGATGAATGACTTGAAATCCTCTTTGCTTGCATAGATCTGATTTTGCTATGGTAGTCTAAAATGTACCTGCTGATATGTAGGAATGTGCTTTTACCATTAGAACAATCTGTATCTGAATTATATTGTTTCTTTTCTTTTCTTTTGTGCTTTTTCTGAAATGTAGATGTAACAAAGCTTATATCTGACCTTAAGCAGATCCGGCTTATCAGAGGCTTCAGACGGCAAGAATACATCAGCGACCTCCAAGCTTAGCAAGGTAACCAGAAATGGATCCACCAAGTCAGACACTGGTTCACCTTCTCCTGTGCAAAAGCCATCTTCCCCTGTGCCAAAGCTATCTTCAATGGTGCAAAAGCCATCTTCCCCTGTGCCAAAGCTATCTTCAACGGTGCAAAAGCCATCTTCTCCTGCGCCGAAGCTATCTTCACCTGCGCCAAAGCCATCATCTCCTGTGCCAAAGCCATGTTCTCCTGTGCCAAAATCACGCTCTTTAGTTGAGCGATCCCCAAAGTCAGCGGAGTCCAAACCACCAATTAAGACCAGCACAACACCTGAAGTAAGAATGCCATAATCACACACTAGGTCCTACATCCTTCTTTTGATTGCTGATTCTTATTCAGTTTCTTCTTTCTTGTTCTAAGATCCTTTATTATTATTATTTTAGAAACTGCAACATGCATCGAAAAGCTCAGAGCTACAGGCAAAGTTGGATGCTGTTCAGGAAGATTTAAAGAAAGCGAGGGAGCAGCTGGCTTTTGTTGAGCAGGAGAAGATCCGGATTGTTGAGGAATTAAATGAAGCTAAGAGGTTGGTCACTGAGACAAATGAGAAGCTCCAAGAGGCAATCGTCACCAAGGAGAAGGCTGAGAAGAGCTTGGAGATTCACAAATTCCAGGTTGACGAATTGGAACAAGTGGGCATTGAAGGTTCACAAAAAAGCAAAGAAGCACATCAAAAAGAACTTGAGAACATCCGAAATCAACATGCTCTGGATATTTCAATGCTGCATTCTGTGACTGAGGAACTGCACAAATTGAAAACTGAGCTAGCTAATGCGACTGATGCAAAGAACAATGCCCTGAATGAAGCTGATGAAGCAAAGAAAACTGCTCAATTAAATGAAGAGAAGGTGGAGGTATTGTCCAGAGAAGTGATCCATTTGAAGTCCTTTCTTGATTCCGAGCTGGATAACATGAACAAGGAAGCAGCTCAAATGATTACGAAGTTGAACGTGGAGATTAATGCTTTGGAACTTGAGCTTGAAAGAGCTAAGTCAGCTGAAGAGAAACTACACAAGATGGAAGCATTAGTTGAACAGCTTCAAATGGAGCTGTCTGATGCAAGGGAGGCTAAATCCCATGCGTCTAAGCAAATTGGTGATTTGAAAGATTCAGTGGTTTCATTGGAAGCAAAGCTGAACGAAGCCAATGAATCTGAGAAATCTGCAACTGAATCTCTTGAAATCACAAGTAAGAAAATTGAAGAGTATGCCACCTTACTGCAAGATGCTGAAACTGAGATTGCTTCCCTTGAAGGTAAGATGAAATCTATCGAGATTGAGGCGGATAAGTACAAAAACAATCTCAAGGAATCAGATATGAGACTTGATCTATCACAACAAGAGGTACTAAGCTTGGGACAGGCAGTTGAACTGCTAAAGTCTCAGATTAAGAAATTAGAGGAGGAGAAGTTGCAAGCACTTGACAAGGTCAAGTTTGCTGCCTCAGATATTGATGAACTGTCCGAGGACAAGAACAAACTCATTGATGAACTTAAGACCAGCAAAGATGAATTGCAAAAAGTTAAAGAAGCAATGGAAGGTTTAGCTTCAGCATTAAATGAAATGTCTACAGAGTCGAGAGAAAATCAAGAAAGGCTTTTAGAAAAGCAAGCTGAAATTGAAGATGCTCGACTGCAGATAGAGCAATTGGATTCAACTCTTAAGAACACTGAAGAGAGGTATGAGGTCATGCTTGATGAAGCAAGATATGAGATAGTTTGCCTCAAGAAAACTGTTGAAAAATTGGAAGCTGAAACCAGTAATTCAAGCACTGAGTGGGATACAAAGGAGCTTCACTTAATTAATGCTATCAAAAAGTCAGAAGATGAACTAGCTTCTCTCAAAGTTGAAATGTCTAAGGTTGTTGATTCACTCAAATTAGCAGAACAAGAAGCACATGAAGCAAAGGCGGATGGAGCTGAGATGTTAAACAAGTTGAAACAAGCCGAATATGCAGCAGCAGCTGCTTATGAAGCAGCAGAAGAAGCAAAGTCTGAGACTCTGCGGTTAAAAGAAAGGTTATTGGACAAGGAAAATGAGCTGCAGAATATCACTCAAGAAAATGATGATCTTCGGATCAGGGAAACTGCTGCCCTGCATAAAATTAAAGAGCTATCTTCGTTGCTTGAAGAGGCTACAGCCAAGAGAACTGATGACAAAAATGAGCTATCAAAGACTGAAAAGGAATATGACCCACTGCCAAACATATCTCAGAATATGAATAGTCATGAAAGGGTAGTGCACTATCATGCTGATAATCAAAAAACAAATGAGGAGAATAAGAAAGGAGTTCACAATGACGAAGAGGAAGATCCTACAGGTACTGTGTCCAAGGATTTAGCATCAGAGAAGGAAGATGAGGACGAATCTGGAGATGACGATGCATATTCGAAGATTCATGGTGCTATCTTTGAACAGACAAATAGTATGACAGAGAGCACAGAAATCTCCCCCACCATGAACCAGCAGCAAAAGAAGAAAAAGCCATTGCTACACAAGTTTGGGAGTCTGCTGAAGAAGGGAAGTCACAAAAGCCCTAAATAAGATACGAGCTCAATCATAGGTATATCAAATATCACATTGTGTTTCATACACTACCTATTGTCCTTTCAGGTTTCAGTATGGCTTGGATTTTCTGATGCTTGCATTTGTTTATTAAGTGCTTGTCTGAAATCCTGTAACAACCATAAAAAAATGTAAGGATATCTTCATTTCTATTCTCAGATTTTGTTTGATGAGAATTGTATCCATATTCTTGCACAATCCCCATATAGGACAGTACATCTTTACATCCACAACATATTTAATCAATGCATTGTAACAATGTATTGTAATGTACAAAACCGTGTAATTTTTTGGGTGTTATTCTGAGTTAGACTTTTTTCGTTTTTCTGTTCATGCTACTAATTGTGTCTGCTATTGGTATCTGCTAATCTTCCTTTTTTCTTTAGTTCTACCATCTGAGACTTCATGATTGTCTTAAATGATGGCTTTAACTCGCCTGATGTTATACTTTAAACATCATTGAATTAATATTAGCCAACCACTTGACTTATCTATCCACAAAGTGCAAGCAACTTCGGAGTTTGGATTGGAGAGAAAAAAACTGGACGCTAAGCTAATATTTGAGCTATTAAACTACAAAATTGAATGCTATTTTATGCCAAAAGATTAATAATGACTATGTACTTTATTTAGAACATGGTAGAAAAGATTTCCAATGCGAAATATTGTAGTAACTTATTCATTTCTTTATATGCAAACCAAAATGCACAGCAGATCTTGTTTTATGCTTTTTGCTCGAACAGCCTGTATGATCATTGAAGTGCTGTGCTTCCAAGTGCGATAATGTCGGTGCATCAGAGCCTGAGGGTCCAGCAGAAATCAATTCAATTAAAACAAGAATTCCTCAGCCTAGGAACTGCTTCCAAATTTATTCATAGCTGCAGAAAAGCTAGAGGGAGGTCATTCATCCATTTTAGCTGGTTTGAATTTTCCTTCCTGTGGTACATCTTATACATAGTAATGAACATGCTCAGACACATCTTTATATTGCGCATGTGCTTTTGTCTAACAAGTTATATTCAGATGTTTTATCATTCAAAGTCTTACTTGGTATCTCTGACTACTTGCTTCCCTCTTAGTTGTCCTCTACTTTTGGAATCCAAGTTTTTGAGGATTAATGCTTTTGTACTCATTTTGGAGGCCCTACTCTTTGTATTTAAAGAGGGCAAGCTCTCTTTGCATTGAGTGGCCGTGGTCATAGGCAAATATAGTATGCATCTCACTCATAACATCTATCAAGTCCTCTGCTCTCCTGTAGATCTTGTGGCCGACAGAAATAGCAGCAGTAGTAGCTGCCGGAGGCATCAGTAGATATCCTGTCAGATTTTAGGAACCCTCCTGTAGGTTTGTGCAAGTTTGCAGCTGTATATGGTCGATGTGATGAGCTTTTCTTGGTCTCCTTTTGACCCTTTCTGCCTACCACTTCAGCCTTCTGTCTGCTTGCCGGGATGATCCAAAGTTTCCCTGGCACTTTTCTTCTTCATAGATGAACTAAAATTATAATATTATTGTTTAATGCAGTAAGATTCAGAAATGTGAGAATATTTTGTATGAATCTTGCTACCCTATTTCCTAGCTCTTGTGGCATACTTGATTGATCTTTATCAAATCATCCACTGTCATGTCATAATGATCGCAGACGCTTCTTCTTTCTTCTTGCAAACCATCTTTTCCCACGGCTTGTACGATCGAATACAAGGTTTCAATCTCATTCTTGCAGGTGCAACAGTAGAAGAGATGGTCTTGACTTTTCATTTGTGTCCGAGATAGTAGGCAATTCTCGTCGACGTTGACTTACCCTCGGCTATCAACCTATTAGGATATATATATATATATCCAAGGATAGAATTAGGGGTGTGCATGGATACCGGGTAGACCCGGATTCGGTTGGAATCTACCCGATCGGGTAGGTTCGAGGTAGATCCAAAAAAATTCGGGTAGGATCTGGGTAACAAATCAAAGAACCAATTAAATTCGGTTCCGGTTCCATCATTCTGGGTACCCGGAACCGAAATCGGTATCTAGAATTAGTATTGGAACTTGTTGGAACCTGTTATGAAACATGTCGAAACCTATTTTGGAACATGTTGGAATCTTCAGGAACCCAACAAGGTACTCGGAACCGGAACTGAAACCTATAGTTCCGGGTAGGGTCGGGTTCCAGGTTCCAACAGGGTAAGGTCCAGTTTCAAAATCTAGGAACCGGTCTTATACAAGATAGGATCCGAGTATCATGAAAAATATAGGTTACCCCGATCCGCTCACCCCTAAACCTCTATATCCTTCTTTGCGGATGCTTCCTACTAGCGACAGATCCAATGGAGGATGGCAACTTTAAGTGGAACTTTCTGCATTTTGTAGGCTTTGGGCTTCTTTTATTACCCATTTAATTTTCCTTTCCTAATGGAAGCCCAAAGCAACCATATATTTAGTACATGCCATCAAAACTGAGAGGCAACGACTAGCAACCATATATTTAGTGAAAGGAAATAAATACGAGGCATTTCCTTTCGAAAAAAATATAACCATATTAATATTATTATTATTATTATTATTATTATTATTATTATTATTATTATTTACATGATATATATATATATAATGTAAATACTAATACTACTACTACTACTAATAATAATAATAATAATAAGATTAATTAGGTTGAAAATAACGCAGCATGTTCTTTTTGGTAGGTGGATGGTTGTTGATTACCTACTCATTACATCATGTTGTCCCGTGTGGGAAAAGTTTTCTGATTTCTTTCAAGCATATTTCCTCCTATACTTCTATCCCTGGATATACAGGGATGTTCACGGTCAGGTCTAGAGATGACAATAATACATGTTTAAGTAGGTATTCATGGATATTTACTTATTTATTATGGGTTATTGGGGTTAATATTTTATCTACGAAAATATAGTGCGAGTAAAAAAATTTACCTGTTTATTATATGGGGCGAGTGCAAATATTATAATACTCGTATCTGTGGGGATCCGCTACCCGCGATTTTAAGTATAATTACAAAACTATCCTTATATACTTAAACTAAAAAACTCCTAATCTTTTTTTTTTAATCTTAGAACTTATATTGTTGTTGATATTTCTTTCATTATTGTGAGTTTGAATTTTAATAAAATATTGCAATTTATGATTTTCAAAGTGTCATGGATACCCACAAATATTCGGAGAGATATATCCATCCCCCCGTGGCGGGTACCCATTTTTGATACCCGTGGGGAATTAAACGGGTATGAGTATCATATATCTTTCGCGGGGCGATAGCGGGGAGGCACCCCCCTACCCATCCCGTCCCGTTGACATCCCTCGTCGGGTCGAGTTAGGTTTAGAGGAAAAACGATCCTAGAGCAAGTGTGATCGGGTTGTAAAAATGAATTTAGGGTAAATTACACTGACCTCCCCTGAGGTTTAGTGAAATTACACTGACCTCCCCTCTATTTATAATTTTATCTTGTAACCCCCCTGAGTTTTGCAAAAGATTACACAAACCTCCCCTAAAAAGATTACTCAGGAGAGGTGAATATTGTAACCTGGACAAATACAGAGGAGGTCAGTATAATTTCACTAAACCTTAGGGGAGGTCAGTGTAATTTACCCATGAATTTATAAAGATAATTTTTAGTTTTTTTAAAAAATATTTTAAAATATTTTAAAAATAATTAAAAATATAAATAATCGGGTGATCGGATTATTGGGTCTTGAGAATTTGAAATCCGAGACCCGACCAGATTATGGTCAGGTTCTCGGGTTCATTGGGTTGACCACCCTATATATATATATATTAACAACAGTGAAACTACACTTATTTAGGTAATTACACCAGTAATTTCTTTAGCTTTTACACCAGTAATTTCTGCAAACTTGAGTTAACAGCAAAAAAGAAATCGTCATCGTTTTAAATCACCACGGCCGGCCTATATATATTTTTGTTGACCCTTAATTAGTCAAAACTATCCTAATTAAGGATATATGAGGTGTTTTATAAGTGTAACAGTTATCATTAATTGCAAAGCTAGATTTAGCTCTCTCCTTGTTTAAGTTTAATTAATATATATATATATATATATATACATGGTCAATGCCTTGTTGCTGAAGCAACTGAGCTTGCAGCATAATTGAGACCATCAATCAGTATATAGAAAGGGATTAACCCAAGCATATTGGAGCTCGATCTGACACTTTCTCAGCTCTCCATAATTTGTTAGGGAGCTCATGATGATTTGTCTTAATTAATCATGGCCTATTAAACCTAGCTATCATCAGCTATATATATATTAGTATTTAGTAATCAGAATTGAATTGAAGTCCCTTTCTTGATAATCCAAGAAGCAATCTCACTCCAACCAACTAATTAACTACATCTCTTTGTAAATTAAAATAAGATATATATACAGTTCATCAAATGTCTCCTTAAATCACATCAAGCATCTCCTAAAAACAGTATATATCATCGTCAATTATATTTTGGATACATCGAAGGGAATTGAAAAAGAAATTAAGCTATATATGAGGTTTCTTTTCTGTATGCATGTTTACATATACATGTATAGCAATTTCTTAAATTTCAGCTGCTTGAAGTTTGATCTGCAATTTTAATCTACTTAGGCTATGAGATATTCCTGACTATATATATGCTGCATTAATTAGGCTATGACATTTCCCTGCATAGATAAAAAAGACATGTTATTTGGTGAAAAAGGGAGATAAAATAGATTTATTAATTATAAGTCTTACTCTAGTATTTCTTTCAAGAGAGGATCATCGAGGAGATCATAATCCAAGCTGTTTAGGGTTTCATCCCAATTAGCCTCAAGGGGCGTAGAGTGCAGTTGATTATTTGCATGCATCCCATAGCTTGATTTGATGAGGTTAACGTTCTCAGCATCAGCTAGAGAGGGTACTGAAACAAATGCAGCAGTAGAATTTGAATTAGCTGGAAATGAACTGGTGCTCGCAGCATTATTATTGATCTCCAAGTAATTACTAGTACTCTTCTCCTCCTCCATCCTCAAATCATTTGATCCTTCATGGTCAACTGGTTGCAACAACTGATTATTTAAATAATACTGGCACAAACTCGAAAGGACGTTCGAAGTCCCTGGAAGCACTGAATTCTGAAGCTCCCCGAGGAGGTGATCACTACTGCCTTGATGGTTTCCTGCCGGCAAAGTTGAAGTCGTCGTCGTCGTCGTCATTGACCCGAAAAGATTCGTGAGCTCGATAGCTGGAGCAGTGGAGCTGCAGCTTGCCAAGGCCTGGAGGATCAAGCACTGCAGCAGCTGCAGCTTCACAAGGTGTGCAGCATCTGCCTGTAGCTTGAGAACATCATCCAAGTGGCTGCCTGTCGTGAAGTTACGGAGGTTTGCAGCTGATGAGAGCAAGCTCGTCAAAAGATTGCGGTTCATCGTCGGCCGGTGGGTCACCGGATCGATCCCCATGTGGAGGAGCCTCTTCTTTAAGTGCGTGTTCCAGTAGTTCTTGATCTCATTGTCCGTCCTCCCGGGTAGTTTCGTTGCAATTGACGACCACCTTTTCTCCAAGAAGAAGTATATATATTAATCAAAAAATAATTTGATCATGAAAGCTTTATCAGGAAGTAATTTATTGACAGTAATCGTTTTAGTTGATGACATATATATAATTGTCACTATTTTAATTTTATTTTCAGTATCACAAATTCTTCCTTCCACAAATATATGCCAATGCATTAATGATATGTATCTTGTATAATTCGTAGATGAAAAGATGAAAAAGAAGGGCATGTACGTTACTTATTTCCAAGAAGAGAATGGAGGTGGATGATGAGCTGCTCCTCCTCCTCGGTGAACTTCCCGCGCTTGATATCAGGCCGGAGGTAGTTGGTCCACCGGAGGCGGCAGCTCTTGCCGCAGCGGTTGAGGCCGGCGAGCTTCGAAATCCGCTGCCAGCTTCCGTGACCATGCTTCTGCACGTAGTCGATCAGCATCTTGTCTTCCTCGGGCGTCCACGGCCCTTTCTTGACGCCGCCGCCGCCGCCAGTCTTCTCCTCGTGGCTCGGCGGTCTCACCATTAATGTATAGTAAAGGATTCTATGTATTGTTAGAGAGATATGATAACAAGCTCGATCAGGGTTTCTTTCAGTTGGCCAAGAATTTATAGAACGCTGGGTTTGGTTATTGGTGCTGATGTGGTGGGTTTTGTTATACTACATTTTTTTCTCTCTTACTAAAACATAATCATAATATATAATTAATTAATTACCACCTTCTTAGTTAATTTGTAGCAATATATATATGCATGCATGTAGTATATTTTTTTAAAAGAGACTTTGAAGGAAAATTACTGTCACATGAATGCATATTTTGAAGAGATTTTACTTGAAGAACAAGATCATGGATGCATATATATAAATTATGGAATCCAGGTAGAACAATATATCCAAGCACATTTTATATATATAGTAATGATGTAACTAATAGTTCCATACTATATAATTTAATTTGGAGATTTGAAGTGGTAATTAAGAGGAAATTATAATATATATACGTGTGTGATTATGTTTGAACAGAGGCAGGCATTTTCCGTGTGTGATGAGTGTGAAGGTAGCTTTTGCAGGAGAGTAGATGAGGATTAGGTTTTGCTTGCCCACTTGCTGGGGGTTAATTAATGGTCAAAAGCAAACATTGGATTTTGCCAAGGGAATGCTGAGAAGGCACTACCTGTTCCTCTAAATCTCTAACACCAGAACTAGCTCTGTACGTGTTTGATTAAGATTGATTGCTAAGTTGGGAAAGTATTTTGATTGTCTAATTTGGCAAACACGTACTTGAAAAGTGATTGTATTTAACCAAATTAAGAAAAACATTTTCTTGGTAATTAAAAGTGATCTTATTTTTTTATATATGTTGATTAATATATCTTGATCTATGTGGGCAAATTGGTAAGAGTTGATGCATTATGGCAAATTTGCAGATTTTGATTAATTAAGGGAAATATGACCTAAATTAATTATAATAAAAATATAGTGGTTTAAGCAAGGTAGGGTAGCCAATTTGATGATTTGCCCACAGGGAGCATTTTGGATTTCCTTCCAAACTCTTCTAATTAGGTTAAAAATAAACAGTCAACCTTATTTCATTAATTAATCATATGTTAATTTGAAGACTAATTAATCAACTTGTAATTAGTATATGCTGTTATATGGAAGTGCCTTGATGGTCTGATGCATGGTAGGCTCTGTGGCCAACATGCATCAATAAGTACCATAATAATCATTTTAAATGCATGCAAGAATATATACCGTGAGAAACAACACTTAGTTTTATTGGCTCAATTTATTAATTAATCAACATAATTAAAGCTAATTGTATATGTTAATCACAAATAATTATGCATATGTCATATGGGGTTAGAAAGAACGAAGACTAGGTCTCATTTTGTAATACATCAGTTTGGTTCCACATCGGGACTATATTGAATATGGTGTTGATTTATAAGACTTGATGGATGTACTACTACCAATTTTAGTTTAAGTATTTTAATTAGCTCAATAGGTTAACCTATGAAGTTGATAGGTCAATTATCCTATCAAGCAAGTCGTAGCACATTTGGCATGAGAAGTAATTTTGAAGTCATATTTCTTATGAATTAACATGTTACACGTCAAATAGCCAAATTAAACAACCATTAATATATATATCATTTATCTGTAATATAGAAGAAAAAAAATATGCATTTGCATTTTAAAAATTAGTCCAACGCATATATAATTATGAAATGACACATGATAAAAAAATTTATAATGTAAATAATATTATATCAACTATTATAAACTATAATATTATAAAAGGATACATTATATTTTACATAATAAAAATTTATAAAATAAATAACTTTGAAGTTATAAATTATAACGCGTAATTATAAATGAATTCATATTGATAATTATAAATTATATAACACCTAATTATCACAAACTTTTTTATGAAAGGTTAAAACATTTCATTATTGTATAATAATGGTATACATTTCCAATCAAAATTATGAAATGATTACGGATACAAAAGAAAAATAGGGATTAAAATGTATTTTACAATAAAAATAAATTTAGGAAATATAACTTACCTACGAGGCTAAGTAAATTATCTTTGTGCATTTTGTCCTCTTCCTGCCAACCAAACAAGAGAGGAAATTGCTACTTCCCGAAAAGTAAAACTTCCCATATTATTTTTTGCCAACCAAACATGACCAGGGTTTAATGAATGCTCAAAGACCCAAGAAGAAGATTCTTTGTGTCGAAAGGATGATAAGCTCTGATGAGTATCTAATATAAGGTGCAAATCTTCTCATTCCGAATCTTAAAGCATGTTTAACAAGAGACTGTGATGATGGAGGTGGAATAGACTGAGTCATGACAAAAGGTTCAATTTAAAAACATTGTCTATATACAATCAGTCCTTCAAAATTAAGTCATAAATGATTAATTTCAACCTTGTCTTGCAGGAATTGATATTGTTGCAAGTTCAATGAATAAAGGAGTCTGTTTTCCAAGGTCATAAGCTCTGGTGCTGCATCATCATCTTGTTGTGCCTACTGCCAGCATAATAAAAAGAAGAACAAGTCAGACACATTTATACATATGTTATGCTTGATTAAGGTCTCATTATATTTCTGATGTTCTCCTTGAAACAAGCTGCATGTCTTCATCTATTGGGATGACAGGATCAAACTAAACACTCTGCCTTTGCCAAGTGCAGGATCAAACTAAACCATGCATGATCCAACCTTAATTAATTGAGTCTTCAAATTTCTCTATCATTTATGTAGTGGTTGAACATCAACTCTTTTAAAGGCCAAGAAAGAGTCAGGTAAAATCACTCCAACCTGGTAGGAGTGATTAATGAAATTAAGAAGAAATCATTTTTTCTCCAAATTTCATTAAACACTAATAGAATCCAAATTGAATCTGCTCTCCAATTTGTTTTTGTTTTTTTTCTCAAAAAGAAATATTAATATATTAAACCACTGCATTACAAACCATCCATACAAAGATGGTGCAAGAAAAAATTAATTAAACCATTAACCTTAGACAAAGTGCCTAAATACAAAGATGGTTGACCTTCAATACCCAAATTAAAATATATACCTAACTCATTGTCATCCTAAGACTTTTAGGGAATAATAGTAGTAGATTTTATACATTCACTCTTTCACTCACTCAGTTTTTTATATTTTCATAATGCTAATTGGAAAGGAAGATCGAGTACTAATAGTATAAAATATAAATGAATTTAGACTTAACTTTTATATCCACAACAAAGACCTTAATTGCCAACTGCTTCCTTGCACCTGGATTCCATATCCATCACTCAAATCCAAACCTTTTGTATTCACTAACCCTTATGATCACTTGAATTAGGTAATCTGTTCATGTGCAGCAAGCAATCTAAAAACAAGATTGACTTTTTTTTTTGCAAAACAAAAAACAAAATCAATCCCTTTCATGTTAGTTGTAAAAATGATCCTTCTTGTCATCCCTGAAGTCATCAACATCAGAAATCATAAGGAGTTCAAGCAACTTCGGTTTCTTTTTGCCTTTTCTGATATAAAAATGCAAAGCAGCCTTTGAATTCCTCCTCCATCCTATTGTTTGGTTAATCTTACTTCAACAGACAATGTTAAGTTTATTTGCTTTCTAGTCCAGAAATAAAGAGCATGAGTTGAAGACTTTAACCAAAAAGTGTTTTTTAATAGAAATCTTGCATCAGAACATGACATTCACCACCAATCTGTTAAAGTTAATCATATAAAAGGATTTAAAGGAAACACTACCAGGACAATTTGCAGCTTAAGATACTTTATTTACTCCTAGGACTCTGACAACTTTTATGTTTTTTTTTGTCTTAGAAATAGCTGACAAATATCTTGAAATGAGAACCATCTTAATTTAGTTTTGGGAATGGAAGGAACAAGATATTGACCTCATAAAAGCATTGAGATGGAATTATTCTAGTTTTTATCAAATCAATTTAAAGATGAGAGGTTTGAGTATATAAAAAAAATCGGAATTGAATTCAATCCAATATGATTATAAATTTGATCAGTGTAAATAAAAACTGATCAAATTAACTTAAGCACTTACAGTTTTTATTCTCTTTTATATTTTACCATTTTAAAAATTGAATGAATCATACTCAAAAAATTAATACCTTGCTTGATTCAAAGCCTGGTTCGAGTTAAAAGAAAAATTACAGATGACACAAGTTTGGAAGTTGATTCAAAGAAGTGTTACTGTGCATTTGATTCGTCTCCTTCCAAAACAGAAGAGCTCATTCTCTTTGGTGTTATAACTTGTACCAATCCGTTTTAAAAGGTCTTTATCAATTTTATAAGAGGAAATGTTTTTTATACTGTTAACTTTTTTAGGAAATCAACAAATTAAGATAAAAGGTCCAAAATAGACAAATTGTTGTGATTAAGATGTTTTTGTTGGTTAATAATATTACAGTGTCTCTTGAAGAGCCTGCACTCAATTCTGTGATAGATTTGATCACCATGTTTGTTTCCTTTTCTATTAGATATGAATTGATTGGTAATTGATGCCATCAAGTTTAAGCTTCATATAAAAGGAGATATTCTATTATCTTGTCAGCACTTTATGAACGTGGCATGTCCTCCTTCATTGACTGAAGGATGTATCTGCGGACGATTTGACTGATCTTGTTCTCATCATGATATTTATTACATATTTCGTTGCCAACATATTTACCCAGGAGCTTCAAGAATACACTGAGATTTTATAATCAACAAGCAAATGCTTCTACGTCAATACACAATGGAAAGTTTTCCTTAAACCCTACACCATCTACTCCTAAGCCCATATACCAGTACAACGCAAATGTCACTAGATTATTAATCTAACAGAATCCTGATTTATGCTGGAAATCCTGCCACTATATTTTGGTAAATGAGGATTCAGTCTATCAGGATAGGTTTTCCAGATATCATACCATTCTCGACAAATTCAGGTGGGAGGTCACCTCTAAGAATTTGAACTTTAAACTTCAAATTCTTATCATCCATGAGTTCAAAAACGCAGCCGTCTCCAATTTTCAAATTGTTGTCCATCACAAAATGTTTCCATCCAGCATCAAATCGTTTTTGGCGCTGATATCCAAAATATGTCATCTCCCATTTTTTCCCTTGGCAACAAAGTGTTGAATGGACACGATTACTTGGAAGAAATGGCCAAATGCTCCTTGGAAGCACCTATAAGTTTAATAAGAAACAGAATGTGATGCATTGCCTTCTATGGAATCTAATGAACAAAGAATTAGCAAGTTTACTAAAATTTAAAAGAAGCTGTTTTTTTTCCTCCTAAGTGAATATCGTAGAATAATGTATTCTTAAGTTGGTTTAGCAATGACTTAGTAGAACAGTGATCAAGTGAACAAAGATGTAAGATCACATAGGGCAATCCTAGTGCACGAGGCTCCCACCAATGTGGGATTTGAAAGGGTCAATATATGCAACCTTACCTAGCATAACAAAGAGGATACTTCCACAGCAGGTCATATTAAAGCAACCTTATATGTTCAGCAACTGAATAATAAATAGGTCAACATAAAGTCAGAAATGGTCACTGCTAGGATGGAATTAGGAAGCCAAAGAATTACTCTCCCACCATTTCCACAGTGTAATTAAGGTGGATAGGAGTTGGCCTAAGAAGTTTCATTTATAGTTGAACTTGATATCCAATAGTTGTGAAAGCAAAAGAAATGGTGGAGCTCATTTGAAGTCTTCAAATTATTTTAGTTAGCATTCTTTCAATCAAATCATCAGTGTATTTCAAAAGATTGTTTCAGAATGAAAAGGGTAATGAAATGGTTGTTTCGCTACAAATTAGTTTGTGGATAGTTTAAACACCATAATCATTGTTCAATGTCCAAGAAGAGTGCAGCAAGACAAATATAAAATTTGGAGAAGATACTCAAATGTTCAGCATACTCACAATTGATTGCTCTAAAATGTCAAGAAAATTACCAGTTGATGTGGAGCTTGAACGTGCGACTTTGACATAACACTTGAAAAAAAGGGTTTTCCTGAAAGCGGAGAGATTCTTTCTTCTGCATTGGAAATGTCAAGTTCCGCTGCATCAAGGAAGGATGGGCAATCTTCATCATTATTTTCTCCATTTGCATTGAACATGCACATCTAATCTCAAGGTATCAATTGTACAAATATACTTTTGCAAATTACTCTCCTAGAATTTACAATAAGCATAAAAATACAATAAGAACAAGGAAAAGAAATTCTTCCAATATAATAGATTTGCTACCAACTGCACCGTATATTGAACCAATGGACTAGCAAACATTTGTTGGGTGTATTATCAATTCACAAATAAGTGATGAATAAATGGTACCAAATTTCCAACCATCTGAATCAACATCTAACAACAAATTGTAGCATATTAATTGTATCAGAGTGGTATATAATTCCCTTTCATGTGCTCAAATAATAATATCACTATAAAAGAAACAGAATAAAAGAAAGAAAAAAATAACTAAAAAAAAAACATGGGGATATCTTATGAATGTACCTGCCCAGTTAGTCGATTCCTCGGTTGTAAGGTTGTGAGTTCCAAGATTCTTTCTGCCGCGTCTCCGCTTAGATTGGGGATATGATACAGATAAATTTCCCTATCACGGGCAAGCGAAATCACACAAGCATATACATAAGTAATAACAAGATTAACTCTTGGATATGCGATAAACTTACGTCAGCCCCAAATTCCAACATAAAAAGATGAGCTCAAGGTGCAAAATAATTTAATAAGCAAAAATTGTGAAGTAAAATTACCCAAATGTTGGTTCATCCAGCTCAAATACACAAGAAAAGGAAAAAAACCACACAAAAAATTCAATAACAAAATGAAAGAAGCGATTCCGCCACCTTCTCACCGATCAAACTGTAGAAACGTTTAGATCACAGAACAAAATGGCACGAAAAAGAAAGAAAAAGATAAAAGGAGCAAAGCTCACCTCCATTTAGCCGCCGCAGGTGGATAATGAAGGCGCCGCCCCGAGATCTGCGCTGGAGATGGAATGATGGATAGCGGAGGGAGACGAGACGAATGCCCCCCTCTCTGTTCCCCCTTTCCATGACGTGGAACTCAAACCCCGGTTTACCGGTTCGGTATCTTCCAACCGAACCGGGTCGAGCAATTTTAACAGGTCGGGAAGGGCAAACATTACACTTACCGTCATGAGATACCTACTCGATTACCTGGTTCAGTATTGGAGGGAATGTAGGAGGGCCAGAGTGGTATTTAAGCGGGTTGGATTACAAATATGCCTACCTATATCATTTTTAATTCCCTCTTCTTAAACTCTAATTACAGGTCAAGGTTTTGGTTATATAATTTATTTAAAATACATTAATTAATAAAAAATTAAAGACATATATATCAAATTAATAAACAATTATATTAATAATTATGCATAAAAATACGACAGATTAATGAGAAAATAGTATCAATAAATATGCATGCATTACTTTCATCTTCATCTCTCAGAAGTTACTCAGAAGACTGCTTCCGCGCTTTGGACCTGGATCCTGCCGGAATTCGACTCCGGCGCCTCGCTCGCCGACGCGGGCTCTGACTCACGTACTTCACGTGCCCGTTCTCGCGGAACTTCTCCCTCTCCGACTCCACCATATTGTCGCAGTCCGGGAACTCCGTCGTCGGATACCGCATCACGTCGTAGCAGAACGAGTAGGTCATGTGCCGCTCGCGGAACTCCTGCATGGCTCGCCGCCTCTCCGGGGTCATGACGGACAAGCCGGTGGCGGCGAGATCCGCGTCCGCGGCAGTGCAGCCGACGGCGGAGGGGAACTCCTCGATGAGGTCCGTGCGGCAGCCGAGGATGGTGAGATCGGTGTACTCGGCGACGAAGGGCGCGTAGGCGTAGTCGACCTTGTACATGCCGCCGGACGTGGCCCAGCTGGAGGCGTCCCAGATGGTGGCGTAGAGCGACATGGGCTTCGACGGGTAGTCGCCGCCCATGGCTTCCGATCGCCGGACCTCCCGAATTGGCGTCTCGTCGATGTAGAAGCTGATCGAAATATGCAAAGTTAGCTAATGCTTACATGGTTTTGATCGATCGAGCTGCAGAGTAACGAAAAAGACGTACATGATCTTGTGGGAGGTCCAGAGAATGGAGTAGCGGTGGAAGTCAGCGGCGGGGTCAAAGGGGAGGAAGTAGCGCTCTTCGCGGCCGCGACTGGTGCTACCGTTGCCGTAGACGTTGGTCTGCACCCGCCACGCCTTGCCGCGGATGTTGCCGAGGAACTCGAAGTCAAGCTCGTCGTGGGTCTTCTCGAACACGTCCCCGTTTGACGTCTTCAATCCAATCGCGTGCCATCAATTAGTATTATTTATCCATGAAGATAATATTATATTTCAATTCATTGTAATTTGTCCCAAATCACGTAAACGCGCGCGCGTCGTCGTTCTTGTTCGGTGGCCCGAAGAACACGCCGCGTTCTCCGCCTTAATTACCACGTACAGCTAGCGATAGATTAAGGAAAACCAAACACAATACTATTTTGCTCAAATGGAAGACGACGTAAACGGAGAAGTTTAGTTCATGCGAGACATGAGGATTAATAGAAAAGAAAGAATGAATTCTCACGTAAAAGGCGACGACGACGCCGGCGGTGTAGTCCGACGGCAGCTTGATGGACGCGCTGAAGAGGCCATGGCGATACATCGTGGACGATATGAACCCCGATCCTATCAACACATGGAAAAAAGAGAGAGTTTCGCCATTATTACTTCATTGGGGAGCAATTGAATAAGCTGTGCATGCAATTTGTTCGATGAAATGCCTGAGTAGCGATCGAGGAGGAGGCTGACGCTTCTGTCGTCGGCGGAGCGGACGAGATTGCCGTCGCCGAAGAGCTCCATGTATCCTTCGCTGAACGCGAGAGTCGGCACGTTGAAGGCCGTCGCCCCGCCGGCGGCGGCGGCGACGACGAGGAAGGCCAATGGAAGAAGGATGCTTGGATTCATCTGCATGCGGACTCCTTTCGTCTCCGTTCGTTGTCGGGAGGAAAATTAATAGGGTTAATTTCAGTTCGGCCGTGGGAAGTTTGAGATTTTATTAATTTAGCTCTTATATTTTTTTAAAATATCAATTTAGTCCTCAAAATAAAATAAAATAAAAATTGGAAAAATTGAAACAAAATGGGAAACTTTAAAATCAAATGGAAATAAAACAAAAATTTGATGATCAAAATGTAATTACTTAAGAAGTATAAGGGTCAAATTAATATTAAAAAGGAAAAAAAAGGAAAACTTGCACCAACTTTATATTTATAGATAAAGTTTAAATATAGGAATTGAGAGGTTAATTTATTAAGAGTTGAAATTTGATGAGAAATTTTCCAAATTTATACTAAGAATGGATGGAATTTTTAAATTCATACTAAGTAATTTAAAATTCTCAAATCTACAATAAACTTTTTGAAATGCTTTTAGTATTTAATTTTCATTTATCTAGCTAATTTGTCAATTAATAGTGAGATGATAAATTCATAAAAATTTAAGTCAATGTATCTAAAAATTGATATTTTATAGATTGAGTATGATTCACTACTAGAAATTAGGTCTTCAGCAACGGCTATCAGCAACGGCCGCTCGAGCTGTTGCTATTTGCAACGGCATTCTTACGGCCGCCCGAGCCGTTGCAGATATTTGTATCTGCAACGGCGTTCTAACGGAAACCCGAGCCGTTGCTGATTATTTTAATTATCAGCAACGGCTTTCTGACGGAAAGGCGAGCCGTTGCTGATATTTTAATTATCAGCAACGGCTTGCTAACGGACAAGTGAGCCGTTGCTGATGATAACTTATTAGCAACGGCTTTCTAACGGGCGAGTGAGCCGTTGCTGATAAGTTTATATAGGGCACACTCTCGCGCCCGACCCTTCTTCCTCCCGCTGCTGCCGCCGTCGCTCCTGCCGACGCCTCTCGTCGCTGCTGCCGAAGCCGACGACGCCTCTTCCTCCTCCCGCAGCTGCCGACTTGTTCAGGTATGTTGATCGGCCGGCCGTCTCTTCCCTGCGGCCGGCGGGAATCAATCCAACTGAAACCCTATTTCTAGGGTTTCGGCCGGCGGCCGGCGGCCGATGGCCGCCGCCGGACCTTCTACAGTGGCCGGACAGTGTGTCCGGCCACTGTACGCCGGCGCCGGAGGGTGGACTCCGGCGCCGGAATTTATAATTATATATATTTTTTATTTTGTTTGATAATTGTTAATTAATTGTTTGATAATTGTTAATTAATTGTTTAGATTAATTTCGGACGCGCGCCGGAATCGTCCACTTCGGACGCGCGCCGGAATCGTCCAATTCGGACTCGCGCCGGAATCGTCCACTTCGGACGCGCGCCGGAATCGTCCAATTCGGACTCATGCCAGAATCGTCCACTTCGGACGCGCGCCGGAATCGTCCAATTCGGACTCGCGCCGGAATCGTCCACTTCGGACTCGCGCCAGAATCGTCCACTTTGGACGCGCGCCGAAATCGTCCAATATGGACTCGAACTATCTCGAAACATTTAGAAAATAATCATCCATCCGACGAGTTGATATGTTTCACGTACGCATCGACGAATCGGATATGATTTAGCAAAACTTTAGATCCGTTCGGGAATTGTATGTTCGTGAAAAGAAGTATATGATCTTTTATACGACGTACAATTCTTGAATTGTCCCTGATTGGACAATTTGGGAATATAGTTATTTGTACTGCACTTACGTTTTTATTTTAACTGTTAACTAATTATTCTAAAATTCGGCAATATCTCTCTTGTTCTCCGATACGCGCCCAGATGATATGCGTATTCGGAGAACTGTAGAGAGATGCTGTCGAAATTTAGAATAATTAGTTAACAGTTAAAATAAAAACGTAAGTGCAGTACGAATAACATAAATCCCGAATGGAATAGGACAATCTCACCTAAAGACATTAACCAAAGAAATTGTCATTGATTGACAGAATCATGTCGGCTGATCGAAGTTGGATGTACCGACGTCTTGATCGTGGAGCTTTAACGAATGAGTTTCGATTAGGCGTAACGTACTTCCTAAATTTCGCCTATTCGAATCGGAATTTCGTTAGCATGGGTGATCAAATCCGATGTCCGTGCCGCATTTGTTCAAATGGACGATATTTGGATCGGGAGACTGTCACTCTGCATCTATATACCAAAGGATTTGCACCAAGATATTTTCTATGGACTTGTCACGGGGAGTCACGCGAAGTCGGGACATCGAGCAATCCTGTCGTTCAGACATATGGTGAATCTTCCTCTACTGGTGCTTCTTCATCCAGTCAATGTAATCCCTATAGAACTATGATACTTGATAGTCTTGGGGGTCAATTCCACCTGAATGATAATGTTGATCGGCCAGATCTTCAGACATCAGTCCCACCAGATACTACAGCGGTTGATATCACGAAAGTAGGGGCTGCGGTAGAGATTGAATTACCGAATAAAGAAGCTGCAGAATTTTACGAGATGTTGAAAGCTGCCGATGAACCTTTGTATGAGAATTGTCCTAAATACACTAGGTTTTCAGCAATGACACAGCTCTTAAACATCAAGGCCGATTGTAATATCAGCGGAGTTGCGTATGATCGGATTGCTGGATTGATTAATGGAATGCTGCCTACTGATAACAAGTTTGAGCCTACTTTTTATAAGACTAAAAAACTAATGAGAAAATTAGGGCTTGGGTACGAAAAAATACACGCGTGCCAAAATAACTGCATTTTATATTATAAAGAAAATGTGCAGTTGGATAAATGCCCTGTATGTCAACACCCTTGTTACAAGGAGAAGAAATCGGTCCGACAGAAAAATATTCCGTTTAAGGTGCTTCGGTATTTTCCACTAACACCGAGGCTTCAAAGATTATTCATGTCGAAAAAGACAGCCCCCTACATGAGTTGGCATGCAAGAAGTCGTGATGATACAGTAATGACTCATCCATCTGACAGTGAAGCATGGAAACATTTGGATACATGTTATCCTTCATTTGCTATGGATACTAGAAATATCAGATTAGGATTGTGCACAGATGGTTTTAATCCGTTTGGACATTCTGCAACTCCTTATTCAGTTTGGCCAGTGCTGCTGACAGTTTATAATTTGCCACCGTCAATGTGCATGAAAGATGAATTTATTTATCTTTCGATGATTATTCCGGGTCCTAAGGGTCCGCGAAAAGAAATTGACATATTTCTCAGACCCTTGATAGATGAATTGAAAACATTGTGGACTGAGGGAGCTGTCACTTATGATTGTCATCGGAAGCAAAACTTCAATTTAAAGGTCGCGGTCTTGTGGACAATCAATGATTTCCCCGCGTACGGCATGTTGTCGGGTTGGAGCACTCACGGCCGACTCTCTTGCCCGTATTGTATGGAACACTCTAAATCAATCAGTCTTCAGAACGGACGAAAAATCTCATTCTTTGATTGTCATCGTCGATTCCTACCGGTTAATCACCAGTATCGAAGGAATCGTAATAAATTTACTAAGGGCAGAGTCGAAAGAGATGGGCCACCACCGATGTTGTCTGGTGAACAAATGTTAGCACGTGTTTCAGCACTTCCAGATATAGTATTTGGTCGCAATGAAAGAGTGTCAGGTTTTGGCCAAACATACAACTGGGTGAAAAAAAGTATCTTTTGGGAATTGCCCTATTGGAGTTCATTATTGATTCGACATAATTTAGATGTCATGCACATTGAAAAAAATGTGTTTGATAATATTTTCAACACTGTGATGGATATTTCTGGAAAAACTAAAGATAATGTCAAAGCCCGACATGATCTGAAAATACTTTGTAAAAGACCAGAGTTGGAGTTACAAGAGGTCAACGGACGATATCTAAAACCGAAGGCCCTATATGTGTTAAATAAACAACAGATCAAAGATGTTTGTCAATGGGTAAAAAAACTCAGATTACCTGATGGATATGCTTCAAACTTATCTCGATGTGTGAACGTCGATGATTGCAAAATATCAGGGATGAAGAGCCATGATTGTCATGTATTCATGCAGAGATTACTTCCGATCGCATTTCGAGATCTTCTACCTGATAATATTTGGGGTCCGTTGACTGAATTAAGTATATTTTTTAGAAGCATCTGTGCAAATGTCCTTCGAGTCGAAGATATGTCTACACTTGAAAATAATATTATTGAAATCATATGCAAGCTGGAGCAGTTTTTCCCTCATGCATTTTTTGACTCGATGGAGCATCTACCGATACACTTGGCATACGATGCACGAGTTGGTGGCCCCGTCCAATATCGTTGGATGTACTTATTTGAAAGATACATGAATCGTCTGAAGAAAAAAGTAAAGAACACCGCAGCTGTTGAAGGATCAATATCTGAATCGTATATCATCCAAGAAATTTCAACATTCTGCTCATTTTACTTTGAATCGACAGTACAGACAAGATTTGATCGTCTTCCACATAACGACGACGGGGGTGTTCGACATTCAGATGGACGTTTAAATATATTTTGTCACTCTGGTCGTGCTTTTGGTTCTCGTCCATCTCGACACTTAAGCGATGAAGAGTATCATTTGGCACACTTGTATGTATTACTCAATTGTCCAGAGATTGAACAATTCATTGAAATATTTGACATTGAGATGATGCAAAAATACTCTATTCACAACGATGAAGAATTGGAGAGATTACGGAATCGTGATTTTCCTACTTGGATTCAGACTTACAGCAAAGATCACAGAGCTGAAATAGATGAAAGAATATTTGAGTTTGTTAGTGGACCGTCGCGACTTGTGTCGTGCTATAGCGGATATTTTGTTAACGGGTATAAATTTCACACGGTTGAATATTCATTTACAAAGAAGACGATGAATGTTGGGGTCTGCGTGAAAGGGACAACCTATGTTGAATATGATATGAATTTTTATGGACTGGTGGAAGAAGTGATAGAGTTACACTACTTCGGCTTGAAATCAGTGATCCTATTTAGATGTCATTGGTTCGATACAACAAAAAGGGGCATGAAAGTTCATCCAAAATACAAACTTGTTGAGGTTAATTACAAATCGAAATTGGCAGCAAATAAGCCTTTTATATTGGCATCACAAGCCGAACAAGTATATTACGCGAAGTATCCGGCTCGAAATAAAGATAGAGCAGATTGGCGTGTAGTCTGTAAGACAAAAGGTAGAGAAAAAATTGATCCGATAGTAGGAGAAAATGATCCTCCTGGTTTCTATCAAGAAGATGATCTTCCTGCTGTGGATCATATTATTCTAATACTCGAGGATGCAGACACAACGTCAATTCAATTAGAAGTTGAATATGCTGATGATGACGATCATGAAATTGAGGAAGATGAAGAAGAGGAAGAAGAGGAAGAAGAAGAAGAAGAATTCGAAGACTATTATTCAGATGATGAGGAATAATTGTAAAGTATATATTTTATTAAATATATCTCTACTATTTATACAATAATCTGATTATATGTCTGTTCGACAGATATGTCTGGTCGTGGTTATCGACGCAAGAGAGCTTCGGAGTCTCCGATCGGTGAGACTCCAGCACTTACTCATGCTGCTGATCCTCCTGTTGCTGATCCTCATGAGGATGATACTGCCGAGGCTAGTACATCCAGACGCAGGCGGCCACGCGGGCCGAACAGGTGGCAGCCTCCACCAGCCACAGAGTCACGTAGATTGATTAGCGTGATTGGGGAGCGGTAATATATCATGAATTATGAATCATTACAAATTCATTATATCATAATATAATATTAAAATTTATTTTTGTTGTGCAGGTTCGAGCAAGAAGAAGTGCCGAGGAGCATTTCTTCTACTATTCGACGATACATGCACGGGGCATGGCCTACGTGGTCTCACGTGCCTAGCGAGCACGTCGACATGTTATGGCGCGAGTTTGAGGCACGTATTATTATTTTTTTTACATGCATGATGATATATTAATATTGGTACTGATATTATTATTTTGCAGGCTCGCTATACATGGGCCGAGGACCAGAGGCCCTTCATTTACGCTGCCTGGGAGGCTATTTCCCAGGCAAGGTACAACGGGCAGCTGGGGCAGGCTCGGTCCCAAGCGATGGCCCGAGCTGGGACCACTAACATCGCGGAGACTCGGGGATACGGCCCCGGTTGGATTACTCCGGATATATGGGACCAGCTCGTGGGGATATGGTCGACGGATCGATGGCAGGAGGTTTCTCGAAATGCGGCTAGAAATCGCATGTCGGGGGAGCAGCGCGTCACACCGGCGGCTCTATTGCATTTGCAGTGCACGCGAACCGTATGGTAAGTATATCTTTTAATTATATATTTTATTTGTTACTATGTGTACTAATTAATGTATTTGTTTTGTAAATGTAGACGACGGTGTCGGATGACGGGAGTGTCCAGCGACCCTCCCCGATGGCGGTGTTTGAGCGGACTCACCGTCGAGCACATGGGACGGGGGAGTACATCGACAACCGCGCTGCATACATTATGGTAATTATATATTTGTTTAAATTATTCATTATATATTTATAATTTAAGTTTTATGATAAATATTAAACAAAAAATCAAACTCGAGTAGGAGACCTACAGCCAGACGGTGGTGCAGCGCGGGGGTACCCCCGAGGACTTTGATGCAGCATCGTGGGTCGAGGCCGCAGGTGGCTGGGACCATGGCCGCGTATATGGCTTCGCAGATAGTGGTCATGCGCGAGCCGTGCTAGGGCCACTTGGGGCACCGACCCCTCCGGTCGCTGGTGAGCGGCCGTCCACCTCTAGATCCAGTTATGATCATAGTAGCAGAATAAGGACTTTAGAGGAGACGGTCGCGCGTGAGAGTCAGATGATGGAGGAGATGCATGCTATGCTACGCAACATGTCAGGTCATCCTGAAGCAGGCATCTCTTCGGCATCATCTAATCCATCGTCCTCGAGTCAGTCCACACCGGTGTACACTCAAGCACTCTAGACCCCGCCATATGATCCAGACCATCCTCCATCGTGATCGTGAGATTTTTTGTTTGGATATTGAACTTGTTACTGAGATATTGAACTTGTTTAACTTATTTTGTTTGGATATTGATACTTCAATTTTGCATTTGAATTATTTTTATACTATCGTGGATAATTATCAATATAAATATAATTGTTTTGATGTATATCTTGGTGTGTTTGTGATGTGTGAATGAATATGTGTATGAGGGTATGGGTGTGTGAGTTATGTATCAGATAATGTATCAATGTATCAATGGAAATTTGAAATTTTTAATTTTTCTGTTCCCAGGTATGCGTCATCAGCAACGGCTTTCTCACGGCCGTCCGTGGGAAAGCCGTTGCTAAAAGTGTATCGAAAGCCGTTGCTGATGACCTTCAGCAACGGCTTAGCGACGGGGTTTTACTAACGGCGTTGCTACGGACTCAGCGGCCGTTGCTATTAATGTTATCAGCAACGGCTCCGGGTCTGTGGCAAAATCATTGCTGATAATATTTTTAGCGACGGCCCGAGCGGCCATTGCTGATAATGTTTTGAGCGACGGCCCGAGCGGCCGTTGCTGATCCGTTGCTAAGTTATCAGCAACGCGACTTTCTGTCACGGCTCTATTGCAACGGCGCGGCCATTGTTGATTCTCTTCAGCAACGGCTCAGCAACGGCATCAGCCGTTGCTGATGACCATTTTTCTAATAGTGATTTTTTTTAGGGGTGAGCGGGTCGGGTACCTTATATTTTTTATGATATCCGGATCCTATCATGTATATAGGACCAATTCCTAAGCTTTGGAACCGGACCCTACCCTGTTGGAACTTGGAATCAGATCCTACTAGAAATCACAGGTTCTGGTTTCGATTTCGGGTACCTTGTTAAAATATGTTCATATACAAGTTTCAGGTACTCTGTTGGAACCTGTTCTGGAACCTATAAATAAATATGTTTCAACATGTTGGAACCTGTTCTGAAACCTATAAATGTACAGGTTCTTGTTAAAACCTGTAAATAAACAGGTTCTAGAGTACAGATTTCGGATAGCGATTCTGGTTCTGGTTTCGGGTACCCGATATGTTGGATTCGCAATCGATTTTAATTGATTCCTAAATTTTTATCCCGAACTCTATCTGAATTTAATTTGAATCTATCCGAAATCTACCCAATCGGCTCGGTTCCAATCGATTCCGGATATATTCGATAAGCAGCACATCCCTAATTTTTTTTATCATTGACATGAAAAATTCCGTGAGTTTAGGAGGTCGACGGAAGTACATATGAATTTATTAAAAAAAAAAATATTTGGGTATCTAAAATTTAAAATTTAAAATTAGAGTATATATGTGTTAAAGAGCAGGCCCTATCTATGTCAGATTTAAACTAGTATAGAAGATGTTTGATAAATTTAAGTAAAATATGAATCATTCAATTAAATACTAAAATATGGGGCTTTACAAAAAGTAAAAATCCATATATATATATATATATATATATAATTCTATCGCTTTCCCTTTATTTATTTATTATCATAATTGTTGTCCAGGTAGAAAAGATATATCATGTGAAATAAATATTTGATTTGTCCCTTCCAATGATCCATAATTAAAGTTATGATTGGAGAAGGTATTTTAGTAGTGTAGTTGTTAGGGGGGCAAATGAACTGAGCTACTCATGAGTTATTTGGAATCGATTCGATGATAACTTACTCTCGATCTTGTTGAGCTTGAGTTAAGCTAGTTTTACATATGAGTGAGTCGGACTCGAGCTCACCAATACACTACTACAAATTTGGTCTTCAGCAACGGCTATCAGCAACGGCCGCTCAAGCCCTTGCTATTTGCAACGGCGTTCTTACGGTCGCTCGAGCCGCTGCAGATATCTGTATCTGCAACGGCGTTCTAACGGACAACCGAGCCGTTGCGGATTATTTTAATTATCAGCAACGGCTTTCTGACGGAAAGGCGAGCCATTGCTAATTATTTAATCTTCAGCAACAGCTTACTAACGGATAAGTGAGCCGTTGCTGATAATAACTTATCAGCAACGGCGTTCTAACGGGCGAGTGAGCCGTTGCTGATAAGTTTATATAGGGCACGCTCTCGCGCCCGACCCTTCTTCCTCCCGCTTCTGCCGCCGCCGCTCCTGCCGACTCCTCTCGCCGCCGCTGCCGCTCTTGCCGACGCCTCTCGCCGCCGCGCCGCTGCCGGTATGTTGATCGGCCGGCCTATACAGTTTCGGCCGGAGATGCTAAAATCCGACCGAAACCCTATTTCTAGGGTTTCGGCCGGCGGCGGTCGGCCTATGGCCGCCGCCGAACCTTCTACAGTGGCCGGACAGTGTGTCCAGCCACTGTACGCCGGCGCCGGAGGGTGGACTCCGGCGCCGAAATATATATATATTTATTTATTGTTTTGAAATTGTTAATTAATTATTTTATAAATGTTAATTAAATGTTTAGATTAATTGTTTAATTTGTTAGATTAATTATTAGGGTTTAGATTAATTTCGGACGCGCGCCGGAATCGTCCACTTTGGACACGCGCCGGAATCGTCCAATTCGGACTCGCGCCGGAATCGTCCAATTCGGACTCGCGCCGGAATTGTCCACTTCGGACGCATGCCGGAATCGTCCAATTCGGACTCGCGCCGGAATCGTCCACTTCGGACGTGCGCCAGAATCATCCAATTCGGACTCGCGCCGGAATCGTCCATTTCGGACTCGCGCCGGAATCGTCCACTTTGGACGCGCGCCGAAATCGTCCAATATGGACTCGAACTGTCTCGAAACATTTAGAAAATAATCATCCATTCGACGAGTTGATATATTTCACGTACGCATCGACGAATCGGATATGATTTAGCAAAACCTTAGATCCGTTCAGGGATTGTATGTTCGTGTAAAAGAAGTAGATGATCTTTTATACGACGTACAATTCTTGAATTGTCCCTGATTCGACAATTTGGGAATATAGTTATTTGTACTGCACTTACGTTTTTATTTTAACTGTTAACTAATTATTCTAAAATTCGACAACATCTCCCTTGTTCTCCGATACGCGCCCAGATGATATGCGTATTCGGAGAACTGTAGGGAGATGCTGTCGAAATTTAGAATAATTAGTTAACAGTTAAAATAAAAATGTAAGTGCAGTACGAATAACATAAATCCCGAATGGAATAGGACAGTCTCACCTAAAGACATTAACCAAAGAAATTGTCATTGATTGACAGAATCATGTCGGCTGATCGAAGTTGGATGTACCGACGTTTTGATCGTGGAGCTTTAACGAATGAGTTTCGATTAGGCATAACGTACTTCCTAAATTTCGCCTATTCGAATCGGAATTTCGTTAGCATGGGTGATCAAATCCGATGTCCGTGCCGCATTTGTTCGAATGGACGATTTTTGGATCGGGAGACTGTCACTCTGCATCTATATACCAAAGGATTTACACCAAGATATTTTCAATGAGCCATTTATATTGGCATCACAAGCCGAACAAGTATATTACGCGAAGTATCCGACTCGAAATAAAGATAGAGCAGATTGGCGTGTAGTCTGTAAGACAAAAGGTAGAGGAAAAATTGATCCGATAGTAGGAGAAAATGATCATCCTGGTTTCTATCAAGAAGATGATCTTCCTGCTGTGGATCGTATTATTCCAATACTCGAGGATGCAGACACAACGTCAATTCAATTAGAAGTTGAATATGCTGATGATGACGATCATGAAATTGAGGAAGCTGGAGATGAAGAAGATGACGAAGAGGAAGAAGAGGAAGAAGAAGAAGAATTCGAAGACTATTATTCAGATGATGAGGAATAATTGTAAAGTATATATATTTTATTAAATATATCTTTACTATTTATACAATAATCTGATTATATGTCTGTTCGACAGATATGTCTGGTCGTGGTTATCGACGCAGGAGAGCTTCGGAGTCTCCGATCGGTGAGACTCCAGCACTTACTCATGCTGCTGATCCTCCTGTTGCTGATCCTCATGAGGATGATACTGCCGAGGCTAGTACATCCAGACGCAGGCGGCCACGCGGGCCGAACAGGTGGCAGCCTCCACCAGCCACAAAGTCACGTAGATTGATCAGCGTGATTGGGGAGCGGTAATATATCATGAATTATGAATCATTACAAATTCATTATATCATAATATAATATTAAAATTTATTTTTGTTGTGCAGGTTCGAGCAAGAAGAAGTGCCGAGGAGCATTTCTTCTACTATTCGACGATACATGTACGGGGCATGGCCTACGTGGTCTCACGTGCCTAGCGAGCACGTCGACATGTTATGGCGCGAGTTTGAGGCACGTATTATTATTTTTTTTACATGCATGATGATATATTAATATTGGTACTGATATTATTATTTTGCAGGCTCGCTATACATGGGCCGAGGACCAGAGGTCCTTCATTTACGCTGCCTGGGAGTCTATTTCCCGGGCAAGGTACAACGGGCAGCTGGGGCAGGCTCGGTCCCGAGCGATGGCCCGAGCTGGGACCACTAACATCGCGGAGACTCGGGGATACAGCCCCAGTTGGATTACTCCGAATATATGGGACCAGCTCGTGGGGATATGGTCGACGGATCGATGGCAGGAGGTTTCTCAGAATGCGGCTAGAAATCGCATGTCGGGGGGAGCAGCGCGTCACAGCGGCGGCTCTGTTGCATTTGCAGTGCACGCAAACCGTATGGTAAGTATATCGTTTAATTATATATTTTATTCGTTATTATGTGTACTAATTAATGTATTTGTTTTGTTAATGTAGACGACGGTGTCGGATGACGGGACTGTCCAGCGACCCTCCCCGATGGCGGTGTTTGAGCGGACTCACCGTCGAGCACATGGGACGGGGGAGTACATCGACAACCGCGCTGCATACATTGTGGTAATTATATATTTATTTAAATTATTCATTATATATTTATAATTTAAGTTTTATGATAAATATTAAATAAAAAATCAAACTCGAGTAGGAGACGTACAGCCGGAGGGTGGTGCAGCGCGGGGGTACCCCCGAGGACTTTGACGCAGCATCGTGGGTCGAGGCCGCAGGTGGCTGGGACCATGGCCGCGTATATGGCTTCGCAGATAGTGGTCATGCGCGAGCCGTACTAGGGCCACTTGGGGCACCGACCCCTCCGGTCGCTGGTGAGCGGTCGTCCACCTCTAGATCTAGTTATGATCATAGTAATAGGATAAGGACACTAGAGGAGACGGTCGCGCGTCAGACTGAGATGATGGAGCGTCAGAGTCAGACGATGGCGCGTCAGAGTCAGACGATGGCGAATATAGAAGCTATGCTACGCAACTTATCGGGTCATCCCGAAGCAGGCATCTCTTCGGCATCATCTAATCCATCATCCTCGAGTCAGTCCACGCCGGTGTACACTCAAGCACTCCAGACCCCGCCATATGATCCAGGCCATCCTCCATCGTCATCGTGAGATTTTGTTTATATTGACTTTGTTACTCAGATATTGAACTTGTTTAATTTATATTGACTATGTTATTAAGATGTTGATACTTCAATTTTACATTTGAATTGTGTTTATACTATCGTGGATAATTATGAATATAAATATAATTGTTTTGATGTATATCTTGGTGTGTTTGTGATGTGTGAATGAATGTGTATGAGATGTTTGTGATGTGTGAATGAATGTGTGTATGAGGGTATGGGTGTGTGAGTTATGTATCAGATAAATGTATCAATGTATCAATGAAAATTTGAAATTTTCAAATTTTCTGGTTGCAGGCATAGGTCATCAGCAACGGCTTTCCCACGGGCGTCCGTGGGAAAGCCGTTGCTAAAAGTGTATCGAAAGCCGTTGCTGATGACCTACAGCAACGGCTTAGCGACGGAGTTTTACTAACAATGTTGCTACGGACTCAGCGGCCGTTGCTATTAATGGTATCAGCAACGGCTCCGGGTCTGTGGCAAAACCGTTGCTGATAATATTTTTAGCGACGGCCCAGCGGCCGTTGCTGATAATGTTTTGACCGACGGCCCGAGCGGCCGTTGCTGATCCGTTGCTAAGTCATCAGCAACGCGACTTTCTGTCACGGCGCTATTGCAACGGCTCAGCCGTTGCTGATGCTCTTCAACAACGGCATCAGCCGTTGCTGATGACCATTTTTCTAGTAGTGATACTTGTGGGAGGCAATTCCTTAATCGGGTAACTCTTTGTTTAAATAATTCTTTAATCGAGTACTCTATTTGGAATGCTCAGAAGTTGACTAATTTTTCAGCTAATTAATGGGTTAAGGATGATTTTTGCCCTCGAACTATTAAAAATAGGGTAAAAATATTCCTAAACTCTTCTTTGATTGATTTTTACCCTTAAGCAAACGAAAACAATTTAAAAATATTCTCGAAATATTAGAAATGGATAAAAATACTCTTAAACTTTTTTTATTATATTGTTTACCCTTAGACAAACGAAAATAATTAAAAAATACCGGTAAAAATATATTTTTACCAATGTCTAAAGGTAGAAAGATTTTTCAACTATTTTCGTTTGTTTAAGGGTAAAAACATAATCAAAAAAAGTTTAAGAGTATTTTTACTCGGTTCTAATAATTCGATGATATTTTTCAATCGTTTTCGTTTGCTTAAGGGTAAAAATCAACTAAAGAAGAGTTTATGGGTATTTTTATCCTATTTTTAATAGTTCGATAACAAAAATCACTCTTCACCCCTAATTAATCTGCCTATTTATATTATGTTCGCTAAAATAGTAGCTTTGCCGCTACTTATATATCTAGATAAATCTTAACTTGAGGGGAATCTTGAAATTAGAAATTATGGACAAATTTGAATATGCTCTTCGAAAAGTCAGGTTAAATACAATATTGATATGTTTTTATTTGACTCGAGATTCTATTTTGATGAATGAGGGTAGCTCTTGCTATATCAAATGCTCTTATTCATACTAATAGAATTATTCTTAGATAAGTATAATTGAATATGATTTCAAAATTAATAGATTTGTAATAAGTATTTTTGGTTTGTTAGGAACATCTTGACTTGATTGATATATTGAACATTGCATAATCAATTAAAGAAACAAGTTCAGTGAAAAAGCAAGCGATACAATTAGAAATTATGCAATATGTGATGACTATTTTGTGAAGACAAAGCGGTAGTTGCAGATGCGATAATTTTACGGCCACAATGAATGGGCGTAACCACAGTAGAAATGGCATTGCAATCGAGTCATCCGTCATCGCTTGAATAATTAAATAGTGACGACATTGAGATCACGTGGTGACCAGCTTTTGCGATCGTGAACATCCATTGCAAAATTGTCAAAAAAATCAATATTTCAACTCACACGTGAATCATTTTCTTCTCCGCTCGTATATATATATATCGAAGGTCTTCGACGACGATTTTACAATCGTTGTTGCCATCATAGAAGACCATTATATCCATATCGTTGCCGTCGTCGAAGGTCTCCGGCGATGATTTTACGATCGCTGGTGCCATCATAGAAGATTATTTTTCTGATAGTGAGAATTAATAAGGTTGTTGATTGGTTGGTAAATCATGCTAGGAGACTAAGAAAATCATTTATTTAGAAAGATGAATGGCCTTAGACTTTTTTGTTATTCTAATAAATAGCAGGTTAGTCCTCGATTAATATTCAATTTTTGGGTAAAAAATACATTGTTATTATACTAAAGATAATTTACATTTTTTTTATTGTTTATTTATATGATATATTTTGGATATTTAATTTGTAGGTGGTTTTCTTTGGGATGGAAATTATTCTTGCCAATTAATTAAAATGTTCACTAGACCTAAATTACAATTTTCATTTTTTTCAATCCTTTACTCCCATATCGAGTGCTTAATTTTTATAAAATCACACAACAGACTAGTAAGTATTGTATAAGGTTGTACATGACAGCATAACAAATAATTTCATGTTCGTTTCGCACGATACTTGACATAAAATTTAGTACTATCTTGCGTTCGTTTTGTATTATCACAACACATGATAAGACAATTTGACAAAAATATCCTTTGTATTATTTCTTTTTCATTTCATCATATAAAATATACTAGACAATATTATATATTGTTATAATAAAATATTCATTTTAATTAACATAACGATTATAAATCTAATTAATATGCTTTATTACAATTATATCACAAGTAAATTAATTAACTAATTAATATGTTGCGATATGGAGGCCCCGGCGTCATCGACGACGCAGCCAGCCTCTCATACTGAGTATACATGCTAATATAGTGAGTATACATGACTACAAAGAAAGTATACATTATCGTGATATTTTATTTGACTCAATTTTTTATCCAAATATACTCTCGATAAATAGATATATATCCCATTTGAATATATTATATTTTAATTCAAATATTTGATCTAAACATGGATATATATCTAGTTTCTATCAAATTATACTATATTTGGGTCCAAATATATTTTCTCTAAATATAGATATATACTCAATTTCTATCAATTTTTTTTTAGTCTAAATATACTCTTTTTTTATTCAAATATACTCTTTATATATATATATATATACACTCATTTTTATCAAAATATACTCTCTTTTAATTCAAATATATTATCTTTAAATATAAATATATTCATTTTTAAAAAATTAGATATTCTTGAAAAAAAATATGCATATATTAAAAATATAAACAAGATTATTGTTGTCATTTTCAACTTTGTACTAAAGTAACAAGCCCTTATTACTCCAAATTGGAGTAACAAGAAAATGAGCCTACAAATTACTCATTAGTAGATGTGTCTACAAATTCAACCCCATTAATTAAAAAATCAGCTTGATTGGGTTTTAGATTTATTTTAATCCAATTTTGATTAAAAGTACAAAAATGAAAAATAATTGTAAGTTATAAATTAAAAACAAAAACTTGAGCCTTCAAATATTCACCAGGTGTATTTGTATGATCGTATAAGATATAGTACAAATTAATAAGATTCAAGACAAAATTGGTTAGAAAAAAATGAATATGGATAAAATATTAGTCATATCCTATTCTATCCTATCTCATACAAGTTTCTACCACCGGATCCACTACAACAAATCATCTACTTTTTGACGTCAAAGTAAACCAATATTTCGACGTCAACGAGCGTCAAAATGGACATATTGACGCGGGTAAAAGCGTCAAAAATGAGTGGAAGAAAACCAGAGTAATAATGGACATTTCGACGTCCAAGAATGCGTAAAAATGTTAAAAATTTCGACGCCAACTTATAGACGTCAGCAGGCGTCGATATGTTCATATCGACGTCTGCTTATAAATGCCAGCTTGCGTCAATATATTCATATCGACGTCTGTCAACAGACGTCGATATTTTTTTTTAATATTAAAATATTTATATCGGCGCCTGTCAGAGGCGTCGATATAAAAAAAAAATTAAAAAAAAAAATTTCAGCAATACGCGCACAGCGCGGTATTGGAAAATACCGCGTGCGGCTGTGCGCGGTATTCTCCAATACCGCGTACAGCCGCGCGTACAGCCGCGCGCGGTATTGGAGAATACCGCGTGCGGCTGTACGCAATATTATCTGGGCGGAAATCTGACGGGCGCGGTGCAGCTCCGCTGGATTTCCGCCACGCGGTGGAAATCGGACGGGTGCGGCGCAGCTCCGCTGGATTTCCGCCACGCGGCGAAAATCGGACGGGCGCGGCGCAGCTCCGCTCGATTTCCGCCACGCGGCGGAAATCGGACGGGCGCGGCGCAGCTCCCGTTGAAATCTTTTAATTAAAAAAAAAATATTTCGAAAAATAATAGAAAACAATTAAATAAATACCCGTTAAAAAATTATACTAACCTTTATATAAGTTTCGGAATCCCAAAATTTTCATAACCTGAAAAAAAAAGAAAAATTAGATCAAAGAAAAATTACATGAGAAGGAAAAAAAGATAAGGAAGGAAGAAAAAAATGATAAGAAGAAAAAGAAGAGAAAAGAAGGGAGTAGAAATCATGTATTTAAAGGAAAAAAAACAGAAAGAAAAAGAAAAATAGAGGCGGGAGAATTCCCGCCTCGATTTCACTCGCGCGGACGCGAGCTCGCCTCCTGCCTCGGCGAGCGCGCTCGCCCGCCCGTTACCCGCCGCGTGGCGGAAATTGAGCGGCAGCGGATTCGCTGCCGCTCGATTTCTGCCGCGCCCTACGCAGCAGCGGATTCGGGTTTTTTTTTTTTTTTTTTTTTTTCGGCAGCGAATTCGCCGAACTCCCCAGCGGAGGCGCCTCCTGCTTAATTACCCGCCTCCAGATCAGCAGGCACCAAATATATTTTTGGCGTCTGCTATGGCGTTTCGACGTCTGCTCTCAGACGTCGAAATTTATAATATTAAAATATTTTAATATTATACATTTTGACGTTTTTAGTAAGTGTTGAAAAATTGACGTCCGAGCCGGCGTCGAAATATTACAGCATTTAAAAAAAAAATTCGACGTCTTTGAGTTGACGTCAGAACAAGCGTCGAAATATTTCGGCGTCTATTCTCAGACGTCGAAACGCCACAGCAGATGTAAAAAAAAATTGACTTTTTAAAATTATTGTCAGAACAGGCGTCGAAAAATTTCGACATCTGTTATCAAGCGTCGAAATTTTTTCGACGCCTTTAAAAGACGTCGAAATTTTTCGTATTAAATTTTTTTAATTACTTTACATTTCGACGCTTGTAATAAGGGTCGAAAATTTAACGTCGATATATATAGATTGTGTTGTAGTGATCATATTTTGTAGATAGTGTTGCTGAGTAGCGTCATCAAGTCACATCGCGTCATTGAGCATTGCCGATCTCCAACCCGCCAAGGGCTTCATTTATCCAATGTTAATCAACTTTGATTGATATTCATTTTGGACTTTGAACTACTATATGATACACTACAACATAATTGACCTATAGAGACATAAAATTAGAAATAAATTATATTTTTATTTTTAAATCTTCATATTTAGATATTAATACACACAAAATTTATTCCTAATTAGTCTCTAAAGATCTATAGAAATAATAACAACATAGTCACTTAATTGATTTAACTCTAAGTTATAGAAACATCAACGGCAGAATCACTTAATTGATCCAACTCTAAAGCTATTTTTAGAGGCTAATTAGGAACACATTTTGTGTTTATTAGTCTCTAAATGTGAAGATTTAGAAACAAAAATCTAGTTTATCTCTAGTTATGTGTCTCTATAGGCCGATTGTGTTAACATTGTATGATATAAAGTCCATTGATTTCCTATCCAACGATATCCCCTCAAACAAACATGTCAATATTATCAAACTAAACTTACAATGCTTGTTTGGGGGCTCATTGCAGAATGTACAAACTATAGAATAAGTGAGATGTGATTATTCATGAAAAAAGGTTTGTGATAAACACTTTGATTATAAAAATTAAGAAATGGAAAGTTTTTGAAAGCCAAAATTTATTATGTAATTTTTAAGTATATTTCATGCATGTTGTAGAATTAGTTGTTGAATAAAAATAATAGTCCAATGTCGGGAAAATAATATATATTGGTATTGATCCACAACTTAAATAACTCAAACTTTTATGCCGGATTTATTCCAATATTTGTGTATGTTTAGCTTAGCTTAATATATGTTACTCAAATTTATATTAATATTCTAAGAATTGATAGCAAATTCAAGTTTGAGTCAAATTTAATAGAAGTTTGAACTAAGAAGAAAGTTCATTAACTAGTGTTAGCTTGATTGAAATATCTTCGCCCTACGGCTAAAGAGAAAGTCTCTCTGATTAGAAAGAGAGTGTGATATTCGCACATACACCTACGTAAATTTACGAGAAGATATTGGGCGTATTTTAGTCGTAACGCCTAACTATTTGTAAAATAAAAGAGAAAAAATCGACATGAAAACATAGAGTTAGTTTTAATTCGGTTCCTAAAGTTTAATTCATTTGATTCCTACTTCGACCCTTCATTTAAAAAAAAAATATTTTGGCCTTTTAAATTTAATTTTGGTTCTTATTTGACATATAAATTTTGAAAAATTTCACTTTGGTCCCACTACAAGAAATATGATGATTTTCGACGGCCATTGTAGTCGAAAGGTGGTCGAAAATATTGATTTACCGACCAAATTTCGACTGGTTACTGAGGCTAATATTTGCGTCGGTAAAACCTTGGTCGAAACGAGTACTGATAGTTTATCGACAAAAAATATAGTCGATAATTATCGACCAAGATTTTAATCGAAAAGTTGTCGATAGTTCCTCGGTAACTACCGATAAAAGTTTTGTCGATTGCTCTAGGTAATTACCGACTACAAGTGTTGTCGAAAATTGTGGTCAGTAATTACCGACGACATGTCGTCGAAAATTCTAAGATTTTTTTTTTAAAAAAAAGCTAATAAACCGAGCTGAAAGCAGCCGCTCAACGCTCCTCCCTCCATGCTTATCGCATTCGTGCCTCCCTCGCCTTCACAGGCGTCGTCGCCGCTAGCCATTGTAACCGACCTGTCCGTTCTTGAGTTCTTGAACTGCAGGTGACGAGGGCGTGGACGACGAGAGCGGCGGCCGAGACATAGACGACCACCGAGTTCTTGAGCTGGCACTGCAGGAAGCGCTGCAGCGGGAAGACGAAGGTGAAGGTCGGAGAAGTGCAAGGGGATGAACCACATGGCCGGACACCTCGCCGGCTTGCTTTGCCACGTCCTCTGGCTACCTCGTGAGGAGCAGGATCGGAGTGGGGAGGAGGAGGACGGCGCAGAGGAGCAGTATGATCCACGACCGACGGATGGAAACATTCCACCAACAGTGGAGTGAAGCACCTTGGCGAGAAGAAGAAGAAGAAGTAGAAGTGAAGAAGAAATGAAGATGTGAAGAAAAAAATATAATTAAATATTCTTAAAAAAGAGCATGAGGAGGGAAATCTCCCGCCTCCTGCTTGGGCGGCCGCACGCACTCTTTTATTTTATTTTATTTTTAAAAAAATATTTATAATTTTCCGACTAATTTTGGTCGAAAATTTTTGTCGGTAACTCTTTCCGACGCAAAAACTTGTCGGAAATCTAACGAAAATTTTCGACAACATCTTCTCGTCGAAAGTTGTGGTCGATAAATCCAATATTTCTCATCGGTAATCCTTTTCGATGCCAAAAGTTGTCGGAACTTTAACGAAAATTTTCGACGATAGATTTTCGTCGAAAATTTTGGTCGATAAGTTCAGTATAAAAATATGTCATTAATATTTCCGACGAACTTGCGAGTACAAAGTCTGTCGAAAATTATTTTCGACCAAATTTTCGACGAAAATTCATCGATAATAATATAATAATTTTTCGACACATTTTGGTCGAAAAGTTTTGTCGGTAACTCTTTCCGACGCTATGGGTCGTCGGAAATATAACGAAAATTTTCGACAACATCTTCTCGTCGGAAATTATGGTCGATAAATCTAAATTTTCTTGTAGTGTCCCTTAAATTTACTTTGATTTTGACTTTACCTTTTGCAATTTGAAAAAAAAAGACTCACAATTGGTCCATATATTAAATATATCTTTGTTTTATAGATCCTTATGCCAAAAAGTCACTAACTAGCTAGTTGATATATATTGTTCACATATTGAATGAAACTCGTATGTCTGTTTTATAGATCCTTATGCAAAAAAGTCACTAACTAACTAGTTGATATATATTATTCACATATTGAATGAAACTCGTATGTGCAACACATACACTAAAATAGAAAGTATAAATGAAATTCTTGAGCATCTAAATGAAAAGTTTCCGTAAGATGATATATATATACACGCACGCACGCACACGCACGCACAATTTTATTGCGATGATATAACAATATATATTGATATAACTAGCTATTTGATTCATTATAAGTGACTTAATTAAGTTCATCTCCTAATCAACATAATTGAATTCTCACAAATTCATCCTTTTTGCAAGAAAAAAATCCTTTAATTATATTCTCCAAACTAAGCATTTTGCATGCAATTAATTAACAAGAATCCACTAATTAATTAATTGTTTATATATATATATACAGCAATAAAGGAATCAACACTCAGTGTTTGTCTATAGTGCAATTGACACATGGCATGTGATATGATCCTTCCAGAAGTCAAACCTAAAACCAAACCCTAATTTTGATGCAAGTTAATAATATTTTAACTACTTGGAGATTCTGATTCCTTCTAAGCCTTGAATTGAACATTTCAACAAAGACTAATCTAGGGAAAAGTACTAACATATTAAGTGGCCTCCAATTTATTTATGTTGGTCAAATTAATGCTGCCTCCCTTCCTAGCTAATTAAGCATGTAATTACAACATCCCATTATCTTAATCATTATCCTCCTCCTATCCCTATTAATCAAGAGACAAGTACTGCCCACTTGTATATTATTTATATGCCATGAATATATTTAATATTAAAGCCATTTCTTAGTAGTCAAAAACAATCTCATTTCTAGATCTATTGTTTGTTGCCTTGAGACATTAAACCTAAACTTTTAATTAATTAAGTAGCACAAACACAAATATGTATACATTAATTGTTGTGTGTCAATGATTTAATATAAGACAGCTATAGTTTTGCTTAATTATTAATATGATTACAAGGAAATGAGCATTTAGTTTGACATTATAATAAGATTATTTTAGGGAAATGAGCATTTCAATTTAGTTATAGTATATTAGTATACACTATACAGTAAGATGTGTGTTGCCTCAGTCACAGTGTTCATTATCAAATTATTATGTTTAGGGGAGTGAAGCTCATTTTTGAATTGCAAGAGGGTACTCAATAAAATAAGTACTGAGACTTAACACTAATTGGGGCTGTCTTTTCTCTAGCTAGCTGTGGAAAAAAAGATAATATTTGATTGATTAATTGTTGGCTATTGAAGTCTTGAAGAAGTAGACCCACATGATTATGTGGTACAAAGATCATGTAGGCCAAGTAGGCACTGAATCCAGCTAGCAAACTTAGAAGTTGAAAAAAGTAGCACAGCTTTGGATGTTTCAATTACAGGAAAAATAATGCAAAGGGTAATTTATATGGGCCTCAAATATCGGTCCGTTCGTTTCACAAATTATGCAAAATTATACAAGGATAATCAATACAGTATAAGGCCCGTTTGGTTTGCTAAAAAATGGAGGACTGGACTGGACATCCGCCCATGTCCCCCGTTTGGTTTGCAAAAGAAGCTTCGGGACAAGGACTTCTCCTTGTCCGGGACAGGATTTCCACCCATTTTGGTGTACCGAGAAATTTCTCGGTACACCGAAATCGGGCGGAGGACAAGGGCTGCAATTGTCAAAATTACCCATTCCTTTGATCGTAGAATCGTCGGATCGAGTCGAGGTGGATACCAAAGTTGTAAATTTTCGCGTGCTGAACGTGATGGTGGTGTCAGATTTTAGATTGGAAATCGTTTGGTATGATTTTTATATTTTTCGGTATTATCCTATTGTTATACTTTTAGGTTAATTGAAAATTAGTTGAACACTTATTAGTTAAACTAAAACTTCTTATTGTATTAAAGTATTTGATACTATATATTAATATTTTTTTACATATTAATTAATTTTAAGACTAATTTACAAGGGTATTTTAGTCATTTGTCATATATAATACTTTGTTATAGCGAAACAAATGTGTCCTGTTCTTGACGAAACAAACACAGTATAGCTATTGTTCTAGGACATCTAATGTCTTGTCCTTGTCCATGTCTGGTGTCCTGTGATGAGCAATTTGCGAACCAAACGGACCCTAAGAGTATATAAGACAGTAAAGGAATATAATAATCCTCGATTTGTTTAGCATAGTACTGGACAACAAATTAATTTAGTATTGTTGTCAATTTGTCGTCGCCTTATTGTCGTAGTAAGGACCAGGGATGCAAGTGAGCCGAGTTGCTTGCGAGCTACTCAGGACTCGATGAAAACTCAAACCTGACTCGATCTTATTGAGATTGAGCTAACCAATACTCGGCTCGACGAGCTCGTGAGCCTAATGGAGATTTACATGTGAGCTTAAGTTCGAGCTCATTCACGAGCTCAATTGAGCTCGATAGAATTCGAATCCACTTAGCTCGACCTCGAGCATAACTTAATCGAGCTCGTTCAAGCTTGAAAAAATAAATGAGCCGAGCTCGAGCTCAAACATTTTTTAAACAAGGCAAGTCGATCGAGCTTGCCTATACTCGAGCTTGACTTAGCTCGATAAGCCCTAGTAATTAATTAAGGACGCATGATGAAAGATGTCGGGCAGAAACAATATATGAGTCATTTAAGTTTAATTGAGGTGTTTTGTTACTCCGTTACTCCAATTTAAAATAACAAGAAAAGGTTTTTTATTTTACCGATGCATGATTTTTATTTTGTCTATAATAATTTTTTAATAAACGAACACGGGACAACAATTACCGTCGTGTATATACCTCAAAATAAAGTGAAATGAACATACCATAGATGATCATCTTTTTAGATATTTTTACATTTTTTTTCTTTTGAAATATGTGTATATTATTTTTAACTTAGACTGCATATTGTGGTTTGTCTATTTAAAAATATGGACAAAGCTGAGGAGTAATTAATAACTATTTATATAATATTATTTAATTCCTAATTAATTTATTTCTACAAATCAAACACCACTTGAACAAAAAGATTAATATTTTCTGAACCATATATAATATATGTATACATATAAAATATTTACACAACCCAAGAAATTGTCAACCCTTAATTACTCGTTCCAACCACTTTTTTCGGCTTCTATTTTTAATTAGATTTTAATCAATTGAGTCCCTAAATTTATTTCCTTTTCAATTATATCCTCAAGCTATGTGTTTTTTTAAATTTAATTCACGCTTACAATTGTGCATAATGAGATTAATGTTCATCAAAATATATACAGTATATATATAATTTAATATAAAAATTAATAAAATAATGAATAATATTAATTAATAAAAAATAAAATTAATATGCATAGCGTCATATCTAATTGAGTAAATGAATTTACATTTATTTTCTTACCGTGCATTGACTCGACTAGCATTTGGGCCTGGTCGAATTAGACCCAAATGCGCCTATACTCATAAATCAAACTCAAGTCGAGTCAGATACTACTTAATTAGTCCGGGGCTCCACTCGACCATTCATGGACACCTACATCATCATAATTAATCATAAGAGATTCGTCAATTATAAACCGACGATATTTTCGGGATTAGTCTTGATCCATTATGAGCACATCCCCATGAGATTCAAGAAGACATCATCGTTAGACATTCCTTATCTTGCATTATATACAGATCGACACGACACACATCAGGTATATACTCAATTCAACTCTAATTGTTATACCATTTGGAAATTTTTCTTACTTGAGCGTCAGAGTATCTTTGTACGTAGGTCCCCACCGGAGTCACACATGACCAAGAGACGCGCATGACCGCATCACCCCGGCTTCCAACGAGAACAATATATATATAATTACATCTCCATCTTTATTACAACAAATTTTTACCTCTGTATGTAAATTTTCACCAATAGATGAGGATATTGAAATTAAGAAATATGGAATTAAATATGTAAAAACAAAATATGGACTCAGTTGAAATTTCAGATAAAGTTTAGGGACCAAAGTGCTAATTTACCCCTTTTATAGATTATACGTACCTGCTACCATGATAATTAATTAACACTAGTACATGCCTATATACAACCCAAACATCAGAAGCAGTCACAATTAACACCACTATTATTCCTACACAAATTCCTCCACACCCATATTATCGGTCCTTTTACTCCACAGATAATCCAACAAGTACATCCTTCCATCTATAGTTTCACCACATAAGGAGGAGGAGGAGGTGGAGGAGGAGGCCGGAGAGGAGGAGGAGATGGAGCTTTTCCCAGCTGCACAGCCAGACTTATCTCTTCAAATCAGCCCACCAAACCCCACACCATCATCATCTTGCAGAAAGCCTGATGATGACAAGAATATGGAATTAGGGTTCTGGAGGACATCACTGGACTCCACCAAAAATGTCACTTTTGATCTCTCCTTAGCCAGTCCAAGCTCTATTACCACTGACTCCCTAAACAATAGGGGGAACCTTCTCCCCCGTCAGCTCCCCCACCACCACCTCCATTTCCTCCACCACCACCACCAAGAACTTGATCACTTGCTAAAGCCCATAAGAGGAGTACCAATCTACCAAAACCCGCCCTCTTCTTCATCCCTTCCTAATTTAGTGCCAATACTAAATCAACAGCAGCGCCTGTGTCACGAGTACTCTTCTTCCTCCTCCCCTAATTTCACTCCCTTTGCTGCAACACATGGCTTCTCCAGGTCGAAGTACTCGCCGTTGAGGTTCCCGGCTACGAGGAGGAGCATGAGAGCGCCGAGAATGCGGTGGACAACGACGCTCCACGCCCGCTTTGTCCATGCCGTGGAGTTGTTGGGAGGCCATGAGAGTAAGATATATGTAGTTCATTGTTCTTTAATGTTTTTTTTTTATATGAGCACAATGTGCAATTAAACTTTCTGCTGCAATTAATTTTCTTTTGTTCTTGGAGTTTAGGAGCCACGCCAAAGTCGGTTCTTGAGCTCATGGATGTAAAAGATCTCACCTTAGCTCATGTGAAATCTCACTTGCAGGTATAATTTTCCTTAACTATTCATTGCAATGCAGGAGCCAGCCATTAATTTTTTTTCCTTCCTCATCTCTACTTCAGTAAATTTTAGGTTTTTAGCAAATCTCTTGAATACTCAATATATATACCTTTCAAATATTTCTTGTTCAATTAATTCCAGCATGGTTAAAATTGAAAATCCTCAAAAAAAAAACACCTTGATGCAGTGCAAAAAGTATATTGGGGTGAATTATCAATTAATTATCTTTCTGTGCCCGGAAGCATTATTGTATAGCAGCAGCTTAAATTCTATATATACATTAAAGCATGCATGCTACTGTAGGGAAATGGGGATATTATTAACTAAAAGAAGACAGAAAAAGCCATTCACATGCTTTCCATATATATGTATTCATCTTTAGATTAATTTATTGCATATATTAATTTAAGCGTACGAGTAATTTTTCTGCAGAACGAAAAAAAATTTCCTGCACATAAATCTCTGCAGAATGACTAGATCAGTTAATTAAACAATATATAACCAAAATGTTTTCTTTTTAATTCTCTGTCTCTCAACAATATATGTTTCATCAGGATATTTATCATGACTGCAGATGTACCGGACAGTGAAGAACACGGATAGACCATCAGTCTCTTCAGGTATCCCAATGTCAGTGATATATATATACAGGCAACTTTCTTTTTGAATGTATATATAGTGTCTCCTTATTTATTTCTTTAACTTACACCTTTTCTAGGTCAATCTGATGGATTTGAGAATGGATTAATTGAAGAGATCATTTATGATGATAATTTGATAGATACTCCAAATCCGCATAGATTGGAATCATCAACCCAACAAGCAGGAAGAGTAATAGCTGCAGATAGTGGAAGCAATCATATTGATCTGTGGAGCAATTGTTTGAGGTAATGTTTCAATCAATCTGTAGGGAATTAATTCCCTTTGAACATTACTCATAAATTGTTTTAAATCAGTATATATAAGACCATGCATTAATAACATGCTCATATATACAGTAGTTTACCTAAAAAATCATGCTTAATCATATATCTTATGCTTACTGATATATATACATGCAGTCTAATGCTTGCAATTATTTGCAGAAAGGGAAGCTCCACTGGCATACATAGTGAATCCACTGCAGAAAACATGCAGTCATTCAAGGTATCAAATTTACAGTAACATTATACTTGATTATATATATTAGATATAAAAAGGGTGGTCTAAGTCAATGCACAGAGCTCCCACCAACACTGGATCTGAGGCTGAGAACTGATTGCCAAGCTCTTTGTTTTCCCTGCAGAAGGGCCTACAAGCTGAAAGCTTCCAGATGTACTTAGATTTGAACTCGAACTCATCCTGCCTATCGGATACCGCAGCGAGATCAAGCAAACTGAATCTTGAGTTCACGTTGGGCAGGCCGTTGACCTAACTGAAGCACATGAAGTTATAGCTGGAATCTATTCGAAATTAAAAGGGCATAAAAGAAAGAGAAAGCTGGTCAAAGAAACAAAGGAGAGGCAATATTTTCAGGCAAAAGGCAGGAGAAAGGGAAAAGAGGGTATATGTGCCCATGTTTTGTATATGTGGAGTCAACTTTCTCCCAATACCTTGTTCTACAAAAGATATATCTGAAATTTTATTTTTATGCTGCTCAAGATGCTGGCTCTCTTTTTTTTCTTCTTTCACAAAGAATGACTTAGATCAGAGTTTGGCCATTCTCTTTACTTTTTCAGAGAAAAGGAGAAGGCATATATATATGCACTGCAGTAAACTAATTGTGTTTAAGATAAAAAATGAGACATTGATTTGTCAGTACTTAATGCTGATTATAGTTAATCATGTATCAGGTATTCATGTTACAATTGCTCATTAGCTTCAAAAGATCAAGAACATATACATATTACATAGTAATGCTCATACTCTTGGAGTCCTAATTAATTAGGACAATGAAGATAAATTAATTTTTAATCAGAAAAATGTATAACCTAGAAAAGCAAAATATCTAAAGACCATAATCAATTAGATCAAATTTGAGAATTATAGCTAGAGAAAAAATATATAAATTATAATTTCTGAAAGACCAATTTGTTTCAATGAGGAATTTATATTATAAGCATATACAGGTCAAATAGTTAATTAGAAGAAAACATCACTGAAATTATACATTTAAAGGTTCGATCTTGAGAGTTAGGCCAAAGTTAATAAAATTACTTGTAATTAAGTAATTGGATTCTAATTATATATAGCCCAAATGTAATGTAAGACAAGAAAACTTAACCCTAATTCAAACAATGGCATGCATGTATGATGCACATATTCACATGCATAAAGCCAAAAGTGGCAAAGTTAGTCTGAATTGGCTTTTTTCATCAAGTGGTTCTGCATCCATGCCATGGACTTTGAGCAATTATTTCTGCTTTTTGATCACTTTATCCTACTTTACAGTGTACTGCATATTGTATCTTTCTCCAGTTTTACTTCATGCAAAACCATGTTGTTTGGATTTCCCCAAATCAGCAAACTTATTAGCAAAGACAATTTTGGTGGTCAATAGCTTGACAAAGACAAGACATATATATATGTCCATGCATTCCACACACTGATCACATGACTCATATAAATCAATCCCTCATATTAGAATCATGGTTAAATTAATTAAAGCCATTGTAAGTATACATATTGACTTATCTGGTCTATTCAATGTCTCATTTTTTGGTTGACAGTAAATGTTGCAAAAAAATCAACTAGGATTTTTCATTTGTAAGTATATATATTGACTTGTCTGGTCTTTTTAAGGTCTCATTTTTTGGTTGAGAGTAAATGTTGAAAAAAATTCTACTAGGATTTTCATTCCTAGTTTGGTTAACAATAAATGGAAAAAAAGAAAAAAAGTTGCACTTCCCAAAAAAAAAGTAAACAGTGGCTTACCTACTCCTTTAGGTAAGTTGTACTGCATGTGTTTTTTTGGATGTAAAATTAATATATGTAATATGTCCATCTTCCCTAATTATATTATTATATAACTAATTGTTAATTATAAAATTATATTTTATTAATATGATATAGATTTATAAACTAAATATGTTTGTGTTCTTAATAATTTTATTAATTTAAATTATATTGTATTTATAAAATTATATAATAGCTCCAAATGAATGGCATATATATTAGTCATTTGATGTGTAGTTGTTTGAAAATACATATATAGTTGAACTAAACAAAATGTTGGAAGTTAATTAATTAATGGAAAATTATAATATCCTTACTAGCTATTAACTAAACATATTTTTAGTACGTTTTGTGAAGTAATTTATACGAGAAGTTAATTCATAAAAAATATAATTTTTTACTGGAAGTTACTTTCCATATTAACCAAACGAGTCCTAAGTGCTAGTCTTTTTCTATATATATAATTCTTGACAGATCAATATTCAATAGGTAAATTATGCATATAATATATCAAATTAATTATACATAAGAGAGCAACCTTAGTAGTTAATATAAAAGATGCAAGGGCAGGCAGGGAAAATAAAGGCAAGCACATGATCAATTAATGCATGCAAGAAATGAAGTTGCATGGATAAGGAAGTAAATAAAGCTTTCTTTCTTTTGTTCTTTTGGGCAGCTTGATGATAAAAGAGCTCTTTTCAGAGGTGATGGGGGGTAGCTTTTAAGACTCTCTTTGCAATCTCTTTTTCCTTTCTCTTTTGGCCAGCCTGACATCGAAAGAAAAGCGAAGCTTTTTCTTTTTCTGAAGACGATCGACCTGCGCGCAGAAGCAGCCTGCGTGCAGAGCTCATCAAATTACAAAAGAATGATTACCACATGATGATAATGACGACCACAATGATGATATGTTGCATTTGTTTTCTTCTAAATTCTCGCTTCCTTCTCCCCCTCTTTCTTCGCTGCCAAAAAGACAAAGAGAGCAGCGTCCAGTCCTCTCGATCTCGGTCGTCAGAGCCTGCAGCAGTCTGCATGCATGCAGTCTGCTGAGGTGACGTCTCGTTGGTGCCTTGTTTTCACCGGTCCTTGTATCTCTTTGCCTCCTCAGAGCCTCAGATCCTCATTGACTACTGCACATTTAGATTCATTTGTTTGTTTAATTAATAGGCCACTGTGCTCATTTACTAGCTACTGGGTTGTATAATTAATAAATGCATCACCTTTTGACTCCTTCTCTTTCTCTCTCTCTGGTCAGCAGCAGTGGTGTATGGGAAGGGGTACGTAGCCTGTTCATATATAGTACTTTAGGTAATCTCCTTATCAAAATGGTGTTACTTTTGTGGTCAGAGGCGCATGCATTGAGACAATGGCTAGCTTCAATCTTTGTGATTCATGGCATTGGGAATGGAAACCTAGCTTGGCTGATGCTTGTGACAGTGAGATCTCAGAGAGTAGAAGAGCATATGTATACAGTGATTGATATACACATATGCGGTTGCATTGTTTTGTGCTTGCTTGCATTTATCTGTCTCACCGACCGGCCGGGTTTGATGAACCGGCGGAAGTTAAATTCCGAGACCCATCTATAGTATTACTGCTTCGCCTGCGATTACAGGGAGAAAGAGACGGTGGAAAGGGACGGGTGAAAGCGGAAGAAGAGGGCGAGACGGCCAATGCGCGCATGGCGGATCGAGAGAGAACGTAGATCGAGGCGGAAATGATAGAGCACTCAATTGCTTTATGATTAGGAGCGTGTCTCGGGCGCGTAGCCGTGCACAGAGCACGGCCTGGTCCTCCGCCTCGCTTGCCGCGCCACGCGTTGACGGCCACCACCCGCGCGGCTTTCCCGTCGCTGTCTGCTACCCTGCTGCCCCTGCTGGTGGTATTCAAGCCGTCTCTCTCTCTCTCTCTCTCTATCTCTCTCTCTCTCTCTCTCTGCGTTAATGCGTTTGGTGGTACGTGCAATATTTTGTACGCAAACGCAAGCTTGTGTCTTCTCTTTCTTGAGCCCACTGTCGAGGGAAGAGAAGGAAACCAGTCCGGGTTACGCGAATAAAATTTTCATGGAGCCCCTCTTATAATTTATATTGAATCTAAAATAAGAGTGAATCTATGTTGCAAACGAATGAACCTAATATTTTTACTTCAGATTCAATATTAATGATCCTATGTTCAATATTAAAAAACCTAAGTTCACTCGTAGAAGGGGCTCCATAGAACTTCTATGGAGCCCGGCTCCATAGTAGTTTTTTTTGAATTATGCAGCATGCATTTGTGTGAAACACACAAGCTTTTTTTCGAATTTATATGCATACTTATATATTGCTGGACTGGACTATCACTCTTGGATCAGTCGAATTAGGCTCAGGAGCGCCCACATGCATAAATAAAATTCAAATCAAGTCAAACACTATCTTCATCCGGTAATACAAGGACACTTACGTCCTCATTAATTACTTGGGATTCATCACTAATGAACTTGACATCTCCAGAATTAATCTTAATTCATTCTGAGCATATCTCTACGAGATTCATGGAGATATCATCGCCGAGACATCCCTTATCATATTGTTCTTACTTGAAGTCGGGGGTGATATAGTCTGGTGCATCTCTTGGTCAGGTGTGACTCCGGCGGGAGACCTGCAAAAGATACTCCGACGCTCAAGTAAAAAATATTGAAATGCACTAACTTGAAGCTTATTTTAATCAATTTTGAGTAATTTATTTATCCAATTATTGATGTAATTTAAGAGGATTAAAAGATGCAATAGATAGTCTAATATGAGAGGTGTAATAAGGAAATTATATAGTTCAAGTATGAATTATATAATCAAGTTTTATATACCCAAGAAGAGGTATATAAAGATGTGCATTCATGTTGTTTGTGAAAACTAGGCTAATTTTATATTAGTCTATAAACATTATGCTTTGTTGCTTGTGTGGACAAAGTGGAAGGTCAAGGCCCAACATTAGTATGGTGCACCGCACCGCACAACGCGCGTCGCAAAGTCGCATTGGCGTTTTTAGCGCACTTCGCATCGTCGCTAGGAGCCTCACCCAAGCCACGAGCCAACTTTTTGTTGAGTCTGATGCTGATTCGAATTCAAACCTAGTTTTGACTGTTGGAATTCAACAATTACTTCAAACATGACACTTAATATATGATCAATTGCAGATTTATTTCGATATTATTTGTTCATTAATAAAATTGGCTGTTACTATTTCTCAATAATGAGTATCAATTTTGAGTAACATTACTCTGCATTTGATCTACATATACTAAGCCTCGAAATCTCTATCTACACATTCGAAATTTCTCTCATCCCCCTCATCTTTCTCTACTTGCTGTAATCTTTCAAGAGTGCTTGATCAATCCTGGAGATGTATTGCTACGCGGCAATAGAGACATTAATGACATAGATCACCTGTCAAACCTCTTGATCTTCTCTGATTTCACATAAGTGTCCTAACAAAAAAGAGTTCAAAGTGAGAGTAATAGAAATTGAAGTATAGATGTACCTGGTGAGCATTGTGTTTGTATATAGTGTAGGATGAGGAATGTATCACGATAATGCATCTTAGTAATCTCGTAGGGATATATATGCTCAGAACGGGTTAATTAAGGCTAATTCCGAAGATGTCGAGTTTATAATTGATAAATCCTTCGTAATTAATGAGGACATAAGTGTCCTTGTATGTCCGAGTGGAGCCCCCGAGCTAAGTCGTGTATAGTTTGACTCGAGTCTGATTTATGGATGCGAGCGCTTCTAGGCCTAATTCGATCGGACTCAAAGTACTAGTCCAGTTTATATACGCACACGACGCACATCAAGTATACTCTCGATTTCAATTTCATACTCACCGCTTGAAATTCCTTCTTACTTGAGTGTCTTTGTAGATTCCTCCAGCGGAGTCGCACTAGACCGGGAGACGCGTAGAACCGCATGGTTCGCATCATCCCGGCTTCAGGCAAAAATAATTGTATAGAGTGCAACCACTACCGTAGAGAGAAGGACCTCTTCATGAATACATTTGACCACTTCTCCTATGAAATCGTTCATAATACAACATAAAAGAGCATGTCTCTTCAAATGCTCATCCTTTGATTGTCTCGATATTAAGGAAACAGCCACGATGGGCTACAAAGATTATTAAACGGGTCCACTTAAAAGCCCGACCCGTTAAGAGTCCAATATTACCCGCTCTAATTCCCGTCGAAAGCTGACAAAACCGCGAACAGATGATCTCCACGCTGAGCTCCTTCCCTCCTCCCACTTCCTCCGTTTCCGCCCCCTCTCCCCGCTTCTCCCCTCACCTTCTCTCCCACCCCTCCTACCTCCTCCTCGAGCTCTGCACCGACCAGCTCGAGCTCCGCCGGTTCCTCCCCCACGTCGTCAAGCGCGGCCTCCACCGCGAGCACGCCTTCCAGACTCGGCTCGTCGCCCTATTCGCGCGCTTCGGCAGCCTCCGTGATGCCGCCCTCGTCTTCGACTCCGTCGAGCACAAGCCCGAAGAGCTCTACCACTCCTTGCTCAAAGGCCACGCGAAATACTCCTCCCTCGACCGCGCCATCGCCTTCTACCTCGCCATGAGGCACGCCTCCGTCCGCCCGGCCGTGTATAACTTCACCTACCTCCTGAAGGCATGCGGCGATCGATCGGACCTGCGGCGTGGCAGGGAGATGCATGCCCAGTTGGTTACCAGTGGTTTCAGCTCCAATGTGTTCGCCATGACCGCCGTCGTGAACATGTATGCGAAATGTCGCAGGATTGCGGACGCGAGAAGGATGTTCGACAGAATGCCTGAGAGGGACTTGGTGGCTTGGAATGCCATCGTTTGTGGGTATGCCCAAAATGGGATGGCGGTGATGGCCTTGGAGATGGTGATAGAATTGCAGAAGGATGGCCACAGGCCCGATTCGATCACTCTCGTTTCCGCTTTGCCTGCCTGTACCAGTATTGGATCCTTGAGGACAGGGAAATCGTTTCATGCCTTTGCAATTAGGGCTGGCTCTGATTCTTTGGTTAATGTCTCGACTGCTCTTTTGGATATGTATTCAAAATGCGGGGCAATTAAGATTGCCAGGTTGTTATTCGACAGAATGCCGCATAAGAATGTTGTCTCGTGGAATTCTATGATCGATGGATATGGGCAAAATGGGAATGCATGTGAAGCATTGAGGCTGTTCAAGAAGATGATAGAAGAAGGCATCCAGGCCACAGATGTAAGTATAATGGGTGCTTTATATGCCTGTGGTGAACTGGGGGACATTGATGAAGGAAGGCGTGTTCACGATATGCTAAAAAGAATTGGCTTGGAGTCTGATGTTTCTGTCATGAATGCTCTCATCACTATGTATTCAAAGTGCAAGAGAGTTGATCTTGCTGAACAAGTGTTCGAGAAGTTGAAGGCCAAGACTCTCGTGTCCTGGAATGCTATGATCTTGGGCTATGCACAGAACGATCGTATTGAGGATGCACTCAGACTGTTTATCAAGATGCAGGAGGAGAATGTAAAGCCAGATTCATTCACTATGGTTAGTGTAATCCCTGCACTCGCTGATGTATCTGTATTGAGGCAAGCAAAATGGATACACGGCTTTGCTATTAGATTGTTTCTGGACAAAAATATATTTGTCATGACTGCTCTCATAGACTTGTATGCTAAGTGTGGGGGCGTTCAAATTGCACGGAAACTCTTTGATGCAATGGGAGAGAGGCATGTGACAACATGGAACGCGATGATAGATGGTTATGGCACACATGGTTTTGGTAAATCTGCAGTTGACCTGTTCGAAGAGATGAAAAGGAGCTCTGTTAAGCCAAATGACATAACTTTCCTGAGTGTTCTTTCAGCCTGTAGCCACTCTGGTTTGGTCCATGAGGGCAAAAAGTACTTTGCCAGCATGAAGCAGGACTACTGCTTTGAGCCTGGCATGGACCACTATGGCTGCATGGTGGACCTTCTCGGCCGTGCCGGGAGGCTTGATGAAGCTTGGGACTTTATTCAGAAAATGCCGAATAAACCGGGTATTAGTGTTTATGGTGCAATGTTGGGTGCTTGTAAGATTCACAAAAATGTAAAATTGGGCGAGGTGGCAGCAAAGAGATTGTTTGAACTGGAACCAGATGAGGGAGGATACCATGTTTTATTAGCTAACATTTATGCAACAGCTTCAATGTGGGAGGATGTAGCAAGGGTGAGAACTATGATGGAGAAGAAGGGACTGCGGAAGACTCCTGGTTTCAGTTCTATTGATTTGAAGAACCGGATTCATACCTTCTATTCTGGGAGTACTGATCATCCACAAGCAGAGAAGATATATACAAGACTAACTAGACTAATTGATGAGATTAAAGCTGCTGGTTATGTGCCTGATACTGATTCTTCTCATGACGTGGAAGAAGATGTTAAAGAGCAGCTACTCAATACGCACAGCGAGAAGCTTGCCATTGCATTTGGGCTCATCAACACTGCCCCAGGAAGCACAATTCAAATACGAAAGAACCTTCGCGTCTGCAAAGATTGCCATAATGCAACCAAGTTCATATCTCAAGTGACTGGTCGGGAGATTATTGTGAGGGATATGCAGCGGTTCCACCATTTCAAGAATGGACAATGTTCTTGTGGAGATTATTGGTAGCCAAAGAAACAGGAATCTTAGAATTTGTATTGCTATTTATTTCTGTATAGGCTTCACATCAAATTTATAGATTTTGAGTTCTGGGTATCTAGTCACATTCAAGCAAATTGACTACTCTTGATTATTTTCTTATATAGGGGGGAGGAGAGGGGAATGTACAATCTCATGAGAGGCATGATTTCATGCAGAAATGGAAATGTGAAAGAGGAAACAAAAAAATCAAGAAATTGAAATAAGTGCTCTGCAATTTATGTAAAGAATGTATTTGTGGGTAAAAGCAACATTTATGCTTTGGTCTCGAACCCATCACTTTCACCTATAGAAGGTGTATCAGAATTAGTCATCTTGGTAAATGCCATGCTCCAAAGAAGTTATATGGTTCTCTCAAGTTAATCTTATTTGCAGGTTTTGGTAAAAACATCTCGTATCTATTCCTATTGCAATCCTGAGGACACAATTATGCTTGAAGCTAGAAGGCCTCTGTTCTGTTCTATTGATGAGTAGGTTTTGAATATTTTGGAACCTACAAGATTGCTTCCCAAAGATAAACTTTGTTGGAGAAATATTCATGGTAACTAGTTTCCAACCCTTTCTCAATATGCTCCATTGAATTGTAAAAATCCTACATTTTATTTTTTTATTGTCTATGGAACACTCATGAGTCATGACAAAGAAAAAAATGTTGACATTAATCCCAGTTTTTGAACTCATGCTTTTTGTCAGCTGATTGCATCTGTATCTGAGAGAAACAATTGTGTGCTCATAATGGTGCAGCTTTAATTGCATTTGTTAAGCATGATGTTCAAGCTGACTCACTTCTTGTCATTCTTGTCCCACAATTTATGTCCTATCAATCAACTTGCACTAAAGATTAATCTTTTATTACTTCACTACCATTTGGTTATCCCCCCAACAATTTCTTTTTCTTCTTGTTTGAGACATCACAGCATGGCGTATTGGGCAATCTTCACTGTCCACATAATCAGCCATTTGATGATAAGACAGTACAGTTTTTCAATCTCTGCCGTGAATGGAGGACTTCAAGATGGTCCTGAAAGAAACCTGTGGTTTGAGCAAGAACCAGAGTATGCTGAGGGCACAAGTGGACCATCCTTGTTTACCTCTACGTTGATGTCAAATTGGTTCATAGTCTAACAACTGCAATCTTGTGTATTGGGAGAAGGATATCTGTCAACTTCAGCCATTCAATTCTAGTGTTTTCGGTCCCGTTCCTTTAATCAATCTTTTTGTTCACTTTGAAAGCATCTACTTGTCAGCAAAATGTGGAGAAAAAGCCTGAATGCAGTAAGAGTCAGTTTGTGAATCTTTTATCAAGGGGAAGGGAATAAAAGGAGGAAATGTTTCATTGTTTAACATCCCAATTTAATCTCATATTTGGGGTAATGCTTGATAAGTGAATTACTATTAAATTTAACTTAAGCAGAAAACAAAAATATAACTTGAATGATCTTATTTCAGCAGAAAACAAAATTGAAGTACAAGGTGAAGAAAAAGAATGATTTGGAACACTCCCAAGTCAGAAGAGAGTAATTTTCTATGTAAAACCCCTGTAAAAGATTAATATATACAACAGTGGAAATAGATTCTCACATTCTTCAGAAGAAGATTCCCAGACATTGGATTAGACCCCTCTGTCCTTCTCTTCCCCTGATCCCTTTTTAAACCCTAAGATAAATACATGTTTCCAAATTTAGACACACATAGTAATACTTGTTTCTGACAATTCTTTTGCAAACATAAGCTTGCTGACCTAGGAGATTCCTAAAGCTGAAGCTGCTCTAGCTTTTAGAATGTATTTTTATAAAAATAAAATATATCTGAACATTGGGAACAAGAACATAGAGAAACAGTAGAAACTGGATAGAAGTTACTGAAGAAGAGAGAGCTGCAAGTATAGTTAAATCATATGCTCCCTTCCCTGATGTAACATGTCAGCTGAGAGCTGACCATTGCACCATATCTGCCAAACATTAGCACCTCACCTTGTCTTATCTGCTGGGTTTTGTGTGTGTTTGATGAATTGACACCCACATCAAACTGAGCAGCCTCACTCACTCACACTCTTACTGTTCCCTCTTACTGAATTGACACCCATTCTCTCCCTGTCTCTTTCCAACTCTCTTTCATTTCCTGTTAAAAGATTCTTCTTTTTCTCCTTTTGGTTTTCTTTATGCATTTAGTTTCCTTGTATTCTTTTTGAGAGTAATCACTTTCCAGCCAGCAAGGCAAGTGGGATGTAAAATGCAATAGAAATCAGTCACAATTATGATCATGAGAGTGGTAAATGGCAATATTAACACAGCTAAATTAGATGATTATTACTTATATTGTAGAAATAATAAACACTAAATATAAATCATTTTTTTCTTTTAAATTTATGACTATGCATTTAGTTGATCAAATGCATGAATTGTTGTTCTGCTAATTTATAACAGTCACAATTTATAAGTTATCAGGCAATAACAGTTCAAGCATTTTTATGAACTCAATATATACTTAGACATAAATTTAAATGAAATTTGATTTCTAATTTATTAAGGAAATATAGAATTTGTTTTCAAGTGTAGTGTAAAAAATGAGAAGTCCATGCATTACAACTTGTTTGAACCAATAAAAATATAAAAAATACATTTTGTCTTTCATGATTTTACTAAACTTGCATGTTTGAAAATATAATAATATGAGAATTGAAATTACTAAAAGGTTGAATTATGAAATTGAATATTCAATCAATACATAGGCAATTATGAATTAATTATGTATAATACATAAGGGCGATTGAGTAAAATAGCAATTATGAATGAATTTTCATCCTCATTTGAAATATAAAAATTGAATTCTATTTTTTATTTTATCATTTAAATTTCATTTTTTTAATGAAATTGATTTTTTGTCCTTATGGAATTGATTTGAAACCTACCTCTCTCTCTCTCTCTCTCTCTCTCTCTCTTCTTCTTCTTCTTCTTCTTCTTCTTCGTCTTCGTCTTCGTAATTTTCTGCTAAAATTACAACTTCTGTTGCCCTGTCCTTGCACCCGAATCCTGGTAAACCCTGAAGGTCAAAACCATCTTCCATTTCTCACTTCCAGTTCAGGAATCCACTTGCAAGACTTCTTCTTGTCGGCTAAACCCTAGAGGTTCTTCTCGAGTCAGCTTAAGGGGGGCGGGGAAGAAGGAAAATCCCTCTTTTATGAGATTTCTTCTCTGTCAATGAGTTGGATCGATCTCGATGTTCTCGGGGTGCTCGGTTTCGAGTCTGGCGGCGAAGTTCGCCTTCTTCCCGCCCGACCCACCTACCTACAGCTTGGAAAAGGACGATGGCGGGCGGCTGGTGGCGGCCGGAATCCCGACCGACCATTCGATGGATGTCTTAGTGCTGGACACCAAGCATGGAAACAAGATTGTTGCGTTTTATTTGAAGAACCCCTGTGCCAGGCTCACGGTGCTCTACTCGCACGGCAATGCGGCGGATCTGGGGCAGCTTTATGATCTCTTCGAGCAGCTTAAAATCCATCTCAGAGTCAATCTGATAGGGTTAGCGGGCTTTGTTTCTTGCTTTTGTTTGGATCAAGTTCTTCAGATTTGAAAATCTCTGCCTCCTGTGTTATACTTGAACTCTTGAGAGGTTCTAATTTTGATTTAATAATTTCATGATAACAGCAAACTTAGAAGTTTTGTGAATTTGATATTTATGTGCATGTTTTAGATCAATCTAGTCAGAACTGAGCTCGCGAGGTAAGAAAGTTTAGTCGTTCAATTAATTAGATATATGAAAAACCATCAAGAAATAGCTTCTGTTATGTTGCTTTAATTATATATTTGCTGTTAATTATTGGTTTTTGGTTTGTTAACTTGTTTTTCGTATATTAACCATATTGCCACTGTTAAGTCCTCCCTCAGTAGATGATCTCAATCACAAACATATATCTGGTGTTCAGACCAAACAGATTCACATTTCATAGTTGCTGAAATCATATCTCCTTTTGTCCACATGGAATTCAGTGTTGTTTCTGTGCTTCAACTTGATCATGTATATCACCACTTAAGTTACTAATGAACAACAAATGGTTCATGTATTCATTGTGTTTGAACAACTGTGCTTTGGGTACATTCAAATCATGATCCACTTTATGGTTGATGAATGATTTAATTCTGATCATTTGAGTATAGCATCTTATAGTTAGATTCATAACTGATGTCTCCAAGTTAGTTTTTCTATTGTTAGGAGAATACAATTTCATGACATGGACCTACAGAAGACAAATTGGTTTACTTTAACTCCAAACGTGCTTCAGAAATTACATAATGCATGAGAGAGAAACTATTGCATATCAGCTAAAAAACATAGAGAAACCTACAATTTGAAATATGTAATCTTCATGTTCTTGAGGAATAGCAGGTTTTTGGAGGTTTGTTAACTACATGCATTTGTCATAACATCATATATCTAGATATTGTAAATTTTGGGGATTGTCATTTGAAGCATTCTTGTGATGTGTCTGAATGTTATGCTTGTTTTTAGTTCTCTGAAGATCTCATAGCTTTGCAAGTAATTTTTTTGTGATTCATGTGGGAAACCTAAGTTGTTAATACTTTTTCAATATTATGTCCATTTATTCTGTCTGTTGTGTTCTTTTACATTACTCTATAGCTTTGATTTGGTGATCTCCTTTTCTATTCGCAGATATGATTACTCAGGATATGGAGCATCTACTGGTAAGGTAGGCTATTTCCTTGAGCTAAATTGCTCCAAGAAGGTGATACAATGTTGATAGAGGCCAAAAAATAGTTGGTAGAGGCACATAACTCTTTCTGATAATTATCATTAGATTTTGTTTAATATATCTATTCACTGTTCATATTTTTTGTACTCTCCTGCATACTAAATTTGGAATGAAATGGAGTGCTCATTGGAGAAATAGAATTTGTAGATAAATCATTGACAAAAGGCTCAAGGCTGTAAGCTTATCTCAATTCTTTTGAGATATTGGATTTCCAGTCAGCTATTTTTATTTCTTGTGATTTTTGTTTCCTTCCATTGTCTAACTTTATAGGTTTGTAGCTGAAGTACTCTACTATGCATGTGTTTATGGTATTTAGCCAAGCGAACACAACACATATGCAGACATCGAGGCAGTGTACCAGTGTCTGCAAACAGAATATGGAGTCAGTCAGGAAGAGTTGATCTTGTATGGGCAGTCTGTTGGAAGTGGCCCCACATTGCATTTGGCTGCTTTCTTGCCAAGATTGCGAGGCATAGTGCTTCATAGTGCTATATTGTCTGGACTTCGTGTGGTCTGCCATGTCAATTTCACTTTCTGCTTTGACATTTATAAAGTATGCATTGTAGTCAGACTTCATTTTTTGACGCATATTCCAGTATAAGATACTAAATCAGGCTACTAATTGACCAATATACCTGTTTGCAGAATATCAACAAGATTGAAAATGTCAAGTGCCCAGTTCTTGCCATTCATGTAAGTCCTTTGTTTAATTCATTGCCATTTGTCCTGAAAAAATGATCAATGACTTGCTTTAGTAAATTGAAATGAAGCTGAAAGATTTCTATGATGTTTTGGTAGCATCCAATTTGTTTATTTTAGAATTAACTACATTACACTAGATTGAAACTTGATGCCTTCCATCAACAAAGAAGATTTTATTGAATTGGTCTTATTTATTAGACCAAAAAATTCATTTTTGTTAAACTAGACAGTTAATAAGCTCCTTCCAATTTATTGTTTCACACCAGCTCTATTTTAAAATTCTGTATTCGGTGGTTGGTATGGAAATGCTTATCAATAATTTTATGTACCTTCATGAATTTGTATCCTTCCATCTCAGGTATCACTAAACAGCTGCAAAATGCTTAAGGAATATTTTGAACTCCTATCAATGTTACGCCCTGCCTAGGTTCATCCCTAAATAAGGAATACCGCCTAGGAGAAGCGCAACCAACTACCAACTAACACACCAAAATCTTCATGAACAGCTTGCAACATGAACCTCAACCACTTGCATTAGAATAATATTTATTACAATAATAAAATATTGTTCAAAAAACTTTATACATCTCTATGGAAATTAATGTCAGAGTATGCCTCCTCTACTCTATCTAACTAGACCTTCTCAGCTACTGCTCGAACATGCAGATCTGAAGCAAAATCAACAAAAATCAGCGGAAAGCTGAGTAGGATATCACAATATGTCAAGAGATAAAGATGACCATCCATGATGTCACGATGACATGGTATTCAACTATGTGCATACCACTACTAATATTATATACTCATACCAACCAATGCGATGTCATCCTTAGATATACTTATGCATCTATCAACCACTATACAAATATATAATAATGTATGCACCTAATAACTGTTATCATGTACTCATGTTAACTAGCACAAAGTCAAATCATACATAACCTACCGACAAATGCGTACATGCATAATAATCACCCAATCAAGAGCGTAGTGAACAATTGGGTTTCCCCCGCACTCTCGCACCTCGTGAGTGGCACCTCAAGCCCGCTCCAGCTATAGATGCGACTATCCAAGGATAGCCCGCCAACGTCTAACAGCACGATGGCGCACCTCGTGTGATAATTCTGTGATCACCGGTGTCACCGCCCATACACCTTGGGCCAAAAATATAAATGTCCACATACTGAAGCCTCCATTAATACACCCGTATTTAACGGGTCCAATAAAAGATCATATAGATGCAACATGCACACATAAATCTCACCATCATAATGAATGACAACAAATGCAGCATGTCAACCATAAATAATACCAACAGTTAAACATAACAAATCCGTAATCATACTATGCAATAGCATCAATCACTATATAATTGACAATATGTCATGTCCAAGAAAAATACAACAAGAGTACAACGGAATTTGAAACAACACAAGCAGAAGAAGCAAAAGGGTATTTCCGTCATTTTATCCATTAAGGAATCATCGACTAATGGTTTCGACCTACAAGTTCCCACCACCATCCTTTAAGACCAAAGTCTAACTTGATTCAATTAAACAATGCCCAACTGATTAAATCAATAAAATCACACATTTAATTAATCATTATATCATACTTTAAAATAGTTATAAAATCCTAATCAAATGACCTCAAAACAGAAAACTAACTTCACCATTGAGTCCAAAAGACTAAAACCTACAACTTTACTATTCACCTCATCTTCAACCGAGGTCTCTAAAGCCCACAAATAAATTTTATATTTTAAAATGATGTCACTGATTTCTCCCTCCTAACTCAATATATATGAAGCAACAATTCAATCAAATATCATACCAATATATAAATCAACTGAATCGATCAACTTAAATTTCTCAAGCACGATCAATACATTATATTAATTTCTAAAGTGAATCATATCATCCTTGACTCACCTTTCCCCATCTCTAACACACTACACACTTTCTCCATCCTCTCAGTATCTGCCGCAACAACAACTACTGTAGCTCCCCTTCCTCCCATAACACATGGTTGAAATCAACAATCTCATTGTATATCTCATATCACATGTCAACAATTAATTCCATCGTGTCATTACTATATGTCCTTCTCCCTCCTATGATACTTCTCTTTCTCTCTCATTCTCACTGTCATCAACCCTCTTTAAAATCATCCTTTATATATTTTTAATTAACTTCTCTTCTATTCTATCTCTTTCTCATCCGTATAACCACACTTTTTCCCGTTCTTTCTCTTTCTCTCTCTCCTACGCCCTACATTGACAGCATCTTTTTTTTTAATTGTTTCTTCCCTTTCTCCGATCCGGAATCATAATTTCAAGTGCCATAGAGCGAATCTTCGGTTAATTGACGGAAAAGAACGAAGAGATGAATAAAAATCCTACCTCAAATCGCTTTGATCATCAGCCGATCACCCTTCTGATAGTCGACCTCCTCTCACGACGGCTGCCCTCTCTAAATGAAAAACCCAATGAAATTAGGTTTTAATATTTTACATAAAAACCCTTCAATTACATAAATTTACCAAAATACCCCTCAATGAATATAAAATTCCGAAAATTTCCCAAAATATCATCGCTCATTCGCTCTTGCAGTTCTACAGAAGACATGCATACTCTTTACCTCCATGTTTCCATTCCACACTTGCTACTGCCAAGTAATATCTTCTTTATTCCTTAATGGAATCAGATAATCTTTACATAAGAAGCTGCTGCAACACAAATAAAGCATCTCATCACATCTCTGAACTAATATAAATTGTTTCCATGGGATATAGCTCCTAGTCGTGTCTTCTATTTATTGTGAATTTGGTAGTGCGTAAACTTTATTATCTATGGTATTTGTCATTTCTTGTTATAGTAATGCTAATAATTCTTTACATCTTGAACTGATGACCTGTATCGAGATATAAACATGTAATCGTCAGCACTGCTAGGAATACTGCAAGAAACGATTTCTTTTTCTTAACCATGTCTTGCTACTCTGCAGGGTACTGAAGATGATGTAGTGAATTGGCTTCATGGACATGGTCTGTGGAAACTAGCAAAGGAACCATATGAACCCTTGTGGATCAAAGGAGGTGGGCATTGCAACCTGGAGCTGTACCCGGATTACATTCGTCACCTACGCAAGTTTATTCGTGAAATGGAGAACATTACCACCGCAAGCCGACTCATGAAGATTCGGAAAACTGTTAAACTCTGTACCAAAGCTAGAGCTGTTACCAGCACTGCCACAACTACTACGTTCACAACTAACTGTTGCTGCCAAATTAGATTCAGGAAACCTAATTTTTCAAGCTGTTCCTTTAAGGGATGCCTTACAATTAGTTGCTGCAAAGGGACTGCATGCTTATGCAGCTGGTGTTGTGGTACGGATGAGGATTGATGGTGACCTCCGTACATATTTTCTGTGGCATCTAACCCCTTTATAACATCCAACGCCTTCATGTTACTGAAATGTTGTGAAGTTGATCAAGCTAATAATGTCTTTGGAGTTGAGAGAATAGGTTCTGATCATCTAACGCGTTTGTATTTACTGAAGTATTGTGGGAGCTGATCAAAATAATGCTGTATTGGAATTGAGAAATAGGTATTAGGTTTATGCTGACTCTTCCGTTGATGACCTCCTTGGTATTGAAATGCGAATTGGTTGTGGAATAATTGTTGACATTGTAGTTGTTCAGCATCAAGGATTGTGCATAGCAACCCGAAAAGTGTCGTTGTGATCAATTGTTTTAGCATTAGTTGACACTCTTAATCATGGTTATATATTAGAAAAATATTAAAAGTTATAGATATTTTTTCTTAGAATACAATTAAATGAATTATTTAGGTAAAATAAAATCTAAATGGGGTCAGAAAGTAAAGTAATGAGTAAAATAATCTATAATTATAGTAATATTTAATCATCTAAATTAATTAATATTTTAAAAATAAGAGTACGTAATTTTATTTATTCAAACTTATTGATAACCATAATTAGATAATTGAACTTGAGTTTATGTGATAGCATTTATGCAAAATATATAGCTTATATTTTAAAAAGGTTCGAAGGGAAAGAAGGAAACATTAGTATACCGCCGCGTGGCACCCTGACTTGGACACAGAGACTTCCTACATATTGCAAATCAATTCAATACAGAGATTCCAACATCTTCCACATTTACATCCATAAGACAAATTGAATCTCTATAGTATAAATATAATACAGGATTTCCATTTAAACTAAGAGTTCCAATAAGCTCGTCTGGAAGACTCATGAGCTCAGGAACATGACGCTTCCTCCCCAAAATTACATAACTAGCAAGCCTATGCACAAACATTGGAAAATGTATTAGTAAAATTTTACCAAGACTCGAAAATCCTTCACTGTCGGCACAACCATCAGTGCATGGTTTTCCTTCCATGTCATCAGCCATCGGATGACTTCTACTTCCGAGGCCGTTTGGATTGTGGCGGTGATGGTGGCGTATCCATGAATCTCCCAGGAGCCTTGAAAGTAGAAATATATATGTTAGTGGAAAAAACCATCCTTACATAATAACAATAATATTTAAATATATTAGAATAATCAGGTGAAATCGAAAGCAACTTTACATAGATATAGAGAACATTGAATCAAATATCCAACTTATTTTCACCCCAAAATAGTAACCAAGGGAGATGGATAAAAATTGTAATAACTAACCTTCCTTTTGTGGTCACGTTTGCCAACTCTATCACCTATAAAACATTGCATATAGCATATGATTAAAATATTATCTTAATCATTTTGGCTACCTACATCAACGAACTCAATCAAAGACTACTAGCTTCTTGTTTGTCTACCTCCAAAACTAACTGGATCTGAGACAAGTGGCCGTTCAATATCCCCCCGGTAAGAACGCTGCAACATTATCATTTAAAACAGTAAGACAATCCGTTCCTATAAATAACAAACAAATTTGAAGTGTACTTATTAGGATTAGAATAAAAGTGGTCATGATTCTATAGAATAGTTAGGCCAACAGCAGTTGAATAAGCTGAGAACATCAACTATTTGGAAGGTGTTAAAAAGGCTATCATGGATAGCAAACTAGGGAGAAAAGTTGAAAAAACCATTTACCTTCGGAGTGCTTGGCGTTTCAGCAAAAGAATTCTCTCGATTGGCTGTAGCTTCAGCCTCTCTATTTTGTAGCTATTACAAGGAGCAAAGTAAGTTTAATACAAAAGCAATATAGAAGATGAGAACATGCTAAGCTATTGGTTCCAGCATATTAAGTGCTTTAAAACGTTCAATATTCAAAAAGGAACTCAACCGAACTCTCTGTTTTCTTTCTCATATAAAATTTGGCGCTATGCAAAAAATTCCATGCTTGTTAATTGTTATCAAATTATCCAAAGAAACAAACTAGGAGTCATAAATAGTAAATCCAGACAAATAAAATAGGTCAAAGCAATTCACATTTTGGATCAGTCCAACAGTACCCATACCAATCCCAAGGAGACAAGACTTCAAACCTAGGTTTAAATTGGTGAAAATATATGATCTTATCCATAGAAAGATTAGTCTTGTAAACCCTATTAAATGTGTGGTATTTACAAGTTTCTTACAGAAAACCTTAGACACCTCAGATGACAATGGAAACACCAACTTTGGAAACATCACTGCACCTTGTGGCCTCTTAGCCTCTATTTCTTGCCACACATTTATTTCCATATCATCTTTGTCTAATCCACAATCTCCTGCTTTGCTTGCCTTTTTGCTCCAATTTACCGAACTTATTTATCTTTATCTATTTATTGTTTACTTTGCTATTCTAAACTAATGACAGAACACGACTTACATGGATTTGTACTGCCATTCTACTCCCAGCATTTGTTATCAAACTTTGCAAAATTTCTTGGGAAAGACAATAATGTCTTCTATCTCTTCAACTGAGGAATTTACATACCAAATGCCCCATGTTTGCAATGCTAAAGCTGATACTTCCACTTCAGTAAATTTGGTAGCGTATCTGATTCACAAGAAAAGGTTCCAAGTCATTGCTAACTTGGACTTTTCTGGAGTTTGAGCTGCTGCTGAATTTTGTTTGCTTCAATAGTTTGGAAGTTTCAGTATTTCATGCCAGTTTTGAATTTCATTTCAACATTTCAATTCAAACTAATGGCTTGTGCAAGTAATAAGGTTTCGACTTAGCAAATTCAATTAGGGGTTGTTTGGCTGGGTGCAAGCCTGCAAGGGGCTGTTTTTTGGGGATCATTAACAGTCACTTGCATTGCACCTAACTACACAAACCTCAAATATAAAAACAAGATCATTTTTAAAAAATAATTGAAAAATTTATATAAGAAATTTGCCAAAAGAATAAAAGCTTGAGTCCATCTGTAGTATGCAGATAGTTAACAGGATTAACAGATCATGGCATATGTTCAAAGAGAAATATAATCGGATTAATCTAAATCTTTATCTACCCAAAATGATCATCAAAGACAGTGTTATTAAAAGGCGCTCGGGCCCTCGCCTAGGCGCCCAGGCGAGGCGATGGGGAGGCCCGAGCACCTTAATAGTGGTTGAGGCGGGCAACTTCAATGAAGTGCAGCCTTCGAGGCGGCACCTAACACTACATGTATTAAAACACAGCATGCAGTGTATTTACTACTCTGCATGTGCATGCAGTGTTAATGCAGTGTTATTTATGACTAACATTGCATTCGGTATTAATAACACCGCATGGAACATGCACCGGTATTAATAACATTGCACAGAATGGTGCATTTACACTTAAATATATATATATATATATACACTTATATATATATTAATTACATAAACTGAATATAATATATTTACTTAAATATAATATAATATAATTAAATATTACATAAAATGGATATAATTGATTTATTATTGAATAATATATAATATTTATATTATTATATATGCTTTAATATAAGCGCCTCGCTTCACTCGGGCGAGCGCCTCGTTTCATATTTCTTCAAACTGTTTTTAATCACTTCAATTTATTTGTGAATCTAAATTTTTGGTGGATGCTAGTTTCAATGAAATTATAGAAATCACCATAGATGCCAGATTTAAAATTCCAAGTCTTTACGTTACCAGACAATAAAATCAAGACTGATTCGTTAACAAGAACATGTTTAGTATTATGCTGACTGTTATAATCCTCCCACCCAAGAAAGGTGCAAGCAGATACAAGTAGTAACGTATGAAATTTTTTGTGGATATTATAAAGTCGCTCTAGTCCATAGTGCAACTAACTCTTAACTTAGTACTTACTGTAGGTTTTCTTTTTTATATTAATATCTTGGACGGGGACCAATTTTTAATAATTCACAACTTCAAATGACTTAGTACAATTTGACTGTCAATTAGTCAAGCTCAATTTGTGTCTATATGGGAGAGACAACATAACAAACTATCAGTGAACTTTGAAACACAATAAACTGGATATTCAATCATCCATACCACATGTATATATAGGAACTTATCAATCAAGAAGTACTCAACCTTACACAAAACAGGAGATTGATGTTTCCATTTTAGTTTATGAATGGGGACCAAAATATTGCTAGCTAATCATATGGTTAAATTAATTCTAAAATATGCAACTAAACAGGCATAATTGCTTCTAAGCTGTTGGCTGAACTTTAAATGAAAGGAGTACTAAAAAATGATTAGATAGCAAAAACCTGTTTTTGCAGGTTGAGCAGTGTAAGTATTTCTTTTCGCAATTCAAGGTGTTCTGCACAAACAGACTTAGTTGGGACCTTTGGTTTCGGATCAAACTACAAAATAAAACATAAAAATGATTAAAGCTTACTGCAGACTTTAGGTCTGGTATTATATAAAAACAAAAAAACACAATACTTCATTTCACTGCATCTAGCAGTTATTTAGACAGAACTACAAATTGAAACAGAATTCTCAAATAACTAAATCTGAATCCTGGAACAAGAAAACAAACCCCAAGATCTTCGAGAGTCTGATCAACCCTTTTGATAGTTCTCAAACCAGCAGTTGAATTTGCAGCTTGCACCATTTGATCAAATGCATGTGTTCTCAAATATACTCGAAGCTGAAAAATTCTTTGTTAGTGGAAATAATTCCAAAAGATGAAGAAAATAAAATGTAAAATTATTGTTTTGGAAGGTACATGCACCACATACATAAGAAACAATCTGACCGTCAAGAAATTGATGCCGCTAACACATCAAATTAGGAAACACCTCTCCATTACCTTTATTTACTTCTCAATTTGGTTCCAAGGCCATAATATGGGTCATAGGATAAATAGTTGATGCCTTTTCTTTTCCTGTTATTTTTCCTTTATTTTGAAATCCTATCCCTACTATGGTTAGAAATTGCTGTCTATATATTTGTAGCCCTTCATGCATTGTAAAATAATTGAAATTTGAATGCAATTATTAATTTCCTCTTAACCTTCATCCATTCTCCCTCTTCTCTCTCTCCCTCCTCCCTGTTTGGTGCTCATCAGAAACTAAAGAAGCTACGTTTCAATAAAAAAATTTAGAAACTTGGTAATTGGTTTTCAATTTTCCTTCTAACCAAAGAATATAAGATGTAATCAAACAACATTGAACAGGATATGCTCAACAACATAATAAAGTCAGCCACATGCAATATGCAAAACAAAACAACAAAAATCAGATCAACTCATAAGATGAAATGGTAGGCATAAGGCACACAAATCATAGAAATTTCAAGTTAAGGTACAGTTCACAGGTCAGAGATGACTGTTTGTCATGAAAATGACAAGAGAGTGTTACAATTAATAAAGAATTGAGAGATTGTTAGAAGATAAAAGAGAGGTTGGAAAATGAACTGGAGATAAGGATCTACCATGCGTAGTGAAGCAGGAGTTGAGGTACACTCTACATTGGCCATTGGGGGTGCAGCAGTTGAAGATGATGGTTGAACGTTGGTCAAGGGTGACACAGATTCAGCATGAGCAGTAGCCTCACTACCTTCATTGCCAGTTTGGTTAATTGGCAACTCATTTTCTTCTGCACTCTGCACAATGATCAGATCAGAGATTCAATAATATAATAACATGGAGGCATCAGAAAATAATCCTGTTCCAATCAAATATACCAGCTCCTCAAAGGCAATAGTTCGTGTTCTAAAACTTTTAAAACAGTATAATCTATGAGGGGGATTTTGGTTCACGTATTTTAAGATTCTTTGTCTAAGTTACATCCCCAGGCATGTGATTACCATCAAGTAAATGCCCAAGTATATAAGGTTGACGCGTTTGGTTCCATTTGTCATGTTCCTGCGATTTAATAATAATATCCTTAAATTCCAGCATGACCCCTATCTATATACATATATTTGTTCTCAACGTTTTTTCCTGATATGAACTATATAAATTTATTCAAACGAGTCTTCTAAAATAATAATCAATTTGGGACACTTTATCTCACCACCCGAAAAAAATTGTAACTATCAAACATGGGATATTAATCATACCATCCATGGGATGGGATAACTTTATCCCATACTAAACAAGACCTTAGAAGGGACTAAAGGATACTGCAGTCTTTACTTCAAAGAACAATTCCCATTAGATGGTAAGCAAGATTACCACCTTTATATGTCATCACTTAACAATGTTTTATGATCAAGTGATTCTAAGAGCAAGTTAAATGCCATGTATACTATTTGTTCACCTTTTCAACATTCCACAAACCCTCTGAAGCAGAAAAGTCTCCAGGAAAATAGGAAAACTATATATATATATATAGTCTAGTAATTAATAGCAGTTCATCTTCCATTGGATTTTTACTAGAATTCTAGAAACTTTCAGAAAGATAAAGTAGAACTGATGTGAAACCATGATTAGTGTATCCACTTTAATAGCCATGCGTGATTCCATTATCTGTTTAGCTTCCGCAAGGATCTAAAACAGGAAAAGTTAGCATTAGTCATTACTAACTAGATTTTCAAGTTTGAAAATGAATAAGCAGCATGAACACAGTAATGGAACCTCTGCATCTTTTTGTTCCTGCTGTTTGGTTTGAGAAAGTATGGTAGACAATGCACATTTCCGATCAATTTCGTGTGCCATATTGTATGGTTCCTAAATGAATAACCAAAAAGGAAATAAGTCACAGAACTAGTCAAAAGGAATTAGTTACACAACCGGAAATAATGTAACTTTGCAACATACACAAATGATCAAATGCAAAATGTAGAACAGTATGTATGCACATCCGCAAAGGTATCCATACATATTAGTAAATACGCTTGCAGATTTAAACAGGACATAGTTATACCTTGACAATTGGATGTCCAGAAACATCAGTAGGTGATGGTGCCCTAGCAAACAATAGTGCTCGAGTTACTGCAAGTGGAACGAGACATTATAAAGTTGCTTTATCATAATTTACATATATAATAACAATGAAAAAGGTGTGTGAGGTTGCAGCCACTCCAAAAATACAGGCAACTTACTGATAACAATTTACCCAAATAAGAGAGGCTTCAAAACCTGAATTTGTTTTTTTTTCTAATTTACTAACATTTGCAGCAACATAATTACAAAAGAAAATTGTCATCCACAAAGGAAATTACAGTAAACCTTTGAAGTCCTTTGGAAATTAACAGCATTTGGATATAATGCTGGCCATCACCATATAACCAAAAGTAAATGCTTGTATCTCTGATTTTCCAAAGCATATCACAGAATAATTGGAGATCAATCTTAAGCAGCATGGAACTAAAAGGAGAAGCATTAATTGCAACAACTAAGACCCCCTTGAACTCATACTTCAAGGCAAATGATTTTGGCAAATTAAAAAAATCATGACCTCTTGATTTGTAAGGTTGAAGATAGAAACCATACCAGATTTATGACCTGACAGACCTGATGAGCCTAGATTAGTGAGGTAATGCACTATTTAAATTAGTTCCAGTTTTAGTTTTAAATGTTGGGACGTTGGGTAATCTTTTCTTTTTTTTGATGAAAGTGAGACCAAGGCCACACACCATTTCATTGAGTCGTTGAAATGTACATAGTCAGAGCAAAGCTATCTAGGCCCCGAGCTCCGTAAAAAAAGTTAGGCCTGTTGTAGATGCTCCCAAAAGTTATTAGCAAACCGCACTATTTCCGTACATTCCTCCGGGTCGATTTTGAAAATGGCAAAATTCCTTACAGACCAAGTGCACCAACACCACACCATTGAGACTCTCACGCGCTCCGTTGACCAAGCTATAATATCCTGCTCCGAGCTCGGGATAATAGGGAAGTATTGTCTTCCCATCCTTTCCAGAAAACCGACCCATCTTGTTTGTATAGGTTGACAAAAAGCGAGGAGGTGCTGAACTATTTCGTCGTTGTCAGAGGGGGTCCACCTCCGTTCCCCCATGCTTGATAATCCTATCCTTCGTTTGTAGCCTTCCCCTTAGTGCGAGCCATAATACTAACTTCATCTTTAGAGGCCCCTTGCAATTTTAGATCTTAGAGGCTCGCCAATCTACCACACATCTATCCACCAGACGTTCATACATTGATTTGGTTGTAAACACGCCAGACGGGTTCCATCTCCACCTTCGGGTGTATTCTTCATTTCCTCTAATACCTTGTAGTGTTCTAGCCTTTAGCCTTTCTACTTCATTTGCATCCACTATGCCCCTCCATACAAGGTTCCATACCGGATGTGGTGTAGGAAACACAAGTTCCTCTACCCTGGAGCTTCGTGATCGGCTAAGCATAAACAGCTTCGGGAAATCATCCGCCAATCTTGAGTTACCAATTCATCTGTCTAGCCAGAACAAGGTAGAGTCACCCCTGTCCACCGTCGACTCCATACCCAAAGAGAACAAATGTTTAGCCCCATAAATGTCTTTCCAAACACTAGACCAGAGAGCCGTGTTGTGGGTGTCCTGCCAGTGTTTCCTGCCGAAATATGTCTGATTCACAATGTACACCCAAAGGTTGTCCTTACCTGAAGCCACGGCCCACCACCAACGGCCTAGGCGAGCCGTGTTATGATGCTCCAAATCAGGTATACCGAGCCCGCCATTCTTTTCAGGCGATATCACATCCTCCCAACAGACCAAGGCTTTAGCCTTATTATTATCCTGTGGCCCATTCCATAGAAAATTGCGTCGTCTCCTGTCAATGAGGTGAATTACCCATTTTGGCGCCTTAAAGATCGATAGAAAGTGGCCACTCAGACCGTTGTTTATAAGAGTGAGCCTACCCCCCACCCCCCAAGAACACAGACGACCCTTCCGGGAGGCAAGCTTGTGGTCCGTTTGTACAATCACTTGCCTCCAATCCTCTCGAACCAACCCGCCGATACGGAGTGGTAGGCCTAGGTATTTGAGCGGAAAGAATTTCGGCTCACAACCCAGAGCAGTTGCCACCCTGCTTGCCTTAGAAAGATCGTTCTGTAGATGCATCTCTGTGGTTTTATTCAAGTTGACTTTAAGGCCGGATGAAAGCTCAAATGCCCGTAGGAGGAGCCTGATGTTGCAGATGTCATCTTCCCCTCCTTTTGTGAAAATGATGAAATCATCTGCAAATTCTAGATTTGTAATTTCACGCCCACCCCCTGGGTCAATCCCTTTGATGAGACCTGCTGAATTTGCCCTTCCCATCATTTTTGCAAAGGTATCTGCCACCAGGAGGAATAGATATGGTGAGAGAGGGTCACCCTGTCTAAGCCCCTTCCCGTGTCGGAACCATTTCCCCGCTTTCCCATTGATCAAGACTGTCGACTCGCTCGTTGTCAATAGTAACTCAATCCAATTTATCCACACTTCAGGGAATCTCCGAGCGCACATAAAGTTTACCAGGAATTCCCAGTTAATAGAGTCGAACGCCTTAGCCATGTCAAGTTTAATTAGAAAAGCATCAGTACTTGTGCGTTTGCAATAATGAATGATCTCATTCACTGCCATGTAGCTGTCATACGTTGATCTGCCGGGTAGAAACGCGGATTGAGTGTCACCCACCAACTCAGACATTAACTGCTTCAAGCGGAGAGCTAGTATTTTGGATAGAATGCAAGTGATGCCTGAGGTCTAAATTTAGACAAACCTGTTGCCCTCTCCGTTTCCGGTAACAATGTAATAAAAGCTTTGTTAATTCTGCTCCAGTCTACGTTCCCAAATAGCAGGTGTACCATTATGTTGTAGAAGTCCTGACCAACAATGCCCCACGCCTTCAAGAAGAACTCCGCTATCAGGCCATCAAGGCCAGGTGCCTTGTCCCTGCCCAAGGATTTGATTGCTCGCAATAGCTCCTCCTCACTAAGCTGGGTGCCCAGACTGCTCAAGTTCGTAGGCTGGCTGGGGTATAAGGATCCCCAGTCCGGTTCTATCGCCATCAGTAGGTGTGTCCCCGGAGTCTTGAAAGAAGCGCAAGCAAAGGCCAGCAATCTGCTCTTCATTGTCCGCACTCCACCTGTTGTACCTCAAGAACGTGATCCAATTCCTCTGCTTTCTCATTGTGGACACACGATGAAAGAATTTGGTGTTCCTATCTCCATCATGCAACCATCTCGCTTTTGCTCTCTGACATCAGAAGATATTTTGCGCTTGATAGCAATCATCGAGCTCCTTCCTAGTATTATGTGGGTCGTTGTCCTCAGTTCCCATGTTACCATTCGACTCCATAAAAGCACGGTGCTCCCTAATTCTTTTTTCTAGCGTCGCGATATGCTGATGCGACAGTCTTCATGTTCTTGCTCCATGACCTAATATCCGCTCTCATCCTCCGGTTATTACCCAACCAGCAATGTAGAGGATCCCCATTCAAAGACCCCCAATGTTCCTTGACTGTATCCAAGAAGGAAGCAGAGGCTAACCAAAAGTGTTCGATACGGAAGATACGGTTCGGTCTATGATGTGCATATTCCAATTTCAAGGGAGTGTGATCTGAGAGGCATGGCTTCCCAACCTTGACCATCCAGATCGTCTGCCAGGCTTTCAACGGTCCATTAATCAAAACCCGGTCCAGACGAGCCATGGCTGGGTTTGAGTGGTTGTTACACCACGTAAAGCGACTTCCAATTTTCGAGAATCTTGCGTCGTCAATCGGGTGGCCCCGACAGTTCAGTCTTTCATCGGGTCCTAAGGTTACATTGAAGTCACCCCCAACAACCGTAGGTGTAACTTCGTCGAGAAGCATTTCCTCCAACTCGTTCCAAAAAAGTAAACGACCGGCTCGTGTTGATGGACCATAAACGTATTGTACAACGGTATTAGAGGGATGGTGCCTCAATGTTGTTGCAATGAAGAACTGACCAGCCGAAGAGTGCACACCTTCAAAGAAATCCACATTCCATGCAATTAGAAGACCTCCGGAGAAACCTTCTGCATTTCTAAACGTGTAATCAAATTTTGAAGACCCCGTTAATTTCTTGATCCACATTTCATTAAAATCATCAATCTTAGTCTCCTAAATGCACAAAATGTTTCTAAAAAAGGAGCGGAGAAGGTTCTTAAGCATGACATGCTTCCTTGGGCACCTTGCACCCCTTACATTCCAAAACATTGTTCCAAACATCAAAAGGTTGTAAAAACATCACCCTTGTCGAGCACAGACGCCGCCACCTACGCGGTTAGCCCCTTGAGCATCGCGCACCCCTCCGGGCCTACACTCTGGAAGCCAAAGCTGTTGAGTTTCGTGTTGATTTCATCATTGTCCATGGTCGTGAGATTTGAGGTGTTTCTATCCCGGTTCTGTGAAGATTCTAGTTCGAAGCCATTTGCTAATCTCGTTCCGTGAGGGTCAGGAGCTTGGCCCGGCATTGCCTTCCATTCTCTCGGTCCCAAGCTGCGGGTGGTAGCCTTTCGCATCATGGCCCTCCTAAGATCCCCACCGCATGCTTCCTCTCAGTCCATCAAGCGTGTGCTGCGTCGAGGGCCAAGTGCCTGAGCAGGTACTACACCATTGCCGCAGCCGACAGGGACGCCTATCTCCTCGGGCACACCATCATAAGGCGCCTTATCCAGACGAGAAGGAGACTGATCAGGCAACAGTAGCCCCTGAGTGTCCCCCACCTCCGCCCACAGTTGGGCCCAAACAATATCCGAGCCCAGCCCAGGAGGCGACATAGGCGTGGGTGTGAAGGGCTCTGCAAGCACCAACAAAGCAGTGGTGTCTTGAGTTAACTCGGAGCCCACCTGGGCGCCCGAGTCATCTAGAACAGGGGCCTCGAGCCTAAATGTTGGGTAATCTTTGACCTCCCAATTTCCCAATTCAAAAGAAGAAATTCCAGTTTCAGTTTAATTGCAATTTTTAGGAACTTGTCATGAGATCCAAGTTATTAGCACCCTAGATTGAACATTCTACCAACTCTGATGTACAACATAGAAGTTTCCTTTTTTGAAAAAAAATAGAGAAAAGAAAGAGAAACAATGAAGTGCTGACTTATCTCAATTCTCAACTGCTTGGTATTACACCTCCTGCATATAAATTACATGGGAACCAAACCTCAGTCCAAATATGCCTTTCACACATAGAAATATGGCCTCAGACCACTCGCAGATAAATGCGGAATCCAAAATTCACATCATTCTATGTGAATATGTGATCATTACAAGCATGTGCCCATGGACCCTCCAACACATTAAATAAAAGGAAACATAGATTTTGAAGAATTTTCATTCTCATCTTTGCTTTAAGTGATAAACTTTCCCATTAACATATATTTGATGAAGGTTATCTTCCTTTCCTGCAGAGCACATATTCTATCGATCATATTCCATATTAGACAGCTTGTTTTTCTTATTCTTAACCGAATTCAGTACAAATACAATGTTGTCATATTGCAACATCTTACATTTGCAAGAAACCTTAAAGGAAAATAAAATATTTTATAAAAAAAAATCCTAGAAGAAAACAAAATAAAAGTGATATGCATCACTTTGTTACAATACTACTGCCGATCTGGGGTGTGGAAGGTGAAGAGGCAACTTTCAAGTTCATAATGGAGCATTTTCACTTTCTTCTTTTTTTTGCATAGTGTAAGTGGTGAAGGTGGGATTGCATCCCATGACCTTAGTTATTAACATTTCTCCCAATGCAACTTTCCACTGCCTATAAAAAGTTTTGTCATACCTGCCTAAAACCTCCTTAGGCATTGTGAAACAATATTTGAAGCACTATTGGGCAACCATTCAACCTAGAGCTTCCAACATCCTTTCCAAATAAAAGCACCAAGACTTGGTGATGTTTTCGGTGTTCTTGGGTTGTCATCAAAAGGTGCTGCAAGCCTTAGAATTTCTGAACTCCTTGTTCATTTATTCCTTTTTGTTTTTCTATTCATCTTATTTGTATTTGTGACTTGTTTGAAGAGACCAGTTGTCTTTGTTGCGTTCTTGTTTAAGATATTGATGCTAATGGTGCCCTAGGATATGGGCGGACAACTTCTGTAATCTTTCTTTGAAGAAAAACAAGATTAGTGGATATTTCGAAACCCTAGGTGGTGATATTTTTGGTGTTCTTGGGTTGTCATCAAAAGGTGCTGCAAGCCTTAGAATTTCTGAACTCCTTGTTCATTTATTCCTTTTTATTTTTCTATTCATCTCAATTGTATTTGTGACTTGTTTGAAGAGGCACTCTTGTGGAAGAGACCAGTTGTCTTTGTTGCGTCCTTGTTTAAGATATTGATGCTAATGGTGCCCTAGGATATGGGCGGACAACTTGTGTAATCTTTCTTTGAGGAAAAACAAGATTAGTGGATATTTTGAAACCCTAGGTGTCCTAAGCAGTGGAGGTAAAAAAGGTTGGTCAAACCATAACAAATCATTATGCTTTCAATCACCTTAGTCTTCTATATACTTGCTAGTTCGAATTAAATCTCAAAAATTCTGTTTAGAACATACTTTACTCCAAACAAGCATCATGACACAAGGGTCCACAGATGCTAACGAAAGTAAATATAATGCATAAATATGGAAACATTAATATTAAAAAAAAGAATACCAGAATAGTAGCGATTCTTAAGTTCTTCAACACTCCGAGAGGAAGGAAACCTATCAGCTATTATGATGAACCGCATATCAAACCGTTCGCAAAAATCAAATAGCTGATCTGTTTCTTCCTTGCTCCACATCTAATCAAGTAGTTTGAAAATTAGATCTTACAAATAGAAGAGAATGAATCACAGGAACAATATCATTCTTTCAGATCAATACAATTGTGACAGATAATGACTCGCACAAGATTGGGAAAGGACATGCAAAAATGGAAAGCCATTACTAACAGAGATTACCATATATTTGAGACAATCCAAAATATAAACAACTCTGCTTTCGAGAGGATTGCAATACCCTCAATCCTACTAACATGACATATATCAAACTTATTGAGTACACAATAGCTGAATTGAAGGAAGCTTTCAATTTTAGTCTAATCAACCATAATTTGCATATTGTCATGGCTCATGTAGCAAAAAGTGTTCATTTGATGATAGAAATTTTCAGTCCCCATAGTTTGCATATTGCCATGGCTCGTGTAGCTAAAATGATAGAACTTTTCAGTCCAAGTAACTTTATGATGGAAAGAAAGCAACTATAAATCACTCCTAGGCACAGGTCCACAAACAAATGGACTATTGCTGCTTCATTTTAACTGTCTTGAGGTCTTCACCTTTCATAATAACTAAAGGGTTTAATAATACACTTTTTTCCACAAGAAGTCACAAGATCTGCATTGAACAACCTGAATCATGATAATTATCAAAAGTTCCATGGAATTTCTATGTTACCTTGACAAATAACACTACTTTTTAACTATCTTGAGGTCTTCATCAAAGCTGCCTACAGGGCTTAGGAATACACTCTCACAAAAGGTCACAAGACCGCATTGAACAACTTGAAGCATGATAGTTATCAAATGTTCCAAGAAAACCTTTATTTTCTTTTGGCAAATAACATTCATATTGTTGGAATGATGTTTAATGGTTGTAATTTTTACAAATAGCGAAAAAAATAGAAAAGGGAATTAATCTATTGAATATGTCCTCTGGGTTATACATGGAACTACAAGTTGGTAGTTGAAACCTGAAATCTCATACATGACCACAGCTGAACATTATCATCAGATGTTAGGATAAAATTCATGAAATCCTTTCTCACCCTGTTACATGATAAATAATGAATAAGAAAAATAAAATGTTTTCCTATAGCTTTTCAGGCATTTAGTTGAAACCAACAAATCAACAAGGGGAATATAAGATGTTAACTATGTGAATTTTAGGCAACAACTTCGCCAAATAACCCTTTATTCCTTTCACAAAATACATGTATAACACTTAAATCATTTGTGGATATACTGGCATAGCAAAATGTATTGGGATTGCACAATTAATGGATTAACTTCCAAGAAAAGAACTCCCTTGTCAACAAATAATGCTAACACTCTGACATTTGTTACTACCATATACCTACAGGATCGATCAAGTGCTTTTCATATTCCTCGTCTGTATACTTCAGAACATCCACAGACTGCATTCAGATGATCATAATGGCATGTTACGACTTAAATGAAAAGAGCAACAAAAACCAACAAAACTGTCATTAAAAATGTATAGTATGACTGATACCTTGTTATACTTTGCAAATGAGTAATCACCAGTTGGTGGAACACCATTGACAACCCTCACCTGAAAAAAGAGATTCCAGAGCCATAAGAGAGAAAAATTAACTAGGTTGTTAAGGTGGCTGGTCTGTTATCATCACATTCTGGAAGAAGCATGAAAATATTGTACCCAATGATATAGTTGCAAGTTGTCTGTGCGGGCTGACGATGTAAACGGAAGCCATTGCCATGTGATCTGCAAAATTAGAAGAGAGACCATGGTTCAAAAAATCGTACTAGAGACCATGTGATCTGCTAAATATTATACCCAATTTAGCACTAGAGACCATGGTTCAAAAAATCGTACCGTACCGGGCGGTATGCCCGGTTTTTACCGGTTTTTGGACTTACCGGTATACGAGATACCGGTATGGGAGATACCGGTATGGGAGAATACCGGGATCTCGGTAAATACCGCCCGGTATGGGGTGGTATTTATCACATACCGCCCATACCAGGTGGTTTAGTGTCATATCGGGCGATATCGCTCGGTATGATGCAATGGTTATATAGTCGTTGCTACCGTGGCCGACAGCCATGTCGGGTAGGCCTGTCCATTCGGTTCAACCCGAACCAAACCGAATTACCTAAAACCGAATTATTTTTTTTGAATACCCGAACCCGAACCCGAGACCGAACCGAATTACCCAAAAACCGAATAAACCCGAACCGAAATAATTCGGTTCGGTTCCTACCCGAAAAAACCGAAATTTCATTTACACGAAGATACATGAAAAAATTAATCGGGTCCGAGTGAAATATCGAGTTCGGGTGTATTAACTATTAAGTTAAAAATTAAAATATATATATTTTTAAATTAGTTTGGTTTTCGGTTCGGGTCGGTTCCCGAATTTCGGGAACCGAATCCGAACCGAATATCAATGTTCGGGTTCGGATCGAGTCAAGGACCGAACCCAGCAGTGTCCAAACCGAACCAAACCGAAAAATTTGGTTCGATTTTTCGGTTCGGTTCAGTTCGGTGTAAACCGAATAGTAGACACCCCTAATGTCGGGCTGTCGGCCACATAGCATGTCATGAAAATACCGCCCGGTATGGGCGGTATTGGGTGTCATACAGGGCGGTTTCGCCCGGTATGATGTACAGTGCCCATACCAGGGGTGGTATTTATCACATACCGCCCAAACCAGGCAGTTTAGTGTCATACCGGTATGATGCAACGGTTATATAGCCGTTGCTACCGTGGCCGACAACCATGTCGGGTAGGCCTGTCCATTCGGTTCAACCCGAACCGAACCGAATTACCTAAAACCGAATTATTTTTTTTGAATACCCAAACCGAATAAACCCGAACCGAAATAATTCGGTTCGGTTCGGTTCCTACCCGAAAAAACCGAAATTTCATTTACACGAAGATACATGAAAAAATTAATCGGGCCCGGGTGTATTAACTATTAAGTTAAAAATTAAAATATATATATTTTTAAATTAGTTCGGTTTTCGGTCTGGGTCGGTTCCCGAATTCCGGGAACCGAATCCGAACCGAATATCAATGTTCGAGTTTGGTTAGGGTCAAGAACCGAACCCAACATTGTCCAAACCGAACCAAACCGAAAAATTTGGTTCGGTTTTTCGGTTCAGTTTTTCAGTTCGGTTCGGTGTAAACCGAATAGTGGACACCCCTAATGTCGGGCTGTCGGTCACATAGCATGTCATGACAATACCGCCCGGTATTGGGTGTCATACCGGGCAGTTTCGCCCGGTATGATGTACAGTGCTCCCCCCTCCCCCCTCCCCCCAAAAAAAAACCCGGTATGGGCGGTATTGCGTGTCATACCGGGTGGTTTCACCTAGTATGATGTACAGTGCCCCCCCCAAAAAAAAACCCAGCCAGTATGCATTTTCATACCGGTCCGTACCGTATGTCGGTACGGTATGGTACCAGTATATACCGGTACCGGTCACCGACCGAGATCGATACCGGTATTTTAAACCATGCTAGAGACAACATTTAAAAAGGTTTAGAAGTTATTTTATCCATAGACTACAGAAGATTTAGGCCTCCTTTGACAAACAAAAAGCACTGATGTCCAAAAAACTAGTAACAAGGATGGTAACTTTCACTCTTTCTGATAAAAAATTCAGTTGAATTATAAACACTGAACATGATCAGAGTCATACCCATTTATGGTAAACTAACGGAAAATTGAAAGCGAGAACAGTAAATAATTCAAAATAGATTTGAGCATAAATTCCTCAAAGAAAAAGGTTTTTTTCCTCAATCCAATCTACAACTGAAACAAAATTTTTCCAGATAAGCAGTTATATTATGCTAAATCATCTAAGGAGAAAAAAGAAAGGATGTATCCAGTATTCTTAAGTAGATATATACTAGAAAAAATCAACAGTCTTGCATTTGTGGTTCTTGCATTTGCACCAACTATCTTGTGTGTGATACAAGAATTGATCATGCAAAAGCTGTTATGGCCAAGATACTTTTGCTAGGCAAAACGTATGACTAGACAAAGTTAAAACCATGCTACTTAGAACAGACACTGTCTCAGACTCCCAGTTCAAGCTATTCTGCCTCAATTTTTGCAAATTCTTGTGTTCAAAATTGAACTGTCAATTGTATTCTTCACATATTACTATTAGCTAACAAGAAAATAGGGTATGCACAATGTTGTTGCTTCGTGGCAAACAACCCCACAAATGATACTGCAGCAAAGAGTAGTCAGAGAAACCCTAAACTCAACTATCGAAACACTGGAATAGAAACCCTAGTAAGCTAGTAAAAAACATCAAAGCAGAGGAAGGCAGAACTAAGCAAACTATAAGGTTAGATATCTTCTTTACCTTCTCTTCTTTCTCTGGAGTCTGCTTTTTCTTCAGGTGAGAGACCTCGATCGTGGGCATCAACGGCGCCATTCCCCCCGTAAGAGCATAAACCTAGGTCTCAAAAGAAACCCGTCAATAAGGCAAGAAGAGGCGAGGAAGAAAAAATTCGAAATTGAGCTCGACAGAGGGGGAAGAGGATGGAGAAGCAAAAGTTACCTCGCGGTGGACGCCATCGGGCTTCCTCTGGGAATCCTTCTGAGGTCGGGGTTTCTTCTCCTGGGATGACGGGAACGAGTTTTTAGGCAGGCCGAGGATGTCTTTGGCATCCATGGATGAGGGATTGAGGAGCTCTCTAGGGTTAAGATTTGGTCTACTTCATTCGCAGCATTCGATCGCTTAGATGAAGAGGTTGCAACTCGCCGTCACTGCAGCACAGTAGCAGGTCGTGGCCGGGAAGAGGGGTATTTGCCGAGGAATCGTCGGAGTGGGTTTGTCAGTTGTGGGGAGGAATAGCTAGATCGCTACAGTCCGTGGGGAGCGATAGTCGCAGACCTGCAATGGGAGGGAGCGCCGGTCGCCGGATCGGGTGGGGAGACCGGGAGAGATCGCCGAAGGCTGCGGACCGGAGTGGGACTGGGAAGGGATCGGGTGAGGAGGGAAGAGCGATCGTGAGACGCGAATGGGGAGAGGGGAACGGGAGTTTTTAAAAAGTTTGGAACTGAATGACCCGTTATTCGACTCCATTACTCGATTAAATTATATTTTTTAATTATTTTAAAGTATCTGTATATATTCCAAAATTCAAATATGACTACCCGACTATCTGGCTCGTCGGTACGGGTCGGAGAGGAAAAAAATCTTAAATCTGGCCCGACTTGAAACCGACTAGATCTGTGAACAACCCTACTAGTTATTGAAATAGTTACTAATTGATTATATAACATGGTGTTAATAGATTATTGGGTGGCGGGTAATTTGGTAAGTTTAAAATTACTATATATCTATAGTAATCAATTTCCGATTATCCACGAGACCGTAATTAAAATCAAATCGAATTAAATTATTTTTTTAATTTCACTAATCAAAATCGAACTAAAAAAACACCATCCATAGTCAAATTTTTGGGTGTTAGTTTTTTTTCTGAAAAAATAATAAAATTCATTCCTAAAATAAAGCATAACTACGGTACAATCAAGTGTTAGTTTTTTTTCTGAGCATTGATGGTGACCTCCGTACATATTGTATGCACATCTAACCCCTTTATGTTACTGATAATTGAACCTGAGTTTATGTGATAGCATTTATGCAAAATATATAGATTGTATATTTTAAAAAGGCAAATATAAAAAACAAGGAAAGAAGAAGGAAATACGGTTCATAGTTTAACAGTGAGATAAGGTTCCCATAAGATAACAGAAAATAAGAAGCCTTTTTGAATAAACTGTACATGTGTAACTTGCATTGAATAATTAATAATTACATGCATTTAATTTGAGTTAGACATATTTTGATGTCAACAGTGGATAAGTAATTTAAATTAGCCATATTTTGATGTCAACAGGATAAGAATCATTTATTATCCATAAGCACGGGGGCTGGGCTCACAAAGTTAAATAGCCTCCTGTATACGCTGGACCAGCTACTACTATGGTATACCGACGCGGGGCTCCCTGACTTGGACAGAGATTTCCAACATATTGCAAGTCAATTCAATACAGAGATTTCTCTACATCTTCCACATTTATATCCATAAGACAAATTGAATATCTGTTTCTTTTTCTTTTCTGGTATAATATAATACAGGATTTCCATTTAAACTAAGAGTTCCAATAAGCTCGTCTGGGAGACTCATGAGCTCAGGAACATGACTCTTCCTCCCTAAATTTACATAACTAGCAAGCCTTAGCAAGCCTTAGCAAGCCTTTGCACAAACATTGGAAAATGTATCAGTAAATTTTTACCAAGACTCGAAAATCCTTCACTGTCCGCACAACCAATAGTGCACGGTTTTCCTTCCATGTCATCAGCCATCTGATGACTATAGTTTCCGAGGCCGTTTGGATTGTGGCGGTGATGGTGGTGCATCCATGAATCTCCCAGGAGCCTTGAAAGTAGAAATATGTTAGTGGAAAAAACCATCCTTACATAATAACAATAATATTTAAATATATTAGAATAATCAGGTGAAATAGAAAGTGTCGACGTGTCTCTATCCGAGAACACTGTGGAGATGAGATAAATACAATATTTACGCAACCATATCCAATGTTACATGGATACAGAAAACATTGAATCAAATATCCAACTTATTTTCACCCCAAAATAGTAACCAAGGGAGATGGATAAAGATAGTAATAGCTAACCTTCCTTTTCTGGTCACGTTTGCCAACTCTATCACCTATAAAACATTGCATATAGCATATGATTAAAATATCATCTTAATCATTTTGGCTATCTACATCAACGAACTCAATCAAAGACTACTAGCTTCCTGTTTGTCTACCTCCAAAACCAACTGGATCTGAGACAAGTGGCCGTTCAACATCCCCCCGGTAAGAACGCTGCAATGTTATCATTTCAAAAAATAAGACAGTACATTCTTATAAATAACAAACAAATTTGAAGTGTACTTATTAGGATTAGGATAAAAGTGATCATGATTCTATAGAATAGTTAGGCCAACAGTAGTTGAATAAGCTGAGAGCATAAACTATTTGGAAGGTGTTAAAAAAAAAACATTTACCTTCGGAGTGCTTGGCGTTTCAGCAAAAGAATTATCTCGGTTGGCTGTAGCTTCAGCCTCTCTATTTTGTAGCTATTACAAGGAGCAAGGTAAGTTTAATACAAAAGCAATATAGGAGATGAGAACATGCTATGCTATTGGTTCCAGCATATTAAGGGCATTAAAACGTTCAATATTCAAAAAGGCACTCAATGGAACTCTGTTTTTTTTCTCATGTAAAGTTTGGCTCTATGCAAAAGATTGCTAACATGCTTGTTATCAAATTAGCCAAAGAAACAAACTAGGAGTCATAAATAGTAAATTCAGACAAATAAAATAGGTCAAAGCAATTCACATTTTGCATCAGTCCTACAGTACCCTTACCAATCCCAAGGAGACAAGACTTCAAACCTAGGTTTAAATTGGTGAAAAGATATGATCGTTATCCATAGAAAGGTTAGTTGAAGAGAAGACAAGAAGCAAACCCTATTTAATGTGGTAGTTACAAGTTTCTTACAAAAATCCTTAGACAGCTCAGATGACAAGGGAAATACCAATTATGGAAACATCACTACACCTATGGTCTCTTAGCCTCTATTTCTTGCCACACATTTATTTCCATATCAACTTTGTCTAATCCACAATCTCCTGCTTTGCTTGCCTTTTTGCTCCAATTTACTGAACTTATTTATCTTTATCTATTTATTGTTTAATTTGCTATTCTAAACTAATGACAGAAGTCACAGAACACTACTTATATGGATTTGCACTGCCATTCTACTCCCAGAATTTGTTATCAAACTTTGCAAAATTTCTTGGGAAAGACGATAATGTCTTCTATCTCTTCTACTGAGGAATTTGCATACTAAATGCCCCATGTTTGTAATGCTAAAGCTGATACTTCCACTTCAGTAAATTTGGTAGCATATCTGATTCACAAGAAAAGGCTCCAAGTCATTGCAAACTTGGACTTTTTTGGAGTTTGAGCTGCTGCTGAATTTTGTTTGCTTCAATAGTTTGGAAGTTTCAGTATTTCATGCCAGTTTTGAATTTCATTTCAACATTTCAATTCAAACTAATGGCTTGTGCAAGTAATAAGGATTCGACTTAACAAATTCAATTAGGAGTTGTATGGCTAGGTGCAAGGGGCTGTTTTCTGGGGATCATTAACAGTAACTTGCATTGCACCTAACTACACAAACCTCAAGTAAAAAAACAAGATCATTTTTAAAAAATAATTGAAAAATTTATATATGAAATTTGCCAAAGAATAAAAGCTTGAGTTCATCTGTAAGTATGCAGATGGTTAACATGATTAACAGATCATGGCATATGTTCAAAGAGAAATATAATCGGATTAATCTAAATCTTTATGTACCCAAAATGATCATCAAACTTTATATGTATTCCAAAATTTGCTATTTTATGTACTAAAGCAGTAATATAGCTCGTTTCATATTTCTTCAAAATGTTCACACTTCTTCCTCAAACTGTTTTTAATCACTTCAATTTATTTGTGAATCTAATTTTTTGGTGGATGCTAGTTTCAATGAAATTATGGAAATCACCATAGATGCCAGATTTAAATTCCAAGTCTTTACGTTATCAGACAATAAAATCAAGACTGACTCATTAACAAGAACATGTTTAGTATTATGCTGACTCTTATCATCCTCCCACCCAAGAAAGGTGGAAGCAGATACAAGTAGTAAAGTATGAAATTTTTTTGTGGATATTGTAAAGTCGCTCTAGTCCATAGTGCAACTAACTCTTAACTTAGTATTTACTGTAGGTTTTCTTTTTTATATTAATATCTTGGACAGTGAGCCAATCAGCCAATTTTTAATAATTCACATATTCAAATGACTTAGTCCAATTTGACTGTCAACTAGTGAAGCTTAATTTGTGTCTATATGGAAGAGACAACATAACAAACTATCAGTGAACTTTGAAGCACAATAAACTGGATATTTCAATCATCCATATCAAATGTATGTATAGGAATTTAACAATCAAGAATTACTCAACCTTACACAAAACAGGAGATTGATCTTTCCATTTTAGTTTATGAATGGAGACCAAAATATTGCTAGCTAATCGTATGGTTAAATTGCTTTCTAAAATATGCAACTAAACAGGCATAATTGCTTTTAAGCTGTTGGCTGAACTTTAAATGCAAGGAGTGCTAACAAATGATTAGATAGCAAAAACCTGTTTTTGCAGGTTGAGCAGTGTAAGTATTTCTTTTCGCAATTCAAGGTGTTCTGCACAAACAGACTTAGTTGGGACCTTTGGTGCACAAACAGACTTAGTTGGGACCTTTGGTGCACAAACAGATTTAGTTGGGACCTTTCGTTTTGGATGAACCTACAAAATAAAACATAAAAATGATTAAAACTCACTGCAGACTTTAGGTCTGGCATTACATAAAAACAAAAAAACACTATTTTATTTCACTGCATCTAGCTGTTATTTAGACAGAACTACAAATTGAAACAGAATTCTCAAATAACTACATCTGAATCCTGGAACAAGGAAACAAACCCCAAGATCTTCAAGAGTCTTATCAACCCTTTCGATAGTTCTCAAATCAGCTGTTGAATTTGCAGCTTGCACCATTTGATCAAGCGCATGTGTTCTCAAATATACTCGAAGCTGAAAAATTCTTAGTTAGTGGAAATAATTCCAAAGGATGAAGAAAATGAAATGTAAAATTATTGTTTTGGAAGGTACATGCACCACATACATAAAAAACAATCTGACCGTCAGGTAATTGATGCCACTAACACATCAAATTAGGAAACCCCTCTCCATTACCTTTATTTCCTTCTCAATTTGGTTCCAGTAAGACCATAACTTGGGCCATAGGATAAATAGTTGATGCCTTTTCTTTCCCTGTTATTTTTCCTTTTTTGGAAATCCTATTCCTACCATGGTTAGGAATTGCTGTCTATATATTTGTAGCCCTTCATGCATTGTAGAATAATTGAAGTTTGAATGCAATTACTAATTTCATCTTAACCTTCATCAATTCTCCCTCTTTTCTCTCTTTGCCGTTTGGTGCTCATCAGAAACTACAGAAGCCATGTTTCAATAATAAGAATAAAAATTTTAGAAACTTGGTAATTGGTTTTCGATTTTCCTTCTAACCAAAGAATATAAGATGTAATCAAACAACATTGAACAGGATATGATCAACACCATAATAAAGTCAGCCACATGCAATATGCAAAACAAAACTACAAAAAAAGATCAGATCAGAGATGATGGTGGGGCATAAGGCACACAAATCATAGAAATTTAAAGTTAAGGTACAGCTCACAGGTCAGAGATGATTGTTTGTCATGAAAACTAGAAATTTCCTTTTTTTATAAAACTATTTTTTAATTAACAAAAATAATAAAATTGATTATATATTAAATACAAAATAAATAAAATATAAATTACACATTAAGATATAAAAATAATGTCAGTTATTAATAGAACTAAGCATAAAGATAAGCTTGCAATAATGAACTAAAATTCAATTATAATAGTAAATTCTTAATAGTGTAAATATAAAAATTAGTGAAAATATAATTAAGATAGATACAATTTTTAAAAAATGAAATAGAACAGTATAATATATGAAAATAAAAAATAATAATAAGTGATATAACTTACTTGCTAATTAAAAATAATCAGAGTTTACAAAAGTGAACTTTTGAAAAGAAAAAAAAATCAACAGATAAAAAATAAAATAAAACATTTTTATCTAAATTTTATGAAATCGATTATATATTAAGAGATATAATTAATTAAATATAACTAAATTATAATATGAATATAATGTCATGCATTAATAGATCTTAAAATAAAGATTAATCTCACCATTGTCAAATATAAATTCAACTATATATAATAGCAAACTTGACTATACACTATAAAAAATTAGTGAATATTAGTAAAGGTTGATACAATTCTTTCAATAAAAATACCACAAAATTACTAAATCAATTTGATATAGAAAAAAAATTACTTTTAACGTCAAGAGTATTTTAGTACCTTTTTCCATAAATCTAAATATTTAAAAATAATTATTTTAACTGAAGATGTATATACCAATTGATGGAATTTTAAGTAAAATTCAAATATTGTGGTGAATTGATGAATATTTTAAATATTCTGTATGATTCAAAGATATTATATGAAAAACATATCAAATTAATTTGGAGATGTTTGTAATCATGACCTTTTTTTTTGAAATTGAGGTTTTAAAAATTTGAAAATTTTAATTTAATTTGAGTCAAATCATGAATTGACTGGAATATATTAGTATACATATATTATATATTAATCTATTATATAAAACTATATTCATTCAAGATTTAATTTTTTTTCTTATAAAATAACAAATTTAGAATCAAGACAAAAACTCTAATGAAAAAAATTCAAAATTAAATTAAATTAAGGAATAGCTAAATATTTAATTAATAATATGATCAAAGATATTGATATAATTTGAAGTATTGAATTTTCTCTAAAATGGATATATGAACTTCATAAAAAAAATTAAAAAAAAATAAAAAACTTTAATCAAATTTATAAAAGATAACAATAAACATAATAAACAAAATATGATAATATTGTTATAAATTTAATTAAAATAATATATTCCAATACTATCAAAATAAAAAATAAAGTGAAATTTAAAATCCAAATGTTTAAATATAAAATACAATAAGAATAAAAATATATAAAAAAGAAAAAACCAAAGTTATTTAAAAAACAAAAAGGCAAGAAAAATGATAAAAATATATAATAAAATAAGAATAAAAATCTATTAAAAAGAAAAAGAAAAATACTCGAAAAAACAAAAACAAAAGAAAAACAAAAAACAATAAAATATGATTAAAATATTTTTAAAAAAATCCAAAAAAAATGAAAAAAGGGAAACAAAAATTAAAATTAAAAATTATATATAAAAAAGAGAACAGGCAGCACAACGCTGCCCATTCTTAAAAAAGAAGAAGAATGCAGCGCTGAGAGGGCTCTCTCAGCGCTGCTGTATGAAATCTATAAAAAAAGGGAAAAGGGGCAGCGCTGAGAGCAACGCTCAACACTGCCTGCTGCTTTTTTCAAAACAAAAAAAATTAAAAGAAAAGAAGAAAAATGGAGAACGCTGCCGTATGATCCATCCGTACACCCCCCCTCCACTTCCAAAATTACTATATAGTAGATGACAAGAGAGTGTTACAATTAATAAAGAATTGAGAGATTGTTAGAAGATAAATGAGAGGTTGGAAAATGAACTGGAGATAAGGATCTACCATGCGTAGTGAAGCGGGAGTTGAAGTACACTCTACATTGGCTATTGGGGGTGCAGCAGTTAAAGATGATGGTGGAACGTTGGTCAAGGGTGACACAGATTCAGCATGAGCAGTAGCCTCACTACCTTCATTGCCAGTTTGGTTAATTGGCAACTCATTTTCTTCTGCACACTGCATAATGATCAGAACAGAGATTCAATAATATAATAACATGGAGATATCAGAAAATAATCCTGTTCCAATCAAATATACCAATTCCTCAAAGGCAATAGTTTGTGTTCTAAAACTTTAAAAACAGTATAAAGCTATGAGGGGGCTTTTGGTTCACGTATTTTAAGATTCTTTGTCACTTAGACAAGTTACATCCCCAGGCATGTGATTACCATCAATTAAATGCCCAAGTATATAAGGCTGACAAGTTTGGTTCCATTTGTCATGTTCCTGCGATTTAATAATAATATCCTTAAGTTCCAGCATGACCCCTATCTATATACATATATTTGTTCTCAACGTTTTTTCTAGTATGAACAACTATATAAATTTATTCAAATGAATCTTCTAAAATAATAATCAATTTAACCGACAAACGAAACATTATATTATTTTGCAGAAGCAAAAAATATTTGTCCCATTTGGTTTTCTATTTTGAACTAAATAATGGATAATTTTGTTTGGTTTTCTAATGGGGTGAGGGGGGTATGTAAGCCTTGTCAACATCATGTTAAATATAAAAAGCTACAATTACCATAATACCCGTAATATTTAATAACTTTTAAACTATTATATGAACTATAGCCAATTTTTCATATTAATATATAATATAAAAATAATTATTCTAAAAAATTAATTGAAAAATCATATAAATTATATATAATAATATTTTTAATATTGATTTTTTTCCCAAAATTAATTGAAAATATTTACAGAAATTATATTTAATATATGAAAAAAAGAAAGGGTGCCCTACCCAATATACGAATCATACCGACTTTTGTGGGCTTTGGGGAGGGTTGATATATGCATCCTTCCCTATTTTTTTTTTCAGAGAGACTATTTTTGTGGCATCAACCCCCATGTCCTCCCGGTCACAAGTGGGGTAACTTCAATATTTAATATATTAATAATAATTTATTTTCAAAACTTAATACGAAAATCATTTCATAAATTGTAAAAATATATAGACTCATGACAAGAAATAATATGCAATTGTTGTACTTGTTACACGAGAATTTAATTAAAGTAAAAAAATAATGATTATTCTTATTCCTTTATGACAATGTACTTTATAATTTTAATAGGGGTACATCATTGAATTTATATTGTCATCCCATATAAAGATTTGGCATCCCATCTCTTAGGGGAGACGATTCGTCCCAAGGTAGGATGCTTTTTCTCACCACCCAAAAAAATTTTAACTATCAAACATGGGATATTAATCAACCCATCCATGGGATGGGATAACTAATAACTTTATCCCATACTAAACAAGACCTTAGAAGGGACTAAAGGATACTGCGGTCTGTCCTTTTATAAGAACAATTCCCATTAGATGGTAAAGTAAGATTACAACCTCCTTTATATAACCACTTGACAATGTTTTATGATCAAGTGATTCTAAGAGCAAGTTAAATGCCATGTACACTACTTGATCACCTTTTCAACATTCCACAAACCCTCTGAAGCAGAAAAGTCTCCAGGAAACTAGGAAAATTGTATTTATATATATAGTCTAGTAATTAATAGCAATTCATCTTGCATTGGATTTTTACTAAAATTCTAGAATCTTTCAGAAAGATAAAGTTGAACTGATGTGAAACCATGATTAGTGTACCCACTTTACTAGCCATACGTGACTCCATTATCTGTTTAGCTTCCGCAAGGATCTAAAACAGGAAAAGTCAGCATTAGTCATTACTAACTAGATTTTCAAAAGTATGAAGATGAATAAGCAGCATGAGCACAGTAATGGAACCTCTGCATCTTTTTGTTCCTGCTGTTTGGTTTGAGAAAATATGGTAGACAATGCACGTTTCCGATCAATTTCATGTGCCATATTGTATGGTTCCTAAATGAATAACCAAAAAGGAAATAAGTCACAGAACTAGTCAAAAGGAACTAGTTACACAACCGGAAATAATGTAAATTTGCAACATACACAAATGATCAAATGCAAAATATAGAACAGTATGTATGTACATCCCGAAAGGTATCCATACAATCATACATAGTAGTAAATACGCTTGCAGATTTAAACAGGACATAGTTATACCTTGACAATTGGATGTCCAGAAACATCAGTAGGAGATGGTGCCCTAGCAAACAATAGTGCTCGAGTTACTGCAAGTGGAACAAGACATTATAAAATTGCTTAACCATAATCAGGGGCATCTAGAGGATTTTGAAAATGGGGGACATAAAGGAATTTAAAATTGAAATTAGGGTATTCAGTTACAATTTGGGGGTGCGGGGGCTTGCCCCCGCGGTACAGTACAATATAATTGTATAAAAATACCTTTAACATAAGATATCAAAATATATAGATCAACAAATGAGAAACAAATAAAAGTACTACTTTATAATAAATAAAAATCAATCAATCAAAGTAATATTTAGTTTTGAGCAGAATCATTTACCTTATAAAACTGGAATTGTATTCACCCAATCAAGAACTATACGATTGTTTAAACCACTTGAAGCTACCCGTTAACAAAGAGATAACATGTATTGTTTTCTTTAAAATAAGTAACAGCACAAATTCAATGATTTATATATAGAAGATTAAATTTCATCAATCTTGAAATAAATGCAAAATTAGAATTAACAACAAAAATTAAAATATAAAATTACTTTTTAATTTTTTTATAAAAAAAATGGGGGACAAAATGTCCCCCATTTGCTATGTTGCATACGCCCCTGACCATAACTTACATATATAAATAGCAATGAAAAAGGTGTGTGAGGTTGCAGCCACTCCAAAAATACAGGCAACTTATTGATAACAATTTATCCAAATAAGAGAGGCTTCAAAACCTGAATTTGTTTTTTTTTCTAATTTACTAACATTTGCAGCAACATAATTATAAAAGAAAATTGTCATCCACAAAGGAAATTACAGTAAAACCTCGAATTCCTTTGGAACTTAACAGCATTTGGATATAATGCTGGTCATTACAATATAACCAAAAGTAAATGCTTGTATCTATGATTTTCCAAAGTAAATCACAGAATAATTGGAGATCAATCTAAAGCAGCAGGGAACTAAAAGGAGAAGCATTAATTGCAACAACTTAATAAGGTGGTAGCCATAATACAACCATAAAACAGCTAAGACCCCCTGAACTCATACTTCAAGGCAAATGATTTTGGCAAATTAAAAAAATCACGACCTCTTGATTTGTAAGGCTGAAGATAGAAACAATACCAGATTTATGACCTGACAGACCTGATGAGCCCAGATTACTGAGGTAATGGATTGTTTAACTTAGTTCCAGTTTTAGTTTTAAATGTTGGGTGATCCTTGGCCTCCCAATTTCCCAATTCAAAAGAAGAAATTCCAGTTTCAGTTTAATTGCAGTTTTTAGGAACTTGTCATGAGATCCAAGTTATTAGCACCCTAGATTGAACATCCTACCAATTCTGATGTAGAACAAAGAAGTTTCCTTTTGTGAAAAAAAAATAGAGAAACGAAAGAGAAACAATGAAGTGCTGACTTATCTCAATTCTCAACTGCTTGGTATTACACCTCCTGCATATAAATACATGGGAACCTAACCTCAGTCCAAATATGCCTTTCACAGATAGAAATATTGCCTCAAGACCACTCGCTCATAAATGTGGAATCCAAAATTCACATCATTCTATGTGATCATTACAAGCATGTGCCCATGTACCCTCCAGTACATCAAATAAAAGGAAACATAGATTTTGAAGAATTTGCATTCCCATCTTTTCTTTAAGTGATAAACTTTCCCATCAACATATGGTTGATGAAGGTTATCTTCCTTTCCTGCAGAGCACATATTCTATCGATCATATTCCATTTTAGACAGCTTGCTTTTCTTCTTCTTGACTGAACTAACTACAAATACAGTGTTGCCATATTGCAACATCTTACATTTGCAAGAAAACTTAAGGAAAACAAAATATTTTTAAAAATATCCTAGAAGAAAAGAAAATGTAAGTGGTCTGCATCACTTTGTTACAAGACTACTGCCGATCTGGGGTGTGGAAGGTGAAGAGGCAACTTTCAAGTTCATAATGGAGCATTTTCACTATCTTCGTCTTCTTTTTTGTAAAGGGTAAGTGAAGGTGGGATTGCATCCCATGACCTTAGTTATCAACATTTCTCCCAATGCAACTTTCAACTGGCTATAAAAAGTTTTCTCATACCTGCCTACAACCTCCTTAGGCATTGTGATACAATATTTGAAGCACTATTGGGCAACCATTCAACCTAGAGCTTCCAACATCCTTTGCAAATAAAAGCACAAAGACTTGGTGATGTTTTTGATGTTCTTGGGTTGTCATCAAAAGGTGCTGCAAACCTGAGAATTTCTGAACTCCTTGTTCTTCATTTTCCTTTTTGTTTTTCTATTCATGTCATTTGTATTTGTGACTTGTTTGAAGAGGCACTCTTGTGGAAGAGACCAGTTGTTTTTGTTGCTTCCATGTTTAAGATATTGATGCTAATGGTGGCCAGGGATATGGGCGGACAACTTGTGTAATCTTTCTCTGAGGAAAAACAAGATTAGTGGATATTTTGAAACCCTAGGTGTCCTGAGCAGTGGACGTAAAAAAAGGTTGGCCAAACCATAACAAATCATTGTGCTTTCAATCACCTTAGTCTCCTATATACTTGCTAGTTCGAATTAAATCGCAAAAATTCTGTTTAGAACATGCTTTACTCCAAACAAGCATAATGACACAAGGGTCCACAGGTGCTAACCAAAGTAAATATAATGCATAAATATGGAAACATTAATATTAAAAAAAAAAGAATACCAGAATAGTAGCGATTCTTAAGTTCTTCAACACTCCGAGAGGAAGGAAACCTATCAGCTATTATGATGAACCGCAGATCAAACCGTTCGCAAAAATTAAATAGCTGATCTGTTTCTTCCTTGCTCCACATCTAATCAAAGTAGTTTCAAAATTAGATCTTACAAATACAAGAGAATGAATCTCAGGAACAATATCATTCTTTCAGATCAATACAATTGTGACAGATAATGACTCGCACAAGATTGGGAAAGGACATGCAAAAATGGAAAGCCATTACTAACAGAGATTACCATATATTTGAGAGAATCAAAAATATAAACAACTCCACTTTCGAGAGGATTGGAATACCCTCAATTTTACTAACACGGCATATAGTTATCAAGTGTTCCATGAAAACCATTTTTCTTTTGGCAAATAACATTCATATTATCGGAATGATGTTTAATGGTTGTAATTTTTACAAATAGCAAAAAAAATAGAAAAGGGAATTAATCCATTGAATATGTCCTCTGGGTTATACATGGAACTACAAGTTGGTAGTTGAAACCTGAAATCTCATACGACCACAGCTGAACATTATCATCAGATGTTAGGATAAAATTCATGAAATCCACAATGATTAGAAACATTTCTCACCCTGTTACATGATAAAATATGTAATGCCTTCCTATAGCTTTTCAGGCATTTAGTTGAAACCAACAAATCAACAAGGGCAATATAAGGTGTTAACTATGTGAATTTTAGGCAACAACTTCGCCAAATAACCCTTTATTCCTTTCACAAAATACATGTACAACACTTAAATCATTTGTGGATATACTGGCATAGCAAAATGTATTGGGATCGCGTGATTAATGGATTAACTTCCAAGAAAAGAACTCCCTAATCAACAAATAATGCTAACACTCTGACCTTTGCTACTACCATATACCTACAGGATCAATCAAGTGCTTTTCATATTCCTCGTCCGTATACTTCAGAACATCCACAGACTGCATCCAGATGACCATAATGGCATGTTACGACTTATATGAAAAAAGCAACAAAAACCAACAAAATTGTTATTACAAATGTATAGTATGACTGATACCTTGTTATACTTTGCAAATGAGTAATCACCAGTTGGTGGAACACCATTCACAACTCTCACCTGAAAAAAAGAGATCCAGATCCATAAGAGAGAAAAATTAACTAGGTTGTTAAGGTGGCTGGCCTCTTATCATCATATTCTGGAAGAAGCATGAAAATATTATACCCAATGATATAGTTGCAAGTTGTCTGTGCGAGATGACGATGTAAACGGAAGCCATTGCCATGTGATCTGCAAAATCAGTCTAGAGTATAAATTTAGCACTAGAGAGTAGAGACAACATACAAAAAGGCTTAGAAGTTATGTTATCCTAGACTACAAAAGATTTAGGCCTCCTCTGACAAGCAACAAGCACTGATGTCCAAAAAACTAGTAACAAGGATGGTAACTCCCACTCTTTAAGATAAAAAATTCAGTTGAATTATAAACACTGAACATGATCAGAATCATATCCATATATGGTGAACTAAGGGTAAAGTGACAGAGGGAACAGTAAATAACACAAAATAGATTTGAGCATAAATTCCTGAAATAAAAAGGATTTTTTTCCTTAATCCAATTCTACAATTGAAACAAAAAAAATTACAGATAACAGTTATATTATGCTAAATCATCTAAGGAGAAAGAAGAAAGGATGTATCCAGTATTCTCAAGTAGATATATACTAGACAAAACCAACACTCTTGCACCAACTATCTTGTGTGTGATACAAGAATTGATCATGCACAAGCTGTTATGGCCAGGATATTTTTGCCAGGCTAACAGTATGACTAAACAAAGTTAAAACCATGCTACTTTGAACAGGCACTGTGTCCCAGTTCAAGCTATTCTGCCTCATTTTTTGGCAAATTCATTTATTCGAAGCTGAACTCTCAATTGTATTCTTCACATATTACTATTAGCTAACAAGAAAATAGGGTAGGCACAATGTTGATGCTTCCTGGTAAACAACCCGACGAATGATACTGCAGCAAAGATTAGTCACAGAAGCGCTAAACTCAATTCTCGAAAATACCGGATACTGAAATAGAAGCCCTAGTAAGCTAGTAAAAAAACAAAGCAGAGGAAGACGGAACTAAGCAAACTATAAGGTTAGATATCTCCTTTACCTTCTCTTCTTTCTCTGGAGTCTGCTTTTTCTTCAGGTGAGAGACCTCGATCGTGGGCATCAACGGCGTCATTCCTCCCGTAAGAGCATAAACCTAGGTCTCAAAAGAAACCAGTCAATAAGGCAAGAAGAGGCGAGGAAGAAAAAATTCGAAATTGAGCTCGACAGAAGGGGAAGAGGATAGAGAAGCAAAAGTTACCTCGCGGTGGACGCCATCGGGCTTCCTCTGGGAATCCTTCTGAGGTCGGGGTTTCTTCTCCTGGAAAGACGGGAACGAGTTTTTAGGCAGGCCGAGGATGTCTTTGGCATCCATGAATGAGGGATCGAGGAGCTCTCTAGGGTTAAGATTTGGTCTCCTTCACTCGCAGCATTCGATCGCTTAGATGAAGAGGTTGCAACTCGCCGTCACTGCAGCACAGTAGCAGGTCGTGGCCGGGAAGAGGGGGATTTGCCGAGGAATCGTCGGAGTGGGGCTGTCAGTTGTGGGGAGAAATAGCTAGATCGCTGCAGTTCGAGAGGAGCGATCGTCGCAGACCTGCAGTGGGAGGGAGCGCCGGTCACCGTATCGAGTGGGGAGGCCGGGAGAGATCGCCGATGGCTGCGGACCGGAGTGGGACCGGGGGGAGGGATCGTGAGACGCGAAGAGGGAGAGAGGGGAACGGGAGTTTTGGAATGCGGCTGGTTAGTGGAGTAGCGGGTAACGGATCATGTAATACCGGGTTAATAGATTATTGGCTATTGGGTACTGGGTTTTTTTTTCCGAAAACCCAGTACCCAATAGCCAATAATGAAATAATGAAATTCATTCTTAGAAATAATGAAATTCTAAGAAATAATGAATGAATTTCTTAGAATGAAGCTTATTTACAGTACAATCAAATTTTAAAATACATCCAAAATCAATTCCACGTAAACCAACCAAGATTACATATGCACAACCGCACAAGACGAATATAATATACAAACTGAACAATATGCATTCAGATTGTGTTTGGTATATTATTTGATAATATTATAATAACAATCTATATTACCATAAGATAGACGATCACTTTCATTTTATGGATAATATAATATTATCCTATTGGCATATTTGATTAACATAAATGATAATCTAATTTTGTATTTTTTACTTCATAAAAAATTATCTAAAAACCTTTGTCAAAATTTGATGATGTCTTGTACATAGAAGAATATATATAGAGAGAGACAATATTAAAATTTAGGATACATATCCATCTCTCATGAGGGTCATCCACGTTACCATCAAGTCACTAAATAACCGATAAAACATAATTACCGACAAAATGATAATGTTTTTGATAATGAGGATTACTAGGACAATTTGAATTATCAACAAAATATTCAAATCAAACATGGTAATACGTGGGCTCTAAAAATTTAAAAATCACATTACCGATAATGTAAATAAATTGTTGCATACTAAATGCTCACTAAGCTACTATATCAGTATATTTTAAATTTAACATGGTATACATCTATCATTTCAATTTTTTATTATTCACGAGACTATAATCGGACGAATTAAATTGTTTTTTAATTTCACTAACAAATTTTATTATTTAATTAATCGACTAACCTATCTCAATTGTCATCCAGAGGAAGAAATCCGAAGCAGAAGCAATTACGAGATCAAATTCTTGATTGTTGGTTGGGCAAGTAGTTAGATCTTTGAGAGAAACAAGATGAGCAACGCACATATTGATCAATTGTATTTGAGCTCGAGTCATATTGGCAAATTGGCCATCGTCGAGTCATATTGTTCGATTAGATTTCGGCTCGAACAAAAGCTGATTCACTGATAAATTATTTGATTTGTGATCTGAACCAGACTTGATTCACCGATTAATTATTTGATTTTGTATCAACTATTTGTATATTAGTAACATACAAAATATCATTCCTAAGTGCAGCTAAGGCAAAATGATTAGTAAAGCATCGCCTGTGCAATATTATTTTTTAATGGAGGAAAAATTAGAACTTGAGAATTAAGACTGTGCCATATATCAAATGTCAATAATATATTTACAAGAAACATCTTCCCCGCCCCTTCTCAGTGAAATTTTCCAAAGCACTAATAGACAATGAGAAGCTTTTACAAATAAACAACAGGTTAGCAGCAACAAACAAAAAAAGGGAGATAACCTGCTATGAAAGATTGGTTGATATCATTGCCCTATGATTCTGAACACCAAAAGGAAGTCACCTGGAAGAAGGTTCTGAAACCTGGTTGCTATTTGAGGCAGGATTGGAGGAGATGGTTGGCGGAGCTCCATTGTTGTCCTGGGGAGGTGCCGATCCCCATTTCGGATCGGAATCCAATGGCTCCAACACGTAAATGGTACCGTCGCTCATCCCTAGTGCTATCTGATTGGGTTCAGATGGGTGAGCAGAAACCACAATTGGATAAACTCCGGTGCTGGAAATGGAGACAGGAGGAGGTTCAAATGAATTGAAACGAGGAAAGTTTAACAAAATTGAATTGCACAATAAAATACTCATCACTGAATATAAGATTTTTGAGCAAAAATAGTTCCAGTTGAATGTAGCATATAGAGTTGAACCATGAAGTTGCTTATATCTCACTGGTGATTTTTTTTTTCGCTTAAGAACCAGCATAATTGATTCCAATCTGAATCAAATTAACAAGTAAACAAGATCTGGGCCATCTATTGTTAATTAATTCCAATTAAATCAGTACCCTATAACTGATAACCAAAATCAAGGTTTATTGGTTAACTTTCTCCATCAATCGTGATGTAACACAACAGTCATGACTCTAGTAGATGACAAAGAACAAAGACATTCAAATGAAGGTTATACTATAATAAAGAAAGAGTAAGCCGGTGCACGAAGCAATCCCGCTTTTGTGGTGTCTGCGGATGGCTATATTAATCCATTTTGCATTAGTATTCCATTAAATTTCAGATTTAATTGTAAAATGGAAAAAAGTATAATTGATGTTAAATATGTGTACCTAGCAACAGGAGGGGATATATAGGCAGAGAGTGCAATTCGGCATTGAATCCTGAAGCTCTCTATTTCAAATACACCAACAGCGCCATCACAAAAGGCAACATATACCGACAAACCATCACAAGAATATATTGCACTTGAAATTGGTGCTGGAAGTGCATCTCTAGGAGTCCACTGCATCAGTGGAGAAAAAAACATTAGTTGTACTAAAACAGAAGTCCAAATGAATGTACAAGAATCACAATAATATAAGTTGTCATTCACTTTGAAAAGGACTGTTTGGCTGGAGATAAACAAAAGAAAAAGAAAGTCCATGAGGCTATAGGATTCTTCAGAGAATGATACTGCTTTCCTGTATTGCAGTAACACGAAAACTTGATTTAACAGCTTAAGTGGTGGCCTAGCTTAATAGAAAGTAGCTTCACTTATTAGGAATTTAGGATAATATAAATTATGAACTAGGATTTCTAAAACTAGGGACAAATTAGAAGCTGGCTGATGTGAACGCTTTCAATTTGATAATATCCCTTTTCAAAGGTAATTGCAATGATCAGAGATGAAGAACTCACCCAACGTAAACACTCGAGCTTACTGTCATAGATTGCTATTTGGCTTTCATGGACAACCAGGAGATGCTCCTGATCATTGTGAAACTGCACTTTGGTATCTCCCACTAAAGGGGATGCACGGCCCGCCGGTGCCTGAATAAATCTTGACTTTTTCTTCTCCCACCCATCTATGCTCCAAAAGCAAATCTATAATTTCAATTCATCAGATGATAAACTTAGCAGAGAATTAATCCATTGTTGGACCACCATAGTTCTTAAATATTATGATAATCTCATTGCCTAGGTCTATCACCAATTTAATTTATCATTTAAGTATTGTTTTATCTGCACACCTGAGCATCAGCTCCTGAAGATACCAGAATGTTTAGTGACTGGGAAAATGCAAGACCAGTTATCTTTTTCTGGTGGCCCTTCAGTTTCGTTTTGACCTGCAAGCAGGTGGTAGATGTAAGAGAAAAAATGAAATAAGGCAAAATGGCGACAAAGAACTCAGAGAGAAATGGGAATTACAATAAATAACTTTAAAGACTAGTGATTGCAATTGAGAAATTACAAAGTTTCTTTCCTCATCAATAGAAGCTGAGAACAAAATTGGAATGATACAAAATAAAAGACCATATATTATTGACAATCATAGAAATTCCATATTGCAATTAGCACAGTGAATTATTTGATTATCATAAAGTAAAAATAAGAAAGAATTTCACTAGATTGGGGGATATATCATGAAAGGTCGCTAAACCTCATCAACTCGGACATTGTATATCTGAATACTTGAATCTTCCATCCCAATAGCAATGATGTTATTATCTTGAGGATGGAAAGCCAAAAAGGTAGCTGCTGGTGGGGGTGACATGAAGGTTGTCATAACCTGCAAGACACGTTGCAGTTTAGTTTTCAAAGAAAATATAAGATGCTTGTAAGAAACTTCTCCAAGAAAATCGTAACAGAAACCAATTAGCAATTAACTACCTTAAATGTCATCATGTTGAATAAAGAAATCTTTCCACCAGATGCAGACATAACGTAAGAGTCATTCTTTGATAAAGCAATACATGCAGTTGCTTCTTCTGGATTGTTGTCACTTGTTTCATTGGTCATGAGAATACCATTTGACGGTTGCCAGAGCTGAGGAGCCACAGAAGCTGTTGACTGAAACCAGAAAAGGTCACAAATCAGGAAATAAGTTAATAGTATTATGTAATGTCTGAAAAAAGGTTATCGGCAGACCTTGCCAGATGGGTTTCTCTCATTACGTGTCCATTTCCACAGCTTATGGATGGCATTGGATCCAAGAGCTAATATTGCTAGCCCAGAGTTTGTGTATAACAACCGCACAACCTTTGAATCAAAAGTAGTGGATAACTTAGCTGTGAATCAGGCTTTTTACCTTATTAAGGTTGCAAGAATTTTGACACGATAAAGATGAACAGAGCCTATCTGGCATTACAAAATGTCCCAAAGACATGAAAATAAAAGGTAACTTAACACATTGGTAAGTTTGCAACATACAATATATCCCAATATAACACAAAGCTTTGACAATATGCATAAGATAGATCCTCAACCTAAATTAAGATATGCATTAAACAATGTCATCAGTGGAAACCTATATGATAGATAAGGACCTTCCAAGTTTTAATTAGCATAACTTAAGGCCATCTGATCTATGACAGAACTATACCTTCAGACTAGTTTATTGATGACAAGTGAGATAAAAGGTTGCAAACCTAAGCTTCAGTGGCTAAAGTGGGGAAAGGGTATCTGGGGTCTTGTATGATCATCACCTCTTAGACTGAAAAGGAAAAAAAAATTGAGATAGTACCAAGACCAGGTAAGATCATGTTACCATCTGTGGATGCAGTCTCAAAAGAGGATAAAATTATAGAACACCATTTTATGATGACATGGACATGTTCCAAGAAGACCCATAGATTGCTATGGTCAGACAGTTAGAGTCCATTATGACTAATGTTTTTAGTAAGAAAAATTTACTAGAAGCAAAAAAGATGATTTGGACATCCTCAATTTAATTAAAGATGTTCCCTTATGTAGAACTCAGTGGCAAGAAAAGATCCGATTCTACGACTTGTATGTTATAGGTGTCAAGAAAATGTTTATGAAAATAATCAGATTCTACGACTTATAAGAGATGTAATACTCACCTCTTGATCGTGAGAATAGATTATATTCTCTACATCAGTTGATGGGCACATTCTTTGAACTTATATTCATATTCTTAAGCCTAAATTATCATCACAACATAAACAACTACCGCATTAAAGGATAGAATGGAAATCTCCATAAAGAAGCAACCTACAAATGGCTTGATATAAACAAATATATAATTGCTTAATTAAATTCTTTGCAGGAACACCAATAGACCTTGCTTGTTGTCAATGTGGAATCGGGCAATCTCAAGGCTCTGAGATTAGAAGGATCAACAATATCAGCTAACTTCCAGAATTTGGTCTTCTCTGCGTCTTCTGAAATCTTTGGTTTAACATCCACAGTCCTGTTACTATCCACCACAGCCTGCACTTTTGGGGTTGAATATGTTATAACCCCCACAGTTGCAAATGTTACCCTTAAAAGATTATCTTACCATTCCACTCGCTGAAACTGCAGGTATGATTCGATCAGGTCGCTCAGATGTGATTGCCATGGGACTAGAGGCATTAGAAGCTGCTCCTAGTGAATTAACAACAGGGGCCTAGAGAAAACACAAACGGGGTATTAAAATGATATTGTAAATCTCAAGGACTCATATTGGCTTACTATGTAGTAAATGTAATACCCCGGTTTAGTCCCACATCGGGAGTATGTTGGATGTGGTGTTGGCTTATAAGGCTTGATGGGTGTGCTACCATCAACTTCAACTTGAGCATTTTAATTAGGCCAATAGGTTAGCTTGTGAAGTTGATGAGTTAGTTATCCCATCAAGTGGGTTATAACAGTAAAACTCGGCATCACACAAAAATCTATGAAGTTTTTTATGCATGCTTTATGAAAAAAAATATCATCTACTGAAACAGATAATTTTTGCACAAAATTTAAATAAACAATTCACACAAGTGATTGATTTTTGTTTGAAAATTGTTTAATCTAGAATTGATACATTTAAGCAATTTCAGAAATGGTAAAATCTATTTCAAGCAAACCGTCTGTATTGTGTACTAACAGACTATGAGCCAACATTAGTTAGAGCCAGAAAAGAGATGTTCCGCTTTCTTTATTAAGATTTTTAACATTACTTCCAGATTATTTACTTGGACCTTTTTTGCTTTCTAGTTCACCATTTCCAGCAGCTTGGGACAATCTTTAATGTTATGCCAGAAAATCAGTAGGCTTTAATAATTGTACCTTTACGTTTGCATTAATTTGTTGAGATGGACCACGTGAACTCTCAAATGTCCGATTCTCAAGCATCCTTACAAGCCTCTGTCCTCCAACATTTGCCAAGATTTTGATTCCATTATCACTTGTTGTAACTGCAAGTAATGAACCCTCTCTATTGAATCTTAGTCGAGGACTTGCCTGCATGAGATAATGAGAATTGTAATAAGGAAATGTCCCAATCACAACAAGTTGAAACCAAATGGAGAATAAGCTACTAACAGGAAGTCCACCATCCGCATCCGCAGTAATCAGTATATTAGTATTATCCATATCCCAAAACTTGATCATGAATTCATCTCCAGCAGCCAAGAAGCGGTTCCTAGTAGTGTCAAATTGGACAACTTCCAATGAACGTTTTCTGAAGCCCAAGTATGTTCTTTTAATAGATCCCTCAGTCTCATTCCACTCAACTAAATGTGATTCACCATCTTTACTTGTTCCACATGAAAAGAGCCTGCAAGGACATCCAAAAATGAAGATGGAAATGACTGAGAATAAGCAGATGCAGATTCAAGCAAAGCAAAGGTGAAGGATATGGCATCTAGCTAAGAACATTGACCATTGCTGAGGAGAAGCATAGAAGTGTAACAAATGACCACTCTGCAGTACGACCTAGTTGGGCCTCTTACAGAAATCTCAATATTTTTGACAGGAGAATAAACAAAACCAATGATAAATAAAGTTATTTCGATAAACTTATCACCTTGTTCCATCTGCGCTATATGCCATTGTTGTGCACCAGCGTCCAGGAGCATCATAATCAACTCTAGATCCCACACAGTCATAAAGCCAAGCTTTGATTTTCCCATCAATCGCAGTAGAGAAGATAAACTTTAGAGCAAAAACAGGTATTGTCAGCAGATAGTTACAGGCAAATAACCATCTTTATATACCACCAGCATCTTCAAACTTACCCAATTATCAGAGATTCTACTAGAGGGAAAATTCATACCTGGATTGACTCTTTGTAGTGAGGGCAAACAGAGTACACGGGAGCTTCATGGCCTTCAAATGTGTACTGCCTCTGTCCTGTTGTAGCATCCCATACCTGTTCATAATGCAATGGAGTTTCTAAGGGCAGATATTTCTCATTGCACAATTGGTAACAAGTTAAGTCACCCCTTCTATTACTCACCCTAATTGTCTTGTCATCACCGCAAGTAATAATTGATAAACTCTTGTTGGGATGGGAAAATGCAATGTCATTAACACCACCTACATGAGCATCAATCTATAGAACAACAGTCAGAAACCATTAGCTTTTTTAAAAGCCAAAGTTTATAACTTACCTCCAATTGTTGGCGCAGCTCTCCATTTAAACTAAAAGCATATGTCTGGACTAGGTGTTTTGAGAATGCAACAGCTACAAGAATCACAAACAAAAACAATAATCTAAGATAGAATAATACTATAAGATTATGTGGTCACACAAGTAAACTTTTGTGTGAAATATCATCCAGGAAAGATAGTTTTGCTTTTATCTACCAAGAATAGAACCATCAAGTGACCATGCACATCGGTTGACAGATATTGTAGCATCTTTCATGAGCATTGCCTGCATCATGATTAAGCAATAACGTAACTATGGAAATCATACCATGAAGCCAAACTAAAACTGCATGTTGTTAAGTTATGAGTTCAAGCAACTAACGATATTTTTAAGTTTAGTGAATACCTGCAGGGGCAAAGAACAGGAACCAATATCCCACACCTTAAAATTTTTGTGCGCAATCCTTTCTCGAGATCCAACTTCCCATATGCTAATATCACCAATATTTGTACCAACTGAAAGACACAATTGAGATGATGTAGGGAAATGATGTAAAGACAAAAGTTATAAGCCAGACAGCTATGCTTTTACTCATGAATGGTTCAGCAGCTACCTAAAAGAATTGTATGATGCATAGGGTGGAAATCCAAGCTCATCACACTAGAACCCTGATTAAAAGTCCTTATAACAGATTTGGGTATGTCGTCTTGAGGATAAATATTGCGTGGATGAGCTGCACCAGAGAATGACACAGACACCTAAAGAAATAACTTTGTTCAGTTTGATAACCAAAGCAATAACAAGTGCAATATTCTAGAAGAATTTTCTCCTTCACACCTCATCTGATTGGCTTGTGCGCATTCTCTTCATCAAGTGTTCAGAATCTGCAGTTTGATAATCAATTCCAGGGGCACTTGTAGGCAGCCGTGGGTAACTCAGAAAAGCAGCTGCAGGAGGACAAAAATCAATTTGTCTTTGTACAAAATTAGTCGAATCACGTAGGAGATAAACATTTGAAAATGGCATACCTGCACTTGGAGGCTGCACCAAACCTGGAGGGCCTTGTGCCACAGCAGCATGAGGTAATGATGGGTTAGCATTGGCCATCCACCCTGCAATGGCATTTGCAGGTGGAGAAACAACTGGCTGAAATGGCTGAATTGAAGTGGAGGGAAATAATAGTCAATCATAGGGAAAAATAAGTGCATTAAATTAGAAATGAATCTAATCTTCTTACACCAGGAGTGCCCATTGGAGGAAATGCCCCAGACTTGGGAATAGGCCCAACAAGTGGGCTATTGGTTGGTGGAGGTGCTCGTGATCCATTAGTGGGGGCAGCACAAGAGTGGTCAGTAAAGAGTGTTTTAATATCAGGGTTTGGTCGTGGATTCTTGCAGAGCTGATGCTGCCAATTAAGACTAAACAAAGAATATAAATCAGTATGATATCGTTACAGAATGATACTACAAGTTCAAATAATTTTTTTAAGCCAATTGATGGAAAGCTGACCAGTCACCACACAAACTACCAAATACCAAAACATACCAACTATAATAAGCTATTAAAGATTATAGGAATTATTCAGTCAACTACTAACAAAACCAGAAAAATCATGTCATTGGGACAATGAATTTATACCTTTGGTTGATTAATGTTCGCAATCGAGAAGCTTTAAAAGGTGGAAATGTTAACTTATCACGAAATAAAGGATTAGCTTCAATGAGCTTCTTAAGCTCCAAAAGCATTATACTACGAGCCGATTTTGTATCCCCATACTTAGAGAGCTGTTCATTCTGCCTGCATAATTAGCAACATAGAACAATGATTCATTCTTCCGAGTGACCCGAGCCATCGCCAAAAGCTCCATGAATCTAAAAAGATTACCTAAAATTCTCCAGAGTAAGTAGTAGCGTAATCTCCTTGAAGAGCTCCTCATTGAAAGAAGAAAAAACCTTGAGATCCTTCACAAGTATCTCAACAGCTTTTGCCCTATCATTTCTGAAAGAACAAAATTGATTTAGTAAAGACCAACTAAATCTGAGAAATATTTACCAAAGCAGAAAAGAATAACAATTATCCTACCTGTCAAGTGCTTCAAGATATTTCTGTTTTCTAATCTCAAAGAAGATTTTCATGGAGTAGCGATTGTCCTCTACTTTGGTGAAACCACCAAGATATCGCTCTACTTCGTCCCATTCCCCTGCCTGAATCAGATCCTCGAAATGTTTCATGTTAAAGTAAAAGCCCGAATCTTGTTCCAACCTATGATTCAACCAGTAGCTTAAGTAAACAGAAAAATAAGAATATGGGAAGAAGTAAAGAGACAACTGCAGTATCAATAGCTTAAGTAAATAGAAAACTGCTTATTATGTAGAGTATTTACTTATGAACAGCTTCCTTGAACTTCTCCTCTTCCAGGAACTGCAGTATCAGGAAAACCAGTTCCCTGCTCAGAGAAGACATCGTCACCCCAGTCCCCGGTACCCCTAAGCGCTCCAGCGCAACGACCTGAAGTCCAAAGAAGGGGGAAAAGGCCAAAATGAAAAAGTAAACTTCCAATGAACACAATCTCCAGCTTGATGCCAAAAGGGGAAAGCAGTCCTTTTCCCTCCAAATCTCCCTACCTAACTGGAATCACAGTCGAGCTTCTTCTTCTTTCAATCCCACCACCTTCGCTACAAAGTGGTGATCAAACAATACCGCTACAGGTTCTCTGATACACGAGCAGAGGCCAAACGCTTTTAATATCGAATTTTCCCACCTCAATACCTCGCCCAGCAAAGATGTTGGAAAGCCCTACCTTCACAAACCGCACCAACAAGTCAACAACAAAGATTCCACCACGTGGTTCCAAAGTCCGGAAGCACAAAAATCCAGCAAACTAAAGCCGCGACCATCGCCTTGCCAAAAGAACCCTAAAAAGCGCCGTTCGAGCAAAAAATAACTAAGAATCCACACGAAGAAAGGTAGCGGGACGCCATTAAAACAGAGGAAAAGCTCGCCCCGACGATCACGAGCCGATCTGAACAAGCAAAAGAACTCCCCTGACAGCAGCAAACGAAGAACCCTCGATCCGGAGCTCCTTTTTCCTAGCGCCCAAAAAGAAGTAAAATTTCCCAGAAGAAGAACCGATGGAAGATTAGGGATCGACAACGCCGAGTAAATTTCGACGGTATTCTGGGTGCTTCTTCAGTCTTTCTCCGCTCCTCTCTCCATCTCTCCTTCTCGATCTCTTCTCTTCTCTCCTTGCTAGCCGCCGTGCTCGATCGCCTCTCTCGCCTTTTATAACCCCACTGACTTCGACGTCGAGTTACCGCTTTGCCACTCACGTGTCATGTCGGCGACTCGGGAATAGTACGGCCTGCGTAGGGGCAATTCCGGGATTGACAACAACGTCGCCATAAGGGCAAAACCATCATTTACCGGAAAAGGCCAAAGCATCTCATTTTTATGGCCCCACGCTTCGAAGGGCTTATCCGTCATTTCCTTCTCATCCCGCCACGTCATCCTTCCTCGTACGCCCAAACAACTCCCCCATGCTTTAGATTATTTTCGCGGTTGGGTTTAGCCCTGCGAAAATGATAAAACTACTCCTGTCGTCGAAAAGTGCCCTCCGTTTCGCCTGTCGTTTGCGGGTACGGAGGACTGAGGAGGACGCTTTAAAGGGGGTGCATTTAACGCTATTATTTTATTTGGTTAATATCACGAGAGTTGTGCCCATCGCTTTCTCGTGTAGTGCGCGGTAGCTGTCTAGATAAGTCGATCTGCTTATCAAGGAGGGCTGATAAGATCTTGCGAATATCCAGAAAGTGCACTCCCTTATCGTCGACTCAAACCTGAGATGAGTTATGTTCAAACACGCAATCCCGCTTCGACCTTCCAGACGCATAAACGTGTCCATATATAAAATATATGCGTACACTATATATAGACACGCAAAATTGTAATATTCATTTTAGAGTATTTTTCCGAAATCATAATCAGGAAAATATAAAAGTATTAAAAATTTTATTCATAACTACTCGTAAGCTAAATTTTTAAATATTCAAAATATCCTGAAAATTATTTTTTTTTCTAAATATGATTTCTTTTTATGTATTAGAAAAATTCTCGAATCCCTAATATTTTTTTCAAACCCTCCAAATATTCTAGGTTTTAAATTTTGTAAAAGTCCAAAATAAATTATTTTTTCAGAATTTATTCTTATAATTGCAAATAATACAAAAAGTATATTATATTTATCAGAAAAAAATAATAAATTAGTCTTATTTATTTTAGTTTACACTTTTAAGTAAGTCCATAACCTATTATATTCTTAAGAAATTTAGATAAATTCATTAAAAATATTGTATATATTATATATATCATTCTAGTTATTAAAAATAATGATTTAATCTTTTTTTTTACACGATTAATTAGTCTTTTATTTATTCTAATTCTACACTTTTAAAAAAATCTCAAAATCAACTCTCTTTTTTACTTTTACTAAAGTTTGGAAGCGAATATCATACCGAACTCGATGGCATTTCAGTGGTTTTGAGAAAAGAATTGGATCCCAGAATTCCAAATTCTAGTTATGGATCTGAGAATTTTTCTAGTCCATGTTATGATTTAGAAAAATTGCTCAATAACATTCATCCTCTAAAGAAACACTAAAAAAAATACAAATAACAAATTTATATTACGCAAGATAATTAAAAAAAATCTCATTTGAGTTATTTAAATAATTTTGAGCAAAAGTTTTTAAGTGCCTCCTTACATGTATTACCCAAATATATATTTTTTTCCCACAATTCAATAACTCAAAAATAACACATTTCTTTAAAATTATAAACATTTTAACTACTAAAAGACTTTTACAACCACTAATTTTTATTTTTTTTACTTTTAATTTATATGTTAATTTTTAAAAGTGTGGCCACCACTGATTTAAATTTTTGGTAGGGCAGTTAATTTTCTGAAAATAAATTAATCACATAGCCAAATTACTTATTATATATTATCAAAAATCAACTCCCCTGCCACATAAAAAAGCGCATATATATATATATATATTTGTTTTGATGGATAGAAAAGAATTGGATTAGATAATAAACGAAGAAGGATTTAATATGAATTTTTTAAATCCGATGTACATCGGATATAAATAATATTTTATTCATATATTTTTTTCTAACACATGCACTAAACAAACAATGAATATTAATCTATCTCTTTTCTTATCCTATGAAGTAAACACGTTCTTACAGTACGAACACCAATAAGAGAGCATTTGGTTGCCCGCAAGAGCAAATGCTGCAAAAAATATTTGCATGCAAAAGCAAATGCCTTCAAATAGAATTTGCAACATACTGTTTGGTTGCCCGCAAGTAGAGTTGCAATTTCTATTTGTAAGTGTTTGGTTGGCCGCAAATGGAAGCTACAATTACACTTGCAACTTGCATCTTTGTATCCAGGTCTAGTAATTTTGGCATGATTTGATATAGGGGTGGCAGATTTCAGCCCGACCCGACCCAGCACGAAAAAAATCGGATTCAGGACGTTATCGGGTCGGCTCGATAAGGCTCGGATCCCTTATCGTGTCGGGTTGGGCCAAGTGTTATCGGGTCGGGGCCAGCCCGATAGCCTGATAAACACTTTGGATCGGGTTTAGCAGGTTTAAATTCGCTAATTATCGGGTTTAAACCCAATTATATATATATATATATATATTAGTGGTATCGGGCTAAATGGGTCGGGTCGTGCCGACCGTTTATTTTTCGTGCCGGGTCGGGCTAGTGTTTCCGAGACGGGCCAAGCCGGGCATGAATTTTTTCGGACCAGGTCGGGCCAAAAACTTAGGCTTGGCACGATTTGTCAAACCTAGTTTGATAGCCCGACACGATAAAATCATGACCGGGGCACACATTATCGTGTCGGGCCAAGGGATATATGTAGGTTCGACCCGGCCTTATAGCCTAAGATCGACCCAAGCCCGAAGCAGCGACCCCGTGTCAGGCTGGGCCACCCCTCTGGGAATGCAGATCGTGCCAGACGCGTCTTGACTGGCAACAGGCCTGCCCGGGCTCGAGACTGGGCCGACTCGAGCACTGCCCATTGGAGGCACAAAGATGTTAGTCAAATAGAAGTAATTAAATGGTAAATATGTCATTTACCCCTCCCCCCCTAAATAATTGATCGGTTACAACATAATTAATTTGACTCATAATAATATTATTTTATACTCTAAAATCACTATTTAATTTAGTAAAACATATTTTATATTATTTAAATATTTATCAAAAATAAATTAAAATTTTTTAATTATTGTATAATACTGAAAATATATTTAAAAAAATTTATCATACGACATCAAATCTAAAATTTGACACTACCATCGCGTTTAGCACGCGAAAACTCACAACTTTGACATTTATCCCGTATTCATCCGACGACTCTAAGTCGGCAAAATTAATTATTTTTCAATACTTAAATTGTTGCATTTGCAGTCCGCAATCTTGTATTGCAGGCTTTTTGTACTGCAATTTTATTTGCAATCTTCAAATAATATTAGAAATACAATTTTTTTTTTAGCAAAGATAATTTACACTGGGATTTGAACCCTAAATATTTAGAAAAGATTCAAGATATTACCGTCAATTGTGCTACTTACCGTTGACATATTAGAAATACAAATTGTAATTATTAAATATTGCAAAATACTTTTGCAGCTAACCAAATAAATTTATTGTCTAAATACTGTAACTCTAATTACAGCATTTGCACATGTGGGCAATTAAACGCACTCTAAATAAATAAATAATTTATACACATTTATTGCATGCCAAATTAATGGTGAACCTACTGAGACAAGGACATATATAAAAATATGCACAGTTCAAGGCTTAATATATAATTAGGACACCTACACCCTGCTCTCCATACTATTCAACTCTCTCCAATCAACCGTCTTGATTTCACTTATCAATAATCAAACTACACATCAAACAAACAGTGGCATCAATATTCAATGCTCTTACTATATGAATAGGCAATTATATTCTAAATTAGGGAATTAAAAACCTATTCCATGAATAAACAACAACTGAAAACAAGGAATATATACAATACATATTGCAGACAAAGAATGACAAGTTTTGTCAGCATCAGTATATATATATATATATTCTGGCATGCAATTAATTAACACATGGAACTTCATCACTTCATGCATGAAGCCCCATGAGCTCACAACAGTAGCTTAATGTGGCCTGCTTCTTTTATTAATCAAAGCAATCAAGTTGATCCTGAGCTCATGCAGGCTTATCATTCCAGTTTGATTAGAGCAATCAAGTCCTGCAGTGGGCCATGCACAGTGCTGAGGATTTAGCCTTTTTGTTTAATTAATTAATGGATAAGCTTTTCATTAGTCCCGAGAAGACACTTTTATTATTCTGAACTCATGAACTGATAGCCCCCTCCTAATCAGAATCAGAGAAGTCATGATGGAGTTTAGTTGAAGTAATGGAAGTACAGGCAGGTCATTAGAATGCAAAGTGTGATGACAAAGACTTGGAGATGAGGAAAGTACGTACAGCAGCAGCAGCAGCTGTAGAGGGTGTGAAATCCGAGGGCAGTGCACAGTGGTCACAATCAAAAAGGGAGGTGAGGAAGGAGGAATATATCAGTACTGGAGTGACGAAATTAACCCTATATCTGGTGTATATATATATATATATATATATATATGATATAACGCAGTAGCAGCAGTGTTACGTGAGATGATATGACGGTAGGGAACGTGAGAAGAGATATACAGTGTTTCTCGTGGAGTATATATGGAAGTAGTTTTGATTTGGTAGTGAAGGATATTGATGCGGATGTTGACTGAGAATGAATGGGGATGGGAGAGACAAGTTTGGAGCGTCTCCGTGTCTTGGAGTTCACATCTGAATCAGGTATGACAATGTTATCGATTTAGACGGATATTCGTAGATATTTATCTATTTATAACGGATATAAAAGATAATTTTCTACTTGTAGGAATTTTACGAGTAATTTTTTTTACTTATTTATTATATGGGATGAGTACGAATATTATAGTACTTGGACCCGCGGGTATTTATTACCCGCGAGAATTAATAAATTATAATATTATATATCCTCAGTACATATACTAAATTTTTTTTAACCTAATTCAATACTCATATACTGTATGTTTTGAAATATTATAACGATATTGTTATTAAAATATTGTGTCTTTATCAAAATGAAGTTGTTATCAAAATACGTGCAGAGTTTGAGCGTTATTAAAATATTATAATTTATTTTATTTTTAAAGTGTGAGGTTCCGCCAATACTCGTGGGTATTCGTCCTCAGCGGATAATTAAATGAGTACTCATTTTTGATACTCGCGATGAATAAATGGGACAGCTTATATCCGTTTATTTTGTGAGGCGGGTAACGGATAGACACCCCTCGTATCCGCCCCGCCCTATTGACATTCCTATTCTTGAGTATTAAATCTTGTCATGGTAGGAAAGGAAGAAAAGCCTGGCACGGGCAATTATTTTAGATTTGGGGAATTGATTATTATGCCGACAAATACTGCAAGGCAAGTTAGGTGTATATATTTGAGAAATTAGATAAAAAAAATCACAAGGTTTGTAAAAAATTTAGGGCATGTTTGAATGGCGAAATCAAGTTTGTTTTAATGATTTCGATTTCACTAAAATCAAAATTGTTTTACAAAAACGTGTTTGGTTCAGCGTTTTAATGAAACTGAATCGAAACCAGAATGAAAACGAAATTAAATTTTTTAATAAAAATGAAAATACCAAAATATTATTTTACGTAGTTTCGAGACTGTCGATTTCGTAATCAAAATACAGTGACAATTTTGTAATTATAAATATATTTTTTATAAAATTAATTAATTTAAAAATAAATCAAACTATATCTAATTTTTAAAAATAAAAATAAAAATTATCATTTTCAACTCAAACTATTATCTTAAATTTATAAATTAATTAAATCAATTTATATCTAATTGACTCAAATTCAAATTTTAAATAACTCAATTTTCTTAAAGTTGATTTATTTATAATTTAATCAAAACTAATTTTAGACCACTGAACTTATTTTTTTTGAAAATTTATAATAATTATTAATTAATTTTTATATCTAATTGAACAGAAAAATCTTAAATTACCAATAACTTAATTAATTAAATCATATAAATATTTTATAACTAAATTAGTAAATATTTAATTTTGTAAACTAACTAAACATTTAATTACAACTAAAAATATTCAAGAAAAATTAATATTATTTTTTATAACCAAATAAATATTCACTGGTTTCAACTGACTAAAATCGATGTCGTTTTTCTTAACCAAACGCGTTTTCAGAAAACTGAAAACTAGAAATCAAAATCAAGTTTTAAAACCAAGTTTTTAGTTTCACTGAAACCAAACCAAAAAATATTTTTCGCTAACCAAACAGCACCTTACGTACGTTCTACCTAGGATTTCAAAATTCGTTTGTAAATACACAATATTTATTTTCGTTTATGTCGTTTATCAAATCCTCACGCGTCGTCTCAACTTAGCTGACATAGAGGTAAACGGCGCTTGTGTGACCTGACGATGTCATACGTGGCTAATAACCATACGACATTGTTGGGGAGGGCCAAGTTGTGTGCAAGGAAATAGCTACGTCCAGTGGCAGATCCAGAAAATTTTACTAGTTGTGGCAAATTAATATATAAAATTTTAAAAATCGACACTTCAAATTTGCGTCGAAATGGAGGCGGTGTATCCTTATAAAAACATTTAAATAATCATTCACTTATTTAATTGTTAACGAAATTATATTCATATATCTAACTATTTACTCGACAAATTTACTCCAAAATTTTTTTATCTATTTTTTTTTAAATAAAATAAATTAAAACCATAAATATAATAAAAATTTTAAAATATACTTAGAGAAAATTTTAATCAAATTAAATACAAAATTAAATTTAATCAAAAACAAATAGCAGTTAAATAAATAGAAGTTAATTAAAGATATAATTGTTTTGGTTGTTGCTTAAGCTTGAGAAGTAGAAGTAGAAGCTTGTTGCAAGCTAATAATCATTAGCAGCAAGCTATTTGACTTAAGTGTATCTGAAGAGTAGTAGCAGGCGAACAACGAGCTAAAAATGTGGGCAGTGGGGGCCATCAAAATCTCAAAAATTGATATAAAAAAATATGAGATCAAAATTTAAAGTGCAGTTGAAGAGTAGTAGTAGCGAGCTAAAAATGAGAGTAGTGGGGGCACCAATTTGTGTAAAATATTATATATATATATATATATATATATATATATATATAATGTTTTTTTAAATTTTCAGTGGGAGCCACCGCCCCCATTGCCCCCACCATGTATTCGCCACTAGCTACGTCGTAGTGGTAGCCGAGGGCGAAGGAGGAGGAAGGAGAAGGGGAGAAGCAGTGTCGTTGTTGGGGGCAGTGGAATTGAGGTGGCGACGACCGAGGGAGGAGGAAGAAGAAGAAATATTGTAGTAGTTGGGAAGGAGGAAAAATATGGGGAGGAAGAAAAGAATAGAGAGAAAAAGTGGGGTGATATATAGTTATTTTTTTAAAAAAATATGTATTTATAAATTCGTCAACCATACAAGCGTCATTTACCTCCACGTCAGCTAAGTTGAGACGGTACTTGATGATTTGGTAGATGACATAAACGGATGCAAAGATTGTGCATTTATAGACGAATTTTAAAATCCTGAGTAGAACGTAAAAATTTTGCAAACCTTGTGATTTTTTTTTGTCTAATTTTCCTATATATTTCACTTATATTTTATAAATTTATTAGTATCAAAATTGATGAAAATATGATTTAAATCATTAAAAAAAATGACAGAAAATAGCAACAATATAATTATTTTGTAGACATTTGAAAAAGTTTACAATTAATTATTATTATTATTTTAAACCATTAATTTAATATGCAGTAATATGAATATAAAAACTAATAGAGCATATTTATTTCATAGGTAAACGATAATATGACAGAGGATAGATGTTATAATATATGTGAATATATGAATTGTTCAATAAAACTTAAAAGGAGATTCATTTTAAATAAGTATAAACATTATTAAACTCGAACCAGTTAAATTTAAAAATTGTTGAGATCGTGTTACTTTAGTATTATGACTTTTTGCAGGACTTAGAAAATGAACGGTCATTAATTTCTAAGAATCTCAAACAATTATACTTTTTTCTCTTTGTATTAGTTGATGTTGGATTTGGTCCTTCTATTTTTTCATTGGTGGTGGGTATAATATCATACACGTTAGAACCAACTTTGAATAAAAATGTTAAATTTGAATAAAAATCAATACCATTAGTAAATAAATAAGAAATAAAAATTATGATAAAAAGAGATTAAGAGCGATTAGAGGGAAATTAAGAAGTAAGAATGAGAATCTGAAAAAAGCTTAAAAGAGATAAAAGGGTTGAAGGGAGATTGAAATTTATTTCATAGGTAGAGAAAAAAGAGATAATTAACAGGGTTATTTAATTACATGAGTGAGATTGATCCAAATGATCAAATTACCCTCAAAATTAATCATTTAAAAAATTATTAAAATTGTTAAATTGGTAAGATATCAATAATAATTTTTACCTAATTATTCCCAACATATAGTTGTTTGAGGAGGGGTAACTTAAAAAAAGTACCTCCAAGATATCCATCGGTTGGGTGCACTAGGATGGGACTGACGATAGGAATGACAACATGATAAAATCGGGCAGATAGTTCAATATCTCTTCTCGCCCCACGTCACATAGATTCGTCCTCACCTCGCCCTGCGCTCCGTCATGGGACGAGGCGGATAGATCCACCACTGCCTTGTCGTGAATTCGCCCACATCGTACTTTTGAAATCAACTTAATTGAAGCAATTAAAACATGATTAAAAATATAAGGAATTCACACACATACGCACTCATTAATCCTAAAAGCATCACACACATACTAATTAATTTCAAATTGACTAATTATTAGTTATTAATTTGTTTATTTTATATTATATTTTTTTACACTTACACGAGGTGAGGTGGGGCGCAAGTTTGTGCCACACCGACATCACCCGGGGGCCAACTCGATCTATTGCCGCCTATAAGATGAAGGCCCTCTATGAATGAAGAATTTTTCTAATATATACACCAACTCTCACGTGCGCGTGCTAAGAAGGATAATTTATTAAAGATTAAATACAAATAAATAATAATGAGTTTAACATGATTTTCAATAAAATACTCATCAAGCTAATTAATTAGATCTTTAACATTGATAATAAAGGATATATCTAATTATAATAAATTATGGGTTAAAGATGATTTTTGCCATCGAATTATTAAAAATGAGATAAAAATATCTCTAAACTCTTTTTTGGTTGATTTTTACCCTTAAACAAAACAAAAATAGTTGAAAAATACTCTCGAACTATTAGAAATGAGTAAAAATACTTTTAAATTTATTTTTTGATAATTTTTTTACTCTTAGACAAACGAAAATAGTTGAAAAATACTAATATTTTTACCAATTTCTAAGAATTTTTTTCCCTACTTTTAGACATGGTTAAAAACACTAATATTTTTTAATTAATTTTGTTTGTCTAAGAGTAAAAATTTTATCAAAAAATTATTTAAAAATATTTTTACTCATTTCTAATCGTTCGAGAGTATTTTTTAATAATTTTCATTTATTTAAGGGTAAAAATTAATCAAATAAGAGTTTAGAAGTATTTTTATCTTATTTTTAATAATTCGAAGGTAAAAATTACCATTAATCCATAAATTATTAATCATCTAATACCATTTTCAAAAAAAAATACTCATCATAGTAATTATGATCTTTAGTAAATGTTTGCTTCATTGATTACAGAAGAATAATGTATGATTGTGAGCATTAAATATGAATTTGACCAAAATATTGATAGTGTTTGTGGGCGATAAATGTTTTAGCATGTGCTCTAACTATACAGGACCTGATTAAGAAAACCCAATTGTTAAGAAATAAAAGTTTTTAATTATGCCCATAATAAATGATGTCCAACTCTTGCATGTTGTCCTCCCTATTCCTCATAAATGCTCATGGTGCCTTCATGTCATAGGTTTGACAACCCTAAGGACATATAAAGAGAGTGGGGCCGTGGGGTCGTATGTTTTTAAGTGAATGCATGAAAATTATTTACTAAATATTGTTTATCTTTTGATTTAACTTTAAGATTCATGCCAAAAAGAATATATTATTATCCAAATTGAAACAACATGATCATCACCCAAAATTTAATTAATTTTACATGATATATTCAATGTCTTAGGTATCATGTTGTGGTTTCTACCTAATCTCTAATAATTGCCTTGCGACTATAAGAGCAAAGGCTAGGGTGATTTAGATGCTGGAAGTGAGTCCAAGCACTCCATTTGTGCATTTTTATTTTAAATTATCTCTCTTTATTTAATAAAGATATAGAAAGAAAAAAATACATAATGTGGTGTGAATTCACTGGACTCGAGTCCAACATAGAATAAATTAAAGGCCAAATAAATCACACGGATTACTCATTTGATTTGCATACAAAGCAACATCATGTAATAAATTATAATTCTTATGATTTTACTTCTCACGTTAATTTCTTGTGAAATATAATGTTAGGTTGGTAACAAAATTACAACCAAACATGTAGGACATATAATCAATTGGTCATCAATTCACTAATTCGAATGTCTAATTAATTTAAGGGTTTTTAGATTAAAAAATCACAAAATTCCACTAAATTTTAAGTTCTACCCATTTTTTCCTCCAAAATTCTCCTATAAATGCATATAGTTTCCATCTGTTTATGTCATCTACCAATTCGTCAAACGCTATCTCAACTAAGCTGACGTGGAAGAAAATGACGTCCGCATGTCTGACGACTTCATACGTGGCTAGCCTAGTTGTGAGTCCATTATTAAAAAGAAAAAGATATATCCACCTCTTTCTCTCTCCTATCTTCTTCTTCTTCAAAAAACATATTCCTCTCCGACCTATCCTTCACAAGGTCTTTGTCCTTTACCATGAGCTTGAGCTGCTTAGCCCAAGAAATCGTGCTCCTTGTTGTTGTTCATGTTGTCGATATGCTCAAACTCTACACCTAGCACGGCGTCGGCAAATGACCACTTCCCCAGTTCCCCACCTCCTTCAATGATGTAGGTGGGCCCAATAAATTGTGCTTCTTCTTTCTCTACCTCGAGCGAATTGAATTTGGTCACCATCGCCATGAGTGTGTTGGTGGTGGGCTGGCGCCATTGGCGCTGGAAAGAAGAAGCTAGCGGGGGAGGAATCCGTCAGGCCCAAAAGATCCCAGAAGAGTGTCGTCCTCATCATCGGTGCCACTGGCATCATCGGTGCCACTGGCATCATCGGCTCCAGCCTCTATAATATCATCCATGTCCTCGACACCCCCGACGGGCTATCTATGGCGTCTCCGCGTCATCCCCCGCGCCAATCCTTCTTGTCATCGAATCTCTTCGACGATGTCAGAATCCCTGTTGAGCACTTCGACGCGGCCATTCTAGTGGCAGTGGCTCGTTCTCTTCTTCTTCGTGACGTGGTGATCGTCATTCAAAGAGGTGCTCATGCTCGACGAATTTTTCTTGTCTTGTTGCTTCCTCTTGTGACACCTACTACTTTTCTGCAAAGGCAACGTGGAGGCGTGGATGAGGAAGTAGATGTGGCCGCGCTTGAGCTCTGACTCCGACGCCACAATTAGTATGCGACTAGGGGTGAGCAAAATTCATCAATTAATCGAATTAACCGATTAATCGACCGAATCGAATCCGAATTAATCGAACCGAATTTTTCGAATATTTTTCGGTTCGATTAACGATTTAAAAAAAAAAAAATTCGGTTTTCGTTTCGATTCGATTAATTACCGAATTAATCAAAAAATATATATAAGGTATATAACATAAAATTAATTGCATATGACATTGTTTGCCTCTTTTTGGTTAGAGAGGCATTTTACCATCTGAATCGCCCGGGTGCGAGTCCGGTGGGCGTTATTATTATTATTATTTTATCTTGTATTTGTTATATAATTAGTGTTAGTCAAATATAACTCAATAAGTGATTTGCTAAGTTGGTTAGAGTGGTAAATATATGTGTCAAAAGGGTTGGATTCAAATTTTTGCAATGGTGTAAATATATAATTTTTAAAAAAAAATCGATGAATTCGATAAATTAATCGAATTGAATCGAAAAATTTGGTTAACCGAACCGAATTTTCCAGTTCGGTAAATGATTAAACCAATTTTTTTTTATTCGGGTAATTGATGGTTCGGTTCAATTATTAATCGAATCGAACCGCTGTTCACCCCTATATGCGACGCACCACGCCTTGGGAGCAGGGTTTGTTGAGGATGTGGTTGGGGTTGGCGGCGATTATCATGCCGTGAAATATGGTACAAGTTTATTTCATAAGAATATTATTTTGATTAATTTCAATTGAATTTTCATCCAACTAAAATGTTATCCTATCAAACAAACGAGCCATCGATCGAAGTCCAAGTTTTGAGGTCTAAGATTGGGAAGGAATTATAATGATATTATGTTTAAATAAACAAAATATTAAGCGTGATTACAAAGAAAATTTAAGTAATTACCATAATCCATCTCTATCAACAACTTCAACAAATGAACTATACCATTTGATCACCTGCTTAGTAAAAATTATAATAAAATACATCACGTAGGGATTTGATGAATCAATTGATCCTTTATAACTTATTAATTGCTGCTTTATATGAGGTCTAGGGGAATTTTAGTATTTACTTCACAAGTAAAAATACTAGATCATGCATATACCTATATATATAGTAAATATATAAATAGATTAATACATTGAGATATAGATTCAATCTAGGATGTTTCGACAAATGGGGTATCATCTCATATAGTCATCCGCACGGTTCAAAAACTATTATTTTTTTTGAAAAGAAGAAAACTTTGTATTTATTATAAGTTGTGAGAAATACAAATGAGAGGACGAGGAGTAGAAGGGGAGAGTACATGGATGAGACGTACACTAAGGGTGCATTTGATACAATACCACTTAAGATTATTAGGAATCTAAAATACCACCCAAATAGATTATCATTTTTAAAATTATCGATAATGTTACATTACCATATTTGGTACCTATTGGTAATCTCGCAAGTAATCCACATTACCTTATTTGGTATTAAAAAAGATTACTAGGAAACTTATATCTTTAACTAAAATATCATCAAATAAAAAATAAAAAGTAAACTTAAAAATAATAAATTAAATTAAATTAAAAATAGAAAAAAATAAGGATTGCCAATTTACTATGAGATGAGGCAAATGAGATGAGACGATGATTTTTTTTCTATGCCAATAGAGGGTATTTTAGTTGGGGGTATTTTTGTCAAAAATAAAAAAATAACATTACCACCTTACTGATAATCCACATATCCATCCCCTCCCTGATAATGTGGATTACCACTTGAGTGGCAATGCAGATTATCATGGGCATCCAGATTACTAGTAATCTATCTCAACCAAACACGATAATCTGATGGGGCCCAGGTAATTTTAATTAAGACTACCAGTAATCTATTTAGATTACCTTATACCAAACGCCCCTAAGTATATTGTGAACGAGGGATCTACTCAAATAGATACAAGTTATTTAAATAAAGTGGCTCATTCGATGGCTAGTTCAGTTTACGATCTTGAAGTTTCACCGAAGCATCGATTATTTTGTTCACGCAAGATCTTCCAATTCCAAGTCATAATTGCAATCCCATGGAACTGAATGAATCCAGGGTCGATATCCAAGTGAATGTGCAATTCAAGAAGAGGTGTTCATGATTTTCATCAACTAGATCACATAGAACACGAACAGAGTTTAATTGAAGTCTTCGGACGATTAGGCGGGCATTGGTTGACAATATTTGCCAATTGACGTACTAGTTTAGTATCGAGATCGATTTAGGGCATGTGTGGTACCATAAGAAGTCAACAAATGGATCAGTGATGCCTCGAAATTGAAATATTTTATAGACAAAGCCGACAGTAAACAAATCATGAATAGTCCATTTTCGGGATATGTGATCTTCTCATGTGCAAGAAAGGAATGGAGTGATGATGCTTGCAAGGGTTGCCAGTCTAGGAAGGGGGATAAAATTAGAGAAAAAGATATTTCCATCCTCGTATACCATCGTATTCTGAGTAATCTTTGGAATATGTGATGGAGGTCGTCAGGGCAGAAGCAAGTAAGAATAAGTTTGGTAAGATATCGCGGAGGCCGTAATAATTGGGCCACTGATCTAGCCAGAGACAGTAGTAACTTCCCGTGCCGACCTGAAAGGCAAGAGATGCCCCAAAACAATCAATATAATTTAGAATGCCCCGCCATACAACTGAAAATCTGCTCCCGTATGACACGGTTAAGCCACATAGTTGAGGATGCAATGAAGCCATTTAATCTGCCCAGAGCACGTCAAACTTCTACAAGAGTTTCCAGGGTCATGTACCCAACCTTGCAATGTTATAGGAACAAATATTATAAAAGCTAAGTTCGTCCCTCTTCTTTCCTTCCCGTTAGTGTCTCCCAGGATATATATACGAAGCATTTACCCTCGGTGTTATCCGCTCTATTTTATGTCCAAAAAAATCCTTTTATCAACTTGACGAATGACACAAATAGAAAACCGAAAGATGAAAAATATGTAAGAAACTTGACTTGTGAGATCACTGTTGATAAGTATCCTTGTGCCCCTCTTGAATAGAACAAACCCCTTTCGAGACGTCAATACCCTCTCAAACTTGAAAATTTCTCAGTTCCAATCTTCCTTACTTGGTTGACCAAGTCTCGGATGTAGACCCAGGTAGTCACTTCAAAAACCATTATTAATTGACACAATAAATCTGGCATTTGCTTGCTAATTGATCTTTCATTTAAAACAAGGCTAATCCATTGATGGTGTCTCTTTCACAGTCTGCTATATATAATACTACTCCAAGCACTGAACAACTTTGTCTATATGCAAAGAAAAAGTATTCTCCCTGTACTGCCAAAGTAGGCATAGATGTGACATTGATCAATTAAAATACTTGACATGAATGAGGTACTTTCAGTTCATCATATATGTCTATAAATGCATGATTGTGTTTTGGGTCATGTCACTCTCAGTAAGGAATTGGCCAAAAACTTGATGCTTGGTCCCCTCAAGCTATATGGAGAAATGCCTGGCTTTGGGCAAAGCAGACTTGTAGCAGCTCAAGCTAAAATACAAGTTTTACCATGAAATGTATGCTCAGGAGATGACATTTATATCTCCCAACAATTAAGAGTCACAAGAAAGCAGTGCATGCACATGATTCATGGCTCCTTCCCAAGCATGGCTCCAAAAATTCCAACACAGAAATGTGGGGAAGAAAACAAAACCTTTTTCTTGGTGTACAACTCTGAAACTTGGAATATTGGGGATCATGTTCCTTTTATTGGTAAAACTAGTACTCATCTTTTATCATTGTAGCTACTTGCATGAATCCACCACAACTTTGAAAACCTAAACTTGATTGAGCAGGTCTCAGGACTGTTGCTAGGGTTGCTGGTAGAGATAGTAGGATCTTTCACCGGATAAACATATCTTTTCCATTTTCTAAAAAAAGAAAAATGATGGGATCTTTTTTTTTGTGTCATATTTTTCAAAGGGTACTGAAGGAAGATAAATATATTTTGTGGTAGGAATTATATCCTTGCTATTTGGTTTGTAATAATTTGTCTTAGTTTCTAGAAATGGTATTCAAATCCCAGGATGGAAACGATTCGATTAATCGTATTTTTTTGTGTCATTAATCGAAACTGATTAAATATCCGTTAATCGAAATCGAAATCGAAATTATTTAATTTTAAAAATTAGTATTTGAAATTGAAACCAACTCGATTTCGATTATTCGTTGGCTAGGGTTTGGATAGAACTATCTAACGGTTAATTGGTTAATAAACGGGTAACTAATTAGTAAATTAAATTTTGAAATATCTAAAAAATATTAAAATAATTAATTTTAGTGGTTTTGGATATGATTATCCGCGAATAATCAATAATTCAAATCGAATCAAATTTAATTAATTTTTTATATTCTCTAATCGAATTATAAATTTATTATTCGAAATCAATTTTTACGACTCGAATAATCGATTAACGATTAACTATAACTGATTTTAATTTTTACTCCTATTCAAATTCATCAAATCACTAGATGATGTAGACTTGTAGGATGATCTATCAAATGTGGATGATCTGATCAAAGAACTTCAATTGTATTACTTTGACCAGAGAATAGACATATAGATAGTTATACTTTTGAGGATCATAATTAATATCAAATATTTCAAATAAAAAATATTTCCATAATTTCAGAAAAAGTCATCTTTTCTCAGTCAAATAAATAAAAAACTAGTGAAGGTGTGTGTGTGTGAGAGAGAGAGAGAGAGAGAGAGAGAGAGGGAGGTTGGAGTGAGTCGTACGTCACCTTCTCCTGTCGGACTTCATCTCGCGTAGTTCAAACTTTCATGAGAGAGAGAGAGAGAGAGAGAGAGAGAGAGGTTGGAGTGAGTCGTACGTCACCTTCTCCTGTCGGACTTCATCTCGCGTAGTTCAAATTTTCATTATCTCCTCTGTCTCTTCTCCCCGCGATTGGAGCTCGTGTCGTCAAACGAATGAAGACTTGAAACCCCTGCGATTTCTCGGCGAGAGAGAGAGAGTACTGTTTCTTCTCTGTTGCATGTTCTGCAGAGCTCTCCGGATTAGGCGTCGACTTTGGAAGTCAGTCAGAGATAGGAAGAAGAATGGGTGCCAGAATATGACCTCCCTTCTGTAGTACTCTGCAACCATTTCCTAGATCATGAGTGGATGCAGGCCATGACAATGAACAGCACTCTCAGACCTGAGATGACATTTCAAACATGGAGGTGCAACAATTTGCCATTCTGCTCAGCCACCTGAATAGACACTTATTTTTATTTTTTTTACAAGTATATATATATATCTTCATCCAGAAACTAGAATTGGATATTGATCATTTTTCTTGAAAGAAGAATGCTTGCATTTATCAGATGTCTTGAAAAATACAAGGAAGGTACAAGGTGAGTTTTTAACTAAGACTGAACAAAGCGATAAGGTTAGATACAATTACATGGTGATCGATGACTTAAAAAAAGAAGTGCCTTCGCGGGGACTTCCTGAAAAAGATTTTGAAGTGTTGTTGAAACATCGGTTGTTAGCTGTGACACCCATGGTGGGTAGGTATTAGGATATAAGGCAGAGTCAACAAAGACTGCAATATTTTGAGTGACTACTTCGAAGAGAAAGCATGGCTATTTACTCTGCTGAGGGGTTACTCCTCTCATCCTCGACAAAATTGGGCAGCAGTGTCTAATTTTCTTTGAGTGGCACACACCACCATGATTGATGTTCCATGAACTGTCATTTCTTGCAGTTCGAGTGGCCCCAGGCTTACCAGATTGCATTGTCACCTTTCTTTTTTCTGATTCCCATTGGCATGTCCTTTCGCTCTTGGCTTTGTTGATGCAGGATTGGAGGATGCCTCATGAGAAGGCTTTAAATACCAAACCAACAACAAACAATAAGGACAGCAAAGTGTAGAGTTCTAACTATTTGAAATCAGCTAACGAGATGTTTTCTTGTTGTTAAGGCTAACTAAACAATCCATAAAGATTTATAAGATTGAACGGCATTGACACCTCCGGCAGTAAAGACCCTGAAGTATTTTGCTGCATATTATTCTTTAATATGATGGTTTCAAGAGGACAATTTTGATCAGAGAATGATGCAATGTAAAGATATAAGCTTCAAAGAAAAAGCACCAAGACAAGGATAATAAAACATGCCCTTACCAACACCAGTTCCCACCAATTATAAATTAATTTTCAAGTACTTTGCAAATAGGCAATTCACACATCAAGACAAGACACAGGAAAACACAGATACCAGCACAAGGGTGTGTTTGAAGGAAGAAAATGAGAAAGGAAGAAGAAGAAGATCAATCCAATTTTTATCTAGTTTTCTTTTTGAAAAAAAAATAAAGGGGAAGGAAATAGTACCTTTACGTTACAAAAAATATACTTTTTAAGTTTCTTTTTCTCTTCTAAAATATTTTCTCAAACAAGAAGATGACCCTCCCTACCATTTTCTTCCAAATTCCTCCATCCAAACGCACCAAAAGAAACCATCACAAGTAAAAAGCCTCTATACCATTAAAGGAATTCCTTTCAGTGTTCCATAATCAAGGTGGATAAAATCTTGATAGTAGAAACGTACAGCTAAGAAAAACAAATGGCCTAGTGGGGAACTTTTGGCAAATCTTCATACTCATAGTTCTAGTCCAAAAAATACTCGTATTATCACGCAGAATTCCATCTACCCAAGGAAGTTCATGATCACCAGGTGGAGCACCAAGTTGCAGAGAACAAAATCAGCAAAAGCTCGTTCTGGTGGTAGATCCTGTAACCCAGTTTATTGTTAAAAGTTTTTAGAATGGAGGAAGAAGACTAGTTAGAAGTTCCATTAGTGGCTACCTTAAACTCCTTGTTCTCTTTGTTGACTTGAATACGGAGGCAAACTGCATTAAAACATAACAACGAAAATAGCCAGAATTTCTAAAGCAGCATTAATATTGTTTCCTCAGTAAGGTGCATTAATTAATCATACCGGCAAGTACTGCTGTCCCTACACAGGACAGCACGCCAGAGGAAAGAGTTGAAGGGAAATGATCCAACTATGCCCATGTACACAACCTGTTTAAAGACAAGAAAACCACAACGCTAAAACACAAAATAGAGAATGATGTGGCTCGACCGACTGATGACTACTTAGCCATTAACGCTAGATTCATTAATACAACAGACAAGGCAAAAGTTATAGAACACAAGCTTGATTGAATGATTGGTTCTATGCTATCAGACAGCCACAATAAGCATCACTTGTTAATGTAGTAATTAAGGTAAAGAAGATATCTCCCGAAGTTACAAAATATTGCAGAACGATATCATACATGATTTGCTCAATAGGTAATCAAAAGGATGAAAAATTGTTATTTGTGCAAATACTTATATGAAAAATACTGCAAAAAAAGGAGTAAATAGTGATACTTTGGTCATATAAAATTGGCTATGAGTGAAAGAAAGAAATGCTAGAGTCCGAGTCATGGAAGAAAGAAATGCTAATAATTGGACAATAGAGTTTGAATCATGGAAGAAAGAAATGCTAAGATTGAAAAGGCTTGTTTCTTGTACCTGAATTACTGCAGTAGTGATAGCATAAACCACATAGAGGTCAATAATCTGCGGATATGCATATGAAAGAGTGTTAAAGTTCTCGCTTCAACTTTCACTAATTTACTGGAAAGGAAAACCAAGTTGGCTATACTAGATGAAAAAGAAGATACTTTGAGATTCGTTGGTGTGGCTGCATAAGCTGAACGAAGAGAGCGAATAAGAGCTTGTGCATCACTTGTATTTGACTTGGCCATTCTAAACTCCGGGTTAACTGAAAGTGAAAAAACAAACAAGGCAGTCAAATGACTCAAATATCACTAAAATGTAAATAATGGAAAAAAAATGAAGGCCTCAAAAATGAACTAGCAATGAAGTTATTAATCCTTTAAATTGCAAGAAAATTTGGTGTCCTGCAAAAGAATGGTTGACCACTGATCATAATAATGCATCTACTGTTGCACTCTTTGCCGCCTAGGTTTGAACGAGCTTGTGAGATGCTTCAAAGAGTACAGCGATGACAATAAAACTATAATGGGTATATAATTCCCATGATACAGCACCCCTAAATACTTACTAGAGTTATATAAATTAGTATAATACAACTGCCCTAAATAAATATATTCATTCTTGTGGTTATGCCTTGATATCAGTATGAGACACCCAACACGGTCTGCGCAAAAAATCCACATAGGCCCTTGCACCAGATCTTGGTGGATCTACTCAAGGGCCTAGACATGTCCTGCCTTTGCCAAATGTAGCACTTGTCCCATACCTACATGACCCCCTCTAAGATTCCTTTGAGCAGATATGCGTCCAGGCCAAATGAAGGGGAGGGATACCTGATTACCTGAGGTGCCTATAGCTGATAAGAGGCAACTTAAGACATGCTCTGTGTTTAGAGTTGGGCGACCTAATTTGGTTCCTCCACACTATAAACAGAGGGGAACAGTTCTTCCCAGGGTATACCCTCTCCATCCTCTGGAAAATCTGACTTGGGTATTTGGAGCTCCTCTCCCTGGACCTCCCTTGGAATTTTTGCAAGTTATAAAGGCCTTTGACGTAGGCCCTTTCTGTGTTCTCCCTCCGTTGGTCTCACCTGAGCTACGAGTTAGGTGATAGGTTCTGTCCCTCAACTGTATAATATATTTTCTGGAATATAGATCAGAATTTATAAATCTGAAGTTCTCAACCATTCAGTTTTAGCTAGATGGATAGTGCCCACTGTTAATACTAGTTGAACAACAATATCTTTAGTAAAATGACAAGCCATTAAGCTCTTCTTTTTTAAAAAAAAATGTTTCTCATAAATTTTTTTACCTCACTCTCTGTCTCTTAGTGCCACTAATATAAAGTTACTTTAGTACTTTTCTTATTGAGATGCACTGTAGCCTACTTCAAGCAAGTGAGATAATGCTCTTCCAATGCAGTTTGCAAAAGCTAAAGCATTGCAAACTAATTGCAGTCAATCTATCCATTCCATAAATTAATCTATCAATTCCAGTCTAATCAAACTCATTCATTAGACTACAAAAATAAAAGATCGCTGCTTTCAGCTTTGTAATCCAGGCTTCAATGTATTCAAAACCTAAAACCACCAATGTCCCAAATCGATATTGGCTACCCAGCAATCTATCCCTCCCTTATTTTATGCTTATACACTAAGCGGTACATAGACCATAGAAAATCTGCTATCTTAACATCGTAGCCCTTCTCATTTCTCGAAGAATAAAATTGCCCGACAGTCAAAATTGAGGGTGCGTAAGGGTCGTGCTAGAAGTCGAGATTATTCATCATCGCAAGAAGTCACTTAAAATACTAAACCCTCAAAATTTCAGATCAACATCCCAAAATATGAATAATTAGAACGGCACTAGCTTTCTTTTCAAAAAAGAGAACTCAGTAGATCTGAAGAAACAGACAAAATCATCAGTCCATGGCGAATATAAACTGTAAAAAATGTACTTCTTGCAAAAGCTTGAGTGCTGAGAACTCGAAAGGAACCTAAACGAGCGAATCAAGTCAAAATCAAACCTTTGGAAGAGAGGACGAGGACAAAGAGGAGAACGAGGGCGATTGGAGGCGGTGAAAGAGAGGCCGAATCGGAAGACGGAAGTGAGAAGTCCGCCAGGAGAGATTAGAGATCTACCGCGACTAGTGTTGTTGGCGTCGGCCCCACTATCTACTCTGTTCTCTACCGTCGATAGAATAACGAACGATTGTTATGGGTTCTAGTGAGGCACCAGTGTTTAAGAGGATGAGGGAATCCTGAGCAAATCATCTGCCTCGTCCAAACACGGGACAGAAAAATTGCATTGGATTATATGTAGGTCCCAAGAAAAAAAGGAGGAACTCTTGAGTATTCCTCTGATAATTTTTTTATCGTATCGTATCATATATTATCAAGTAAAACAAATGGACCATAATAATAATGGATCATTATATTTAGAAAATAATACTGTAAAAATATAATACATAAAAATAAGAGAAAAATCAAATAGTAATTTGAAATATATAAAAAAATTAAGAATTAGTTACTAAAAAAATATTATGTCGGATGGATTAATATTAGTACACGATATATTGATCTATTATATAGACAAATAACAATATAGTTACTAAGAAAACATCCCTAATGAAAAAATCAAATAAAGCAAGAATTAATAACATAAACTTGAAATGAAATCACTTAGAAGGAAACTAATTTAATTGATTCTTTTATTACATTGTTCTGACTTAATATTCTTAACATCCACGTCAAATCAAGTCGGTTTATAGATCATATCGCTTGAGCTTGCAAAATAGATAAAACTCAAAAATACAAACCAACAATAAAATATATGAATGTTTTGCCTCATGATCAATCCAAATGAACTTCTATATCTCCTTCGGAAAATGAAGAGAATGTGAAAGATGCATGAAAAGATGAGTAGTGTAAGGATACGAGTTCAAATAGCATCTCTAGGAGAGGAAGAGCGAAGAGGTACAACAACAACAACAGGAAAGAAGCACAACAACGAATGTTGAAAAGACGCAAGACCATAACAATGATATAAAAGAAGGATCCAAGGATGGTGGCTTGCAAAAATGCAAGGACTAACTTAGAGTTAAAATTTGTGTAGCCTAATAACATGTGAAAAGAAATACTATATTAATGTATTAATATTAGTAGTCAACATATTGACCTATTACGTAGAGAAATAACAATGACTACCTAAGGAAATTATTTAAAATAACTAATCTAATTGATTTTCTTATTACATTATACTTACAATGACTACCTAAGAAAATTATTTAAAATAACTAATTTAATTGATTTTCTTATTACATTATTCTTACTTAATATTCTTAACAATTTAGGATCCAACCTATAAAAAAATTACATGTCAAAACCATACATCTCTATCCGCCTAATTCTCTTCTTCTTCTTCTTCCTTGCAATGACTTTTCCTCCTCTAGCAACCATGCTAGGGCAACGAGGAGAGGTGGTTGCAACAAGGTGATGGGTGCGAGTAGCATGAGAGATGTATCAAACATCGTGCATTCATGGAGAGAAGATAGATAGGAAAGATGCATGAGAGAAGATGATACCCTGATGCGTGGAGAAAAAATGTTCATAATAAGTTTCATATTGAACCTTCAATTTGGGCATCAATGAAACTAAGACTTTTTGGCAACATGAGATCCATCCAAATCTTAAAAGAGGTAACAAAATGAACTAGTCTGTTTATTGACCTTTGACATCGTACTCAAACTGCCAAGAAGTAAATCTTCAAACCAAGGCAATCACTTTAAAAAGACACTTATTCAAACATGAAAACACACAGAAGTCACCAAAGAGGCCACAGGATGAACTTCGTATTTGCACATAACCAAGGGAACAAAATTTTCATTGAAGAATAAGATCTCATAAAAAAAAAGTAGAGCAGAAAAGTTGTATATGAGATCTATATTACCTTTAAGATTCTTCTGATTTGACAATGAAGTTCTGACGGGTTATTGAATTCATCATTACTGGTGGGCCGGCAGTTCGAGGCCAAGCCTGAAACTTCTTGTATGTGGATTCCCACCATTTGTTGTCGGCCATTGTTTTCATAGTCGTTCTTGGTTTATAACAAGTGAAAGGTTAAATACAAATTTATTAAGATTATATGATGCGGTGTTATGGATTTCACAAAATTGACCTCCAAAAATCTTGTGATCTGGATTTCACAAAATTGACCTCCAAAAATCTTGTGATCGGAAACCAAATGGTCACATACAAATGCAATTGCAAAGGATGCAGCCACAGCTCCAATGATCTTGGTTGCAGTCATTTTTGAACTACTGCAATAATAAAAATATATCAAAAGATCTATTCAAGTCATTTTCACTGAAACTCCAAGTAAACATGAGAAGTAGATAAGGAAGAAAAAAATACCAATAGAGAATTATGAAGCTTTATATCACATATATTACAGACAGTTGATCATTTAGCACAAAAGATCATTTTTTAGACGGAAGAACATGCTACCTCTTTTGAGTGGATATCAAAAAATAGGAACTAGATTTTGTTCCACCAGTACTCTTGCATATTCAATGAGGTTTTTACTTAAGGTGCTCCAAAATTAACCTAAATTTACTCGAATCAATATAATAAACTAGTGGGATAACAAAATTAGAACGAGATCACGAAGACTCAACATCTACCCAACTAAAAATTACATGTTTAAATATAACACAATAACAACACCAAGATGACTATATTATGGTTGGATTATAATGAAGCTAAGATGTTACCAATGGCAAAGAGATTACTAGTTAAGAACATCCACATAAATTGGAATTGATTCAGAAACACTAATTATTATATTCCTTCCTATTCATATACAGTGTCTGCCAATAGTACTGTCCCTTGGTTCGATAACTTAGAATCAAGATTCTAATATTAGACTTGAAAATTTACATTGGATGAGTAACTGATAAAATGAGATGTGATAATTTCCACATCATTATGACAAAATAAAATTCGCCTATGAAAGTCCCCTGACTTTCCAACCTTTCTTTTGTCACATATACTTCACCAAAAGACAAGCATATATGTATATATGCCCGCAGTTCTTCCATTCAACTAATTGGTGAAGGCTGCATAATCTACTAGAAAAATGTCTTTTAACTAACAAGATATGGTAGCTAAAAATGGAATAACTCGCTATGACATAACAACAAACACTACGAATATATTATCACCATCCCACTATTTCACCATCATACAAATCAAAAGATGAATCTTTTTCTCTGGAAAATGTTCGAAAAATAAGAATCTAACTACAAAAGAAATTAACCAGAGCCAACTACTGAGAAAAGAAGAGAATTTTTTAACACAGATAGAGATCGAACCGAGGATGACGATAGTGGAAGAGGAGAGCCGAGAGCGACGAGCAAGGAAGCGATCAATGAATCAAAAATCAAATCTGCAAAAAGAAGAGAAGGGGGGAGAGAGATTGGATGCATTCATTGTTTACCCGTTTTTGTACCGCTAGGTTACAACTTTTCCTGTGGATGAATAGTGGTATAGAGACAAAATTTAAATTAGGAAAGTCAACCGAGGGGATGGGCTACTTATGTTGATCACATCGCTGCCTTCATATCCGAATAACTTATTTTAAACAACTTTTTATTTTTTTAAAAAAATCATTCCAACATAATTTTATTCAGAAAATATTATCTTAAAATAATTCCAAATAGGACGGTTCACGGGTCGGATTTGAAGAAAAAATCAACCCGACTCAATCAAGAAACAAACGGGTCGGATCGGGTCGGATTTGAAGATAATTTTTTTGAACCCGACCCAAATCGACCCGTCCAAAATCGGATTAGGTCGGGTCAAATAATCGGATACCCGTTTAAAAAAAAAATTGATAAATGAGAAGAGACAGGCTGCTCACCTCTCGGTAAGACGCGGCCACGTGGGCTGCGTTTTCGCCCGAGAAGAGTAGGCGGGAAGAGGCCGCCTCCTCTCGGGAAGACGCGGCCACGTGGGCCGCGTTATCACCCGAGAAGAGAAGCCGCCACCTCTCGGGAAGACGCGGCCACGTGGGCCACGTTTTCGCCCGAGAAGAGGCCGCCTCCTCTCGGGAAGACGTGGCCACGTGGGCCACATTTTCACTTGACAAGAGGAGGCGAGAAGAGGCCGCCTCCTCTCGAGAAGACGTGGTCATGTGGGCTGCATTTTCAACCGAGAAGAGGCAGGAAGACACAACCGAATTGATTTTTATTTTTTAAAATAAAATAAAATAATAAAATAATATAAATAATTTGGATAATCGGATCAAATATCAAATTATTAGGTTTTAAATATTAAAACCCATACCGATTATAATCAAGTTTTAAAATTTTGAAACCGACCCGATTAATTCAAGTCGGGTCAGTTTCTCAAGTTCATTAGGTCAAATTTGACCCATGAACAACCCTAATTCCAAAATTACATTTGTAATTAATAAAAAAAATTACATAATTACCATAATATTCTTAATATATTTAAGAGTTATATAGTATTTTCGTATGAATATACAAATGTACAATAATTATTGTTAAAAAAAACCAATCAAAATTATTCTATAAATTATATAAATAACTTAATATTATTTTTCTAAAATATGATTGAAGATATTTTTTAAGATATCATTTACAATATTTTATTTGAAAAATTAAATTTAATATTATTTAAAATTTATAAAATATTATTTGCTCGTGATTAAAAGAGCTAATTGTTCTAATTATTTTACATGAAAATTAAATTCAAGTAAAAGATAATTATAATCAAAATTAATGTTCTAATAAAACAAAAAAAATTGATTATTGTAATGCATTGCTAGTTTTAATCAACAATAGAAAACTTGATGGACGATCAAATTCGAAATAATAGATCAATAAAACTAATCAAAATGGAGCATAAAAGTCAGCAACTCCCATTAATAGGATCATCATAAAATCTACAATCTTTCACACAGATATATGGAACACTTCAACAGATCAAGAAAGCAATTTTGGTAGAACACTAAGAACAGCAAATAAGATCAATAGCAATCAAGCCAACTGCTTCTTCCTCGGTGAAGTTCTCCTTGGCATTCCATCAAGCACCTTCCTCTTCTTTCCCTCGGGGCTCCCCTTCTTGCCAACATCCGCAGCAACGGCGTCTTCCGGCCTCCGGCTCCGCGTCCTCGACGCCACGCCACGAGTACCCTCTCTAGGGCCCCCTAGCTGCTCCGCGGCGATCTTGTCAAACTCCTCCCCCAGCCTCCTCACCCGCTTCCTCTTCCTCTCCGCAGATCCATTCGGAGGGGGCGAGATAGTGGCCTTCCCTCCCTTCTCTGTCCCCGCCACGGCCTCCTCCTCGCTGTCAGACGAATCGAGGGTGGAAAGATTAGGAGGAGCATGGCCGGCGACTCTGGGCTTCGAGATAGCCGGCCTGGGAGCGGGAGCGGAGGCGGGAGAGGGGGTTTGGCGCTGCTTCTTCTCTTGCTGGGCGCGGAGCTTCTTTACGGAACCCTCAATGCGGCCCTGGAGGCGGTGGCGCTGGAAGCTGAGGCCGCCCATGCTCCAGTGCGCCTCGTTCGCCCAGGATAGGAGCGGATCCATTACGGGTGCCGGCGGATCCACTCTGCTGTCGTTGAGCTTCACATCGGTGTAGAACCGGGGCCGCGGAAGGCTGCTCCCGTAGAACTTTCCGGGACCCAGAGTCACCACCATCGCCGCCGCTTGAGAGAGAGAGAGAGAGAGAGGGTGAGGGTGGTGGACGACTGGAGGCCGTCTATTTCTTTATAGCGGACGCTTTCGAGAAGTGGCGGGAAGATTGGCGCCAGCGATGTTGGCGGGAGCGTGCGAAAAGATGGGAAAGAAAGGCGCGAGTTCATGGCGGGAAGGTAAGATTCAAATTTTTTTCCACGTGGACTAACAAGAGTCGTTGGATTGACAGATATAACGAGAAATCCACCTTCAATAAATTAAAATATTTAAAGATAATAAATAAATTATTATTATTATTATTATTATTATTGGTTTATTTTGGAAGGATAAAAAATAATGAAAATAAATTTGGAAAGAAGGAAATAGGAGTTAATACGAACCGTTCGCTTTTGATTCTTTTATTCATTTTTTAGGGAATAGTTTTATGAATAAATAATATGGATATATTTTATTTTATAATTTCTTTGCTTTTTCCCCATTGAGAAGATATGTCTAGAGATATTTTAAAATATTAAATAGTTATATTCGACTCTTTTATAGTATTTTTTTAATTATGTTCTTCAAGCCTCCTTTGGGTTGAAAAAAGAAATCATCCCATTAAAATCTCATATTTGAATTATTAGTTTCCTACTTAACTAAATAAATTATAGTTCCTAGAGATCTAAGGTTCAAATTCTAGTATGATCACTTATTATAATTTTTTTTAAAAAAAAAAAATTTAAATAAATTATACCAACAAAAATGGGATGTCAATTTTTTTCTTGAATTAATAAAAAAAATGATTGTGAATACCTAAACATCTAATAAGAATGAAATGTTATTGAAATATTATTTTTATTAATTTCAAATTTTATTATTATTATTATTATTATTATTATTATTATAATAAAAATAAAAAATCACAATAGGTGATGTAGCATATAACATGTTATCCTCAATTGTGCTACTCACAATTTCAAATTTTATGTAATATGTAATAATATATAATATATAATATTTAGTATTAGGTATAATATAATATAATATTTTTTTGCCCAACAAATAATAACATTATTTTATTGCAACTGTTGGATCTATAAATACAAAACCTATTAGTTAAAATAATATTTTTAACACTTAAAAAACAAATCATACTTTTGTATTCCTAGAGGAGTTTAGAATCGAGTATGACAAAGAAGAATAGAATAATAAACAAATTTATATATCTATTTAGTGCATGATTAAAATAAAATATGATTAATATAATATAAAATCAATAATATATCTAATGTATATCGAATTAAAAAAAAATTCAATATTTCATCATTTAATATCAAGTTCTATTATATATATATATAATAAATGAATTATATTCAATATTTCATCATTCCTCACATTTTAGCATGAATAAGAATATTATTAATAGTCCAAGCTTTATTTATGAGAAAATTGAGCCCCACCTCACAAAATTTCAGTAGTCAAAATAGAACCATCGTCAAAAGCAGAGTACCTTTTGTCTATTATAAAAGGTGTTGAAATCTATATAAGCATCCATTGTTTTAATATTTGATATATATATATACATGACAAAATTAAAATAAAATTATTCATGAAAAAAAAAGATAAGGAACTTAAGAGTGAGCATCGATCGATTTGATAAATTAATCAAATCGAATCGAATTGAAAATTGGAAATTTCAAAATATTTAATCGTTAACCGAACCAAAAAATCAACCAAACAAATTTGTTCGATTAATTTGATTTCAGTTCAATCAATAAATCGATTAATCAATTAATCGATTTTTTCGATTAAACAATAATTTTTGCTAATCTCCAAAAAGGAAGTGAGTGATAAAATGATGAAATTATTCGTAATTATAGAAATATTTAATAATTTAATAATTAATCAAGTGGAGGTTAATTAGCGATCGTCGTGTTTTTATTTTGATTACTTCGAATTTATTTGTGAAAACCTTACATTTTGTTAGGGATTTGAGGGAGCTGTCTTATTCATTTGGAGACATCACAATATTTATTTTTTGATTGCTATTTGGATTCACAAATATGATCATCCTTATGTTTTAAGCTTCATTCAGATTCTCTGGTAGAGGAGATTATCAGATTGATAGTCTGGTAGCTGGCTTTTATCTCCCTCTCCACCTATGGAGGGTTCTGAAAGTCATTGTTGCCAATATATTATGATTTATTTGGCTTTTATGCAATTGTGTTTTGCATGATGATCGAAGTCCATCTATTATGAATGTGGGGATTTAAATTTTGACTTTCTCTTCTCAATATCATGACAGGTCTACTATTGAGATTACTATACATACTACAATTAACATTTCTTGTTTGTCTCTACCTCCCTCAAATTGACTCAAAGTTAATCGTGATGTCCTGCCTTGGAATCTCATGGCGGTGCAGGTTTTATCGTCCGCAATACTGCAACAATAGAGGGGAGTGTTTCTATGCTTCTTCTTTCCATTCTGTCTCAACTTTTGTAGAAGTTGTTATTCTTTCAAACACTCTATCTTTTACTGCGTCAAAAAATATGGACTATATTAACTTTGAGACATATTGCAATGTTTTGGTGATAACATTTGCTCCTCTTAGAAGATTCATAACATATTTATTAATATTCAACATCATATTGTGAATTTTGCTCACGTAGTTGTTGTTTTGATTTCCCGAAAAGTAAATCAAACTGTCCATTGAACAACAAATCGTGTGAGGGCTCGATGTGAGTTAAATATTTGGGGCTCTGTTCGACCTGAACTGGAGAATATTTTGGCCATTGATTATATAAACTCGAGCCTTAACAGTCTGGTTATCTAATATATATTTTTTCCCATGCAAAAAAAGAGATAGTTGTCTTGTTTGTTAAACAATGAAATTGTAGGGACTTGAGATAGTGGTCTTATTTGCTAACCGCAGGCAGTCTGTTTTGCCTCTCCTTATCTCGAACGAGTAGTATGTCTTCATAAAAGGTAGGAGCATTCATGACAACATCTTAATTGTTTAGGAGGCCGCTCACACAATGTTCAATTCCAAAGGAAAAAAACTTCTTATCATGGTAAAACTCGACCCGAATAAAGCTTTCGACAAGCTGTCGTGGAAGGCCATCATTTCCACACTCTGGCCCTACAATTTTCATGAACAATTCGTCTGTTGGATCCAAACGTATCTTTCCACAACCACTTTTGCATGTCAAGTTAACAACCAACTATCCTCATTCTTCACTTCCATGCGGGGAATTCGCTAGGGAGACCCCATCTCCCCTTACCTCTATGTTTTGGCGGCCCAGATCTTGACCAACTTGATCAACCTGGCCGTCACTCAAAAAGAGTTAACCCCTTTCCGTTTCAAAAACTCAGCCACCTTATGTTTGCCGATGACATTATGTTTATGTTCCACACAAACAAAAAAAGCCTAGCCTCTATTAAAAAAACTCTTGAGCTTTACTCTCGGCTTACATTAGATAGATAGCAAAAGACTCTATTCAAAACGTATTCTTTCCTCGTAATACTACGAGGATTGTGATAAGAAGAATTAGCTCGTCGCTTCAAATGAAAGTCAAAATATTTCCGTTTAAATACCTTGGTAAATTAATTGCCCCTAGGAGGATGCTTGCTAGCTCCTCTAATTCCATTATTGATCATATCCAAACTGTGATCTTAGAAAACTCTACCTATCTATCACGGGCTGGTAGAGTGGTTTTGATCAACTCGATTTTGCACTCCATCCCACTTCATTCCATGTCTTTTAAATGGTACTCCCAAAACTGCATTAATAGAATTGAACAAATCACGCGTAATTTCTTTTGGTCCAACAAACATGATAAAAAAGGCTATTCATCATCTTAGTTGGGATGTGGTTACCTTGCCTAAATAATTTGGTGGGCTCAGTCTTCATGCCCTAGGCAACACTTGCCTTGCACTCCAAGCTAAGAGGATGCAAAACTATCTAAACAGGGCCCCAACTACTTGGTCTAATATTGTCTCCGCCAAGTACAATGACCTAAGAATGCCTTCAAATTTAAACTCCTAAGTGTTCATGGAGCTAGCACCTCTTTAGGGAGGCTTTCAAAACTTTAAGCCCTACCTTCCTTAAGCTTGTCAACTCGGGCTCCAATACTTCTATTATGCTTGACAACTAGCTCTTCGAAACCCCTTTAGGCTTAAAACTTACTTTTATGAACATTAATTTATTTGATAATAATGACTGTATTGACATGCTCATTAATAATCAAACATTGAACTCTCATATTTGCATTAATGCTTTCAAACTTAATTGTGTTGTGGGAATCCATCAATCGATTGAATTTGCCTATGATACCTGATGAGAATATATATATTTGGAAAAATGTGTTAGCCCGGGATAGTGTTGCCGCCAAATCAGCTAACTCGTTTATAAGCTATCATGTTTCTGACCTTAACCCTATTAATCATCTTTGGATTTTTTTTTGGAAAATCTGCACTGCTCATAAGGTGCGCACTTTTTATTGGAAACTTCTTAACATAAAGCTTTCTACCCCTTCGCACCTCCTTTACCTTTGACTGCACACCTCCAACTCTCGCCCATTCTACCGCACTTCCCTTAAAACCTTTGACCATTTGTTCTTTGACTGTCCTTTTGCTTCACATCTTTGGAGTCTATTTCACTAAAACATGGTAATGACTTCGCCCCTAGAGCCTCATAGGGGCAAGGAGATTGACTATCCCTCAGCCCCTCCCCCACTTCCGATTGGTTTGTTGCCTTAGTCACCAACACATGCTGGTTCATTTGATTCTTCCGAAATGAGTTGCTGTTCCAAGCTAGGCAGCCTACTCACCCCCGGTTTGGTGATCTGCATTCTTGCATTCTCCCAAAACTATTTCGAACAGATACTACATGAGGGCAATATCATTCACTCCCCTCGACTGATAAAATTGATTCCCCCAACACACGATACCCTTAAGATAAATTGTGATGCGTCTTTTCTGAATTTTGCAGGAGGGATTGGTTTTGTTCTTCGGGATAATGCTGACAGCTGTCTCTCAGCCATTAGCTCCTTCATTGAAGGCAACTCCTCTCTCATCCGTGAAGCAAGCGTTGTCCATGATGTGCTTCGATTTGCCATAGTGCGAGGCCTCCCGCATTTTGTCATCGAATCCGACTCCAAGACGTTGATAAATGTAATTAATAGGACTTTAAAACCTCCTTGGTCCATTTCGGCTCTAGTGGCCGACATCTTTTTGCTTAGTTCAAGTTGTAACATTGAGGGCTTCTCTTTTTATTTTCGAGAAGTAAATAAAGTTGCGCATTGGACAGCAAATCGCGCGAGATTCTGAAAGGATGAACGGATTTGGTCCTTCGTCCATCCTGCTGAGTTGGAGCGTAGTTTGTACGATCTATTTTCTGGTAAAAAAAAAAACTAAAGATTTCTTATAGGAGTTTAACCTGTCTTAAAAATACCACGCAGTAGCGCAAGACCCGCTTGAACCACTGAACGTGAAAAGTTCCTCTAGTGTTTTCTGGGACCCATCTCTGCATCCAATGGAGAACGTGGTTTTCCTGTCGTGTGTTAGAATGAGGCAGGCGATTGTTGTAAGATTCTCGCGTCCTCCTTAAAACACCGGCGGTGCCCTGGTACTTGGCAGAAACACGACATCCGTCCATTATTTAATCGACGGCAGATACAAAAGTAGATCATGGGGCCGACGCCAACTGCACAAGGAGTCGCAATAGATCTCTTTCCAGTTTTCCTCGGCCTTCTTCCCGTCTTCCGATTCGGCCTTCCTTTCACCGGTTCCGATCGCCCTCGTCCTCCGAGTTCGAAAGGTTCGATTTTGACTTGATTCCCTCGTTAGATTCCTTGGAAGTTCTCAGCTCTCGAGCTTGTGCAAAAGTACCGTTCTTTCCAGAGTTTATATGCGCCATGGATATGGTTTGCTTTCATTTGTTTTGAATTGCTATTTCTGGATTTGCTAATTTGATCGCGCTGGTGATTTTTTATAGCCTCAACGATTATGTTTTGTACTGTATGCGGCTGGGGGAAATTGTTGCTGATTATTTGGGGGATCGTGATATCGGCGTGTTCTTGGTGTTCATCTGAGTTTCCCGATGATTTTGACTAGATATTAGGGTTTTGATCCAAATTTGAGTTATTCATTGTCGTTTGACTTTTGGGTTTTGATTTCTTTGCGGATCCGATCCTGATTGTAGTTGTGAGGATTTGGATCTGCTTCTCAGTGGATGTGATTTGTTAATCTGCTCGGCAAATACAATAAAGTTCAGACCTTGATTTCTTTATGATTCATTAGTTATCCAACTAGGATGTCACCCTTTCCTGTTCCTGCTTAGTAACTTAGTTCAGTCTCTCTTTCTTTCTTTCTTCTAACTGTTTTATTTGAGTGAAGCAATTTGGGCAGTCTCACTAAGTAATTTAGCGGCCATTGTTCCCCGCAGCTAGCACCTAAGTTAAGTTCTTATGTCATTACATATTCTCCCTTGCATTCATGATTGCAATTTATCTGAACAATTGGACCTTCAGGTGCCCCAGAGTTCATTTTATTGAATAATAAACCATTTATAGCTGTTCTCTGCTAGTTATTATGGAGGTGGTACAAGTGTACGATGGTATTGACATTCGACAAGGACATTCAGATTTCAGAATAAGTTTTTTGCATCATGTAGTTATTGATTATACAAAGTTAATTAACACTAATTTTGAACTTTAATGGAGTTAGTTATCAAACACAAGGTTTGGATTAAGTGGAAGTCATACTGAGTCTACAAAATGCAATTTTCTGCAATATTTGTAAAATAATGTTATAGACAAATAGGCGGATGAGAAATTAACACAACAAATAATATTCACTCCAATTTGGATCTACTACACAGTAAAGGGAAACACCAGAAGTATGATCGCTTTTTTTGATACCATCAACTCATGTCCTAGATATTTCATTATTATATTTTCTATATTTTGACCATGGTGTTTCCCTCTACCTTCACTGATATACCTAAGGCAAGTGTATATGGCAGTTGATTATAACAAAAGTCTAATAATTGATATACCATATATTTAGTCGTATTTGATATCTTATCAGCATACAAAAAATCAACTGAAAATTGCATTATCTAGTAATATCATCAGATATCAAGTATGGTTTAAAATCTCGGTACCGGTATCGGTTTCGGTCACCGGCCGGTACCGGTATATACCGGTACCGTACCGACACACGGTACGGTACGGTATGAAAATGCATACCGGCCGTTTTTTTTTTCGTGACATACCGCCCGGTAAATCTGACGCTGATCATCTGTTATCTATGTAATCCTGAAAGATTGTGTAGCCTTATTTTACTTCTAACAGTGGCTCAGCAATCCTTTAAGAGTCTTTTTAGTAGCGAACCAGCTTTGAAGGAATTACCAAGGAAGGTGGAGATCAAATGCATCTTTTCAAGAAGAATAATACTAATTCAATTTATTGTATTTCAAAGCTCTAGCATTTGGATTAAAATTGAATGTATATCACCATTTCCCTTAGCGCTAGATATGGTTTCTTGAGAAGTTTTATAATCAGCAGAATGCATAGAAGAATTCAATGCCAATCTATGTTCCATAATTGTGTTCGACAAGATACTTGCTCTTAACTCGTTCATGATCATTTCCATTGTCCATGACATGTTGCTTTTGGTTGCAGGCAGATCCAAATCAGTTGAAGAAAGATTCAGGTAAAGATGCAACCTATGAGGAAAGAGCAAGCAAATTACCCAGGAAGGCCGATTTCACCCTTTATGGCACCTCCACAATCATCAGCAGCTCTCAGATCTTCAGGTCCTGCTGTTGGTGTGGAATCATCTGGTGCTTCTCAACCTACTACCCCATTTTTATCTTCAGGCCCTGTAAGTGGCTTGGGGGCAGCAGGTGCTCCACAAACTTCATCTCCATTCTTATCTTCCAGGCCTGTAATTGGTACTCAACCTAATAGCTTCGGATCACAACCTTCTATTAGGTTTAGTGGCCCATCTGGTACTCCTATTCCATCTTACTCACCACAGGATTCCAGCACCTATCAGCAATCACAACCCCCAAGATTTCCTCCAGCTGCTCAACCTTTAACTGCCTCATCATCTTTTCCTCCTATTACATCAGCTCCTGGACCTTTTCGCCCTCAATTGCAAACACCAGTGGTGCCAATGGGTCCCCCACCACAAAATACACACCAGTTCACACCAAGAGGGGCTATTCCCCAACCATCAGATTCATCACCTATACCACCTCAACCACCTTTACCTGCACATTTAAATGCGCCACCGAGAGCTAATATACCCCCATTTCAACCAGATTCACAGTTTCATGTTTCTAGACAAGCATCACAGCCACCAGGAGGGGCTTTTCCAGCTGCCCATTTTTCTCTTGCAAATGCTTCTCCTTATCAGGCTCACCAAGGTATTGCACCACCACCAGCACCTCCAACTGGAGGTCCTCTAGGTTTTAATTCTAGGAAACAAGAACAGTATCCCATGGCAGGACCACCAATTGGAGGTATTCAAGGTCTGGTTGAAGAGTTTCAATCACTATCTATCGGATCTACACCTGGAACTCTCAATCCTGGGGTTGACACCATGTTACTGCCAAGACCATTTAGTGGTGATGAAGAGCCAAAAAATAGCCATGAGATGTTCCCTTTGAACTGCCACCCAAGATTCTTGCGCCTGACAACTCATGCAATACCAAATTCTCAGTCATTGCTTTCTAGGTGGCATTTACCTCTTGGAGCTGTGGTTCATCCTCTAGCAGAACCTCCTGATGGGGTAAAATTTATGTGTTTCTTTTTATGGGTTGGCCGGTGGATAGTATCATCGTAGGCACCTATTGTTATCCATCATCCATGTGAACATATCGTTAATTGTTGTTGTTCAGGAAGAAGTACCAATTGTCAGTTTTGGACCAGCAGGAATCATTCGCTGCCGAAGATGCAGAACATATATAAATCCGTATGTTACGTTCACTGATGCTGGAAAGAAGTGGAGGTGCAACCTTTGTTCTTTGCTTAATGATGGTATGTTAAATTTGGACCATTGTTTCTGTTTCATATTGTGTAGTCATGCATTTATGCGAAATTTTCTCCAGAGTGAATATTGATTCTCAGTTGCAAGTCTATACTTCTATTTGATACATGATGCAATAGGCATCAGTTATCATTGCCATATGTTGAACTTGATATGCAATTACCACACTACCATGGTACCACCTAATGTAAAGCAAGTTGTCCAGTAAATGTGATTCATCACCTATATGAGTTTTGTAATATATAGGACATGATATAAATGGTTGGGAGTTATATATTGCACTTATTGTCAGCTTAAAAATCTATTGCAGAATTTTAATTTTAACAGTTGTCAATTTAGTGTGGAAGTATATCGAAGCTTATCTATTTCTTGTAGTGGAGATAATGGCTATGTGTCTTAAATAACTGATTCATCCCTAAAAGAAGTGATCCCAGTTCATGAGGCTTCTGCAAGTGCAGGGTCTCCTGAGGGTCATTAACCCTTTAGAGGTTCAAAGTTATAGGTGCTGTTTGGTTAGCGAAAATTATTTTCTGGTTTGGTTTCAATGAAACTGAAAACTTGGTTTCGAAAACTTGGTTTTGGTTTCTAATTTTCAGTTTTCTGAAAACGCGTTTGGTTAATAAAAACAACATCAGTTTTAGTTAGTTGAAACCAGTAAATATTTATTTGATTATAAAAAATAATATTAATTTTCTTTGAATATTTTTAGTAGTAATTAAATGTTTAGTTAGTTTACAAAATTAAATATTTGTTAATATGGTTACAAAATATTTAAATGATTTAATTAATTAAGTTATTGATAATTTAAGATTTTTTTGTTCAATTAGATATAAAAATTAATTAATAGTTATTATAATTTTTTTTTTTAAAAAATAAGTCCAATGATCTAAAATTAGGTTTGATTAAATTATAAATAGACCAACTTTAAGAAAATTGAGTTATTTAAAATTTGGGTTTGAGTCAATTAGATATAAATTGGTTTAATTATTTTATAAATTTAAGATAAAAGTTTGAGTTAAAAATGATGATTTTTATTTTTATTTTTTAAAATTCGATATAGTTTGATTTATTTTTAAATTAATTAATTTTATAAAAAAATATTTATAATTACAAAATTGTTACAGCATTTTGATAACGAAACCGACAGTCTCGAAACCACAGAAAACAACATTCTGTTGTTTTCATTTTTATTAAGAAAACTGGTTTCGTTTTCATTCTGGTTTCGATTCAGTTTCACGAAAACACTAAACCAAACACGTTTTCGTAAGCAGTTTTGGTTTCAGTGAAACTGAAACCATGAAAACAGACTTGGTTTCGCTAATCAAACAGGCCCATAAGGTCCATTGAGAACAAGTGTTCGTTTATGACTTATGTTATTTTGACTTCAATTAGTCTGATTTTTGGTTTATAGGACAGTCGTCAGTATCGCTATCTAGCTCAGGTGTCTCCAACAATCAGTTATTACTTCTGATCCCCCCCCCCCAGCTTCTAATAGGTCAAGTTGATACTTGATAGTAATGCAAATTAGTATCCTATCTTCTTATTAGCTGCCATGCATGACCATAATATGACTACATTAACTCGATAATTTAACAAACTTCATGCACATCGAAAGACCTGTAAAATATGCAAATCTATGTCTAATTATTTGTTTGCAAATTGGACCATGTAGATGTGAGACACTAGATGTGTGAAAAAATAACTGTTCAATGTGGTAAATATTTAGGCATCTCGTGCTGTAAAAGAAAGGAGCAAATGCAGTTGTATGTGTCCAACTAATATGCAAATAAATTCAGGTGTGCTATGATTGTGCACGTACAAGGATCTAAAGGGTTACTCTAGATAAAAGAAGAGACTATTGGAGATTAATAGATATGCAAAACAATGAAAATGCTTGTGGTCCAGGATCTCACCATTCTTTATCTGAGGAAATGATAGAATGTGCAAATTAAAGATGATCCACTGTCAGTCAATAAGGATGTGATATAAAACCAATAAAAGTCAAAATATCAGGAGTACATCTGAAATAATGATAAAAATAATTATAGAGATGAAGAAACAGATACTATCTGGTGAGGTTAGAAGGAAAAAATATCAGCAGAGATAAGCATTGCAAGAAACTCTGGGAGCTAGAAAATTTTTCTTTGTCAAATATTAGGGATTTGAGTTTCTCCTTGAACCTTCCTAACTAAACCTTAACACATTAGGAAAACACAAACTGACTACTTATTGGCTTTCCCACTGTTCAACTTTGCTAAGAGCTGCATCTATAGTTAAACTAAGAGTAACAAAACCATTTATAATGTTTTTTAATAAATTTTTACATAAGATTCATGTATCTGCAATCATAATAAATTCCTATTCTCTAATAGATACACCTTTAGGTACATATCTGCAATCATAATAAATCCTATCCTCTAGTTGGCACATTTTTAGGTACATGCCCATAAGATCTTAATTGGTCCCTTTTATTTGGTTTTATTTTTGGATCTATCACCTGATTGCTCACAAATGTAAAAACTTACTGTTCTATCTTTTCTAGTAATTTTTGTGCATCCATCTCAATATTTTCACATATTTATGGAGATTGCTATGATTTTGGTACAGAATACTTGTAAAACATTTTGCAAAATCTAATTATGATCTATAGACTATAGAGTACTATTTAAGTTCAATTTCTAGATTGGTAATGTTGCAAAAATCTGTGGGAAAAATAGTTGGTAGATCCAAGGATGAGCTATATGGCTCTTCTACTATGTGTTTTTTGTTGCAAGGTTTATGATGACACAGCTACTTTGTGGATAATAAGTGACAAGGTTTAAGGTTTATTACTTGCATGATTCAAACAGTCTAAACATTTTTAAAAATATTCGTTCCTCGTATATTGTGATTTTTCCAGTTGTTACATAGAAAACAGGTCCATCATGTAGATTGTATCACTGTGTGTGTAATTGTTCAATAAAATCTCATCGGTAAGCAGATTCATCATGAATTGCTTCTATCAGAATTATGATATGAGGTACCAGCCATACATATACCAGATTTATGCATTTAGGGTTTAGTTGGAGTCCTTTTGTGGATTTGCTTATCATATTCCCAAATATTTGCTGCTGGGATATTTCCTTATGCACAAACATTTTTGCCATTCAGTGCCTGTAGAGTACTTTTGTGCCCTGGATGCTAGTGGCAGAAGATATGACTTTGACCAAAGACCTGAGCTATCCAAGGGTAGTGTAGAATTTGTTGCTTCAACAGAATACATGGTTCGGCCACCAATGCCACCTCTCTATTTTTTTCTAATCGATGTATCTGTACCTGCAGTTCGTTCTGGTTTACTCGAGGTAATTGCTCCATTTATCGGAAGTTCTTCCAGTTTGTTCAATTTCATGAGCAATTTTTAATCATTAATTGATTTTTATCAACTCTTGGAGTTCAACTTCACTTTCAGATTTCTTGCAGATTGTTGCAAAGACCATCAAATCCACTCTCGATAATTTACCTGGTTCTCCTAGGACACAAATAGGCTTTATAACTTTTGACAGCACATTGCATTTCCACAACTTGAAGGCAAGTGATGTAGCTTTTTGAAAGTTATGTAACATCTGTACTCTTTAAATAAGAATATCTGATGCTGTTGCCGATGATTTCTGAATGCTTTTAATTTCCCTCAACATATAATTTACAGATTTTGGGTAATCAACCTTGTCATTAATTTTTTTTTTGCTTTTGCCAGTCTTCTTTGACACAGCCTCAAATGTTGGTGGTAGTTGATTTGGATGATATCTTTTTGCCACTTCCTGATGACCTTCTCGTCAACTTATCTGATTCTAGGCATGTTGTGGATGCATTTCTAGATAGCTTGCCGGTGATGTTCCAGGGCACTGCCAATGTAGAATCTGCTATGGGACCCGCCATTAAAGCAGCATTTATGGTTATGGTACGATGTTCGTGACCTCGATTGTTTTTCATTCTTATCTGCTACTGTGAGGACTGAGGACCATGGTTTATGCTTTTCATTACTTGTTTATGCTTTACGTCACCGTGACAGAGTCAACTTGGAGGAAAGTTACTCATATTTCAGAGTTCACTACCTTCTCTTGGTGTTGGCCGCCTAAGACTTCGTGGAGATGATCTTCGTGTTTATGGAACCGATAAAGAGCATATGCTAAGATTACCTGAAGATCCATTTTATAAGCAGATGGCTGCTGAGTTTACAAAGAACCAGTGTGCGGTGGACATATATGCTTTTAGTGAGAAGTACTCTGATATTGCTTCTTTAGGTGACAATACTCAAAAGTTATTTGTCCAGAATATGTATCACAGTTGGCATTTCATTTTCTTTACAGGTTAGTCTTGCTTTTGCAGGAACACTAGCCAAGTATACTGGTGGCCAGGTATATCATTATCCATCTTTTCAGGCTTCTTTTCACCGAGAGAAACTTAGCTATGAGTTGGCTAGGAACCTCACAAGGGTGACTGCTTGGGAATCTGTGATGCGCATACGATGTGGGAAAGGTAATTACTAATTAGTACAATGCATATACTTACTATTGCTATTTTTGCCTAGTTTCTTCTTTGAACCAAGTATCTATTTTTCTGATAAATTCCAGTTTTCTATCTTAGGGATCCGTTTTTCAACATTCCATGGGCACTTTATGCTAAGGTCAACTGATTTATTAGCCCTTCCTGCTGTGGATTGTGACAAAGCCTTTGCTATGCAATTATCGTTGGAAGAAACCCTGTTGACATCTCAGATTGTATACTTTCAAGTTGCATTGTTGTATCCTTCCTTTCTTTCTGTATCAAGAATGGTCTTAAATCTATGGTTACTTTTACTTTCCTCCTTTATTAACTACTTTAAATACAAATTAGTTACAACCAGACAAAGTAGGTGGGTTGAAAAGAATGCACATTGCCTCAGTGCACATAAGTTAGAAATAGACAAATTAGATGAAATTATATTGTGTCCAAGGTTTAAAATCTCATACCGATACCGGTACTGATATCAGTAAATGGTTGGTACCTATCTGTACATATGGGTATGATACACTCGGTACAGTCCAATACACATTGCGCTGAAACACACTGAATTGGTACTTCTCTTTTCTTACTTTTTTCATTTTACACTCCAAACCCATAGTTTAAAATGACCAATTCATTAAAATAATTAAGAAACATACATAATGCAATAAAAAAGCATGGAAACATCTCAAATTAAAGTACAATACTTGAAGTTAGAATGAAAAATACAAATTTAAACATAAAATCTGAGTGGTGTCCATCGAAGAAGGTAGCCATCATTTCTAGGGGTGCAAGACGACTGAGGTCGATGTCATAGGTTTCCAAAGCCCACATTAGAAATTTGTTACATGTTATGGTGTTTTGGTATGTGGAATACTACATTGACATTAGAATGAAAAATACATATTTAAACCTAAAAAGCTGAAGAGTGGCTTTCATCAAATGACTAGTTAGTTGATTTGCTCATGAACTCATTTAGAGGCCCTAGAGTTGAATACACTGGGGTTGCATGATACTTTTTTCCCCCCAGCTTGAGGGGGAGTGTTAGAGGACCTACTTGTAATATTATAGAACCAACTTATTAATATTGTATCTCCTAGGGACCTATGTGTATGAGTGTATCTATGTATTATTTTCACTTATTATATAATTCTTGGTAGATCGGGACTAATAAGACAACTATTCCCCAACATTCTCTTCTCAGAGTGAATAAGCAGTTTTTAACTAAGAAAAAAGATACACTTGAAAAAGGTTTACATGCATTCTTTGTAGATAATACCTCATCTAAGAGCAACAAAGTGAGGTGAGTAGCCATTTCTATTTACTAAATATTTATTTTGAATGGAAACATCATTGATTCATTTATAGTGGTAGGAAATTTATCTTCGTCGTGCTTGTGTTTGTCACCATCCATTAGTTTCATGTTGAAATTATGTTTCTGAAATTCATAAAACTGTTATCACTCACCAAACTTTAAGGAATGATCAAGTGTCAGATATCCTATGATGAAATGTGCTTGTTTAAAAATTACTAAAAGTATTGCTAGCTGATTTATACCAGTTTTTAATGTCTATGGAAATGAAGCTTCTAGGTTGTAACTTTTTATTATTATGCTAGAAATTTTTTATTCTTTTTAATCAAGCCTTAATCTTATAAGGCTCTTAGTTGGTTTTTTTCTTGATCAAAGTTCGCAAAATTAATTGTCATTTGGAACCAGTGTGGCAGAAATCATATATTTCCTTAGCTGTTAAAGATATACTTCCTCGTCAGGTGAAAGACGCATTAGAGTCCATACAGCAGCTGCACCAGTTGTGGCTGACCTCGGTGAGATGTACCGTCAAGCAGATACTGGGACCATTATCTCTTTGATGGGTAGGCTTGGTGAGTAAAAACATTTTATTTGGATTTTCGGAAAATGGATAATAAAAATAAGGCGATTTTCATTTTAAGTTCTTATGCTCCAAACCTGCAGCAATTGAAAATTCACTGTCAATGAAGCTTGAGGATGCTAGACAGTCAATGCAGTTGAAGCTTGTGAAAAGCCTCAAGGAATACCGAAATCTCTATGTTGTCCAACATCGGTTGGCTGGGAGACTGATATATCCAGAATCTTTGAAGTACTTGCCGTTGTATGTATTGTGTCTCTGTAGGTGTGCAGCTCTTCGTGGAGGGTATGCTGATGTTACTCTAGATGATCGCTGTGCGGCTGGTTACAGTTTGATGATACTACCTATAGGCAGAATGCTTAAGCTTCTCCATCCAAGCTTATTTAGGATAGATGAGAACCTCCTGAAGGTATTTCCATCTCATTATTATTCTTTTTCTTGCATGATCAATTATGCTCCCTTTCAATAGATTCTGGACTGAACTTCCTGTAACATGTAAATACTATCAGTATTTGATATCTCAAATATAAAAGTTGAATGTTTACTACTTTCTCCTTATATTGATATTTTCTTTTTTTAAACATTGAAATGTTAAAAAAGATTTAATATACTGTCATGATGCTCCCCATTTCGCGCAACCATATAGAGTTGTTTCATCAATAATGTTTCAGTCAAAAGATTGAGAAGAACCAAACTTCCAAATCCAATACCAAGCCCGTTTTCTAAATTGGAGATTGGTCAGCCTTTTATTTGAAATGTGATTTTTGACATTATTCTATTTTCTCGTTGCAGGACCAAAAAGCGGTTCATGAGCCACTGAAGCAGCTACCACTGACTGTCCAAAGTTTAGATCCTAAAGGCGCTTACATCTTGGATGATGGATTCAATTTCATCATTTGGTTTGGCAGGATGCTTTCTACTGATTTAATCAATAATATGATCGGAGCTGACTCAGCCAACTTCCCTGATCTTTCTCGGGTACATTTCTTCCCTTCTCTGAGACTTCGATTGTGTTGCTTATAAAAAGCAGATAATGGTATTTTGGTAGACAATATACACATCTATAATGAGAATGCTTATTCAATTATGCTACTGTGAAGTATGAGCAATGATTTGATTAAACCAGTTCCGTCGATTCACTGTAGCTTATGAGCTTGAAACACTGAGGATTACTAAAGTCTTGAAACTATTATTTTTGAGCTCCAAACAAAATACATGAGATCTTATTAAAAAATGGTTTCTAACTTCCTGCTAATTGCTGTATATTGTATTACAGACCTAGAGTTTAGCATTTCAAATGTGGCTGCAAACTTACAATAATTCCCCATAAGATAGGTTTTAAGTAGGTATTATTGTTTTTTACAAAATTATTTGCCTAGATAATAGAAGGAAAATAAGGTTCATGTTGGACCATCAGAGGCTGACTTTTGTGAGCTTCATTGCTTCTGACAAGTGATACACGTACTGAGTTTCTTAACAGAATAACTGAGACCCTTGTGGCTTGTGCCTTTTCTTTATCGGGGTTGTATAAACAGATGGAAACTTAGTTGTATCTTGTGATTTGGTCAAGTAGATGCTGAAATTGATGTTCTATGATTTAGTGAGGTCCTTCAGGAAGAGTTTTGATTTCAGCTGTTTGGCCATTTGAGCAGTTTCCCTGTTTCATCCACCTAGATATACTTTAGTGGGGTATCCGCCGACTCGAGTTAGAATGTACTCTCTTCTATAGGATTTTTGTAGTGATGATTGGGCCTTGGCTCGAGTTGCAAACTTTTTACCAATTACTTTCTCAGTTCAGAAATGCAAGCCTGAAACCTAATACTTGCCAACCATCAACCATTTATATAGTCTTGTTCTCTACTTGCCAACCTTCTCAACACCAACCTCTCCTGTCAGGGTTGCAAGTTGGTTAATTTATTGCTGCATTCTGTTTGTTTGACAGTGTTCATGTATTTGCAGATTGTAATGACTCAACACGACAATGACATCTCCAAAAGACTGATGAAGATATTGCAAGAATTGAGGGAGAGGGATCCTTCATCATATCAGTCATGCCGTATGGTAAGGCAGGGTGAGCAACCAAGAGAAGGCTTCTTGTTTCTTGCCAATCTCGTCGAGGACCAGAATGCTGGATACAGTGGCTATGTTGATTGGGTTGTACAAATATTCAGGCAATCACAAGGCTCATGAAGAGGGTATAAATAGTAGACACCCCCCTTTTTTTGTTCTTCTTGCCTCGATCATCTTTGTTTTAGCAGGCACCAATTTTCGCATAAATGACTTTTTGCCCTCAGTCTCATGATATTTGGGTTCGAGTTCCTTTTTCCTGATGTTTCATTTCTTCCTTTTCAAAAATCACTTATTTCTGTACGTTTTCAAAATCTTTTTTCCTTTTTTGTTCCTAATTGAATCATCTTTTGTAGCTCCGAACTAAATGCCAGACTTGTGTAGTATTTCTGTGAATTATCCAATAGTGTTTGAACTGTAGGTAATGCGCTAAAGTTGTGAACGAGATGTTGGATGAGGAGTCAAAGAAAATAACAAATTCTTCATTTTCTTTCTCTCCGATGAAATCTTATCTTTTCTTGTATAACAAATTATGCATTTGCTTTATAATATTGTGATTATTCTTCTGGACGTTTGCTTACTGGTATTCTACATGAATTAGTCGGTAGCTTCAGGAAAATAGACATATAGAATAGGTTTAATTTGAATTTAATCCCATACTATTTGATGAGAGTTTCAATATGATTTTTTAAAGTCATGTCAATGGTTTATAATTGAAAAATGGAGAAATTGTCAACTCCATCTGCGATAGGTAAAAGAAGAGAAATTATTTTGATGTTGGGCAAATAAGTTGTATATGAATAATCTATATTTGAAAAAAAAGTCATTTCTTTCTTAAAAACGTGGAACTCAATTGCATTTTATGGTGTGCAGTTTAGATTGAAATCCAATTTAAAATTTTGAAAATTACGTGGGGATTAAATTAGAACTAATCATGGGGAGACTAAATTAGGATTAATACCGGATCATTTTAGCAACTCTCTTGCTTTGAGCAAATGAATAGCGGTGTTTGGTAGTATGCAAATTTAATATCTTATATTTGATTAATTATTGCATTTTATTATTGTAGTCAAGGTCCAAATGTTATAAAATGATTTGCAATAAAATTTTGCATGTAAAAAATATAGGCTGAAAAAATTTAATCTCTTGTCAATTGTTTTTTTATGCCAATCAAACACTTATAAACTCAAATCGTTAATATACTTCTAGTTAACCGAATAATAAAATATATCTATAATTTATAAAATAGAAATTTGACTTGCGAATAACCAAATGTTTTTATATAATATGGACTGAATTAACACTTTAAACCTTAGACCTGATGGGATCATGCTTGATTACGCCGATACTCATGATTAAACTCAAGCCAAGTTAACTGTAGACCTAGCTTAAGGACTCCACTCGGTCGTACAAGGGACACTTATATTTTTCATTAATTATTAGAAATTCGTCAGTAATGAGCTCAATATTTTTGGAATAAATTTGACTCATTCCGAGCATATCTTCGTGAGATTCAAGGAGACATCGTCGCCTCAAAAAATCCCTAATATGCACTATAAACAAACACGACACAAATCAAGTATACTCTCGATTCCAATTTGATATCCCACCATATGAGATTCTTTTGTACTTGAGCGTCGAAGTATCTTTGCAAGTTTCTCCACCAGAGTAGCGCCGGATTAAGAGACGCGCATGCCCGCATCACCCAGATTTCAAGCAAGAACATAATATGACATCCAAATGCATTCTAAGTGGAGTCGCATAGAGCCTTCAATAAACAACTACAGGAGAGATGTGGTGGGTAAAATCACATTTTTTCAAAAAACTTCTGGTACAATAGTTTCAGAGATAATTTAATACATTTTTTTTTTCTTAAAAAATAATTCTTTCTTTCAAAGATCAGTTTAATTTTTTCAAGTTGATGTCATTCAGTGCTCATCTTTGCTTGTTTATACTCATGAAGCACTCTCCATCTGTTGCTTTTCTCCATTCCCCACTTCTTCACTTCCTTTTTCTTCAATCCCACTATCAAGAGGCAAATCCTATGCACCATTTTTAAATTTATAAAAATGCAATTTTTTCTCACCATTCCTGTAGCTTGAGCAGAAATCAAGCATCAACTACGTTGCTTTTTTGGTGTTCATACTGTAAACCAATCATCTATTCATCCTCTCCACTTCAATCAACACAATATTAAAGATTTAAAGTCGACCAAGATAAGTAGATAACAGAATCCCAATTGACATTTTTCACTTCTCCAGACATCAGGACAAAGAAACTAATCTGCATACAGTTCTTTAAGGTATAACAAAATAAGCATACAAATAAAAAAACCTCCTCTCCACCAAAGCAGAGATCTTAACAAACTTTATCCAATTGCCGTCCCGCAGACAGGATCATTAAAGTAGCTCTCTATCAATCATCTGCAGCAGCGATTAGGTTCGGAGTTATCATGTCGTGATAAAAGCTGCAGATTTAAAAGTCTAGACAAATCATATATATGACTTGGGCATCAATGCGACGACTCTGGAATGGACTCACTGTTAGGCGACTTGGAAGAGCTGGTGGAGAAGTCTGAGGTCATTGGGAAGGACATGGAAAGCTGGGTTGTGGAAAACGATGCTCGATTGGATCTATCTTCTTCTAGGTCAGACCAGGAATCTCTTGTCTTCGGCCACTCATCGAAAAAAGGTCGAAGGTATTGACCTTCATGCTTCACGGGCTCAGGCAAATCAAACTCACCACCAGTAAAAGATTGCTGTTGTTGTTGCTGCCGCCTTGATATTGAGTTCATGGTTATCAGACCAAGATCTTGAACTGAACGTAGATGAGAGTGCGCACCCTGCAGAGGAGAAGGATCGCTCACTTTTGACAATGGAAACGAAGATACTCGGGATGGCATCAGGTGCCACGAGCTGTTCACCGAGTCCATCCTAAGATCCTTTGCATTACCAGAAGTTGCTGAGAAGAAAGTGTGCTCATCCAGTCCAGGTTTAACACCAGAGAAGTACCTGCAAGTTCCAGATGAATTAATGAATTTGTTATTCTATCCATAATGACTAATGAGAGCCAACTTTACACATCATAGAAATCATGAGGTTCAATTAAGAAACTATGTTTGGCTCACTGGTTGGTACCAACCTATCAAGTATCGCTTTCGCTACATGCACAATACCTATTCCTGCTTTAGATAACTACGAGCCACAGTATAAGAACTAGGGGATTGAACTAAAAAGGTAACCTAGATCAAGCATATTTTTGCCAACACTGTATTGCCAACGCGATGAGCTCAAATATATAGTACGCAGATCACTTCAATTTCATTGTCTCAAATCACTGTAATTGACATTCATTTTCTCAATTTCATCGTCTCAAATCACAGCCATTGATGTATTTCTTTAGGTTTAAAATGTTTTCACTAACAGATCTATAATCAATTAAATGAAACAAGAATAAGAACTCCCCAAAGTTTCCTAGAGTGTACAATGAATATTCAAGTTTACATTTTGGATTACCAAAGCAAAGATGATAACAACAAAGCCCATTTCCTGAGAGTGGATGTTGCTTCTTTTACTTGTATTCTCTTCCAGTAAATATCAAATTCACAGTATTTGCCAAGAAAAATATAAAAGCAACATGTGCTTGTTGCATTAATTAAGAGACATCCCTACCAAATTATCATAACAAAAGAGTGATACTTAGTAAAACCAACATATGTTCTGATAAAAGAACTACTTGCATGAAAGACTAATGGTTTTGCTACATTAACCTGGAAAGTTGGAAACGAACACAAATATATCCTCCAACAATTTAAAAATTGAAATGACATTTAATTCCATAGTGATTTTTTTTTTTTCTGACAAACTGGTACCTGGTGCATGACTTAAATGATCAATTAAAATTCTTATATGACATGTCTGTTGCAGCATGCTGCACCAGCAGAAGAAGAGAGAGTAGAGTGAAACTGGACATGATTATAGACTATTAGACCTCACTATAAATTATGCCCACAACAGCACTACCTGTTTATCATATGTTAAATGACAATATATAAAACTGGCCAGCCTCACATTCTCAAAATCTGCTCTAAAACAAAGCACAGAGTTCTATGGATGCTGCAAGAGTCCAGACTGCTGGAACTATTCCAAGAGAATCTATAAACAAGAACCTATCTGGCTGCAAACAACTGCTATACCTATACCCCATATTCTACAAAAGAAAAGTCACAGATAATTCTCTGATTCTTGCAGCACTGACAACTAAAAAGGTCTTCCTGTTCTGCAATTATATTCTGCACTCTGCAGTTTGCAATCAAGATTTAGATTGTACCAAATTGGAGGAAAACACACAGCACAAGTAGAATACTACATGTTACCAATCAATAGGCATACATGATATATCATAAATTCTCAACTAATTCTGATCCTATTTTGTATATTTCTACCCAAATACCCAATTTCATTCAAGCATGATGATTCCGACAACGAATGACGACATGCAAAAGGTGTTACCATAGCAAATTCCTTATGACATTTCTTGACACAGCCATTTCAAAGTAAGAGGAAGAAAAAGATACCTGTTCCCGATAACACCAGGGTTCATAGGCAGCTGCAAGGAGCGCGAGACACCAATGTTCAAACTCTGTCTGTTGCTATGACCTTCCATGGGCTGCTGGGGAATGCTTTGGAAGTCTCCCCTTTTGCTGCCTCCCCCACCACTGCCTATGGGAGCAAGAGATGTCGCAGGAGATGATGGCGACTTCAATTGAGAGACAGATTGTGATTCCACAGGCTTTCTTGAACGGTTGCGGCCACGGTGCATGTGGCGCTCACAATATTTGGAGTCAGGGTGGGCATCCTTTGAGCACCTCCACTTCTTCCCATCGGTGCGACGGCATCGCCCAGGTTCTGGGTCCAACTTCTTTCCATAATAGGAACAGTAACCTACTGGGCTCAGAACACACAACTATATCAACTTTCGTGAATAAATAGGTAGTCATATGAATCAGTAAAACAAGAATAGATCCTGCTACAGGTATCAGGGAAATTCAATCAGATTAGTATGAAATCTCTGTGACATGACAATATCCTCGAAAGAAGTGCAGAAAAACAGATCTCAATAGTCTTGGTTCTCTTTAAGCATACTTCTTCCGACCATCAAGAAACAGCAAAATCTTCTTGGCAGAAAAAATCAAAATCATTTTGTTGAGAAAAAAAGGAACCCAGTTCAAGTAACCAAGCTGATAGAACCAATATAATTAGATACAGGGCCCAACAACAGAAATCAAGTTGACAGTATATCTTTCAGCTACACTCGTATACACATCCTAAAAGAAGTTGAAAAGAGGTTGAATCATCGAAGACAATATTTTGAGTCATTCAAACCAGATTGACATATTATCTGAGGAGAACTTCATGGTCACAACAAAAAACAGATGGAGATTATTGATTTGTTCGAGCCCTTACCATTTGAAAAGCACACTCAAAAGAGATAGAAAAAGTAAAAGAAAAAAATGAACAAGTGACAACGCCTATGAAGAAGAGTAAGAGATTCTAGGCACTCGAAATCGGCTTCCCTTGTCAATGGAAAAATAATCTGAAAACCACTAGAACAACAAGGTCCTCAATCCAGAGAAAATCCTAAATCTAAACGTCAAAAGAGCTTAGCAGGATCCGAGTCCATCACGCAATAAGAAAAAGTAGACATAGATGTTTAAAGTTAGCTTCTTTGAATCACATTCATAAGAAACAAGAAAAATTAGAAGTAGACAGCATTGTAGCAGAAATCCAAAAACTAATCGATGAACTCTAACCATCAAAAGATAAAAAAGAAAAGCAGCGGTGATACCTGCATAGACCGACTTAAGCTTCAAAAACCTAAAAATAGTAAAAAAAAGGGGCGATCTTGATGTAATATTAACCGATTAAAACGCTAAAAGTCCAAAAAAAATGCGATCTTGATGTCAGAACCATTGCAAGACCTCGACCCAAACCATCTACATTAACACCGAATAAGGAAACGCGGGAACTTCTTACGCGCAGGATAGGGATAATATCGACCAGCCAAGGCCTCAAAGCTCCGCTGGATAGGAATCAGGAGCTCCGGCGGCACGGGTACCCCCGCCATCAAGTACTTATAGATCAGCGCCTGGTGCTCCAGCTCCTGCCATTGCGCTGGCGTGAAGTGCGACCTGCCCCCCATCCCCGCCGCCGCCGCCACCGCCACCGCCGCGCTGTTCATCTCGAGAACAAAGAAGACCGGAAGAGAGACAAGAGCGAGAACAACAAGCAGTAGGAAAGGAGACACCTTTGAGCTCACTCATGGCGGAGGGGGAGGGAAGCGGTCGGGGCACCCACTGGTAGGCTAGAAGCAAATGGTTTCGCCATCTGTGCGAAGGAGGAAATAGGCGGTGGAGAAGAGAGACAAAGAAGTACAGAACTGGAAACTAGAATGAGCTAAATCAATATATATATTAATGCGAGAGGAAGACTGTGCACATTAAAATAAGAGAGACATGGAGAGAAGAAAAGGAAGGTGGTGGAGTGTGTGAGATGGAATACTGGGATGGGAGGGAGAAGGGGGTGTGCTGTGTCTCTATCTTCAACTTTGGGTTTCGCAGTGTGTGTTGGGAAGGGAGATGGTATCTGTTTCTGAGCAGAAAAGAGCAACTATTTATTAAGCAGGCAAAGTTTTACTTGTAGATATGTAATATTTTAATGTCTGTTCTTGTGACTGTCTCATGCATTGAATGTTGTTATGTAATATTTTAATCTTGATGGTGGGCCGAGGATAATGTTTTTTCTTAATTTTAAAAATATATATTAATTTATCATATCATGCATACAATGTTATAAAATGCTATAATTGACTTTTGCTTGTAATAGTTAAGAGTGTGCAACTGTGCATGACCGCATAAATTTTAAATTTTAAGTAGATCTAAATTAAATTTAAATAAGATTTAAGATAAAAAATTAAGAAATTAATTAAAATCGGTTTATGTTCCCGGTACAACTCATTGGGTACTCATAACTGGAATCAAAATTGATATCCAAAATATGTACCCTGAAACTTATAAAATGAATATGTTCAAACAAGGTACTCAAAATTTATATCATGGAATTTATTTATTTACAGATTCCATCAGGGTACCAGAAATCTGTAAATGATAGGTTCCAACAAAGTACTCGGAACCTGCATTACACCACAGGTTATGGGTAAGATTCAATTCTAAGTTCTAATAGAGTAGGATCCAGATTCAAAATTTAAGAACCTATCTTATTCAGGATGAAATTCGGGTGTCATAAAAAATATATGATATTCGAATCAGTTCACTCTTGATATTTGTTCATAAAAATGTAAGTTCAAGACAATATGAGGATAATTTTCAGGCTCAGTTGATCTTTAGCAGGTTGGCATCTTCCTATCAGAAACATTTTGCTTGACAGTCTTTTACCTCTTCATCTTATGATGCAGTGTTTATACTGATTTCATGAAAAAAAGAAGTTTTTTTTTACATGTTTTATGGTTTACAAACAAGCAAACACTGCACAAGAAGTTTGCAAACAACCGCAATCTTCCAAGCAATTGGAATGATGAACCCTAAAGTTCAAACCAAGTGGACGCCAACTTCGGCTCAAATAATTGAGCGGCCTTCCGAGGGTAGGAAAGCAAGTGGATTCTATCACTCGAGCTGGCCCACGTGGCCACATCTTTCTTTTTACTCCAGTAACTTGCCATGGTAAATTTCCTTCCTCCTGCCACCACATTTACACTACTACCAATTCCTGACGTGGCTTTAATTGGTGTGTTTGTCCTCAATTCCTCTGTTTTACTTTTGCTACTATGTTAGATGCACCGGAGTGAGCATGGGTATCCGATAGATTCGGAATTAATTACAATTTATCTAATTAGGTAGATTTCGAATAAATTCGAATTAAATTTGAATATAATCCGAAACAAAAATTAAGGAACCGATTAAAGCCGATTTCGATTTCGGATCCAACACATCGGGTATCCGAAATATGTGCCCTGGAACCTATTCATTTATAGATTTCAGAGTACATGTTCCAACAGGGTACCTTGTTGGAACCTATTTTGAAATTTGTTGAAACTTGTACTGGAACTTGTTGAAAGTTATTCTGAAATCTATTGGAACATGTTGAAAGCTGTTTGAACCTGTTTTGAAATCTATTGGAAACTATTCTAGAATCTGTTTAGTAAATGAATAAGTTCTAATAGAGTACCCGGAATCAGAACTAGAACATGTGATTTCAGATTGGATTCGATTCTAAGTTCTAACAGAATAAAGTTCGATTTTAAAATTTAAAAATCGATCATATACCGAATATCTGACCCGCTCACCTCTATTGAAGAAGTGAGAGGAGAGAAATCAGAAAATGGCTTCCTTCGATACTATTCACATTTTTCAGTGGCAATGACAGCAATCATTTTCCCAAGCCATGACTTAGCCAACACTCCTCGAAGATGTGAAGGGCCCATGCAATTACCCCTTTTCCCTCTTTTGTTTCTGCTCGCTTTGCCTAACCCCAAGCAATCTAAATCCATCACACCACCACCATTGCTAAAGAGAAGGGAAGAAAAAAAAAAAAAAAAAAGGAGGAAAAGGACTCTTGTTAGCTTCCTGGATCCAGTTAGATGTTGCTAGTTAGCATGACAGAAAGTGCACGTGATGAATACGAGACTCAAGCATTGGTAGGGACAAGAATTGCCATCAAATTTATTAGTTTTGTAATGGAAGAAGTGCATATGTAGTCTTATAAATTTTATTTTGATATTTTTGATTCTGTAAGTTTGCTCTATAGTACAGATTTGGTTCTATCCGTGACGATCTGTTAACTCTCCATCAATATAGACTAACGTCGTTCATACACGTTGACATATTTGGTCATATAAATTTTTTTTCGAAATTTTCAGTCCTATATGTTTGCCCCGTAGCACAGATTTTGTCCTATATATTTGTCCCGTAACACAAATTTGATCCAATATATTTGCCTCATAGAACAAATTTGATCATATTCGTGATTGTCTGTTAACTCTCCGTTCACGAAAAAATAAACGACGTTATGTCCATATTGACGGAGTTAATGGACGACGATCATGAATATGATCAAATTTATGTTACGAAGCAAACTTATATATATTACAGAGCAAATCTATCTGGTCCGTCATATCGATTTGGTCCTATCCACGACAGTCTATTAACCCGTCAACATGGATATAACGTCGTTTATTTTTTTGTGGACGAAGAATTAATGGACCGTCACAGATATGACTAATTCTGTGCTACGGGGCAAACATATAAGACCAAATATGTTCTACGGGACAATCATATATGATCAAATTTATTTTACGGGGCAAACATATATGACTGAAAATTTCGAAATGAAACTTATAGGACCAAATATGTCAACGTGTATGAACGACGTTAGTCACATTAACGGAGAGTTAACGGACCGTCACAGATATGACCAAATCTGTTCTACAGAGCAAATTTATAGGACTGAAAATATTAAAATGAAACTTATAAAATCAAAGTTCAAAAAATTAAAAATTTATAGAACCAAATATGCACTTCTCCCGTTTTGTAGTATATATAGATTACAAAGATTTATGAAATAATGGACCAGCATTTTCCAAGGTGTAATGTAGTGTAATTAAATATCAAAACCAAAGATAAGAATTACAGTAATGTTTCAGATGAATGCCAGAGATTTACAAGCTACAAGTTGCAACATGAAAATGAATGATAGATAAAGGTTATTTTCTGCTTCTCCTGTGAAACTGGAGGGGAATTTTTTTATCTAATTATCCATACGATTTTATAGGCTTACTAAAACTGCCTCCCAATGTCATCATCTTCTAACTTTGCAAGCAAACTTCCAGGGATGGAAAGATCATCTGGCTGATCTACCTGTGGATAATAACAGTGATAGATTGCACCCTCCAGAATTGTTACTTCAGCACAGACAGGCAAAATGGCTTGGGAGAGAACCTTTGGTGGCAGGTGACACTTGTATACAATAACCTATCCTTCTCTTCGGACCGCATGAAGATAGAAACACTGCACAGGGGCCGGGCAGGGATTCGTCAATCACTTGCGATGGACATCCCCAAATTAGTTGAACTTGGTAACAACAGTATGCTTTCCAAATTATGGTGGACAATGTTGGTAAAATCTGAAAGAAAGTAATAGTGACTTAAGATGAGAGTTTGCCTAGAAGCTAAATATGAAGAAACAGCGAACGAGATCACGAACAAATATAGGGTTTCAGATAAAAATATCAAAGCATCAAGCTCTGGAAATGAAATGATTAAAAGGTCAGAACCAAGAAAGTCCTAGTAGAAAAATTTATGTGCATATGCATGCTTTCTTAACAATAATTGAGGTGAGAGATATTTTTTAAAAATATTGACGCTAGGAGGATTCAATCAAATTTGATTGGATAACCAATTTTTTCAAAAGCTTAAGCAATTAGGAAGACTACCAAATTATGCATTTATATTCTTAACACAACCATTCTACTTTCTAGCATTCTTCTTTCTGGATAGTGGCCGAGAATCAAGATAAGAACTAAACAGAGGCTCAAAGGAATACAGAAAAATTTAAGATCCAGCATGTTACGCCCCGCCTAGGTTCATCCCCAATAAAGAAAACCTCCTAAGAGAAGCGTAACCAACAATCCAACTAACATATCACATCAATGTATATACAAAGAAATGTCAACAAAATCAACTATAAAATTCTGAACCAAACTACAATGTAGTAACTGATATCAACCTCCAGTCCAACAATCTAACTAAAACAATAAAGAGAAACAAAAGCAGACGCGTCTCGTCTCCTTCTCCAAAACTCTAGTGACCCAACTCCAACTACCGACAAACCTGCAAATATGAGGCACAACAAACAACATCAGCGGAAAGCTGAGTAGGAGAATCAATATGTCAACAATAAGAACAACAATCATGATGCGATGATACTGCCAAATACAACAATATACGACTCTGCAATAAAATGCAATATGTCAACAACAAGACACATTTTCACCTATCGACTAATGCATCTCAAACCAATCAAGAGCGTAGTGGACAATTGGGTTTCCCCCGCACTCTCGCACCTCGAGAGTGGCACCTCAAGCCCGCTCAAGCAGGAGGTGCGACCATTCAAGGATAGTCCGCCGACGTCTAACAGCGCGACGCCGCACACGAGCCCGTCGATGTCTAACAGCGCAACGCCGCATGCGCAACTCGAGTGAAAGTTTCGTGATCACTGGTGTCACCGCCCATACAGCTCGGGCAATCAATCAACAGTGTCCGAGCTTGCGCCCACAACGGTTATAATGCAGTATGTCAACAACAACTGGCCTACGATACTACACTACTAGAAACTTGGTCTTCAGCAACGGCTATCAGCAACGGCCGCTCAAGCCGTTGCTATTTGCAACGGCATTCTTACGGCCGCCCTAGCCGTTGCAGATATATGTATCTGCAACGGCGTTCTAACGGAAAACCGAGCCGTTGCTGATTATTTTAATTATCAGCAACGGCTTTCGGACGGAAAGGCTAGCCGTTGCTGATTTTTTAATTTTCAGCAACGGCTTGCTAACGGATAAGTGAGCCGTTGCTGATGATAACTTATCAACAACGGCTTTCTAACGGGCGAGTGAGCCGTTGCTGATAAGTTTATATAGGGCACGCTCTCGCGCCCGACCCTTCTTCCTCCCGCTTGCTGCCGCCGCCGCTCCTGCCGACGCTGATCACCGCTGCTGCCGTTGCTGCCGACGCCGACGCCTCTCGCCGACGCCTCTCGCCGCCGCGCCGCTGCCGCTGCTGCCGGTATGTTGATCGGCCGGCCTATACGGTTTCGGCCGGAGATGTTAAAATCCGACCGAAACCCTATTTCTAGGGTTTCGGCCGGCGGCGGTCGGCCTATGGCCGCCGCCGGACCTTCTACAGTGGCCGGACAGTGTGTCCGGCCACTGTACGCCGGCGCCGGAGGGTGGACTCCGGCGCCGGAATATATATATATATATATATATATATATATATATATTGTTTTTGAAATTGTTAATTAATTATTTTATAAATGTTAATTAATTGTTTAGATTAATTGTTTAATTTGTTAGATTAATTATTAGGGTTTAGATTAATTTCGGACGCGCGCCGGAATCGTCCACTTCGGACGCGCGCCGGAATCATCCAATTCGGACTCGCGCCGGAATCGTCCAATTCGGACTCGCACCGGAATCGTCCACTTCGGACGCGCGCCGGAATCGTCCAATTCGGACTCGCGCCGGAATCGTCCACTTCGGACGCGCGCCGGAATCGTCCAATTCGGACTCGCGCCGGAATCGTCCACTTCGGACGCGCGCCGAAATCGTCCAATATGGACTCGAACTGTCTCAAAACATTTAGAAAATAATCATCCATCCGACGAGTTGATATGTTTCACGTACGCATCGATCAGTCGGATATGATTTAGCAAAACCTTAGATCCGTTCGGGGATTGTATGTTCGTGTAAAAGAAGTAGATGATCTTTTATACGACGTACAATTCTTGAATTGTCCCTGATTGGACAATTTGGGAATATAGTTATTTGTACTGCACTTACGTTTTTATTTTAACTGTTAACTAATTATTCTAAATTTCGGCAACATCTCTCTTGTTCTCCGATACGCGCCCAGATGATATGCGTATTCGGAGAACTGTAGGGAGATGCTGTCGAAATTTAGAATAATTAGTTAACAGTTAAAATAAAAACGTAAGTGCAGTACAAATAACATAAATCCCGAATGGAATAGGACCATCTCACCTAAAGACATTAACCAAAGAAATTGTCATTGATTGACAGAATCATGTCGGCTGATCGAAGTTGGATGTACCGACGTTTTGATCATGGAGCTTTAACGAATGAGTTTCGATTAGGCGTAACGTACTTCCTAAATTTCGCCTATTCGAATCGGAATTTCGTTAGCATGGGTGATCAAATCCGATGTCCGTGCCGCATTTGTTCGAATGGCCGATTTTTGGATCGGGAGACTGTCACTCTGCATCTATATACCAAAGGATTTACACCAAGATATTTTCTATGGACTTGTCACGGGGAGTCACGCGAAGTCGGGACGTCGAGCAATCCTGTCGTTCAGACATATGGTGAATCTTCCTCTGCTGGTGCTTCTTCATCCGGTCAATGTAATCCTTATAGAACTATGATACTTGATAGTCTTGGGGGTCAATTCCACCTGAATGATAATGTTGATCGGCCAGTTCTTCAGACATCAGTCCCACCAGATACTACAGCGGTTGATATCACAGAAGTAGGGGCTGCGGTAGAGATTGAATTACCGAATAAAGAAGCTGCAGAATTTTACGAGATGTTGAAAGCTGCCGATGAACCTTTGTATGAGAATTGTCCTAAATACACTAGGTTTTCAGCAATGACACAGCTCTTAAACATCAAGGCCGATTGTAATATCAGCGGAGTTGCGTATGATCGGATTGCTGGATTGATTAATGGAATGCTGCCTACTGATAACAAGTTTGAGCCTACTTTTTATAAGACTAAAAAGCTAATGAGAAAATTGGGGCTTGGGTACGAAAAAATACACGCGTGCCAAAATAACTGCATTTTATATTATAAAGAAAATGTGCAGTTGGATAAATGCCCTGTATGTCAACACCCTCGTTACAAGGAGAAGAAATCGGTCCGACAGAAAAATATCCCGTTTAAGGTGCTTCGGTATTTTCCACTAACACCGAGGCTTCAAAGATTATTCATGTCGGAAAAGACAGCCCCCTATATGAGTTGGCATGCAAGAAGTCGTGATGATACAGTAATGACTCATCCATCTGACAGTGAAGCATGGAAACATTTGGATACATGTTATCCTTCATTTGCTATGGATACTAGAAATATCAGATTGGGATTGTGCACAGATGGTTTTAATCCGTTTGGGCATTCTGCAACTCCTTATTCAGTTTGGCCAGTGCTGTTGACAGTTTATAATTTGCCACCGTCAATGTGCATGAAAGATGAATTTATTTATCTTTCGATGATTATTCCGGGTCCTAAGGGCCCGCGAAAAGAAATTGACATATTTCTCAGACCCTTGATAGATGAATTGAAAACATTGTGGACTGAGGGAGCTGTCACTTATGATTGTCATCGGAAGCAAAACTTCAATTTAAAGGCCGCGGTCTTGTGGACAATCAATGATTTCCCCGCGTACGGCATGTTGTCGGGTTGGAGCACTCACGGCCGACTCTCTTGCCCGTATTGTATGGAACACTCTAAATCAATCAGTCTTCAGAACGGACGAAAAATCTCATTCTTTGATTGTCATCGTCGATTCCTACCGGTTCATCACCAGTATCGAAGGAATCGTAATAAATTTACTAAGGGCAGAGTCGAAAGAGATGGGCCACCACCGATGTTGTCTGGTGAACAAATGTTAGCACGTGTTTCAGCACTTCCAGATATAGTATTCGGTCGCAATGAAAGAGTGTCAGGTTTTGGCCAAACACACAACTGGGTGAAAAAAAGTATCTTTTGGGAATTGCCCTATTGGAGTTCATTATTGATTCGACATAATTTAGATGTCATGCACATTGAAAAAAATGTGTTTGATAATATTTTCAACACTGTGATGGATATTTCTGGAAAAACTAAAGATAATGTCAAAGCCCGACATGATCTGAAAATACTTTGTAAAAGACCAGAGTTGGAGTTACAAGAGGTCAACGGACGATATCTGAAACCGAAGGCCCTATATGTGTTAAATAAACAACAGATCAAAGATGTTTGTCAATGGGTAAAAGAACTCAGATTACCCGATGGATATGCTTCAAACTTATCTCGATGTGTGAACGTCGATGATTGCAAAATATCAGGGATGAAGAGCCATGATTGTCATGTATTCATGCAGAGATTACTTCCGATCGCATTTCGAGATCTTCTACCTGATAATATTTGGGGTCCGTTGACTGAATTAAGTATGTTTTTTAGAAGCATCTGTGCAAATGTCCTTCGAGTCGAAGATATGTCAACACTTGAAAATAATATTGTTGAAATCATATGCAAGCTGGAGCAGTTTTTCCCTCCTGCATTTTTTGACTCGATGGAGCATCTACCGATACACTTGGCATACGAGGCACGAGTTGGTGGCCCCGTTCAATATCGTTGGATGTACTTATTTGAAAGATACATGAATCGTCTGAAGAAAAAAGTAAAGAACACCGCAGCTGTTGAAGGATCAATATCTGAATCGTATATCATCCAAGAAATTTCAACATTCTGCTCATTTTACTTTGAATCGACAGTACAGACAAGATTTGATCGTCTTCCACGTAACGACGATGGGGGTGTTCGACATTCAGATGGACGTTTAAATATATTTTGTCACTCTGGTCGTGCTTTTGGTTCTCGTCCATCTCGACACTTAAGCGATGAAGAGTATCATTTGGCACACTTGTATGTATTACTCAATTGTCCAGAGATTGAACAATTCATTGAATTATTTGACATTGAGATGGTGCAAAAATACTCTATTCACAACGATCAAGAATTGGAGAGATTACGGAATCGTGATTTCCCTACTTGGATTCAGACTTACAGCAAAGATCACAGAGCTGAAATAGATGAAAAAATATTTGAGTTTGTTAGTGGACCGTCGCGACTTGTGTCGTGCTATAGCGGATATTTTGTTAACGGGTATAAATTTCACACGGTTGAATATTCATTTGCAAAGAAGACGATGAATGCTGGGGTCTGCGTGAAAGGGACAACCTATGTTGAATGTGATATGGATTTTTATGGACTGATTGAAGAAGTGATAGAGTTGCACTACTTCGGCTTGAAATCAGTGATCCTATTTAGATGTCATTGGTTCGATACAACAGAAAGGGGCATGAAAGTTCATCCAAAATACAAACTTGTTGAGGTTAATTATAAATCGAAATTGGCAGCAAATGAGCCTTTTATATTGGCATCACAAGCCGAACAAGTATATTACGCGAAGTATCCGGCTCGAAATAAAGATAGAGCAGATTGGCGTGTAGTCTGTAAGACAAAAGGTAGAGGAAAAATTGATCCGATAGTAGGAGAAAATGATCCTCCTGGTTTCTATCAAGAAGAAGATATTCCTGCTGTGGATCGTATTATTCCAATACTCGAGGATGCAGACACAACGTCAATTCAATTAGAAGTTGAATATGCTGATGATGACGATCATGAAATTGAGGAAGCTGAAGATGAAGAAGATGAAGAAGAGGAAGAAGAGGAAGAAGAGGAAGAAGAAGAAGAATTCGAAGACTATTATTCAGATGATGAAGAATAATTGTAAAGTATATATTTTATTAAATATATCTCTACTATTTATACAATAATCTGATTATATGTCTGTTCGACAGATATGTCTGGTCGTGGTTATCGACGCAGGAGAGTTTCGGAGTCTCCGATCGGTGAGACTCCAGCACTTACTCATGCTGCTGATCCTCCTGTTGCTGATCCTCATTCCGATGATACTGCCGAGGCTAGTACATCCAGACGTAGGCGGCCACGCGGGCCGAACAGGTGGCAGCCTCCACCAGCCACAGAGTCACGTAGATTGATTAGCGTGATTGGGGAGCGGTACGTAATATATCATGAATTATGAATCATTACAAATTCATTATATCATAATATAATATTAAAATTTATTTTTGTTGTGCAGGTTCCAGCAAGAAGAAGTGCCGAGGAGCATTTCTTCTACTATTCGACGATACATGCACGGGGCATGGCCTACGTGGTCTCACGTGCCTAGCGAGCACGTCGACATGTTATGGCGCGAGTTTGAGGCACGTATTATTATTTTTTTTACATGCATGATGATATATTAATATTGGTACTGATATTATTATTTTGCAGGCTCGCTATACATGGGCCGAGGACCAGAGGCCCTTCATTTACGCTGCCTGGGAGGCTATTTCTCGGGCAAGGTACAACGGGCAGCTGGGGCAAGCTCGGTCCCAGGCGATGGCCCGAGCTGGGACCACTAACATCGCGGAGACTCGGGGATACGGCCCCGGTTGGATTACTCCGGATATATGGGACCAGCTCGTGGGGATATGGTCGACGGATCGATGGCAGGAGGTTTCTCGGAATGCGGCTAGAAATCGCATGTCGGGAGGAGCAGCGCGTCACACCGGCGGCTCTGTTGCATTTGCAGTGCACGCAAACCGTATGGTAAGTATATCTTTTAATTATATATTTTATTTGTTATTATGTGTACTAATTAATGTATTTGTTTTGTAAATGTAGACGACGGTGTCGGATGACGGGACTGTCCAGCGACCCTCCCCGATGGCAGTGTTTGAGCGGACTCACCGTCGAGCACATGGGACTGGGGAGTACATCCACAACCGCGCTGCATACATTATGGTAATTATATATTTGTTTAAATTATTCATTATATATTTATAATTTAAGTTTTATGATAAATATTAAACAAAAAATCAAACTCGAGTAGGAGACCTACAGCCAGACGGTGGTGCAGCGCGGGGGTACCCCCGAGGACTTTGACGCAGCATCGTGGGTCGAGGCCGCAGGTGGCTGGGACCATGGCCGCGTATATGGCTTCGCAGATAGTGGTCATGCGCGAGCCGTACTAGGGCCACTTGGGGCACCGACCCCTCCGGTCGCTGGTGAGCGGCCGTCCACCTCTAGATCCAGTTATGATCATAGTAACAGAATAAGGACTCTAGAGGAGACGGTCGCGCGTCAGACTGAGATGATGGAGCACCAGAGTCAGACGATGGCGCGTCAGAGTCAGACGATGGCGAATATAGAAGCTATGCTACGCAACTTGTCGGGTCATCCCGAAGCAGGCATCTCTTCGGCATCATCTAATCCATCATCCTCGAGTCAGTCCACGCCGGTGTACACTCAAGCACTCCAGACCCCGCCATATGATCCAGGCCATCCTCCATCGTCATCGTGAGATTTTGTTTATATTGACTTTGTTACTCAGATATTGAACTTGTTTAATTTATATTGACTATGTTACTCAGATGTTGATACTTCAATTTTACATTTGAATTGTGTTTATACTATCGTGGATAATTATGAATATAAATATAATTGTTTTGATGTATATCTTGGTGTGTTTGTGATGTGTGAATGAATGTGTATGAGATGTTTGTGATGTGTGTATGAGGGTATGGGTGTGTGAGTTATGTATCAGATAAATGTATCAATGTATCAACGGAAATTAGAAATTTGAAATATTTCTGTTTGCAGGTATGGGTCATCAGCAACGGCTTTCCCACGGCCGTCCGTGGGAAAGCCGTTGCTAAAAGTGTATCGACAACCGTTGCTGATGACCTACAGCAACGGCTTAGCGACGGGTTTTTACTAACGGCTTTGCTACGGACTCGAGGCCGTTGCTATTAATATTATCAGCAACGGCTCCGGGTCTGTTGCAAACCCGTTGCTGATAATAGTTTTAGCGACGGCCCGAGCGGCCGTTGCTGATAATGTTTTGAGCGACGGCCCGAGCGGCCGTTGCTGATCCGTTGCGAAGTCATCAGCAACGCGACTTTCTGTCACGGCGCTATTGCAACGGCTCAGCCGTTGCTGATGCTCTTCAGCAACGGCTCAGCAACGGCATCAGCCGTTGCTGATGACCATTTTTCTAGTAGTGCTAGCAACAGTAACTGATACAATAATAAGCAACATGATAACTAGATCTCACCACATGACACATCTCGACTGATCTACAATGCTAAAAATAATAAATGCTACAACAACTATCAACTGAAGATGCAACCAAAATAATTCATGTTAGCAAATACAACTTATGACAACGCTAACAATGTACACCATGCCTAACATAATATCACGCTCAATAATCATTAATGAATAACAGCTAATCAGACTCATGCAATTATCAACATGACATGTTCAACAACATAATGCAACAAGAGATCAACGAATTTCAGAAGCAAATCAAGCAAATAGAGGCAAGGGGTAAAATCGTCAATTTATCCATTCAACATTCATCGACTACAATAGGAGTCATCTCGCACCCATCACAACTATCTATACTCTAAATCACCACCTAACATAGAGTACCACTATCCTACATTATTTAATTATTTATCAACTGAATTAATAACTCGCATCTACCAAATAAAATCGAAACATAGAAAAGACCTACCAGGTGACCTCTGATTAGAAATCTAACACCACCATCACGTTCAGAACGCGAAAATATCCAACTTTGGTATTCACCTCGACTCGATCCGACGATCCTACGATCAAATCTAAAAATACCTCAGTATACTACAAATTAACCTCATTTCATACGATACAGCTCTCTTCTTAATTAACCTATTTATTAAATCAATAAATAACATCTCCCTTACTCGTCTCCTGGCCGACCTCCCGACCTCCCTGTTGGCTTTAGATTTCCAACCTTAGCCTTAATCTCGATCTTGATGGTTTTGATGATAACAAACATGGAATTAATGATTTCATGGAGAATATCTTTCAGGTTCCATATCATGTCATCGATCGGATAAATCACGAAATCGGAAGGACATTGATCGTCGCGCTCGGGTTCGTCGCGGAAGTTTCTCGAAGATCGACGAGTGCACCTAAGTCGCTTGGATGAGTCCAAAGATCAAATCAAAAGCTCTCCAAGATGATGCTCGTTGAAAGCTGGAACCCGAAAACCAAGCGCGGAAGAAAAAGGCTGAAAAAAACAATCTCAGCCAAGGTTCGATCGACTGGGCGGTCGACCGACTGTAGGTAAAAAGGGGCAGTAGTCCCGGCGGTCGACCGATCGGTCGACCGGACAGAGGCTAGCTGCAGACGCAACTTGCGTCAATCGATCGATAGAAGAAAACGCAAGTAGATTGCGTCGGGCGGTCGACTGACCAAAGCCAGAAATTGGCCGAAGCTGGCGGTCGACCGACCACAGGGTAAACAGAAGCGGTCGAATGATCGATTGACCGATGCTTCGACCAGCGCTTCGACCGGTAGTCTGCAACGGGTAGAAATCTATCCGTTGAGCTGCCGTTTCTTCATGAGGGTATAAATATACCCTCATATGATTGTTTTAATACTTCTTCCTTTATTCTTATAGATTTCATTGAGCCATCAAAAGGAAGATTTACAGTCTTCCAAAAGATTGATCAAAGCGTGCTCTGTTCTTCATCGAGTTCTTCTTGAAGTGCCGCCTGCTGTTGCCTCAACTCGGAAATTGTTCAAGCTTCACGATTTGACGAGTTGGAGGATTCAAGGCTTGGAAAAGAGCACGAACACGTGGTTTCATTTTAAGCTCTTTTTCAATTATAATTTTATATGTTATTTAAACTGTGTTTTATTTGTGCGTCTGTAGAAGACCGGGTGTTTGGTCTTCTGTGTGAAGTGGTATCTTGGTATAAGAGTAAAGCCACTTGTGTAAACTTAGTGTTTACTAGGATTAGTTTAGTTGTCCCTTAGGGTTGAGGTGGAAGAGGGCTCTCGATAAGAAGACGGAGACTTCCGAGTGTGAAAGTACCTTAGGTCGAGAGTGCGTCTCTTCAAGAAAAAGTCCTCGTGTATAAGGAAAACATAAATTAATCTAGTAATACTAGTTTGAAAATCCTAAACGGGGTATTTAGGTAGTGGAGTAGGCATTGAGGTCGAACCACTATAAATTGTGTGTTAGCATTGGTTTGTTTGTTTGTTTTTATTGCTCCATCATTTATAGCTTTCACATACAATCGCATAATTGCATCTTGCCTAAATCGATTTAAGAAATCAATTAAAAGTGAATTTAGGCGAATTGTACAGTAAACATACTATTCACCCCCCCTCTAGTGTGACCATTTCGTCTTCACTCCCTGCCTCGACGCCGCCCTCCCCGCTCCGCTCGAACCCACGCCGATCGCCAGCGACCACCGCCAACCCTCCTCCGACCTCCGCCGCGGATTTCGACACCGGCGAGACATCGTCTCTTCGCCGGAAAAGGGGTCGAACAGCAGGCGCGACTACTGCCCCACTGTTGGCAGCAGCGTGCTGCTGCGGCCTGGCCATCGCACCGAGACCGCATTGTCACGAGCCAATTGTTTTGGTGCGGAAGAACCCGTGCGACACCCTTGCATCCCATGCAAGGGATAAGCCTTAATATCAAATCCGTCCCGAGTTGAGCTTTCCGACTTAACATCGCGAGGCATACGTTGGTCCACGTGCAAACCTCGCGCTCCATGTCCGCGCCTCTAAAAGTTCATGTTGGCCGAATGGTATTGAAGGCGTAAAGTAAAACAACATTTACAAGACTATAGACGCAAGAAAATGTAAAATACGAATGTAGGACGAGTTCCGCAATTGTCTTGGGTGAATTCGACATGTCGCATGCCCATATGGGCCACTCGTTCGTTTCCGCACAAGGCAACTGCTTTGTTAGCCAACACTCCCCTACACTATACATGAGACCTCCAACCCCCTTGTGCCACCCCCAAGGTTCTCAAAAGCACGAGGAGCATGACAAAATCGTGGCTATGCGAAATGGTGATTTTCCATGGCCACGACCATGACAAATGCACATAAAGTGCTCCGCTTAGCCGTAACACACGCACCAAGCGTCGAATGACCTCGAAATGCATACCACTCGTACCATGGGCCCTTGGGGATCGCACAAATGGATTTTACATGAACGAATAACAATAGAATGTAAATTTACATGGACACAAATATATATTTACAAACATTTAGGGAACCTTCCGTCATGATTCGTCGTTGCTCGGGTGTATCGAAAAATTCCCTAACATCCTCCCCCACTTCAAGCTTCGACGTCCTTGTCGAACTCGCCTCGGCCGCACCGCCTTTCTGGCAAAGGCTGCAATTACTGAAGTGAATTCTTCACAAGTAGTCGAAGGGAACACCGCCTGAGTAACGACACGTCGTAGTGGGGTTGCAACATATCGAGTTTCGTCGTGAAGTCCACCACCAGAAAATGACTACTTGGAACATCATTGAGTTTCGTCATCTCCTGTTGTTGCGAGAAGGGGTTATGATATTCGCAAACTCGTTGCTGGGCAATGAAGTCCCAGACTTGTGGAGCAAACGAGTGTCGTTGAGCAACACTCGCTTGAATGGACACTGAGAAATAGCTACTATGTTCACCAAGTCTCAGTGTTGCTAGGCTATGAGGGTCCCAGACTTTGTGGGGGCACACGAGTGCCGTTGAGCAACGCTCGTGTGAAGGAACCCGAGAAGTGGTTACTCAATTCACCAAGTCTCGTTCTTGCTAGGCAATGAAAAGTCCCAGCCTTGTGGGGCACACGAGCGTCGTTGAGCAACGCTCGCGTGAAGGAACCCGAGAAATGATTACTAGATTCACCAAGTCTTGTTTTTACTGGGCAATGAAAAGTCCCAGACTTGTGGGTCGCACGAGAGTCGTTGAGCAACGCTCGCGTGAAGGAACCCGAGAAATGGTTACTCGATTCACCAAGTCTCGTTTTTACTGGGCAATGAAAAGTCCCAGACTTGTGGGGCACACGAGCGTCGTTGAGCAACGCTCGCGTGAAGAAACCCGAGAAATGGTTATTCGATTCACCAAGTCTCATTTTTGTTGGGCAATGAAAAGTCCCAGACTTGTGGGGCACATGAGCGCCATTGAGCAACGCTCACGTGAAGGAACCCGAGAAATGGTTATTCAATTCACCAAGTCTCGTTTTTGCTGGGCAATGAAAAGTCCCAGACTTTTGTGGGGCACACGAGCGCCGTTGAGCAACACTCGCATGAAGGAACTCGAGAAGTGGTTACTCAATTCACCAAGTCTCGTTCTTGATGGGCAATGAAAAGTCCCAGACTTGTGGAGCACACGAGCGCCGTTGAGCAACGCTCGCGTGAAGGAACCCGAGAAATGGTTACTCGATTCACCAAGTCTCGTTTTTGTTGGGGCAATGAAAAGTCCCAGACTTGAAGAGCATACGAGCAACGCTCATCTCGGATAACATCTGGGTGTCATTGTGCAACACCCAAGTACTGAGTAGTTCCGTGGCCGCACCACACTAGAGCATTGCCCCCATCGTCGCTTTGAATCGATCACTGCTTGCTCACTCGCCCCCCGCAGGAGTCATGGAGCCCTCCTCCTAGCCCATCTCAACAAGCTTCAAGTCTTGTGCTGCTCCTCGAATCATGACTTGAGGGATTTTCTCCAATCGTGTCACCACGTCCGCGAACTCTCCGCACTAAGAGCATTGCTGCCACACCACAGCTGTTCTTCACTTGTGCTTGGTTTGGAGTTACCAATCTCGCGTCTTAGAGGCCATCATGCCATGTGCACCAACCTTGCGTACAGATCACTGCTTGCTCACTTGCCCCCCGCAGAGGTCATGGCACCCTCTTTCGAGCCCATCTCAACGAGCTTCAAGTCTTACGCTGCTCTGCGCACAAATCTTGTGTCTTAGAGGCCATCTTGCCATGCCCACCGACCTTGCGACTTAGGGGACAATGCCCTGTGTACCATCCTTGCGACTTAGGGGACAACGCCCTGCGCACCATCCTTGCGACTTACAAGAGAGCCTGCTTTGTGCACAATGTGCGTCTTGCTAGAGAGTCTGCTTTGCACAATCTCCTTGGTAACTTACGAGCCCTTGGCTCTGCGGTGCGTCTTAGGGGACAACGCCCTGCGCACCATCCTCGCGTCTTATGAGAGAGTCTGCTTTGCGCACCATGTGTGTCTTATAAGAGATCTGTCCTACGCGGGACTTTGCGTCTTATGAGAGATCTGCTCTGCGCAACTCGACTTTGCGTCTTATGGGCCCATATGCCCTGCGCAATGTCATAATCTTCACATTCATCAATGTATGCTTGCCTCCCCGAATACAACAGTCGAAATGTTCATTGACTGGGTTCACTGCATCAGCAACTCGCGCGCCACAGACGGAATGCACGTCGGCTATGTCCGCATCGAGGGCTTTCTTAGTTGGGGGCTTGCAATTCTCGCTCTGCGTATGAACGACTTTACATCTTAGGGGCCTATCCGCCCTGCACAAAAGTCACGATCTTCGCATCAATAAATGTAAGCTTGCCTCCTCGAATACAACAATCGGAAGGTTCTTCGACTGGGTTCACTGCATCAGCAACTCGAGCGCCACCAACGGAATGTACGTCGGCTATGTCCGCATCGAGGGCTTTCTCAGTTGGAGGCTCGCAAAATCTGGCTCTGATACCAACTGTCACGGGTCAATTGTTTTGGTGCGGAAGAACTCGTGCGGCACCCTTGCATCCCATGCAAGGGATAAGCCTTAATATCAAATTCATCCCGAGTTGGGCTTCCCGACTTAACATCGCGGGGCATACGTTGGTCCACATGCAAACCTCGCGCTCTATGTCCGCGCCTCCAAAAGACCATGTTGGCCGAATGGTATTGAATGCGTAAAGTAAAACAACATTTACAGGACTATGGACGCAATAAAATGTAAAATACGAATGTAGGACGAGTTCCGCAATTGTCTTGGGCGAATTCGACATGTCGCACGCCTATATGGGCCACTCGTTCGTTTCCGCATAAGGCAACCTCTTTGTTAGCCAACACTCCCCTACACTATACATGGGACCTCTAACCTCCTTTTGCCACCCCCAAGGTTCCCAAAAGCATAAGGAGCATGACAAAATCGTGGCCATGCGAAATGGTGATTTTCCATGGCCACGGCCATGACGAATGCACACAAAGTGCTCCGCTTAGCCGTAACGTACGCACCAAGCGTCGAATGACCTCGAAATGCATACCACTCGTACCATGGGCCCTTAGGGATCGCACAAATGGATTTTACATGAATGAATAACAATAGAATGTAAATTTACATGGACACAAATATATATTTACAAACATGTAGGAACCTTCCGTCATGATTCGTCGTTGCTCGGGTGTATCGAAAAATTGCCTAACAACATGGTCCGGCGCCATCGGCAGCGGCACGATCGCCGCCACCTTCCGGTCGGCTCCGCCGGCTCGATCGGCTCCGATTACTCTATCTCCTCCATCTACTCTGCTGCCGCCGATGAACACTGAATCGAGATGACGGAAAACAACGACGACGGAAAACAACAAAGATGAGGAAAGACTCCTACCTAAAAAGTCCTCCAAGCTCCGATCTTCACCGGAGTCTTCTCACTACCGCCGCCGTACGTCTCGTTCCTCCGCCACCGCTGCTACAGTGATCAGGAAAGAGGAGATTAGTGCTAATTAAATAGATTATGCACTTTTGCAAAAAGGCCCCTCCAAGAAAGATATTTACAACAAGGTCCCCAATTTTTCATGTCATAACACAGCACAACTAAAATATGATTGGAGATAGCATGAAACAAATGCAATGCATGTCTTGGAGCAATAAAACCTGGAATCATCAAATGAACCTGAAATGAACTAGTGCAGATATTGACTCTTTATAATTCTTGCAGAATGTTGATCATGTTTTGACGTTTTACTACCTCCGTTTTTAGGACCCAAGGTAGGTATTCTTTCATGCACTCTCCTAGTGTACCGTGTATTTGCTCTCATAAGACAAAACTACTAGGCATTTCCTCTCGAATTTTTGGAGCATATCATATTGAAGAGAAAATTAGCAAAGGCATAATTATCAATTATCAATCAGCTTTCCATTATGAATGTAAGGTTGTCTAGTTCTTGGCATATATTCTGGATAAGAGGATCTGATTTATCATTTGATACAAAAGAGCACACTTTACCCTTCACCTCAATCCAACTGCATCCAGTTTCTTTCTTTAAACCTGTGTCTTTCATCAGCATTCTTACACTTTCTGCATTCTTCCACATTCCTTTTGCAGCATACATATTAGATATAAGAGTGTGCATTCCTCCATCAGCAGGTTGAGAATCTAAGACCTTTTCTGCAGCTACTTTTCCAAGCTCCAAGTTTCCATAATATCTGCATGAACTCAACAATGTCTCCCAAGCAGTTGTTTGAAGCTGTACAGGTATTTTCTTTGTAAATTCATGGGCTTGAATGACAAGCCCGGATCTTCCAAGGAGATCAACCATGCATGAATAATGTTCGGGTTTTGGAATCAAATTCCAATCCTTCTGCATAGACACAAAGTATTGACATCCTTCATTAACCATACCTTTATGAGCACAAGCTAGCAAGAGGGTCAAAAATGTTGCATGATCTGGATTAAACCCATTTTGAATCATCTTATCAAAGAGACTGAAAGCTTCAGTTGCAAATCCATGGTAGGCATATGTTGCAATCATGGAATTCCATGTGATAGTATCCCTCTTTGTAATGCACTCAAATACTAGTGCAGAATCATTGATTAACCCACACCTGGAATACATTGAAATTAGTGAGCTCATGACCAACGCGTCGTGCTGATAACCAGCTCGAGTTACACACAAGTGAAGCATTCTCCCCCAACCAAGAGCAACAAGAGAAGCACACACTGAGATTACAACACTGAAGGAACCTTGGTCTGGCCTAAATCCTTCTCTAACCATATTACAGAATAAAACCAAAGCCTCGTTGTCTCGGTATCCAGAAATCAATGTGTTCCATGATGTCTCACTTCTCTCTGGCATTTGCTCAAACCAACGTTTTGCACTAGCCATGTCATCCTGTTGAACGTAACCCTGCAATATAGTATTCCAAGACACTATGTCTCTCTGTGGCATGTCAGCAAACAATTTGAGAGCACTTTCCAGCATACCATTCTGCACAAAGCCGGCCATCATCGTATTCCAAGTCATGACATCGCGATTAGGCATCGCCTTAAAGATTCTCCAGGCGTCTTCAATATTTCTGTTCCGCAAGTAACCCTGCATAAGAGCTGTCCATGACACAATGTCCTTCTCGGGCATCTCATCAAACACGTTAAGAGCAAGCTCCATCTTTCCAGCTCGTGAATAACATGTAATCATCGTGTTCCAAGAGACAACATCCCTTTGAGCCATCTGACGAAACAAATCCTCTGCATCCCTGATACGGCCTAATTCATCATAACCAGACAATAGGGCATTGCAAATGGAAGTAGAACGAATCTCAGCCTGACTGAACAAAACCTTTGCTTCATTGACGAGTTTGTTCTTCAGATACGCGGTAATCATGATTGACCACGAGACATTGTTCTTCACTGGCATACCATCGAACACCTCTCGCGCCTTCTCCAGCATCCCGTTGTGGATATATCCCGAGACCATCGCGTTCCAGCATACCACATTCCTTTCGGGAATTCTGTCGAACAGTTGTCGCGCTTCTTCTATCAGTCCGGACTTGGCGTACGCAGTCAACAGCATGGTCCGAGAGATGACGTTCTTTCTGGGCATCAAGTCGAAGATCCGCTGAGCATCGGACGTCCTGCGGTTTTTGACGAGACCGGAGAGCATGCAGTTCCAAGTGACCTGGTTTCTGCGCGGCATTTGCTCGAACAGCTGCCATGCGTTGGCCACGTCGCCGTTGTTGAGGGAGCTGGTGATCGCTGAATTCCACCAGAAGATGTTGTCGCTTCTCTGCAACGAGAGATTGGGTGCCGAACTCGAGGCCGGACATGGAGAATGAAAGAAGTGTCGGAGCGAGTAAAGGATCGATCTTTTGTTCTTGTACCCAACTCGAGAGAGCATTTGTTACCCGTTCTAAGAACCGAAGCAAAATAAGCTTACTCCAATTTCTTGGTTCCTGGCCTACCCATTTTATCACGAGAGACCGCAGACTTAGTTTTATAAATTTTTAATTTTTTGGATTTTGATCTTATAAATTTTATTTTGATATTTTCGGTTCTGTAAATCTGCTCTGTATTACAGATTTTGTCATATCCGTGACGGTCCGTTGACTCTCCGTAATATGGACTAACGTCGTTCATACACGTTGACATATTTGGTCATATAAGTTTCATTTCGAAATTTTCAGTCCTATATATTTGTCCCGTAGCATATATTTGGTCATATATATTTGCCATGTAGCACAAATTTGGTCCAATATATTTGACTCATAGCACAAATTTGATCATATTCGTGATAGTCTGTTAACTCTCCGTCCATGAAAAAATAAATGACGTTTTGTCCATATTGACGGAGTTAATGGATCGTCGTGAATAGGACCAAATCTATGTTACAGAGCAAATCTATTTGGTCCATCATATCGATTTGGTCCTATCCACGATGGTCTATTAACCTCGTCAACATGGACATAACGTCGTTTATTTTTTTATGGACGGATAGTTAATGAACTGTCGCGGATAGGACTAAATCTGTGCTACGGGACAAACATATAAGACCAAATCTATTCTACGGGGCAAACATATAAGACTGAAAATTTCAAAATGAAATTATATGATCAAATATGTCAACGTGTATGAATGACGTTAGTCCACATTGACGGAGAGTTAACGGACCGTCACAGATGAAACCAAATCTGTACTACAGAGCAAATTTATAGGACTAAAAATATCAAAATGAAACTTATAGGACCAAAATTCAAAAAAATTGAAAATTTATAGGACCAAATCTGCACTTCTCCCATAAAATTACTCACATAGTATATTTGTTGAATATGGTAGAATATATTATGATAATAAACGAGAAAGTATTAAATAAAATTTTTTAATTCAATATGCATAAGTTATAATATTAATTTTATTTTAATTTTAATTTTCTAATTCAAGTACTAAATAAATAATAGATATAAATCAATCTCTTATTTTGTTCATTTTATCATATGAAACAAAGATGCCCTAGGTGATATAATCTTCGAAACCAAGCCTCCTTTGATTAATATACTTTCTGAACTGCATGTGTACTTTCTTAAAATATAAAAAATAAATTACTTAGAAGACCTAGGTAAATTGCACTTATTGCATTATATTTTACATAAAATGTAACGCTCGGCCCATGACCGCCCCCGGCAGCCCCGACCCGAGACGCGGCGGCGACTCGAACACCGCACAATGGAAGGAAAAGCCACGAATCATAACATAAAATAAAACAACAATATTAAAACCAATAATTACAATTCATAAATCTGACAGTACATACGATAAGGAACAGTTCGACCAAATACAAGATTTAACAAAATATAAAATAGTTCTACATATTATAGCTCCAAAATAACAATATCAAGGTTTAGTGCTATAAGGCGACAAAATGAAATAAAATACAAAAACAGTCGCCATCAGAGCTCCACATCTACGACTGTCTAAAAACTATCTACACATCGATCTACAAATCGATCGCTCACCCCTGCAAGTCTGAAGCAAAAACAACGGAGATCAGCGGGTGCTGAGTAGGAGAATCACAATATGATCTGTCGCGCCCCGGCCCCGGGCCCGGGCCCGAGAAGCGACGGCGACTCGGACACCGCGCAGTGGAATGAAAAGCCAGGAATCAACATAAAAGAAAACAACAACATAAAAACCAATAATTAAAATCCATCCGTCAGATCAAATACAATATTTAACCAAATATAAAATTGATCTACAAATTATAGCTCCAAAATAACAATATCAAAAGCTCCAAAATAACAATATCAAAGCCGAGCTATAAGATGACAAAACAAACCAAAATACAAAAGCAGTCGCCATCAGAGCTCCACATCTACGACTGACTACTAGCTGTCTAAAAACTATCTACACCTCGATCTACAAATCGACTGCTCACCCTTGCAAGTCTGAAGCAAAAACAACGGAGATCAGTGAATGCTGAGTAGGAGAATTACAATATGATCAACAAGTATCAAGTGTCAACTCAACAATAAACAACAATATGGCCTAAGATGCAGTCAAAGACGATAAATACAACAAATACACCTCACCTACTCCTAAACAACATCAACTGAATCATCGAGCGTGTGGACCATTGGGTAAAAACCCCACACTCTACCACCCGTAGAGTGGCATCAATCGTTCGCTCCAACGGTGACCCGACTACCCCCACCAAGCAGGTAGCCCGACGGGCGTCGTATCCGACATCCGCACACCCGAAGGTGCCCAAAGTGACTAGTCAATATCCATACCCTCACCCATGTCTGGAGGGTACCGCAATAAAATGGTCCTGGACCGAAGTCCTCTCCGAGGTCGTAGCCTCCAGATCGACAGCAACCATGCAACTCGACTCCAAGAGTGCAACAAGGTATATCACCATGATCAACAACATAGCAACAACTCCAAGTGATTATGACATGATCAACATGCTACTAACATAACATCATCATGATCAACAATATAACAACTCCAATTGATTATGACATGATCAACAAGATAAGAACATGATCAACAAGTAAACAACACCACATATATCAACATGGCACTATGCATACAATGACTAATCCAATGCACTGTAGGATTAGTACAACATACTATGATCAAGAATAAACACCAATAAGCAATAATAAAATGCAACACATGCAATTCCTCTACATGACATGTCCAACGATAATATGCAATAGGAGTTCAATAATTTTAGGAAACAAACCAAACAATGGAAGCAAAGGTATTTCCGTAATTTATCTCCGACGACAAATCAACAACAGACTTGCAGGCTCAACTCACACTCAGCACACTCTCCAAACACCCATGCTCAACTCATTCTCCAAACCATAATTATTTCACACCAATTAATCGACTAAATTCTCAGACTAATAATTTACTATTATTTAAACACCTCGACAACCTCAACCACTAACCAACTGAAAGAATAACCTAACAATTCTTTATTGGAAAACTAACCCCACCATCGCGTTTAGCACGCGAAAACGATCAAGATTGATATTCACTTCAACTTCAACCGACAACTCGGGGCCCACCAAATAAATTAATTTCAAACATAACTATATCGTTAACTTACTAAACAACAATAAAATACTAAAATATATCAAAATCATACCAAATGATCTCCAATCTGAAATCCGACACCACCATCGCGTTCAGCACGCGAAAATCTACAACTTTGGTATTCAGCTCAACTCAATCCGACGACTATACGATCAACTATAAAAATACCCAAAATAATTCATAAATCAACCCAATTTCATGCGATACAACTCTATTCTCTAAATATTGTTCATATCCCACCCACTCGTCTCCCTCTCCCCTCACCCCTCACGCTGCCCCTTGCCCCTGCGCCCGACGCCACCTCCCTACTCCGCTCGAACCCACACCGACCGACCATCCCGGCCGCCGGCGATCACCCTGGCGGCACGGCCGCCCTCTCCCCAACCTCCGCGACCGATCCAACCCAACTCCCACTGAATGGTGGCCGCCGACCTGCGCGCGACATGGCCTCCTACGGTTGGTCGTTCACGGCTTGGCCGATCGCCACCATTCGGGCTCGGCTGATCCTCGCCTCGTCGACGTCGTCGGAAAACAAATATGGAGGTAAAGGAGAAGGGAGAGATCTCCTACCTCGATCCCGCGACTCCGGCGACGACGAGCTCCATCGATGACACGCGCCGACTCCTCCGCCGCCTGCCGACGCCCTCGCTTCTTCCTCTTCTTCTCTACTTCTCCCCACTTAAACCCCTCAACAACACCTCTCCCTCACTTATCCTCACCCTCACCGCCACCTGGCACTTCTCCACTTCCACAGCCATTTTTTTTTAATACCCGGATATAACATGATCAACAAGCATCAAGTGTCAACTCAATAATGAATAACAACATAGCCTAAGATGCAGTCAAAGGCAATGAACACAACAATTACTCCTCACATACTCCTAAACAACATCAACTGAATCATCGAGCGTGTGGACCGTTGGGTAAAAATCCCGCACTCTACCACCTGCAGAGTGACATCAACCGTCCGCTCCAACGGTGATACGACTACCCCCACCAAGCAGGTAGCCCGTCAGATGTTGCGTCTGACATCATCGCACTCGAAGGTGCCCAACATGTGACTAGTCAATATCATATATACCCTCTCCCATGCCTGGGGGGTACCACACCAAAATGGTCCTGGACCGAAGTCCTCTCCATGGCCGTAGCATCCAGATCGACAACAACCATGCAACTCGACTCCAAGAGTGCAACAAGGTATATCATCATGATCAACAATATAACAACCCCAAGTGATAACGATATGAACAACATTCTAATAACATAACATCATCATGATCAACAATATAACAACAACTCCAAATGATAACGACATGAACAACATGATAATAACATGCTCAACAAATAAACGACGCCACATATAACAACATGACACTATGCACAATGACTAATCCAATGCACCATAGGATTAGTATAACATACTATGATCAAGAATAAACACCAATAAACAACAATAAAATATAACACATGCAATTTCTCTACATGACATGTCCAACAATAATGTGCAACATGAGTTTAATAAAATTTTAGAAGCAAACCAGACATCGGAAGCAACTGTATTTTCGTAATTTATCTCCGATGACAAATCAACAACAGACAAGGAACAACAGACTTGCAGGCTCAACCCACCCTCAGCACACTCTCCAAATTACAATTATATCACACTAATTAATCAACTAAATTCTCATACTAATAATTTAATATTATTTAAACACATCGACAACCTCAACAACTAACCAACTGAAAGAATATTCTAACAATGTTTTCTCGGAAAACCAACCCCACCATCGCATTCAGCATGCGAAAATGGTCAAGATTGCTATTCAGCTCAACTTCAACCGACAACTCGGGGTCCACCAAATAAATTAATTTCAAACACAACTATCACTCACTTACTAAACAACAGTAAAATATCGAAAAATATAAAAATCATATCAAACGATCTCCAATATGAAATCCGACACCACCATCGCGTTCAGCACACGAAAATTTACAACTTTTGGTATTCACCTCAACTCGATCCGACGACTCTACGATCAACTACAAAAATACCCTAATAATCTACAAATCAATCCCATTTCACGCGATACAACTCTCTTCTTTAATCACCCTATTTATTAAATTAAATAAACCCCTCCCCCACTCGTCTCCCTCACTCGACGCCCCTCGCCCCTGCGCCCGACCCCGCCTTTGCTTCGCTCGAACCCACGCCGGCCGCCGGCCTTGACGGCCTCTCCCGCGGCCCCCGGCGCCGGCGGGACACCCGATCTAAGCTGGGAGGCCGCAACGACCTCCCCGCCTTCTCCATCGACCACCCGCCCCTCTCCCCCTCTCGGCCACCGCTGGCGACCCACCCGTCGACCTCTCCGCCCTCTCCTCGGCCTCCAGCGCCGACCCGATCCACCGGTGATTGAATGGTGGCCAGGAGGGCCACCACCTAGTGCGGGCAGCGTTACTGTCGGCCTGCGCGCGACACGGTCGCCCGCAGCGTGGTCGCTCACGGAGTGGCCGATCGCCACCACTCGGGCTCGGCTTCGCAGTCGATCCTCGCATTCGTCGTCAGATTCGTCGGAGATAATGACGGAATGAAAGGAGTAGATGAGATCTTCTACCTCAATTTCGCGATTCTGGTGACGACAAGCTCCGGCCTCCGATTCCTCGATTCCGATGACAAATCTGACAACGATTCCCCTCTCCACACTCGGCTGCACCTCCTCTCCCTCTCCTAAAACCCCTCAACATCCATAGCACCTCTCCCTCACCTCACCATCACCCTCACCTGCCAACTGCCACCACCCGCTTCTACAACCATCCCTCCTCAACTCCACATTAATTAGGTTGATTTTTAATAATTTTCTTTTTTAATACCGAACATAACATAAAAAAGATATATTTAATCTTCATTTTTCTATATTAGTTCTCCCTCGTGACTAGAGCCAGCAATATTCGACCCAACTCAGATCAATAAAACCAAGTTAGGGCTAATATTTATCGTGCCAAGATCGTTATCAGGCCTACCCGATAAAGCTTTAACCCTTAAATGTGCCAGGCTGGGCCAAGTGCCATTGGGCCAACCTGGCACAATAGCTTGATAAACAATATAGGGGCAATTATTAACGAGTTTAAACCAATTAGTTATCGGGCTATTTGGTCGAATTTGGCCCGATAAGCCAATTCAGCCTCTCTTTTTTTTTTCATTTTTGGTGTTATTGAGCTAAACAGGTTGGGCCGTGCTGGCCCATTATTATTTGTGTTGTGCTAGGCCAATGATTTCAGATCCGATTTTTTTGGGATCCGACTAGGCCAAGCACAAATTTTTCATGTCAATTAAAGAATGATTTATCAGTGGATGCTAAGATTTAATTTCCTTAGCGAGAACAAAAATAGATTATGAGAATTAAATAAGAATTTGGTCATCATATTTTCAGGAGGAATGTAAATGTTGCAAAAGTTAGAAAAATTCAAGAAAAAGAACACTCTCCATTAGTGTAAATGTAATTGTTTTACACATCTTAAAAATAAAAATTATTTGCAAATACCTATACCCTAGGGAACAAAGTCTAACTAGTCAACCACATATTCATATTCATACGAATAGTCAAGTATAACAATTCTCTGAAATAGCAAATATTCTTTTGGGAGAAACAATTAATCCTCTTGACAAATTACCAAAAAAGTAGTTTACATTTATTTCACTGGGGAACAACAGTTGAAGCAACATTGAATAAAAACCATACATGGTAGCTTTGTTTAAAAGAAAATTATCAGCTAATTCTGCTATTGGGTCAAAGTAGCTCTCAAACAACTTTGCTGGTAAAATGACCAACAATCTGCATATGAAATGAAGAAAATTGATCAGAGAGCATATTGAGACAAACTCCCTTTACACAAATGAAAACTGAGGATTATGTCAATTACAAGCAGAAAATGTAATAGCATATCATGTGCATACCGTACTTTGTAAATTCAAAATGTTACCCAAAACCATAAGAGTATTAATCTACACCTTTGAGAGTTATACTGAAACTTGGTAATTTCATATAGCTTCTAAAGTATGCAAAATCTATGATTTTTGAAAATTATATGCAATTACACAAAGGGAAACAGAAAATAAAGTGTTCCAACATAAACAGCTCATATGGAGATGATAGGGCAATCTCTATTAGTTTTTTCTTTATTCATTTTACAACAATAGCATGCATAAGTTAAAAATTCTGAACCTCTCATGGTTAACTACTTGATTCAACAATAATTTCATTGCCCGTATCATTTCAAATACAAAGCCGAGTAGGCTTTGAACTCTTCAATAATTTTTCATAATATATGACAACAAAAATGAAACATCAAGTTATTCTTTTTTCTACCTTTGTGGCACTTACGACACGCTTGACCCATCAACTTCATAGATCAACCTATTGGCCTAATTAAAAAGCTCAAGCTAAAGTTGATGGTAGGGCACCCATCAAGCCTTATAAGCCAACACCACATCCAAAATACTCCTGATGTGGGACTAAACTGGGGTATTTCACTATCGAGGTAATAAGAGGACCTTAGATGTGCATTTGCACATTCTCCTATTAAAATCCACAGTTATGTTTCCCTAGAAGGTGGCTCAAACTTACGAATATTGAACAAAGAGTGTCATTGTAAAGACATGGAGCGAATATTGATGAAAAAGTAAAAGTTATATGTAATCACAAAATATTGAAACAAAACTTAAGAATGACAAAGCAAGAAAGGCACAAACCTATTTTGCCTTCGGCTAGCTATGTCAATTTATTTATTTTCTGGAAGCAGTAGTCAGCACATTTATGGAATGGATTTGATGCATTTGAGCAATTGGGGTGGACACCCTCTCTCTCCACTGCCTTCATTCCTCCCCTTTTGTCATGATGTGTAGTAACAACTAAAGCACTGAATTCTGTTAGTACACTGTCTATGAAAAGATCTGAAACCAGTCAAGAAGAAGAACAATGTAATTAAGCACACCTGACTTGCTTGCCTCTGCATGTTCTATTTCGTTCCTCTTCCGGAAACAGTATTCAGCACACACATGGTAGGGATTAGATGCATTGGCACAACTAGGATCCACCATTCTGCTACCCTTCATCTTCACATCATTTTTCACTAAAATCACAATCCAGAAATTAACGTAACATAAAATTCAGCATACATGACATGAAACTGGAAACTAAAATAAATGAAAAAATGAAAAAATCTACATTTTTCCGGCATCAATTTTAGTGAGTACTTTTTTTTGAGTAATGAAACCTGCATTCCATTCAAGAGAACTGAAAGATGTGCAGGTATAAGAGACAAGAAGAGGAGTTTGTTAAAAAATTTGAAAAAGAGCAAAAGACAACAAGAAGACACAGAAACACCTAAACATTATCAACTAAAACAAGAACCAAAGGAGGTCGCAAATATTGCTGTCATTTGAGAAGTGGAGCATCTATTCTCAAACGCACGCAAATTCCGTTCATACGATACCACACAAACCAGCACCAGACCAATAAGGAAAGACAAAAGCCAAAAACAAAAGGAGAGGCAAAAGCCAAAACAAAAGAGCCATGTTCTATCAAAAATTTAGTACCATAATAATTGGTGATGTGCGAAGAAGTTGACACCATGGTTTTTCAAAAATTTAGTACTGTAGTAATTAGTGTGTAAAAGTAGACCTGAACCCTTCTCTTTGTTTTCTCTTGTCACCTCGGGTTTTCTTGGAGAGCAGTAGTCTGCGCATTGATGGAATGGGTTGGATGCATTTGGGCACAGAGGGTCCACATTTCTTTCTGCAACTATAATCCCTTGATCCTTATTCTCCCTCTCCACATGCTGAGTCGCTGCCACTAATAAGACTAAAAGATAGAAAAAGAAAAATGTCAGCTTAGAAAGAAGAAAAACCATTGAACCAAGTTTGCTTATTTTTTTTCCAACTGTAACCCATTTTCTGCTGAACTACAATACAATGGTAATAATCAGATGGAACGAAGTTTCTTCAATTTGACATCAGACAAAGGGGACCACTAAAATATAAATAATCAAATTGACAAAATCTACTGGGAAAGTTAAGAAGCATGACAAAAATCAAAACTTTTCCTAAAATTTCGAACTAGAACTAGTGTAAAAAGGAAAAATGTCAAATTGACGTTGAAAATGTCAGCTGAGAAAGAAAAAGGAAAAGATAGAAAATGTTAGCTGACAAAAATCAAAACTTTTCCTAAACATTTAGTGAGGAAAAGATAGAAAAAGAAAAATGTCAGCTGAGAAAGAAGAAAAACCATTGAACCAAGTTTGCTTATTTTTTTCCAACTGTAACCCATTTTCTGCTGAACTACAATAAAATGGTAATAATTAGATGGAACAAAGTTTCTTCAATTTGACATCAGACAAGGGGACCACTAAAATACAAATAAGCAAATTGACAAACTCTACTGGGAAAGTTAAGAAGCATGACAAAAATCAAACTTTTCCTAAAATTTCGAACTAGGACTAGCAATGAGGGGAAAACAAAAGTAGACCAGGTCTCCTATCACTCTGTGTTTTCACATCGGGTTTTCTTGGAGAGCAATACTCTGCACATTCATGGAATGGATTGGTCGCATTTCGACACGAGGGATTCACATTTCTTTTCGCAACTACAGTGACCTGAACTTCATTGCTCGTTTCGACATTTTGAGATGTGATATCTACAAAGACAAAGGTTTAAGAACAAAGCAAACTAAAAAAAGGAAAAGGGGGCAAGGAGAAGAACCACGAAAATAAGAAGACCTAATCACTTGCCGTATTCATTTTCTTCCTCCCTCTTTTGTTTGCCCTCCATCTTCAGAACGTTTTTCGCTGAAATCACTAATCGAACAGTGAACTAAATGAGATCATGCTTCTCATATGTGTAATTAGATGAAGTAGCTGAAAATAAACAATAAGGTCGCATTACAAAACCCAGATTTTTCTGGCAATAACAGTACTATTGTCAAAGCAAAAAGGAGAAAATTTGAATCCGTGAACTCATAATCCGAAAAATAACTGGCCTGATCTTTTCCTATCGCGTTGTCCCTTGACCTCGGGATTTCTCAGAGAGCAGTACTCCGCACACTGATGAAACGGATTTGACGCGTTTGGGCATGAAGGATCCACATTTCTTTTGCCAACGACGATCCCCGGATTCTCATTCCGTTTCTCTCCATTTTGACATGTTATAGCTACACATACAAATTCTAAATCTCAATAACTCAGGAAGAAGAAAAAAAGGTTAAACTTTTAGATAGCACGAAGCAAACAAAGGAAGACGAAGAATAGTTAGGGCCAAAGAAGAACAAAAGACCTAGTTTGGGCCTGGGGATTCGGGGCTTCGAAGGGTGTGCTCGCTGGACGCAGTACTCCGCGCACACATGGAAGGGATTGGAAGCGTTGGCACAGTCCGGATTCACCCACCGCTCTCTCTCCATTGCTTGAAGAAGGTCGACGAGACTACTCTGAATCAAAAAGAAGGAAATTTAACGCGAAGACGAAACGGGACAAGCGGAGAGTAAATGCAATAATTATTCTGGCGGGCGACGTTCACGTCGACTGGTGCCAACGCCCAACGACTTATCCCTTGGAAAATTGGAAGTCTTACTTTACTATCTGTTCCAAATAAGGTATGATTTTAAATAGTATTATTCAATCTTTTATTTGGAAAGATTTTTATGAGATGGTCATGATCTAGGATAGTAATTTCTTGGTTTGATAATCATAGATTTTGGTTATTTTTTTAAACCATGGATTTGATGGTTCTTGGCAATTTAATGAAAATTTATTTCTAAAATACCCTCAATTAAAAATTATAATTTCTCTTATATTATTTATTTACCCATATCATATTAGATTTTTACTTATCGTTTTTGATCGACGTAGCCACGACTCTATTCTCCTTCGTACATAGCGGCATCCATTTCACCACACCATATTCTCAAACAGAGTAATGGTAATTATAGTATTATATGATACTATACCATATCATACATTACTAAATCATGATGCACCTCATCCAAACAAGGCCTTAAAAGAGCGGATTGTAGATGGCTATACGCCATCTATCATAACTCGAGTCGCGACAAACATCGTCCGCCATTGACCATTCATTTCATCAAGGGGTAATGTAACTATTGGGAGTGAGCGGTCCGAGTACCATGTGTTTTTCACGATATCCAGGTCCTACCTTATATAGGACTTGGTTCCTAGGTTCTCGATTCGGATCGTACTATGTTGGGACCTGGAATTGAACCCTACTCAAACTTGTCCTGCACCATAGATTTCGGGTACTTTATTGAAATATGTTTATTTTTTCTACTATTTTTTATATATATTATAATTCAATAAGTAAATAAAAGAAAAACATGTAAAGTTGAAGCTGACAAATACATGATAAAATGTAAATCAAGTTGATTATTCGTACAAATATGAAAATAAATGATAGCAGATTCTCACAAAACAGTTACATAATAAATAGAGCAAAAAAAACACGAACTTTAGATATTTTTCCATTTTTAGCATAATTTTTTTTTCGTTAGCAAGAAAATACATCAACTTTTATTCTGTTACCCCGTTTAGCATGCACCATCATTTTTTACGATTTTTGCTGATGTGTCATTTAATGGTGACGACGTAACAAATTTTTATCCTAAGTGGATTATTATTTTTATTATTTTAATCAAATTTATTATTAAAAAATATTATTACTAATGACGTGGTCCTTCTTCTCAAAGACCTTGACGCTAACTGCACTCCACGGGTCGTCGTCCGAGATGAGCTTGTTGTCGTCGCAGGGTAGAAGCTCGTCGTCGTCTTCGTCGTCGCCGCCGTCACAGACCTCTCCACCGAAGAAATTGCGCGACCTCTCTGGCTCGCACAGAGGTGTCTGAGAGGTCGCACGACCTCCAGAGAGGTCGCCAACCTCTCTGCCAGAGAGGTGTCTGAGAGGTCGTCGACCTCTCCTCTCCATCACCTCTTTGGCTCGTCTGAGAGGAGGTCCGGGCGGAGAGGTCTGCGCGACCTCTCGTTTGAGATCGACAAATTTTCAAGGCTTGAAATGGGTGCAGTCGCCACCGGAGAGAGGAGGCGAGGAGGAAGGTGTGGTGGAGAAGACAATTTGAAAGATGGACAATATTTTAGTCAATAATATAATCTACGTGACATTATTTATTCTACATAGCTTCAGTCAAGAATAAAAATTTGTCACATTGTCATTGTTAAGTGACACATCAGCAAAAATCGTCAAAAATGACAGTGCATGCTAAACGGGATAATGGAATGAAAGTTTATGTATTTCCTTGCTAGCGAAAAAAAATTATGCTAAAAATGAGAAAATGTCTAAAGTTTGTATTTTTTTTGGGTATTTACTCTAATAAATATCCATACTCCATACTCATACTCACAAATATGATGTTGGTTCCGGTTCCAATATGGGTATGCTGGAAACGGAACCATAACCGAATTTAACCGAATATTGATTATGAATGATCCAAGATGATATAATATGTATCTAGCATTGGCTAAACTTCTCTTACGTGGCTACTACTTTCGGGGAAGTTGATGAAAGGCTACTTGAAATATCCAACTATATATCCAGTTACCCATATTTTTGATATATTTCCGGTCTATCTATCTATCTATCTATCTATCTAGCCATTGATAGTTTCACCGGATATATAAGTGGATCTTTTAATTTGTGGTATACTTATATATATGGTGGATTTATGACTGACAAAAGGAAAAGTATATATGTCTAAGAATGGGTTGACCAACAAGAAATCAAGAACATGAGATGATCAAGTGCACCTTCTCTTGAGCACAACCTTCTACAATATATGATCATGATGTAAAGATGTATCCATTGCATTATATGTTTCTGGAGAACTTTACCTTTGTTTTAATTACTTCTGAAAGTAAATACAAATTTCAGAGTGGTTATAGCTGACTATAGTCTATAGGAGGTATACTGATATCCATTATCCATAAGGCAACATATATATATATGCAAGCAGGTTGCAGTTTGCAGGGACCAATTCCCAAGGATATTTAGGCAGTCGTTGAATCCAGGTCAGATATACGTGCATGCTTAGCATTTGGGCGATTCTTAGCAGAAAGGGCAAAAGAAGCTGATGTATACTATACACTTGTACTTACAATCCTAGGGAAAGGAACAACTTTTGGTATGACATGGAAAATTGGGGATCTTTTTGTAAATATTTTTTTTGGAGGGACCCTTTTGCAAAAGAGCCTAATCTTATATATTTAGCCCTAATTTCTTGTTTAATTCCTTTTCTCTCTCTTGATCACTGTAGCAGCGGCGGACGTGCGGCGGCAGCAGTGAGGCGACAGCTGTGAGAAGGCTCCGATCGGAGTTTGGAGGAGTTTTCAGGTAGGAGTCTTATCTTCTCTTCCTTGTTTTCCATTCGTTGTTTTCCGTCGATTCTATTTCTTCGTTTATCGGCGGCAACTAGAGGAGTTGGAAGAGGCATCGACCGGCGGAGCTGGTTGGGGTGGAGATGATCAGAGGTGGACGAGCGGTCAGAGGCGGGCGGGCGGGCAGTTGGAGGCAACTGCACCGCGTTGATCTCGGCATGGCAGCCACGCAGCAGGGGCCGCGGGAGTGGCCGGCGAGATCGACGGAGGTAATCGATGCAGCTGCGCCGCTCCCCTCACGCCGATTGCGTGATCACCGACTCGCGATCACGACTGCCAAGCTGTGGCAGGCGGAGGCGTGACTCTTTCCGACCCATCGCCGGTGCCCCACCGGCGTCGGGGTCCGCAGGAAGGGGCAGCGAGGTGATTATCGGTGGCGTAGAGGGCCACCCGGCATGGGTTCGAGCGGAGCAGGGGGCGGCGTCGGGGCAGAGAGGTCGAGTAGGAGACGAGTGGGTGAGGAGGGATTTAATTGATTTAATAAATAGATGTTTGAAGAAGAGAGCGGTATCGCATGAAATGAGGTTAAATTATAGAGTATTAGGGTATTTTTAGATTTGATCGTAGGATCGTTGGATCGAGTCGAGGTGAATACAAAAGTTGTAGGTTTTTGCGTTCTGAACGCGATGGTGATGTCAGATTTCTGATCAGAGGTCGTCTGATAGGTCTTTTCTATTTTTTTAGTATTAGTTGATAATTTAATAGGATTAATTCAATTTGATAGTAGTTAAATAACGTAGAATAATTGTATTCTTTATCAGTTGGTGATTTAGAGTATGGATGGTTTTGTTGGGTGTGAGTTGACTCCTGTTGTAGCCGATGAATGTTGAATTGGTAGATTGACGATTTTACCCCTTGCTTCTATTTGCTTGATTTGCTTCTGAAATCCGTTGATCTCCTGTTGCATTATGTTGTTGAACATGTCATATTGATAATTGCATGAGTCTAATTAGCTGTTATTCAGTGATGATTATTGAGCATGATATTATGCTAGGCATTGTGCACATTGTTAGTGCTGTCATAAATTGTATTTGCTAACATGAATTATTATGATTGCATCTTCAATTGATAGTTGTTGTAGCATTTATTATTGTTAGCATTGTAGATCAGTTGTGATGTGTCATGTGGTGAGATCTAGCTATCATGCAGCTTATTGTTGTAGTAGTTATTGTTGCATTGTTGATCTTTTATTGGGCGGATGCCCTGGACATTGTTGATTGTTTGCCCAAGCTGTATGGACGGTGACACCGGTGATCACGAACTTTCACTCGAGTTGCACGTACTACGTCGCGCTGTTAGACGTTGACAAGCTCGTATGCGGTGTCACGCTGTTAGACGTCGGCAGACTATCCTTGGATGGTCGCACCTCCTGCTTGAGCGGGCAGGAGGTGTCACTCTCGAGGTGCGAGAGTGCGGGGGAAACCCAATTGTTCACTACGCTTTTGATTTGTGTGAGTTGCATTAGTTGATAGGTGGAAGTGTCTTGTTGTTGACATATTACATTTTATTGCAGAGTCGTATGTTGTTGCATTTGGTAATGTCATCGCATCATGATTGTTGTCCTTGTTATTAACATATTGATTCTCCTACTCAGCTTTTCGCTGATGTTGTTTGTTATTATCTCAGATTTGCAGGTATGTCGGTAGTTGAAGTTGGGTAGCTAGAGATTCTGGAGGAGGAGGCGTCATCCACTGCTTAGATGTTTTCTTAGTTATTTTTAGAGTGATGTTGAACATTTGTGTAGAGAACTTTTGTTGAAATGATGATTTCAGTTGTTCTTGTTGAGATATGCTGGTATATTTTCTGTGGTTTAGTTGTAGGTTGCGCTCCTCCTAGGTGAGGTCCCTTTTTGGGGATGAACCTAGGCGGGGCGTAACATCTTTAAAGGAAAAAATAAGAGTTGTTGTTCAGTGTCACAGACAATGGCATTGATGTCAAAGTTTATCTTGATTGATACTTTATATTTTGGGACTCAATTGATTTATCAGCCAAAAGCAAGTCTTTTGGTAAAAGATCAGGATGTTAATGGCAGTTTTCTCATGTTGGATATTCTTTGCTGCTTGCAAGTTATCCAATCTTTTGACCTCCGGTGGCAAATAATTAATGTGGTGTGTTTAGTATGAAAAATCTAGAAAAGTAAAATCTTTCACTTGAAAAAGTATTAGCTATTCTTGCTTGAAGTCAAGTGATGCGGTCCGACGCGTCTCTTGGTCTGGTGTGACTCCGACCGGGGGCGAGGGGGAGGAGGGACCTGCAAAAGATACTTTGATGCTCAAATAACAAAGAATTCCAGACTGTGAATAGAAATTGGAATCTAAATGTACCTGATGTGCGTCGTGTCTATATATAGTGTGAGATAAGGGATGTATGACGATAATGCCTTCCGGAATCTCGTAGGAATGTGCTGAATGAGTCGAGGCTAATCCCGGAGATGTCAGTGCTCATAATTGACGAGTCCTTGTATGGTCGGGTGGAGCCCCCGAGCTAAGTAGCATATGATTTAACTTGAGTATGGTTCATGAATTTGAGTGCTACTGGGCCTAATCCGACCGGACCCAAATCAAGTGCTAGTCCAGTCCATTAACATATTTTTTTAATATAGAAATAATTATTTGGCTACATTCTTGAAAAGAATAATGGAAAAGAAAAGCCTTTTTTTGGAAGCAAGAAAAAAAAATTAAAATATAAATTAAATAAATTAAAATGACTTCAACTCACAATATATTATTTTACTAATTTTTATTTGTGTAGTTTTAATTTATTATTCTTACAATATATTTTTAATTTATGAAAGACTAGAAAATAAAACTAATAAAATTTAAAGGATTTAAATACAAAATATTTTATTTTTACTAATTTCTTTTAAATATTTTAAATTTATTATTTTGAAAAATTTTATTTTTATTTATGAAGGACTAAAATATAAAAATTACAAATTAAATAATTTAAATTAAATAATTTAAATTAAAAAATACAATAATTTAATTGATAAAATACTAAAATATAAAATCTATAATAACATTAGACTTAAATAATAATATTTTTTCCCATGTGAAGTAGAAAAAATCTTTGGGGAAAGTACTTTCCTACTTCTTTTTTTTTGAAAGAGAATCTTGCATTCATTCAAAAGATTTGAAGGGAATACAAGTAAAGGGAGAGAAGAGAAAATAAAGCAGTAAAAATACATAGAGGAAACACCTAACCTCGGACCGAGGCGATAGGAGAAAAAAAATATTTACAGACAGGCTCACAGGCATATCTTTAAGAAGACAACAGCCTTTGAGACCACACTAAATATCAAGCTACTTGATTGCTGGAAGCAGCGCAGATTACGCTCAAACCAGATAAACCAACACCAAACCAATTGCAGGCGGAAGCGGGCAAGGCTTGCACGCCTAGACACGGGGTGGGATCCGCGGTTGGGCGACCAAGACAAGGAGAACCATGGATGGTGCAGATGGGCTAGGAACAGACGCCAACCTTCGCGAGAGAAAGAACAGCGGCTGAACAAGTGAACATGAGATTCTGGTTGAGATCGATAGAGCTGGCAGAGGGGGTCCACGACCATACCCATACGAATGAGTCTATCTTTTGTAAGCAGCCGCTTTCTAGTTTTGAGACAACCGAAAATGGAGATCTTAGGAGCAATGTTGGATTGCCATAGGAAGGGATAGAAGAAGTCCTTGACACCCCTAAAATTAAGCAGCCAATATAAGGATCTAGTGGAGAAGAAGCCATCCGAAGCCCATCTCCAGACCAAGGCATCATCACCCGAAGAGCTCTGGAGATGTTGAAGATCCATCAACATGCTGGATATACTTTCTGAAGCAATGAAGGAAGATAACTGGATGTCCCAACCTAGAAATGTACCAGAGGAATCCACAGAACGTGCTTCAAAAATGGTGATGTCTGGCATCATGGCGAGTTGAAAAATCTCCGGATATAGCTCCTCTAGAGTCCCTCTGCCCAACCAGTTGTCCTTCCAGAGTCTGACGATCTTCCCCTCGCCAACTTGGAAGCGAATGCTGGAAATGAAGACATGTTGAAGCTTAGCAATGCTCCTCCAAATTGGGGACAAGGTAGTGAGCCTCCAGGCATCCGACCAAGAGCGGTCACCCAATAAAGCCATCACAATCGGAGACCAGGGAAGCTTTTTCTTAATCGCAAGTCTCCAGAGCCAGGAACCGAGTCTAGCAAGATTATGAGCTTGAAGATCCAAGATACCAAGACCCCCAGTCTCCTTAGAACACGTTAAATGGTCCCATCTAATCAAAGATATTGAAGACCCCCCAGATGAATCCAGATCGGACCAAAAGAACCTCCGCCGTCTCTTATCGATTTCGCGGATAACCCAATTCGGAGCCTTGAAAATCGAGAGCATGTAAGCTGACTAAGAAGATAAAGCACTATTGATGAGAGCTAGTCTGCCGGCCCTTGAAAGGAGCTTGCCTTGCCACCCGTTGAGCTTGCTGTCAAATTTTGAGATGAGGCACCTCCAATCAGCTTTACAAGGAGGACCCCTTAATAGGGGAAGACCAAGATATGAGGAGGGGAGAACACCCCCAAGACAGCCGAAGCACTCAGCAAGAGAGGAGACAACATCAGGATCCCCACCAAGGTGCATCAAGCGGGTCTTTTGGTAGTTCACCTTGAGGCCCGATGCTAACTCAAAGCAATGCAGGATGCGACGTAGGTTTTGAATGCTAGTGGTATCACAAGAGCTGAAGAGGACAAGTCATCGGCGAAAAGAGAATGCGTGATACCTCCCTCAACCTGATCCTGAAGGACACCTTTGATGAGGCCAAGGCGTGCCGCCCTATCAATGAGACGGGAGAGACTATCCATTACCAAATTAAAAAGGAACGGGGAGAGAGGATTCCCTTGGCGGACGCCCCGATGGTGGAGGAAAGGAAAGCCAAGCTCCCCATTGATGATCAGCTCAGACTCAGAGCTGCTAAGGAGAACTTTTATCCAGTCGAGCCATCTAATTGGGAAACCCCGGGCCGCAAGCATGCCCAATAGGAAGTCCCAGTTAACTGAATCAAAAGCCTTCTGAAAATCTACTTTGATAAGAATTCCATCCTCATGCCATCGCCTGCAACCCCATATGCATTCGGAGACCGTCATATATGAGTCAAGAGAGCTTTGACCCGATCTGAAAGCACTCTGATGGATGCCAACCATGCCATTAAGAAGGGGGGACAATCGCCTTGCAAGGACTTTGGAGAAGATTCGGATCAGACTGTGCTCTAGGCTGATAGGACGATAGTCTGAGGCCGAGATCGCACCATCCTTCTTAGGAATCAGAACAATTATAGCCTTGTTGATGCGCCTTAACTCAGCGGGGTTGGAGTGAAGATCATTGAAAATGCTGAGAAGGTCCAATTTGATTGACTCCCAGAATGCCAAGAAAAATTCCGAAGGGAGGCCGTCAGGCCCAGGGGCTTTAAAGGACCCCATAGATTTGGTAGCCGAGAGGATTTCCTCCATAGAGAAAGGAGAATCAAGGCTAACAGATGAGGGAAGACCATCCAATTGCAGGACGTCCCAATTGATATGAAGCAGGGGGGCAGAGTGACTCCCCAAGAGGTTGACGAAGAAAGACCGGAAGCAAGCGTGAATTGAGGCCAAATCATAAACAATGGAGTTTTCTGATTGAACAGAGTGAATCCAATTTCGCCTTCGATTGGCCGAAGCGCACTGATGGAAGAAGCACGTGTTTGAATCACCCAACGCGATCCATCGCTTTTTGGCCCGTTGACGCCAATATTGATCCTCCTCACAGTATAGGGCATCTAAAGATCCTCTAGCAGCTTTGAGTTCCTCGATTTGTGAAGGAGAGAGCCTATTAGCATCGGCAATATTATTAGAGGCCTCAATCTTCTGCTCGAGGAGCAATCGACGAGAGTTCCGTTGCTTTAAGAAGATAACTCTCCATTGCTTGATAGTCTTTCGAAGCGATTTCCAACAAGAAACCCAGGAGGCCGTGGAGTGCGGATTTGAGCGCGGCATCCAAGCGGCCTTGAATAACCGTTGGAATTCAGGGCATGCAAGCCAGAAGACCTCAAGGCGGAAGGGCTGCTTCGCGAGATTTAAGGGCTGCCTTGAACGAAACACAATTGCATTGTGATCTGATAGCTTTCTTTCTCCGCCTGAAACGATCGCCAGAGGAAAGGCACGCGAAGCGGCTTCCGAGATAAGGCAACGATCTAATTTTGCAAGGCGAGGCGGTTGTTGATTGTTGGTCCAGGTAAATTGAATGCCGCCAATTGGCAAGTCTAATAAGCCAAAATCAGCAATGATCCTAGAGAATTGACGCGCATCAGAAGGGTTCCCGGTGCAATTGCTTCGCTCGTGAGGACCCCTCGTGACGTTAAAATCACCCGCAACAAAGAAAATCCCATCGAGGCCAAGAAGAGCATCTTCGAGCTCCCGGAAGAAGATGGCGCGGGTGGCATGCCGCGGAGGGCCGTAAACCACAACAAATGTGCAGGAAGAATTTGATTGAATGTGGAGAAGCTTAACCTTGATGATGAAATGACCCAAAGAGGAGGATAATTCTTTCCAACAAGAATCGTTCCAAATCAGTAATTGACCACCAGCCATACCCACAGAATCAATCGCGAGGTAAGAGGCAGAGCGAAAGCCACTAATTTGCTTAGCACAACGATTTGAACATACTTCAAGTTTTGTTTCTTGTAATGCCATAATATTACAACCAAGATCGCTGCAAGAGCGCTTCACCATGTAACGTTTTGAAAGGCGACGAAGCCCCCGAACGTTCCAAGAGAGGAAATTGAAATTACAGGAAGACATGATAATACGAAAGCAACAACAGACGCCCATAACAAAGACTGCTAACACGAGTACTTTCAATGGAAAAAATGTTTATCCTCTATTTTGTGTCACCAAACTGGAGGCGCTACGCCGGTCATGGCGTCGGAATGCAAAGATAAAATAATAATTAAAATAAAAATTCTTGGAAAAAAACTCAGGTGAAAAATGATTCTCATTTCCTACTCTTTAAAATCCCCTCTTATATACTTTCTTCCAATTGGGAAAAGAACATCCACTCTCTAAGAACTTTTTTTGGTCCTAATAAACTATGAAGGTCATCTAAGAAGGGTTCTTCTTTTGCTGTTTGTTGTAGTTGATTTGGTTCTGTGAATCTGCCATATATTCATGGATGATTTTTGATAGAGTGGGTTTACCTACATGATTCCTCTTTTCTGCACTTTTGCAGCATGCCAAGTGCATGACTTTGACATTTAATGATACTGCTTTAGAAGTTGGAAGCCTACTCATCCAAAGTGAATGAGTTACTTTTTGCCTGTAAACTGGTAGTAATCTTGTGCTTCATGTAAGAATGAGAAGTAGCTTTGAGTTTTTCCATTAAATGCATGAAATATGGTTTCAGGTTTGGCAGCATGAAATGGTTGAAAGATTCATGTTGTTTCCATGACCTCCTTTTGTTTCTATTCATTTTAAAAAAGTTCTGACAATTACTATGAGAAAAAAAACACAATTCATAAAAAATATTAAACCTTTGAAAAAATATATATCTTTTTTTATTTGGAGTTTAAAGGTCACAGCGAGAAACTTTACCGTTACACCAAAATCACCCTTTCAATCTTGATTGTTAACAAAAAAAAAATACTTATGAGAAAAATATGGCTAATTGCTAAATATGACACCTAGATCGATTATTTTAATAGGTTTAACCAATATATAGGCTGCTATATAGCGATTAGTCCGTTTGCATATTTGATCGCTGGTATATAGGTTTAGCCATAATTATAATCCTCTCGCTCATGAAAGCTTTCTTTCACACGTGGAGCCTCTTTCTTTCTCTCGTTCACGACAATTTCTCTGTCGCCCGCAACAATTAAGGATGTCAACGGGGCGGATAGTGCTCCCTCCGTCCTCGCCTCTGCAAGGAAAAATTAATACCCGTCCCTCGCCCCATATCCGTGACGGGTACTTGCGACAAATATCCGTTGCAGGTAATCGATCACAACGGATCTCTGCGGTACCCATTAACTTAATGAAAACACTTCTTAAATATATATAAATAGGTTTTCTTAGCACTTAGACTAGAGGACTAAATATAACTAGATCCCTGGGCACTGAAACTCTTATCATATGGGATGAGCCTATTGATACTTGGCCTTTGGCTACGAGTATTTTAATGATATAGTTATATACTTTTATTTTTTAAAAATATATAAAATAAAAGTTTCTATTATATTAATGTATTATTATTAAAAAAATTAATATTTTATATATAATAAAAGCACTATAATAATATATGTTCGTGCTTGAGGATCAGAGTGGTTCGGTCCGGCTCGGCATTTCTCATAGTCAGGTGCAACTCCGACGGGGGGAATCTGCAAAAGACACTCTAACACTCAAGTTAGTGGGACTCCTAGGTAGAGGTAATAGAAAAGGGAACTTATGGTACCTGAGGCGTGTCTGTTTGTATTTATTGCAGGTGGAGGGGATGATGCCACCCGACAATTTCACGGGGATATTGCTCATAATGGGTCGAGGCTGATCTCGAAAATGACGAGCTTGTAATGATGTATCCCTTGTGATAAGGAAGGACGTTGATGTCATTGTATAACAGAGTGGAGCCCCCAGACAGAGCCGTTTGGTCTGGCTCAAGTCAGGTTTAGGAATATGGTCGGGGGAGCCCCCGGGCTGAGCCGTTTGATTTGGCTCGAATTGGGTTGTGGAGTGTTGTTGGGTCTAATCCGACCGGACCAATAGTTCTAGTTCAGTCCAATATAAATTTATTATGCTTAATTATGTTTTTGATCTCCCAAAATATCATATTTTTCTAATATATTTTAATAACATAAAACATAACAATATACATTTTAATAACCTAAAGCATAACAATATATAATTATATTTTAGATTATTAAAAAATATATATATATATTTTCATCTAGTCACTTAAAATATCTTATTTTTTTTCGTTTGATTCCTCTTTAGTCAATGTCAGCATTCCATATTGGTACATAATATCAAAGTTAACGAAAAGTTAACAGAGGGACCAAACAGAAACAAAAATAATTTGTGAGGGACTAAACGGAAATTTTTTTAAAATGAGAAATCAAACGGAAAAAAACATGATATTTTGAGGGACTAAAAATATAATTAAGCCTATTTATTATTTTCGCATGTAGCAAGTACTCGCGAGTACTATGTAGTATGATATCTATCTCCCGTCCCATTTATTAAACAAGTAGAAATTGTACCCTGTTCCTGTACTCGTAGGGGGGATTTTCCTTCAAACCCGTCGCGTGATGGATAAATATCCGTGGGTACCCGTCCCTGCAGGTAAATTTGACATCCCTAAGTAATAATTTTTCTTTTTTCTATTTGCGGTCAATCAAATAACTGCATGTATAAATTATAAATCTACTTGCGAAAAAGCAAACAAAGTTTATTCACACGCGTTTGCTTTTGCATTCAAAACTGGGGAACCAAAATTTATAGAGATGATATGTAATCTGATATAGTAGAGGGAGTGAGGGACCCTCTTCCTGATAATAACAACATTGATAGGGAGATCAAAAAAGAGGGGTTTTTAGTGGCGCGATGGACACGAAGGACCTCGATCAGCAGCACCAGCAGCAGCAGCCGTCGGGCGACCAAGGCTCCGACCATGACTTCTCCCTCCCGCCACCGCAGCGCCGGCTCCGTGGCTTCGCCGCCGCGGTGGCGGGGGGCGGCTCCCCCGTGGCGAAGGGGAGGAAGGAGCGGGAGAGGGAGAAGGAGCGGACGAAGCTGCGGGAGCGGCACCGGCGGGCGATCACCAGCCGCATGCTCGCCGGCCTACGCCAGTACGGCAACTTCCTCCTTCCGGCGCGCGCCGACATGAACGATGTGCTCGCGGCGCTCGCTCGCGAGGCCGGGTGGATCGTCGATCCCGATGGGACCACCTACCGTCCATCCCCCGCGCCGGCCTCCTCCATCCCATCCGCGTCCCCGCCCCCTCCTCCATCCCAATTGGTATTCTCCTCCTCCACCGCCCTTATTGATTTTCATTATAAGCTCTTTATCATAGAAATGGGGGTTTTCGTCTATTCTTACTTGCTATCCTGTTCTTTTCCTCCCTATTTGAATCATTTTAGGAAGAGAAAGAACTGGACTGTGGTTGCAAGTTCATTATTTAATTGTTTGTAAATAATAATAGTGAAACGAATACTGTGTAAATCAGGTTTCTTTTCTCTAATAGTAGCGAAAAACTTTGGTTTGCTAGGAGAACATGTTTAATGTTATAACTGTTAAGGTTTTGAACCCAAAAAAAAGTGTCGGGGAAGATTCTCGAGGATTATTAATCTGCATGATCACATTTTACTTACATTCATGGTGAATCACAAGGAATCTTGGCAAAAAAGACCTTGGCTCTACCTTCTCTGTCTAAATTTGAGAAATTCCAGAGTAAGTAGATGTTCAACTAGTTCAAGTTGGTATATTTCATTCTTGATTTTAGATTGGAGTATATAGGTTATGTTATTGAAGTTTTTTGAAGTCCACAAACTAGCTGCTTACTACTATATCTTTTTTTGATCCAAGATGCAGTTTTACCGTAACAACCTGTAATGGTTGTAGTTTTCAGTCCTTGTATCAATGTAAGCAACACGAAGTTAGAAATTTGCACGTTTTCCTCCTATTTTTTACCCTGTAATTACTAGCAGACACTTCTAGTCATGCATATTCAATTACCACTGAGGTTCTTATGATTTTTTTGACAGGCACCATTTCCAATTAGATCCAGTGAAAGCCCTTTATCTGCAACATCTCTGAAGAATTGCTCCATTAAGGCATCATTAGACTCTCAGGCTGCTCTTCTAAGGATTGATGAGACATTGTCACCAACATCGTTTGATTCAGTTGTAGTTGCTGAAGGAAACATAAAAAATGAGAAATATGTTAATGCAAGTCCCGTTAACTCACCAGACAGTGTTGAACCTGACCAGGTATGTGTTTAAAATGACTATGGGGTTAATGGGCAAACTAAACCAAGCATAACAAATTTTCCATGTTCTCTCCTGTTCTATGACAAATCAACAATTGTGTGAAATGTGTGTCAAATTTTTATGAAATTATTATATTCTTTTTAAGTGATACAGGGCTCTACTTGTGCTATGAAATGATCAATCATACAATGCATATGTTTATAAATTGTGGATAGTTATTGGAATACATTTTAATTAGGATAACTGTGATTATTGTTACATCTTTGCACATACCCAACTACCCATTGACCTATAAATAATAGATCTGACCAAGCGTCCTGTGATATTACAAAAATTGCAGAATACACTCCTCTTTTTTGTAGAGTATTTGAAACGATATGGTACAAATAAATGACAGGTGAAGCCATGTGAGATAAATCAAACAATATTGATGATTGAAATAATGACATACGAAATTCTACCCTCTTAAACAGTTAAGCTTGTTTTTCTTCACATTAGTTTGTGGCAATATTTTAATTGTATGTCTTGCAACCTAAAGATGTGGCTAGCTCTAGCTTATTATGTGCCTATAAACCACCAAGAGCCCCTACTATCCGATTATTGACTAGCGCTCAATGAACATCATAATTTTAGGTTTCCACTTTAAACTTTGTCCCATGTGTGGCCTTAATTGCTTACTGTTGACATTTTTACAGCTGATGCAAGAACCTGCACATGACAAGACAGAATATGCTGGAACCTCTTATGTTCCGGTTTATGCAGTTCTCTTGGTGAGTAATTATTTTACATTCTTATTTTAAACTGAAACATGACAGATTTTATTTGCTAATCATATAAGTTTCATTGCCTATATTGAAACCAGTTGAAATAAAATAATAGATCTAACTTGATTGACTAGTGACCATGGCTTACTTCATAAACCTGATTGCACTGTTGTGTCTAGTAAAGTATTTTGTGATAGTAACTAATTGTCAATTCAACATCTTAAACAACTCAAAACACATGAAATAAAACAAGTAGGAGGAGAGAAAAGGCGTAGAAAAAGAGTGCTAAGAGAAATGAAAGGAGGTAGAAGAGGACAAAGAAGAAGAGGTTTCTTGACTTCAGTCATGCATTGCTTAGTTTCAAGAGGATGTGTCGGCTATTGGTTTTTGATACACATGTAGTTTAGTCTCAAATTGAGAGTTTTGAGAGGATACTTTGTGCTACTTTTCTATATAACCGCTTGGGCTTCCAGGCCAAAAGAAGTATCTAACTTTAGGAACAAAAAGTTGTGGCAATATTGAGATGAGCTCAAAATGAGCTGATTCTGAGATAAGTTGAGCCGACTTTAGTTTCGCTAAAGTTTATTTATTTTTTCTAAAATTAAAATGAATGAAATGGACCAAATCAACTCAGGCCAGTTCTTATTGACTTGATTGGTTCAATCCCATTCATTAAAGAACTGACTGGTGTTCACAAACCCGGTCAATTCAATTGCTTGCTTGATCCAACTATTGAACCAGACCTGCCAATTGTCCGGATCCCATTTCTGAAATTATGAACATTCATATTAATATATATTGTTATTCATTTACTAATTAAAATAGCACATACACTTGTGGTTTTGCTTAGTTCCAAATTGACATTTGCACTTTTAAGTGGTTGACTTCTTCTGCATATTAACACACAACACCAGGACTTCAAAATATGTTTCCATATATTTATACTGATAAGATAAAAAATGTTCAAAGCCGAACCCCTTTCTTTTATAGTTAACCATGACTCAACTATGCCCAAGGGAGTTATTAGGTTACCATAATTTAGGTAGAATATCAGAAACCTTATCTGCACATGGATTGAAGCTACTTTCTACCACTAAGTTTGTACTTTTTTTTAATCACTAGCAAGGTCCTCTTAGACTTCTCTTTCTTAATGTTTTTCCTTCATCTTTTATCATTTGGTACCTTCAAGTAATTTCCTTCTGTGATATAGATGTTAATTTTTAGATTAAATTTGATGATTATTTTATTGTTATTGCTTTAGAGTGGCATCATGAACAGTTACTGTCAACTGGTCAATCCTGAAGCTGTGCGGCAAGAATTAAGGAATCTGAAGTCTTTAAGTGTTGACGGAGTGGTTGTAGATTGTTGGTGGAGAATAGTGGAAGGATGGAGTCCATGCAAATACAATTGGTCTGGTTACAGGGATCTGTTTAATATCATACGAGAGTTCAAGTTGAAACTTCAGGTAAGAACTTTTAGATGCTTATAGAGATTTACTATGCACTCTTATGCTCACCTATTGGTTATTGGAATTAATTATTCTTCTTTAGTTTTTCAGTAAAGCTAGTTTGTTATGTTAAACTCCTATAGATCCCTGAAAGCGATCAGGTTTTAAGTTATCAAATGCATACTCATAGACTATTATTACAGTATTATCATAAGTTTTGTGTTAGGAACCCACTTTATATTAGCTAGTTTGTAACAAATTCCATAAAATTGCAGCTCAATTGGTAAATGTTAATTTATGACCTGTAGAGTGTAGATTACCATGGTCAGCAGGAGTGGAAATGGGGTTGTGTTGGGTTGGTATTGACCCAAACCCAACTCAATCACCTATTTTTCGGGTTACAAAAAAAATAAACCCAAAATCGAATTCAAGGTTGTTAAGTCATATAATTATAGATATTCATGTATGGTAGTACATGTTAGCTTTGGTTGTTCATCTGGTATAGCATATTCTGCTCTAGGCCTATATATAGGCCTCTTTTCTTATTAATAAAATATCTTTTGGGCTCTACTCAACATGGTATCAGAGGCAGTGTTAAAGTCCCACATTGGTTAAAATATGGCAAAGATAGTCTTTAAATAGTTTGGACAATCCTCTCCCCATGAGCTAGCTTTTGGGGTGAGTTAGGCCTACTAATTTCTTAACATGGTATCAGCGCTTAGGGTTCTTTCCCTCTTAAATTTAAGCCCTAGGTTTTTCTTCTTTTCTCCTTGTTCCTGCGCCGCTCGTCTCCTCCTTGCGCCGAGTTTCTTCGGCTGCGACTTTTTGGGGGACGGGCGCTACTCGCGATAGCTCTCCGCTTCAACTCAGTGGCTTCTTTCCTACGCCAGGTGGTGATGCGGCGCACTTTGTTCAAGGCTGCGTCCCGAAGACTCACAGCACACAACGCCGACCTCGAAGCCAGCCTACGCGTCCTGCTCCCCTCTCCCGTGCTGTTCTCCTCGTCGATCGTGTTGATTTCTCCCGAGCGGCTCTCTACCGAGCCACTCTCTCCCACAGCGCCGACGAGGAGATCCCTTTCCACGACTATGCATGTGATCCATGGCGGCGGTGTCGGTGGGAACGGCGGACACCTACTGAGGCGCCCAAATCCGCCCACTCTACTTCACCGTCTTCCTCAACCACTTCATTCCTTTCATCGTCGATCGAGCCCGCCTCTACTTCTCTTCACGGGCGGGTGCTGCAGGGTGGTGTGAAAAAAAAAGGCTGCTTCATTGCGGATTCCTCATAGCGTTGCCCTTCGTTCTCGTCATTCCCAGGAAAAAAAAACAAAGGGAAAAAGGGAGGCAGCCTCGTCGTGCGTGCCTCCCCTCTCCCAAAAAAAACAAAAACAAAAAAAAGGAGAGGCTCTCCTAGGCGTTCGTGCCTCTCTCCCAGAAGAAAAAAGACACTCTTTTCCGGTTGGCTCCAGCCGAGCCAACTTCAAGCCGAGCCGATCTCAAGCCGGCTCTCCAGCGAAGCCGAGCCGTTTTTGAGCCATTTTCTCATTCTCAAGCCAGATCTCCTCCAGCGGCTTCATCCTGAGCTGTTATCTCATTCTCAAGCCGAATTTCCTCCAGTGGCTTTCTCTTCTCCCGCGGCTTCATCCCGAGCCGTTATCTCATTCTCAAGCCGAATTTCCTCCGGCGGCTTCCTCTCCTCCAGTGGCTTCATCCCGAGCCGTTCTCTCATTCTCAAGCCGGCTCTTCACAAGCCTTACACGTCCTTTTCTCGCGTATCGGATCTCGCTGCTTCTCCTAGCAGCCCTCTTCTCGCCAAATCTCGTTGCTTCTCTTGGCAGCCCTCTTCTCGCCGGATCTCCTTGAGCCCTCTTCTCATCGGATCTCGTTGCTCCTTGTAGTCTCTCATCGGATCTCGTTGCTGCTCACAGCCTTTCACCAAATCTTGTTGCTTCTCGCGGCCTCTCGCTGGATCTCGCTGCTGCAGACTATTTTACTAAGCCTTAAGTATTTCTCCTTTTTAAACTCCTTTGTAACAAGCTGGGCATGATTGACATCGATGCACCAGCTTGAGGGGGAGTGTTAAGTCATATAATTATAGATATTTATGTATGGTAGTACATGTTAGCTTAGGTTGTTCATCTGGTATAGCTTATTCTGCTCTAGGCCTATATATAGGCCTCTTTTCTTATTAATAAAATATCTTTTGGGCTCTACTCAACAAAGGTCAAGGAAAAAAAACCTGCCTCCGTCAAGTCCGTTTTAGATTTCGGGGGTTTGGTCAGGTTGCCTTGAATTTAGTGCGTTTTGTCAGCTTTTCATTTTTATTCTTTTTTCAGTTTGTTTTTTGAAAAAAATATTTTGTGCTTATCTTTCAAATTTTAGGTCCAAGTCATTTAAGATATATATTTGTGTTGAAAGGCATTAACTTAGAATTTTCCAATTTATTAATTTTTCTTACTTTTTAAATATAAAACAGTATTCTTTTTTTCTATTTCTAAATATCAATCATGCATATTTTTTCTTTTTAAATTGGAAATTGAGCCGGGCTGGATTTTTTTGGTTTTGAAATAAAAACTTGCCACTTCAGGACCTTTGGGATGAGTTCAGTTTAATTCAAGTTAGAAAAAAAACCTGAAACATTACTGATCCTAAAAAAACTCGGGTGAGTTTAGATTGGGTTGAGTTTCCAGGTATTTTTGGACACCCCTAGTGGTTGTTAGCTCAATTTTTGATCCGTCTCTAAGCTAATCTCTGATTTCTTTAGTGTCAATGGTCACGTTTTGAAGCAATCATTGCCTATCCCAGATTCTGGAATCTCCCACTGAACCAGATAGGGGGTCTGACTTTCCTTGTGAAAGGTAGAATGAGCTTTGATTGAAAAGCAACATTATTATTCCTTTATTTGATCAATGAAATTCTTACTAGATATCTTTGTATTTGGTTAATGATTACTTTGTTTTTCCCAAGGTATTGCTGTGCACATCACGTGGTATGGGTACTATGTGACATTTTGACACTACAAATTGTAATATTTGATGTTATATTGTTTTGAATTTATTATCACGGGACTTTTAATAAATAGAAGGTTGTGATACCTAGACAAATGCCTTGATCTGAAAATTGCTGCATATTTGACATAATTGTATCTGAAGTTGAACATCGAAGTTTAACAGAATCAAGAATGTGATTCCACAAATAATTAAATTTTAGGTGGAAATTAGTGTTTTACTGACTTGAGAGGAAAGTTCTTTCTTCATTTGGGTTATTCCTAAGCCAGATCTTTCCATTGATTTTATAATAATTCCAAGTAGAATGGATTATGTGAGCAAGAGTTTCTTACTGCTTTTGTTATTACAAGATGGGAGGATCTGTTCTGTCTTCTCTTAAAACCATATATGAAGTCTTTTAGATATCCTTGAAGTCGTGAACATCTCTTGTTAACTTTTATGAAGGTTGTAATGGCATTTCATGAGAGCGGAGGAAATGGTTCTGGTGATATGTCAATATCCCTTCCCCAGTGGGTCTTGGAGATTGGAAAAGACAATCAAGATATTTTTTTCACTGACCGTGAAGGGAGGAGAAACACAGAATGTCTTTCCTGGGGAATAGATAAAGAGCGTGTGCTGAAAGGAAGAACTGGTATTGAGGTATTCAGTTACTAGCTTACTTTTACTAAATTCTTAATTGATAGTTCGCTTTAGTAGTTACTTATTGACTCTGGTCATTGAGCAAAAGAGTGAACACGGGAAATTGTTCACATCAATGTTTTACTAGAGGCCTTTATTTTTCCTTTGTTTTCCTTCTCTTTTCTGTTGTTAACCTGCAGCATTTTATCTATACTTGTAACTTCAATATGGTTATCATACATTTTTTATCTTACTTTACTTTCTCCCATCCATGTTCAATGAATAGTTTGATCCTATTATGTCATGCTAGTCTCTGACATTCCAATTATTAGTATACTTGTTGGAATCTGAATCTTTCTTAATGTCTACACTGGTTGTTGCACTGTCCTGCAGGTCTGCTATGATTTTATGAGAAGTTTTCGAACAGAATTTGGTGACTTGTTTGAGGAAAAAGTCATTTCCGCCATTGAAGTTGGACTTGGTGCTTCAGGGGAACTGAAATATCCTTCATTTCGTGAAAGAATGGGTTGGAGGCACCCTGGCATCGGTGAGTTCCAGGTATCTTTTCTGGGGTTATTAACAATATATGTCTCTAGTTTATTATATTGGGAACGTGTTGAATTTGATTGACCATTTGTCCCCAAAGCTTAACCTGCTAAGATTGAGCTCAATTTATATAACACCCTAGCACATATGAGCAAGCAAACTCTAAACTTGAACACGTGGACTGATGACTTAGCTCAGGTATATTTTCTTAATAAATTGTTATTGTTAGGATTCAAACGTTTACCTTTTGTTTTGACACCATGTTCAATTTGAGGGTGATCACTTATCCCAATAGCTTAAGCTGTTAGGAAAGGACCCAACATTATACTTTAACTCAGTTTCTTTTGGACTTGCTACAATGGGAAATTGCCATGCAGAGGTCTGATTGAGTTGCTTTTCTCTTCTCTAGACACCAACAAAGTATTGCCCCTGTTTTCTAGAATAGTAATATTCTAAAAACCAGATTCTAGATTGATAGATTTTGTAGCTGTTTAAAAGGATTGACTGTACATGTGAAGGCCAGTACTTAATATATTGAAGTGTTTAAACATATTCTTTTACCACAGTCCTTTTGGCTGGGAGCCTCAGAAAGTACAAAAGTTTAGGCAGTGAGCGTGAAAAGAAATTTTCATGCGAAGACCAGCACCTCCAATATTGAAGTGTCACAACAGGATTTTAACACCAAAGTACATTGTGTCTGGGGGAAAGTACAAAAGCTCAGGCAGTGAGGATGAAAAGAAATTTTGATGTCGGGGGAATCCAGCTATATATACCTATTACCATGATCTTTCTTCCTTTCACATATTCTTCCCTCCCTTGATCATCAAGGACACTGGCTGATACAACAATTTGAAATAATTTCCCCTTATTTGCATAATAAATTATTTTTACTGCTTTATAGCGATTCTTTACTGCATGGCAAAGTTGTTATGAGAATTAGCTTTTATGCTCTCTGCGTACATTTAGAACTTGGTTCTCCTCGTGAATACAATACTGAGCTCTGGAGATAGGTATGGTCTTCTCATAAATCCTGCATTTTTCCAGTGCTACGACAAATATATGCAGAAGAATCTTCGACTTGCAGCAAAATTACGAGGGCACTTGTTTTGGGCAAGGGGACCAGATAATGCGGGGCATTACAATTCAAGGCCAGATGAAACTGGATTCTTCTGTGACAAGGGAGACTATGACTCCTATTATGGACGATTTTTTCTTCATTGGTATGCACAAACACTTATTGATCATGCAGACCACATATTATCCCTCACAAACCTTGCATTTGAAGGGACAGAAATTGTTGTTAAGGTACTTAGTTTGTATTCTTTTAATTTCTTGCTACTTGACTATCAATCTTTTAAGATTTAACTTGTTTCTCTTGTTTATTTTATATTAATTAAATCATTCTGTAAGATGTGGCTTTTGTGAGGAAATATTTTTCAAAGAATGATCTTGAATCAACCATATAGGACAACTGGACAAGTAGTAATTTTCATAAGATGCATTGTTTAGCTGAAGCTTATTTTGAACCAAAGTTAATCTCTCTCAAGTAACACCCACCAGTGTACTCAATTCTTGTTCAGATTCCATCAATTTACTGGTGGTATCGTACAGCCAGCCATGCTGCAGAGCTCACAGCTGGGTTCCACAACCCTACAAATCAAGATGGCTATGCCTCAGTTTTTGACATGCTGAAGAAGCATTCAGTAACTATGAAATTTATGTGTTGTGGACCACAATCTTCTGTTCAGGAAAATGAGGAGTCATTTGCTGATGCTGAAGCATTAAGCTGGCAGGTGACTGATTGCAAATGCTTTGTTTTGGTGTTAAAGCTACCTAAGTATTTCCTGCATAACCACACAAAATAATGGCAAGCTTTTTCCAGGTTCTGAATGCTGCCTGGGAAAGAGGATTATGTGTAGCTGCTCAAAGTACTTTTCCATGTCATGTTAGAGAAACATACTTGAAAATCCTAGAGATTGCTAAGCCCAGAAACGATCCTGACCATCATCACCTCTCATTCTTCGTGTACCAACAACAGCTGTCCCCCATCATTTTGCAGAGACAAATATTCTTCTCAGATCTTGATAATTTCATCAAATGCATGCATGGTGAGTACGAGCCAGTGCACACATGCAATCTCTTATGTTAAAACTACTGCTACAACAAAAACAAGCGGTGAAGTCGCAACTATTTGTGGTCAGCCGCATGGATCCTTTCCCGCAATGAGATTTTATGTCAACACTATACCAACAAATATTAGAATAAATTGTTTCATGCTCTTTCCATTTCAAGAAGAATCAGAAAAAAGCATCGGCTACAGATCATACAAGCTAGTTATTTGTTCACAGTAACTCTTTCCCATGCAGTTCTCTTTATGCATCCCTATTTGATGAAATATCTTTCGGTACTTGTTTCTTCTTGATAATAATCTGCAGGAGAGGCCAGCATCGAACTTTGAAGGTTAACTTCTGCGTCGCGGTATTCAGATTCTTGTATGACCATAGAACTAGAAGTAATGCAAGAAGATGAACAATCCTTTTTTTTTTGGTTGGGGTTGCCAAAGGTATGTACAATGCAATTCTAGCAAGCCTCAAATTTGCTAACCTGTCGTCCTCTCCACTGGGCTACCAGTCCCCAGTTATCTTAAAGATGCCCTAGAGCTGGACATGTATTATAAATCAAATTACTAATTTTTTACATGCTGAATGAAATGTTGGATTTTTTGCTAGACTTTGTTCTTATCTTATTTATCCATTTTTCTTTGGTTGCTTGGAAGAAGAAGAGAATTAAAGCCTGAGGGGGAAGAAATTCACAGGTCTTGCAAATATGATAACCTCATGCAGGTATTGGAAAAAGAAAAGTGAAAATCCCATAGTTCGCAGAATTGTTCTAAAATTTACAGTGGATTTAGAACTTGAGAATGTTGAACTTAAAATAGGGGATGCATTAATTCACTGAATGAAGTAGTCTTATATAGACTTTATAAGATTTTTTGATAACTACTAAAGATTGTACATAATTAATTGATAGTTATTCACTAAGCTAACATAATAAATAACCTTTAAATGAAAATTAGATGATAAAGCCGTGAACGTAAAGTGATGTAGCATTATCTTCGACAGAACGCGATACCATTTTCTTCTTACCTCGCATGCGTATTGCTCTTTCCTATTTTGTATTTTAATTAATTTATTTCACGTATTCCTTAATTGCATGACAACCCAGTTCCACCTAATGTCGATTAGGGTTTCTAAATCCGAGCATCAATTAATTAGGCACGAAGTTTATACCTTCCCAAATTAAGAATTACGTTTACCTACAAAAGGTTTGTCCCCCTTAGATTAAGAAACATTAATTAATCTTCATTCAAAAAATAAAAAGCAGATGCTTCACTCTTCACTGACACGATCCCCCTAATTCATGCATTAAACTACACATATTATCATCCAATCAAGCTAACTTAATTATATTATCTTTAGGGTTTGGAGAGGCAGTAAGATCGTCACACGTATGAACTAAGCTTTGTGATGTTCATTAATTGCAGTGAAAGAAGCAACCATGAAGATACGAATTACTTTGTCACTTGTGGCTATTCCTCAGATGGCTCCCCCAAACCTAACTATGAATGGAAAATATATACTTCTCCATAGTAACTCCATGTTACTATGAAACCCAAAATAAAGCCTTTCACAAGACCAAAAGTATCTTTCCCTTTCTCTCCCTTATTAAAGTTAATTTTCTTGCACACCTGTGGATAGAGCTGTCCATTGTTCGGTTCACATCGAACCAAACCAAAAAACCGAACCAAATTTTTTGGTTCGGTTCGGTTCTTTGACTCGAACTGAACCAAAATTTGGATTTCGGTTCGGATTCGGTTCCCGAAATTTGGGAACCGACCCGAATCGAAAACCGAATTAATTAAAAAAATAATATATTTTTTTAAATTTTTAACCCAGGTAAGTAAATAGGTATTAAGCAATTATTTTTAATTTTTAATTTTTAATCGAATTAATTAAAATTTCGGTTTTCGGGTTGAAAACCGAAGCGAAGCGAATAATTTCGGTTCGAGTTAAATCGGGTTAGGAGTTATTCAGTTCGGGTTCGGGTTGAAGTTTGGGTAAAGAAAAAAATTCGATTTGGCCAAATTCGGTTCGGTTCGGTTCGAACCGAACAGACAACCCTACCTGTGGGTGTCAAGGTTTGCATTGTGCATACAGTAGAATTTTGGTACTTTGATCCAGGTGGAACTTCTATGGGCAGGCTGCCCATAGAAAACCTATGAGTGAGTGAATATGATTTTTAAGCGACTAAACATGGATAAAAAATGAATGAATATTAATATGGATAAAAAAGAAATGATTCATATCCATTCTTTTTCTATTAATGTTCAGTCGCTTAAAATACATATCCACTCGTTCATAGATATTTATATGGACAAGTTGCCCATATAAGTTTTGATCCGACTTCAAGCTTTAATTCTCTAAGATAAGCAACTATATGCTCTATAGGAATGTCCTTAATTTTAAGACTAATTTGGTTGCTCTATAGGTTCCATTCTAACTTCGAAGAAAGTCTTGATAGTAAATTTTAAGAAGAAACAATGCCTGAGTATATGTCGGAGCGCACTACTACACAATCAACCTATAAAAATATAAAATTAGAGATAAATTATTTTTTTTCCTAAATCTTTATATTTAGAAATTAATAGATACAAAATTTGTTTCAAATTAGTCTCTAAAGATCTATAGGAACAACAACAATAGAGTCACTTAATTGATCCGACTTTAATATTTTTAATGACAAATAATTGTCTTATAGAGGTATATAATACAGTCTCAATAGGTCAATTGTGTTGTAATGACGGATGAGTACATGAGCACCAAATAGATTAATCATGTTGACTCATCTCATTGTCTATATTCATTCACTTACTGTGTATTCGACTATTTCTATAATGATCAAATTATAATGACAAATCCTTTTTGGATAAACAATTTAAAAACCGACCCTCCATATAATGTTAAAAAAAAATGATCATATTGTGCATGAATGGACAAAAAGCCATTTGGTACCAAATTTTGAGACAACCGTCCTACAATTAATTTGGTCTCCTGCAATTTAGTCCAGTAGTTACTTCGCAATCATCTTTGGCATGAACTGAGTACCATTTAAGGTTCCCCTCTTCCTTGTAAGTCATCTACACCACAAATAAAAATCAAATAAGCAAACAGAGACACCTTAGACGGATTGTCCTGGATTAATTGTCCTGAGTTATTGACATTCAGGGAGGGATATATTGTCTTTGTCCATTATTGTTGGCATATGGACGAGTATTGTTCTCAAGTTGTCATGGGTTGGTGACACCTAGACAGATTGTTTCCGGGATGTCCCGGATTGATGACACATAGATGAGTTGTTGAAACATACACGTTTTCGATCATACATGTCGAGTATCCACATGGACACTTTTGTCCAATTTTTTTTCATGATCAGATCTTGTTAAGATTAATTATAAGGAGAATCATTTTTGAAAGGACTTTCAATTTGGGTTATAAAAAAAAAAGACCTTTCTATAATTGTTTTATTCTTATATGCATATATACGTCATCTACAGCTTATGAGTCATGGCATTTCACTATCTATAAAAGGAAAGGAAGTGAGGCCACATCTTCATACACACTGCATGCAGTTTAATCTCCCACACCACATCCTCACTTCCAAGCTGCTCCATTAACCAAAGGTCCAAAACCCATGGCTGTTTCTTGCAACAAGGTTTCTCCGGTAGCCAAAACATTCATTGCCATCCTCCTCCTGCAGTTGCTCCTCCTTCACTCGGCCACAGCAAGAGCATTGCCACGCCATGCACCGCCAGTAGCCACCGCCTTCTTAGGATGCCCTTGGAATAATAGGAAGACAATGAAATATCGATGCTTGATCGGTGGTAGTGACAAACATGTAGCACCGGAAGACCACGACACTGTTCCTGGACATGGTCCAAGCGTTGGCAATGATCATACTCCTGATGTCCATGGCTAGCTCAGCACCTCCGTTGCTGTCGTTGTTCAATTAAAGTAGTCTGCATGGAGATCAATATCGATCATGGTCGTCCTAATTAATGTTCTTCTGTACTGTGTGCATGCATGCCAGCTTCGGCATAACTATAAGGTTTGCTTGATTGTGATATATAGGAGACTAAAGCTAGGATTTGCGAGCTGCAAAAATCAATAGCTTTCTGCACTAACTATATAAGACTGCATCCAATGATCCTCCCCCGGCCCAATCGATCCTTTGTGTGTGATCTGGGGATGGTCTCTCTGTCTCTCTCTCTCTCTCTCTCTCTCTCTATATATATATATATATATATATATATATTTATGTGTGTATGTGTGGAAGATGCATGGTTTTGAGGCAGTAGCTGGAGGTGATGATATATAAAACCAGTAGTAGTACGTAGAAGTCTGGTTAATTATCTGCATGTAGTTTTCAGTCTGTTTCAGCACTGTAATTAATTGGATCATGTATGCAAACTATTTTGATTTCAAGAACTAACATTAACCAAAAGTGGAGAGGAATAAAACTAAAAGAATTAAGAAAAGTAAAATAAAGGGAAGGGGGAAACAGAAAGAATCTATCGACTTCTCTGCATCCGGAGAGTGTGGAGAGCAAGCAATTTTATTGGTCACAGTAATTGGACAAGTGGCGAGTAGATGGAAACTAAGTCACACTTTTCAGTTTTCTCTCTTGTATTCCTCGTCATTTTCCAGTATATTAGTAATTATTAATTATAGTGGGGTCTATTCGTACTTAAACCCTTTTTTTTTTCTGATTTCTAAGCATTTATTGAGCTTTCAAAATTTTTAGCACGCATTTATTCGGCTATGGGACCCTATCGTGCTATCGGGGCCGATTTGGGTCCAATATATAGCCCAATATTTTGATAATGAATAAAAATTAGGGATAATAGACTAAAAAATCATAAGATTTGTAAAAAAAATACGTTCTATCCACGATTTTAAATTTAGTCTATAAATGCACAACATTTACTTCGGTTTATGTCATCTACCAAATCGTCATGCGTCGTCTCAACTTAGCTGACGTGGAGGTAAACGATGTTTGAGTGGTCTGACTGCATCATACGTGGCAGACGACCCCACATTTTTTTTTTTCTCTTTCTCTTCTCTTCTTCCTTCCAACATCTATCATCTTTTTTTTTTAAATTTCTTCTTCTTCTTCACCTCCTTCTTAATTATCCTCCACCTCCTCCTCTCCATATGGCTGAGCACCTCGCCTCCTCCACCTCCTCCTCCCCATGTGGCTGAGCACCATCCTCCATAGCCATGGTCGCCGTCGGCACGATGAACTTCTTCTTCTCCACCTCCTCCTCCCCATATGGCTGAGCACATACCTCACCTCCTCCTCCTCCTTCTCCTCCACCTCCTCTTCCCCATATGGCTGAGCACTATCCTCTACAGCCATGGTCGTCGCCGGCATGTGGCGAGGGAGGGAGCAGAGGGTGTGGGAGTACTTGTGGCGGTGGGAGGGGGAGGTGGTTCCGTTTGTAGATCTTTGGGATGGAGGAGGAGGAGGAGGAGGATGTCGGCTTGTCGGAGGGGAGGTGGCTCTGTTGCAGATCTTTAGGATGGAGGAGGAGGAGGCGGCGGCGGCGGTAGGTGGGAGAAAAAGAGAAGAAAGAGAGAAAAAGATACTTTTTAATCTATTATTCGTGCCTAGATGTACGTGGCAGGCCACGTATGACACCGTCATGACACACAAGCACTGTTTACCTCCACGTCAGCTAAGTTGAGATGCCACGTGATGATTTGGTAGATGACATAAACGAAAGCAAATGTTGTGAATTTACAGGCTAAATTTGAAATCGTGGGTAGAACGTAAAATTTTTGCAAACTTTGTGATTTTTTAGTCTATTATCCCTAAAAATTATTGTCGGGCCATCGGGCTGAGCCGAGCCTACACCGCATGACTCGATATTTGTTTGGGCCTTATCGGCCCGACCCGATAAAGGCCCGGGGTACGGTAAATAATTTGGTAGATAAGAAAGTAAAATATTGGCGCATGTACCGTAGGTGACGGTATCAATATGTAAGTTTTTTTTTAAAAAAAATCCCACATTGAACTAACTAAAATATAAATTAATATAAAGATGAATAATTAATCCAAATAGATGACTTAACAAAGTATTCAACGGGTTATTTGAAATAGTTAATGAGGTTTTAAAAAAATTGATTACCGGCCCAATGTGCATGAGATATAAATTTGGAAATCGGTACCAACGCCATTACTAGCTATATAGCTAGTGCCGTTTTCAGAAAATGGCTGCCGATATATAAAATGACGCTAGTTTAATGATGCGCCAATTTATTACCACTTGTGAAAGGAGGGTTTGCTATAACGGAGCCTGGCTTGATAGTAGTTTCACCCGTCAGATTGCGTTTAGTTAATTTCTAGAAAAAAGGAGAAGAAAAAATAAATAAGAGTAGAAGAAAAAAAATCAAGAAGTAAAGGAAGAGACGATAAAAGAAAGAATAGAAGGAGAGAAAGAAGAGAATAAGGAAAAAAAATTGGAGAAGGTTGAAAGTATAAATAGAAGTAAAAAATAAAATAAATTATTTTTTTTTTTAAAAATAACACAGGATGCGTGAAATCCTTGGGTGAGTGCGCCCCGCTAGCGCGATCACTTACCGCGCACACACCGGTGCCTATGGCGTCGAAATGTCGTACACACATTTCGATGCCTACAACAAGCGCCGAAATGTGTGCATGTCATAATTAAATGAGTTTATTAATGTATTTAGCTCAAACTATAATCATTTTCACAAATCTAGCATGATCTTTAATTTGTATCAATTATACTTCAAACTATCAAATTGATATCAATTCTAGCTCGACGTCAGATGTCCGTCAATGCAACTGTTAAGTGCTGACGTGACATCTGACTCAGCAAATTAAAAAATATTTTTCTATTATCACTTGTGTCACGTCAGCATGTAATAAAAAATATTATAATATTATATAAATAGAAAAACTTAATGTATTTATTCCAAACTTTGGCCATTGTAACAAATCTATTCTAATCTTTAATATATGTTTCTCCCTAATCTATTCCAAATTTTGGGTTTGACAACAATAGTATCATTTAAAAATTGAACTTGAAATTTAGATTACATTATAATTATATATCCAAAATTGAACTTGAAATATTTCTCCCTAATTCTATCCAAAAGTTTGAATTATATTTCTCTCTATTTTTTTTATTAAATTCGACTTTTACATTAAAAAAATTAAAATTTGGAACAAAACTCATATTTTTTTTAGTTTTATTTTTTATTTAATTCGGCTATTGCATTTTATAAAAAATTCAAAATTTTCAATCAAACCAAGACTTTTTTACTTATATTATTATTGATTAAATATTTAACATTATGATTATATTTTATTTAGTGTCTAATAAAATTTGGCATTTTAAATTTATTTTTTTAGTTTTGTGTTGATTTTTTTATTCAGTTCGATTATAGTATTTTAGAAAAAAATTAAAAATTTGAACCAAATCAATATATTTTACTGATAATATTTTTATATATCATACATTTAATATTATTTATATTGTATTTCATTTGGTTTAGTATTTAATTTTCTTCATAAAATATATTGAAGAAATATATTATGATTATATTGTATTTTATTTTACTACAAATTTTTATTTCTAAAAAATATAAAATTTGAAATGAAATTTATATATAATGACTATAAATTAATTTTGGTAAAATTAGATGTGAGATTCGTCGAGGTGTTAAAAGGTTTTTCGTGTAATTTTTTAAAGAAAAAAGAATTTGATGAAATTTGGAACGAAATTATCGAATAAAGTAAGAGTTTTGATGTATTTTAAAAAATCATTTGTCTTCAAAAATTATAATTCTGGTCAACCCTAAAGTTTGGATAGATTTGGGAGAAAGATTAAACACTAGGCTAGAATTGATATCAATCAGATAGTTCGGGATATATATAATTGATACAAATTAAAGATCATACTAGATTTATGAAAAGAGTCATAGTTTGGGCTAGATACATCAATTAACCATATTTTTTTTATTACATGTTGACGTGACACAAGTGATAATGAAAAAATATTTTTTATTTGTCGAGTTAGATGTCACATCAACACCTAATGGTTGCATTGACGAATATCTGACGTCGGACTAGAATTGATATCATGTGCGTCTGATAGTTCGGAATGTAATTGATACAAATTAAAAATCGGGCTAAATTTATGAAAAAATCATAATTTGGACTAGATACATCAATTAACGGAGTGTGTTAGCAAGGGAGCACCTCACCATCCCAACACAACTCTAATAAAGACTGCAGCTAGCACTTGATATCAGTTTGTTCTTTCTAGTCAGGGCGGAGCTACCTTACGAAGAAGGGGGGTAATTGCCCCCCTTCACATTTGAGATGTTTCCATTAATGTCTAAGGGGAAAGGGCAATTTTGCCCTCCTCCTTTCCCAAATTAATATATTTGTCCTCTCCCCTCTCCCTTCCTTTATTTCAATACTATGAGAACCAGTAAATATTTACTCTTAATTAAAACAAATCACATGATATTTGATCAGTGCTAATTACAAAAACACATATTATTATTATGATATAGAATGTGATTACTTTAATTTAGGATTCTTTTGAACTTTTAAAAAATTGAAATGAGTCAAATATTAATCAAAATTACTTTTTTTTACTCAATAGTTTGAACATGAAATAATTATACAATTATCTAAACTACATAACTCAATCATTGATTATATCATTATTTCATATTCCTTTTCTCATTTTCACAATAATATTGTTTGAGTTGTCTTATCTCCGCACCCACGATATCATGTTTTGTCATCCTCACAATCATGAAAACACATACCCAACCCGGCCCCCTCCCCCCCCCCCCCGCCAATTCTCGTTGCGATCGTGTTAACTCCAAGCGCTCCAATATCACGCATATCAGCTCTCTTTGTGCTCAGCGTCGTGACATCATGTACAGTAACCCTTATTGCGCTCACACTCATGTGCATAACTCTAAACGTCTCGACCCCAAATGTAATCCTTAATTATAAGCTCTTGTGTGCAATATATCTTTGGTTGTTGTGTTTTTCCCTTTATATATTCTATGTGAACTTTGCCCCTCCTCGTATTGATTTAGGACTCCGCCACTGTTTCTAGTTATTAATTCCTTAACCTAGTACGTACCGTAATGATAGAATTCCTTACAAATATTATGCGAGCATCAATCAAGCATATTACAACTAGTCTCTCCTGCATTTGGAAAAAAAAATATTTCTTCAACGGAGAAAAAATAAAGCAGATGCTTCATCACTGATTATAATTAAGATCTCTTTAATTAGTTACATTAGCTGGCTCAGGAATTCGTATTTAGGATGGCAAATGGAACTCCAATAATTAATTAATCAAAGACTCATCGATCCTCATCGACGTGTCAGCTCATCAGAGGTCATGCATGCATCCATGTCTGTACTAATTAAGCTTTATGGTTTTGATTAATTAGTGCATGCAGTCTAATCAACCAAAGTTATCTATTAATTCTTTAGCTAGCATTTCATTTGATCTCTCGCTTCACTAACATGCTTTGGCGATTCCAACTCAGGCTGCTGCTGGACCTGACTATGAATGGAAAGAACACTCCTCCTCCATCTCACTAAGCTTACCAAAAGCAGACACCCCACAAGACCAAGAGTATCTTGCTTTAATTCTCCTGCATTAGTTAATTGGAACTGGTTGTATCATCGGCCCCTCTCCAATGAAATTGATGAGTTCATCAACTCCAGCATAAAAGGGATGGAATTAATTGTTGTGAGGACATACATAATTGAGAGCTTCGCTTGAAAGCTCAGTCAGCTGCCAAACTAATTAACTCCATGGCTGTTTCTTGGAAGAAGGTCTCTCCAGTACTGGCGAAGGTTTTTGTGGCGGTCCTGCTCGTGCAGCTGCTGCTCCTTCACTTGGCCAAAGCGAGGCCGCTGGAGCGCCATGCGCGGGCGGCGGTGGCGGCCGCCTCGCGGTGTGGCGGCAGCCGTCGACGTCGGTGCCATGGAGGTGGTGGGGAGTATTCGACGGCGCAGCTGCCTACTTCGCCGGAACACAGCCCTGGCATCGGCAATGGCCACCCACCTGCAGGAATCCGTGGCAAGACTTGATCGATCTTGGCTGTTCGATCGAGTGCTTGTAATTAATGCGTGTATTAATTAGAGTGTTCTTTCTCCTTTGGTGTGTGCATGCATGTGCTATGGTTAATTTGAAGTATTGTTTTGGAGATGAAACTAATTAAATAGCTAGTTAGCTATTTGTGTGTTTTCTTCTTTCTCTCTCTGTATGATTATGAAGAAGGATTAATTTTTGTCATTTGTTTTGAAATTAAAATGCTTTTGAAATTATTGAAAATGATAAAAAATAACATTCAACCTAATTTCTGTTAATTAATTGAGACCTAACAGAAATGATGTGGATATTGACTTTGATATTGATTTTAGACGTGACGCACATATATGCAGAGAACAAATGAAATGAAATATAAGTAGCGAGAGATAATAATTTTTGCCCCTATCGTTTTCACTGTGATACTAAAAAATAGTTGGTATTTGTTTTCACCATGGTATATGGGATCACGAAGTAGGATTTTTGTTCACGTGTATCTTCATTTGGAAAGTTTAGCATTTACATATGAATCATGCCTTGAATATTAAACTAAACTTTGGGTTTCATTCTTCAAGTTAATTAAAGCAAAGTTTAGGCGGAGCTAGTTAATTAATTAAGCAAATTACACACGCTTGATTATGGTATCGATAATTTTTTTTTTGTTGCCAAAATCTGATGCTTGATACTAGCAGGCGTCAGTTCCGGGAAAATCGACGCCTCAACTGGCACCGATTTCCCAATTTTTGGCACCAACTAACAGCTAGCGCTAGATTCCAGAAAACCGGCGTCAAAAGTGGCGTCGGTTTCCAAATTATTTTCCTACTTAATCCCACATTGAAGAGTAATCAAAATTTTATAACACATAAATTATATTAGTTCTTCATGTAGATTAATTTAAATCAAATATTTTTTTTCTAATCAACTCCTATCCATATGATAAAATTTGGAAAAAGGAGTGCTTGAGGGTGAAATTGGCGCCGTCGGGATCTGGAAAATTGGCGCCTATTTCTAGGAGCCGATTTTCAAAGTTACTTCTCCATCAATTTTTTTTTAATACCCAAAAACAGAAAACTACTTTAAATTACCGAACAAAACCTGGACCATAACAGTCCCTTACAATAATGTTTTGGAGCTCCGGAGGTCTAACCTGCGAGACACCATTCAAGCGACCAAAATTTACAGCCCAATGAGCTGCTTTATTACATTGCTTAAAGACAAAATTGAAGCAAACATTATTACAAGCTAACAAGAATGAAGAGATATCATCGAAATCAGTTTGTACGCGCCAATCCGGACTGCTCTTTTGCTTCAAGAATTCCACAAGAGTTTTGGAATCAGACTCGATGATAGCATGATGATATCTTTCTTGCATTACAACCAATAAAGATTATCTAATGACAAGTGTTTCAGCATGCAAGACAGATTTAACATTGACTAATAAGCATTCAGCATAAATAATATTACCTGTATGATTTCTGACAATAATGCCCACTGCAGAAGAATCAATAGTAAATGAAGCATCACAGTTTATTTTTATGTAATCTAAGAGAGGAGGCATCCATTTACAGATGATTGGATTTCTATCTTTAGCTTTGCCCTCAGATTTTAAGTTTGAATCGAGGAAGCCGACATACGAGATTATTTTTCTCACTAAGCAGGAGGAGGAAAGCTGCCTCGTATGATGCAGTCTCTCATTTCTCCCAAACCAGATGAACCACCATGAAACGACAACTAATCTTATTATCGAGCAACGAATTGAATCATCACTCAAGATAAGAAGATTGCTACCAAGTATCCATGTTTGTCTATCTGGCAGCATGATTCTAAAATAAGATTGTAAACCATTCCAAATTTCAATAGAGAAAGGGCAATGACAAAACAAATGTTCAAAATTTTCCTCAACAGTTTGGCAGAAGGTACATAAATTATTAGAAGCCAATTTTAAACCATAGAGTCTAGTTTTTGTAAGCAATCGGCCGTGCATCAATTTCCATAGAAAAACCTTTATTTTGTCAAGAACTTTTAAAGACCAAATAGCTGACCAGTTAAGAGAAGTATCAGAATTTACAGAATCATGCTTGAGGAGGAAGGAGTAGGCTGAAGCAGTGGTAACGTTTCATTCCCTGCTTTCTGTCCAAATTATTTTATCCTCATGGGATGTTAAAGGAAACCCAATCATCGAAATGGATGCACCCAGCACATGAGAAAACATAGTGTCACATAAATCATAATTCCAATGCTGATATGTGATAAGGCAGTTGACAATCATATCAGGATTAATTAAATCCACATTGATGAATGTGGGTTTTATGCAGAAGGGAAGATCTAAAGCCCATGAGTCATTCAAGACAGAGGTATTTGTACCTGATCTAATGATATGATGGAAACCAAGGTTAAGTTTTCTAAAGGCATTGACAAAGAGTTTCCAAGACCAGGAAGAGGAGGCAGGGGCAGTGGCCTTACTGGCAGTTAGCAAGGGGTATTTATGCTTCACAAGCTGAAGCCACATGTTATCCTTGTTATTTAAGTAGGTTGCCACTCTTTTGGCATCGAGGGAAAGGCTTTGGGGATATATATTATGAACTCCAAGGCCACCATTGATTTTAGGGGTTGTAATTTGATCCCATGAAATAAGGTGAAGCTTTTTATGCTCAGTGGTGGAACCCCAGAAGAAGTTGTTGATTATACTATTTATTTTGTTCATGATTTTCTTGGGTAACCAAGAAACAGAAATAGTATGGAGGGGTATTGAGGTGAGGACTGAGTTAATCAAAGTGAGCTTACCAGCTTGGGATAGGTAATTTGATTGCCATGATCCAAGTCTAGTGTTAATTGATTTGAGAAGGTAATCATAGGCATTAGGAGGAGGATAATTTGGAGAGATCATAGTGCTTAAGTATTTGAAGGGAAATGAACCTTCAGGCATACCGAGTTTATGGCAGATAGAGAGCTTGATGTGAGAAGGGGTATTGTTTGAGAAGTAAATTGCAGATTTTAAAGGATTAACACTTTGCCCAGTTAAGCTATGATAGTGCTCAAAAATATTTTTAATTGCATTGAGGCTTTTATCATTTGCTTTGAGCATAAGGAGGATGTCATCTGCAAAGAGGAGATGACTAATTTTGCAGGATTGCTTGATGGTTAGGGGGGTGAAATCCTTATTGTTGACAACCATATTTATTAGAAGGGTGAGGGTTTGGGCCACTATAATGTATAGGAAATGGGAGATGGGATCTCCTTGTCTAACACCCTTATTGGCTTGAAAGAAACCAAAGAGCTTGCCAATGGCATGAAAAGGAGGCAGTAGATAAGCATGAGTGGATCCATTTAATGAAGATGGGGGGAAGTTGCAAGCTTCCAAGACAGTGTAGATTGCTTGCCAAGACACAGAGTCAAAGGACTTAGCAAGATCAAGTTTGATCATGATGTAGGAGTGTTTTCCTTTGGATTTAAAAATTGAGTGGGCAACTTCTTGGGCAATGAGGACATTCTCATGAATACTCTACCCTTAATAAAGGCAGACTGCTCTTTGGAGATGATTATGGAAAGAGTTTCCTTAAGTCTATTGGTAAGCAATTTGGATAGGATACGATAGTTTAGGTTACATAGGGAGATGGGCCTGTAGTCCTTAACCTTTGAGGGGTTACTGACTTTAGGGATGAATGTTAGGACAGTTTGATTCCAAGAAAATGGGAGGTAAGATGTATTTTGAAAGTTAGTTATGCAGTAAAAAAAATCTTGTTCAATAATGGGCCAATAGCTTTTATAAAATTCAGTTGTAAAGCCATCAACCCCAGGGCTTTTCCCATTTGCCATAGTCTTAACAGTGGACCATAGTTCTTCTTTTGTGAAGGGTTTGATGATATTTTTCTTCATAGAGGTAGGGATAGTGGGAAACACAAGCCATAGCTGAATGGAAAATAGGTTTGGATTATTAGGTTGCCAAAGATCTTGGTAATATTTGGCAAATGTTTGAATAATAGAATTGTCATTAGTGAGAATGTTTTCATTGTCATCAATAAGATTGGTTATGAGGTTGGTTCTTCTCTTAGAGGTGATAATTCTGTGAAAGAATGTTGTATTTTTGTCATCATCTAGGAGCCATTGGTTTTGGCTTTAGCCCACCATTTGAGACTTATTTGTCTTTGGAGGGCATGAATTTTGTTATAAAGGGATATGAGGTTTGTTTCTTCAGAGTAGGAAAGATTTGAGTTGGCTTCCTTATATTCAAGTCTGGCACACTCAGCCTTAGCTGTTTTGAGAGTTATCTCAAGGTTCCCAAGTTGGTTTTTGTTCCAATTTGAGAGGACTTTTCTGGTGGAGTTTAGTTGGGTGACAAATTTATTTTGGGGGATAGGGAGAGGAGTGGGGGATGACCAGGCTGACTGAATTATGTCCCTGGAGTCAGGGTATTCAGTCCAAAAGTTTTGAAACTTGAAAAGATTGTTTCTAGAGTTGGTTTTAGGATTGATCTGAATCAAGAGGGGACAATGGTCATATCCATATCTAAGGAGGTGCCTCACAGTAGAGGTTCCAAACAAGTGAAGCCAAGCTGGGTTTGCAAATGTTCTGTCTAGCCTGATGAGAATCCTACGATTTTCTTTTCTATTGTTGCATCAGGTGTATTTTGATCCACTAAAGCCTAGGTCTATGAGGTTTGAGTTTAAGATAAAATTCTTAAAGGTTCTGATGTGAGGGATAAGTTTAAATTTAAGACCTCCTTTTTTTGTCTTCAGGGTTTAAGATGCAATTACAATCCCCATCTAGAAGCCAGGGGTAAGAAGATAAGTCTAGGCTAGATAGTTTATGCCAAAGTAAATTTCTAATGGAATGATTAGTATTTGCATATATATTGGTAAATAAAAAAGGTTGAGAATTTGTAATAGAAATGATAGCATGTATTACGTCATGGTTTAAAAAAATGATTTCAGTTTTAACCATAGCAGCATTCCAAACAAAAAGTAAGCCACCAGATGCACCATTAGAAGTAAAAGAAGAACCATGTCAGTTTCTACCAATTTTAGAGACAAAGGAAAAAACAGTAGCATCATCAACATGAGTTTCTTGAAGAGCAAAAACTTTTACATTGCAAGTTTTAATCAAATTGTGCATTCTATCAAGGATGGTGGGTTTAAAGACCCATCTAACATTCCAAACTATAATATTCATGATTTATTATAGGGGATAGTCATCATCTGATCCCGAGGATCAGTTTGGGGGGGTATAAGGGAGCCACTTCTATGTCTCTTAGTATTGGAAGATCCCTCAACAGTACGTTGAGATATCATTGCTATGAGTAAGGAAGGTATGGTTTTGTCGCCTAAGTCTACTGGGTAAGACAGTTTTGCCTTTCATGTTATCCTTTGGTTTTTCATGCATAGATTTGTGAGAATCAGCTTGAAATATAAGGGAGACCTCTTTTACAAGGTCTTCAAAGGATTTCTTGATAGAGGCAGTTGATTTTCATCCGCCTTCCTGATAGAGGCGTCCTCGTGTGTTATGGAGGCTTTAGATTTATTTGCATCATGATGTGCATTAGTTTGCTGCGTAGCAGTTTGTTTCCGACCTTTTCTGTGTTTAACCTGGATCCAGGGCCCACACACTGGTTCCTCAACATCAGTTGGCTGAATCAAATTTTCTTCCTTAGTACAAGAGGTGTGGGTAGTATTGGAAGGGTCACTATTTAGGTCTCCAGAAGGTGGTTTTTATTAGGGGAAAAGTTTATTATATCTATTTTAGGGAAATGGTTCTCAGGATGGTTAGAGGGGTTCCTCTTGGGGCAGGAGTGTTCCCTATGGCCAACTAGACCACATAGAAAGCATACAGAGGGGAGATTTTCGTAGATGACAGGTTGAAAAAACTCATGGCCAGGGACAAAAATCCAAATTCCTTGCTTTATTGGTTGAGACAGATCAATTTCAATGCATACTCTAATATATTTCCCACGATTGAACTCAAAAGAGTGAGAGTCTATAGAGATAAGATTTCCAAGACTATTTGCAATTTGCGCAACAGAAGTAGGGTTCCACAGTTCAAGGGGCAAAGCATGTATACACAACCAAACCAGAGCAAAAGTAAAATCTTCCAAGCAGGGACGAAAAAAGGGTTTTCATGGAACCAACCTGATGACAGCGCCTCGGCAGGACCAAGGGCCACCCGTAAGAACTGAGGTTGCATTAGAAATATCACGAAATCGAAACACAAAGAATCTTTCTTCGAGGTCTAAAACATTACATAAGCCATAAGAGGACCAGAGATTAAAAGCCCAACGAGAAACAATCGTTAAAGGCGGCGGCCGACCGAGAAATTTACCCACAAGGCTACTGTGCCAAAAAGATTGCCATTCGGAAACTTTCTCAAGAGTGAAAGAGACTTTACCAAAGGCATTTTTAGCGATTTTGGAAAAGGTGGAGGTTTCGGTAGGTTTGGGGTTCTTTGCATGAGATCCGCGAAGAATCTGAGCCCAAGTGAGTGATGGGGGGAGGGAGAGTGGTTCAGGCCTATAGATCCAGTGTTTGACGAGTCGAATGTATTGTTAGGGTACCTGTAGGGGTTATTAGGGTTAGAATTTATGGAAGGGATAGGGGTGGAGATCATACCTGCCGCATAGTAAAGAGGATCTTTAGAGGAATGAGGGATCGTGACTACCGAGGTGGTGGAGAACTCCAATTAGGGTTAGGGTCCCTATCGAAAAAATTAGGGTTAGGGTTTGCAGAAAAAATTGGGGAAAAGGTCATACCTGCATGGGAGGGGACGATGTCAGAGGGGAAGGAGGTCTGGTTGCCAGAGGAATGGTTAGATCTCGACGGATCTGTATGATGCGAAAGATCGGTGGTGGCCTTTGAGGAGGACGATGGGGGAAGAGAGACTCTCATCGGGGTGTCTTGGAGATGGAGGGGGGAGGGGATTGTTGTCGAGAGGGTGAGAGTTCATCAGGGGGTGGAGGATCGTCATCCTCCACCATCGCAGCGAGAGTCGCCTCGGAGTCGCCCTTTGTCGCCAGAGAGAGAAGCTGTCTTTCGAAGCTATTTCCACTTTGCTATCTCTTCTCCATCAATTTTAATTTGACTTTTGAATTGGCGCTTATATATATATATATATATGCGTCTAAACTGACGGTTCGACGTAAAAAAGAATGATGATTTCTTCAATAAGTATAATTGGTTTCATAATAATTTTTTATAGTGAATCTAGATGAATTATATATCTATATCTCTCATTTTTTTTAAAAAAAATTAAGTTTTATAATATAGTAATTACAAAACATACACAAACACATCACTTTAACCTACTTATTTATAAAAATAGATCGAGTACTTACGAAGAATAATCAATTATTCTTTTTCTAGTAAGCGAGCATCCCTTTGTTTCTAGATTTGGTCCAGCATATATATCTGCCTTGGTACTTACAAGGACTAGCTAGAAGCTAGCTTCTTTGTTTTGGCATAATTCTCAATGTTATATGTACTAATTACAAGGTTCTTTGTGCAAATAAATGACATATGTTCTACTTTACCACCACAAAGATATATCTCTATATAATTCCATAATTACACATCCTCGATGAACAATTACATAATTCTTTATGTGGGCATAATGGACTGCATTCATTCCAATTTTGACTAAATTTCCATGACCTAAATGTGATATATATGAATGTTTGGACTTTAGGGGTAGAAACACATGTTCTTGGGCCTCTGTAATGGGTAATGGCCCTTTGAAGTAATTAATGACGTCATATAATCACCTTCTTAATCATTTAATTTTCTGATTATAACAATATATTTTGGGAGTTGTTAACTGAATTTTGATCAGGATTGTTAAATATTTGGGGCAATTTTTATATATATGACTCAAATCTATAAAGCATTTTTAAAAACGAACCTTCTCACGAGCTTAACAAAATATGGTCAAGAGAGAAGAATTTTGAACAAAATTATTCCCATGAAAACTCCACCCGTATGATGGACAGTATGTTTGTTTCAATAACCCGATCATGTGTCACCAACTTGAGACAACTCGGGAACACCCAATCAATATGTCAAAAATAAGGAAGACAACACAACTCGCCCTGGATGTTGACAACCTGGGACAATTCGTCCAGAGTATCGACAACCTAGCTAGGATAATACGTCAATGGAGTCAACAACCCGGGACAAAGATAAAATATCTCGCCCTGATATCTTTGTTTGCTTATGCGATCTGATCGAGGTTTCAAGTAGTTTATACGTCATATTATTAGTATTGATATCACACATTTGAAGGGACGAATCAAGAGTATTTTGTTGATTGTCGCATGCAAAGATGGAAAATGAGCATGTATATAGCAATATGTCCCTTAAGTTTAGTTAAACCTTCAAATTTAAAAATTTACACCAATTTTGTTTGGAACCACTACCCGATTGTGACGGGGTTGTCTTGTGTTGTGACCAAATTGTAAGCTCGGGTTACCTCGTAATCTGATACCAAATGGCTTCTTTATATATATCCACTCATACAAAATATGATTATTTTTTGTTAACATTATATGGAGGATCGAGTCTTAAAGTGCTTATCCCAAAAAGATCATTCCCCGCAATTCGATCTAAATATTTTGAGAGTAATTTTAATTAAGGAGTTTATTGCTCCTGGATGCAAAATTGCATACCATCTACATGGATGGTATAATATATATTAAAGAAAATGGACTTGGACCTAACTCACTCCGGCCAAAAAGCTAGCTCATAGGAGGATGATTGTCCAAGCCATTATAAGGAGCACATTAGACTCATAACTATGGATGACAACGGTTCGGTTAACCACACTTTGGGGGTTAATCGAAACCGAAACTGATCGATTTCCAAACTTATATCCAAAACCGAAACCGGCTCGGTTTCGATTATTCACGGATAATCGAAACCGAATTTTTGGGTTCGAATAGAATCGGTTATCCGTTTACTACCAGTTAATCGGTAGTAAACGGATAACCGATTCAAAGATTTAATGGATAATGAATTATGGGTAAATGGGTATGTAAGTGGATAAGGATAACAGGTTTCGAATTTATATTTAATATAAATGATATTACTACCGGTTTCGGATACCGGTTAACTGTAAAAAATCGGTAACTGATATCAAATATATAATCGATTTCGGTTATCGGTTAATCACGGCCCGATAATCGAAATCGAATAAATTTTAAATGGTTTTTGACCGAACCGCAAATCCACTATCCAAAACCGAATTTTACGGTTCGGTTAACCGGTTAACTACGGTTAACATATATGAATTGTCATCCCTACTTATAACAAGCCAAAGAAAGTAGAATCTAACCAGATATAACATCATTAATGAGTAGAAATTAACTCGTTGATGTATATCATTCATAAGCATATATTTATCAAAATTTCATCAGTAATTAATTACGAGCACATTTCTCTACATTAATTAAATAATTAATTAACAGTTGCAGTCGCAGATGGACCTTCGCCAACAAGCAGCTAATTATTTCTCGCATATGAGAAGTAATTAATTAAGCTCGAAGGCATGCATGCAGTCACCATCGCTTATTCTTATTATTTGTATTGTCTGGGGGGAGCTCGATCGATCCATTTGAATCAGTAGAGTTATATTATCATCGTCTTCCTTTGGAGTGTGATCAATCCGCTGCATGCAGATCAATAAAGATCATCGACGTACGTACGTCTTCGTCGAAGTGCATTTATATTGCCGGAGATCAACACCGCCAAGCGTTGAGGTTTAGTTGCTCTTCCACTCTCGTCACCTGCAGCGTTGCAGGTGCTGCAGCGCGAGGTAGGCGACGACCCGGTAGCCGACGAGCATCGCCGCCATGGCGGTCACGTCGATCCACGTGCGTCCGAGCCCCACGGTCTTGATGGCTTGGAACTCGACCACCGGGCACATAACGCCATTGGCGCCGCACTCGTAGGTGTCGTGCTCGGAGAACTGCACGCCGAGGAGGAGTTTGTAGCAGTAGAAGCTGTAGCTCAAGTACTTGAGCCAGGCGATGAAGGGGGGGATCTGTTGGACGTAGTAGCCGCCGGCCATGAGGAAGACAAGCGTGGTGACGGAGGCGAGGGTGGTGGCCTGCTTCACGTCCATGAGAATGGCGCCGACGGCGAGGCCGAGGCTCTGCGCGACGAGGACGCTGAAGAGGACGACGAGGAGGGAGAGGAGGAAGGTGTCCGGGTGGGGGTCGAGGCCGCCCATCCAGTAGATGATGACGGTGAAGACGGTGGGCAGGGCGAGCTCCATCGGCAGGTCGCCGGCGGTGCGCGCGAGGAAGTAGGAGGAGAGGCGGTACATCCCGGATGCTTGCTCTTTTCGCAGGAACGGCCTCTCCTGAGGGAAGGTGAAGACGGCATTGTAGAGGGGGAAGAATCCCCAGAACACCGAGAAGAAGAAGATGAGCGCCGTCTGCATGTATATTCATTCGCGCATATCATCAAACGGGCATCGAGTTTAATTCTGGGATATATGAAATCATATGTCGACGTACCCTGTCTTGGATATGGGAAGTAGGGGTGTGCCACCAAAGAAGGCCTCCAAGTGCGGCAACGCTGAGGACTTGGAAGATCCTCAACTTGTTGAAAGCTTCGTGCCTCCTCTCCTTGAGCCCTCTGGTGAGCAGCACCGTGAACTGCTCCCACCAGCTCGTGCACCACTTCTCTTTCTTCACTGCATGCATCAAGCAGCAATTAACAATTAATCAATCATCTTTCAGATACATATATATTATCCATGCATGGAAGATTGAGCTTACTGGCGTTGACCATCTCTCTGGCATAGCCGTAGTTGTTCAACTCCGCCACGCAGAGCTCCGCCTTCAACCGGGTGGCGATGTTGCGATCGTACGCGGTGATGAGAGCCTCCTTCACCGCCTTCTGCTCCCGCTGCATGGCGTCGCCGGTCTCGCTCCCGTACTTGGAGTCCGGTGGAATTCCTGTCCCACAAGTGCTGCTCGATCATTATACGACATATATAATAAATGACATCACTGGTTACTTCAGCTATCAGCAGGAATATATGCCTAAATTAATCGAGGTCACGTGCCATGCATGCAAGCTTATACTTTCTACTTCTCAGATGCACGACAGTGCCATGTGTGTATATAGTTGACATGCACTTGTGTATTCTCCGCCCTAAAGATATATGAGGATAAGAAGATGGATGAAGCACGCAGGGATAAAAAGGTGGTGCAGGAACCATTGAGAACGAACGAATCATGGGACAAATGCAGAGATAGATCAAGTGGTGTGGGGACTGCTGCATGTCCCACGTACGTGAAGGGGACTTGGCGTCAAGCAAGAGTGGAAAAGAGGATGTTTGATCGATGAGTTCCACTGGAAGAGGAGGACATGGATTGCATCCACATGCCACTTGCCCTACAACTCAAGAAGACCGAGTGATGCAGACGGTGCGTGTCAGTGATCAGATTACTCATCCACCTCAACGTCGTCTTCATCATCTACCCTAATTCCCCATCCCCACACCCACTTCCTCTGTGGTGGCATGCACGCTCGGTGTGCTCGTGCCACCGTGGGCCCCTTCACGTGGTCTCGCCCCATAACACAATGTGGATTCCTTTGTTGCCCAAGAACGACTCACCGTTCGCGAGATCCAGTAGCAGGTCGGCCGCGTTGACGCCGACGTCGGCCGGAGACGCGAAGCCGACCGAGGCGAAGTACTCTACGGCCGCGGCCGCCCGGCCGTAGTATATCGCGTTGCCCTCCGACAGCAGCACCAGCTTGTCGAACATGCGGTAGAGCCGGCTCGACGGCTGGTGGATCGTCGTCACGACCGTCCGGCCCTTGTCGGCGGCGAGCCGCTTGAGGGTGCCGACGATCCTGGCGGCCGTGGTCGAGTCGAGCCCGGACGTGGGCTCGTCGAGGAGCAGCAGGCTCGGGTCAACGAGCAGCTCGAGCCCAATGCTGACCCGCTTGCGCTCGCCCCCGGAGACGCCGCGCACGCCGCGCGCGCCGCCGATCATGCTGTGGGCCACGTTGCCGAGGCCCATCTCCGCGATGACTTGTTGGGCCTGGTGGGCTTTCTCGGCTCGGGTGAGGGAGCGCGGGAGGCGGAGCAGCGCCGTGAAGGTGAGCGTCTCGGTCACCGTGAGGTGCGGGTAGAGGACGTCGTCCTGGGCCACGAAGCCGGTGCACCGCTTCACGGCACCGGAGAAGGGGAGGCCGTTGTATGTGATCTTCCCGGAGAGCTTGCCGGAGAGGCGGCCTCCGAGGGCGGTGAGGAGGGTGGTCTTGCCGCTGCCGGACGGGCCGAGCATGGCCAGCAGCTCCCCCGGGCAAACCACCCCGGTTATGCCATCGAGTATGGTCTTCTCCGCCGGCGTTCTCGAGCTCCGCCACCACCCTTTCTGACCAAGTTTCACCTTGTACACCACTTCCTCAAACTGGAGAGACACCAGACCATAAGAATCAAATTCTAGTTATGCAAGTAATGATGTACATGCACAAGTGCATGATGCAAGATTACCTTGAGAGTGATAGGAAAGGCTGAGGAGGCCTTCGGTGGTGGCCGGGGGCCTGGAGGAGCAGCTGCCTCTGTGGGGCAAGCGATGACGGTAGAGTTGACGGTAGGCCGGACGTCGGGGAGGCCACCGCCGGAGTCGGTGTGCTCGGGTTCATGCCGTGACATGATAGCAATGGATGCTACAAGTGGAGGTGGATCGTCGGAGGCTGGGGTTAACACAATATGTGGATGTGATGGTGGTGGTGGTTTGAACTTGGAAGAGAAGAGAGAGGTTGAATGGTTAGGGAGAAAGCACACTCTCACATACATATACTTGTGAGAGTGAGAGAGGCCCACCAACAAGCTTTGTTTGCACTCACTTTTTTACTCAAATGCTTTGTTAACACTTGTGAATTGGATGTGGTAGGATTAAGTTAATTACAATGCATATGTGTTCTGCAATCTCTGGAAGTTGGGTTGGTGTAATGATGTGTAGCTCTGCACTTTACTGCATACATATATATACATAATTCATGTATGATGTGAGGCTTATGCATGCAAATCAATGAAGACCATAAGTTAGTAGTCAATAAATTAACCTCAGTTCCTCCATGATTAAGCTTTAATATTAGCCACCCCTGTCGGACACTGGACGGACGCCGGATGGCGCTAGACGTCGGACGACGCTAGACGCCGAAGGCCAAAACCCTAAGGTTTCAGCCCCAACAACACAACGACGGGCGGAGGAGGGCGGAGGATTACCTGCAGGCGGAGAAGGGTTGGAAACCGGGAGGAGGAGGGGCGGAAACTGGCGGTAGCGGCAGGTGGCAACAGTAGGGAGAAGGTGCGGAGGAGGAAGAAGGAAGAAGAAAGAAGGGGACGAGCGTGAACACAAATAAAACATCCATCACTGACGGTCGCAGCAGCCGTACGTTGCAAATAAGACATAACATCAGTAACAACCAACACGACCCTCGCTAAGCCGTCGCGGATATATTTTTCATTTTCGCGCCGCGAGCGCACCATCGACTCATGAGCAACAGATCTAGAAGTCGTAAGTTAGTTGTCGCTATTGATTTATTAAGTCACCGACGATCCACTGGCCCTTGCAAAGTCGTTGCTGATCAATTTTTTCATTTGCGCACCGCGTGCGGGCCATCGACTTATAAGAAACAGTGGCAGCAGCGGTAAGCAAGTCGTTGTAGATGTTGGTAAATTTGCAACGACTCGAGATGTTAGGGAATTTTTCGATGCCCCCGTGCAACGTCGAATCATGACGGAAGGTTCCCTACATGTTTGTAAATATGTATTCATGTGTATGTAAACTTACATTTTATTCTTGCTCATTCATGTAAAATCCCTTTGTGCGATCCCCATGGGCTCATGGTACGAGTTGTATGCATTTCGAGGTCGTTCAACACTTGGTGCGTGCGTTACGGCTAAGCGGAACACATTATGTGAATTCGTTATGGCCGTGGCCATGAAAAATCACCATGTCGGGTGGCCATAATTTTGTCATGCTCCTCGTGCTTTGCGGAACCTTGGGGTGGCACTTGGGGGTTAGAGATCCCATGTATAGTGTAGGGGAGTGTTGGCTTACGAAAGCGGTTGCCTTGCGCGAAACGAACGAGCGGCCCAAACGGGCAAGCGACATGTCGAATTCGCCCAAGGCGATTGCGGAACTCACCCTACATCTGTTTTTGCATTTTCTTGTGTCCATAGTCCTGTAAATATTGTATTTTACTTTACGCCTTCAATTCCATTTGGCCAACATGGTCAATTGAAGGCGCAGACATGGGATGGGAGGTTGGCAAGTGGTCCGAAATATGCCCCGCGATGTTAAGTCGGGAAGCCCATTCGGGATGGATTTTATATCAAGGCTTATCCCTTGCATGCGATGCAAGGGTGCCACACGGGTTCTTTCGCACTAAAACATTTGGCCCATGACAGTTGGTATCAGAGCAGGTTTGCGAGCCTCCAACTGAGAAAGCTCTCGATGCAAACATAGTCGACGCACATTCCGTCTATGGCGCTCGAGTTGCCGATGCAGTGAACCCAGTCGAGGACCCTCCGACTGTTGTGTTCGGGGAGGCAAGCATACATATGATTGATGCAAAGACAGTGACTTTTGCGCAGGGCGAATAGGCCCCTAAGACGCAAAGTCGTTTGCAAGCAGAGCGAGAATTGCGAACCTCCAACTGATAAAGCCCTCGATGCAGACATAGCCGACGTGCATTCCGTCTATGGTGCTCGAGTTGCTGAGGCAGTGATCCAGTCGATGAACTTTCCGACTGTTGTATTCATGGAGGCAAGCATACATTTATTGATGCGAAGATGGTGACTTTTGCGCAGGGCGGATAGGCCCCTAAGACGCAAAGTCGTTCACCCGCAGAACGAGAATTGCAAGCCCCAACTGAGAAAGCCCTCGATGCGGACATAGCCGACGTGCATTCCGTTTGTGGTGCACGAGTTGCTGATGCAGTGAACCCAGTCGACGAACATTCCGACTGTTGTATTCGGGGAGGCATGCATACATTGATAGAGGTGAAGATTAAGACTTTTGCGCAGGGCAGATGGGCCCATAAGATGCAAAGTCGTTTGTGCAAGGTGGACGGTCCCCTGTAAGACGCAAAGTCTTGCGCAGAGTAGATCTCTTGCCAGACGCACATGATGCGCAAAGTATACTCTCTCATAAGACGTGAGGATGGTGCGCAGGGCGTTAGCCCCTAAGACGCACCGCAGAGCCGATGGCTCATGAGTTACCAAGTCCTTTGCGCGAAGCAGACTCTCTCGTAAGACACATTGTGTGCAAACCAAACTCTCATGTAAGTCGCAAGGATAGTGCACGGGACGTAATCCCATAAGTCGCAAGGATTGTGCGCGGGGGGTTGTCTCCTAAGTCGCAAGAATGGTGTGCAGGACGTTTGTCCCCTAACTCGCAAGGTTGGTGCGCATGGCAAGATGTCCTATAAGGCGCAAGGTTGGTGCGGAGAGCAGCGTAAGACTTTAAGCTCGTTGAGATGAGCTCGGTGGTGGGCACCATGACCTCTGCGGGGGGTGAGTAAGCAAGCAGTGATCCGTAAGACTTGAAGCTCGTTGAGATGGGCTCGGTGATAGGCGCAATGACTCCTGCGGGGGGCGAGTGAGCAAGCAGTGATCGGCTCAAAGCGACGGTGCGGGTAATGCTCTAGTGTGGCGCGGCCACGGAGGTATGCTCGTTAGCTCTACAAGTCTGGGACCTTCCATTGACAGCAAAAACGGGACTTGGCGAACCGAGTAACCATTTCCCGGGTACCCTCACGCGAGCGTTGCTCAACAGCTCTTGTATGCCCCACAAGTCTGGGACTTTTCATTGCCCAGCAAAAATGGGACTTGGCGAACCGAGTAACCATTTCCCGGGTTCCTTCACGCGAGTGTTGCTCAACGGCGCTCGTGTGCCCCACAAGTCTGAGACTTTTCATTGCCCAGCAAGAACAAGACTTGGTGAAGTGAGTAACCATTTCTTGGGTTCCTTCACGCGAGCATTGCTCAACGGCGCTCGTGTGCCCCACAAAGTCTAGGACCCCTATTGTCCAGCAACATCGAGACTTGGTGAACATAGTGGCTGTTTCTCGATGTCCATTCAAGCGAGCGTTGTTCAACGACGCCGGTGCCCCTCCAGGCGAACATTGCTCAACGACACTCGTTTGCTCCACAAGCCTGGGACTCTTCATTGCCCAGCAAGAATGAGACTTGGTGAATTGAGTAACCACTTCTGGGGTTCCTTCACGCGAACGTTGCTCAACGGCGCTCGTGTGCCCCACAAAGTCTGGGACCCTCATAGCCCCGCAACATCAAGACTTGGGGAATCTAGTAGCTATTTCTCGATGTCCATTCAAGTGAGCATTGCTCAATGGCGCTGGTGCCCCTTCAGGCGATCGTTGCTCAACGACTCTCGTTTGCTCCACAAGTCTGGGACTTCACTGCCCAGCAACGAGTTTGGGAATATCATGTCCCTTTCTCGTAACAACAGGAGATGATGAAACTCAAGGATGTTCCAAGTAGTCATTTCTTGGTGGTGAACTTCACGGCGAAACTCGATATGTTACAGCCCCACTATGGCGTGTCGTTACTCAGGCGGTGTTCCCTTCAACAACTTATGAAGAATTCACTTCAGCAATTGCAGCCAAATGCGGTGCGGCCGAGGCGAGTTCGACGAGGACATCGAAGCTTGAAGTGGGGGAGGATGTTAGGGAATTTTCCGATGCCAAGTGCAACGTCGAATCATGACGGAAGGTTCCCTACATGTTTGTAAATATGTATTCATGTGTATGTAAACTTACATTTTATTCATGCCCATTCATGTAAAATCCCTTTGTGCGATCCCCATGGGCCCATGGTACGAGTTGTATGCATTTCGATGTCGTTCGACACTTGGTGCGTGCGTTACGGCTAAGCGGAACACATTATGTGAATTCGTCATGGTCGTGGCCATGAAAAATCACCATGTCGGGTGGCCATAATTTTTTCATGCTCCTCGTGCTTTCGGAACCTTGGGGGTGGCACTTGGGGGTTAGAGGTCCCATGTATAGTGTAGGGGAGTGTTGGCTTACGAAAGCGGTTGCCTTGCACGGAAACGAACGAGCGGCCCAAACGGGCAAGCGACATGTCGAATTCGCCCAAGGCGATTGCGGAACTCACCCTACATCCGTTTTTGCATTTTCTTGTGTCCATAGTCCTGTAAATGTTGTATTTTACTTTACGCCTTCAATTCCATTCGGCCAACATGGTCAATTGAAGGCGCGGACATGGGATGCGAGGTTGGCACGTGGTCCGTAATATGCCCCGCGATATTAAGTCGGGAAGCCTATTCAGGACGGATTTTATATCAAGGCTTATCCCTTGCATGCGATGTAAGAGTGCCGCATGGGTTCTTCCGCACCAAAACATTTGGCCCGTGATAGAGCGGCCGTAAGAAACTCGTGGCTCATTTCGACGGCTCGAGCGGCCATCGGTGAAAGTAACATTTCTAGTAGTGTCAATTGAAATGTCTTTTTCCTGCAGGTAAACTGAAATTAGATGGAGGAAGGATTAATTATAGAGGCCATGTATGATATGATATGTGGGGTAGAATTATAAGGTATCAAACTGCATGCATGCACTAATTAATGAAATCCTACTATATATTTAGTTAGGTCATAAGTGGTTGTCCTTTCTTGCTCAATATCTTGCATTATAACCTTAACTTTGAAAGGCTAGCCTTTCACTTCCAGTACCAGCTAGTAGTACTGCAAAACAAAGTGTTTGCTGAGGCACTGAACCTTAATTTCTTGTCACTGTGCCACTACATGGGGTCCAAAATTTCAGCAGTCCTGTTGCATGCAGAAGCTACATGTCTTCTTTTTCCTCCTTTTGATCTATAACATCTTTAGACTTTAAGCTTTCGGAAAGTTAATTTCTTTTGTTTCTTTCTTTTCTTTCTTAGGTTAATTATACAACACCCAAGTTGCTCATGTTGAGTGCATGGGGAATGATTTAAACAGTGCAGACCATGGCCATGCACTGATGCTTTGCTTGCCATATCTTGCAATCTCTGCATTAGTTCTGGAATTTAGCATTAGATCATGCAGATAGAGATGGTAAGGAAACTTGCCTAGCTAGCTTTTCCCAGAGAATATAATCTTTGGGAGTACACAGCAGCTAGCGTGTGCATGTACCAAAAGAGATGGAAGTGATGCTTGTGGTGCAAACAAGGCTTTGCAGGGGGGAGTTGCTTGCTTTAAGCTTGATGAGTTTGTATTGTATCACAGGCATGCACATGCCACCCACTCAACAGAGGAATATTAACAAACAGTATATAGACATCTCCAAAAGCCAAACCCCTGTAGAGGATTTCTGTGTGCCCATTTGCTATGTCCTCATCTCTTCCCTTGGCAGAATTGTTCCTTTGCATGATCGAGGGAAAAAAAGGTAAATAAGATTTAGAAGAGTGAATAAACAAATATTTCAAGAGAATGCAATCCATGCCCTCCTGCTTTTTGTCAGTCAATGGATTCTGAAGTGCCACAAAGATTAATTGATAGGGATTTTCAAGGTGCATGCTAGGCATCACAACAAGCTATATACTTTTTCCATGAAACAAGTGAAGAATACTCATACATAGATTGCACACAAGATCTCATAGATGGATGTGTTTGCTTAGAGGCATAATTTATATACTACAGAATCAGCTAGAATAACATTGCATGGCCCCCCACCACCATTTTTTACAAAATTTAAGTTTTTTTTTTTCTTCAAAAAAATTAAGTTATATATATATATAATTTACCAAATAAGTACTTATATTAAAAATCGGCGATAGCCGAATCAAAAAGAGTCTGCATACAGAATGGACTCCAGTTTCGAAGGTCACATGGAGGACCAAACCAATTCATCATTACAAATTCTGGCCCGATTTGTTGTCCAATGAGCAGCTTTGTTAATCTTACGGTAGCAAAAAACAAAATCCAACACATTACATTTGGATTTAAAATACAAAATATCATATACAATTGTTGAAATAGCATGAGGGCACTGTGTTGATCTGTTAATTGCCTCCACCAAAATTTTGGAATCGCTTTCAACTGTAAAATGTTGTAATTCATTTGCACAAGCGAACTTTAGACAATATATCACTGGCTGCAATGGCTTCAAGGAAAAGTGCTGATTCGCCAGGTATGAATATGCTTTGCCGCATAAATGCATTTCCCCTCACTGTTCCGCACAATGAAACCAATTTCACCTACATTATTTGAAAACAAAGCATCACAATTAATTTTAAGAAAATCCGGTGCCGGAAGAATCCATCGAACATGAATAAAAAATTAAACCCTTCGAAGTGCCCTCAGACTCAATGATCTTAAAATAACTATCACCGAAGGATGCTATTTTATTGACAAGGCAATTGGGGGTAAGCTGCCTAGCCTCATGCAACATCTGATTTCTAGCGTACCAAAGGAACCAACGTGTGTTAGCGACAAAGGATAAAAAAAAGGAATTAAGGCCATCAAAAAAATTAAGTTATTTATATATTTTAAAAAACTCTTCTTTGAATATGAAAAAATCAAATATATAAACCAGGAATGAGCCGACACCAAAACCATATGAAGAACCATTAAAGGAAAGATTTAAGAAATGCTCCTGTGCTGCTGTGCAATGGCTTTGGTATATAGGAAATGCAGATGGTAAAAGAGATATTAAACTGCCTTTCTAATACAATTTTTCTTCATTTTTTTGGGCTACCAGTTTGCCATTCGACAAGTGGCAAGCACAGTAAAGATGGATCACTTAATGGCAAGTACATCAATTTAATTAGAAAAAGAATTACAATGTCATCAAGTACTTGAAATCATTGGGAGCAGTTGATGGTGGTGGGTTCCCAAGACATTTACTAATCTTTCATTTCTTCCCCTTCTGTCTCCGAGGAGAGGCGCCATGAGTGTCCTTTGAAGCAACGATCCATTGATTAATGGAGGGACGTGTCTATTGAGGAAGAGATCATCTACTGATCCACGTCTTTTCTCTTGAACCTTTCATTTGTTTGTGAGCTTTTACTGGATTCTCTTCGGTTGCAATTTTTTTTTTTGTTTAATTGAGGATTTCTTTGATAAAAATGTAATTAGTGTTTCAAATGTGGTGATGAATGGACGAGTTGTTGCCTTTGGTTTTAGCTTTTCTGTTATTTGATGGAGGAATAATTAATTTGGTTATGTATCAAAAGATACTGAGATGAGATCAACATTATGTGAGAGAATCTCAAACTCTACCACCAATGTAGATACTGTTTATGTTCAGGCCTTTTATTTTTATTCTTTGAAAGCATATATCATTTTTTTTACCTCTTTGCTCTTCAGTCAATGTTTGTTTGATGAACACAAGCCAAAATTTATACCTGGTATGAGCTCTTCATATTGCATCAGTGTTTTTATGATCAATTCCCTATATATGATTCGTCTGTTTAAAATATCCATGCACTCAGCAGATATGAGTTTTATTGATCGAGTTGCTGATTTCTGACAAAATAATTAGTGTTTTTAGATCCAAGTTTCAGATTTTCAAAATTGTTTTACAGGACTTTTTGAACCTCAACTTCAATTTGGTTAGTGTATTTTTTTTACATATATATAGCCTCATTCATTTTCCCAAGATATAGTATTTGGTTATGAGAATAAAAAAAAATCTATTTGAATCATAAATTTGAGAGTAGCCTGAAATGAAGGCTAATTAAGTAGTTTTGGTTTTAGCAACAAAGAGAAATAAATTAAGGAGAGATGCTGATTTCTTACAAAGAACCAGAGATATGATTGATTTCAATACTGTGAATCAAATAATAGCCAATGAGCATAATCTTTCTTGCAAAAAGGGTCTGCAGAATCCTGAACAAGATCAATGATAACCATTTATAATAAGTTAGCATAGAGTACCTATAAAAATAATGTATATTTTAGTGTGTTCCAAAGATGTCCACTTGCAAGAGCCACTTTGTGCAAAGAAAATGATCTTGGAAAACTATTAAGTCTTAGTTAGATGCCTAAACTAAGTTATCTTTAGCAAAGTGGAAAAGGTTAATGGAGTCCCACTATAATGGTGCTGATGATGATCCAAGTTTAAAATTAAATATACTCTGCTTAAATATAACCAGACTTTAGCCTTTGCAAAAAGGTACTGCTGCCTACTATTTTTAATTCTTATTCCAGAGAGTGACTGCATCAACCATCACATACAGGCCCAAAGCAGATAAGAGAGATTTTAGGGTTTTGTTGCCATGGAAAATAAAGTCTATCTCTATTTCTATTCATTGATAAAAAGAAGCCTAAAGCAGTTGAATAGCTTGCATCAGCCTTTGGTAACAAAGAGATTTCATCACTACAACTCTTGGGGGATGAGCATCATTACCTTTCACTCCATGTGTTGTCATCAAGAACACTTGTCATATTATTTTCAAAAAAAAAGAACACTTGTCATATGCTTGAAAGTAACCTGCTGCAAGAAACTAAAAATATGATTAAAAATCAATGGTAATAGTTTCCCCTTTTCTTTCCAAATCTATTAAGGCACAATGTTCTCTTGTACCTTGTATAGTGCAGTGGCTTTAGGACATTGCCCTTATCTGACATGATGTCCCATTGATTCTGTATCCTGGAGAACTGGTTAAGTTGAATTCCTACATCACATGTGGTGCAATTTCACTCCTTCCAATATTTAAAGCATCTGCTTTACAGAGGCCATATCTTTTGTTGCATGATTTCTTGCTGCAATTGATGTCCAAACTCAGAGAACCAAAGCAATGTGGAAATGATGCAAACAGATCAGCCAAGAACAAAATCAGCTAAAATGAGATGGGAAATATTTCCCAGACCAAGGTTGAGGAAATCCTGTAATGGTCGTGGGAAGATATGACATCAGAGCTATGGAAAAGGCTCTCAGAAAGGTCTTGAGTTCAGCTCCCTCATCCCTTGATGAGGATGTCTCATTCCATATCCCTCTTGGTGTACTTTCACTACCTTAGTGGGTGTAGCTGTTGAAGCCTCAGTGAGTGGACCTCAATAATGTCAAGCGTGCGTCTCCTTGGCAATACTAAAACATTGCCAAGGTTTAAGATTGGGGGCATCAAATGGTTGTTTATGCTTTGAATGGTCATTGCAATGAACTAGATCTATTGCTATTCCACTTGGGCAAAGCCCTTTTGTTCTCTGATCACATCACAGTGCAAGCTTAGGTTGTTTGTAGGTCACTGATGTAGATAGTTGAGGATTAAGCTAGAATAAATATATCGAGATGGCGAATCAAAATAGACTTTCTCCAAGAAACTATTAGCTTGCTAAGCAACTAGATTTGTGGAGATAAGAATCACTTTGTCTGGTAATGGTGCATTTTTTGTATGTCTGTGGGAATTTCTTAGCTAGTGCTTGTAAAATGTAAAGTTTCAGATGATGCCTGTCATACAAAGAATGATGTAAAGTTGAACTAGTTTTTCTAGTGTTTTTTCTTTCAAATAGTATTACAAAAACCAAGCAACTTTTTCTTTGCAGTTAAGATTGAAACTCTAAAGTATAGCAAAGATAACTAACCTAGCTATTAGCTTGTTTTAATGTGTCTATATCAATCAGGTGGGAGGATTGATGTGTCCATATCCAAAAGTATCAAATCTATACCATCTCAACCCATTGAGGAAAATATTTTAGTGCTGGGGAAGATTTTCACAATATTTGGTGTGTATTCTTCTGCAATTTGCACTGCTATATAATCCATCATATCTACTGATTCTTATTATCTCTTACCTCAAATCTTTGAACAGAACTGGTGATGTAGACCTCTGATTATGCTGATTGATTCTTCTGGGTGAAAGATGATCTAGTGCACCAAGTTTGTCTAATATGATTTAGGGAGGAACAACATATGCTAGTCTTTCTCTTATCCTATCAAGGTGATATTTTATTGTGACTGATCATAACACTGAACAACCTTAACCCTCCCATATATGGAAAGTGACTCCAGATTAGTTCTTTATCCTATATTGATTGGTGAGTCACTAAAGTCATATTTACTATGACAACTTAAGCATTATGTTGGATCAGACTCAGCTTGATATCATCCTATACTGATTGGCGAGTCTCTAAAATCATATTTACTATGATAACTTAGATAATGTTTGGTTGGATGGAATGAAATAATAAGGAATAGAAAAATGTGTTTGATTTAAGAAAACAATATTAGTTTCGCTTTGGAAGAATATTTGTGTTTATAATTTATGAATAAAATTTAAATTGGATTATAAATTATTTTTAATAAGTAATTTGTAAATTGACAATATTATAATATTTAAAAAAATGTTAAATGTAATTTAGTAATATGTTAAAGTATTTTGAAGTATATTAAAGTATTTCCAATTAGATATTTGTAACAATTTATATTATAATATTTTTTAAAAAATAATTATATTATTATTTATTATTATATATTTTTTATGATGAATGAATGAAGTGTTAAAAAAATATTTCCAATTATTTCTTAAGATGAATGAATGAAGTAACAATTTATATTATAATATTTAAAAATTAATTGTAATATTATTTATTATTATTTTTATTTTTATGATGAATGAATGATCAAAGTGTTAAAAAAATATTTCCAGTTATTTCTTAAGATGAATGAATGAAGTGTATGATTTCTTAAATATTATAATGTGTTTAATAAAGTGTTGAAGTGAATAATAAATTTTGGTTGGTCATAAATTTGATTTAAGTCATAATTTTTAACTTTTTGTGCTAAAAAATTGTGTTCATTCTAACAACAACAGCGTAGAATAGACAACACAAAAATCATATTTTCATGTAATTCAAAGTCCAACCTCATACATTATTGTAAAAATACATTCTCATGGTCAAATTCAGAGTACAACTCCAAAATAACTCCCAAGTATATCAAAGCTTATGCCGGTAGTCATATTCACTTCAACTCTAAAGTAACATCCTCAAAGTCATATCCATATTTGCTTGTATCTTGAAAAGATGAGGTATTCTGAGATAATAATGTAGGGCTATATGATGAATGAGAAGCACCAAATGATAGTCGCCTCCGATTCGTAACCCAACAAAAAAGTTTTTTTCCATAAACTTATAAAAAATCATGATTCCAAAGTACAAATAGCAACAAGACTAAAAAATGGATCAACAAATAGCAACAGCAAGAATTCAAATATGCAAATCGTAATTGGAGATGTACAATAGTAGTAGCAAATGAAAAATATTTTGGAGATGTACAATAGCAGCAAAGGGAAAAAAATTGTAGTGCAAGTTATAATTGCACAACATGATTCCATATTATAATCAACATACAACGACATCAAAGGATTTAATAACTAGTAACCAATAACCAGCAATTTTAACCAACAATAAGGAAGGAAACAAAAAATAACCAATAACAGAAGCTCGAAATGAAAAAAAAAATTATCGACAAATATTGATTTAGGATTGTTGAAAGTTGCAAAAAACCACTAGATGGTCGTTTTAAAAAATTAGCCCTTATAGCAAACTAGAAAAACAACTCAATAAGCACAACATACATTAGAGACACATTCGGATATCCCGCATCCACTACATAATACTCATCTAAATTAAAAAAGACATCGTATTAATACAAATTGTCACACATATCACTATCTATATCCATGATATTCGTTAATCAACGATGATACCTTCATTTGGCATGGGAAAATCATAATCAAGTGAGTATATTGTATGGGAAAGCATAGTGATATGAAAAAAACATGAGAAAGTAAGGGAGATCACAAATACAAGCAAATTATTGAAAGTAAGGCAGTTCACAAATGCTAGAAGTTGTTGGAAGTAAGGCAGTTCACATAGCGAAATGAAACTATAAGTGCAACCCAAACAAATTACTAGAAGTGAGGCAGTTCACAAATAGAGCATAAAAAGTAGAGCCTCATATTAGGAGCATTTAGTACAACCCCACATTAGGAGCATTTAACACAGCCCCACATAAGGAGCATTAAGTATCGTTACCCCACATAAGGAGCATTAAGTACACGAGATTACTTCAAATGACGGCGAGATAAACTTTGGCACCACGATACAGCACCATCATCTGTCATAGCAGCAAAAAAACTACGAGCATCAGCATGTTCAATTAAAAAGGTAATAGTGTGATTCAAAACATCCACTTCTAAACCAAAACTCTGCAGTCTTTTCATGCATGATGCAGGTGAATCCTTGTGTGTTGGACTAGTTGCACTTGTGTCCTTAACTGCAATGTGATCCAATGGTGTTTATTAGTGCATCTGCAAAGTTAAAAGCTTTCTCCGAACAACAAGATAAATTACCTCTTTTCCTCGAACGACCACTACATGACCTCGTTGCAAAAGTAGAGGATGGCCTTAACTCGATTGGATCTGTACCCTCACTTGAGTCTGTCTCCTCATTCTCATGCACTCTTATTGGTTGTTTCCTTCGACCTATATCTCTAAACTCATTCGCAAATACTTGATCCATCAATTCATAAAATTTAGGTGGACCATTTCGAAACATTTTGAATGAATCTCCACAAGTCTGCGTACCAATAGAAACTTTTTATTTGTACATTGTCGTCATAACGAAAAGTACTAGTCAAGAAAAAAATGACATACCGAAATCTGATTCCAAATGGTTTCATCAGCTTCAATGATATTTGTGTCAGGGTTCCATGTTACTCCACTATGGTTAATTAGTTCTTTGAAAGATCGATATGTTCTGTGAAGACGAGATTTTTTTTGTCTACACTTATCAAAACCGAATTTTACTTGAAATTTTTCCTCCAACTTATCACTAATTCCATCCCAACTTTTTTTATCATAATTGGTGGTACCATGTTGCATTGCATACTCTGCCAAAATTTTTAAAAATTCTACAGTGACATGGTTGGCCCACTCTCTGGGTTTGCGGTGACCACCCATGTTCAACTATTTCTTGATCTACAATCATTAAACAAGTCAAACAAATGACATGCTTAAAAGCAAAAAACAACATGTCAACTAAGCTTAAGTAAATTTGAACAAAACTGAAACAAAATGACAGTATTCAGATTTCAGACAACTAATTTTCTAATTGTTGAATCCATCATGCAATATTCTAATTCAGATTTCAGACGACTAATTTTGCTATCCAGCCAAACCCAGGCACTAAACAGTATGCATTAGACCAAGAGAGGAAGCAACTGGATTTATAATGTGTGGTTCCCTTGCCAAAAGAAAAGAGAAACTCAAACATATTCAGCTCATTTTTCCTTTTTGTCAAATAATCTCTTCCAGACCAAGTGCACACAAGAAATAAAGAGTAAGATAAAGAAACAACCAATAGCAATAAGGAATGAAGAAATAAAAAGTAGTTCCAGTTGCTTGGGCCAGAGAATTTGCTAATATAGAATATGAATATATAAAAAAGGCTTAATTATGTTTTTAGCCTCCCAAAATATCACGTTTTTTTCGTTTGGTCCCTCATTTTCAAAAACTTTCTGTTTAGTCCCTAAAAAATTATTTTCGTTTCCATTTGGTCCCTCCATTAACTTTTCGTTAACTTTTGTTGTTAAGTGTCAATGCTGACATGGATTAAAGACAAAATGAGGGACCAAACGGAAAAATAAAGATATTTTACGGGACTAGATGGAAAAATGTATATATATATATATATATATATATATAAGTTTTGTCATCTTATTCACCAATATAAAATCCCATCATTTTTTATTATTATTTCAAAATATTCACCCCACAAGTCAACAATAAATTTATGACTCACGCACGCGCCGCCCTTGCGTCACTACGACTCACGCTCGTGTAGCCCTTGCATCACCACGACTCACGCTCGCGTCGTCCTTTTCTGTGTCAGCACATTTTATTCCCTCGACCCTTCTCTGCCACCACGATTTCTTTATTAATTAATTCCAAAAAATCATGGTGGAGAGAGCGAGGTCGTTGTGGTGTTACATGATGGTGGGCAGTCTCACGGCACGGGCAGCAAGGTGTGGTGCGATTCGTGGTGGCGCAAGGGCGGTGCAAGCACGAATCGTGGTGGCACAAGGCCGCACGAGCGCGAGTCATGGTGGCACATGGGCGGCGCGAGCGCAAGTCGTAAATTTATTGTAGATTTATGGGGTGGAGATTTTGAAAAAATAAAAAATAAATTGGTGAGATTTTATATTGGTGAATAAAATGGAAAAGCATATATATACATATATATATAGTTATGCTTTAGGTTATTAAAAAATACATTTTTTCCATCTAGTCCCTTAAAATCTCTTCATTTTTCTGTTTGGTCCCTCATTTTGTGTTTAATCCATGTCAGCATTGGCTCACACTTAACAACAAAAATTAACAGAGGGATCAAACGGAAACGAAAATAATTTTTGAATGACTAAATAAAAAGTTTTTAGAAGGGAGGGACCAAACGGAAAAAATGTGATATTTTGATGGACCAAAAACATAATTAAGCCTATACAAAACATGAACACCACTCCTTTGTTCTCTAGAAGACATAATTTCACAATTTAATTACCTTGATCAACACTTGATAATTTCGCAGACGAAAGACCTCTTCAGCAAAAACATGAACATCCACAATCACATGCAAACGATCTAAATAAACCCCATGAATCATGACATAATTGTTCCAAAAAATGATATAATTAACCAAAAAATGGCATTTTAAAAATCAAAATAGAATACAGATTAAAGAACAAGAACCTGCCGAGACTCAGAGATCGGTTAAGGGGGGGAGAGAGACGATTTCCAAACCTGGAAGATAAACCCTAGATTTTACAATAAAACATAGATCCAACTAGGAAGGAGAAGACGAATCTATATTTGGGGGAAGTTGATCAAAGAAAACAGAAACACAAACTAGGAAGCAAGATGGCACATTGCGAAACACAAACTACAAATCATCTGTCGGATCCGTTCGCAAAACATGGCACATTGCGAAAAGGGGAGTAACCTTACCTTGATCGGAGTTTGCTGTCAAACAGGGCTCGGCGAAAAGTTGTCGCCGCTTTCTCCGCTCTCGCTAGGCTTTCGTTCGGGAGTTGCTGCCGGGGTTTTCTTCATCTGAATCCAAAACGCGGGGTTTTCGTGGTATTCACAAGTTTGCCACCGCGTTTTGGATCAGACCAAAACGGGTTTTTCCGAAACCAGCCAAAACGGCGTTTTCCAATTCATGTGCAGACGCCGATTTCACGAAAAAAAATTGTAATCCCTAATCCCCGTCTCCCTGCTCCTCATTCCCGATCTCCGCTTCTCCTTCACCAAATTCCCCGCGCCCCAGCCGGTCGCCGGTTCGCCGTCCCGCCTGCATGATCAGTCTCCGCTCCCTGCGCGTCCTGCGGCCACACCCTCATCAACGCTCATTAACACCATCTCACTGCGAGTGGAACTGATTTGTATTGTTTAGCTGGTCATCTAGAAATGGGTAGCATTGCTCACAGAAGGAAAGAGGCGGCATTCATTCAAGGTGTTTGTGCAATTGCCTCAAAGGGGAGTTGGCGTACTCTGTCGAGCGCCGACATCAGCGCTTGCTTCACCTCTTCGAATGTGGACCAAATCTTGCTTCAGCTGTCCACAGACTGCGCCCTCTCATGGAATTTCTTCAAGTGGGCGCAGTCTCTTCCGCACTACCACCACTCTCTCCAGACCAAATTCACCATGGTTCATCTCCTCACCAGGAACAGGCGATTCAGGGAAGCGCGGGAATTGCTGGAGAAGTTTGCATTCAAGGAGTACCTTTCGTCGCCCTCGGTGTTGAGTGCGTTGCTCGACAGTTATGATGATAAAGAATCCAATTCGCAAATCTTGAATTGGCTTTTGTTTGCATTCTCTCGGTCGAACATGACGCAGGATGCACTTCAGATATTTGAGCAAATGCGGAACTGGAGCTTCAGGCCTGATCCACATGCTTGCAGTGCGCTTCTCAGCACGCTAGCAAAGGCAAGACTAACAGCCACTGCTTGGAATATATATAAAAGTATCCTCCAAATGGGAGTTGTTCCCAATCTCCACATCTTTAATGTCATGATCCATGTCTGCTACAAGTCTGGGGATAGCGAGAAGGCGGAGAAGTTGATCATTGATATGGAGAGGAAGGGTGTGCTTCCTGATTTGTTCACCTACAACACTTTGATCTCAGTTTTTTGCAAGAAGGGAATGCACTATGAGGCCTTGGCTGTTCAGGAGAGAATGGAAAGAGAAGGAATTCATCCAGATATTGTAACATACAATTCTCTTCTTTATGGATTCTGTAAAGAAGGTAGAATGAGGGAGGCATCAAGGTTTTTTAAGGAGATCAAGCATGCAGCTCCAAACCTGGTAACCTACACTACACTTATCGATGGCTACTGCAGAGCGGACCACCTCGATGAAGCACTAAGATTGTGGGAAGAGATGAAAGCAAGAGGTATGTATCCTGGGGTGGCTACATATAATGCAATCATCCGCAAACTATGTGAAGTAGGCAAAATGAAGGCTGTTAATGATCTGCTGAATGAGATGGATGATAGAAAGCTCCAACCGGATAATATCACATGCAACACCTTGATCAATGCATATTGCAAGAGAGGAAACATGGATTTTGCATGGAAGCTTAAGAACAAGATGTTGGAATCAGGGCTAGTCCTAGACCAGTTTACTTACAAGGCTCTAATACATGGCTTCTGCAAGACCCAGGAACTAGAAGAGGCTAAAGATGTTCTCCTTGGCATGCTCGAAGCAGGTATAATTGGTTATATTGAACTTTGTCAATCATGATAACTTAAGGTTCAGGTTGTTTCTGAATTCCAAGTAATGCTTAATTGGTTGATCATTGTTGCATAAGTTTAATGCTTATAGGAATCCTAGTAGGATTGAGCAAGTGCCAGCTTGTTAATGATCATTGCTTAATTGATTGATATTAAGTCAACCAAGAACATCAATTGTTCTTTTCATACTTCTTTGCACGTTTCGACAATGTGTATAGAAGATGGAGTATGGACCATACATTGTGTATCTTGGATTAGTGGTTTGCTTTAGATGCATCTTGGCATCACCATTCACATACTCAAGTTCTAGAGGAACCACATTCCTGGTGTTATACATGATACCACTTCCTGAGTAAGATGACTACCAGATTGTTAAGTTAATAGCTTGACTTATAAACTGACAGTAACAAGATCACATTGAAAGTGTACATCTTCAATTGATTGCTTGTAGGGTTCTCCAAATCTTTTGTGCCTTAATCTGCATTAGCTTCTATCATTTCATTGTCCTCAAGGATTTTGAAGTATTTTTACATTTGCACTTATATCTCTAGTTTGTCTCTGATCTTTTTTTGCTGATATATTTCGTGCAGGTTTTGCACCGAACTACAGTACCTATTCATGGCTTGTAGATAGTTACTGCAGCCAAGACAATGTAGAAGCCGTAGTGAGCATCCCAGATGAGATTGCAAGTAGAAATCTATTAGTGGATAAATCATTATATCGATCTCTCATACGAAGATTATGCAAGCGAGGCCTAGTTGATTCTGCACACAAGGTATTCAACAAAATGCTCGGAAAAGGCTTGGTAGGCGATAGTCTTGTATATTCTACACTTGCATATGCTTACTTGAATGAAGGGAAGAGGATCACAGCTTGCGAGATGCTAGATGAAATGGTCAAGAAGCAATTGATTATAGCATCTAAGGTTTACAAGTGTCTTTGCGCATCCTATGCGAATGATAGCATCATTTTAGACTCACTATGGAGCCATGCCATTGAGAGAGATCTGATTGCTAGGAATGTCTACAAGTTGATACAAGAGACCAGGCAAAAGTCTGAGAGCAAATTTTAACGAGATCTCAACACCTCTGGGTCTGATTATAGCTTCGAGAGTTCGCACTCAAGTTCATTGATCCAGTCTTCCGAGTGCGAAAGATGGATCTTGGCAGAGTTGGTATTTTTGGAGGAAAGAACAATACAAATCCACTTGTGTAGAAAATTTTATTATTAGAAATAAGTATTTAATTGATCAAAATATTAACAATTTAGCATCCTCAATTGAATGACATACCTGATAATTATCAATGTGTACGTAGATGGTTGAATCTTCCCTGTAAAAGATTGAGAATTAGTGCATTATGATACATTTGTATGTGTATTTTGTTTCTTTTTCACACGGAAAAAACATATACAAAACAGAGTTGGATCTTTCCATCGAGTTGATTCCGAATAGCTCACGAGCTGCTCGGCTCACTTTCACCCTTAGACTTGATTGGGTTTTGTTTCTCTACGCTGAATATGGATTGAAGTCCTCGTAGTTCATAATCAAATGGATCATCTACTACTGTTCTTGTGATCCATTGGAGAAGGTAAAAAAAAGATCCCATCGTACAGCACTTGCCCATTTTTCTTTTTCTTAAAAAAAAGCGAAAAGAAATAGAGAGATTTAAATAGGATGATGAGGGCAGCAAAATAGATTCCGTTGCCGGGACTCGAACCCGGGTCTCTCGGGTGAGAGCCGAGTATCCTAACCAACTAGACTACAACGGATTGATTGATGGTTCAAGTTTCTAATTTCTTGTTTGTGTAATAATCATAGAAATAACGATGGTCCATTTGGAAATGTACGATCCACAAATATTGTTTAGGTAAATTTTGAGATGGAGATGATAGAAAAGTGGGCCCACTTGTAATTAATTGGTCCCCATCAAGCCAAACTCGAATTGGACCTATCATAAGCCGACAAGTGTGCATGGTTGAGTTTAGTGAGACGTTTGAGGTAATGTGTTATCTCATGGAAAGTGATGGAATCAATTTGTGTCATATTGCTAGCTCCACTTAGAACCATCCAACGTGATGCGTGGCATTGTTATCATGTGACACGTGTATAATTCACTTCACCACCAAGTGCATCATTTCATGTTTTTGTTGTGGTTTTCTGTAATTTTTTACTATTTTTTGTTTTCTTGTTTTAGCACAATCTCCTCCAATTATAATTAATTTGAAATTGTGAAATTTAGAATTTGATAATATGATATATACTTTGCATATTCACCCAGTTTTATCACCAAATTGACTTACAAGTAATTAAATTGAGAAATTGTGTCTTCTAGAGAACAAAGGAGTGAATATACCATGATGATAAAAATTCACACCTCTAATTATTTGTCGATAATTAATTAAAATTTAATGCTGACTCAAGAACTAGTATACTTCAAATAAATGAGCAAAAATATAAAAAAAAACTAGGTAATCTCTCATCATCCAAGTCATCCACAAGCCATTTCGGCCTTTATAAGAGTTTTATCACAAGATTCTCGAGAGACTATTTCGGCCATACAGTAGTTTGCATCAATATTGGTTGAAGACGACTCCAAAAGTTACAACTCTGACTATTTAATTCGAGAAAAAAATTGGCATTTAAATATTATCATGATTTGTGCAATAATTTTGACCCATGAAATATTAAAATTAAGGATATCATCAATTTAATAATTGAATGTTAAAATTTTAGCACAACTAAATTTACACAATTTTTTTCCTCGTCTGATTCATATCAAACTTGAACTGTTGCATTTTTTACTTCGAATCAATTAAACCAAGTGATTTTAGGTCAACATAATCAAATTGAGAGGGAATAGTTCTTCGGTTGATATAAAAAGATCATGGTACAATACTAAGCGTAGTAATATACACACGATGAAATTTAAAATCATTATCATCATCAATATAAAATCATTTTTTAAAACAAAATAATCTTTAAACATGATTCCAAATATAAAAGAAAAAAAATTTAACAATTTTTAAAAAAATCTTATTATGATTTGTGCAACAATTTTAACCCATGAAATATTAAAATTAAGAATGTCATCAATTTAATAATCGGATGTCAGAATTTCAGCACAACTAAATTTACACAATTTTTTTTTCTCATCCGATTCACATCAAACTTGAACTGTTGCATTTTTTTCTTCGAATCGATCAAACCAAATAGTTTTAGGTCAATCCAATATCAAATTGAAAGGGAAGAATTCCCCTATTGATATAAAAGGATCGCGGTACAATACAAAACATAGTAATATACATAGTTGTATACAATGAAATATAAAACCATTATCATCATCGATATAATAATAATAATAAAAAGAAACTCTAAACATGATTCCAAATAGAAAATAAAAAAGTTGACAACATACTATTTTTAACCAAACAAAACAAATATATAATTGTTAGTGGCACACTAACACACTATTGTGAAGATGAAAAGCTTTTTTGGGGGGACCAAACCAAAAGAAAGGGATTGAAGGGAATTTTTTTTTGTGGCAAAAGATCATGTATCATTAGCTAGGAAGAACAAGTCCAAGTGGGAGTGGATCTCAAATAGTATGGTGTCACTCACTCATTGGGCAATCAAAAGTGAAGATGATCCATTTCTTGCTACATCACCTCTTGTTTCTTCCATGAAATTTCACATGTCTTGGCAAAGTGATAGCAAGACATGTGAACTTGTTAGGAGACAATGGCAATGGACTCATGATAGCACTATTTTTATATATATTTTCATCCAACTTTAAATTAATTATAGTTAGATCACATTGCATTGAATAATACATAAAAATAATTGTTCTTATTCACATGTTTATTTTAATATGACTTAGAAATAATCAAGTATTAGCTATTTTTTTGAGTTATAGTTATTCCTGACCTATCAGAATGAGTCATTTTCAACCTTAATTATTAATCAAGAGAATGATTAATCTGAAGTCATCACGAATGGTTAATCTTTAAATTAATTACTTTTAGACCTAATAATCTAATAGTAACTAAATATAGAAATTAGTATATATCTTTTAATTAGTTTTTTCAAAAAATTAATTAATTAATTTTCTATTTTTCACTATAATAGTTTTATAATAGAATAATATATTGTTTTATTATGCATATAAATATGTCAAAATATAATTAACAATTGGATGACACTTTTATTTATTTATTTATTATTTGTTCCGTATTATTTCTCCCCTAATCCTAATACAAAACAAACACTAAGATGACTACTCATTTTCTATTCTTATTTCTCGTCTATTTTTGGTCCTCTAATTTTACTATGCAAACTAAAGGATTTCTAAATTTTGACTTGATTAACCTATAAGATTCACTTTGTCCTAATTTTTAATAAAATGAAAAATAAAAAACCTAAATCAATTATTTAGATATATAAATAACCTTGATTCTTGCTAGATTTATGCGATTGAATCAAATTGATCGAATTGACCATAAAAATAGAAAAGAGAAGATATATATGAAATGATATAAGTCCTAGCTACTCATTATACTACAATTTTTGCTTAATTTGATAATAAAAAGCTAATGAGTGGATGGTGCTTTTAACGTAGAAAATGATGGTCTACATGAAAAGCATGTTTGACTACTTTCTAGAGGATTAATTAAGCTAATTAATTAATTAAGTTTTCTACCTTATCATTTTCTTTAATGTTTTACTTTTCAAGCTGCATTATGACTTGATACATTGAATTAGCTACATTTTACTCACTTTAATTATATTGACAATTGATTAACCTTGATAGAATTTGATATGATAAAATAAAATAAAATTTATTAGTTTATTGAGATTTGAACTAGCTAGAATACTCTTTTAATTAGAACATAATCTTTAATTAAGAATATTATCATCATTAATTCTAGGTTTCAGCTTTGGCATCTTTCCTTTTTAACCCTTGCAAAGATGATAAACTTCACTATCTTCTCTTTGATTAGAATCTTATTAAATAATACAATATATTTAAATATATACATCATGTGTCTTTTCTATGATTGTTTTATTCTTGGAATACCTGTTTATATAGACTATAATTTGATGATAATTAAGTGCTTCAATTCACATATTTATGCATGAATCTGATGCCGAACTGAAATATTAATCTAGTGAAAAAAAAAAATGTAATGACTATATTTTCGTGTAATGCATTTTGTGTGTATATTTTAATTCATATTGTAATCCATTTTATGTGTATATTATGTGTCTATATATACTGTAATGATTATGTGATAAAATTGTATTTTTTTTAAAAAAATCTTCTTTCATATTAGAATATAAATATAAATAATTATACATATGTTATATATGATCAGTTAATTAAGTTGAATAAACCAAATTAATTAATAAATCAACTAATCAATGATGGTGAAAAATAGGTCTGTCCGTTCGGTTTAACCCGAACCGAACCGAATTACCTAAAACCGATTTTTTTAAATACCCGAACCCGAACTCGAATCGAATTACCCAAAAACCGAATAAACCCGAACTGAAATAATTCAGTTCGGTTCGGTTCCCTACCTGAAAAAATTAATCGGGTCCGAGTGAAATATTGAGTTCGGGTGTATTAACTATTAAGTTAAAAATTAAAATATATATATTTTTAAATTAGTTCGGTTTTCGATTCGGGTCGGTTCCCGAATTTTGGGAATTGAATCTGAACCGAATATCAATGTTCGGGTTTGGTTCGGGTCAAGAACCGAACCCAACAGTGTCCAAATCGAACCGAACTAAAAAATTTGATTCGGTGTAAATCGAATAATGGACACCCCTAGTCAAAAAAGCCTGAAATGCATGTATATATCACTTTTTTTCTTCTTTAATTTTAGGTTCAATTATATTATTATTATTATTATTATTATTATTATTATTATAAAAGAAACGTAGGTTTAATTTGGAGAGCAACCCGTTGACCGGGAGTGCTGACAAGCTATCAACGGTTGATGTTGCGTCAACGCGTCTTCTTAATTCCCTCTCACTACCTTTTCATTTTTATTCTGTCCTTATTATTTATTCATCCAAATTTGTTTCTCTAATTATATATTTTTTTATGCCAATTGGTGAATGAGGTGTCAATATTTCATATGTTTTCTAGAAATTTAAAATTCTAATTCTAATTTAATCATGCGTGAATTTTCCATTTTATATGGTTTTATATACGCTCAATGCGTCATTCTCATTCCGATAATAAATTCGCTAACTTAATATATATATTATTTCTATACTCAGTTATTTTCTTCTAAAGGAATTAATTATTCGTAGAAAACTACGTAAGGATGTCTTAATATTACAGAAATTGATCATCTTAATTAATTAAAGGATTTTAGTTAATTTGGGGAATTATTTCTTGAATAATAGTTACAAAAAATAAATCTCACTAATTAGCATGAACTGATTTTAGTAATTAATGATTTTTTTTCAAAAAAAGATGAGAATAATTGATTAATTAAGACAGCCTAATTATGAAAACAATTATATTAAATTGTGAATTAGAAAAATAAAAGTAGATATTTGAGGAAGAAGTTGATTGTGGTGGTAGAACACTAGAACATTCAACATTTTTCAATAAAATCCAATTATTTTTCCACATATTATGTTCGGGTCCATGGAGTGTTTGTTGGTACAAATTACAACTCATGATAGGGACTGACTTGGACATATCAACTACTTTACTTTCATCATGTGACTATATATATATATATATAGATAGGGGTAAGTGAATAAAAAATATTTTAAACGAATTATTTTATTCGAAAATAATAAGTCCATAATATCAAATAATCTAGGAGTGTGAATGAGTACCGGATAAATTCGAAATCGATAGATCAGGTAGATTTTGGATAGACTTGAATTAAGTTTGAATAGGATCTAGAATAAAAATTAAGGAACTGGTTAAAACTAGTTCCGTTCTAGGTCCAACACATCAAATACCTAAAATCAGAACCGGTACTCAAAATGTGTATCTTGGAACCTGTTCATTATATGTTTCAATAGAGTACTTTGGAATCTCTAAATGAACATGTTCCAACATGGTACTTGAAATTTCTACATTGAAACTTATTTATTAACATGTTTCAACATGGTACTCAAAACTTGTATTACACATAGGGGTGTGCACTGGTACCGAATAGATCTGAAATCGATTAAAACCTACTCGATCGAAAAGATTTTGGATAGACTAGAATTAAATTCAGATAGGATCAGGGACAAAACTTAAGGAACCAATTAAAATCGATTCTGGCTCCGGATCCAACATATCGGGTATGCAAAATCAGAATCAGAATCAGAATCTGTACTCGAAACTTGTACCCTGAAGTATGTTCATTTACAAATTCTAATATGGTACCTTGAACCTATACCCTAGAATCTGTAAATGAACATATTTCAACAAGGTACTCGAAATATGTACCCTAGAATTTGATATTTGTAGGTTTCAATAGGGTACCCAAAATATGTACTACATCACAGATTTCGAATAGATTTCGATTTCAGGTCCCAATAGGATAGGATCCGGTCAACACCTAGCAATTGGTTCTATACAAGATAGAATTCGAGTATCATAAAAAATATATAATATTCGGACCCACGCATCCCTAAAATAATCAATTGACAAATATATTTATCAACCCAACCATACCTTAGTGATCACCTAAGTTCTTGGATTTGATCTTTAGTTCTAGTATCTTGCACGCGTAATTTTCTTTCTGTGTAGCATCTTGTACGCATGCAATGCCTAAATATAATATTATTTTTTATTAAGAAAATTAATTGACAAGGAATGTGAGAAGCATATGCATCAAAGTAGGTTTTCTTCATCACACAATCTTCTTCTTTGGACCAATAAATTAAAATAGTTCTGAGATCACTATGGTTTTGAAATGGACGCAAGTTAAAAGACACAGATTTAGGGGTGCAGATGACAACATAATCACTATCTCTGTTTCTGCCAAAACTACTGATTACTAATTATATAATATTCTTATCTCCATTATATTATTATTATTATTATTATTATTATTATTATTATTGTGAGTATATATTTTGGAATTAATTGAATGATTGAGTGGTGAAAAGGCATTGACTCATCTTTTTCTGCCTCCTTTTTGTAAAGCTTCATGAGGATGGTGTGAAGCTGACATTTAACTATTTTTGTCACATCACAGAATAAATAATGAAGGGAATATTGCAGGCACAAAAATACAATGTGTGTTAAGGAGATCATGTATTTGAATAGGTTGTCATACTCATGCATGCATGATTTTTATTATTTTATCTAGAATTTATTTTTTCTTATTCTTTTTTCTTCCAAATGATACACCACAAATACAAATATGCATTTTTTATGTAATGAATAGATATATACAAATAAATAAATTCTCATTAAAGAGTATATATAGAATGATCAATTATTAGAATATGCAAGAAGCTAGATATAATGCTAATTGATTAGGTTTTATTAACCAGCTAAGCTGACTAACCATAGGGGTGTGGATGGGGTACTGGATAGACTTGAGTAAATTCGATAGATTAGATTTTGAGTAGATCTGAATTAAATTCAGATAAGGTCTAGGATAAAATTAAGGAAATCAGTTAAAATTAATTTCGGATTGAGGTCTAATTAACCGATTGAATGTTGCCCGGAGGGTCTAAGTTGAGATCCAACGTTGATTTTCTATAATAATAATAATAATAATAATAATAATAATAATAATAATAATAATAATAATAATAATAATAAAAAATTACATTGACCTTCCCTGATGTTTAATGAAATTATACTGATATCTCCTCTATTTATAATTTTATTTTGTAATCCTTTGGATTTTATAAAAGATTATATAAATCTTACATAAATTTTTTAAAAAAGATTATTCATGGGAGATGATTATAACGGGACAAATAGAGAGAGAAAAAAAAAAAAAAAAGAGGAGCAAATTAGAATGAATGCAGAAATCCAAGCATGGCAGCAGAAGACAGATGCATTCTCACACAGATACACTCCAAGAGGCAGAGGTGCAGAAATCAAAGCAACCATTTTTAATCCCCCATAATTCGGCAGAATATTCACACCCTCATCATTATAATCTTAAAGAAGTACCACATGCCACCATTTTTCTATTTCCATAATGATGTGTGCGCTTATATTCCCTCCAATCCCCGCACTGCATACTAGAGAGAGAGAGAGAAACAAAGTGAGCAGTCCACCAGGCACCAAGACAGAGAGAGAGGAGGAAGAGAGAGAAGGGCGCGGGGATAGAAGGTCTCTTCTTCTTCTTTCCCTCTTCCTCCTCCCTCCTCCCTCCCCCTTCGTCTTTCTCTCTCTCTTCCTCTCGAGGAGGTGTCTAGGTCCCTATGTATATGCTCACATAGCCGACTCCTACATAAAGGTCTCTCCTTTTTCCTTTTTTCTTCAGATAAAGCTCTAAAACGCAGCCATGCCCGATTCCGGCGACCACAAGAAGCACTCCATCCTAAAGCTGTCTCTTTTCGTGGGTTTCGGGGACTCCTCCGACGCTTCCAGCGATCACCGGTACTCCAAGTCCCGCTCGCCCGCCGCCGTCCGCTCCCCGCGGAGCTTCGCCTCCGGCGATGGCGCCGTCGGCCTGGCCATCGTCGCGGCCATGAGCGCCACGGAGGAGCCGGTCCGGTCGGAGCCGATTCCGATCGGAGCTGCGGTGACGACGAAGCCTGGGTCGACGACGGCGCCCGTCTTGATGAAGGGTGAGGAGGACGAGGACGAGGGCATGGAGCTGTCGGAGAGCTACACTTGCGTGATCGCGCACCTGGGAGGGAATCGGGTCAAGAAAAGGGTCTACTTTGGTGATGGCGCGGATGGACTACTCCTCCTAGAGCCTCCACCCCCGCCTCCGGAGCAAGGGGAGCCGCCCTTCGCGGTGGCGGATTTCCTGAGATGCTGCTTCCTGTGCAAGAAGCAGCTCGACGGGATAGACGTCTACATGTACAAGTACTGCTCAATCATCCATCTTTGTTCTTCTTTCTTCTTCCTATTTGTTCCGATACTTTTAATTAAATTTTGAGATCGCCAATCTTTTCATTTGATTTCAAGTTTTCTAAATCTTTCTGGAACTAAAATTATTATTATTTCATTATTCTTGGGGACATTAAGAGTTTTGCCATCAAAATTATTTTTTTGCTGCTGGTGAATTGGTGATTGTAGAGCATGTGATGCTTTTCAGAAAGAGATTTATGCTTGTTGATGAATGTTTTTAGTCCTCAAATTAATGCATATAAGCATGTGAGAATTCTTTCAATTCTTGTACTAATTTATAACACACCTTTGCTTCAAGTTCTCTTTCTGAGTGTCTGAAATTTGACAAGTTAATATAAACCTTGATCATATTTATATTCTTCAATTTCAGCCTGTGATCAACTGGCTCATCCTTTCCTTTTAATATCAGTACATATTCCTGTTATTGTCCCTTTTGGCCTGGGCAATAGATCAAAGTAATGAAAGTTTATTCAAAAATTTACTTCTGGTTAGGTGTCTGATTTAAATTCATTTCTCCTGATGGAGTTCTTTCGATCTGATTTAAATCCAACATTAATTATGGCAAGCATTTCTGGTCTATTTGTGCTGGGATATTGGTAATGACTGAGGTTGTGGATGGTAATAGAAATTATTGCTTTGAGATTTTACTGTTGCTGTAATCTTATACTAGCCTCTTGATATGGTAACTTTGGTAGCACGTCTCACGCAGCAACATCCTTGCTCACAATTAGTTCTCCTTCCTGCCTCTTCACCAAAAGCCTGTGCAACTGATGCAGGGAATCATTTAATACATTTGAATACTCGACAAGTACAGCCATAAACAATAGGAATATTTGATGCTTGTATTAATTTTATTCTCCCATGTTGGTTGGCCTAATTAGCTGAACTTATCACATCAATTTCAATTGAATTTATATCTGTGAGAAGGAAACTTGTGGCCCCAAGCTGGATGGTACTGTATCTGGACATATTAGCCAGTGCCTTTAGTGATATGTTTTCCTGAATAAATCGCAATTCCTCCTCAAGGTAAGGGATTAATATATATCTGCTCTATAAAACTAAGTATGAAAGAATGAGCCAGAGGAATAACTAATTTCTAGTGTTTACTATTCAGTGCCCCAATAAGCTGGCTGCTTTATGAGTTCATTTTTCTGAAACTAAAGAGCCTGCTAGTTCAAGTTGTAAATCCATATTAGCAATTGAGGATGTAATTGCCTTCTATCTTTGAACTTTCTTTGTAAATCCTTGCCTGTCTATATATTATTTTCCTGTTGGGTCACCCCTCAGAAAATCTGTTGATGATGGAATGTAATGGTTTATCTAAACTCTCAAGCATATTTAATGAGACTCCAGAGGTAGTTCTTTCTCTGATAACTTCTCAGGCTCTTAGAATGAAGGAAAGATCATCATAAAATGACTAAGTATTGCCTAAATTTGTGGTTGCTCCTCTTGTGTCCATATTCTCTCACTACGCTTCTCCATGCTTTGATGTTAATGTAATGCCTAGTGAATCTTTTGCTTCTCAGCTTCAAGGAATTGCAGCAACCTGTAGTTCACTGATATACTAAACATTTTGCAGCAATCTGTGGCTTACATATAAAATGATATATTATATGATGTACATATTTTTCGCCATAAGCAGGCTATGATGTGGTTTCTCTTCTTCCTATTGACAAGTGCATTTACAATGTATAAGCTACACTTTACATATGAAAATTAGCAGAAACAGAAAGAAATTTAGTGTTTTCATGTCCAATATACCTATTTAAGGTTCTTTGGAAAGTTATGCTGAAGGTTGCTGATGGCATTATATATGATAGATTACGCAACTTCGTGCGAAATAGTTTTATTAATTTATTACTCGAGCAAAAGATTTTTATCCTTGGCCTTTCTTTTGCAGAAACTATTTGTTAGGTCAATATGGTGAGTGTGCTAATTAAGGTTTCTCTTCCTGGTTTTTCTGTGTTATAGAGGAGAGAAGGCCTTCTGCAGCGAAGAGTGCCGATACCAGCAGATGCTACTTGATGAATTGAGCGAGAAGTTTGGCTCCGGAGCAATGAAGAATTATGAATGCTCTTCATCATCTCCTTGTTCTGCTTCTTTACGCATTGCAGCTGGTGTTGCTGCTGCTTGAGTATACAGAGTAATAAATCAAAGCTTGTTATAGCATAAGAAACAAAGGGATATGAGATTAATAAGGCAAAAGGAGTTTAATTATACGGGTAGTTCCGGCATAAGTATAGTCTTTATATTGCAGAATGTTGTAAGGCCAACATATACTTGAAGAGAGGATATGCAGTAAAAATGAAACTCACAGGTTTCATATTATATGTATGAAAAAAACATTAAAAATTTTGGATTACTTTAGCTGCATATTACTTAAGCTTTCATGGTATATAGAGGAGAAGTTTATTCAGCACTTGATCAAAATCAAAATTATAAGTTCGAAATGGTATGTTAACGAAAAGAAAGAGTGACCGAGTGCACGAAGCATTCCTACTTTTATTCCTATGGGATATGAGGAGAGTTGATGTACACAACCTTCCTTCTGCTTTTTGCGGAGAAGCTATTTCCGTGAAATGGTATGTAAACAAAAAAAAAGTCTCAATCTCTTATCTTGTCTCCTCTTGTCCCCATTGCTATCAGTGCCTCGGGAGCGCACTGTCATCACCAACCTCAATCGTCAGATCATCCCAACCCTTCTCTTGTCTCTTCTTTTGTTTTTCACCGTCATTGTTACCTTAAGATTAAGGACCTTTGAAATAGCAAGGACATTACAATCTCTTCTTTTGTCTTCTCTCTTGTTCTCCACCATAGAGGCTAGGGTTTCGAAGAAAGAGAAAGAAGAGGAGGAAAATATTTAAAAAGTTGTCAAAATTTTATTTCAAATAGAGTGATTGGAGAAGGACAATAAGGAGGGAGAGGGAGATGCATAACAACTGCAAAGGACTGATGTTGGCGCAGTTTGAGCAGAAACAAAACACGATAGATGTTGGCGCAGTTTGAGCAGAAACAAAACACGATTTATTATGTTTAGTATGTTGTTTCATTAAAAAAAAATTATATTATTTTATTAAAACAACATACGATGATATTTAGAATACAAAAAAAAGTTCAATTCCACTTTTGATCAATTGGGAAGTAATCATTCTGATTTTGATCAATTTCTGAAGTTTATTTCTTCCATGCCCACAAATATTTTCCTTCATCAATCCAAACAAGGAAAGAGCCTTTTTTTGTTACTTTCTTCTCTCTCCTTTCCCATTTAGTAATGTTCTCTTCTCACTTTTTCTCACCAAACATAGCACAAAGCATTATAAAAAAGACAAGCACAAATCTAAGCTACTAACCACATCACCTCACCACCATCATATAATCTTTTTCAGTTCTTTGTCTAAACCCTATAATAAGTAAAAACCTCTTTTTTTTTGAGCAATGGGGATCACAATCAAATTATATGATTTCAAAATGATTGGATGTTAATAAAACAAGAGAGAGAAGAAAAGCATAAAAGAGGTAGATAAAAATGGAAAACAGAGAGGGAAAAGAAAGAAAGAACTGTTCTCTCGTTCTTTTTCTTCTTCTTCTTCTTTTAAAATAGAAACCTGTAATATATTCAAGAGTAATGAACAATTACAGGTATAGATAGGGATAGACAAGTCTTAATGTCATAAAAGCGGCAAAAGAAGGAAACTAAGTAATTAGTAAGCAAAAGACCCAACATCTAAACACCACACCCAACATCTAAACACCACATCCAGTAGCTTGATTCACAGTAGACAGAAAGAAAGAAGCAGCAAATGCAGCTCTGAAATTAGAAGAAACAGCTGAATCCACTCCGCGGAACACCTTGGAGTTCCTTTCAAACCATAATGACCAACTCTAAACCAACAAGAGTTTAGTCCTTAGCATTTTAGTCTTAAAATCTCCTGCATAAATCTCCTCCCAATCTCCTTCATACATCTCGTTCTTTTTCTTGATCCTAAATGTTTGTGTTTCCAATCTACATGCAATTTTGTGGACCAAAGAGGAGAAAAACAAGAGTGCTGCATGTGCTTCCCAAATTGGTTGAAGCTTCTATAACTCATTCTATATTCCTTGCAGTTTTAGCCTTGTAGACAAAGAAAGGCACTATAAAGATATTCAAGTTTGTAAATTTTTTCTAGAAAAAGCCAACCATTCTGTCAAAAATTAGTGCAACTTCCATGTTTATCCCTCTTGGAGTCCCCGGTCTCCTCTTCGTCTTTCCTCTTCCACCTTTGAGAAAGGCAGCGAGTAGAAGAAGATGTCCTTCCCCTTTGGAGTTGCCCCCTAGAACAAGGTACAATGGTTGTAGCTTTTATTTCTTCTTTTTTTTGAAATAAGAACACTTGGAATCGTATTCAAGAGCATTGAAAGATTACAGATGAGGAGGTAAGGGGAGGAAAAGACAAGAAAACATTCAAGAAATAGAAAATAAGAAAGATAAAGAAACAGAGTCATAAACAGCCAAGATCCCAAGGATCAGCTACTAAATCACCCCCTCAAGAAAAACATCTATTGTAGGACATCAAATAGGTGGCTGCTCTCGCAGCCAACTCTTGTTGGGAGCTGGATTTCTGACGAAAGTAGCGGGAGTTTCGCTCGAACTAGACGAACCAACACCAAATAAGAGACAGCCTCAACCTGTAGCGAATTAGAGAGGAAACTGGGCTGCTAGCAGTAAAATCTGCGACCGAGAGGATCTGCAAGTAAGACTGATGTAGAAAGGAGAGAAAAGCGGTCCATCCGGCGGAGGTAAAGGAGCACTCTTTGAAGATGCGATGATGCGTTTCCTGATTTCCCGAACAGAGAAGGCAACTTAAATCAATAATAATTCCCCACTTGGCGGAGGTTGTATCCTTTATTTCTTGTTGCCACTTCTTGTCGTTCTTTCCTTCTTCTTGGGGCTGCACCTTGCTTGAAGGGACGACCCGTCTTTTGAGACTTGTGAAGGTCGGCCATCCATAGAGCTACTACGAGTGTGTTCGTTGCTCAGGAAAGAGGTTTTCCGAAGTTACGAGTAGCTGGGTGTGGACTATCATTGGAGGACGTGCGCATGTGCGTCTCAGAATTTGGGATCGGAGCAGCTCTTCAACCTTTTCGGCTAAGGTATAAAACTGCCCTACTTTCTCTCCTATTGAATTCCTCTACGTCGTAAAAGTAGATCGTTGTGTTTGGGGTGTTCTTAAAATTGTTAATATCTGTTTTTCCGCCTTTTTTCTGCTACGTTTTCTCTCCGCACCCCATCGAGCCATATTTGACTAAGCTCCCTAACTATCTAATTTTAATTACTACTTAATGGTATTTATCATGTTATCAGTGGACATTATCTTTTGTTAGTGATGTTAGTCGATATTGCTGTCCTAATTTTTAGGGGATCTAAGTGTTATCTATTTCTCATTGTAAGCCTATAAAAGGTTGTTGTGTTTTCATCATCAAAACAATCTACTTTCTTTCGTCTATCTGTTTCTATTTTTCATACATTCAACTCATTACTCACTGCAAGTGATTTTTTATTTTGTTTATTTTATACATAATAGTTTAGTAAACATGATATTTAGCTCCTTTGATCTCTGAGCTTAATTTACATCTGTACTGCCACTAAAAGCAGTAGACTGACCATCTGCATCATCCTAAGCTAACCAATTAATTCCAAATGATCTGCTTTTTTTTTTTTTTTTTGACAAAGAGAACCCTGTATTTTCATTCAATGAGGTATGAAAAGAGTACAGGTATAATGTAGGTAGTAGAGTAAAAGACAGAAATTAAGCAAAGAAAAGAAATTGATAGTTAAACATGAACAAGAGCTCTCTCATAGTGAAATCAAATCAACATGAAGAGAATAAGGTGGCCGCTGCGAGAGCTCTGGATTGTGCTGAGGAATGAGAAACATCCACTCTGAAGATTCTGCAATTGCGTTCATGCCACACATACCAACACCACACAAGGATGAGCCGAAGTCTTTTCTTTCGAATACTTAAAGTACCTGAGTTGTTTCCACCCCAAGGTTGGTCAGATATAGGAAAAAATTGCTCTTTCACAGCGTGAAGAAAGTATCGCCATCCTTCTGTGGTATAACGACAGTTGAGGAATAAGTGTGTATGTGATTCCTTTTGTCCCGTGCAAAGCATGCAAGAGTCATCTGAAGCTATACCCCATCTCACCAACCTGTCACGAGTAAGAAGTCTTTTCCGAATCCAAATCCAACCAAAGACTGAGATCTTAGGAGGTAGTTGACGTTGCCACAAGAACTTGTAAAAACCATTCGAAACTCCTCTGAAGGTCAGCAACGTATATAAGCTTTTCGAAGAGAACTTCCCATCTCCCGTCCCAGTCCATAAGATCAAGTCTTCACCCATCGAGTGCTGAACAGTGTCCAGCTCTTTGGCAAGATCATGCAGTAATTCATCACTAACCAAAGAGGTGAACGTGAGATTCCAACCCACAAAACGACCATTGATATCTAACTCTCGAGCCTCAAAAATTGTAATATTTGGTTGCACCGCTTGCCTGAAAAGCAATGGAAACCGGTCGGCTAAAACCCCACCGACGCTCCATCTGTCCAACCATAGTTTAACCCCATCACCACTCCCCACCTGAAATCTGTAACAGGGTTGAAGCATGCGAGCTAAGCGATAGAGATCCCTCCAAATCGGGGAGACACTCCTTGCAATCCTTCTTTGGTTCCACGCACGTATATCACCATACAGATGCCAAATAGTGGACACCCAAGGAATATCCATTTTTTGTAGTAACTTCCAAAGCCACGCCCCCATTCGAGCTAGGTTGTGAGCTTTGATGTCTAAAATTCCAAGACCTCCGTCACTGATGGGGCATGTGATTTGTTGCCAATCAACCAAGCATTTACCTTTGATATTGACGAAGTCCGAACCGGTCCAAAAGAAATTCCGACGACGTCGATCAATCTTTTTGAGAACCCAAGCCGGTGCTTTAAATATTGAGAGTATGTATGCCACCGAGCTGGTTAAGGTACTATTGATTAAGATCACCCTACCCGCCCTTGACAACAACTGACCTTGCCACGAGCTTAGTTTAGCATCCATCTTAGTTAGCCATAGTAACCAGTCATCCTTGCATAGTTTACCCACTTTGAGCGGCAAGCCCAAGTAATTTAGAGGGAAGTCAGTATGGCGGCACTTAATCACATCCGCGAGTTGTTTTGAGGTCTCCGAATTCCCATCTAAACTTAGCACACTGGTTTTCCAAATGATCTGCTTGATTGCCTCTGCCAGTCATCAAAAGAATCCTGTCACCAATCAACATATCATGAAAAATCTTCACCTTTGTAATGATTTGATAAAGAGGCAGCATTAATTATTCCTTACCTGACCATATCATGGCCATGGGAGTTGCTCTTCTTGGTTGAATCCATTCCTCCTGCTGTTGCTGAAGGCTTCCCTCTTCCACTTCCATGGCTTCTTCTTCATCTGGTTCCTCCATCACCTCATTTCTATACCCACTTTCTTCTCTAGCAGCAGCTACTTCATCATCAGTAGTCATTTCATGTACTGCTGTCATCAGGTCTGAATTCCCTGAGAGAAAATGAGCATGTAGAGATGAAGCAAACCAATGTGATCTCTCTTTCTACCACAATTCTCGTACAAGAACAAGATATATATCAGAGACAAGCCGAGGCCACTTTGAGAGGAAGGGATACCTGGTGGCAGTCCCTCAACTGGCTCGTGCAATACAAATTCTTGTTCTTTCAGAAGCTCTGCTTCAAAAACCTCAGAAATAATTGGCACTTCTTCGTCTTCCTCGAAGATAAGTGGCATCTCTTCATCCTTGCAATTAGTAGTACATCAAGAAAGAAAGGAAGCTTCTTGATCAAATTCAAGCACAAAACTGTTCTGATGGACCAGGAAAAGATTGAAAGAAAACCAAAAAGGGGAACAAGATTAGGTTGGACTCAGACTTACCATGCCTAGTTTTATCTTTTTAGCATGAGAAAATAGTGGCACATCAATTTGGTGGTCGCGCACCATCTCTGAGTCTTTCCTCTTCATGCTCGCGAGCAGAAAAGTAGCCATCCAAGTGGAGTCTTCAGATTGCTTCTGGTCTTCGTCTCCAACAAGAAAGCAGAATCCCAATGAACCAATTGAAACCCTAGTTGTAGTCCCTCTCCATTTAAGCCGACCTTTCTCCTTCTCTTGTGACCACTCCTTATCTTCTTCTCAAATCCCAATAGTTGACTTTGTGAATTTCCATGTAGGAGTGACATGCTCCATTTAGAGTGGATCACCATATTACATGGCTGCATGCAAGTCAGAGGGTTGACTTTGATTCAAGTGGCATAACTCTTATCCTTTGCAAAACCTTACTTTTAAGCATTAATGGAGGATCTCGTATAACATCACTGTGGAACAGTCAAATCTAGTCATGATTATTGTATGTATTTGGTTTGATGGAAATAAAGTGGAAAGAGGGAATTCAGATCAGTTGAATTAGATTAAGACCTTGTAAATAGTGAAGAAATTTGTTGATTAGCTTGACATTAAATTATGCAGTGGATCTTTCTGCTGTAAGAATTGTTCTCTTCTAAGACCAATTCCTTAAGATGGAATGACAAACATTTTTAAGACGGAATTCAATGATTCAATCCCAAGACCTTTTCTCAACATCTTTACCACCTAAGTAAGGTTATTTTTATTTTGAAAGTGCACAGGGGAAGGCAGGACTCAAATCCAAGACCTAGCTTAATAGAACAAAGACTTTCGCCAGCTAAGCTAAACCTTACCTTCAAGATTTAATGGGGTGAGTGCATTGCTTGTAGTGGAATCAAATAGACATCATGTACTCACTAATATATGTGTTCTTGCTTGAAGTCGGAGCGATACAGTCCGGCATGTAACTCCGGCGGGGGATCTGCAAAAGACACTCTAATGAGTTCTAGGTGAGGTATAGAAATTGAAATCTAGCTGTACTTGAGAGTATTATGTCTGTATATAGTGCAAGATAAAAGGTATTTGGTGATGATGTCGTCCGATAATCTCGTAGGGATGTTGCTCAGAATAGGTCGAGGCTAGCTGATCCCGAAGACGTCAGACTCGTGAATGACGAATGTCTCATAATTAATGAGGACGTGGGTGACTGTGTATCCTTGTATGGCCGGATGGAGCCCCCGGATTAAATCGTTTGGCTTGACTTGAATCTGTTTCATGCGTGTGAGCGCTTTTGGGCCTAATCTAGCCGGGCCCAAAGTGCTACTCTGGTCCAATATTGGTACAATGTGCATTGTTGTTAAAATGAATCATCCATTCAGGTTAGGTGCATTGACAAGGTCCTTGAAGAAGAAATATGGGAAGAATTTGGGATATACTTGACCATAGCTTATCAAGTCAACTGAGCTTTCTGAAACAGATTGCAAAGTAGTCTGCTTATAATCAGTCATTACTTGACATGAAGCTACCACATGACATGATGTTTCCTGATAACTTGCAACTATTTTCCCTTGGTTCCAAATCTTCATTGTAGGTGAACATTTAAGAATGCTATTGATAGATGATGGACAAAAAGTAAAATTTGCAATGAACTAGAATCTTTCTCTGAACGCTCCCTGTAATCACTCAAGTGGTCTAATTATTTGTTAGATTATGTAAAGCTACATTCAATTTTGTTTTAAGATTCATCACATCAAAAAGTAGTGCCAAAAGGTTGAGATGAGCAATCTGATGAAGCATAGAAGCTATCAATTAAAGACAGCTCACAGAATGCATCTTCCAGCTCAGAGATTGTGAACCTGGATTAATATATTATGCTGAGATCATTAGATGGAATAGAATTGCCATGAGAAAAATAGTCAGCAACTTGATCTCAGTAATGCAATTATAACTCAGTCTTTGTTCATGGTATTAGACAAACAAAGGAGATGTAGATCTATAAGAACAAACAAGTCCCCAAATTTGAGACTTTACATCATAACTTGAAAGCCAACCAGATGTTTAAAGAAGCTGAAATAGAAAGATAAGAACATAGATTTGGGGGGAGAAGTTGTCATCCCACGCCTGCAGCTACATTCCTTATCTACGCACTGACTCTGGTTTGATGAGTGAAGACGATGATGACGTACGAGGGCACTTCAAAATTAATAGTAGTAAATGCCTTCTTTGTTCTTCTCCACCACCTCAAGAATGCTCTCAAACACCGAGACCTCGCAGGGAATCCTCAAAACGCCTTCTTGCTCGAAGCCAAACTCCTCCTCCGCTTCCCTCAGCAGAATTGCGAACGCCCGGTGGCTCAAGTACTCGGTCGGGATCACGAACCTCTGCATCTCCTCTCCGACGCACACGGCGAGGCACCCCTTGGGGATGCCGCCGGGGAGCGGCGTCCGCGGCGAGCTGTCGGAGAAGGAGAGGGTCCTCTTGATGAACTTGATGCTCTTGCTGTTGCCATTTGGTGCAGCTGCGAGCTTCTTCCACTTCTTCAGCATCTGCTGGAGTCTCACCACCTCCGTGATCTTGTTGGGCTTCCTGGAATCCATGGATGTGCTCGTGGAGGATTGGAATTCGGAAATGCTTCGAGTGCAAAGCAATTAGCAACGCGGTTTGAATCGAGAGGGGTGTGTGGTGGTGGCAATTCACTGCTTTGAGAATTTATAGGAGCTGAGACACAGAGTTCCAACAATTTCTTTGGTTTATTTTACACAAGATATATTTTTTTAATTTGTGAATATTTACTCAAAGATTCTTGAAGAGTTGCCTGTTGTGTCTGCATTTTTTTACTTCTATTTTATTATTATAGCTTAGCTACCAAAAACTTCTTGATACAAGCAGGCATATATATTATATTCACATTTAAATATCCAACTTTATGTCAAATATGTAGAACAAACTACTTTCAAGTTTGTGATGGGGGGAGGAACAGTCTAGACCCTGGGTTTCTCTTATTTTCTCTGATGGTGTGTGCGGGAGACCTCGTCCCGGAAGATAGAGGTCGACCTCCCGATTCTCTCCAGGTGACTATCTTCGTCGTGCTACGAGCGACGATGATCACGCTCGGCCGAGTGTTGTTCCCCTGATTGTTTCAAAGTCTCGATCTGGGCCGTTAACCTTTGGTTCTACGCCTGAAGATCAACAACCATGCGACGCAGTTCTTCTAGTGAGGGGTTGGTGGGTACCATAGCGTCACTCCTCATCGTGTTAGCGTCTCTAGCTACACTACTAGAAACTTGGTCTTCAGCAACGGCTATCAGCAACGGCCGCTCAAGCCGTTGCTATTTGCAACGGCATTCTTACGGCCGCCCTAGCCGTTGCAGATATCTGTATCTGCAACGGCGTTCTAACGGAAAACCGAGCCGTTGCTGATTATTTTAATTATCAGCAACGGCTTTCGGACGGAAAGGCTAGCCGTTGCTGATTTTTTAATTTTCAGCAACGGCTTGCTAACGGATAAGTGAGCCGTTGCTGATGATAACTTATCAGCAACGGCTTTCTAACGGGCGAGTGAGCCGTTGCTGATAAGTTTATATAGGGCACGCTCTCGCGCCCGACCCTTCTTCCTCCCGCTTGCTGCCGCCGCCGCTCCTGCCGACGCTGATCACCGCTGCTGCCGTTGCTGCCGACGCCGACGCCTCTCGCCGACGCCTCTCGCCGCCGCGCCGCTGCCGCTGCTGCCGGTATGTTGATCGGCCGGCCTATACGGTTTCGGCCGGAGATGTTAAAATCCGACCGAAACCCTATTTCTAGGGTTTCGGCCGGCGGCGGTCGGCCTATGGCCGCCGCCGGACCTTCTACAGTGGCCGGACAGTGTGTCCGGCCACTGTACGCCGGCGCCGGAGGGTGGACTCCGGCGCCGGAATATATATATATATATATATATATATATATATATTGTTTTTGAAATTGTTAATTAATTATTTTATAAATGTTAATTAATTGTTTAGATTAATTGTTTAATTTGTTAGATTAATTATTAGGGTTTAGATTAATTTCGGACGCGCGCCGGAATCGTCCACTTCGGACGCGCGCCGGAATCATCCAATTCGGACTCGCGCCGGAATCGTCCAATTCGGACTCGCACCGGAATCGTCCACTTCGGACGCGCGCCGGAATCGTCCAATTCGGACTCGCGCCGGAATCGTCCAATTCGGACTCGCGCCGGAATCGTCCACTTCGGACGCGCGCCGAAATCGTCCAATATGGACTCGAACTGTCTCAAAACATTTAGAAAATAATCATCCATCCGACGAGTTGATATGTTTCACGTACGCATCGATCAGTCGGATATGATTTAGCAAAACCTTAGATCCGTTCGGGGATTGTATGTTCGTGTAAAAGAAGTAGATGATCTTTTATACGACGTACAATTCTTGAATTGTCCCTGATTGGACAATTTGGGAATATAGTTATTTGTACTGCACTTACGTTTTTATTTTAACTGTTAACTAATTATTCTAAATTTCGGCAACATCTCTCTTGTTCTCCGATACGCGCCCAGATGATATGCGTATTCGGAGAACTGTAGGGAGATGCTGTCGAAATTTAGAATAATTAGTTAACAGTTAAAATAAAAACGTAAGTGCAGTACAAATAACATAAATCCCGAATGGAATAGGACCATCTCACCTAAAGACATTAACCAAAGAAATTGTCATTGATTGACAGAATCATGTCGGCTGATCGAAGTTGGATGTACCGACGTTTTGATCATGGAGCTTTAACGAATGAGTTTCGATTAGGCGTAACGTACTTCCTAAATTTCGCCTATTCGAATCGGAATTTCGTTAGCATGGGTGATCAAATCCGATGTCCGTGCCGCATTTGTTCGAATGGCCGATTTTTGGATCGGGAGACTGTCACTCTGCATCTATATACCAAAGGATTTACACCAAGATATTTTCTATGGACTTGTCACGGGGAGTCACGCGAAGTCGGGACGTCGAGCAATCCTGTCGTTCAGACATATGGTGAATCTTCCTCTGCTGGTGCTTCTTCATCCGGTCAATGTAATCCTTATAGAACTATGATACTTGATAGTCTTGGGGGTCAATTCCACCTGAATGATAATGTTGATCGGCCAGTTCTTCAGACATCAGTCCCACCAGATACTACAGCGGTTGATATCACAGAAGTAGGGGCTGCGGTAGAGATTGAATTACCGAATAAAGAAGCTGCAGAATTTTACGAGATGTTGAAAGCTGCCGATGAACCTTTGTATGAGAATTGTCCTAAATACACTAGGTTTTCAGCAATGACACAGCTCTTAAACATCAAGGCCGATTGTAATATCAGCGGAGTTGCGTATGATCGGATTGCTGGATTGATTAATGGAATGCTGCCTACTGATAACAAGTTTGAGCCTACTTTTTATAAGACTAAAAAGCTAATGAGAAAATTGGGGCTTGGGTACGAAAAAATACACGCGTGCCAAAATAACTGCATTTTATATTATAAAGAAAATGTGCAGTTGGATAAATGCCCTGTATGTCAACACCCTCGTTACAAGGAGAAGAAATCGGTCCGACAGAAAAATATCCCGTTTAAGGTGCTTCGGTATTTTCCACTAACACCGAGGCTTCAAAGATTATTCATGTCGGAAAAGACAGCCCCCTATATGAGTTGGCATGCAAGAAGTCGTGATGATACAGTAATGACTCATCCATCTGACAGTGAAGCATGGAAACATTTGGATACATGTTATCCTTCATTTGCTATGGATACTAGAAATATCAGATTGGGATTGTGCACAGATGGTTTTAATCCGTTTGGGCATTCTGCAACTCCTTATTCAGTTTGGCCAGTGCTGTTGACAGTTTATAATTTGCCACCGTCAATGTGCATGAAAGATGAATTTATTTATCTTTCGATGATTATTCCGGGTCCTAAGGGCCCGCGAAAAGAAATTGACATATTTCTCAGACCCTTGATAGATGAATTGAAAACATTGTGGACTGAGGGAGCTGTCACTTATGATTGTCATCGGAAGCAAAACTTCAATTTAAAGGCCGCGGTCTTGTGGACAATCAATGATTTCCCCGCGTACGGCATGTTGTCGGGTTGGAGCACTCACGGCCGACTCTCTTGCCCGTATTGTATGGAACACTCTAAATCAATCAGTCTTCAGAACGGACGAAAAATCTCATTCTTTGATTGTCATCGTCGATTCCTACCGGTTCATCACCAGTATCGAAGGAATCGTAATAAATTTACTAAGGGCAGAGTCGAAAGAGATGGGCCACCACCGATGTTGTCTGGTGAACAAATGTTAGCACGTGTTTCAGCACTTCCAGATATAGTATTCGGTCGCAATGAAAGAGTGTCAGGTTTTGGCCAAACACACAACTGGGTGAAAAAAAGTATCTTTTGGGAATTGCCCTATTGGAGTTCATTATTGATTCGACATAATTTAGATGTCATGCACATTGAAAAAAATGTGTTTGATAATATTTTCAACACTGTGATGGATATTTCTGGAAAAACTAAAGATAATGTCAAAGCCCGACATGATCTGAAAATACTTTGTAAAAGACCAGAGTTGGAGTTACAAGAGGTCAACGGACGATATCTGAAACCGAAGGCCCTATATGTGTTAAATAAACAACAGATCAAAGATGTTTGTCAATGGGTAAAAGAACTCAGATTACCCGATGGATATGCTTCAAACTTATCTCGATGTGTGAACGTCGATGATTGCAAAATATCAGGGATGAAGAGCCATGATTGTCATGTATTCATGCAGAGATTACTTCCGATCGCATTTCGAGATCTTCTACCTGATAATATTTGGGGTCCGTTGACTGAATTAAGTATGTTTTTTAGAAGCATCTGTGCAAATGTCCTTCGAGTCGAAGATATGTCAACACTTGAAAATAATATTGTTGAAATCATATGCAAGCTGGAGCAGTTTTTCCCTCCTGCATTTTTTGACTCGATGGAGCATCTACCGATACACTTGGCATACGAGGCACGAGTTGGTGGCCCCGTTCAATATCGTTGGATGTACTTATTTGAAAGATACATGAATCGTCTGAAGAAAAAAGTAAAGAACACCGCAGCTGTTGAAGGATCAATATCTGAATCGTATATCATCCAAGAAATTTCAACATTCTGCTCATTTTACTTTGAATCGACAGTACAGACAAGATTTGATCGTCTTCCACGTAACGACGATGGGGGTGTTCGACATTCAGATGGACGTTTAAATATATTTTGTCACTCTGGTCGTGCTTTTGGTTCTCGTCCATCTCGACACTTAAGCGATGAAGAGTATCATTTGGCACACTTGTATGTATTACTCAATTGTCCAGAGATTGAACAATTCATTGAATTATTTGACATTGAGATGGTGCAAAAATACTCTATTCACAACGATCAAGAATTGGAGAGATTACGGAATCGTGATTTCCCTACTTGGATTCAGACTTACAGCAAAGATCACAGAGCTGAAATAGATGAAAAAATATTTGAGTTTGTTAGTGGACCGTCGCGACTTGTGTCGTGCTATAGCGGATATTTTGTTAACGGGTATAAATTTCACACGGTTGAATATTCATTTGCAAAGAAGACGATGAATGCTGGGGTCTGCGTGAAAGGGACAACCTATGTTGAATGTGATATGGATTTTTATGGACTGATTGAAGAAGTGATAGAGTTGCACTACTTCGGCTTGAAATCAGTGATCCTATTTAGATGTCATTGGTTCGATACAACAGAAAGGGGCATGAAAGTTCATCCAAAATACAAACTTGTTGAGGTTAATTATAAATCGAAATTGGCAGCAAATGAGCCTTTTATATTGGCATCACAAGCCGAACAAGTATATTACGCGAAGTATCCGGCTCGAAATAAAGATAGAGCAGATTGGCGTGTAGTCTGTAAGACAAAAGGTAGAGGAAAAATTGATCCGATAGTAGGAGAAAATGATCCTCCTGGTTTCTATCAAGAAGAAGATATTCCTGCTGTGGATCGTATTATTCCAATACTCGAGGATGCAGACACAACGTCAATTCAATTAGAAGTTGAATATGCTGATGATGACGATCATGAAATTGAGGAAGCTGAAGATGAAGAAGATGAAGAAGAGGAAGAAGAGGAAGAAGAGGAAGAAGAAGAAGAATTCGAAGACTATTATTCAGATGATGAAGAATAATTGTAAAGTATATATTTTATTAAATATATCTCTACTATTTATACAATAATCTGATTATATGTCTGTTCGACAGATATGTCTGGTCGTGGTTATCGACGCAGGAGAGTTTCGGAGTCTCCGATCGGTGAGACTCCAGCACTTACTCATGCTGCTGATCCTCCTGTTGCTGATCCTCATTCCGATGATACTGCCGAGGCTAGTACATCCAGACGTAGGCGGCCACGCGGGCCGAACAGGTGGCAGCCTCCACCAGCCACAGAGTCACGTAGATTGATTAGCGTGATTGGGGAGCGGTACGTAATATATCATGAATTATGAATCATTACAAATTCATTATATCATAATATAATATTAAAATTTATTTTTGTTGTGCAGGTTCCAGCAAGAAGAAGTGCCGAGGAGCATTTCTTCTACTATTCGACGATACATGCACGGGGCATGGCCTACGTGGTCTCACGTGCCTAGCGAGCACGTCGACATGTTATGGCGCGAGTTTGAGGCACGTATTATTATTTTTTTTACATGCATGATGATATATTAATATTGGTACTGATATTATTATTTTGCAGGCTCGCTATACATGGGCCGAGGACCAGAGGCCCTTCATTTACGCTGCCTGGGAGGCTATTTCTCGGGCAAGGTACAACGGGCAGCTGGGGCAAGCTCGGTCCCAGGCGATGGCCCGAGCTGGGACCACTAACATCGCGGAGACTCGGGGATACGGCCCCGGTTGGATTACTCCGGATATATGGGACCAGCTCGTGGGGATATGGTCGACGGATCGATGGCAGGAGGTTTCTCGGAATGCGGCTAGAAATCGCATGTCGGGAGGAGCAGCGCGTCACACCGGCGGCTCTGTTGCATTTGCAGTGCACGCAAACCGTATGGTAAGTATATCTTTTAATTATATATTTTATTTGTTATTATGTGTACTAATTAATGTATTTGTTTTGTAAATGTAGACGACGGTGTCGGATGACGGGACTGTCCAGCGACCCTCCCCGATGGCAGTGTTTGAGCGGACTCACCGTCGAGCACATGGGACTGGGGAGTACATCCACAACCGCGCTGCATACATTATGGTAATTATATATTTGTTTAAATTATTCATTATATATTTATAATTTAAGTTTTATGATAAATATTAAACAAAAAATCAAACTCGAGTAGGAGACCTACAGCCAGACGGTGGTGCAGCGCGGGGGTACCCCCGAGGACTTTGACGCAGCATCGTGGGTCGAGGCCGCAGGTGGCTGGGACCATGGCCGCGTATATGGCTTCGCAGATAGTGGTCATGCGCGAGCCGTACTAGGGCCACTTGGGGCACCGACCCCTCCGGTCGCTGGTGAGCGGCCGTCCACCTCTAGATCCAGTTATGATCATAGTAACAGAATAAGGACTCTAGAGGAGACGGTCGCGCGTCAGACTGAGATGATGGAGCACCAGAGTCAGACGATGGCGCGTCAGAGTCAGACGATGGCGAATATAGAAGCTATGCTACGCAACTTGTCGGGTCATCCCGAAGCAGGCATCTCTTCGGCATCATCTAATCCATCATCCTCGAGTCAGTCCACGCCGGTGTACACTCAAGCACTCCAGACCCCGCCATATGATCCAGGCCATCCTCCATCGTCATCGTGAGATTTTGTTTATATTGACTTTGTTACTCAGATATTGAACTTGTTTAATTTATATTGACTATGTTACTCAGATGTTGATACTTCAATTTTACATTTGAATTGTGTTTATACTATCGTGGATAATTATGAATATAAATATAATTGTTTTGATGTATATCTTGGTGTGTTTGTGATGTGTGAATGAATGTGTATGAGATGTTTGTGATGTGTGTATGAGGGTATGGGTGTGTGAGTTATGTATCAGATAAATGTATCAATGTATCAACGGAAATTAGAAATTTGAAATATTTCTGTTTGCAGGTATGGGTCATCAGCAACGGCTTTCCCACGGCCGTCCGTGGGAAAGCCGTTGCTAAAAGTGTATCGACAACCGTTGCTGATGACCTACAGCAACGGCTTAGCGACGGGTTTTTACTAACGGCTTTGCTACGGACTCGAGGCCGTTGCTATTAATATTATCAGCAACGGCTCCGGGTCTGTTGCAAACCCGTTGCTGATAATAGTTTTAGCGACGGCCCGAGCGGCCGTTGCTGATAATGTTTTGAGCGACGGCCCGAGCGGCCGTTGCTGATCCGTTGCGAAGTCATCAGCAACGCGACTTTCTGTCACGGCGCTATTGCAACGGCTCAGCCGTTGCTGATGCTCTTCAGCAACGGCTCAGCAACGGCATCAGCCGTTGCTGATGACCATTTTTCTAGTAGTGTAGTGGAGGAACGTTACTGCTAGGTTGCTGCCTATGCGCGATGGTGTTCACCTGATCCTAGGTACCAATTAACCATGGTGGGGCAGGTAAGATTTACTCGACCCTACGGTGGACGCCAAACATTCTTGCATGAAACCAGGGTGATGCGGTCCTACGCGTCTCCTGGTCCAGTGCGACTCTGGCGGGGGGACCTGCAAAGACACTCTGACGCTCAAGTAAGAAACTATTTCAGGTGGTGGGTATGGAAATTGGAATCGAGATGGATCCTTTACTTGATTTGTGTCGTGTCTGTATATAGTGCAGGATAAGGGATGTCTGATGATAATGTCTCCCTGAATCTCGTGGGGATGTGCTTAGAATAGGCCGAGGCTGATCCCGGAGATGTCGAGTTCATAATTGACTAATTCCTTGTAATCAATAAGGACAGAGATGTCGAGGTTTTTTCAACAATGTGCATCTAACTCAAGAAAACGTAATTGGATCCACTCGATTATAAGTCCCTCGGGTGTGCTTGAAGATGAACAGGACATTGGGGTTGCTTTCCTTGGTTATTATAGGGACTTGCTGGGACATTCAACTCCCTTGCCTCTTAAAATATGTTGGGATTCTATTCATCTTGCTTGGGTACCGGATGCTAATGGCTTAGAGTTGCCATTCTCTTTGGATGAAATTTTCCAATCTATTAAGGAAATGGGATCCTTTAAATCGCCGGGCCCAGACAGGTTGCCAAATGAGTTCTTTATTTTCTTCTGGGAGCATATAAAGCATGATTTGTTTGCTATCCTTCAGGACCTATATTTCAATCCGGACCTTCTTCTTAGAGTGAACTCGGCCTTCATTGTGCTCATTCCAAATATCCAGGGTGCCTCTAATATGGATGACTTTCGACCAATCAGATTAGAGCATAGCCTTATTCGTATTTTCTCGAAGCTTTTGGCTCGAAGACTCAAGCCTTTTATGGAGGGCCTAATTAGTAAGCACCAAGGGGCTTTCACTGCGAGCAGATATGCTCTTGATTGTTTCCTCACCGTTCATGAAACAGTGTGGGTTTGCCATAAGCGGGATGAAGATGGCTTCCTTTTTAAAATTGATTTCAGGAAGGCCTTCGATTCCATCAATTGGGATTTCATTCTTGAGATGTTGGCTGTGAGGGGGTTCTCTACTAGATGGATTTCTTGGATCAAACACCTACTCCTCACGGATTCGGCCCTTCTTATCAATGGCACCCCGACTACTTCTTTCCGCCACCGGAGAGGGGTAAGGCAAGGCAACCCTCTCTCTCCTTATATCTTTAACTTGGTTTTGGATTGTCTTTCCTCTCTCATCACTCAAGGGATTGAGAATGGTCTTCTGGAAGGTGTCCTTGGAAACTTTGTACAAGGTGGCATTTCGCATTCTATGTTCGCTGATGACTTATCAATCTTCTCCTCAAATCGTATGGCTGCCCTTTACAACCTTTGTTTGCTTTTGCGTTGTTTTGGGCTAGCCTCGGGGCTCCAGATCAATTCATCTAAAACAAGTGTGCTTCACTTGGGAGGCAACCTCTCCCTAGCTCAAACGACGGCTACTTTCTTTGGCTTTGCCGTGGGTTCTTTTCCCACTTCATATCTTGGATTGCCTCTTCGTATTGGAAAATTGCTCAGAGAAGACTGGGATTCTATTATTAAACGTATTGACTTGAGACTTAGTGATTGGAAGGGGATGCTACTTTCTCATGCGGGGTGCCTCACATTGCTAAACAGTACTATTACTAGTAGCCGAGCTACTTTCTCTCCATCTTCAAGGCACCTGCTTGGGTAATTCAAGAGATCGATAGTCGTAGAAGAAACTTCTTTTGGGTTGGATCGGATTCCACATCTGCCCAGGGTAAATGCTTAATCCGTTGGGATTCGGTTACGTGCCAACGCTCGGAAGGAGGTTTGGGGATCCTCAATTTACGTGCACATAACCTTGCTCGGCTTGGTTCTTGGTTGTGGAAATACATCCAACGCTCGGACCTTCTTTGGGTTGATGTCATCAGATGTACTTCCCTTGGAGCGAAGGAATGGTATGAGCCCTGGAATGCTTGTAACGCTTCTCCAATTTGGAGATCAATCATCTTGCTACAAGACATCTTTAAATGTGGTCTGGAATACAAGATTGGCTCCGATTCTAACATCTCGTTGTGGCGTGAACCATGGTGTGGTAGTTCTAGTTTGGCGGAGATGTTCCCTCTTCTATTTAGATTCGTGATCGACCGAAACATGCACATTCGTGACGCTAGGCACCTGGATGAAATGGGCTTATTCATCTGATGGAATATTGGTTTCTCTACATTTATGGATGCAAACCTTTTACTTAGCATGAAAAGAGTACTTGATGATATTCAATTCACAGAAGGAGAAGACTGCATTCAATGGAAATGGTCTTCTGATAAAATCTTTTCCACCAAATCTCTTTATCGAATCCTTTCCTTTCGAGGGGTGGACGATCCTTCGCACAATTGGATTTGGCAACCGACTCTACCACCAAAGATATCTATCTTTGGGTGGATTTAGGTCCGGCAACGCTTATTGACTCGAGATAAGCTTATTGGTTGGGGCATGAGCATTGACCCTACTTGTGCTCTTTGCCTCTCTCACCAGGAGTCTCATTCTCACCTCTTCTGCCATTGTAGTTATGCTCAAGATTCATGGGTCAAATGGCTTTCTTTATTGAATGTTCCATTCTTTAACCCCCCGTGGCCTTCGGATTTCCTTCAGTGGGATCTCCCCATCAGTTCTAGCATGCATAGATTTCGGATTTCTCTGCTTTGGAGCTGGTCCATTTGGGGAGAACGGAACCGAAGATGCTTCCAGGATGCTCGTTTGGGAGTCACGAAGCTTGTTGCTTCTTTATCCACGTTCTGTACTTCTTATAAGATCCTGTAGTTTCTTGGCTTGGCTTCCTGGCTTAGCTTCTTTGTTTTTTTGTTATACTTTTGTTCCCCCTCAACCTCTTTTTGTATTTAATTCTCACTCATGAATTAATACAAATGCTTCCGTTCAAAAAAAAATAAGGACGTTGGTGTCCTTATTTGGCCGGGTGGAGCAACTCGACTTGAGTTTGGTTCAAGAGTATGGGCGCATCTGTGTCTAATCCGACCGGGCCCAAGGTGCTAGTCCAGTCCAATATTCTTTTTTAATTTGTGAATATTTACTCAAAGATTCTTGATGAGTTACCCTTTGTGTCTGCATTTCTTTTATTTCTATTTTATTATTATAGCTTAGCTACCCAAAACTTCTTGATGCAAGCCGGCATACATATTCTATTCACAATTAAATATCCAAAACTTTATGTCAAATATATAGAAAAACTACTTCTAAGTTTGCTAACACAATCATTCTCTTGTTCTCTTCACATTTGATTAAAACTAGTTTGGCACTTGTTTGTCAACATGTTCTACAAAATTTGATATACTTTATTCCTTTCATCAAGCCCAGTTTCAATGAACTCAGAATAGAAAAAAACTGATTTCTTTTTTTTTGGTTGCCATGGCTAGCTATTATAAACTGATTTCTACTATATATAACATAAAACTGTAGCTAATGTTCCTGGAAATTAATTCATCATTGCCTCAATCATAGCATTTGTCATAGTATCATGATGTGGGACAATGGAATTGATTCCTACTGGAGAGAGCATGCAATCTTCAGCTGCAGCTACAACACTTGGCACTTATTGTCTTGTAATTTTAGTACCAAGTTGTGCATCTAATATGATAATACTTCAACTGCCAAGTTTTATTGAATCATATATTATATATTTAGATCTTCATAATGCAGTGGTGGTAATACACTTATTTTAGGTTTTCTTGTTGGATTTGGGTGATTTTGAGAACATGGCAGGTGAGATAGAGAGCATATTGCATGTGAAGACTTGTTATAATATATATGAACAAGCTTACTTTTTCAATTACTGTTGTTACTAGAATGCCCATTGGTTCAATGCTAATCATTTGGTAGTTGAGCATGGTCAACCTTGATTTGACTTTTTTATTTATTTCTTCTGAATCAACCACCATTTTTTCCTATTTAGTAGAAAACCTGAGTGTTGATGCTTCAGGATTTCATTAATTAGGTTTGAATGCAATATTGTGATGAAAGTCAGTCCAGATACCAAACTGAATGTAATTAAATATACATTACTGAACATTGTAAACAAACATGTAACCAGAATTGTTTTCTCAAGACCCTAAAAAAGATAAGAGAAGGCTAGTCCTGATTTATATTGCCTTTTTGTTTTGTTTATTTTGAATGCAAACTAAAAGAAAAAGAGGCATCAAAGTTGCTGGTGTAAATTGCACAAAGATTTCTTCATCCATGTTTTTGGGGCCATTTTGGTCATATCATGAATTTTGCTCTGATGCATCCTTCAAGCTGACAAATAGATTAGAAAAGACAGTTTCAAGAGGTAATTTTGTATATGAAACAATTAAATGTCATGCAAAGAGGTAATTTTGTTTAAACATCCTCATTTGGTACTGTAAAATTGATAGATTAATTATCCTATTGAGCGGATCCTAACAATTAGTATCATAATATAACTCAACCTAGGCATGGTAAAGAAGCTTCCTAGGTGGGGTGGAGCCGAGTATGTAGGCCTTATATACCGCCAACTAGGGTGTGATATTAAACTATGCATTAAACTTGAGTTAGGTCTCCACAAGAATATCAAGACTTAAGTGAGAGATATTGTAACATCCCAATTTAGTCCCACTAGAACCTCTTTTTCAAAGCAATAAAGAAGGTATTTCCCTAAAGCTGCTTTTGATGAGCAATTTTTTAAAAGCTATAGCAATGTCAATACTATGAATGAACTTATAGCACCTGAATTTTAGAATGAACAACAAAGTTCTTCTAATCATGATCTCCTAGACACTCTCAATATACAACTGTATATTGGAGCAGCTTGCTAGTGACCTAGCCTTCTCCTTTGATGCTCAAGCTGCTCCGGACGCCATGGATGTCTCCTCCGCTATTGTGTCGGCATCCCGAAAACCCCCAAAGCCCCCTAAGCCGCTGGAGCGGAAGCAGCCAAAGCGCCGCCGCGCTTCGACCATCGAATCTGAGACTCTTTCTCCCTCTATAGCTGTCGAATCAGCTTCTACCTCCCATGCCCTCGCACTCTTTCCCAAATGAACTGCATCTCATGGAACGCAAGGGGCGCGGGGCGCCGTGAGGTAAAAGAGTATCTCCATTTGTTAATTCGTAGTTTTTCCATTTCACTAATCGCCTTGCAGGAATCTCACCTTGATGATATTCGTGCTGGCCGCCTTATAAAATCTTTTGGTCGGTCCTGGGCCGGGGCTTCTAGCGGTCTAATAATTGCATGGAACACTACTGTCCTTTCTGCTCAGGTAATCTCCATACAACCCCAATGCATCTCTGCTGTGGTAGGTATGGAAAATTTTGAGCCATTTCTTTTTTCGAATATTTACGCCAGTACAAACACGAATGTTCGACGGGATTTTTGGAAAAGTTTTTACTCGTTTGATTTTTTGAACTATCCTTGGATTATTTGTGGTGATTTTAACTGCTACCTGGAGGCTCATGAAAAGAAGGGTGGTCTCCCTTTTAGGCTGACTAAATCTATTATGGAGTTTCGCGAATTTGTTCATAATTTGGGATTAATCGATTTAGGCTTTTTCGGGACTCCATTTACTTGGTGCAATAACAGGCACCCCCTGTCTAGAATTCACATTCGCCTTGGCTATGTTTTTTCGAACGCTGCTTGGGCTCATTTTTACGATTTTGCCAAAATTAAACATCTAAATCGTGGCATTTCTGATCACTGCCCTCTGCTTTGCACTTTTGGAACCTCGAATTCCCGTTCAAAACTTTTTAAGTTTTAGTCCTTTTGGACCGAGTATCCTGAGAGTTTTGCCATTGTTTCTACGGCCTGGAATGAGGTCTTGCTGAACTTAAATTTTTTTGAAAAAATTTCGATGGCTTTAAAATTTACTCAGTATGCTCTGTCTTCATGGAACAAAAATAAATTAGGTCGGCTTGAAATCTCGCTTGATGAAGTGAATGCTACAATATCTAACCTTGAAATGCTTGATGTCTCTGTTGGTTTAAATGCGTGTGATGAATTACTGCTTAAATCATGCTATAATCATGCTGCTGCCTTAGAAGGCAAATTACTATGAAATGGTGGTGCAAAGCCAAAACTAAATGGACCATTGACAGCGATTATAACTCTGCCTATTTTCATAAAATCGTCTCTATGCGTCGGCGGAAAAATCGAATTAACTCTCTGATGCTAGCTAATGGTTTAACTGTTTATAATGATGATGAATTGCTCAAAGCTTTCGTTGATCACTATAAAACATTGTGGGAGGAGGATAGCACTCATAGCTTCAATTCTGTTACTCTCCCCCAATTCAACTCTGTCCCTGAAACATATTTAGACCGCCTGGTGGCCCCATTCACAAATGAGGAGGTCTGGACTGTCATTAGGTTTATGCCGAATGGGAAAAGCCCTGGCCATGACGATTTTACTGCATAATTCTATAAAACTTACTAGCTCATTATCTCTTCAGCCTTCATGCAATGCCTTAATGTTTTCCATGAACATGCTTTTCTTCCCTTAGATTGGAACAAAACCATGCTGGCCTTTGTCCCGAAAAGCCTGTCCCCCTCATCCACTAAGGACTTTAGGCCTATAGCCCCGTGCAACCTTAGCTATCGAATTCTTGCTAAAACTTTAGCTAATCGCATCCAGTCTGTTCTACCTCTTCTTATTTTGAATGAACGGTCTACCTTTATAAAAGGAAGAAGCATCCACGACAATATCCTGATTGCCTAAGAGGCTGCTCATACCATGCATGATTCTAAGGGGCACAACCCTCTTGTTATGGTCAAATTTGTGATAAAGCTTTTGATAAGCTGTCATGGAAGGCAATCATCTCCACACTTCAAGCCTGCAACTTTCCTGATAAATTTGTAAAATGGATCAAAACTTGCCTCTCCACTTCGACCTTCTCCTGCCTAGTTAATAACCAACTGACCTCATTCTTCACATCCATAAGGGGCATCCGCCAGGGAGACCCCATCTCCATGTATCTCTATGTTTTAACGGCTCAGACCTTAACCAACTTGATTAACTTGGCCACCACTCGAAAGAAATTAACCCTATTCCGCTTCAAAAACTCGGCCACTCTCAGTCACCTTATATTTGCATATGACATTCTGCTAACTTTTCGTGCAAACACGAAAAGCCTTTCTGCCATTCAAAAGATTCTTGATATATACTCTCAGCTTACTGGCCAATCAGTAAACTATAACAAATCTGAAATCTTTTTTCCTCGCAACGCCTCGCGAGCTATGGTAAGAAGAGTCTATTCAAACTTTCAAATGAAAATGGAAACATTCCCATTCAGGTACCTTGGAGCATTAATTGCTCCCAAAAGGCCGTCTGTCAGCTCCTACAACCCTATAATTGATCATATCAAAGCCAAGTTGGGATCTTGGCACACTGCCTACTTGTCCCAAGCAGGAAGAGTGGTCCTGATCAATTCAACTTTAAACTCAATATCCCTCCACTCTATGACTATTAACTGGTATCCCCAAAGATGCATCAATAAAATCGAGCAAATAACTCGTGAATTCCTTTGGTCCAGCTCGGCTGATAAGAAGTCTATACATCACCTTAATTGGGATAAGGTTACCTTGCCCAAATCTTCGGGCAGCCTGGGTATTCATGCCCTTGATGACACTAGATTTGCGCTCCAAGCAAAAAGGGTGCAAAATTATTTATACAATGCTCCATCCACTTGGTCATTAATTGTCCAGGCCAAGTACAATGACTTAAGAATGCCTTTGTCTTCTCCCTCCAAATGCTCCTGGAGCTGGCGGCTCTTCAAGGAAGCATTCAAAACTTTAGCCCCTGGCTTCCTTAGGCTTGTGAACTCTGGATCCAACTCTTCCATTATGCTTGACAACTGGCTCTTCGAAACTCCTTTATGCCTAAAACCAACATTCATAAACATCAACCTATTCGATAACTCTGACTGTGTGGATATGCTCATTACTAATCAAGCTTGGAATTCAGATATGTGCATTAATGCTTTCGGCTCTGTGATGTGGGAATCCATCGATCGGTTGAACTTGCCTATGATACCCGATGACGATCAATACGTTTGGAAAAATACCTCAGGGGGTAGCGTTACCGCCAGTTCAGCTTACTCGTTTCTGCGAAGTCTTGAACCAACCCCTATTTCTCCAAACTCTCTCTGGAAAAATCTTTGGAAAATTCGTACCGCCCCTAAGGTGTGCACCTTATGTTGGAAGCTCCTTCACAAACGGCTCCCAACCCGCTCCCGCCTCCTCTCAATTGGCCTAAATACCCTCACTATTTGTCCATTCTGCCTTAACTTTCTTGAAACTAGTGATCATCTATTTTTTGAATGCGTCTTTGCGCTTCAGATTTGGAACCTTCTATCTCGTAAAATGGGTCATGACCTTGCCCCCAGAGTCTCTTGGGGGCAAGGAGACTGGCTCTCCCTCAGCCCCTCTCCAACCACCTCCTAGACTATTGCTTTGATTGCAAACACCTGCTGGTTCATTTGGTTCGCTCGAAATGAGTTGTCTTTTCAGGTTAGGCAGCCTACTCCCCCGGGCTTGGTGATCCGCATACTTGCATTCTCTCATAATTACTTCGAATAGATACTACTACCTAAGGAAAATATCATTTGCAACACTCAACTGATAAAATGGATTCCCTCATCTCAAGGCACTTTTAAAATCAACTGCGATGCATCCTTTTTGAATTTTGCAGGAGGAATATGATTCATTCTCCGTGATTTTGAGGGCTGCTGTCTCACTGCCTCTAGTACCTTTCTTGAAGGCAACTCTGCGCTCATACTAGAAGCATGTACTATTCGCGATGCTCTCAAATTTGCTATCTCACAAGATCTCCCTAGCTTTATTATTGAGTTTGACTCAAAAACATTGATAAATGTTCTAAACAAAATTACTGATGTACCATGGTCCATTTCAGCCTTGGTGGCTGATATATTTTTGCTTAGCACAAATTGTAACTTAGTAGGCGTCTCCTTTTGTTTCCGAGAAGCTAACAAAGCTGCCCACTAGGCAGCAAACCGCGCACGGCTCTTTAAGGACGGACGGATTTGGTCCTCAATTCGTCCTCCAGAGCTGGAACGTATTTTGTACTATGATCTTTTTGGGCTTGGCTCTCGCCGCCTTTAATATAATTTTTACTTTTTGGAATATATATATACAACTGTATATTTCTGACAAACAAATTCTGTGTCAATTTATGCACATAGCACTCAAACCAAGATCATCAGTTCCCATCTTGTAAAATATTTATTGCTCAAGTTGTCCATTTTTTTATTCCTTTTCAGGGTAAATACATTTATTTCTTATCTTCAATATTTTAAACTTTTTTTCCAGATTAATCAGGCACTATATTGTCAGACAGCAGTTGATTTAATCTGGACAGTATTGTCTTTCATATAGACAGTTAATTGAAGGTGGAGGACTGGCTCAAATTTCATCATTGTTGGTTCTTAGTTTCTTACACAATGCACATGCCATGAGAAACCACATGTTAATTTAAATGCAACTTGGGGAGAGCTGCTGCAGAGTTCAGATGATTGCATGTGAGAAGAGAAGTTGACTAAGTCATGCACACACCCAACTTGTGAAGCATCTTAAGACATTAAATTTCTTGCAGTAATATGACAGTCTCATTAAGCTCATTTGAACTCATTGTCAGTATCATGCTCATCATAGATTACAACCAGCAATTTTTCTGGAAAATGTTAGTTTACAAAACTATTGACATCATTCCAAAAAGCAACCTTACTTTTGGATGCAGAGTTGCTGCAGATGTTGTCATTAACTATTTTGACTCTTTGGAAAAATAAGGTGTATAAACTAAAAGATTTATTATTGTCACTAAGTCATAAAACAATTCAAACCTACCAGTGACTAGTAGTCTGCTCAAATTTATATCATATATATTCTTCTCATTGAGCTCTTTAAACCCACCAGCTTCTTCTCCAAATTATAAAGCAGAAAGGACCAAGATAAGAGATCTCATGGTATCGAAATGGTAACCCACATGCTAAAAGCTATATCTTCGTGTTTGAGGAATCTGGGAAAAGAACACCATCAAAGATTGATCCACATGCTGCAACCCAACAGTGAAGCTGACCCCCTAACGAAAGACTGTCCATCATGAGGTTCATGCACCAAGTGTACTCTTCGTTCAGCCTACTGATTGTATAATGATAAGCAACCACTCTCCATTATAGTTGGTTGGCACACTCTTCAAGTACCTCCTGCGATTTACTGGCTTGGAGTGTACTAATGCAATCTGAAACTTGGTGATCTACCTTTAGAGGTGATGTATATGTTTGCTTGCTTGAGTGCTGTGTATCTGAACCTACATGACCCAGTTGTTACATAATGTACTAGTAGGGGTATTTTTTTTTGTTAAGATCACATCCTTGACCTGCATGTTCATAGAAAGATATACAAAATCATTAAATCTGATTGAGTGACCACTTATCCTAAAAGCTTGATCTGTCACGAAAAACTTTGTTTCCAATAATTAACTTCTAGTGTAAAAATCAATGAGCATTGTATCAGTATGCAATAATCTATGTGGTGTTTGTGTGTGCTTCATTTAGTTTGCATGTAATTTCAACCTAGTAGTGAAAAATATCATTGAATTGGTTGATTCCTAATATAACTAGATTAGAATTTTTCAACCTATATTCAGTTCAATTCCATTTTAGGTTGAGTTTGAGTAACAGTTGCAAGCATAAACTAAGAGCGGTCATGCACTAGCACCCATAGAATCAAGAAAGAGCTCTCAGTTTGTCAATTATTGCTATATCTGGACCTGGTAAGTTTCCCCATATTGAGTCAAATTAAGCCATAGGCTCCACTCCTGATGGTGCCATTTTATCAATTCCTTTAAGTTTCAGCCTTGCGACCATACTCTCCTGGAACCCAAAGACTTTGATTTCTCGTAAGGTGCTGGCGAAGTCCTAAAAGCAACATCCACCCGTCCCTGGTCGACATGTGAATTGCAACTCAAACTGTCAGTGGTAAGACCAAATAAAATAGAAATGTAAAGAACTAAATCATGTGAAGACCAAATAAAATTGGCATATAGTGTTCTCTTTTACTACTGTTGCCCAAATGCTGAGCTTAATGTTATGTTATCAAGTGCGTGAAGAAGCAAATCCAGGTTTAAGTTGAGACAACCAACAATTCAACATAAGAGTAGCATTAATAACTTTGGCTAGTGATGCAGTGTCTATTAGAACTGTATTTTTAAATTTGAAAAATTGATGGTCGACTTTAAAATTCAATCTAGAAAATGGTTTTGGAAATACTGCAACTCAAACGATCCTTGAGCAATCAATAAATAGAATATGGATGTGCAGAAATAAGAATGAAAAATCAAGCTAGGTTAAAAGGAAATGATCATCTTGCAAAGAGAACTTGCTTTGAAGATTCTCTTCATTTCGGGAACCAAGAGGTGCACCTAGATACGAGCTCAGAACTTTGGGTAAAGAAATGGAGACATTCCTCAACAAGAACAAGTGATTATTTCAGCCATACACATAGCATCTTCTTCAACACTTCCGGGAAAGCACAATTCTATGGTCCGAATCCTCAGTAACCCTCAGCATCCGCTTTAATCATAACTTCTCACCCACTCCATGACACTCATTTCTCGTCTTTCTTGTGTTTTTTTACACTCCTGGTGTAAATATCTTCTTTACCCCATCCTCCCAGTTTTATCTTTAATAAAAAAGCATATCCATTACCAACTTATCATAATTGGGGACATATAAAAGCACAGCCATAACTGTGTGATTCACAATGTACTTACTCAAAATCAATGCTGAAGTGGACAATGAAGGTAATTAGGATTCCAAACAAAGAATAGTGTAGAAAAATTACTATGTGAAACAGAAATATTTGGTCCTTGAGATGTGCAAAGACAAAATTCAATTGCTTTCACTGTTTCACAGCACGTAGGTACTTGCTGAAGGTTGACATTCCCACTTATAGATACCAACTGAAAACTTAATTTTCTCCACTTCTTCACCTTTCAATCACATTATCACATGAAGCTCATATTTGAGATTGTAAAGTAGCTCCTACCAAGTAGCAAAAAGCAAAAAGCAAAGAGTGTGCTTTGTATTAACCACATGCTTCATCAATCACTTCATAAACAAAATCAGTCACACATGGTAATCTCTTGCATTGAATTAGTCAACAATAACATCACATCTATACAAGACAGCAAGCTGACTGTCAATTTTACTGGATTGTCTAAGGTTACTCAGTTTTGCAAGGTGACCATGCTCGGTTTATGGGTTTGTTCTGTACTCAAGTAATCTAAGTAATGAATTTTAGTTTCTTGGTTGCATAAGAAGAAATACTAAGCAAAAAATCACCATTTGCCGAGATCAATTGAACATTCTTCTCCTCTTTATCTTTTTTACCACATTCCCAAAAGAAAGAGCAGATAAACAACTACTGATGAGATCATGAGAAAATTATCACCACAGACTAGAATTTAACAGATATTTCTCAAAAAACAGATCGCGATCATTTGATTGCAAACAAAATCCATGCAAACCGAGTCGGACTCAGCCACAAACCGAAGCAGAGGCAACGTCGTTTTGATAGATGAAATGAGCAAGGGAACTACGAGATGCTCACCTGCAGGAAGAGCATGCCGAGGGAAAGAAACCTTGAAAATGACAGGTGCATGGGTAGGACACCGAGCTCCCACGGAGAAACACCACCGCCGGCCGCTGCAACCCCGCCCTCCTCTCCGCCGCCCCCCTTTCTGCCTCCGCCATTGGAGAGCCAGATCACATTTCGGCTTAAAATTTCAATTTTTCTTTTCGGATTAAATGTTGGATAAAATCATATTAGATTTTTAATTAGTTTTGATTTGGATCTAATTGATTTTCCAATTAATTTCATGACGCATCAAATTGGACGAAGTTAGGTCAAATTAAATTTCTTTTTTTCGATTAATTTTAAGTCAAATCGAATCATTCAATTAAGTTTATTTTCTTTCAATAACTTCAAGTCGAATTGATTAATATATGAGAAATTAAAATCCACATATTATGATATACTCATTTATTCCACAAAATAAATATTTTTAATTACTAATTATGACGTGTATATAGTTTTGGTAGAATAAAAAAATTATTTCTAGTTTAAATTTAAGCAAAAAATAAATGAGAGATTAAAATTAGGGGTGTGCATAGGTACCGGGTAGACTCAGAAACGGTTGGAACCTATCTGATCGGATAGGTTCCGGATAGACCTGAATTAAATTCGGGTAGGATTCGAAATAAAAAATTAAGAAACTAATTAAAATCGATTCTGTTCTGGATCCAACACAGCGGGTACCCAGAACCAGAACCGAAATCAGTACCTGAAACTTGCACCCTGAAACATGCATTTACATGTTCCAACAGGGTGCCCTGGAACCTGTTCATTAGAGGTTTCAGGTAGTTCCAACAAGGTACCCGGAACTTGTACTACACCACGAGTTCTTAGTAGGGTATGATTCCTGGTCCCAATTAGGGCTGAGCAAAACCCAATCCGACCCGAAAAACTTGAAAAATTGACCCGAAAAATCATTTTGGGTCGGGTTATTCGGGCATATCAGGTTGGGTTGAGTTACATTTTTAAAATATTCATCTACTATTTCGGGTCGGGTCGAGTCGGATTCGGGTGAAAATCATGTTTAACCCAACCCAACCCGATTTTAAGTTAAATACATGCCTATGTTATATATATTGATAAAGGATGGTGTTGGTTTTGTGGTTAGAAAGATGGAGATAAAGTTAAGAAGATTTTGAATTCAAGTCCAACTTGAGTTATAAAATTAATACAATTGTTCACATTTTTATCATCATTTTCAAGATGAATTTTATTTTTATTTTTATTTTTATTTTTCTAAACTAAATTTGGGTTATTCGGGTTAATCGAGTCGGGACCCAATTTTTTCAGGTTATTCGGGTCGAGCCCCGATTAAAAAATCGGGTCGAGTCGGGTATAATTTTTTTGAAAATTTTGGGTTAATACCCGATCGAGTCAAGTCAAGTATTGATCCGACCCGCCTGATGCCCAGCCCTATTCCCAATAGGGGAGAGTCTGAGTTCAAAACTTAGGAACTAGTAACCCTGCTCACCCCTAATTAAAATTTACCTATCACGATATACTAATTTATTTCAGGAAATAAATGTTTTCAATTACTAATTATGACGTGTGTATATGTTTTGGATGAAATTTCTTAGTATTCACCTTCGTGGGTTGATCTCCTACGACTATGGGTGTAACTTAGTCGAGCTTGCATATGTGCTCGAGCTCGGCTCATTTAAGAAATGTCGAGCTCGAGCTCGGCTCGTTTATTTTTTGCAAGCTTGACCGAGCTCGTTCAAGCTCAGCTTGACTCGAATTTATGATCGACTATATCTGAAATATTAATATTAATATTAATATAATTATATATAAATATATAAAGTTCGATTAGGCTTGCGAGCCGCTCGAGTCGAGTATTGCTAAGCTCAAGCTTGTCTCGCTCGTATATAAAGCTCGGCTCGAGCTCGATAAGATCAAGTCGAATTCGAATTTTCATCGAGTCGATCCCGAATAGCTCACGAGCTACTGAGCTCACTTGCACCCGACGGCAAAGTTGATCTTCGGCTTCTCCGTTCTTCTCATTACGAGCTTACGACATCCTCTCGCCTCTTGGTGGGTTTCCCAACCTTGGTCCGCTGCAATATATGGCGCCTACGGCAATCGTCTTCGTCTCACCACGTTCGAGGATTCTGGCCGGGAACGAGAGCGAGCACATGTAACTCCGAAAACGTATGTAACCTCTTTTGAGGCCTCTCTCATCTTCTTGCATTTTCCGGTAGAGTTTTCTTGGTCCTCAAAAGCCATATCAAAAATCAAAAGCCGGTGCCCTCCTCTATTTTTTGCATGCTTTCAGTTCCAGACATTACATCATGCTCATATTAACTGACAAAATTATCATTCATGATATATATATATATAAACGAGTTGGAATATCATTTTGGGGGAAGTGTAGTGTGAGCTTACAGATTTGTGTTCTATATTGGAATTATTGTACAGTTTGAAGCCCATTATGTTCGGGGAAGTGTAGTGTGGGCTTACAGATTTGTGTTCTATATTGGAATTATTGTACAGTTTGAAGCCCATTATGTTCCCTCCGAACCAGACACGAGTAGAGATGACAATATTATCCGTACTCGCGGATATCCGCGGATATTTACCCGACATGAGTCGGGTATGGTAAACATATTATACCCACGGATACGAGTACGAGTATAAATTTTTACCCATTTAATAAATGAGTACGGGTATGGATACTATACTATCCACACCCGCGGATTCCCGCTACCCGCCAATATATATATGAAAAATTAAATTTATAATTTTATATATTAATATCTAATGAAAAGTTTAAAAATAAATCTAAATATAATATATTTTCAGGGACATCAATTTTCAATTTTAGTTTAAAGTACTTTGATTTTAAATTTAATGTTGTATAAATGGTTATTGCTATTTGTTAAGATAATTTTATGATTTAAAATTTAATTGTTACGTAGTTTATTTCATGGATTAATATTTCTCAATCAAATTATTAATATTGGTGAAATGAGAATCATTGGTGGTATACTATTGTAATAAAATAAAAATTCTTGTCATATATTAAATGGGTATCCGCGGATATCTGTGGGTATCAATTACCCGCGAGGGTATGGGTGACAGATACCCGTTGCGGGTGCGGGTGCGGGTGCGGGTACGGGAGACAGGTTTAGTAAACGGGTGTGGGTGCGGGTGTGACACTATCCGCCCCGAACTCACCCCGTTGACATCCCTAGACACGAGCAGTGCTGGTATTGATGGGAGGGAGAGGGAGAAAAAGCTTCAGTGCGACTGCGGTTGCACCGAAGCTCGTGCTGTCCCAATCACAGGGCAACATGCACTGGCCCCCTCCAGAATTGTGCATTGAGACCCATGCACAGGAGAGGATTGTGCATCGGGACCCGTGCCTGGGAGGAAGTATCCCGCATTGCTGCTCCGTGATTGGGGTAGTACGAGTTTCGGTGCAGGTGCGGCTGCACCGAAGTCACGCCCGAGAGAGGGAATCTTAATATCTTATACATTATTTACTTGGCCATCTAAACTTTTTTCCTTCCTGGTTGATATCTTCATATGCTCTTTTGTAATTTTAGCCCCTTTTTTGGTCAATGATGACCGAGCTTTTAACTATTTGAATGATTCTATGGAATGGAATTGATGATTGATTTTTTTTTTCCTCTCTATTAATTAAACTTTGTGTTAGTGGGGGTCTTCTTCCCAATAATGGCTGGTCAGCACATACGAATGTTAGATGTTCGTTGACTCCACTATTTTATGATTTAAGCGTGATTAATATTTTTATCATTATGGGAAAAAATTCAAGAGATGGAGAACAAATCAGAAGTTCCCAGCTAATTAATCTGCTTTTTAGGTTTGACCATGACACATTTTTTTTAATAAAAATAAAAAGTTGAACCCTGAACTTTTAAAAAATATACCAGATATTGTCACAAACCGTACAACTTTATTAATAATATTATTTTTTGAAAAATAATAAATCACATTGAGACTCGTTCATAAATTCCATAGGCATAAGCTTATTTGCTTCGTTGTTTGCTTATTGCGTGAATTACAATAAAATGGAAATAAAAATATAAAATTGATATTTCATATTATATCTATATCTATGCTTGTTCACTGGGTCGGGTCGACGATCGACCCAATGAACCTAAGAACTCGACCCGACCCAAACTATTCAAGTTGGGTTGAGTTGGGTCGGGTACAATACGACCAATCCCCGACCATAATTAGATCGAGTCTCGGATTTTAAATTTTAATACGATGACCCGATTATTTATTTTAAAAATATTATATTGGAAATATTTATTTACTAGTTGTTTTTAATTTATTTTTTTTAAAACACACATTTTTACCTAAACGGGTTGTTAGGAAGAAATTGAGTCTTCCTACAAGGATCCAAAAATCCAAACGCCAAAAGGAAAAATACCAAAACGAGTAAATCCAGAAAAAACACAAAGAACACCAAATTTACGTGGTTCAGCCCGGCGGGGTACCGGGCCTACTCCACGGGGAGAAGATGGCACTTGATTTTATTAGAAGGAGGTGAAAACACGTCCAATACAAGAGCGGAATACAACTGATTAATAAACTGTAAAGAAAAATATTGCATGTTCTTGGATATTTTTCTGCACCTCGAAATCTGGATTCCTGCTTCTGCTTGAAAACTGTGGATGCGGCGTCCTTGATCTTCTTGCTTCTGCCTAAGACGGTGTGAAGGAGAAGAGAGCCGCTGAAAAGAATCCTGCCTGAAAAACGAAATAGATGAAAGACTCTAAGAATTATTGGGATGATCTTCTTTAGAACTGCGTATTAAATCCTATTTATATTGAGGAGGAGAATGACAATGTCCTGTGCCTCCGTGCAATCTGAATTAATCTCAAATGCTCAAATTAATCACACGGCTGCAATTATTGATTTGAACGAATAAATTGGAATTTGACCTTGTAATTGAGGCGGTGAACTGAAAACTTCAATGTTGATCTCTTTAAACTAAAACAGTGCTCCAATTTTGATAACAATTGGAAGAAGTCAAACATGGCGGCTTGAACAATCTCTCCTGCGCTTGATCAAACCAAAAAAGAAGGAGGCCTTATCAATATGCAAAATTGGAGTTCCTGTAGGGATATAAAAAAAGTCCACAATGAGGGCTCAAATTGAGCGTTGCGTGCGTTGCAGCGTGTGCTAGTCATGAGCACAGCACGTGCAAGCACATGCAGCGCTGGGCTCCTGCAGCGAGCAATGAGCAGCGTGCGCGAGCGCTCGAGCGGCTGGGCTTAGCTCTGGCCCACCTGGGCCGTGCCGGGCCCAATGATTCAACAATGACCTATTTCAAATTCGAATCGGGTTTAAAAATGATTCAATCCTCACACGGGTAAACTAGACTACTCGACTTGACCCGAACTAGTCGGGTCAGGTCGAGTAGTCGGATTTGAGAGGTGAAATTTTTTTGAACCCAGCCTGATTACATTTGGTCGGATTGAGTTGGGTTTTCCCCTAAATCTAACCTAACCCGACTGATGAAAAGCCCTAACTATTTCAATGTACACCATATTTAAAACATTCTTATCCAAACCTATAATATTTTTAATTATAATTCTGAACAGTAGATCAATAGTTAATATACTATTTATTGAAAAAAAAATTACTTTGTTTTGAATTATCTTTCTTTGCAATTTATTCTATGAATGTTACTTTTCTTATTTTCAACGTAAATACCTATAATTAAAAAATTAGTATTCTTAAATTTTTTATATTTAAGTGGAAAAATTATTATGATATATATATATATATATACTTGTTTGCTACTTTATTAGCCTCTATTTTAATTTTCCCAGCATATAGTTTTTTATTTGATCACTTTATATTTTTTTTTGCTCCATATACCTATTTTTAATTTAAAAATATATTTATTTTTTAAATAGTTAAATTAAATATGATCATAATTTGAATAGGTTTCTTTAATTTTTGTTAAATAGGAGATTGTTTGAATATTTATTTCTTATATTCAATCTCACAAAAATTAAGAAAATATTTAATTACAATTACTACTAATTTATTGTGCATGTGAGTAAAAAATCCACCAGGTTGGGAAGTCATCACTTTAACATATTATTATACTAATTCAACTCAATTATTAATTATATGTCATTAATAAAAAGAGTTGAAAAAGTCTCACCTTTCAATTTATCTATACTTAATTTAATTATATATTATATACCATTATTTTAAAGTATAATTTACATATATTGAAATTATATCTTATTTATGCAAATTTAATTGTAATTTAATTATGATAAATTACCATTTTTTATGTAATTAATCTTTTATTACTTATGCAATCTTTACCTTGCTAGCATAATTAATCATACAGCACCAATCTTTGAACTCTAACCAACGGCTAATGATTGAGTGGATGTACCCAAAACTAATCATCTAAATCATCCACTTAATCTTTCTTACTTTGGCATTAATTAGAGTGGACTAGTCAACCATTCTTTTTTTGGAAATTGACAATTGACATGCCATATATTCCATTTTAAGGATAAATTTCACACACCTTTCTTATATTAATAATCCAAAAATATAGTCAACACCCTCTTACATTATTTCAAATAATTATTAGATAAAGTAGAGTATTTTCTCAAAATCCGAATATTTTTTTAGAAAATTCTCAAAATCAGGATACGAGGATATCTGATGTGGATATAAAAGATAAAAAGATAAAAAAGTATGAATATAAAAGATGGAAAAAAGTCTAACGCGGAATGCAAAATTATTTATTTTTTAAAAAATATATATTTTAATTCACGTCGAATTGTCATGTCATATAATTAGTGGGGTTAGGGATGAACATACAATTTAATGAAATTAAAAAATTGAATAAAATTAAAAAAAATTGTACTTTATCATATATATATATATAATTATCTTTTAATATTTGAGTGAAAAAGCTGGAAAGGAAATAATAAAATAATAAATGAATAATAATAATAATAATAATAATAATAATAATAATAATAAAATAATAATAATAATAATAATGATGATGATGATGATGATGATGATTATTATTATTATTATTTAGTTTAAATGAATAATAAAATAATAAAATGACAACAATAGAATAAGTCGGGTTAGAAAAAATCATTTATTGCTAAATAGATTTATAATTTCAAGAGCTCTTTAAACTCCTCTTTTCCTTTTGTCTCTCGCTTTTCCCCTTCCCGTGCGTCTCGTCTTCTCCTCGATAGAGCTCGCTTCTCCCTCGAATTCCATTGCTGGATCTCTTCTTCCGGCGATCTCCCGACGGACCTGAAGGCCTTCCAAGGTAATTGCGCGACCTTTTGACCGGATTTTTTAATATATATTTCTCTTTCTTTCGGCGTTATTTTCTTTTCGTGGTTTGGTTTTCGAGATCGAGGCTGCTGAGCTTCGTTTTTCCTCCGATCCCGCGAACATTCTGGTTTGTTTTCCTACCTCCTGGAGATTTTTTATTGGGGTTGCAGTTTTTTGGTGCTCTGAGGTGGAATTGATCGCTCGGAAGCTGGGACGGAGGTGTTTCCCGGCGTTGGTTGAATCCGATTCGGGAGCTATGCGTTAGGTGTTGGAGGTTTTATTTGTTCGGAATGCGATTTGAATTCGAGGTGGGGCGGATGGGAAACTCAACCAGTAGATCTGACTTTTCGAGCTTACCGAATCAGCTGTTGGTTTGGTTAGGGGTTAACTTGTCTTGAGGGTCTTTTAAAGAATAGGCTAATTAACTGAAAATCGTTGATCCGGAGCGTTCCCAAACAGGAGAGTGTTGGTAGGACAGAACAAAATACTACTTGACATCTTTGTCTTGATTTCCTTCAATGCTGCAAGTAAAGCAAAAGAAAATTGATTATCTACTGCTTCAGATTAGTTCTATCCTTCTATAGATGAAGCATTATAACTTGTGAGCAATAGATACTTCATCCTTTGCCTTTATAGGATGATCTCTTTCTTTCTGATTTGTGGATTAAATGAAGGAGTGGGCGCAGGTGGTTCAAATTTTTGATGTTTTTAGTTGTTACATTATCAGTTCTAATGCACGGACTATTATTTTTTTACTCTTTAAGTAGTTTCTGACATTCTGTAACAAATTTGTGAAAAGATTTGACATTTATATGTGGAGACCAGTCTTCACTCGGCTAAACTCAGTTATGTTTATTGCAGTTTGATGGTGGCTGGTTGACAAAATTCATTCAACTTTTTCAGCAATCTGGCTAGTGTTTGATCCTTTTACATGTAAATCTTATGGCTATTTCTAATCATGGAGAAGGAGTAGTTAATGTTAGACTATTGTACTGAAAAGAAGATGAAAGTAACGCAAGGATGGCAGCTTGGTAATGGGAATGCACATACTTTGCCAGTGTCACGCAGTAGGTCCTCTGCAAGATCACCTCGATGGATAATCATCTTGATCTGTTTGGTATGTGTTGCCTTGATCGGAGCATATGTATATCCACCTCGGCAGTATTCTGCCTGCTACTTTTTCTCTTCAAGTGTTTGCAGTCCTATTAAGGATTGGCTGCCTCCTATAGCACGAGAGCTTACAGATGACGAGATTGCTTCTCGTGTTGTTGTCAAAGACATTCTTTCCATGCCATTAACTCAACCAACGAATCCCAAAATTGCTTTCATGTTCTTGACTCCAGGCTCATTGCCGTTTGAAAAGCTATGGGAGGCTTTCTTCCTGGTAAGGCTATAAGAATACCAAATCATTTTTTTTCTCTTTTCCCGCATTACTAAAGTTCTTCAATTTTGCTTTCTATGTTTTAAGAAAAGTAAATGTTTTGCTCTCTCATATCCATGTCTTGGTTTCGGATGTTTGACATAGGCTCATGCAGACATCCCTTAGTTGCTTCATTTTTTTCCTGCTTATTCCAACATTAAGAATGTTGCGTTGGCAATATAATTAGATTAGAGTTGGAGACCATTATTGGTACCATGAACCATTATTCAAGTACAGAGAATGTAACTGTGTTAAATTAATTCTTATGAAACTTGAATAGGTTTATGGGGCCCTTGATATTTTTAACTCCCATGATGCATGCATAAAATTAAGGTTGTCATGCACAAAATTGCCAATTTTTCTTCAAATGCATTTCCGCTAGTGGACTTATCTGGAAGAAGAATCACACAGCAAATACTTAGCTGAAGCTTCAAGATATCACTAGATATTAATATATAACCAATTATTTTTCTTTTCGAGAACATCTTTTGTCTCATACTAGAAAGCTAGTTTCTTAATGCTTACTTAATTCCAACATGAAAATCTGGGTATAAATAGGTTGGTAAAATGAGATTTTGTTTCTATAGAAAGACAATTTGCTAGCTACTTCTATTATAGGAAAATAATAGAGGTGCAGTGTAGTTCATAATCTGGTTTTGTGGATAAATATTACAGGGCCATGAAGGAAGATTTTCCATCTATGTACATGCGTCACGGGAAAAGCCAGTACATGTGAGTCATTTTTTCATTGGACGAGATGTTAAGAGTGCAAAGGTACTTGAATCTATATCTTCTTCTTCTTTACTAAATTTATAATTTTCAGAACTTTGTTACCCTCCCTCTGAAAGAATGCCACGATCACAGGAGGATATCTGAAATAATCCATCAGGTGGTATGACTATATTGTGATTGTATTTATTGACTAGAATACCATAGTTCCATGCCCACATGTTGATTGATTTTCATTTCTAGTAACCTGCGATCCACAATTTAGTGATGATTACTGTGTTCTATGTGGCAAGCTTGGGTGATATGTAAATCATAAGGCAATGTAGAGGACACAGTATAGGTCTTATCTAGTCCTTTCAGCTGATTTCAGGACTGGTAAATATTTTTGTATTGACCAAATGGGAGCAGCAACAACCAATGTTAGGGCTGTTCATTGGTCGGGTCGGGTTTAGGGAAAAAATTGACCCAACCCAACCAAGTGTAATCGGGTCGGGTTGGGTTCAAAATTTTTCACCTCTCAAACCCGACCCGACCCAACCCGACCTAGGGTTTACCCGATTAGGTAAAAAATGAGTTTTTAAAAATATTTTTTTTGAAAAATAATTTAAAAATAAATATTTCTAATATAATATTTTAAAAATAATTAAATAAATATAAATAATCGGATCATCGGGTCGGGTCTCGGACTCTCGGATCATCGGGTTTCAAATTCTAAAACCCGAGATCCGACCTGATAATGGTCGGGTTTGGTCAAATTGTACCGGACCCGGCCCAAATAGGTCGGGTCGGGTTCTCGGTTTCATTGGGTCGGGTCGACCCAATGAACAACCCTAACCAATGTTGATTGATTTCATTATCAAAAGTTTGCCTTTTCAAATTATTGCATTTATCAACATAAACAAATGGGCTTGGTCTATCAGTTGAAAACTATTTGTTTTGAGATATTGACTTTCTATAGTCATGTTGTTAGCTTGATCCAGTACTTATCCAGAATTTGTGTATAAACAACATTGTATATTCAGGTTGTGTGGGGTAAGATCTCTATGGTGGAGGCAGAAAGGAGACTCCTGGCAAATGCCCTCAAAGACCCTGATAATCAACATTTTGTCTTGCTTTCTGATAGGTGATTGAATCATATTATTCTTTTATTTCATTCGTCATGCTCTTTTACCAGCTAAATGAAAACTCATGTATGCTTTATTGGCAGCTGTGTTCCTCTACATAACTTCAATTATGTGTATAACTTTCTGATGGAAACAAACATCAGCTTCATTGACACGTAAGGCTTCCACCAACATCTGCTAATTGACTTATTTAGCTTTTTACTTTGAACTGTTTAGTATTGTTTGTAAGGTGATAAATCATGTCTATTAATTCTAGCAATTCCTTGGAGCACATTTATTGTGCATAGTCATATAAACTGTTTTCCTAATGTAATAGTGTTATCCAATCGTTCAAACACTATGGTTCCTAGTTTTCTTGTTTAATTTTTTGAATTTCACAGCTTTTGGGATCCTGGTGCACATGGTAATGCCAGGTATACTGAACATATGCTGCCTGAGATTGAGGAGAAGGACTTTAGGAAGGGTTCCCAGGTAAATTTTCTTTCCTTGTAATTCAGTAAATAACACTTGATTAGCCATTATAGGATGCAAGAAAGTATGAGTTATAAATAACTGAAATATTTGATCATCCCTTGTAAATAAAGTCCACTCCTCTAGGCTTTGGTCATCTTGTAGCAAAGCTTGTAAAAGTCAAGAATATGCCAAAAGCTAATAATATGTTCTTTGGGTATGCTATGTCTTAGGATAGGACCATTGGTTTATTGCATGTCAGCACTTTTATGAACCTTAGAAACCTCAGTTCTCTTAGCACTAAAATTTTGATAGCTGTGCATCTACTACTAGGAAGGCCCGCAAAAAAGAAAAAGAGGGCGTCAACCTTGAGTCTCCATCCCAATGAATCAGATTGACCATACTCAAGCATCTCTACCATCAAATCTAATGTTCCTTGTGATATATGGAAATAGAGAGCAATTATCAGCAGTCTCATGCATTTGTGGTTAACTCTTTGTTCCCCTTGCACAATATAGGACGGCTTGTCCTTTTTGACATTTTGGCACTAGCTTGGGGATTTCTTCTGTTTGAAGAAATGACACTGAAATTTTTTCTCTTCTGCCATATGATAGGCCTTATTTTTGGAAAAAGTTACCTCATTCCTGCACAAAATGATATTTCTGCTGTCATATGACGTTGAATCTTATCCAAATTGCAGTGGTTCTCAATGAAGCGTCAACATGCTTTAATAGTTATGGCAGACAACCTTTATTTCACAAAGTTCAAGCTTTATTGCAAGGTTATCACATACCTTCAGCTCTTCTTCAAAATTATTTTTATATATCCCATGTAAGATTATACCATTGTGAAATAGAAGATATAGATGATTGCTATTCGAAAAGACCTATTTTATGGTATTGCTTCAAGCACTAGTAGTTGAAGTATATTTTAAAGTAGCACTTTGATATTTGTTCTTGAATTGAGAAAAACTGTTTTTTGAATCCAGTCACCTGTATCAAGGTTGTAATCATTCCGGGGAACACTTGTCCTTCATTTGCTTTTAAGCTCAAACACTCCAATCTTAAAAGGGATCTTTGACCAAAATTTATCAAGAAAAAGTTAGAGGCTAGACTGGCCAGTGACAGGCTGAAATTAAAACCCCAAATATGTCTTAATTGGTACAATTTACTCAGAATTGATATTTCCTTTCTCAGTTCATTATTACAATGTAGAAGGCATGCTATGCGACTGTCCAGATGGTCTTCTAGTTATTTATGTGAAATGGAGAACTGATATGCATACCTTTCTTCAACATGGGAGAATCTTTTCTGCTCTTATATTCATTGTCAAAGGCATTTTCAAGTTTGCACCGGATTGGGTTTGGCAGAGGTTTTGGTCATAAAAAAACCCTTTTATGCTGTATTTGCAAGGTCATGAAAAAAATTGTTTCATACCTGCGGAACCTTTTTGTTTGGTTCAGCTGGATAATTGCAATTAACAATTCAGATAGTGGGCAACAATTTTATCCTCCCTTCAAACTATGTTTTACAGATATCACTCTCCTGTTATGCATAATCTGATTTTTTTTTTTAAAGGTTAGCCATGGAAATTTTGCTTATAGGTGTTTTTAATCTTGACAGCCAGGCTTTGATGGACGTAATTGTTACGCTGATGAACACTATCTGCCGACTCTATTCACTGTCAGCACATGAGACCATTTGTATTGTCAGCTTGCTAAGTTACATGTTATCTAGTAATTTATTTGCTAGTTGCCCAAGACTTATATATCTGCAACCTACAGATGATTGATCCTGGTGGCATTGCAAACTGGTCAGTGACACATGTTGATTGGTCTGAAGGAAAATGGCATCCAAAATCATACCGTGCTGCAGAAGTTACATATGACCTTCTGAAGAATATAACTGTAATCATTCTCTCTCTTGTTATATTATGCCCAATTAGGGTCATTAATAGTCTAAATGTGATTTTTCTGGTATATTCTTGGCAGTCTATTGATGCGAATTATCACATTACAAGTGATGAGAAGGTAATATACTATGACTTTATATATGTTTTTTGTATCCATTTCATGCCATTTTACTCAATGTAGTCTTCATTCTGTTTTATATTTGTACATACATAGGTTAGGAAATGTACCAAAAACTTTCATCAGTAAGTATGTTTGCTGTCTAATAAAACTCTACCTTGGTATGTGAGTATGTCAGTGACAGGATGTTGGTAAATTGGTAGGCAATTATTTAAAGTCGGCAATAATCTACAATTAGACCATTTTGCGCACAATGCAGTCTTAACAGTTTGCAATTTTGCATCATGTGCTAATAATAGACCATCATACACATGTTTGTGCCCTTATCTTCTCTAGTATGCGGATCTAGCTTTCCACAAATACAGAATTATGTTCTTCACCAATGTCAAAGTGTCTTGATAAATAACTGACTGGATTGTAATTCACATCAAGGGACATCAATGGTTCATCTCAGAGCATAAGATGCATATATATAAGAACGAAAATCTAAAGTGTAAGGTATTTGATCGTCATGTGAAAGGTGAAACAATTCTAGCAAATATATGTTTAATTCAACACGATTCGTTTAAGTGGTCTAATAAAAACTATAAAAGTTGTGGGTAAAACCATATCAAGGATAACATTCTCAACATGTAGCCTACTTAACACAAGCAGACACTTGGACATAATCAGTGACAGCATGATTTGAACTAATTATTAGATTCAAATATTGTATAGTTGACATGCTAATCCCAATTGCATGCCCTACTATCAATTCCAGAAGAAGAGCTATTGCATTGAATCGAATTTATTGGTAAATATTGTTTGCTACAAAGATTGCATTTTAAGGGTAGTATTGGCTCTATGGTTGTTGCAGAAAGTGGAGACACGGACACCATGTTTGTGGAATGGGATGCGGAGACCATGTTATTTATTTGCCAGGAAATTTTTGCCGGAAGCTCTTGATAATTTGATGCATTTATTCTCCAATTACACATCACTCATTTGAGCTATCCACGTGATTACCATTCTTTGGTGTAGTGTCTACAACAGGCCTCTCCCTTCTCATGATAAGTAATCTATTTTGTCAGGAATATTTGTAAATTTTATTTATGAAACGCAAGCTCTATTGACACTGATCTAAGCCTTGAAAAGTAAGGTAGAAGATCATTAGGGCAATTGGGACGATCCACACTTCATGAGTCTCTTTACTTAGGGCTGAGGTGGCTGCTACTGTATGATGCACTATGCCTTGTAGTTTTCTTGTTCTTTTCTTTTCCTATTTTCTTGGTGATTTTAACTTTGGACATCAAATTTTGTTAATCTATTCAGCTGTTGTTAATTATCTCTTATTTTCTTTCTTGCTAGTACATCATATATTACCATTACTGTAAATGGTGGATGCATCTGTTTTCCTCCGAATGGACTTCTGAATTGTGCTTCTAATGGTGAATGCTTCTAATTTTTTAAATAAATACATTCAATTGTTAACTTGTAACTTCAATTGCTGTAAAACGATGATGTGTCATTCCACATCAATATATAATTCATGAGCGACCAGTTTAAAGGAAGGTTGTTTGTCTTTGTCATGTCACGGTGGTTGAGTTATGTAGAAGAAGTGCTATGTTGTGGGAGTTTGAAGTATACAACTAGATATTAATCACCTCTGGGCTCTGGCCAGATCGATCTTTTCCTACTTGTATTGTTTCTTTCATTAATTTTAAGATCCCTCTGTTTACCTAAAAGAAAGCACGATGAGGTAGAATCACTTCAAATTTCACACGTACGTTAGCATATGATGCGATAGAGTGAACCAATTTTGGTCTCTATGTGGACATAGACTACTGTTAGACCCCTAATTGACCCTGTGACAACTACCACCTTATATTACTAAGTGATGAGTATTCATAGAGTCTTTTTTTTTTAAAAAAAAAATATGAAACTGAGACCCTCGCAGGTCACACTCTTTATATAAAAATAAGAATGTTTACAAAGAAATTGAAAAAACAGTAGCATCCTAATTGTCAGACTAGCGGTCTTGACATACAATATAGAAAATGAGCCAAATTAAAACAAAACAGGTCAATAAGTTGTTGACCAACCAAGAACGAATAGGAAATAGAACATTTGGAAATCCGAACCAAAGGCCGTCAAGGCCGCCCAGCGATCATCCTTCTCTCCCAGATCGCAATGCAAGCAGCCACAAGCTCATTTAAATTAGGCTTCTCATCTCCGAAGATAACCGAGTTTCGAAGAAACCAAACATTTTTGCTCCAAATCATGGCTATACATCTCATTTTCTCATCCATTTATTTGAACCTCCCTACTTCCCCATCGGTTGCTCCACCCAGTGGAGCGATAATTTCTCCAAAAGTTTTTTCCAACCATCCTTAGTGAAAATGCAATGGTAAGTCAAGTGATCAAGGTCTTCCCCCTTAGTCTTACAAAGGACACATAGATCATCGATTAATTGTGATCCATGGCTAATGAGTATTCTTTTTGTTGGAAGATGCTTCTTAAACACTAGCCAAGAATGAATTTTGAATTTAAGGGGTACCTTGCATTTCCAGATCGAATTTGAAGCCTCCCATCTTATTCCTGGATCCATATATCTGTGGTACATCGAAGATGTCAAGAAGTTTCCATCGGAATTCCACCTCCAATAGTTATAATCATTTTCTTCAATGAAGTTTAGGATATCAATAAAGTTAAGTAAAATCATGACCTCATTTAAGTCGACATGAGTACCCCAGTGTATATTCCACGACCCCAACGTAAAATCAAAGCACTGAAAGACAGAGGCATTTTTGTAATCGGAAGCCCCGTAAAGTGTCGGGAATTTGAAAGCCAGTTTCACGTTTCTACACCAGCATTTTTTCCAAATGCATGTTGAAGCCCCATCACCAACTTTCTTTTCGATCCTAGATCAAACATCTCTTTTGATTGTAAAATCCCTTTCCATATGAATGACCATCTTGTAGTGCGATGCAAGTCAAATTATTTTTTCCTTTTGAAATAGCTTGTTTTTACAATATTTGCCCAGATACGTTGAGTATTCATAGAGTCATAATTATAGATTTGTTATAAAGTCCATAATTTCTGTGTATATATATAGTACGTAGGATTCTATTTTCTTCGATTTCCTTAATTTTGTAAGAGTTTATATAGCATAAAACTGAATGATCACCTAAAATATGTCAAGCTCAATAATAATTATTATTATGTTTTTGGTCCCCCAAAATATCACGATTTTTTCGTTTGGTCCCTTCTTTTAAAACTTGTTGTACAATCCTTGAAATATTATTTTTTTCTCTGTTTGGTCCCCCCGTTAACTTTTGTCGTTAAGTGCCAATGCTAACATGGATTAAAGACAAAATGAGAGACTAAACGAAAAAATGAAAATATTTTAAGGGACTAGATGAGAAAAATATATATTTTAATAACCTAAAACATAATTATATATATATATATATATATTCATTTTATTCACCAATATAAAATCCTATCAATTTATATTTTATTATTTTAAAATCTTCACCCCATAAATTTACAATAAATTTACGACTCGCGCTCGCTTCGTCCTTGCGCCACCACGAATCGCACCACCCATTACTACTCGTGTCGTGAGACTACCCACCATCATGTAACACCACAATGACCTCACTCTCTCTATCATGAGTTTGTAGAATTAATTAATAAAGAAATCGTGGTGGTAGAGAAGGGTCGATGGAATAAAAGGTTCTGACACAGAAAAGAACGGCGTGGGCGTGAGTCGTGGTGACGCAAGGACGACGCGAGCACGAGTCGTAAATTTATTGTTGATTTGTGGGGTGAATATTTTGAAATAAGAAAAAATAAATTGATGAGATTTTATATTGTTGAATAAGATGAGAAAACTTATATATATAGTTTATGTTATTAAAATATACATTTTTTTCATCTAGTTTCTTAAAATATTTCTATTTTTTTCGTTTGGTCCATCATTTTATCTTTAATTCATGTCAGAACGGGCACTTAACAATAAAAGTTAACGAAAAATTAATGAATAGACCAAATGGAAAAGAAAATTTTTAAGGAACTAAACTGAAAAAAAAAAAAAAAAAAATGGGAACCAAAAACATAATTAAGCGGACTCGGCCGAGCCCTCTTCCGTGCCTCATACCCGCTCAACCATCCGGGCGATCCGCGGGTCGACCATGAGGATGAGCCTCCACCGTAGGCCGGACCACTGTTCCAGTCGCCGGAGCATCACCCTCTCCCCCACTGACTACAAAAATTCGCCCTCATGGCGCTTCATGGTAGACCACAGTGCAATGGCGAAGGCCACCTTTGACGACAAGTCCGCGGTTGTCAACCACTCGCATGAGACAACCGCCTGCGCTGCCTCTCCCATGCACCGCCGGCCGCTTCTACCCCTCTCAGCTCACTCGAGTCGAGGAGGATCCCCTCCGCCATCTCGTCCACGTCCACGTGACGCCGTTTCGCCGCGGCGGGCTTCTTCTCCTCCTGATCCTCACCCGTTGCTGTGGACTGAGACGTGGAGACGCATGAGCTGGAGGAGGAGGAAGGGGATTGGGCCGGGTGGCAGGAAGAGCAGAGGGAGCGGACCGGCTCCGGGCGAGCACCGGAGACGCGGCGGGCGGAGTCGAGGCGATGGCAGCCGCCGCAGGCGAGCCAGCGGACGTGGCGAGCGGCGAGGAAGTTGGCGCTGTGGACGGTGGCGTCGCAGGCCCAACAGAGGAAGGCGGCGTCGGGCGTGCAAACGAGCACCGCCTCCCTTCCGCAGAGCTCGCAGGCCGGCAGCTGCTCCAATTCCAAAGCTTCGAACAGCAGCCTCGAAAAGGTGTCATTCTTCTCCATTGAACTGGCTTTGGCTTAACTTTTGATTTAGGACTTATTTATTTGAGAGAGAGAGAGAGAGAGAGAGAGAGAGAGAGAGAGAGAGAGAGGATGATGAAAGTAGCAGTGGAAGTGCAGATTGATTGGCTACATACATAGTTTCCGCTGATTAATTATATTATTTATATTAATAAAAAAAAGTAATTACCTAAATTCATAATTTGTACGTGATATTTTCCTATATCCAACATGAGGGTGGATTTTCTCAAATCCATAATTGAATGGCAAAGTTTCAATTTTGCCATTCGTTCTAAAATATAATTTTATTTTTAAAAAAATTAAGTTACTCAAAATAATAATAAATTTTTTATTATTATTCACAATATATTTTGTTCAGCAATTTACGTTAATACTATAGTAGATAAAAATTATTTTAGTGGCTAATAAATAATAATAATATTTTTTATTTTTATTATAATAATTTTGCACTAAAAAAATGGCTACTAATAAATTCTATAGACACTAAAGAAAATACTATAATAATTATTAAAAAATTAATTTACGTTATATTTTACTTAATAAATATATAATTTAAGTATTTATTTTTTAAAAAAAAAATAAAAAATAAAGTTATTATTAGTCATTAAAATAATTTTTTATCTACTATAATATTAATATGAGTTGCTGAAAAATATATATTATGAAAAAAAATTTATTTATTTTGAGTTATTTAAATACTTTTAGAAAAAAAATTAATTAGTAAAATAAAATAATATTTTGAAATGAAAGGTAAAGTTAGAACTTTGATCTTATGAATTTAGAAAATCTCTTATTATGGATATGAGAAAATCTCATGTTCAAATTATGAATTTGGATAATTGCTTTAATAAAAATAAAAATTTTCCTTCACGTCACTAAGTATTCTATGTATATTCACAAATTTTCTCATTATATTTTTTCCAATGGGAAAAAATATATATGTGGTGGCAAGTTCTTTTACGTGGCCCTTTCTTGAGAGAAACAAATGGTTACTTCGAAGGAAAGTAATTTCCATTGAAGTACTATACTCACTCTCTAATTAAGTGCAATGCTACATTATCGGTGTTTTATTATAAGGTGGTGCTTTATTAATTAGGACGGGGGCGTTTAATTGCTCAATGCAAAAGTACTACCCATCATTTAAAGCATTTGCGTTTTATAAGGCAATTGCTTGTCATCAAAACAATCTTAAAGTTATCGGGGCTTTACGTACTTCCATGAATATCTTGCCACGTAAATCCGCGTTGATTTCATTAAAATTGATCCGCTAACCACTGCTTCTATTGCACTGCTGTGTTTTAGTAATCAAACTTACATCTAGTCAATCCATTAATAACTTTGTAGTTAAGCCATCAAATGGCTTTTGGATCTTGATTGTAATGCTTCATGACTTTATTTTCGCATAATAATTTGTACGTCTCATGAGTTAGCAAGTTCATACGAAATAAATAAATAAAATCAATAAATTCCTAGTAATAGATATAGCATCAGCGTTTGAAGGCAAATATGAAAATTGACCAATTACCTAGATAGATTTTTTAAGATTCATAATATGAATTTAAAAAAATCCAAATTCATAATTAAATGACTAAAATTTTGATTTTACCTTTCATTCTAAAATATAATTTTCTTTTATTAAAGACTTTTCTAAAAATCTTTAAGTTGCTCAAAATAAATAACTTTTTTATAATTCATAATATATTATTTTCAACCATTCGTATTAATATTATAGCAATTCAAAGTATAAAAATCTTTAAGTGGCTCAAAATTTATTTTAATGACTAATAATATTAATTTTATTTTTAAAATATTTAAAATATTTTTCAAATTTTTTAAAATATTTAAAATATACACTTTTACATAAAATATAACGTAAATTAATTTTTTAACAATATTTATAGTATTTTTTGTGTATAAAAAATTTATTAATAGTTAAAATTATATATTTTTTATTTTTTAGTGCAAAATTACTATAAATAAAAATAAAAAAAATAATATTATTAGCCACTAAAATAATTTTTTATTTACTATAATATTAATATAAATTATTGAAAAAAATATATTATGAATAATAAAAAAAAAATTATTTTAAGCTAAAGACTTTTAGAAAAATATTTAATTAGTTAAAAAACTATATTTTGAAATGAATGGCAAAATCAAAATTTTGATCATTTAGTTATGAATTTGAAAAAAATTAAATTTATATTATGGGTCTAGAAATATCTCATGTTCAAGTTATGAATGTGGATAATTACTCATGAAAATTAAAGAAGCTATAGCAAATTTTTGAAATCATGAGAGGGATGATAAAGTCTATTTTTCTTTAAGGTTTTTTAATTTTCTTACCTTTTTCAATATGAACGGATAGAACTGATTGGACGCACTATCTCCTGAAATTGGTTGTTCAATCAATGCAAAGCTCCATCCTGGTTTAAAAACATTGCAGAGGACCACCTCACAACATATATCATACATCCATTTCTAGTTCCATAAAGAAAAGAATGCCCTTGACGCTGTGCAACACACCAACCAGTCCCAGCTTTTCTTCTTGGGGACAATGGTACAGTGATGTGGACCACATCCAACGCATATTGAGTGAACCAAATATGAATTCAATTAACGCAGCAACAATAAGGAGAGACCAACAGCAAAGAACATCCATAATTAAGCCACAACTCACAAGTTCCTCGGAAAACAATGTCCAACTCTCACTAATTATATACATTCATGCAAGGACGGATAAGGATATCAAAGATAAGCATGTTAACAGAGACAAGCATAGTGAGCATAAACATAGTGGGTCAAAGTATAAAGAGATACCTTCGCAGCAACAGTGACAGCAAAGCTACACGATTTGGTGACCCAGCAATTAATTCTTTCACCCACTTCACTATGTGAGAGATGATGTGGAGTTTCTAGCTGCACTTCCTCCTCTCAACTCCTGGCCACAAAAAAAGATGATAAAATTGGAACTCAACAGGTCCAATTCATTACTTGGCCAATTGGCAGCTCCTGCAACAACAACATGGCAAGCATTAAGAACTCGACCTTACATTTCTAAGCTCCATCAACCCACTAGCATAATTATGGACCTTCACTTTCCTAACTGCTGCAAAATGAGACCAGATGCAGGTAATCGTGTATATATCACTGAATACCATGTTCAGCCATGAATTTGCTGCCCTGGTATCTCCCGTGAAATGCATTCTTAAACTTGATATGTGAGGTCAAACAGTAACATAGAGCAAGATAGGCACTAAGTAGTCAGCATAAATAGACCTTGAAACTTTATACAATCATTAGTATACAAACCTGATCAGCAAAGAATCTACTGGAAGCACTAAATCTTTGATGAGAAGATGCAGTCTTCCAGCCAATGGAATGAACAGATTAAGTCATGGTCTCCGTGCCATCTTTGAAGTTAGTGGAGTCAAGGCACAGCCTCAGGTCACTTCTTGCTGCTTTTGAGCAAAGAAATAATTTTTTGTTTGGTTGCCAACAAATTAGATGACAAATATTTCTATAGCAACTTTCTCATTCGGTTAATTATATGCATTCTAAATCTTCTGATGCAGCAAGAGATCCTAAAAAAGGGGATCAAATAAGAGATTTTGGATGCATGAGCAATTTCAAAGTTGTAATAGCAGTTTAGATAAAGAAAATGATTTCTAACACAAAGCACGCACAGAAGCGAGGCGTTAGGATTCACTTGAACCAACTTTTTCCCCAATCAGACTACAGTTGGTTGCATGAAGGAATGTACAAAGAATGAGATTAAAATATACAATTTGTCCGGCTTCCCTCCACCCTACTACCCCTGTTTGAGTGCTGTAAAGTTATTTGCACCCCTGATATACCTAGTTGATGGTATGTTACCTTCCTGGCAGCCTAGCCAACAAGTCTATAGTCTTTTCAAGCTTTTCTTCCTCGCATCAATCTTCTTCTTGTCCAACTGAACTTTCGGAGAAAGCCCATCCTTCTTTTGAATTGATGATACTCCAACAACAAGGTCTCCTGCCAGGACAGTACTAGCATTCTGATCTTGTGCAATTGTCATTGGTACCTTGGAAGATGTAGATAATTGGGTAGGAGGCACTGGTCCTTTGCCACTAGATTCCGAGTGTCTATGATCCACATTCAATGCTGTTGTTGACTCACATATTGCCCCAGTCTTAACTTTTGATTTAGGTTTAAGAGCATGTATTCCTGTATATAACCTGCATGGTGCATAATAATGAATTTTCCATCCATAACGTTAAGAAAAAAAGACCAACCCATGGTGAGTCAGCAACTTGGCATACTTCTCTTAATATTATTACAAGCTTACATACCAAAAGAAGTATAGACAATTTTAGCAAACTATTGGACCATCGGGAGATCTCCATTTGTGAATTAGTGGTGAGTGTCAGTAATGCAACACAGAAGCAACTAACCTTGCATGACGAGCATACTCCTCATAGTTCTCAAGCAACATCTTACCAGCCTGTTCATTTAGTGCAGATTCAGGGAATGGTTCAATGAGCAGGCATCTGACAACCTGTTGGAAGCAGCAATATGAACAATAAAATACAGGCAAACCATATTTGCTGCTCACTCATGGAATACTTTACATAATGATTGGAGCTTTAGAGAAAAATTCAAAATCATGGACAACATGTAGCAGTTGGTAAATGCCAAACGCATAATGATTACTTTAAAAGAACAAATTAAAGGCATATAATTAAGCAATAATGACTTCAAAAATGTAGCTGTTATGAGTAACATTAGCAATGAGCTGAGGATGAAGATGGACCAGGAAAAGTAGAGCTTACAAGCAAAACATGTCTTAATCCAAGGCTTGGGTTCCAGTCCTTTTTAAGTGTGTTCACACAAATTTCACCATTTGTTGCAACGTTTGGATGAAATATTTTGGTCAAAAAGTAACCTGCAAATTTGTGATTAGTAAATTAGAAATAACAACATGAGTTGTAAAAAAATAGTACGAGTAAAAAAACAAAAACAAAAACAAAAAAACACCTTTAGGTGGAGATTGTGGAAAGTCATGAGGCAGCAAAAGCTTCATGCGGAATACACCATTCTCATATGGAGTTCCAGCTGCCATTTATGTAGCCAAGAAATGTCAACCATTAACCAACCTAAAGTATAAAGAACAACATGTTCTACTAAGTCACATACCAGGACCCTCAATATCAGCAAATATGGTAGAAAAGTTATCATCGTTGACAACAACTTTAATGCCTTCAGGAGGTGTTTCATCTAAATTCTTCAGTTCTTTAGCAAGTTGCTTGATAACATTCGGTGGAAGATTTTCATTTGTTGCCTGCATGATGCATATAAATGGTATTGGAAAACTAACCAGCAGGCATTCATCTATCGTAGGAAAAAAAAATAGCTTTAAACTAACCATTCTTAAAACTGAGATTAGTTGTCAATCCAAGACCAGTAACTATCACCAAATTCTCCAAGTTAATTTTGCAACAAATCTGCACGAAAATGGTTCATGAGCACTAGTACAACAATCGCAGTTAAGAGTATTATACCATTATGATGCAATTAATACAACTGTTAGCTTAAAAAGTAGAATAAAAAATATGACACAGTAATAGAGGTATTTATTGTATGCTTAGCATCCTAACAAGAAGCGTTATGCAATATAAATAAACTGCATAGAAGATACCCAAGTTTAGAAATAAAGATCTATAGCTCCATGATAAGAAGTTAGAAGTCCCTTTTGGTGACATTTTTAGATGTCATAGAGATTGTGCTCACACAGTAACGCTTACAATTACAACTACTATCCATACAACGATTACTACTCGGGCTCCTTGAGCTCATAAACCATTACCAACTTTAAGTTTCACTTACCTAAATGTTCATGACCATAATATGATTCTTTAATGTACAGTTTAACTACATGAGAAGTTTATACCCGCCAACTTCCAATTCCGTCACAGGCAAAAATTGATGAATATAATTAAGTTATTTAATATACAACACAATCCATACTCTTCGAAATAGAGAAGTAAAAAAGTTGATTAACAATAGAGATGCCATCTGTACTGATGTTCCCTCATGTGCATCAGATATACAATGTGCCATAATTTAGTACAGGGAAAAGATCTAAATCTTCAATGCATACACCACAAGTTGGCTTGGTTAGTACAACTGAGTTAAGAATTTTAACTTAGGCAGAAAGTACATGAAAATACAATGATCTTCCTCTCCCAAGCTAGCTAGTAACAGCATGAAAAGTAAAAGCAAAACATCATTATTCAATAGATAGCTTCTATGCACATGCAACTTAATTGTCTATTTTTCAAAACAACTCTAGGGAACATATATATTTTAATAAAACCAAAAATGGGGAATCCATTATTCTTTTCAATGTATACTGCCTAAATGCATGACTCCCCACATTGTACTTCATCATGTTGCAGGAAAAGGACACTGAGCCATTCTACTTTGCATTTCAAAAAATAAGGAGGTGGAAGTGTATATGAACAGTTTACGCTAATAAAACCAAATTTAATTAAATATATCTTAAGAGGGCAGGACAAGTCCAGAATCCTCTTTCTTGTCAATGGTTGGACAGGCAATAGTCACAACTCACCAGCACAAGTTGAGAAAATCGATAATAGTTTCTGCAACCTACTGCTGGAGCTGCGATGAGACTATGGTATACTGGAATTAACAGAAAGAGGAATCATAAACCTCAATATATCCGGTCCGATACTGAGCAAGCAACACTGAAACAGATTATGAAATAATCAGAAAACCGCATAGCTATTCCAATCACACTCATTAACACAATCCGATAGATGAAAAAACTGCATACAAATGGGCAAATAGTTGAGACAATTCTCATTTCAATAATTGCCCAATGATCTCATCTAATCTCGCTGCAATTTCTAGAGAATCTTGATCGCCATGAAAAACAACTTAACCACCATATATAAATCCGCATCGCCCAGACAATCAGAACTTATACACTAATCTTACAAAAGCTCCCAAATCGACCCATCTCACGAAAGCAAATAAACCTAAGGGGCAAAGTCTAACTTGCTCCCAAGCAACGTCTTACGATAACCCGATCACAAGAAAGGTAACTATCATGTTACACATCTCATCTTGACATACAGTATTCTAGAAGTGACAACACCCAGAAGAAACTCAAGTAGGTGGAGATTGGGATCCCTAACAAGGAAATCATCCCTCCACACAAGAAAAAAAACAAAAAATGTACTAACATCAAAATATAAAACCCTAAAATATGCTTACTTTCTCGGTTTTTACCTAAAACCGATAGAATACTGAAGATTGGGATGAGCAATCAGACATCATTGCGAAATAATCCAATTTCTTTACGAAGTAAAACACCCACCGCAAATCGATTCCTCCGAACAAATCCAAAGCGGAGAAGGAAGAGCAGAAGACACTGATCCAGCAGAGACCGCAGGAGATCAAAGGAGACGAAGACACGCTTACCCAGAATAATTTGGAGCTTGAGATCGTTCCGATCGGGAAAGCGGTACCAGAGAGAGAGAGAGAGAGAGAGAGAGAGAGAGATGACGTGGCCTCTCCTTATGTAACACGTACTTTGAAGCGTCGGATCGCACATTCTCCACTAGGACACCATTGCCCTAAATAACATCTTTATTTTCTAATTTCTACACCTTCCTTATAACAAAAAATTAAAATGTTTAGGGTAATATCGTAATTATAAACGTAAATAAATACCGGTGCGGGTTGGACAGTCCTAAATCGAATGGAATTAACGTTCTCATTCATCGGCATCACCGTCCTAATTGACGGAAACACCCCTTCGCATGAACTGTTGTCATGGGAATAAGGTGGTACAAATAAACCCGGTTCACCAGCTCTTGATGTCGGACCGTTGGGGTGCGCCGGTGCCCGTCTGCGGGTATGCCGGCTGGACGCCGGTTTAACCTGCAGAGTGGAATAATGTAGCACTTTCGGCTATTATTGATTTTTATATATTTATAAATTAGTTGATTAATTAAATAGATATATGTGGGGTCCAACTCTTCAATATTCGCATATATCTCAATCATTGGTGGTTCAACCCACCATGATTGGTAGGTCCCAAATTAATGAACTACTATTTCACGCATAATGAATTAATATATATAAGTTGTGAAATTACTCTCCAGTTATGCATGTCTAAGTGATAAAAATTGTTGCTATAGTTGACATTTCTGTAGTGTCCAGCTCAGATTTGGAAGGGTCTTTATCTAGTGAAGGTGATACATGGAAATTTAGTTATGTGGACTTGGCAACACATCCTACTCATCTAAACAAGTTTGCCAACCCCACCTATAGTTGTATTAATTTTAATTGATAAAATAATCATGATACTAATTGAGCTGAATGATTTATACCTGTTGAATCCGATTCGATAATAATGCTCGAAGTTTGATTTTATTGGATCTGAATTTGAGTAGTGATGGATCCATTGCTGGTGCTACACCCGTTATCCTCTTTAATTTGGATCCGTCCACATGTACGTTGTAACGTGCAAGAGTCACCTGCAACCAATGGACGGTGAATAGTTGCACCGCATGCACTTTTGTACGGTGGGCTCGTCGCGTACGCTACGTGGCGTCTCGTACGAAGTGTGTGCATATAGATCTCTATGCGAATGGTTAATCGACCGTCAAAATTGTGTATCCGGAACGATTTATTGAATATCGAGTGGTGGATTTTCGATCCCGCGCGTTTTTTCTTATGCGATTATAGAATCATGATACTTCCGCCGAACCTACGTGCTAGATCTATTTTAGAATTTGAGTCGTTGGATTCATACGACCGCATAATTCTCTTATGTCAATATGCGCAGCTAAGTTTATCGTTGTCTTCCCCCTCCCTCCCTCTCTCGTTCTAGGTTTCTCGATCTTAGATTTGCTGAAGAAAATTAGGTTTTGTTCTTTAATTCTTCTCGTATTTGTTCCCCCTGCAAACTTTCTAGTCATCGTTGTATTCCGTGAGGCATTTGATTCGTCCGCTGTTTTCTAAATTCTTCGATCCATCACAAATATGTAGAAAGCCTGCATTTTTCTTCTCACCTTCTTTCGAAGTAATTTCTTGCTTTGAGCATCTTTGTTGGTCATTTTCCTCGCAATTTACAACGCTGGGGAGGATTCGAGCGCGCGAGAAAGATCTAGGGATGAGCGGAAACCCCAGCCCACCCACCGACGATAAGCCGGCGGGCGTCAGCCGCTTCCCGGGGCACCCCATACACAACACAGCTGGAGACCACCAGGTCCTGCCAGGCATGGTTCTTCCTGCCCAGATCGACGATTCCCGCGCCGGTGGCTGTAGCGGAGAGTTGATTGCGGCTGCCGATGCGCAGACCTTGCAGCAGTACCATGAGGCTGATCACAGCAGCGGTAGCCATGGAATGGAGGAGGATGGGGTTGGGGCCATCGAGAACGAAGGAATGGAGACGGAAGGACCGTCTGATCCGAGCCATTTGGGTGATGCCCATACCCTGATCGCGTCCCAAGTGGGCGGTAATCAGCTCACTCTCTCGTTCCAGGGCGAAGTTTTTGTTTTCGATTCTGTTTCCCCAGAAAAGGTGACATTTTAGTTACCTCGTACTTCACTTCATACAGCTCCAAATAACGAATCTTCATACCGTATGTGTAGCACTCTTAGTGGTTTCTTTTTCTCTTACACTTTGCAGGTTCAAGCTGTGCTCTTGTTGCTTGGGGGGCGGGAGATGCAAACTAACTTGAATCCTTTTCCATCATCTTCTGTCCAAAACAGGGTATGATATGTGACTACTTGTTGCCTGTTTGTTTTGATGGCGCATTTGCTGTCACCAGCAATTAAGTTGCTTTTGATATGTGACAGCGAATAAATGTTCCCCACAGAGTTGCATCCTTGATGCGGTTCAGAGAGAAGCGGAAAGAGAGGAATTTTGAAAAGAAAATACGTTATACTGTCCGCAAGGAGGTCGCACTGAGGTAAGAGGGGGCGTGTCGGCGTGATGTTATATTGTTAGTTCTATTGTTCTCAAGTGCTTGATTTAGTATTGGTACCTTTTTTTTTTCCAATTCGGGTTGCTGACTCATTTTTGAAAACTATACCATTATAGAAATATGTTCTTATCAATGATATCTGCGACGTGCTAAGAGTCACATTGACATGTTGGACAAGTAGTTGCCAGAATAACACTAACGAAGTTACCTTTGATTTCTCTCTTATAGTTGATGCATTGATGCACTGAATGTTTACTGTTTTTAAGTCTTAATTGTGAAGGGTTTCCTACAACTGGGGTAGCTTTTATATTGCGCAGTTTTTGTTTTTTCTGCTTAAAAATGTAGAAAACTGTACATGCTAGTAAGAGTTATGTTTAGTAATATCATTTTCAGAAGTGTGTTCTCATCATATAAATTCCACTAGGAAAGCAATTCATATTTGATTCAGCTTCCTGTTGACATATAGAAAGGAAATTAGATTTTCTGTTTTTTCAGGATATACTGTTTGAGAAATTATTATATCATTGATGTGAGATCAATCTGACAACTTTACATCCTCAAAAATACAGTTTCATGTACTATTCTTGAAATACTAATTGATTATTCCCTTCTCATGGGTTTATTTCGAAAAGATCAAAAAAGACCTAGGACTAGGTGTTGAAATTTTCATATGCATCTTGAAGAAAGAAAGTTCACGTGTATCTTCATGGTTGATTTCAAAAATGAGATTCTTGCATTGTTCTTAGTTTATTTCCTGATGACCATGCTGCATGAACAACACTTAATGTAGATAAAGAATTCCCCTTTGTCCTTCAAATCTGGATTCATAAACATGGGAATGCTCGATTGACTCTTCAAATTATCATTAAGGTGAAGTTTGTTACATCATAAATTTAAAACAATGATTTTATGTGTGACATGTTTGGCATCTTTTTATTGTGAGTGCTACACTACTAAATTCTTTCAGGCAGCCATGAGTGTGTTAATGTAAATTAATTGCATAGATATGTACATTATCATCATTTTAAATTTAGAATTTTAGCACCCACACTGGCTGGTGTACATGTCTCTAACAAGGAACCAGTTACACCGGTATCAACTGTAAGGACAATGCATGAATATTATATTATTGGTTTTGTTAGTACCAGGGTTTAGACCCAGTGTACCATTCGGGACACCCGTATCATACTGGTAGTCAGATTTAATATCATGCAAATAATACTTCTTAGACAATGTAAATTGATTATGATTAATGGTGCAAGGAGGGACGTAGGAACACATAAGAAAACTTTAATTGAAATTGTACAAAGTCATTAAATCTCATATAACTAGAGATAAAACCATGCATCGTAATGATGGGAAAAGATCCATCAAGCTGACACTAAATGGTTGGAATTTTGTGAACTTCTTCTTGTTCTTGTTGTAGATTCGTTTGAGTGGAATATTCTACCTTAGGCCCTGTGCTACTTACACTAGTCATCATTTTCAGTAACAACGTACATGTGATTGATTATATATGTGACATGGTACTGATATCTAATATGCATGTGAGGTGTTAGGTGCAAGCATAACTTCTTAGCTTAGTTGTTGGCATGGGCGGAGCAAATGTATTGGCAGGGGGGGCCTTGCCAATTGCCCCCCGACATTGCCCCCCCCCCCCATTGAATATTTACTACTATATATTATATATATAGTAGTATTTTAGTTATATTTGCCCCCCCTCAAAATATTTGTTTGCTATGTAATTGCCCCCATGATGTGTGGTTTTATATTTTGCCCCCCCTAAGATAATTTCCTGGCTTCGCCCCCGGTTGTCGGCAATTATGCATGTGAACTTTCCATGTTAGTCTATCATGCCCAGTCTTGTAGGTCTCTGGTACAAAGCATACCAAGTGATTTTTCACATGGTATTGCAGGATGTTAAGTGTGGGGTTTAACTTATTGATCTTCAACCAGTCCTTTTGGTGCACAAATAAAAGCCCCGTTAGCTCCCCACTTTATTTAATTTCTCTTCATGTCCACTCTACTACCCTTTATGTTCACTTTCGTGTTAATATTTTTGTCTCTGCAACTTGTTATAGGATGCAACGAAATAGAGGTCAGTTTACATCATCCAAGTCAAAGACTGAAGATTGTGCAGGTGGCGCTACCACTTCTGATGCAAACCAAAATTGGGGTTCTCCTGAGAATAAGACCCCAGCAGCTTCTGTGTAAGCATTGGAAACTACATACGTTTTTTGCTATAACCTTGTGTAGTCAATAGTTCAGGACTTGGATTCTTTTTGTTGGCTTTTTATTAAAAAATTCAGCTGTCAATATTCTGGGTTTTTATTATGAATTCATAGGGAGCCTTATAATGGGAGCCTATTAGAAGGTATTCAGTTGTAATTATTAGTTAGTTTAAAATAGAAAGATGTATATGAGGACGTGCAGTAGGAGTGAAATTGTAAAGGGGTATCTATTACATCCATTTCATGTCTTCTACTTAGGAGTTAAATATTCAAACTTATATTGATCTAAAATTTCAAAGGCATTCAAAATCATGAAATTTCATAGTGCTTAACATCCAACTAAATTGTTGATGACTAGGTAAATAGAAACTTTAATGCCAGAACATCAGCATCTGAGAGCCTCAATGATCAGCAATTGCTTTGCTAAAGCACTTAGCTTCATATGCTTGTGTACACATCTTCTGATCTATAAAATGTTTATTTTTATATCAGTAATGTTTAATACTTTAATTTTTTCAACGGGTCAATAGATCATATTTCGTTTTTGCTCATCTAAAAGCCATTATGATTAACGTGTGGGAAAATGATTAACATTACGATTGTCAATTTCCAATTACCACAACTATTTGTTTTATTGATATATACTGATCATATATACAGTATCTGAAAAATTTTTAATTTTTGAGAGCTGAGATGTTTGACGAATTTTTATAGATGCCATCACTGCGGAATTAGTGCAAAATCTACACCAATGATGCGGCGTGGGCCTGATGGACCCAGGACCTTATGTAATGCATGTGGACTTGTATGGGCAAACAAGGTAGATGCTCAAAAATTTCTCATCGTCTTAGATCCGGTGCCTTGTTTACCTTATTCGGATTGAGTAATCGTTTTTGTTTTTCATCACCTAGCTTCTTTTGTTGGTATTTTTGCATCCTTCATTTTGCTCATCTATATTTGGTTAGATAGAATTACCTCAAATTGACAAATGGTTCTTGCTAATGAGATGTTATTTACTTGTCATGTGGCTTCTTGTTTGATTATTGTACATCAATGGGTTGTCAAATTTCTAGGATTAATTTATGAATACAAACTATCAATAACCAGGGAAACAAAGAAGACAGCAATACAGGCAAACATGATTTGTTAAATTATGGGCCCAAAATAAGATACCTTGGACTTGGAGCTCTATTTTCATGCTGTGCAAGTTGGAGCAGCTACTTGTCCAACTTGTTTTCTATTTGTTCCCTCTGTTTATCAACCATAGTAAAATTTAGTTAAGTTTGTCTAGATCTAATTGGCTGGAGCTGACCTGATGACAATTGAGTCATTGGTTTTGCTGCTCTGTGATCTTGTGAGCTACTAAATAGGTGGACCAACTGAATTTAGTTGATCTATGCTCAAGTCTTTTGCATTTTGGGGTGGACCAACATTATTATAGTTACTTTTTGTTTGCATGAATAGGGTTTTTGTTTAATTGTCTTAGTTCCAAGTGATTATTGTTTCTGTATCTTAAATTTGTTTTCATCAAATATTTAGTTATATAACTTGTGAAATTGTGTTTACCAGCCTGTTTTTGTAGCACCAACATTCCTTATCACACTTGTCTTAGCAAGCTTGAGTTAGCAGTTTGATATGCATGCGTATTCAGCTTCTCTTGTTATTAAATAGTTGACATTTCTTCCCATTCTAAAGGAAAAACTTTATGTTTTATAATAAATGTTGAACCATGTTTGCAGGGAACCATGAGGGAACTATCGAAAAATCCATCTTCATCTATTCCAAATGCCTTCCCAGAACCAAAAGAAGGGGTAAGTTGTTTCAATATTGTCACATAGACAGTTCAGTCACCATCCCTGTGCCCCGTTTTATCGCAGTGGATGCATGCAACTCTTTATGCAAGTATTAATTTGTTCCTCCCGTTTGTTTACACTTTAAAAATTCTTTTTATCCAGAACAACACCGCGGGCGCAGTCATAGCACAGCCAATTGCAGTCACTGCTAATGGCCATGATACATCGTGAGAAGTGTTTTTTATTTGGAAACAAGCAAGAGTGAAGAGAAGGGTTGCTTAACTAGGAAAAGTCCCCCTGCTTGCCTTTTCCAGATTGTGTAATGTTCATTCAACATGTATGTAGAATATATTTTAGAGTTAAAAATAGAATCTTTCTGGCTTCTAGGTTGTTTCAATTAATGCAACCATGTTACAGTTAACCTGTGTGAATTCTTCCCTTTGCAAAATATAAGTATTTTTTTTTCTTCCATTGTCATCAACAATGAGTCGAGCAATTACCTTTAATTCACTATTAGCTTAATGGTTAAATATTTCGGTATATTATCTAAGGTCATGGATAAGCGCTTTGTGACGACTGTCATAAAGTTTTTTTTTTTAAAAAAAATCAATTAGCTGTGAGATATGAAAATTATGAATCACAAATGAATTTTAGGATCAAACTCTTATTACTACAATGATGGATAATGAATTGAACGTGTTCCTGTACCTGGGCACACATTTTTTTTAAAAGGGATAAGGAGTTTTTTTTGGCCTTGTAAAAGGTATGAAAATATCTTTAAAAATTTGTTTGAGTTCAATATATTTTTAAATCATTAAAATTAGTGTGAAAATACTCTTTTTGAGACGGTAAAATGACGTGACAAACAGTGCTAACGTTACTAGATGACAGGGCGACACGTCATCAATGAGTTGTCAAAAAAAAATGGAATAAAATGTGTTTTTACTCTTGAATTTTAGCAAAAGTTGTGAAAATACCCCTAGGATTTTTTTGAGCCCAATATACCCTCAAATCATGAAAACTAGTGCAGAAATATCCTTTTTTGAGATGATAAAGTGACGTGACAAACGGTGCTAACGACAACCAATGGTAGCACGACACATCATTAATGAGCTATCAAAATGAGCATGACACGACAAACGGTGCCAACACAAAGCCTCCATCCCATAGCCGTAATATCTTCTCCTCTGATCTAACACGAAGTATATCTTAGATCAGAGAGAAGATATTGTGATCGCGGGATGAAGGCTTTGTGTTAGCACCGTTTGTCGTGTCGTGCTCATTTTTGACAGCTCATTGATGATGTGTCGTGCTCTCATTGGTTGTCGTTAGCACCGTTTGCCACGTCACTTTATCATCCCAAAAGCATATTGAGCTTAAAAAAAATTTAGGACATTTTCACACATTTTGCTAAAGTTCGAGGGTAAAAACATCATTTATCCTTTTTTTTTTGACAACTCATTGATGACGTGTCGTCCTGTCATCTATTGTCGTTAGCATCATTTTTCGCATCACTTTACCGTCTCAAAAAGGGTTTTTTCGCACTAATTTTAGTGATTTTAAGGTATATTGGGTTCAAACAAATTTTTTGGAATATTTTCACATATTTTATTAAAGTTCAGAGCAAAAAAGCCCCTTATCCCTTTTTAAAAGGACAAAGGAGAGTGATGGGTTGGATTTGGAAAAAAAAAATGACTTCGGTTGAAAAAAGCTTATATGGACAGTCTACCCATAGAAAACTTTATGAACGAGTGAAAGCTTTGACCAAATTAATATGAATAATAAGAGAATGAATATGAACTCACATTTATTCATTTTCTATTTATGTTCATTCATTTTTTACTCAGGTTCACTTGTTCATATATATTCTATAGGTGACCCGCTCATACAAGTTGCTCTTAGCTAAGTTAAGACTAAAGGGCAAGTTTGATTCATATGATAAGAGATGAATTAATATCCATTATTTTTTTAATGCATATTTTAGAAGTAAATGAGAATATAAAATATAAAAATGATATTATATCCGATGTATATCAGATTAAAAAATTTATATCCAATTATCCCTCGTTTATTATCCTCCCTCGATTATTATCCAATTCTATCCCATCTGATACAATGAAGTAAATAAACCATAATACTTTAAATATATCAAAACTTTTTTGTATTTTTATTAACTATTCAATTTTATTTTAAAATTATTATGGAATAAATTATTTTAAGATAAAATTATTCCAATGTGAAAGGAGACATTGATTTGAGAGAATATTTGGTATGCAGCAATCTATTTAGTAATGTTGCTTTTAAATTCTCAGGGTCCACACATTATCATGTTTGATTCGTGCACTTTACTTATAATTTAAATTATTCCGGTAATTTACATTATCACTTTTGGCCCCATCGAATGTAGGTACGTGGATTTAGAGGTGGCAATGGGCCAGGCCTGCCCCATGGACGGCACGACCCGGCTCGACTCTGGGTCGTGCCTGACCCGGCCCGAAGAATTTTGGGCCGGGCCAGACACGATCCGTCTGTGCCCAGGGGGCGGGTTGGGCTCACCCCTTGGGCACGTGGGCCGAGGCTGCCCTACACCCATAGGCTAGGCCCGATGCCACATAGGCCTAACCTCGTATGCACTTACACTATGTTTGGATAATTTTGAGTAAGGGGTTTGGAGGGGGAGGGGTTTGAAGGAGTTTGAAGGGTTTTGGAGGGGGAGGGGTTTGGAGGTTTTTGAAAGGGTTTTAAAAATCTTGTTTGGTTAAACTTCATAAAGGGTTTGGAGGGGTTTGGAGGGATTTGATAGACCGTTATGCCCTCGTTTATAATAATATATATTTTTGTTCTAAGGATACTTTTATAATTTAACCATTTTTAATTCATTAACTCTTCAAACCCCTCCAAAACCTCCCATTTTGGGGGGTTTTGAAAATGAGTTGTAGGAGGAGTTTGGAGGGGTTTGAAACCCCTCCAAACCCCTTAAAAAAGTTATCCAAACATGGTGTTTTAAACCCCTTCAAAACCCTCCCCCTCCGAACCCCTCCAAAACCTTCCGAAACCCTCAATCCAAATAGGGTGTTAGGTTTAGCCTAGTATTCTGTGTCGGGCATGAGCAGTAGGTACTTTACTTAGTGATATTATATATATACATATAAAGATCCTTGGTGTGGTGGTTAGTTCACCACAAATTAAGCTAAAATTATTTTTGATATTTCGGGCCGGCCCGAGCCCGAAGGGGTGGGCTCAGGCCTGAGCTGGGCCTTTTCGTCGAGTTGTCGGGCCTGGGTCGGCCTAGGCACGACCCATTGTCATATCTACGTGGATTATCATCTAGTAGTAATCTTAAATTTTAATATTGTCAATTGTTTTAATACATTCTTATCATGTAAAGCACCATCAAATTTTGATAAGAGTTTTTTTTGATAATTTTTTATAAAATTAAAAAAATATAAAATTAGATTTTCATAGACCAAATATATCGAACTAAATAGTATTATATTATTGATAAATTAAAAATTATATAATATGAAGTACTATTATAATATTATCGAACAATATACCAAACATAACTTAATATATATTCCGTTGTAGAAAACACGGAGACTGCTGCACATTTGGGCCGTGTTGGGTTAGTCGAGATCGAGAGAGAGAGAGAGAGAGATCAAGTCAAGTCTCCTCCCCTTCAAAAGCGACGGCACGCAACACAAGTAGAAATCCCGTGTTCGTTTCCAGTCCAACACCGCGCAGATCCAATCCCCGCCGGGCATCCTTCGTCGCCGTCGCGAGAGGAAAAAGGGTGAACGGAAGGAGGATCACCCAGGGTCCCGATCGAGGCTACGTTTCCGCCGCGGGGCATCCGATGGCGAGGCGGTCCTCCTCCTCCTCCTCCTCCTCCAGCCGTTGGCGCTACCTCCACCCTGCTTACTACCTCAAGCGCCCCAAGAGGCTAGCCTTCCTCTTCATCGTCTTCGTCGTATCGACCTTCGCCTTCTGGGACAGGCAGTCCCTGGTCCGGGAGCACGAGGTCCTCCCTCCATCTTTTCTGTTCGGATTCTATTCTACGCTTTTTGTGGCTCATAGTTTGGATCTCTGACTAGATTTAGAAGTTTGTTTAATTTCGTTTAATGTCCGAAGGTGGAGTTGTCGATCTGTAATGTTTATCATCATTAAAGCCTTTTCACTTGTGTGGTTATGATGTAGTTTTTGGGTACGGTTGTGTTGTTCCCGACGAATAGTTAGATCAAATCGGCCTCTTTTAACTATGAGGATCTTAGACCTTACTGGGTGTTTGAACGGATTTGAATATTTATAGGTACCATAGATAGAACCGGCTTGACATACATGCTACTGCTAGCTGGATACTGTCTTCGATTTTCCACTGTATTGACTTCCTGATAAACTATGGCATTTGTTTATATTCATAGAAACCAGGTCGGTCTTATAGCTTTATTAAGATTGGGCTACTGGGGAATCTAATACGATGTAAATATGCAGGCAGAGACGAGCAAACTTCAGCAAGAATTAGAGAGTTTGCGAGATCAGGTACATAGAATGTCTATTTGCTTGCATGTTGTGTGCCTTTAGTTGAATGTTTCTTGGAGGTTCTTTCAACTATCATTTTGTTATAGTTGCGGAAAGCAGGAGTTTCAGTTCATGTGGAGGAACACACTTCTACAAAGAATAGCAAAGTCATCGACAATGGTAATGCCTGGAATGGTGAAATGGATCCAATTAATAATGAACGTAGAGAAAAAGTTAAAGATGCTATGCGTCATGCATGGAACTCTTATGTAGAGTATGCATGGGGCAAAGACGAACTTCAGGTATATTATTGAAACCATATCAAAACTAGAGTTTCTCGTGTCATGAACTAACCACTTTTATTAGTATTTCTATTAAATATTCAACAAAATTTGCTTGGTTTCTTTCCTTCTATGACCAGCCACGATCAAAATCTGGTGTAAATAGTTTTGGTGGTCTTGGAGCAACCCTTGTGGACTCGCTTGATACACTGTACATAATGGACTTGAAAGACGAATTTCAGAAAGCTAGAGAGTAAGTCGTAAAATTTCCATCTTAGATTTTCTTTAGTTCATTTATCTTGATCAGGGTTTCCCTATTGTGTGTTAACTAAGTTTGAAATTTTGATTTTACTCTTTTCTTAGTAGTTAGTATATGATTTGAAAAGTTCCGTACTTTCTACCGGTTATAGAATACAAAATCAGACAAAATAGTGTATGATTTGTGGATATAGTGATATAGGAAGCAAAAGTTGAAGTTATAGGATAATTGTCAAGCAGTAATAATGCAATATCTTTTAGCCATGAACCACACTAGGTGAGGATTTAGTGGATTTTAAGAAGAGATTTGAATCATTTGTTCATTTAGGCTAGAATGCAATATCTATCTAGTTGACTGCCTTGTGGGTATAATGTTTTTGGTTTTGCTGATATGTTATCTTATCTTTGTCAACAACATTTCTATATTAATTAACAACAGATATCTGTGCACATCCTTCTAGATATATGCAGCAACAAGTTTCTTTTTGCAATACACTTGATTTGGAAGTTTGTTTCTTGTTTAAATTTATTTACTAATCGCTGGTTTTTGACAGGTGGGTTGCTACTTCATTAGATTTCAACAAAGACTATGTAGCAAGTGTTTTCGAGACAACCATAAGGTTGCGTTATAAGGTTTAATTTTATGATTCTTTATATTCTTTTATAGGCATTGTGTTGCGCTGCGCATATGTACCTTAGACTACAATTATAGATCTTGCCGTGCTTTCAAAAACATCATGTTATTGCAGGGTCAGAGATAGTTGGTTTACCAATTTTCTCTAAATATTTGTTTGTTCATCTCTTCCTTTACCATTTATCCAATTTCAGAGTTGTTGGTGGACTACTTAGTGCTTACGATCTTTCTGGAGATAAGATATTTCTTGAGAAGGCTAAAGACATTGCTGATAGGTTGTTACCAGCATGGGATACACCAACGGGTATTCCATACAATAGAATCAACTTGGCTCATGGCAATCCTCACAATCATGGATGGACTGGGGTAGGTATCAATACCCATTTTTTAAATGTTGAAATAGATTGGTTCCGAATTTAAATAGCCATCTAAACTAACATTTTGAATTTGAATTGAGCACTCTGCTGTTTGTTTAAACTTCTTTGCAGCATTAAGATCAAAGTCCATAATTGAGTACCTATTTCTTAGACTAATGGAGCATTTGCATATCAAATAGAGTGGCTTAACAAGGGCATTGAAAATTTTAGTCCTCTGCGTCACTATTTACCTTCTCAATTTTGAAAGGTTAGATAATCAAGTATTGGAATTTGGAATTGGTCTTTGTATTAAAGTTCACCAATATGCAACTATTGAGTTGCATCATTGCATGGATGAAAAATTAGCCATTTGTTTCTTTTCATCATGCATCTATCTTTTTAATTATTATATCTTCGAGTATTTGAGTTAAAACTAGGCTATAGTAAGGGCTGCAAAAGAATTAGTTGTGTGGATTTGGAATTCCATTCGAAAAATGCTCATTAATCTTGGATCGATCACTGAACGGGTGAGCTAAGCATTACTTTTTGGCTTGACTATTTTTAAATGAGCAGGCTTGTACAATGCAAATCATGGCTTGTTTTTTGTTTGCAAATAAGCTAATTTTATAAGACTCAATAACAAGCTTGTTCAAGAGCTATGTATATATAATATATGCATATGTATGATTGGAATTAGTTAAAATTAATGTGAATTAATTAGAATAAGATATAATTTAGTTTTAATTTGGTCCAAATGATTCAAATTTATTTAAATCTTAGTTGTTTTTCCTTCAATGCAAGTGAGGTTTTCCGCTCGAGCTCATTTAGAAACATAAACAAGCTTAAGATGAGCCAAGCTCCTGCTTGTTTAGCTGCATAAATTAGTCAAGAAGAGTCGAGTCTGAGCTTTTCAAGAAATTTAAACAAGTTGAAGTCCAAGTTGATATTTGCAATTAAATTTAATTCAAGCTCAAACAAAATCCTCTGTTGTGAACCAGAGAAAGTCAGTAAGTCTGATCAGCTCAATTCAGTTGCAGCCCTAGGCTACAATATTTCTCGGAAGCCAATATGAGTTTCATGGATGTGGTTCTGATTAATCATCTTTCTCTGTTGTGACTGTACATAGTATCTAGGCACTATATGATGCTTTCTTTTCATGATGTTCCTCTCAAATGACCATTATCTGAAAATCCGTTGGTGAAAATGTATAACTCAATAATTTCATCGACAACAAGTCTAAAACATATATTAGCATGCTTGCCATCCTTAGTTAGTTAGATGTTATTTTTGTTGGTTGTTCAATATGAATCTTTGTTTATAGAACAACGGTTAGACCAACCATACTATACGGGAGCGAGTGTTGGGCAACTAAAGTTCAACATATAAACGGGTTAAATGTGACAAAAATGCGGATGCTAAGGTGGATGAGTGGTCACACAAGATTGGATAAGATTAGAAATGAATACATCCAACGGAAGGTGTCGGATTCATGTAGCGCATATCAAAGACAAATTTAGAGAAAGTCATTTAAGATGGTTTGGACATGTGCTTCGAAGATCGCCAGGCGCTCCGGTTCGAAAATGTGATAGTTTAATAGTAGAAGGTAGGAAGAATGTTAGAGGTAGACCTAGGATCATATGGAGAGAAATAGTGTCTAAGGATCTAGAGTTACTAGATATTAAGGCGGATCTAGCCTTGGACCGAGAGAGTTGGAGATAGAGAATCCATATAACCGACCCCATCTAGCATGGGATTAAGGAGGCGTTTGGTATTAGGTAATCCATCCAGATTGTTGGCAATCTTGTCTTTAAATTACCTGGACCCCACACATTACCTTGTTTGGTGTCTTACTTGTGCAGGTAATGTGGATTGCCTTGGTAATCTAGATTGTCATCAAAGTGGTAATCCAGATTGCTCAATGGAGAGGTGTCTATGTGGATTATCTTTGAAGTGGTAATCTTGAATTAATTTTTAGGACAAAATTGCCCTCCTTAAACTCTAGCTTTTTTACAAGTTCTTTGCTCCTCCCACGACTTCTCCCATGACATAATATTATAATAATATTATAATATAATATTACAATAATATTATAATATAATATTACAATAATATTATAATATAATATTACAATAATATTATAATATAATATTACAATAATATTATAATATAATATTATATATATTGTATTATATTATATTATATTACATTATTTTAATATTATATATAATATAATATAATAATATAATGTTATATTATTATAATAATATTATAATATTACACTATAATATTATATTATATTATATATATTATATTATATTATAATATATTATATTATGTTATATAATATATTATAATATATTTGTGTAAAGGGTATTTTCGGAAAGTATATCTTATTACTTGGTAATGTATTTGTTATACCAAACATGTCTATGTTAATTCTAGCAATCTTACCATAACATTACTTGTGCATACCAAACACTATATTCTACATTACCGGCAATCTTTTTAGTGGCAATTTATCTGAAAGGTAATCTAGATTGCTTGGTAATTGAAAAGTAATGCACCAAACGCCACCTAAGGCTTACTACTAGTAGTAGTAGTAGTTGTGGTGGTGGTGGTGGTGGTGGTTATTAACTTGTGCTTTGATTTTCATTTTTTACCATCTTATAAGTTTCTGACTAATATTGCTTTGATATTCTATTTCCAGGGAGAAAGCATTTTAGCTGATTCTGGCACTGAACAGCTTGAATTCATAGCTTTATCCCAAAGGACCGGAGATCCTAAATACCAGCAGAAGGTAATTTGAATTGAAATGGGTCCATCATTTGCGGTGTAAATTAGTTTCTTGAGACACTTCTAAGCAAGCAGTTGCTCTCCTGAATATTAGCTATAGTTCTGAACCAACTTTTGGAGGACGGCATTAAGATGACTATTGGTTCTAGTAGATATTTTAGAGACCTTTTTCAACTTATAGTCAATCTGGAAAAGATTGGTGATAGTTGTGATTGTGGCAAATGTTTTACTTCATTTCTATAAATGCGTGCCATTTTCCAGGCGGAGAAGGTCATTAACCAACTGCAGAAGACATTTCCTAGCGATGGTTTACTTCCCATATACATAAATCCTCATTCAGGAGCAGCGTCTTCGCACTCAACAATTACATTTGGTGCAATGGGTGATAGGTAATCCCAGCTTCTTGTTCTACAAAGTTATATACTTGTTATTGTATATATCCATTTTTGCTATTCTTTTAGCCTCTTATCTGTTCGTCATTGATTGTCTTTTCCTCTTAATTACTTGCAACGCGCCACTGCCTAATTTAGAATAATGTTATTAACTTCAAATTTTATTTGTTTGCAGTTTCTACGAGTATTTACTTAAAGTGTGGATACAAGGAAACAAAACTGAAACTGTGAAGCATTATAGGTTGGTACATCCTCTAAATTAATATTACAATGAAGAGGTTCTTGATATATTTATATCCTTAGTTTCTTGAGAATCGTGCGAAGAGTATCTATTGACTATTTTGCTGAGATGTGAATGCTTCTGCAAGAAAATTTGAACTTTTCTAGTTGCATGCCTGCATCTTGCAGGTGATTTGCTTATATCTTGAACTGTTTTGTTACAGAGAAATGTGGGAAACATCAATGGAAGGTTTGTTGAGCCTGGTTAGGAAATCAACTCCATCTTCTTTTTCGTATATCTGTGAGAAAAATGGTGGTTCTCTCTCTGACAAGGTATGATTTTCTGCAAATTAAAAAAAAATTATTTTGTTTTGAAGAGTTCATTGATATTAAGCTTATATTTATTGACCTGAGCAGATGGATGAACTGGCATGCTTTGCTCCGGGTATGCTAGCCTTAGGATCCTCTGGATATGGTCCGGAAAAAGCTGAGCAGATTTTATCACTTGCAAAAGAGGTACTTCTTCAACTATATATCTGACTCCAGGTTTCCTTATTCTGCAAGGCCAAAAAATACTCATTCAAGTTTCTGATTTTATATCAAGATCCATGGGCATACGATAATTTGGTTCCCTGAAGTAGCAACAGAAGTGCATGAATAGCTAGTTTTTATTAGTTGATATCTAAAGCCAAAATCTTTAACCTGTGGTGCTGCACCTGCTTAATAAGCCGTCCTATACGTTCCTATGTTCCCTGTTTGCTTTGGTTTCATTGGTTATTTGCAAACAAATCACTAAGCGGAGCTTGGTTGAGTTTTTCTTTTGTTTTTGGCTTTATCTCTAATTAGAAAATTTGTTGTGCAGCTTGCCTGGACTTGCTATAATTTCTATGAATCAACCCCAACAAAATTAGCTGGAGAAAACTACTTTTTTTATGCTGGACAGGTCAGATAACTTTTGGTCTGTAACTTCTCTTCCAAGTCATTGTCTCCTTTTATGATGCTTCTGATATGTTATTTCAGGACATGAGTGTTGGCACTTCATGGAATATACTGAGGCCAGAGACTGTTGAGTCACTTATGTACCTCTGGCGTTTAACTGGGAACAAAACTTACCAAGAATGGGGTTGGAACATATTTCAAGCATTTGAAAAGCATTCTCGTATAGATTCTGGTTATGTTGGGCTAAAGGATGTAAGCTTTTACCCTTATTATTGTTTTTACAAACTTATCTTGTGTGATTAGGTCTTACTGTAGAAAATAGGAATAAAGAAGGGAAATGAGTTCATCTTCACTACATGTTCGGAGTTATTTAGGATTGTGCATTGTTCTTCTCAGGGAGTCTGTTTCCTGAGAACCATGCACAAGTTTCATTGTCTGTCTTTGGACAAAATAGACAATAGGCTCTTATTGTCCACTTTCGTTGCCAAAATTTGATAAATTATGACTATGAACTACCATAATGGCCTTGCTGTAGATATAAACTGCCCTTTTTTTCATCATTGCCTTAAGCTAATACTTATATCCTGAGATCTTTCTCCAGGTTAATACAGGCGATAAGGATGATATGATGCAGAGCTTCTTCCTCGCAGAGACACTCAAGTACCTCTACCTTTTGTTTTCCCCACCGTCGGTCATCTCATTCGATGAGTGGGTTTTCAACACTGAAGCCCATCCTTTAAAAATTGTTGCCAGAAATGATAAAGTAGAAGATGTTGGAGAAGCCGCAGAGGCAAAACCACAATCAAGAGCGGTCATTAGGCCCTTCGGGAGAAAGCAAGGGAGATATTCCTCTATTGACAATTAACACAGTTTTGTCACATACATTTATTACTTGCTATAGAAACAAATGCCCCGTCATATATTTTTGATCAGCTAAACAGCTATAGAATAGTTTTTCTGATTGAAATTAGGGGCTTTATCTTTTTAGATTAATTTGGGAAGAATCTTAGTATTATCTGAAACAATGCTTGATGTTTGCACGAGGGAATCTCACGTTGGTTTCATGAACCAGATGGGCATTATTAATTTAGATATTGTAATACAGATTCTTTTTCTTACAAGTCTTATTCTATGATGAAAAGATTGATGGTAAATCTTGTGATTAATAGTGATAAGAAAATTCATCGATCATATATGAATTCGTTTGCGCTGGATCAGAGTGCTACAGGAGGATTATTTTGCTTCGAACTCCTAGGACTTCAAACGTAGTGCGAGCTCAATTCCCAGCTCGACCAGAACTTTGCCATTTAGTCACCACCATGAGGCGAGAGCACCGATTTGGGGGACCTTCACTGCTGCGGCTTTCAGTAGCTCTACCGCTGCAGGCCGGACGCAGAACAGCGGGTACGTACGCCCGTGGTCCCCACCAATCGACGGCCGGGATTCCTCCCCCCGTACCGCTTTCCTCTTCGCCACCGTTCATCTCACCAATCCAACGGCCACGTGGGTCAGGTGGCGGGTTCACATCACGTGATACGTGTACGGATAATGATTTGGTGGCGTCGACGTAAGCTCGACTCCGATCCCAATCCCGGTGGGCACCATTCGATCTTATCCGGTTATCCCCTCAAGCTAATGAGCCTAATAGCTCTCGAGGTGGTCAAAAGTCAAAACACGTGTCATTTTACTGTTGGTCAGGTCGCCCTGACCAACGCCAGATATCATGTCACTAAATGACTAATTGACTTTGACCAAATTGTCCTTGATCGACTTGACAGTATGTTATATAGCTAAACAGCCTAAACCAAAATTATCAATTTGGTCATAAATTGTTGGGAGTGTTCAATATTTAGCACAATATGCAATATATATCCCCACGTGATAAGCATTGCCTTGGCTAATACATTAACAAAGGATGGCTAAGTTTCAACCTTTTCTTTTACTTATTAAAGGTGAAATATCACAATATTTTGTTAAATCACAGCTAATGAGGACATAAGAGCTTCTTAATCTTGAATTAATTTGGTGAAATGGAGCTATTTACTTACTATAAAAAGGAAGGAGTAAAAGGAAATTGACATACAAGTGCGAAATGTTGTTGTCTTTTTGCGGCGCCTCACATGCGCAACACCTCCCAGTCGTCTCAGCTTTGAGCTGCACACTTCATGCTCAAAGCTTAAAGCAGACAAATGCAGTTAAAGTTCACTCCCTTCCATTTGTATAGCAAGTCAAGTCGCCACCATCACGAGAGAGAGAGAGAGAGAGAGAGAGAGAGAGAGAGAGAGAGAGATGTGGTACTTGGCGTTGGTGTGCGGGGAGAAGGAGAAGGTGCTGGGGACGCAGAGGGCGCCGGGGAACTGCCCCTACTGCGGCGGGGCGGTGGTGGCGACGGACGTGGAGAAGGCGGTGCGGCTCTGCTTCCTCCCGGTGCGGCTCAAGACCATCACCAAGTACTCCTGCTCCCACTGCTCCCGCCGCCTCGTCACCTACCCTTGATTCCTCTTTTTTAATTGGTTGCAAAAAAATCGTAGCTTTAGTCTATTCTACATCATCTTCTCAAACTCAAAGGCTAGTTTGGATGCATTAATTTCTCTGTTCTTCGTGTTAGTGTAGAAGAGAATATATCAATGGCGGTTTATTAATCTCTTCTTGTTGGATGATCATTTTCTTTCCCAATCAGATGTGTGCACTTGTTCTTCTCTTCCATAACTGCATGCTGATTGCTCGGCACGAAAGTCGAAATCAAATTAATTAGAAGCATCGTTCATTCCATGGTAGCCTACAGTAACTCTTTGGAAGTAACCGCTGTCAATTTTTCATGGAGATCGATCAATGTGTAGTTTGGCAGGTCTCTGTAATTTAATCGATTAAAGTTAGGCAAATAGGCTGGTGTTCACTTCTACTCCAACTCCAAGGAAGAGAGTGAATCACGGGTGAAGGATGCTAGGGTTTATTCTAAGCCGGGTGCGAGTCTATCTCTTCATTTGAAAATTAGAGAGAGAAATACACTGGAACAATTTTTGCTTATTTCCAAAAGTAAAATAATAAATGAGTTATTTCTCAAAATTGAATGGAATTCAAAATATTCCTATAATATTCCTCGTAATGGGGCTGATGCCTACCGTAACGGGTCATTTAAATTCGTTTCACGTCTCATCTTTTAAATCAAAATGGGTCATTTAAGTTTGAAAATGCATTATAAAATTATGAAAAAATTATAGAAATTTTAATTTACTGAATGAAATAAGATTCATAATTTGAATCACTGAAAAGGGATGTGTACAAATTCCAGAATAAAATTGTTTAAATCATTTAAACAATTTTAGTTTTATTTAAACGATTTCAGCAAAACTGTTTAAATTGGTCATTTAAGTTTGAAAATGCATCATAAAATCACCAAAAATCACAAAAAAAATCTAATTTAATGAATAAAATGATATCCACAACTTGGATCGATGAAAATGAATGTGTACAAATCCTAAAATAAAATTATTTAAACTATTTATACAAACAATTTCAATTTAATTTATACAATTTTAGTAAAATTATTTAAATAGATCATTTATAAAAATTTTAATTTACTGAATAGAATGAGGTCACAACTTGGATCACAAAAATTCTATTTTGAATTCCATTCGATGGGAATAAGCAGAAATCTTATTCCACTCAAGGGAAATCACTGAAATGAGAATACTATTTAGCTTATGACACTATTTGATAAGATGTTGCACTTCACATAATTGAGATTTGATTTGATAGAGTCAGGAACTTTGGCATCATATAGCAATTTGAGAATTATTACTATCATTTGTTTTTTTCTTCTTTTGAGTTCATATCAATATCAAGGGTACAAAGGGATATAAAAGCTAACTCGGTTAGACCTAAATGATCAAGGATTGTGGGACATGAAATCAATGCAAGTAGCAGATCATAACATTACTGCAAACATGAATAGAGTAATCACAGAATTGCACAAGTTAATTTCAATATTTCAGTATTCTTAATGAAATAGAAATATAAAAGTTCAACTGATTACTGCAATATTCCATATTAAAGCATATCAAACATAACCTTCCCACATTGATATAGTCCTCACTGTTCCCAGTATCACCTCCCTCTTCTTCTTCAGGTCAGCCAAATGTGCCTTCAGCTTAAAGGGCCACAGAAGGTTGTTAATTACCTACTTAGAAGTTAGGACCAACAGTAATAATCTCATGAATAAGATCCTCAATGCAGATGATGCCATGCTTTCCAATCGCTGGACAAGCTCCAGAATTTAGCTTCCTGCTTGCTTTCACTGATAACAGAGTTGAGAATTCAGCTTCAAAATACTTGTAAATGTTTATTAATTGAAATTCCAAGTCAAGCACAAGCAACATTGATGATCCTGAAGCAAATTGTTTCAGTTCAAAGAGGAAAAACAATGCCCAAAAATCAAAGCTTGCTGCTTATTTGCAGAGCTTCAGCTTCCTAAAAAAAGTGGCAACTTGAGACTTGTGATAAGGCCGGGTCGCGAGGCAAGTGGGGAAGTTCTCCGGCTGCTCGATCCACAGCTTGTGATCGATCCCTTCCGTCTTCAGCTTCTCGGCGAGGTTCCTCAGCTGCGTCTCTCCTTTCACCTCTAGAGTCACCTAGTAAGCAAGGGAAGAACAATAACCAAGGATCTCACAACAAAAAGAAGCAGGACTTCGATGAGGCATTTCGTCGAACAGACCTTGTGCATGGAGTCGAGGTCGCGGTCGGAGCAGTAGGCGAGGACGTCGGGGTGGTCGCGGTGAGACCACACGGCGGCCACGGACGCGTGGCACCCCTGGGTCACGACGCTTCCGAGGGGCCAAGTGTCGATCAGGTCGCGTCGGAGGACCACGTACTGTACCACCACGTCGCCCTCGGGCCGGGCGCTGCCGCCGCCATCGCCCTGCGCGGGTTCCACGGCGGGCGCAGGCGCCGCGTCAGCGGCGGCGTCGGCGGCGCTCATGGTTGTCCTGGGAGGAGGGCGGCGGAAGGGAGGCGGGCGGCGAACGGCAGCAGCAGCGAGGCGCGAGGGGGAGAGGGGGAAGAAGAACCGATCGCGGGCGCCCAACGCGAACCGGGCGGGCAACAGCATTGCCATCTCGACGACTAATAGCAAGCGGGCACGTGGCACGGACCAAGAAGCCTAATCGCGCCAAGATTACACAGGTTATATGCTACGTGGCGTCGCATCATTCGTCAGCGTGTGATCTAGAGCTCGAGCAAATTCCATCAAAGATTGGTAGATAGATTCGACCGGCCCAAGTAATTAATGTCCAGCTAACTAGTTTGCTCGATTATCCAATGACGAGGGAAGAAAGCAGAAACCCAAATCAACGGTTCATAATAAAAACATCAACATATTAACATATTTACAATATATTCATCATAATCTGACCTATCAAAACCTAGGATTTTTTCTCCTTTTTCTTGACACTTTAACTGTACAAAGTAAATAGTCTTCAGTGGGAGCAGGTATCAGAAATCTTTAATTAGGTAATTAATTAAGTTTCTATTTTATTCTTTACATATTTTCTACTTTATATACACTCATTGACGCCGTTTTCATGTTTCCTGGCATCGAGACAAGCTTAACTGAAGCAATATGATCCAGAAATGGACAACTAGATCAAGATGATAATCTTGATCAGGTACACGTAATCCAATCCACAAGGCTTGAGTTCATGACTAGCTGGCACTGTAATTTTCTGCATACATACTTATACGTACATTAGTTTACTGCATGCCAACAAATCAATTAAGTAACTCACTAACTCTGAGAAGATTCAGACAGACAGTGCAGATTTGTATACCAGATCTTGCACTTGTACATTAATGCTTCGATATGCCAAACTTTCTGCATATTGTGCATAGAATATTTTTCATTTCCAGCTGATAACTTCAGTACTACCTCCAATTAATTAAAGTAACATCACTATAATCAAAGGTAATATATACGATACTGATACAATATATCAAAGAAAGTATATATACACCATCACTAGGTAGGATAAATATTGGAATTTAAGGAATCCAATGCAGATGTTTTGTTTGACATGGGATTAATGCTGACCTATTCCACTAATTAAGTAATATCTTTGCATGTAGCTTTGGTTAATTAAGTTGATTAATTGAGCAAACTGCACCCTGAGAAAGGACAATGATTAGTTAATTAATTAATTAGTATATAGTGAGGGGTTTGTAAAATGTTTTCATTCCTATAATTAAGGGAATGCATGGGGATAACTATATATGCCAAACCAAAGGGAGAGTAGCTAGGTTTACATCCCTTAATTATTGTTGTGCTTGGCATGTGCTTGATGGAGAGGATTAGCATGTGGTGGGTTTTGTTAAACATTGCTGTCAGAGTTCTTATATCAAGTAAAACTCCAACCACTTTGAAATTGCTACTGTAAAATTCAAATCATAGCACTTCCTAATTAATAAAGTTAATTAATTATGGAAAATATCTTCATTAAGAGATGGATGGAGGTATACAGATACAGCCAGCAGTACTGTAGCTGAACAAAATCATTTGTCTGTGGTCCTCATAAAACTCACTGAGAAGTAGTTTCAGGTATATGTTCCTAATTAATTAAGCAACCTCTTGGATTACAGTGTATATATATGTATATTCTTCATTCTATCTTATTATCAAAGAGATATATATTGGTTTTGCAAGAGATATTAAATGGCAAGAATATAATGAATGTAGGAATGCAGTAATAAGTGATAATAATAATAAGGAGAATATATAACGTTAGGGGGCACAAGGAAGAAGGTTTCTTTTTGTTGTCTGTCACATGAAACGGCAAAGCTAAGAGTTAAAGTCTGCCTCTTTCAATTCCCACTTATTTCTTTCGGCTTCTTACGTTTCCCCTCAGTACACTTTTGGAAGCTTTCTTCTCTCTCTCTCTCTTTCTCTTCCTCCCCCTCCACATTCCTCTCCATCATTAATTTGCCTCCTCTCTCTCTCTATCCTTTGGCTGTAGACGCAAGAGAGAGAGAGAGAGAGGTATATTTTTAACTGGTTTGCAGCATCTCAGCATATAATTCTGTTCTCTTCTTTGCGGGAGCCCCATCATCACCTCCATCTCATGTGTCTCCACGCCTGCCCTTCTTCCTCTCCCCCTTAGTGGCCTACCTCTTCATATCTCCACCACTATCTCGCCTCCTTATTACTTCCTCTCCCGCTCAATTCTGTTCATCGACGCCAGAAAATGGGGTTAGAGTTCGACGCCGCCTGTGAATTGTCGACGACGACCGTGTCCGAGTACAGCAGCAGTGAACGAGCGCCGGAATGCTGTAGCACGCCGAAGAGGCTGACGACGACGTCGGGTCATGAGGAGCTCGATCCAAAGCGGCAAGCGGCGGCGTCGATGGTGTGCCCGCCGGCGCCGAGGAAGCCTCGGCCGGCGAAGAGGAAGGCCGTCGGTGCTGCGGCAGTCAAGGATTACTTCCCGGTGCCGAGCGATCTGGCGGCGGTCTTCGTCCCGCTTTCGTGCCTTGCGAGCAAGAAGATTCGAGTGGGCTAATTAATTAACTACTCCTTGCTGCCATTTCTCATATATATATATATATATGCTGATTGCTCGATCACGGTCAAGAATTATATATGTGCTGATTAAATGGGGAGTTTAATTTGGCATTTGGGTAATTTTTGGTGTAATTTTTGTCTTAAATTGGGCAGTGTAATTAAATAGTTATCTCTCTACTTGATCCAGAATTACCAGCTGCATTCAAACTTCTTCGATCTTGGGAGAATTATTGCATCAACTTACCTAATTAGACTGCAAAGATCAAGAGTTTTTTAAAGCTATTTTTAATTTACAGATATCATTTGTTTTATATACTAATTACTCAAAGTTCTTAGAATTGATGGTAGTAATTAATCTGGAGGGAAATATTTCTCACCAGGAATTTATCAGATATATATAATTCTTAATCAATTTTTTGCCATGAATGAATCAAACAAAGAGTAGATTATATATCTGATTAAGATTTCTGTGGCATAACCTAAGCAGATGGATGGAAGTGTAAATGATCTGAAACGTTTAGTTTAGAATTTAGATATACATTGGGATCAGGAAGGTGCATGGTATAATGATTAAGCTCTGTGGAAGTGAGGTATAAAGCATTTAATGTGTTAGATAAAGGTGTTGGCATATATGATTGGATTCAGTGCACATGGTATATAAATTATAATTACCAAACTCTACTGTGCTCTCATCTACTAGTCTCTTCATTCTTCACCTTGCTGGCTTGCTATAGCTTAATTAATTAATTTATGAACTCCCTACACTTTTTGAAATTTGAGCTTTTTATTATACCTTATTTTGGACTCATGGAATTAAGCCATATATAGGGGTTTCACCATATGTACCTTAATTTGGGCATCAAGGAGCTAGTACTAGTTTTTTATCTCCTTATTATACCAAAATACATCTAAATTATATATGTACATTTTCTTTATGGGGGATTAATTTATATTGTTTGAATTTGAGATATATTTTCTTTAGCATAAGTATAAGATCATGCATATATATATATATATGATGAGATCATGCCTAATTTAAGGTTGTTTGGGTCTACGATGAGATCATGCATATAGGAAATGTTTGGTTGTGAATTTGAAATTTTATATTCCGATGAACATAAATTATTAAGGTTTTTGATATTAATTTTATGTTTTAAAAAATATAGAGAATAATATATATATATATATATATTAAAATGTAAATTTTCAAACCCATGATTATCTTACTAAATATCAGTAGGTTATTTTCATTTTAATTAAAAATATTAATGCACATATTTTTAAAAATCAACACAACAAAAATTTTCATTAAAAAAGTCTTCAAATACTGGCGCCGCTCAAGGAGGCGCCAGTAATTATTAGGGGTGTAAGCGAGCCAAGCCGCTCGCGAGCTACTCGAGATCGATTTGGTAAAAACTCGAACTCGACTCGAATTTATCGAGCTCGAGCCGAGCCGAGCCGAGCCGAGCCAGACATGCGAGCGAGCCAAGTTCGAGCTAACCTATACTCGGCTCGAGCGGCTCGCGAGCCTAATCGAGCCTAATCGAGCCTTCTATATATATTATATACCGGGTTGATTTTTAAATTTTATGAACCTGTTACCCTCTAAAAAGAACCCGAGCTTAGTCGAGCTCGAGCTCGATCGAGCTCGATCGAGCTCGATCAAGCTCGCGAACGAGCTCGACTCGTGCAGCTTGATTTTTTTCCCGAGCCGAGCTGAGCTCGAGTGGCTTGAATGTAGCTTGAGCCGATAGACCAAAGCTCGATCGAGCTCGAGCTCGGCTCGGCTCGGCTCGATTACACCAGTAATTATGTGGCGCTAGGTTTCCAATAAATTCATCTCCTTAATTAATTTTTCTTAAACATGATTAACCATTATATATAATTCATGAAATCTTTGGTTAACTCATCAATTTAGATATCATATCAGAGCCTATCACAAGCGTCGATCTTCCTAATTTTTCTCTATCTATTTTCTACCCATATTTGTTCGGATTTAACTATCCATAAATTTTAATTTGGGCTGTGCATCTCTTCAATGCCGGCTTTTACATTATAATATGTAGTGCCAATTTTCTCAAGTATTCTAGTATTTGCAATTAAAATATAAGAAATTTCTCCATACAATATATATGTAAAAAAATAAAGTTGTTTAAAACTATATTTTAAAATATCTATAATAAAATATTATTTTTATTTTGTCAAATATGTTAAGTTAAGTATTTCAAATGTTCTATACAAATTAAAAATTAAATATTATACAATATATATATATATATAATAAAAGTATCCCAATATCAAAAATAACAAATATTTTTTAAGTAACGTCATAAAGTGACATAATATAATGTGTATAATTAAATTAAATTGATATGTTTATATATTTAAATTAAATATTAACATTTAATTGTATATATCATTGAATCTATTATTTTCAAACAATTAGATCGATGCCATATTCTTTAATCAATTAATACCCATTTACACGTGTCCCACGTATCATGCAATACATATATAGTCTAATAATCGTCGTAATATTTGATGAGTGTCGAATTCACCAAAAATAAATACCTATTTTTTGAGATTATCTAGTCGTGACAAGTAGGGTCGAATCCACAGAGACTGGTTAATTTTAAATTCTTTCAAAACCAAAAATTAAAAAGGAGGAATTAAAAAGAGAAAAGGTTTTTGATTAGATGCAAACTGAAATAAAAATAGTAATTAAAAACAGTGATTAAAATTAAGGAGAGAGGAAAGTCTAGCTAAAGGTACGTTCTCGATTTCGGATCGTATGATTGATCATAGACGCTAAGAATATGTTTCTTTATTTCTAGCAGTTTAATAGACTTTTGTGAATTGAACAACAATCCCACAAGTCATATTAATTCAAGTATTCCATTAGTTCGGATTGAACAACAACCTCAACTAATTTGTCTCTAAATCCGGCATGGAACAACCAATACCAGTAAACTAGCTATTGTTCTAATAATTAATCTGGTAACAGACTGACAATTAAAAAATAATAATAGAATAAATTCCGCAGGAAATAAATGAAATACTAGAAAACAAAGACTTTAAGCACAGAAGAATCTCACAATCCGTAGAACCGAAACGTCGAATCACCATTTAGCTAGAAAGAAGTGGATCAGCCACACATTTCAAACTCACACAATTTCATTCTAAAAAATAAACTACTACCGAAAACTTTCAAGAACAAAACTAAAAAGAAGGCTAAAGTTAAGAAATTGTCCGCCCTAAAAACTAAAACTAAAAACTAACCCTTATTCATTACAATTTTTCTCCTCTTATAGGAGAACTCCAAACCTAACTAAAATAGAAATAAAAATCAAATCAACCCTACATAGTAATAAACTAACAACCAAATATCTTGATTTAATATTTTAGACACAAAAGGAGAGTCCAAATTTGTATGGAAACTTGGAAACAAAATTTCAGCCTTTAACACGATAAATTCTAGGTCTGTCACATGCATCTTTACTAAGGCGTGGGCACGTCCAAGGCAGTGCGACCAAGTCCAACTGTCTTTTCAATTTCCAGCTTTCAAAAACGTGCAAGGATGCTTCTTTTTAATTTTTTTTCATACTTACTTTGTTGCCTAAATATTAAACATATATAATTATAATTATGTATTATGAAGTATTTAATTCGAATTTAATATGAAAAATAATAATAATAATAATAATTAAAAAATAAATATGTCATCAATGTTATCACATTAGTCCACATGTTATATAAAACGCCAAGTCAAATTAGTCCACACGGGAAGAAAATTAAGAGCATCTGCATGTAACTCGTTATTAGTATACTGATACATAGGAGAAGAAAGATCATCTGATATATCTTCCTGCATGCAGTAGGCAGTATACATGCGTCAAATGCCATGACTTGTACAACATTAATTCTAATCTCAACAAGAACATCTCAAGCCTTTGAAAACGTGGTTGATATTTAACTATGAACAAAAACTCCCCAGTCTTAATTAATAACAAATACCCATTAATTGAATTACTTACTTAGCTATTTATATATAGTTAAGTATACTAGTAACGAAGAAGATGTTAGCTAGCATTGCAGTTGCAGAAGAGGGGAATCCATTTTGTCACTAGATTTTTTAAATTAAAAATCAAATTTTTTTCCACTATTTTCACCTGATTCGATCAATTTTAAACGTGTTCGAAAAATTCATCCTAAATTCATAATAAAATCATAAAACAATCTATTGCTCATAGGTAAATCACTTTTATAACTTGTATTGGCAAAATAAGTTTTTTAGAGTTGAAAATCAATTTTTTTCATCATTTCCAATTAATTTGGTCAATTTTCAACTAGTTCAGCCAATTTTAAACTGGTTTGACCAATTTCGAACAAGTTGAAAATGTTGAAAAAAATTATTTTCAACTCTAAAAATCTTATTTTGCTGACACAAATTATGGAAATGATTTACCTATGAATAATAGATTTTTTGTGATTTTATTATGAATTTAGGATGAATTTTCTGAATCAGTTTAAAATTGGCCGAACCAGTTGAAAATGGTCTGCGGAGGGTAATCTTGGTTTAGGCAGAAAAAAAAATAAGGATTCTACTTTTGAGAATAAAATCATGTCTTATTTTTTATATAGGAAAATCACTATTATATATATATATATCAGTTAATTTCTCCAATGCCTACTCTTCTCAGTCTTATCCTTTGAAGAGGTAGGCCTTAAATTAATTTCATATATATATCAGTTAATTTCTCCAATGCCTACTCTTCTCAGTCTTATCCTTTGAGGAGGTAGGCCTTAAATTAATTTCAGTAAAAGTTTCAAATATATATATATATAATTTGAAGCTAATTAATTAATATATGAAATAAATGATACTTAGTCGGTAAATGGATGCTAGCTGGTTAGGAAACTGCCAGGAAATTTATGTGCTGACTGAAAGGAGTAATTTGTCAAAGGAAATATGTGTCACACTTAACAAATAGCGCTTTCACTGCATCATTCATTCAAACGCATATACTTTGCCCTCTTTAAAACACTCTTAATTATAAGAATTAGCTTCAAATCTCTCCTCATTTTGCCTCCCTTCTCTCTATAAAACTGTATTTAATCTTTCTGCTCTTTTCCAGGCATTCTCTTGGCCTCTTCCTCTTCCTCTTCCTCTTCTATATACCAACCATATTTCTTAGCTAGTTAGCTTCAATCGTCTGCAACAAGTCAAACATATATACATAGGCATGGAAGTACTGGAAGAAGAAGGAGAGTTCTGCAACACAAGCCTTGCTCTTGCAATTGGTACTACTAGTAGTATTACTGGAGGAAGACAACTTCTTCACCGCGGGTCCGAGAATACCACCCTTCAGTTTCATGCCGTGTTCCCGCATCATCATCATCTTAAGGAAGAAGAAGAAGAAGAAGAAGTTATCAGCACTGGAAAAGAAACCAGTAAGTACTGCAGCAATAATGGCGGAAGCAGGAAGAAACTTAAGCTCACCAAAGAACAAGTAAGCTTGCTTGAAGACAGCTTCGGAGTACACCACACCCTTAATTCGGTATATATATTTACTCCTTAATTTATATTAACTTAATTACACAACATATATATGTTGATATATTTTGTTCGAATTAAAGCAAATTAATTTTATTTCATATGCAGACTGAGAAGCAAGATCTTGCAGACCGGCTACATATACAGCCGAGACAAGTTGAAGTCTGGTTCCAGAACAAGAGAGCAAGGTACGTACGTATTAATCAATTGCATGTAACGTTAATTTGAATTAAATTAATTAATTGGAATTGATGCATGCGATTAATTAATCAAGCAGGACGAAGGTGAAGCAGATTGAGGTGGACTACGAGAGCCTGAAGAGGTGTTGCGAGAGACTGATTGATGAGAACCGGAGGTTGAAGAAGGAGCTGCAAGAGCTCAAGTCGGCGACTAGGGAAATCGCCCTTCTACATGCAGCTAATTTTCCAGGCGGCGACGCCGGCCACCACCATTTGCCGTCTTGTGAGAGGATGGCCGCTGCCGGAAAGAGCATGAGTCGACTGGCCGTGCCGCCTGTCAACACTACCAGGCTGCTGCTCGGTGCTCGGCGAAATTAATTCCATGTAATAATTTATAGTTAACAACTTAATTAGTCCAACTTAATTATATATATATATATATATATATATATTGTTTATTAATTATTAATTTATAGGATTAAATACGCCAATTAATTAAAGCTGAAACTGTCGTTAATTAATTAGTTCTCATATTTTACCTGTGAATTAATTAATTAATTAAAGGAGAAATTATAAATGAGTTACTTTTCTTCCTCTGCAAGCATTCCAGCATTCTTATAATAGTCTTTATTTAAGTATTTATTTTTCCCATAGAATTAGTTAAATTAAGCATTAATATGTTTACCAAGTCAAGATCATATATATAGCTTGTCTTGGACGCCAAACATATGGAATTGGTAACATTATAACCAATTAATTAACTATTTAATTAAAAGGATTTGTACTCATAACTCTTGTGCTAATTAATTTGATTATATACTTAATTGATCCTGTTACAATTGTCCTGGATGATAATAATAACACAACAATAACAATAGCCAATAGTGGACAGTATAATTGATGAATATTGCCTAGAAATTTAAGATTTAAACTTTAATATGATTATTTATTATAATTTTTTATTTTTGATAAAATAATAATAATAATAATAATAATAATAATAATAATTGCCATTGAGCATTATGATTTTGTAGCTAGTAATAACGTGGGAGGGGGAAATTGGTGTTGAAATCTCATCACCAATTACTGAATAAAAGTCTTGGTCTTAATTTCTGCATGCGGAGTATGAATTAAATTTCATAGTCAACGAAGAATTGAATCCACTACTTATTTATGGAACATTCTTTATTATATAAATATAATAATAACACGCGTGTAACGTGTTGACTTTTTGCCGTCAAACATTCCACGGACCGGAAATGTACGTATTATTTTATATATTTAAAATATATTATAATTGTAGATATATTATATCTAATTAATTAAACATAAGTAGAAATATTATATTTATATATATACTTAATAAATCCGACCTAAACCGGAAGAAAGTTATTTTTTTTCTAGCCAAATCTGAATTGAACCTGACTAAAGCCTATTAGAATCTGATTTTAATGGACTAATTGACCAATTGAAATGTCACGGAGAAAAAGACCTGATTTGATTGAACTAATTCTAGTGAATTAATTTTCGTCGTGTATTTTTTTAAAAAATATTAAAAAAAGTATTTAACTAATAAAAAATTAATTCATATGAATTTAACCTATACACTCCCCAAAGAATACCCATAATAACTAATATATTCTTTTTAAATAAATTAATATTTTAACCTATATATAAAATATAATATAATGTTTCATATATAATATAATATATGGTTTATAACATGGAATAAATTAATTTTTATTTGTAGTTGATATGATAAAAATTATATATTTTTAAAATAAATTAAAATAAAATAAATAGATCCAGAGTTCATGAATTATCAAATTTTTATATTATTGATAATATAAATTATAAAGTTAGCATTAAATACAAATATCGGAGTAAGATTTTTTTTAAAAAAAAAAATACAATACAAGACCTACAACTTATTTAGGCCTCATAAATAAACTTCCTCTTGCATTTTGCATAAAATTATATATTTTTTTATAAAATTGTATTTACTATTAGACCTCACAATTTGTGCTAGGCCGAAGATATCAGGTCGGGCTGACCCAGCCCGATAAAAGTTCGGGCCTAAGAAGAATTTAAATTTAAAATTTAAAATTTAGGATAGTTGCTTAAAATAGTCTCAATTTATCATCTTATATTTAATAACCTTAAAAGATCAGAAGTTCTAAATATTTCATTTTTAAATAAAATGAAATATCTGGGGATTAAAATATTCATTTAATTTATCATCTTCTGTTATAAATAAAAAGTTATGAATATTCACTAATTCAACACCAAGGCCAACTTATAAAAATCAAATACAGAGTAGGAAACTAATAAAATTAAATAAATTCAAACAACATTCTAATTTAACATGGAGCTTAATGTTTAATATATAAACAATATGTACAAGTTAGAAATTACACTTAAAACTTATGAACAATATGTCTAAATATCTAATCATCTTATAATTTCTAAAGAATTTTAGGGCCTAAAACTATAATAAATTAGCCCTACTTTTAGTGATTGACGACTTAATTCATTCAATTGAAATTGGCACGTCGAATCCACTATTTTCTCGGGTCATATTACAGCCTTTTTGGTGCAATAATTTCAATCATGCCGACACGGAATAAGACTACACACAGAAAAATAAAAAGAAAAAAAATATTCCTGCAATTAAATTCTCAATTATTTCCCATTAAAAACTTAGTTAGGATAACATTTATTTCAGCACAATTATTTCATGGAGTATTGTTCACATTTGGGTTTGACCCACATCAATTATTGGCCCTCTATTTAGTTGGTTCGATTCGACCCGTGTCAATCGTATTCCACCAAAGATTAAATTGAATTTAGCTTTTTACGATGTCCGGAACTATAAGTTTTAATATGATAAAAATCGGAACTAAAAAAAATAATCAAAACTAAATTTGACGATATATCATGGGCGAAGCCAGAAAATTATTTCATTAGGGATAAAATATAAAATCATACATAAAAGAACATTTTATAATATTTTTAGATGGAGCAATTTAATATATTCATGTAGTAAAATATTAAAAAAAAAATATAGTATATAAGAGGGAACCAATCTCAGGAGGGGCAATTGCCCCCCTAAGATTAAGTTGGCTCCGCCCCTGCGGTATATCATTAATGTTTTTGTATATTGTTTTAATAAAAACATAATATTACGATCTCTTTCTCTGCTCTTCTCTCTTATTCCCTATGATTGTTGGTGATTTATGAGCACATCATCGTCGCAACCTCGATAGATAGAAATATCTATTGATCCTCTCTTATTTTTCACCGTCCCTAATACCGTGAGGACCTTTAGAATTTTTCTCCTTCCCACTATAAGATTTTGGCGGGGTACGGTATTAAAAATCCATGAAAATTAGAGTTTTTTTATTAAAAAAAAGTGAAGAAGAAATATTGAAAAAGGTTTTTAGAATTTGGTTTTGAGTCTGATTGATCGGAAATCAACATGGAAGAAGAGAAAGAATAACATGTCTAAGCCTCTAAGGAATGGATGTTGGCACAATCCAAACATAAACGTGCAAAAGTAATTTTTTTATTCAATATGCATACTGTTTCATAAAAATAAAAAATAAAATAAAATTTTATTTTTATTAAAAACAATATATATATATACATAAGAGCATTAAAATTACACTATCAATATTGATTCTAATTTTAATAATTTTTTTCTACAATTTTAATTATTATCATTATCACAATCAATTCTGATTTTACTAATTTTTTTCTACGGCTTCTATTTTTATCATTTACAACTTATTTTTTAAAGAGTTAAAGGTACACCGTCAAAATTGATTTCAATTTTGGTAATTTTTATCTACCGTTTAGATTTTTATGATTTTAAAATTTATAATTTCAGATTTGATAAAAAGTTAAATTATTTTTTTTTAAAAAAAAAGCCGAAGACAACGCAGTGTTATCTAGCCACTATTAACGTGTCAAATCCAACAATTCAGATCAGAAAAGAAAGCAGAAGTGACTAATTCTTTCTAAATATTAATTATTAATTAATTAATTAATTAATTAATTCTTTGTAAATATATGCCAAACGGGTTGCGCAATCATTGACGGATGCTGGATGATGTGGGCCCATCAATATCATGTCCATTTTGGGAATTGACTCATTCAGCCTTAAAAATATCTCAAAATATTAATTTAATTTTATTCAGTATATATATAATTTAGTTATTATAGAGTTAAAAGTGGTTTAAGCCGTTGTGGTATTTAAGGAATGCGCATAAATTTTAACCATAAAGAGATTTATTCCAATGATTAAAATTAAAATATCAATCAACAAAGGAATCTAGACAACATCGAAGGATTTAAATGCCTGGTAATTATACGCAGATTGCTAATTTATATTTTACGCGAACCAAAATAAGACATGCATTATTACTGGATTTTTCCAAACCCCTTTAAAAACCATTTTCCACGCCATTCGATTCCCCAAATATAAGAACACAGCAAAAAAAAATATGGGGCGAAATGAGAAAAACGTGCGGCTGGAGACCGCGGAATACTTTAGTCGATCGCCTACCCCCTCCTCCCACTCATCATCGCCAGGCACGAGGAGGAGGGCGCGCACTCCGGCGGCCATGTCTTGGTGGTACAAGAAGGTGGTCTTCCCCGTCCGGCGAGCTTGGATCGCCGTCTCCTCCCGCGGCAAGCCCCCGAAGCACGGTAAGCGCAAGCGCTCTCTCCTGTTCCTGTCTTCTGCTTTCTTGTGCAGTGGAAATAGAGTATGAAGAGACATTTTATCTTCTCTCCAATTCATGAAACATTACGAGAGGACAAGATGGTCCATGATGAATGATGAACTGCACTTTTTTTGGGGGAACATGTTCCCCAACTTTTCAGAGCTAAAAACTATCATGCGTGCAAGCTTCAAGCATCATCATCTCTGCAACCCAGAAACAATTCTCTTCGTTTCTTCTACCATCAGACATTTATCTGATTTAATTATTAGTGCCATTACTGTGCTAAAGTGTCGGCTGCATATAAGTCTTTCTTGCTAATTATAGGAAGTAGGGTTGACTAAAATGAGGTCATTGAAACAGGTGGTGGGGGGATTCTGAAGCTCTACGATGACGTGCGAATGTGTGGATACCAAGATGTAGAGGTTATGTGGGAGATGTTGACGTCGACGGCACCGAAGCAGTAGAGCAGATGTGGAGAGACGACTCTTCTTCTCCAGTTGTCTTAGTGACTTAGTGTTAGTAGCTCTTCTTCAGTTGTGTTGTCGGTGCTTCAGCCTCCTGTGTGTGTGTGTGTGTGTATTTATGAGTTACAATCAGAAACCTCTCCCCTCAATTGGACGAGGAGGAAGAAGTGTTTTAAGGATCAGTTAAATGGATCTCTTTCTTCCATTTTCTTTGGCTATTCAACTGCTACTCTCCTTTGACATGGTTAGTGCATACATACAACAGTTCAACCTGTTCTGCAAAATACTAGTAGTGTGCATCAATGATTGTTCTTTCTCACCAACTTGTTTATATTTCAAACATAAATAGTGCATACATACAACAGTGTTGATATTTGGCTTGCCAAATTTACAAACAGCAGTGGGTCAAAATAAATAGCTTCGAGAGCGAGAAATAGAATCCTAAAGTGTGAAGTACAAATATGAGGCCATTGGGCAATATAGGGCAGGCGTAGAAGACCACCTGAACAGTAAAGATTAAAGATTCAGCAAGATTAGTACTTCAAGGATTTCTCATTTGTTAATAACATCATCCATGAAATTATAGACTACCCAAATAGAAGGGGGAGACATTTACACTGAAAGTATATGCAATCTACATATGTGCATAAATTAGAATGTAAATTACAAGAGGTTCATTCCAGGATTTGTTTGAATATGAATATTTAGATGGATAAGAAGACTACGAATCTGAATAGTGTACAATATTAAAGAAAAAGACAACATAAATCGCTCAACATAGTCAACTTTATTCAAATTACAATAGAATCACATATATTAGATTGAGACAAATGCTCTATGTCACTAAGGTAGTCCGTTCTTATATGCTGTCAAGATTAGTGGCAAGCCTTACAACAGGAAGATGAAGGAAGCTCAAACACCTTTATAACTCAGATTATAGAAGCCTGTTGTGAATTCTAAGTTTACAGATCCATCTATAGCACAGCTGAAGGAAGGAAACTGAGATGATGAATTTATTTCTCTGATGATTATGCCTCTCCATGTTGAAGATTCTAGGACGCTTTTCAGTCAATAAAAATAAGGTAATCTGCAATGACAAATGCATGGATGATGTCCAAACTACAGGTGACTCACCATAAGATAGTAAGCATATTTCCCAAAGAAAACAAAACACTTAGATAAGTAATTGAAAAAAAGACTCACAATTTTACAGGTTTATCTAACAAAAGGAAGACCAGAATGCACTCTTCTTGCATATTCTGCATACTGCAACCCAAAGAATTGCCTCAAGAAAAACTCTTCATATCTGTTCCTCTGTTAAGGATCAAAATGTCTTTTGTAATAATTAACAAACTAGAAATCCCCAGTCTTAGCTAGTGTATAAATTAGTCATATTGATGCTTATTTCAGAATCCCAAGATAAGAACGGAAATAAGCAAGAGAGGCATAACAGCTTGTTGACATATAGGATACGGTATTCGGGTTGAGAAAAATCTCCATAGGACAACTATAAAAGCAATGACACAGAGTGGATTGCAGAGCATGACCTGCGTTCCAACTGCCCAGATGAAAAAACCACAATACCCAGGATGGCGGATGAATCTGCTTGGTTGCATATAGTAAAGTGTTAGAATTATTAGAGCCAAAAGCATGTAAATATTCTCCAGACAAATGACAACCATATAGCATGAGTGCAAATCAAATTCCAGCCATTTTATAGGATTATCCCCTTTGTGGTTAGGATTAATTAGTTTGTCAGATCAGTAGCCCAAGAAAGTATCGTCCAGGATCATCAAGAGAAAGTAGTGCTGCACAAATAAGAATTGAAGCACTGTACAATATAAGAGAACCAAGCTCGTGTACTGCGGAAAATACATGATCATTTAAGCCCATAATCAATTATCAATAATCTATAATAGCAGCTAAAGGGTGGTTCCAGATGCTCCCATCAATAAGAAATTTGGGGATGGCTAATGTACAAAGCATTAATCTTGTATGGCAAAGAGGTTGTTTCCCCAACTTTTAGGTTGCAATGGAGATATGTGGTGATTCATGATCTCCTAGGTTGAAATACAGCAACCTTACTCTTGCACTCAGACATGCCCTGAAAGACAGCTAGAGTTGTTTGTTGCTAAATAACTAATTTTATATCATAAATCAGTTTAAAAGATAAATGATGTGGAGTCTCATCAGTTCAATTCATTACCCAGATCTACGATAGTTCTTAACTTGTAACGACTATCCCATTACTAGAGTACAAGTAAACTACAGACTGCTATCACATATTTCATAATAGGTCTAAAAGTGCAGCTTCCTAAAGCAAACTCTAAGAAAATAAAACCAACTAAAGTAACCAAATATGCTTTATTGCAAGTTATCAAAATAAGAAGTTAGTTGAATATAATCAAAAGAAGCCCAAATCATAACAATACCAACGAATCATATAATTACATCATGTTTGAATACTAATCCAGAATAGACTCTGTCCAAAAATCTTTAAAATACTTAATTAAATCATACATTAACTCTTACACAGGGTCTTCAGCAACAGGTTATTTTCCGACCACATTAACCTGTTCTCAAATCATATTAAATTTTTCTAGTGAGGAAATTCTAATGAGACAATTGGCAAGTTCCAGAATATAACCTATGAGAATGTACACCTAAGTTCAAACCAAATCTAAGAGAACTTTGACCATCAGGAAAGAGTGAAAGTGTGAGACCAAAGCTTCAATGCAATCTCAATCAAAATGTAGTTCCAAGTCTATGAATGGTGATGCTTTTGAAAGTTAGTCTTATGGATGATAATGCATTGTAAATCTATTTCAGCATATGAAAGTCAGTCTTACGAATGATGATGCTATTCTTAAAAGAGAGTTGTAGCCTTACCACCTACAAAAGAATCATGCTTTTATCGAAAAAGAAGGGAGAATGCAAACTGAAAGAAAACAATTAATTTATGGTTCTCCATGAAATATACAAGATGACACTTTACATCAATCTAGGGTTGTAGCTCATTACTCTTCTTGGCACAATGGGAGAAGTGTTGAGTCTCATGACTGTGTAAATTATGGTAGGATACTGAAAAGCTACATTGCTTCTAGCATTTCAAAACCAAGAGAATATTAATATGGACACAGAAGCATGATTAACCATATGCCAATGTCTTTACAGTAATTTAAACCAAGTTTCCTATGTAGAAACTTCCAATTGAAGCACAAAGATGCCAACCACCAAGAAAATAATTAAATTCCAGTAAATAAAGTGAAGAATATATAAGTTGTTGATTGAGATATAGATTTGTAGATAGTAATCAGGTGTTATATTTGATAGTTGATAATGTGAGAAAAAATTTAGACATGAGAAATTATAGTGTCAGAAGACCTACAAATTGTCATATAATGTGAATTCTTGTTTACCTATAAATACCATGTGTGACCAATTTATGTTGGTCGTCGTGATATTTTCTGATCATATGTGTGAAAGATTGGCCTGCTGTTATGATAGCAGCTTTACGTATAACCTCTCCTACTAGCATCATCAAAAGCCCAATGTCACTAACCCACCAATACTCTTTCAAACTTGGGAAGAGACGAATCTCTATAGCATACTCCAGTAGTGCACAAGTCATCGCAAGAACATACTGCTTGCTGATCAAAAGTGCTGTAAAGCAGGCATTTTAATCAATAAACATTTCTGGATGCATATGAATTCGCATGTAAAATGGAAGAATAATGTAAACATGTACAGATTTCTGTCTCATGAAGCACGTATTGGCATAGTGAAATTTTGGATAATGTTTGTGTAGTATTTACTCGTCCATGGGTTATCTTAGAAGAAGCAAAAAAGATTGGATAGTTGAATTAGCAAAATGAGATTGCAGAAGTTGAACCTCTGAAGTCTTAAGCATCAGAGTTCGATGCCAGAACAAATACATTCTTGATCCACCATAATCATCATTTGAAATTCAAAATATTTGTCTTGAATAAATAAGAAACATAAAATAACAGTTCATGTGTTACTATAGAGATGTATACTTGTATGTTGCATATAAATGGACTTATATGTACAACTCAAATACATGTTTATAAACCTCGTCTACGGCAGAAAGAAAACTCATGCTGCTCATATTAAATGAGGGCATATAAGCACTGAACAAGAACCTGTCTGAAGACTTAATGACCTTTGTATTTTTTTCATAGTCCAAACAACCAATTAAAACATCAATGGATCAAATTAGATCCACCAAAACTCAATAATTTTATTGGAAAGCGGAAACAAAATTCAAGGCAGATGTCCACATTGTAAAGTTAGATGGGACATGAGATACAATGTTTTACTTTCTTGACAACTAATAAGATGGCATTTTTTTAGGAATACAATTTTATAAATATGATCCTTGTTTGAACTAGCCTAAGTTGCATGCCACATTACCATCCTCTATCTTGGGGGGTATAAATTACAAGGTCTAAAGAGACCCAAAATCCTAGAACTGTATCAAATCATCAAAAAGGGGACCATTTCTCACACTGAAAAATGTAACCATCTAATTCATCCTCTAGCTTGAAGCTAAAACAAGCATTCATCAGGAGGCATAACCAAATGACACCCATATGTAGGAAGACAAATTCAGCTCAAAACTATAGAAAAGTAGCTGATTAAAATAAAATTTCATGCGTGATTGTTATCAGAGAACCTGGAGACATCAACCGAACTTTGCAACAAGCTCTATTTGTCTCCTCCGTCCCAAAAGCAAAGATGATCAACTAATTCTCAAGCTACAAAATTACAGAACTGACAAACCCGCGGTGCTAAATTCCAACAACGCGGGAGAGATGCGAAGAGAAACTCACAGCTGAGGGTAACATTGGGCCGACCATGGAAGAAGACGGCGAGGACGAACTCGGAGGAGTGGAAGAACACGATGGAGGCAAGGAACTGCAACAACTGCCGGGACACCGTGTACACCATGAGAGCCTCCGCCATTCGGTGGAGCGCCGACGCTAGGAGAGCTGGGATCGCTCCGCACAAGCTCACGAGCAAGATTCCAGGGTTAGGGTTGCGGGGGTTCGAGGAGTCGCCTGCTCGACCGGGAGAAATGAGGGACCGCATAGAAGTCTGGGTAGGGGCAACAAAAGGAGCCAGCATTAGCAATGCGTGCGGGGGCTCGACGCCCGCATGGAAATTTCTACGAGGTTGAGCCCAAACTTATCATCAAAGATAGTGGACGGCCCAATTATTTTGCATGGGTTAATAATTCAGTTCAAATAAGACGCGGAGTCCGCAGCTTTAAATTTGCGTTGATCGCACGCAGGAGGCCTCTTGTGCGGTTGCACCGTTGCAGGGATCCAAATAAGGTTGATAATTTTATTCGCATCTTCTACTAAAAATTATATCTGCACTATATTCGATATATATTTGCAAATAAAAATAAATACGAATACAGATATGAATTTATAAAAAAAATTATATGCACGAATACAATGCATATACGAATATGAATGCGTGATATGCATCGTATCAGCATATATAAATTATTATTCATATATAAATTACTTAATATATATTATATAGATTGGTTTTACGGTGAATTACTTAATATCGATATTTGAATGTGGTGTGGATGCGAATTTGCGATGCGGATGCGGATAATACAGTATTTACAGTATATCCTAAGGGTGTCCAATCGGTTAAACCGAACTGAACCGGACCAAGTTTTTTTGGAAATGAAAATCTATACTGAAAATCGAACCGAGTATGAGCTGAACCGAACCAAACCAACTATTTTCGGTTCAGTTCGATTTTGTAACCAAATAAATCGAATTTAGCTGATTTACAAAAATATAATGCGAACTTGGTTGTTTTAAGCCTATTTAAACGGAAAAAAATCACCATTCCATCAATGATAAATCATCAAGTCAACTGGAAACACACACAGTAAATATCAACTTCAAAAAATAACACGAACATCAACCAACTAATCAAACAACAACATTATAAAGTCTTCCAAACATCAAAATCAAGAACAACAAGTCATGGTTAATAAAGTTCAACAAAATAAATCAAATCAAATAATTTTTAAATTTTCAGTTATCGTTCAGTTCGGCTCCAAAATTTTAGGAATCGAAGTCGAATCAAATTTTCGAACATGCCCAGAGCCAAATCGAATCGGATCGAAAAAAATCGGTTTGATTTTTCAATTTAATTTGGTGTGACCCGAACAGTAGACCCTCCTACCGTATTATCTCTGTTTCAAGACTACTACTAAATTAGTAAATTCCACCCCGAATGCGAGAGAAACCTTTTGTACGTGTACTGCGTAGATGCGGGTGCGCGCATATCGCATGACTGATGCCGGTCCGATAACAACCGGTAATTCCAGGGTGGAATGCTGCACTGTGTGCAACGGCAACGCTACGGACTGGTCAACAGCTGCACCCGATTCCTCACCTCTAATCAGTACGCACAGAGAAAAAGCCTGCGGCCTTCCACATAGCATCACCCATCAGATTAACCATAACATAACAGGAAAGAAACGAGTGGAGTTGGCATAGGGTCCTTCGTGCCTTGAGTCGTGACCTAAGTCACGGTAAAAATGCCATAACATGAAGGAAGGAACACTGTTTATTAATTAATGGGAGGGGAGGGGAGGAGTCATTAATTTATGCAATTGAGCCCCCCAATGATTTCTTGACTCGCCGTACACGTCTTCCAGCCAAGCACCTGAAGCAAGGTGACCCACCTGCTTTCCTCAGGGCTCAGGTGTTTATACTGAGCACTGTTCCATTGTACCTCTCTTCTCTAGATGAATTAATTAATGCTTAATATTTGGAAAAAAATGCAGTACTTTTAAGTACATACAAGTATGAATACACCATCACTATACGTATCAAAGTCAGTGCAAACTGCACAGATTAGTTCTTCTTCAAGCTAGTCAATTCAGAAATGATTGCCCAATATAACCAGTAAATAATTATAAGGGTTTTGTTTGCCACCTCAAAAGATTATCCCCGAGTCAAAAAGTTGGACAATCTAAATGATCATTTGCTAAATTAAGTCATCACTATATATATCATTGTTTCAACTTTGAACTAATTAATTTAAAATGTAGTTCATGGGATGGGAGTAATTTCTCAGTTTCAGTGATCTGATCGAGTCAATGAAGATATTAATTAAAGAACTTGATGCAAACTTCCATAACTAGGTTTTGTGATAACACATAAATTTGAAGAATTAATCCTCCAAAGTCTTGAATTGAGCACATCCTACACAATTTTGTTTTGGGAAAGAAGAAATTAACAAGAGAGCAAAACCTAAAACCTTCTTGCTAGTTAGCTAATTGATGGCCAATCGATCGAACTCTCAGTCTCTCACATGAAGTCTAGCTCAAACATGGACTGGCCGAGATGGAGGAGGTTTGTCTGGTGGTGGTGGGCGCTGTGGCTGCACTCGTTAGAATCAGAACTCAAGGTGTTGCAGTGGTGGAGGAAGAAGCTGCTGCTGGTTTCTGAAATATTGGAGGAGAAAGTCTGCTGCTGCGGCGAGACCACCTTCTCCTCCATGAACACTGCACCACTCTGGTAGAGACCGTGGGAAGAAGCAAGGCCTCCTCTTTCCTCTGCTCCGACTCCACCCAGGGATAATAAACCCGGTCCATTCCTCAAATTATCTCCTTGAGTAGGGAGGAAGACAGGATTCATGGGCTTGCTTGATGCTGTTAATGAAGGTGCATGGTGATAATTAAAGCGTATATATATGATGAAAGATTAGACATTTGGAGGCAAAAAGAGTTTATAGTGTGCGTGATTACTGATTAATCCGGTGGCCTCTTGAGCCAGTTGTTTGTTCTTGTGATCGGTGGAGCTGATGGAGCTGGGAGAGCAGGCGGTGGGTTTTGATGATATTGGCATGAGTTGAGGCTTCCTCCGCCTGCGGTTGTGGTCAGCAAGGCGCTTCCTGCAGCTTCTTTTGGCCTCATCAAACTCTGCCATCACATGGAACCTGGCCACCATTTGCAGAAGGTTGAGAAGGAAAGGAAGAAGAAAGGTGTTATCTCTTGAAAGGAATGTGGCCAAAGATGAAGACCTCCTTTCTTTCTTTCCAACATGAGAAATAGAAGCATGTACAGTTAAAAAGATCCCTATACCAGACAAACCAGTAGAAGCTGCAATAACCAGGCCCATAAATAGATGCCATCAATTTCTATTCTAATTAATCGGAAAAGAATAGGGCAGCTGCAGTCATTAAAGCAACCAGTGATCATAGCAAGAAAGAGGAAGGCAAGGAATGTGTGGCTGTGAAGAAAAGTTGCAGGAGAGTCATCGAGATCATATGGAAATGGTGATGCACTTGCTCTTATTGCAGACAATTAATTGTGCTTTACTCATTGATATGATCTATAAATCAAAGTAGATCGTTTTGAGCCTTAATTTTGTGAACTGCAGATGATTGTAATGAACAAGATTTGAACTTTGATGCGAGTTTCAAAGATCAAAGCAAAGGATTTCTTCTTCTTCTAACTGACCGAGCATGCAGCGAGGAGCGAACTTAATTACTGTAGATCTTAACTATTACCTGCTGCATTGTTGGCAGAACCGCTGCTGAAGGCCATGAGCGATGACGAAGGTGGCCTTGGAGTGGAACTCGCACACCTTGTGGCGGCGGTGGTAGTGCTTGGCGCCGGACAGATCAGCCTTGCAGCCCTCGGCCTGGCACCGTGGCGGCTGCTGCTGCTGGTGGCTGAGCGAGTACACGCCGCCAGCTCTCGACCTCGCCGTGAAGAGGCGGTCCATCTCGAGGGCGGCGCCGTCGCCCGAGGAGAAGTAGGTCCGCTGCCCCAAGTTCAGCCCAATTCGGCCGGCGCCGGCTGCTGCGGCGGTGACGCCACCATCCTCCCTCTTGATCAGGTACTCCGCAAGCGGCGGCGGCGGCGGCGGCGGTGGATAGAAGGGGAGGTTGTTCATGGGGAGGAGAGCAGGCGAGCAATCCAAGGAAGCACTGCTGTGAAAGAATAGGTGGTGGCTTGTGTTGGGAAGAGCGGCATTGCTGGTCTCCCAGTCGCAAAGGTAGTGCTTTTGGCTGCTGCCTTCCAGCCCAGCACCAGAAAAGGACATCATGGGAGAGAAATAGGCCGCTTCATCAGTGCCGGACCTGTTCATCATGTTCCCATCAAATGTGACTCCTGAGAGAGAGAGAGAGAGAGAGAGTACTCAGAAGTGGAAGTTAAGCTCTGGCTTTGCGCTTATCGCTTGTGATTTCTATCTCTCTCTCTCACACACACACACACTCACTCTCTCTCGTTTGTGGTTTTCGCTGGTAAGAAGTAAAAAGAAGCAAAGAGTAGTAGAAGCAAGCGAACAATGGCTAGAGAGAGAGAGAGAGCAAGTTCTTCTCTTTGCCTTGGGTAGTAGTCTATTATTGTGACTGCAGAGCTAGGGATGTTGCCTGGTAATAAAGCAAGCAAGGCCCTGTCACTCTTGCCAACTCCAAAACCCCCCCTCTCTCTCTCTCTCTCTCTCTCTCTCTCTCTCTCTCTCTCTCTATGCGTGTCTGTTGTGAGTGGTGGGATTCTGAAAGCTATGCAGCTGGAGAGGTGGAATTCCCAGCTTTGAAGGAAGGGGAGAGTGAGAGTAATGGAGGCAAAAACTAAAAAAAGAGGTTGCTTTAAAGCAAACATGCATTATGAGAGCATTTAGGAGCTTAAAAGAAGTCCATTCTTCTTCCATTGGGTTCCAGTACTCTCATTGTTTCTTCATCTTTTGGCCTTTTGCATGTAATCTTTTGTCAGACAGGTTGATGGTGACAGGTGTACCAAGTAGAGAAGTAGTAAATCCTTCACTTTTCTTTCTTCAATCTTTCTCCCTTGCCTTGTTACCTACACTCCACCTTTGCTGCTGCTGGCTGCTGGTTATGTCTCTGTCTACCCACTCCAGTAGACTTACCCTCCTCTTGCACCTACTAATTAATTTCTGCTCCTTAATTGTTCATCTGCATTCAAAAGTCAGCTTCCTTCCTTGCTATTTATGAATGCTCAACTTTCCTCACCAGAAATACTTGTGCATTGTATACTGGAGGAGAGAATATTTTTAATTCAATATTAATTAACTGATTTATGAAGATATATGATCTTTGCAGCAGGGTTTGGTCAGCCCTGAAAGCAACAGCTGTGGCAGAAATGTCAATTGCGTTCCATGATGTTGTTGTTGTTGTTTTCCTCCTCTACGCAATTAATACAGTTCAGACATATGGGAGTCAAGATCAGTAATCTCCTGTTGTTTTGTGCACAGGGGTTGCATGCACTTCCACCCCCTATTAATTTAACTTGTGACAACAGTAAAATTGTTCCATTAATTATACTTGATTAGTCTATAAGAAGAGTACATACAATTTAGTTATATCATTGAAAATGGATGGTGAAATATATATATATATCCATAGAAGAAAATGCATGTCATATAATATGAATATAAAGATAATGAGTTAAATTAGAATGCCTGCATTCATGTAGAAGCCTATTCAAACAAACTAATAGACACTATAACCCCACACCTCATATTGATCATTGATGGAGTCTAGTACATTAATTACTTCCTTTCACTTCTAAAAATAAAATCCAAACCCATGTGACAAACCAAGGACCCAAAGGAGTAGCTAAGAAAATATTGCATCTAGAGGCTCATTTACTTCGCGATTTAGACAAAAACGTGGAATTGTGATGCGATGATATATCTTGGGTAAAAATATATGATATTTTTTAGTAGGTCAATTGACACCTTAGACGATAAATGATTAATCGTTGTACGTTAACTAGCTAGAGGATATATATATATATTATCGCGAGTCATATAAAGGTATTATGAACTCGATCGGTATGAATCAAGGAACTAATATATGTATATAAATATATCATAAATTTTTAAAAATATTTTGATGACATTAATTGCGAGTTGAATAAGAATGGACTAGTCAATACAGATATGGATCGACACATGGTCAAATCAAAGCCAATCACGACCTAATAACTAGTTAGCTAATTGATTTAATCGACTGTATTCAGTGCGGCGCTCATGAGCGATCATCAATCAAACATGAAGATGATATATGTGCTAATTTAATGAAAAAAAGGAAGGTAGTGGTGATGAACAATAATTACATACACATAAGACAAGGAGTGTTAGAATGACTTGGTGGTGAAATGTAGATATGGATCACCATGTGGTCACCATAAGATGCCCATTAATTTTATACATATATGCAAGTGTTATTATTGGCATGGGAGTGCCATGCTTTTCTTCTTCGATGCTCCCACCACTAAATGGGAAACCCTAAACATTTTCCTTTTCCTTTTTCCTTGTTTACTATGATCATATACATATATAACTTTAAATTTTACTGACAACCTTAATTAGTAATTTTACCTTGAATTACTTTCATGCACATCTATTTCAAGTTTGAGAATTACTTGAACCCTCCAATATTTATATATTTATGTGGCAAAAAAATGATTCTTTTGTTTTTGTTTTAGCTTCGACATGAATTGCAATGTATACGAGTCCTCGTCCTCTTGCTCCTCACTTTCAACGAATTAAACTCTTTATTTTCCTTTCTATTGTCGGCGAACTTTCTCCTCTTCCTCCTAATTTTTGGAGAATTTCTCCGTCTTCTCCGGCTAATTTTTCTTTTTAAAGAGTGATAGAATAGAAAGAAAGATGGAGATAATTAAAAAGGAAAGAAATGATATATGTTGATATAATTCTGTGAACTATATGCATATATTATACTCTCCCAACACTATCCTTGTTGGAAAACCAATCCTTGATCAAGTATTTCTCATGCAATGAGGTGCTTCAGCCATAAAATCCATGGGCCTCATGGGATTTGTAGAGAACGAGTATGATATTTGACATATCAGAGAAAGAAGCAGCAAGTGAAAAAAATAGAAGCAGGCTTGAATTATTTCATTTATATCAATCAGCATGTTGTCAAACACAAGATGGAAGGAGGAAGGCGAAGGAAAAATCAAAACAAAGTGCACAATAATTAAATTACTATGCAGGCTTCGAAGACACTAATTGTACTAAATAAAAACAACAATTGTCTTCTTCCTTTGCACCAAGGACACTTGTGCCCCTTTTAACAATAAATCTTTGATTCATTTGATAGTAGTCGCCAGTCGGCACTTCTTCTTAAACTGTGTAATGCTGCTGGATGTTGTCGATGTCAAGCCCTTTGAGCTTGAAGACCGATTCAACGTGTCCTTTCAGAGTGTGAAGCTCACGAAGCCTGCAACAGATGATCATCGTAAAGAAGAATCCATGCATCTCAGTACCCAGCACAACTCTTTGGACAATAATAAGAAAATATATATAGTTCCATCAACTCTTTTGATAATAACTACCTTGCAATTTCAGCTCGTCTTTTGGCTTGCTCGGCAATCTCGGAAAGCTCTCTGTAGCTGCTCTTCTCTGGGAAGAGGTTTGCAGATTCAGGGGGCTGGAGGCCATGGAGAGTTCTCTGTGCCAAAGCCCATTGAGCTTCCCTTTCTTCCCTACCGTAATCCTTCTTGGTAGTGAAGGCCGTCTGTAAAATTTATTTGGCAACAAACGAAGTAAATAAATAGAACATTAGGCATGCCATATTTATCTTCGAATACAAAATCAAGAAAGTCTATTGATTACCTTGTTCTCCAGGAGATTATCCCAAGCCTTTCCACTCAGAATGTAGCGGATTCCGAATTTGAACCAGTCAAGAGGGAAGAAGAAAATGATGCTGTAAAGCCAGATAACTCCGGCCCATCCCCAGCCTATACCTTTTATCCTTGCAAAACCCCAGTCAGCATAGACAGCAATAATAGTTGCAACCTGCACAAGGAATTCAGACACAACAAATCAGAGCTCATTCTCTTACAAGCTGAGCACAATGAAAAAGGAAAATAGAAAGAGAACGAAAAGCAATGAGCAGAAAGGATCTTACAAGCTGAGCAATAAGGAAGGCAGTGACTAAAAGAAGTCCAGGTCGTTCAACAAAGAACCAGCTTCGCGATCTAGTGACAAAGATAAGTGCCTGACTGACAATACTAACTTGCAGGTACAAAGCAGACATCATCTCATCCTCACTATGCCTAAGTGATCTGACTTTGAACTTATCCTGCCAAAATATGGACAAGAAATCAATGTGAAAAAATAAGTTATATAGTAGAGTTATCTATTCCTTAAGATGGGATTCAAAAATACATACAGAGAAAAAGTCAGTCTCTTTCATAGCCCAGAAAAATATAACAGTCATCAAAGCCAAATAGCTGCCAAAGACAACGCCAGTAGCGAAAATCTCTTTCAATTTCCAACTATCGGGCAGTGGAGATGGCTTAACTCTATCCTTTGAGATTGTCATGATTGTACCTGTGTGACAAAATCACAGCAGAATAATTATAATGATGAAACTAGACAAACATAGGTTTCTCGTATAAAATGTCACCTAAACTTACCGTCATTTAGAATGGCAATGATCAAAACCATGAAAGGGGAGAAGTCAAATTTCCATATGAGAGCAATAAGCATAAAACCAAGCTGCAAGGACGTAGAACTTAGTAAAACCAAACATGAAGACATAATGAATCAGATAAAGTAAAATATTCATGTTTATCCTGACGGAAAAGGTTTCCCATTAATACTTACCACGATACGGATGGTGATGGAGACTGCATAAATCTGCAGGTTTAACAAAATCATAAAGCTTGGTTAGTGATATGGAAAACATGATAAGAACAGAAACGGAAAATGCAAGTGAATCTCAGGTGCAGACAGTGTAGTTCTTCATCCTCTGGAAAATAGCTCGGCTGGTAAGCACAGCACTGATGATCACACTAAGACCAGGCTCGGTAAGGACAATGTCGGAAGCACCTCTGGCAGCATCTGTAGCATCAGCAACTGCTATTCCAATATCAGCTTTCTTCAGAGCAGGGGCATCGTTGACTCCATCTCCAGTCATTCCACAAATGTGCTTTCTTTCCTGCAGCTTCTTCACAATTTCATACTTGTGTTCTGTGCCGGAAGAAAACAATCAATATCCTGCTAATAGTCAAAAGGCAACTGAAAAAATATGATCATCAAGCTTGCCTGGAAATACTCCTGCAAAACCATCAGCCGTTTCTATCAATTCATCAACAGGAAGTGAATCAAGTGATTGATCCTTATTTTGGCCAAGCAATGAAGACGAGGGATACATATTGGTTCCCATTCCAAGTCGTCGACCTGTCTCCTTTGCTATAGCAAGTTGATCACCTAAGTAGGAAATGATTACGTTAGAAATAATAATAATAATAATAATAATAATAATAAAACAACGGAAAAGATCATATATACCAGTAATCATCTTAACATTGACACCAAGGTTCAGGGCCCTGCGAATAGTTTCTGCACTGTCATGCCTTGGAGGATCAAATAGAGGCAAAAGACCAACAAATTGCCATGGACCTCCCGGACTCTCCTTGGACTTCTCTGGAACCTCCTGCAGAATAAGTTTTTCGTAAGAAATACTGAATTCACTCAACTTGTAACATGAATTTCATGATGAGAAACTGGACCTGTCTTGCAACAGCTAGTGATCGCAACCCACGTTCAGCATACTTGTCAATAACAGAATGTACCTTCTGCTTGACATCTTCCTTGCAGTTGCAAAGGCTCAAAATCTAATCGAAGAGGATTATTTATAGAGAAAAAGAAAGAGATAAGAACAAAAATAAAATAAAATTTCCCTACAAAGAAGATAGTTCAAAATAAGATATTGAGAACATATTACCTGCTCTGGAGCACCCTTGCTAGCCCGATGCCAGTTACCATTAGAATCAATATAGGTAAGAGCAGTTCTTTTATCAACAGGGTTGAAGGGGAGAAAATGTACCTCCCTTATATCTGCTCTTGCCTGTGTTAAAAATTAAGCATTGTGAAACCCAGCATAATGAACCAAAACTACAAGAAGCCAAGAACCAAAGCAAGACATGAATTACCTCCTTCGGGTCAGAAAGCATTCCAACCATGGCAGCATCTATGGCATCCTGATTCTCCGTCCTTGACGCTCTAGCTGCCAATAAGACCACATAATCCTTATCAACACCCTTAGCAAAGACTTCAATTAGGTTCTTGTCAACACTCAGTTTGTTGAGTGTTAGAGTTCCAGTCTTGTCACTGCAAAGAACATCCATGCCCGCCATCTCCTCTATAGCCGTCATCCTCTTGGTGATAGCACCTTGCTCTGAGAGCCTGTGGGACCCAATAGCCATGGTCACTGACAAGACTGTAGGCATAGCGATTGGGATGCCACCAATCAAAAGGACTAAGAGATTGTCAATCCCGTCCCTGTATCTTCGGTGCTGGATTGGATACATGACGATGATCTCCACAATCATCCCGAGCGCAATGGAGCAAATGCAGAAATTACCAATGGCCGTGAGGACCTTCTGGAAATGGCCAACTTGGTTCGTGCTGTCCACCAGGTGAGCAGCCTTTCCGAAGAATGTGTGCACACCAGTTGCGATGACAACAGCCTCGATCTCACCCTGCTTGCAGGTGGATCCAGAAAACACTTCCTGCCCCGGGCCCTTTGTGACAGGGAGTGATTCTCCAGTCAACGCAGACTGGTCGATCTTTAAAGGATCTCCTTCCAAGAGACGTGCATCAGCGGGAACAATATCTCCGAGCTTAATGCTGATGATATCACCAGGAACGAGAATCGCTGCGTCCTGCTCGCTCCAGCGGCCATCTCTCAGCACCTGCAAGCAGCGCCATCGAATCAATTTGATAATGAATGAGAAGAATAAAAAGGCAAAAAGAAAGAAAGATGATTAGTTATGGGCAGTTGAATTTTCACCTTTGTTTTCGGGGCGAGGCCAGCCATGAGAGCAGCTGCAGCATTGCCTGCGTTGTTTTCTTCGATGAAACTGATTGTGGAGTTGATGACAAGCAGCACGACAATACCGACGAAGTCTTGCCAATCCGGGGGCTTCCCGCCACCGTTGGCCAAGGCGATGGCCATGATGGCGGCCATTTCCATCACCCAGGAGAGGGGGTTCCACATGAAACCCAAAAATTTGAGAACTTTGCTCTCCTGCAAGTTAAAATGACCGTCAATATTTCAATCTAGGGAACACACATACATTAGCAGAGATGAAAAAAAATGGACCTTTTTCTCTTCGAGTTTGTTGGGGCCAAAGATTTGGATTCGGCTCTCTCCTTCCGCAGACGAGAGACCTTCCTTGGTACATTTCAGCTGCTGGAAAACCTCCTCGATCGGAATTCGTTCCTGACGTCGCAGAAAAATAAACTTATTGAGCAAAGATGAAACAAAAGTAAATCATAGACTTTTCACGACAAGTTTTGGTAGGTTCCCTAGAGTCAACGCGTGATGACAGCAGCAAACTCTCCTATTTTCTCAAAAAAAAGGTCCTGATTTATTCACCTTTCCTTTTCCAAAATTTAAATCCTTATACCTGAAGTCCTCAAAAACCTGAACCGTCCTGATCTGAAATTAATTCGATGGCCAAAAATAAATAATATTAACCTCCAACAATGACCCACCGGGGCATGAATAGTGGGACTGGGAGGATGGTGGATTTCTCTATAAGAGAAAGATGCATCGTTGATTGAGGATCGAACGGCGAGAGGGCCTACTACCCCTCAGATCCCCGATAAAAAAGTATTTTTTAAAGGAGATATTAGACCAAAAAGTGTTAGCACTAATTTATTCTGCGGCGAGTTAAACGAGGAAGGATGGACGTGCAGATTGACAGAAGAGTACGACCCTAAAGCAATCGATATCCTCCTCTTCCAACTTCCAAACAGAGCGAAGCAGAGGCGACAGTACTCTTCCTCCATTTTTTGGTTCTTTCTTTCAAGAGAGAGAGAGAAAGGTAGCATTAGCAAACGATTACTTGTTGTTTTTCATCTTTGCTTTTCTTTCTTTCATTGTAAACACTCAAGAAAATTGGTATTTCTTTTCCTACGTCTTCTGACAAACGACCAATTTGACGAATATGAACAACGCAATCTATTTTCTAGTGAAAATGAACATCTCAACCCATCAAATATTAAGAAGCAGCGGACAGAATGCCTTAATATAGTTATATAAAAACACTCAAAAGACTCACTTTCGTTTGCATTAATCGAATGAACGTGCACCGAAGGAACATCACCCCAAGTGATGCTAGTGTCAGTTCAAACATATAACTTAGACACTATTTTGGGGATAAAAACGAGCAAGATGCGGAAATAAAAGGAATAAATCAGGAAATAAATGCAAAGATAAATCACATAGAGAACTTCGCTCAAAGACCAATACTAAGCCCTACCACAAGATAGCAGATCTGTAATAAAATCGACATTAAAAATACAATAATATCAAATATTCTATATAGAGCATGCAAATATCATCTAAATATATCTTCTGTAAATATCTCAGGCAAACCCAATGAGCAGACACATATCATCTAAGCCTACCGATCAAAGCATGAGCGAAAGTGAGAACTAAGAGCAAAACAACAGCCGCTTACCAGATCGACGTTCTCATTCTTGATCTCCTCCAAGTTGATCGCCATCTCCGCGGAACTCCGACGCTCACCGTCCACAGACAAAAACCCACAGACACAATAGAAATTACTCCAAAAACAGCACAGACCAAGCCACCATCAAAAAAAGATCCGTCTCTCACTCTCGCTGCCAATGGAGAGGAGAAAAGGAACAGGCTTCCTCGGCGGAGAAGACGCTCCTCCCATTAGGGTCTTATATAGTCCTCGCCCACCGCGATCCAGAGGGCCCCACCAGCACTCCCTTTGTTAACTGTTGACGTGCCGGTAATTCCTGGCAGCTTCCTCGAGGGGCGCACCTCCGACCCCTCCGCAGAACTCTCTCCTCGCAGCTCGCACGGTTCCCCCTTCTGCGGGCACAGTCCATGCCCGCGAGATCTCTCTCAACCGCCCTCAACGGCGATCGCGTCACCCGCACGAAAACCAAGTTACGAGCCTTTCCCCTTATTTCTCCAGTCGTCGGAAGCTACAGCCCCACCTATGTGAACAGTGGGACCAGGCACAGCTTGTCCACGAGGAAGCATCCCATTGGTCAATGCGCCAGGGCCCGCTGAGTGTTTGACTTCGGACGAGGCGCATACGCGTGCGATTCTTAAAAAAACGATACAATTATTGTGGCGGTCTCCCGAATGTAACGTGTCGGTACATTGTAGTGGTGCGATTCCCCGTAATGCAACGAATCCGAGCCGTCGAATCATGCGTATAAACCGGGTCGTCTGGCCGTTACAGAGCATTAATGGCTTTGTGCACTTAAAATTGGCAAGTCAAGAGATTGGACCAGCTAATTATTATTATTATTCTTATTCCATTTTTGTGGTGAGCCAACTCATAACTCGATGTACTGACATAATAGTTATTAGTATAATAGTATTTATTACTATGGAATATTATTAAAGAATTCCATGTGATCCTTGTAATGTATGATCAAGTTATGGGAATGACCCTAAATATATGGATATTATTGAGAATACATTAATTATTGTCATGTCCTCCATAAAAGGAATCAATAACAATAAATTTTCCATTTTTTATTAATTTCTTTTGATTTTTGTCATGAGACATGCACTTAAAAGTTAAGAGAGTTAATATGTAACTTTTTTTTTTTTCTTATTTTACAATTTGATGGCTAGATCTAATTTTTTTTTAAAAAAAATAAAGATAAAAAATTACAATAGATGATCATACTAAAATTCGAATTTTAAATTTTTAAACAACATACAACATGTTGTCACTAATTTGTGCTACCCATATTTGACTTGACTAGATCTAATCTTGTTTTAAGTAAATATTGATATTTGATACAGTTAAAACTAATTTAAACATCAAAATTATCTAATTTTTAAATTAATTATATTTTTTATTGCTATTAAGGATATAAATTAATTTAAGCTATGTCAATTCACCGAGCTAAGATCACTGTACTACGAAGATATTATTTTAAATTTTAAATTCGAAGGAAAGTAATTACAGTTTACTCATAGAGGAGATTGTATCGTAACTGTCCATATATATATATATATATATATATTAGTATTCAATTTTGAGTTCAAACCAAGAATTGCTCAAAATCGAAGTTGGGGTCAAAACTAAAATAAACAATATTTAGGGCATTAATTTTACCATAAAAAATCAATTTAATTAATATTAAAAATAGAAATAAAATTTCTTTTGCAAACTTGTAATTTCTCCTAAAAAATCAATATTATTGTGTATTAATAATTTGGAAATTAATTATAAGTATAAATATTTACTAATTACTATATGATGTAATGTAGCCTATTTTGATTTGTTTTTATTCATATGAATTAGAGGGAGAATAAAAAGAAAATATTGAAATTAAAGGTTTTTATGACAAAGTAAATTAGAATAATCTATAAAAGAAATGTGATTATATATAGTAACTTATTTCCTTCTGTCTTTTGCATTTTCTATATATATTCATATAGAATTAATTTTATTATTATTAATTTAAAATATTTTATAAAATTATTTGGATCCCGTTGTGCCGCGCTGGATCTTTTCTAGTGATAAGAATCATGAAAGTAAAATCCAACTATAGTCCTAAAACAAATACACAACTCAAATAAATTTTTTCCTCTCTAGTGAGTTAATGTATGGCTAAACTTGATAATAATACTAAATTAATTAAATACAAGCAAATATACACCATCCTTTTTCACCTTCATTGAATATATTAAATGAAATGGCATCAAATTAATAAAGATTAAATACATGATCATATGTTTTCCCGTATTTCCATTACAGGAAATCCACTGCAAGAATACGCTACTCGAAATAGAAAACAATGGATGTTAAAAATCCACTGTTATTAGAACGGTACGGTATGAGATTTAAAACTATAATTTGAATAATGACTTACTAACTTATATAAACTTTTATCGAGAGTGGTACCGGTTTTTAAACCTTGATTAAAATACTAAAGTTTAATTAAATTGATGGGATACAGTCCAATTTTTAATGCCATTAATTAGAAGATTACCTTATGAAGACCTGGCTGATGACCTAACATTAAACCCACCCTTTCTCTTGCCAAAAAATTATGAGCCAAAAGACAAAAGTCATCATTTTCATTGTTAAAATAAATTAAAAAGGAGCCAAAAGCCTTTTCAATGCAAAAAAGAAAAGAAGAGATGGCTAAAGTGGTGAGCAAAATGCCATTTTGCTTCAATTATTTAATTATATATATGAGCCAAGGGTCATGTTGGTATTACCAATCAAGTGGGGGTGCAAAGTGCAAGAGTTGAAATAACGTTGAGAGATGTTCCCATTCAGTCAACGCATCAGGTACGCGGCAAAGTACACTTGGGCTTCAAGGCCACTTATCTCCTGACACGTGTAGGTAGTTAGTGCCTAACTTTATGCGGGGGTCAACTTTGTTTGACTCGTTAAATTCACTAACGGTGTGCGGTTCTCGAGACCGCCGCTGCCCTTTGACTCCTAAAATCCATGGATAAATCGACAAGTCATTTAACTGACCGAATTAAAATCGAATTAACTGATCTATTAAATATTTACACATTGTTTGGATGAGACTCAACATAATTTAATAATTTATGGTATGATATAATGTTAGTGGCTACGAAGGAGAACATCGTCTTGATTGGGTCGAGAAAAATGATAAAAAATTTTTAACCTAATATAAATAAATATAAAATATAAGAGAAATATAAAATTTAATTGAGAATATTTTAAAATTTTAGTAAATTATGGTAAATAATTAAATTCATGATTTAAAAAATTGACCAAAATTTATAATTTTTAAACCACGAGATTATCAACATAAATCATAAATCATGATCATATCTTAAAAGTCTTCTCAAATAAAAAATTAAAAATTAAAAATCATTTGACCAATTTTTAAAATTATGAATTTAGTAATTTCTCGTAATTTAATGAAATATTATTCCTAAATATTCTCAATCAAATTTTATAATTTCTCTCGTACCTTTTATTTGCCCATATAAGATTAGATATTTTTTATATATAATTCTTCATCAACCAAACTAAGATGTTGTTCTCCCTCGTAGTTGTAATAATTATAGTACCATACCATATAATATATTATTAAATCATGTTGCACCTCATCCAAACAAGGTGTAAAAGGGCAAACTTGAGTCTTAATAGTCCAAGTTCGGATATTGGTATTTACTCTTATTTTACAACATAATATATTTTCGATTAAAGGATGAATTAACCGAACCAAACATTCGGTTCAGTAAAAATAGTTGATGGAAAATTACACATGTCAGTTCAGTTAATCAAAATTTCACTTCGGTTAATTTATCGAACCAATCACCCGTAAATACAAGGCGGAGCTCGGTGCATTCGATCACTCACGGTGTGTTTATGTCCGAATAACCCCCTCCTAAATGTTTTTTTCTTGTGCTTCAAGAGAGGGTGGAAGAAAGAAACCAAAGATTGCTTCTCAAAGCAGGAGATGGAAGACTCAAAATCCATGGTGCAATTCTTTGTTCCCTCTTATTATGGAATTAATTAAGAAGAGGACATGAGAGTGAAAGGAAGAACTGATGCTGCTGTAATCTAAGTTAGGGATGTGCATGAGTACAAGATAGATTCGGAATCGGTTGGAATCGATCCAATTGGATAGGTTTCGAGTAGATCCGAATTAAATTCGGATAGGGTCCGAGATAAAAATTTAGGAACTGGTTAAAATTAGTTTAGATTTCGGATTCAACATATCAGGTACCCAGAATCAGAATCAAAATCGAAATCGATATCCGAAACTTATATTATGGAACATGTACATTTATAGGTTCCAAACAGATTCCAATAGGGTACCCGAAACCTGTTCATACTTGTACCTTGGAACCTGTATATGAATAGGTTCCAACATGGTACTCGGAATCGAAACCTATGATTTTGGATAGGGTATGATTCCAAATTCTAATAAGGTAGGGTTCAATTTTAAAATTTAAAAATTAATCATATATAAAAAAATAGGATCTGAGTATCATAAAAAAATATAGAGCAGTAGTTGGCCTAAAACATGATCGAAAAGCTGCAAAAATTGCTGACATGGCTCTGGATCAATTCAAAACCATCGCCATTATCAAAAGACTTTTTGAGAGGTTGCATTCATTGTGATTTGGTTGTTCAAAAAGAGATGTCCATTAGAATAGTAATTAGCACAATGGCTTTTTAAGCTCTGTTTGTGTCATCGTCCTTTCACTATCTGTTAAAGCCCTTTTGATTAAGCCAAGCAATACAATTATTTTATTCTTCTAAGTTCTTTTTTTTTATTTAAAAAAATAACAGTGTTTTCAAACTATTAGTCTGATCAGTTCAACGGGTTTACCATTTATTATTTTTATTTTAAAACTAAGTGAGGCTTTGCTAGAGCCACACAATGCATTCATTTCACGAAGAACAAAATGAAGAAAACATTTGAGGGGGGAGGGGACGATAATACAATAATACGATAGCAAGAATCTCACATCTCTAACAAGAGAGGCGCATACGGTTGAAAAAGAACAAATACGGTGAAAATGTCAAAATCCGAGTTAAGCTAGATCAATCTAAACGACGTCGACGTTTTTTCAAAAATTGCTTTGTTTTTTGAGGCGCATATCCAACCTTGGACCAGTGCCATCAATCTAAACGACTTTCTATTGTTTACGAACTCCTCATCCGAGCAGGGAGGCAAAGGACTTGCTTAGACCCCCGCAACGCAGAGCAAAGGATTGCCAAACGACTTGCTTTGACAGTCGCGGAAAAGATGGGTTAGAGTTTCGGCATCTTGGTTGCAGAAGATACACAGCTTGTCGTCCAGCGGGAATCCTAGTCTCTCAGACCTAGCTTTCCTTGTTTTGGAGTTTATTGAGTTTGATCGATTTTCAATTGTATGTAACACGATTGAATGCGGAAATGATTATATCGATCAAATTAAGTAATCTTAGAAGGCAAGGGGTGCTGTGTGAGTTACACAACACCCATTTTGAGCAATTAGAAAAGGGTTTGTCATCTTCCAAATTTTGGTTGTTTAAGCCTGCAATTAGGGCTACATCTGAATGGAACAGCTAAAACACTTGAAACATGGTGTGTGAATGCAACTGCACTAACAATAGATGAACATTTCTAATATGAAACCAATAAATTAAAAAAATGATCATTCTTATTTTTTTGATATAAACAAAGGAAAAGAGAAAAAAAAAATACTAAAAACATGCGTCGACTCATTGGATATCGACTTAAGATTCGATTTATTTTATTGAAAAAAATGATTATTCAAATTTGATAAGATCCAAATCCAATGGTCATGATTTTTTAGGAGAAATATTCTTAGTTTTCATTTTGATCTTATGAGAATATATTCCTAATTATTACATGGGCACACAAACAACATGGGAGTGAAAATATAGTGGGTGTGTGGCTGTGTGCATCCTAAAATTTAAGAGAAATCTTCACTCTGATGACATCAGAGGCACTAAGTGACATGGAAAGTCAGAGACTCCACTCAGCCAAAAAAGAGTGGTGTGTGCTACTGCAGTACAGGCTGAATCAGAAATCCCATCTCCTGCTGTCTTGCATGCATATTCTCAACTCACCTTTTGGCTTAAACAAAGGATCAGAACTATACACAATAACAATAATGTAAAAGTGGGTTGGACATGCTGAGCCAATCATTTAGATGGAATGTATCTTTGCTTTCTTTTTCCACCCACTGGGGGTGCATCAGTATCTAAAAGTAATCTTATGAAGGAGAAGAAAAGCTTGTGTCATTGGCTTCTTGCTTGCTGAAGACTGAAGCAGAAAGCAAGTTTTCCTTGATGTCTTCCTTGCAGCAAGTCATTTGTGTCACTTTGAGCACAGCTGAAGAAAATTGCAGACTCAGTCCCCCAAATAAAAAGGAACAAAAGAGAGAGAGAGAATTCTATCTAACAAGAGATATGGATTAACAACAAAATCTTTATCAAGAAGCAAAATTGAATTCTACATGGATGTTTAGTTCATGTCAAACATCTGCATGTTCATGTGGTGCAGAGAAATATTGCAGCCGAAAGGCATATTAAATCTGGTATCAACCTTTGCATGATAACTATTGGCGCTATTATTAGACATCAAGTTGAAGATGATGGGTCAATAAGAAACGTGGAGTGAATGGAAAGCCAAGAACAAACGTCTTAACTTATATATGCTTAATTAAGATCACAGTACACAAGCTATGAAGATATTGTGACAGACTTTTACCTTGAAGAAGATGGCACACACCAAAAACAAAAACCAATTACCACTTAATTCAACAGTTCATCTGAAGCGCAGAATTATATTTATTCAGAAAACAATCTTGAAAGTTAACAATCTATCAAAAGGTCTTCCTAAGCGATGCTAAAAACAGTGTCAGAATGCGACGAAAATGTTAGGGGAGGAGCCAAACCATCCCCAAGAGAGACATTTTGAAAGAACTAAAACTATGCCAATCAAACTCTTCACAAGAATCAATAGTAAGTGTCACAAGTAAAATCCTAGCAAAAGACCTGCCTCACATGTGAGAAGACCTTGAGAAAAAGTTGCCTTGGCATTATTGTGGTGCATGCAAAGCCTTTCTAGATGAATTCAACATATGACAAATAAATGCACAAATCAACTTTATTTATGCAACATCCATTTCCTATCTTGACTTTGATACAAGCACCTTAAGGACCTATAAGGTCATCATTCATCAACGTTATCATTTTTAGGAGTGGCTTTGATAGCCACATGAGGAAAAGATAAAACATTTAGGCTTCTTTTACATATTTCTCTCCCTCATTCTGCCATCATTTTGTGCAAATGGGGAATCTTTTAAGTGGCCCAACCTTTCATCCACATGTGTCCATGACCTGTTTTTCCTGCATATGAGTTGAGAAGAGCAACATGGAATGTGCAGTCGCCACATCACTTAGTGTCATTTATGGAATACTACTCAAAGTTTCGTGGTCATTAGTTCTCAAAAGACATACCAAAAGTTCAAACCTTCTATAGTTTTGAGCACTTAATATAGACCCAACTCATGCACCCTAATCTTGTTGCAATGATGTAGTAATTCTCAATCAAATATAATAAGAGAATTTTCTCCATTTGCAAGTTAAGATGCGGTCGTCTTTCTTATCTTGTTAGGATGTTACAGTAATCCTCCGTGTGTATTATATAGTTCATTCTTAGTTAATCATGCCATCAACCATTTTCACAAAATCCCTTTCTCTAAGGTTAATAAAAAGTAGAAGGTAAACTGCAATAACAAATCCTACACAATGGGTCAACATTCAAAAAATTGCGCCATAAGCATTAAAATTGTTACTGTAAAATATCCACTGAAAATATAAATGGAATCCACCTTGAAATGTTATTTGATCATATACATTTAGAAACTGCTACCCTCTTCCTTATTTGAAATTACTATTCACTTTAATGTTGTTTGATCATATACATTGAAACATCACTATGTTCTTCCTAATTTGTTCTCCATGAAAAAAAAAAATTCTTTTCCATCATTATGATATCAAGCACATCCATGATGACCATTTTAATTTGGACTATGAAGTAAGACGAACAAAAGCGCAGGTAAGATAACCAAGAAAAAATGTTAAACATAAGTGTGTAAAAATCTCTCAAGAAGTCTTAGAATGAAAATGTAAAAGATAGCCCAGTGCACATGGCTCAGCCTCACTGATGTTGGGTTTGACACAATATAAATTTTTCATGAATGAACTTAACAATATTGTGGTTTAGCTCATCATAGAAAGACTTTCCATCATCCAAATGATTCTTCATAATAAATCTTATCTCAGAACTACTCTAATTTTTACCAGAAAATGGAAATTGAAATGATAAAACTTACCCAGTTAATTCGTGGAGAGAAGGAAAAAAAAGTCAGATGACAGTCCTAAAATTATATGTAGCTTGCTTTTTCAAATGTTTAAATACACAGGGATTACAGTCATGATACTATTTACATGTTATTAAAACCATAAGGGGGTACAAAAGAAAACAGCTACGTTGCAGGACATATTTGATATAGTTTGAGTAACAAACACATAAGAATATAATTATGTACGCATGCAAATATTTGTGCAATATAGAATTAGATATAAATTCCTAAACAGAGGTGGCAAAAGGATTCACATAGATTCATATACAGTTATACTGTTTAGTCACAATGCATCCAAATATTACTCTTCAAAAAACAATGGTAGAGAACCATGTAAAAAAGGATGATCGAGCTTCCAGATTTCTCCAAGAAAGAAGATAGAAGTTTGAAAGCTGGTTGCTTTTTCAAACAGGAAAAATGGTAAGCACACACCTGAGCTGAAAATGCAGCTACCAATAACTTTTTATATCCTCATCACACAGTATTGCACTCCACTTTATGGCGCATTCAAGATTATGTGTTTGAATTCTGCTTCTAAACATATAGCTCAAATAGAATCCAATAGAAATAAAAAGCACCAAAAAGGTGGCATTAAGAGTCCTTGTCATGTATAGTTTGAGATAATTCAAAAGTTTGTCACCATGCTTCCGGCAAAAGGATCCCCTCAAGTAGATATTACGAAAAACGATCATTCTTTGAACTAGTTTGAGTCTTTAACCATAGCAGAGTACAGAGTTTTACCTTAATTATTAAATGAAAAATGAACAATTCAAGATTGGTCAAGAGAAACAAATGATCTGCTTCATATTTCTTGAATAATCATACATGAGGGAATAGTGATGAAATTGTTCAGTGTAAAAAATGGATGATTTCTTTTGCTTCATTACAGGCATACTATATACCATGATATCAACAAAGTACAGATAGGCATTCAAATGTGTGGAAAGTGGTCCTCCTAACCTGGGGGCAACTGAATACCAGACTAGTGCAGAATTGATTAGCAGCATATTACTGCAGAGATCTATTCTCTTCTACCCGGAGCGTTAGCTTACTTACTGACTGCTCAGGGAAAGATGGATCTATATCCAAGATGCCAGATACAAACTCCATGGCATCCTCATATCTCTTGGCTTTACAGTAACCATCAACAATTGTCCTGTAGGTTACTTCATTAGGCCTGCAGTTATGTTGCATCATATAGCTAATAACATCAGCTGCTTCTTTGAACATCTCCAGGTTCACGTACCCAGAAATGAAGGTGTTGTAAGTGACCATGCAGGGTGAAACTTCTTTAGTTACCATGCCTGTGAAAATCCTCAGGGCCTCACTCATGAGCCCTTGCCTGCAAAAACCATTAATTACAGTGTTGTAAGACACTACATCAGGCTTCAAACCAGAGCTTTCAAGTTGTTTGAGTATGTCTTCTGCTTCCCAACACTCTCCAGCTCTTACATACATGTTCATCATACTATTATAAGTGATCAGATCAGGTTGCAGACCGTGAGGATGAATGGAATCAAACGTTTCGCGAGCGCGATCATACATCCCATTCTTTGCATAAATCGAAAGCATGGAATTAAGTATCACTAGGTCAGGCTTGTAACCATTCCTCTTGAGCTCCTCAAATGCCTTTTCCATGCCTACTAAAACTCTACACTTGAAGTTGGTTATAATAAGAGTTCTTAGAATCACCCAGCTAGGAAAAATTTTACCATTGTAAACTTCTTGTTCAATTTGCTCTATCTTGTCTAGATGTCTTCCTTTTGCATAAGTTTGAAGCAATAAAGAGTATGAGAGTTCATTAGGCTTGAAACCCTTCTTCTTCATATCTAATATAACAGAATCTGCAGCTACCCAATCACCTTTCCTTGATATTGCATTTAAGAGTGCATTGTATGTTGTGGTGCAAGGACTAAAACCTGTTTTGATCATCTCATCATACATCTGCAAAGCATGGGTACCCGATCCACAACGTCCATATGCAGCAATCAGAGTGTTGAAGGTGTCCCTGTCTGGCTCAACCCCTGATTTCTTCATCTCATCGAAAACTTGACTGACATAATTCTCCATGCCCCTCTTACCGCACATAGCTAGCATTGTGTTCCATGTGACCCTATTTGGGACACACCCATTGGACTTCATGTCAGCAAGTACGTCCAACATCTCCCGCATCCTTGATTTCTTTCCAAGCATTCCCAGTATTGTATTGTATGTACAAACATTAGGAACAACACCCAACTTTTTCATCTGATCAAACAGAGCCAAAGCTTCATCCTCTTTTCCAGCCTTTCCATACCCATTAATCACAGTGGTGTATGTAATAGAATTAGGCATGATTCCCTTTTTAGCCATTGCATGTAACACTGTTTTCCCTTCTTCATAAAAGCCAGCTCTAGCATAGGTTGCTACAACCTCATTGTAAGTAACTGCATCTGCCGGGCAGTTATTGTTCTCCATTTCCTTCAAGATTCTTAGTGCCTCCGAATAGTTTCCAGCCTTACCATACACCTGGAGCAGTGAATTGTATGTGACAGTGCCAGGAACATAACCCTGCGACTTCAATTTTTCAAAAAAATCAGAAGCCTCTGCTAACAAACCTCCCCTTCCACAGGCAGAGAGAACAATGCTACAGGTGAACTCATCAAAACCCACCCTACTACTTTTCATCTCATCAAAAATTTCCAAAATTTTGCTCCAAGACCGCCCCATTCGGCCATACACATCCAGAATCACATTGTAGGTGACCAAGCTGGGCTGAAGCCCTCTCAATTTGATCTGCTTAAACAATGCAACCGCTTTCTCATACTTCCCAGCCCGAGAATAGGCATGAAGCAATGTAGTGTAAGCGCGGATGTCAAGGCAGTATTCCTCCAGAGGAATAGAGTCGAACAGCTTCGAGGCAATCGAGTGCTGCGAATTCCTACCCAACACCCTGACCATTACCTCGATCGCCGGGGAGTCTAATCTGGATCTTTCTGCACGGGGAGCGGATGCCGCCCATTCAAACAAGGCGAGGGCTTTCTCCCAATTACCCAGTATCTCGAGCGCCTTCAAGAGGCTCACCCAATCCGCGCCAAAGACCTCCTCCCTTTCCGACTCCAGCTGAGAGATCAAATCAACCAGCGGGCACTCGATGATGGATCTCAGCAAAGACTTGCCTGTGCCGGAGAGGAACTGCAGGCGGTGGTCCTGCAGAAACCGAGCATCATCTTTACTGCCGGGGCGCGACGACGGTGGACGCGACTTCTCGCGGCGAGCTGAGGTCGAAGTGAGGCGCAGAGAAGGAAAGTTAGGTTTTTTACCGGTGGAAGGAGGCGGGTGGAGGGTGGTGGTGTTGGTGTTGGTCTCCTCGGCGAGAAGTTGAAGAAGGGCGTCCAAGGGGAGGGACTCGGAAGGAGGAGCTGGTGGTGGGGGGAGGGAAAGGTTGAGCTTTGGGTGGTTCAGGGAGGGGTTTCTGGGGGTTTTGGAGGTGGGAGCGGGGAAAGCCGGGCGGCTGGGGAAGATAGCTCCCTCCATTGGATGTGTGCGGAGAGAGGGAGAGGGATGGATGGGGTTACCTCTCTTACCTGAGTTGAGGAGGCCTCATGAGTTTGTGGGGATGGGGCTTGAATGAACTGGGAGCAATGTTGGGGCAAAAGGCTCATCTTTTCTTTGATGGTCTACATGCAGCCATCCTTCACTCTCTTCTTTTTTTTTTTGTAATTTTTTTAAAATATTTATTTTAATGTTTAAAAACACTCCTTAATTAACTACATTCAAAATAAAATTATATATATATATATATATATATAATATTATTACATAAACATATTGTAATGCAACTTAAAAGTTGAAAAATACCTCCCAACATGATTTTTGACCTCTCATTGATGAGCTCCGACTACACGGGTCGAATTGATAATTTGCATAGCCTCAAATATCATGCAAAGGTTAGCTAGTATCAACTATAGATGACAATGGGCCGGACTTACCCGTGGGCGGCACACGGGCTCGGTCCAATTCTGACATGTGCTCGGCTCGGCCCGGCCCCGCATGTGCCTAAGGAGCGAGTTGTGCTCACCCTTTGAGCACGTGGGCCGTGCTCGGCACGGGCCGAATGCGTGACGAGTTCAGCACGAGCCCAAGCACGATTAGATCCGGTCGGGCCAACCCCTGCACCTGCAGGTTAGCTTGGTCTGCACCTAGATTTAGTCTAATATTTTGTGTGGTGGTTAGTTCATCACCCGCCTTTATAATTTTAATTTTTAATATTTCTGATCGATTCGAGCCCGAAGGGGCGGGCCCGGCTGGGCCTCCCCGTTGAGGTGTCGGGCCGTGCCACCTCCATCGTCGTGCTCCTCGGGTGCGCCTTCGTGTTCTTCTGGCGGCAGTCGTACCAGAAGGTGACCAAGCCGTTCGAGCCGCTGAAGCCCCTTGCAGCGAAGGTGGAATGCGACGCGGAAGTGGACGACGGGAGGAAGAAGGTCATCGTCTTTTTCGGCACGCAGACTGGCACTGCCGAGGGGTTCGCTAAGGTTAGGTTCGTTTGGATCTCCATCGGTGCTTGGGATCTTCTGTAAACTACTAAGTTTCGTATCCTTTTTCTTCTCTTACTTTGGTGTATATTTGCCCGAGTCAGGCACTCGCGGAGGAGGCAAAAGCGCGATACGATAAAACTATCTTTAAAGTCGTTGATCTGGTAAACCCTTTCTTTCGTCTAATTGTTTTCAGCATTTGGGAATCCCCATGCATTTGATAGATTGATATTCCTGATCGTGTACCTGGTAGGATGATTATGCAGCTGATGATGATGAGTACGAGGAAAAGATGAAGAAAGAGACACTAGCTTTGTTCTTATTGGCGACGTCAGTTAGAACTTTTTATCTCCACGATTTATATGTTTCAAGTTACCTTTCCAGATGTTGCCTCATCTTATTCTGCGTGGAGATTGCATGTACGGAGATGGGGAGCCAACTGATAATGCTGCTCGGTTCTACGAATGGTTTACAGAGGTTGAACCGTTGAAGAGTATATAAATTTTTTCATTGTTTTACAATTATGTTTTGGCAGCTGAAGACTTTTTGTTCTTGTTGATTTGAAAGGGCACGGAGAAGGGGAACTGGTTAGGGAATCTTCAGTATGCTGTATTTGGTCTAGGAAACAAACAGTATGAACATTTCAATAAGATCTTCATCTTTACTAATGTTAAAGTTTTAAGACTGCAACGAATTCACTCCTGAAATTACTCCCTTTATTTTTTATGGCATAACTCAATAACAAAAAGGTGGCAAAGGTGGTGGATGAGGCACTCGCTGATCAGGGTAATTTCAATTTGGTAACCTTACTATTTAGTTGTTTTATTCATTTAGTTGTTTCTGTTACCATAATTTATTTTTGTGTCTTATGTTTATTTTTGTGTCTTACCATATCCTTCTCTTAATTATTTTATATCAGAAAAGTTTGGTTATGAAAAATTTCTAGTATAGACTAAAAATTTGCTTTTAGTATAAGGTGAATGTATCCTAGATAATAGTTCTTTTATCTTTTCTAGTCGTCTTATTTTTTATAATAATTTAGTTGTTTTCAATCTACTTATTATGTTGGTCAAAGTAAGTCCTACTTCAATCACATCTGTTAGTCCGTCAAAGTACTCCGTAAAATGCTTAGTGTTTTACAGAGTACTTTGAGCTTAGAAGTGATTTTTTCCATAATATCTGTTGTCAAGGTGCTCGCTTTGTTACAACCCGCTTGATGGAATAACTGACTCATCCAACTTCATAGGCCAACCTATTGGCCTAATTAAAATGCTCAAGCTGAAGTTGATGGTAGCACACCCATCAAGCCTTATAAGCCAACATCACATCCAATATTTTTCCTATGTGGGACTAAAGTGGGGTGTTACAATCTCCCTCACTTATGTCTTGATGTCCTCGTCAAGACCCAACTCGAGTCTTACACATAGCCCAGAATCACACCCAAGTCGGTGGCATATGAGGCCTAGCCTAGTAGCGGCTCCGCCCCATCACCCGAGCAGCCCTTTCTCACATAGGCTCCCTCACCATGCTTAGGACTAGTTCCTGCTCTGATACCATTTTGTTACGACCCGCTTGATGGGATAACTAACTAACACATCAACTTCATAGGCCAACAAATTGGCTTCATTAAAATGCCTAAGCTGAAGTTGATAGTAGCACATCCATCAAGCCTTATAAGCCAACACCACATCCAATATACTACCGATGTGGGACTAAACTATGGTATTACACGCTTAGGCGCCAATACAAGGCTGTTTGAAGGGTTGGAGCCTCAAGCCATGCAAGGTGAGGCGCCTTCAGTGAGGCAAGCGTCTATTGTGCCTACATGCTTGCCTGATGTGAGTCTTAAGGTGCCAATTAAGCACGCTTAGGTAAATGTCCATGTTCTGATGCCTTTTTTTTAGAAAAAAAGAGAAAAAACTGAATATATAATTGTTAGGGCATGACTGGCCCTAGTTCGTAGTAAGTTATGATTGTGCGAGCCCCGAGCCCAGCATACAGTGAGTGTTACACGTAACTAGTTAAGTTTTGATTCCACACATCCTCAACAATAACAACTGCGAAGAAAATTTAATCTTTTATTTCCATTAAATTCATTTTACATTATCTTTCTAATACTTCTTTAAATCTTTTGTTGATGTAGAATGTTTCAGATTTTAAATTCTTACAAATTACACAACTTTCTTGTTTTGTTGTTCACATTGAGTATTTTAGATTTATACTAACACAGAGACATGTGTGTATATATTAATGATTTAAGGGAGGGTGTCTTGCTTCAACCAGGCTAGCACTTTAGGCGATTTTAAAAGATCTAGCGCCTTAAGGGTGCCTTAGCACCTTGACAACCTTGCTCTCTCTACTCTCTAGTGGTAGTAAGATGATACCATTACCAAAAATAAGAGTGAAATTGAACATCGTGCTTTGTAACACTAACAAATAGCATTAAGGAAGAAGTAGGAATTCCTCGGAAAATTTAATATATGTGGAGATAAAGTTACCAAATTATTATTTAAAATAAGAAGGCATGAAAAGATGAATTATCTACATATAGGACACATTCACCTTTATAGTAAAAAAAAAAGTTCCATGCTAGCTCTGATATTTTCAAATAGAATGGCAGTTACTGAACAAGGAATAGTAGGCATGATACAATAAATTTTATACCAAGTAGTAAAATGAAGTCCTTTTTCACTGGCTGCTTCATGTGTTACAACTTCTATGCTCCCATTGTGTGTTCTTTTTTATGCAGTTGTGTGTAAAGCATATCCTTCTGAATGATAAATAGTTTCCTGATTCTGGCTCTTTAATGGAACTTTATATGTTCTGCACTGTGGATCATGCTGGCATCAGTTTGTCATGCATGTCTTGGTATAGTTATTGTGAACATAAAATTTAATTTCTTGATCTCATTCTTATTAAAATTCTGAATATATGCGAGATTTTTTTTTAAAAAAATATTTTCATGGAATAAGAGGGAACCCCGTATGCCCTTCTGGATGATGTTTACTAAAAACTGTTTGTTTTCAAACTTTCAATGTTTTGTCTGTGTCTATCCTCCATCATTATGTATTTGACTTTTTTGCATTTGCCATGCATACTCTAGGCGGGAAGCGCCTTCTGACTGTGGGGCTTGGGGATGATGACCAATGTATTGAGGATGAGTTTAATGCACGGTACATATAGTCAGCTCTATAATTAATATGTTTATGTGATGTGTGCTTCGTTTTCATTTTCCTCCTCCAATAGTTTCATTTGAACATTTTGTCTCTCATGTTGATAATGATTTATTATTTCAGGAAAGAACTCCTATGGCCAGAGTTAGATCAATTACTTCGGGGTGAAGATGATGTTTCTAGTCCTTCTACTCCTTATACAGCTGCTATTCCTGAATATCGGGTTGTTTTATCAATTGCAAGGATGCAGTCAACCTAGAGAAAAGTTGGAGCCTTACAAATGGTCATGCAGTTCATGACATTCAACATCCATGCGACCATGCAGGTACCTGTATGTTTTACTTGCAAGTTCATACAACTGTAGAACCTTTTCATGCCTAACAAAGCTTAGTGTCACTTATACTTTCTTAACACTCAAGAGCTAATGTGGCTGTGCGTCGGGAGCTTCATACCGCAGCTTCTGATCGATCCTGCATTCACTTGGAGTTTGACATTACCAACACTGGTCTTGTGTATGTTTCTTTGCATTTAGTTCTTGGCACTGCAGCATGGTCCTTATTGCTTGCTTTCAGTTTTTTGCATTTGCATCAAATAATGGATTCTTGATTCAGTTTACTACTTTGGAATTTGCATCAACTTTGAGGTCCTGATAAAATAATTTATGACTTATAAGTCTTATATATACGTACTTTGTGGACAATACTTTCCAGGCAATCACTTATCAAGCTCATGCAATTATTGACAAAGGGCTCCGACTGGATTATGAATAGGTTTTTACCGACAAATGTGCCTTTGCTGTTGTTTGCTCCTTGCTTTCTAGGTTATTTTACTATCCAAGATTTGGTGGTGTTTTTGTTAACTACTTTCTTTCCTTACACATAGGAATTCTTGTCTATCAATGGTCCTCAGTCCTCATCCAGTCCTCAAACTACTCTTCTCCAAAGTTAAGCATCCTCTAGTTGATATTTGCTTCTTGGTTATTCCCATCTTATTCTCCAAGACATGCTACATAAGTTGATTCTTTAGTCGCCAATTCCATGCTTGTTTAAGATTTGATACTGCTGTTGGTCATTTAAATGTTATCGAAACCTTTTTTACTTCATTGCATTAACATTCAGAGAGTTCTGTTTTATTTTTTAAATTATTATTTTCTTCTAGTCAATGTGATGATGCTGATCAACAGGTATGAAACTGGAGACCATGTTGGAGTATTTTCAAAGAACTGCATTGAGATTGTAGAGGAAGCAGAAGGACTATTAGGTTATTCACCAGATACATATTTCTCCATCCATGGTGACAAAGATGAAGGCACACCACTTAGTGGTGGTTCTTTGTCACCTCCTTTCCATCCCCATGCACCCTAAGGACTGCACTTACTCGATACGCCCATCTTCTAAATTCACCCAAAAAGGTGAAATTTTCATTTATCTGTCTCTTTGAACATTTTTAAAATTGTAACTTGATTCTTTGTGTTAATTGTTAATAACTGTGTTTATTATTCAGAGTGCTTTGCTTGCATTAGCTAAGTGCCTAAGTATTCTTCAGATCCAACTGAAGCAGAGCAGCTTTAGATTTTTGGCTTCTCCCGCTGGGAAGGTTGGTTGGTATTCATTTCCGGGAACTCGTTAAAATTGTAATTCTTTTTATATGGTTCATTTTTATTTGGAACACTTCAGGATGAATATTCTCGATGGATTGTGGCTAGTCAAAGGAGCCTAATTGAGGTTATGTTTACATTCCCTTCATCCAAGCCTCCACTAGGAGTTTTCTTTGCTGCAGTTGCACCTCGTCTGCAGCCAAGATATTATTCAATATCATCTTCTCCAAAGTAATAAATTCTTATTTTATTTTTTTCTTCATTTTATTTTTTTTTCAGAAAGGGAAATTAGGCCAAAAATAACTAGGTATAAGGATTCACAAGGCCATCTTTGAAATTAGCAGGGTTCACAAGGAGTTCTGTTTGCTGCAACTCTGCAGCAAAGATAGTATTCACTATCATCTTCTCGAAGTAATAATTTATCTTTTTTTGCTTCCTTTTCGTTTTTGATGAAAATGGGCATTAGCAGGGAACTATCCATTATGCCTTTTTAAGTCCCATAATAAATGGAGGGACATTATCCACCATAGTGATGGAAAATGCAGCTTTTGGAGACGGGACTAAGCTCCCAACCTCTCACTAAATGAGAGATATTATATCTCCTTCCAATACATGGGACATCATCATAACTATTTCTTCACTTGATATACCTCCCAGGGATAATTTAGTTTACCAATAATTTGTTTCTTGTAGGATGGCACCTACTAGAATTCATGTCACATGTGGACTAGTATATGAGAAAACACCAACTGGAAGGATTCACAGAGGGGTCTGTTCAACTTGGATGAAGGTATTTTTGTTTATTATCTCTACTATTCTATCTTACTTCAAGTTGAATCCCTATTTGTTCGAATGCTTTACAAGTTAAGTTACAGGTTGCAACCTTCATATCCAGCTTAATTAACAAGTCAATTTGTTTCTTGCTCAAAATTTGGATATATTATTCTTGCTTGTATTACTCCTAGAGTATATCTTTATCTTAGTACTATAAGACTATAAAAGCTGAATTCTTCAAATTGTTTGCTTTATTTGGAATGCATATGTTGGTTAGACAAATTGTATAATACTTCTAAAGAAGTGTTGGATTTATTTTAGATGTTAAAGGAATATCTCATAGTTACATTATATTGGAATTTGTTTTTAGAAAAGTGTTGGGTTTCCCCCATTTGATAAGGTGGACATTTCATTATTGATTGCATTTTTTGCATGTATTAGGCACACACTTGATGTGTTATTTTGATTTGACTCCATCCACTCTTTGATGTTAATTGAAATTAGCATTTATTTTCATTGAATAACTTCTTCAAGCTAATATGGTGGAGCGAATAGGCAGGGAACTTAAGAATCTTTCGTTTCATTTTATTAGTCTAAATGCTTTTGATTACAATAAAATGATGCATTTATATACCTGTTCACATAGACTATTTTATAATATCTTGTTATACTGTTGTCTTTCATGCATACTCTTTAATGTGTTACTGCATGGAGATTTTCACATTTAGCTGCTATATTTTTTTTTACACATTAAAAAGCTGCATGCCATTTGAGCTCATAATTGAACTTGCTGTTTTGCACGTGCAACCACGATATTGCTTAAGAAACTTTATTACTTATTAAAATAATATTTAGTTAAAATTTTAAAGTTTCATAAATAATTTTTGTTAAACTATTGTAGTAAGTTTCAATATATCAAAACTAATTTAGTATAGTTAATTATAGTATTACATGATTTATAACAAAAGAATAAGGGTTAATTATACAAATGGTTCCTAAACTATCACAAGTTGCAATTAGGTCAAGCCAGGACAAAAAAGTACCGAAAAATTACTACAAAAATAAATTTCTTCTGGCGAATTGTCTCACCTCACTTACCAAAAAAGTGCATCTTGATTCTTGAGACATATATATTCATTTATTTGACTCTGCAACTCGTGATTTTTAGTATTCAATTCCATTGGAAAAGAGTCAAGAGTGCAGCTGGCCAGCTGGGCTCCTATCTTTGTGAGACAGTCAAATTTTAAACTTCCTGCAGATCCTTCCCAGCCAATTATCATGATTGGCCCTGGGACAGGGTTGGCACCATTCCGGGGCTTCCTACAGGTATTTGTGAATTCTCTTTCTTTCTGCAGCTCTTATCCTATTTATTTTCTATTGGCCATTATGGTTTTGTTAATATTAGTTAATTTTATTCTCAGGAAAGGTTGGCCCTTAAGGAGGCTGGAGAGCAACTTGGTCACTCTATTTTCTTCTTTGGATGCAGGAATCGCAAAATGGTAATAAGTTAGTAACATGGTGCCTAGGCAAATGATGTATCTAACCGTGGTGTCTGTCTCATGAAGTCTTGTTGTTTCAGGACTTCATCTATGAGGATGAGCTGAGATTTTTTTTTGGAAACTGGGGCACTTTCTGAACTGATTGTTGCATTTTCTCAGGAAGGTCCAATCAAGGAATATGTACAGCATAAGATGGCTGAAAAGGTCCATATAAGCTTCAACTCTTGTTTGATGTTTTATGAGTTTCTTTGGTTTCTTTAGCTATGCTTAATGAGGTCTAATTGTCTTGGTTCACATTTTCAGGCCTCAGACATCTGGAATATTATCTCTCAAGGTGGTTATATTTGTTTGTGGTGATGCTAAGGGTATGGGCGTATGGCTAGGGATGTCCACAGAGTTCTTCATACCATTGTTCAGGAACAGGTACACATTTTACACTTGGGAAGTATTTGATTGGATGGAATAAAATAGACAAGGAATAGAAATATATAAATAATATATAAGGAATGAATTATTTCTTCGTTGGTCGAATAGACAAAGACAAGGAATAGAAAGCAACCAAATATCTTTCTTAATAATATTAAATAATACTCAAAATAATAAATTGTATTATAATTTATTGTAATTCATAATTTATGCAAAATGTTTGTTTAAAAAAATGAAATATTAGTATTATTATTTCCTTCCAATTATTTTACATTAATTTAAAACATTAATATTACATATTGCAAATATATTAAATAAACATCAATATATTAATAACATATATGATATATTATATTATTTTAATAGCTTGATATACTTGGATATTTTAATTTTAATTTAAATTATTGGATGTTGTATGATATTATTGTATGGTCTAATATATCATATTTTTAATTTTAATATAAAATCGTATACGATATTATAGCACAATATGTTTAAAATTAGTTGAAATTATTTATATATTTCGTATTTGTTAAAAATATTATATTAATATATATATACTATGTAATTAGGATGAAGCTTGATAGGTAAAGTTGTACAGGACTAACTAATCCTTACAATCAAACAAGAAAAATAGAAAAATAGGAACAGAGAGGAATGAAATAGTTAGTTATTCATTCCCTTCACTAGCCAGAATGCTCATTCTTCAAAAGTGACTCACTGGCTTGCCCAGTGGATGTTTTCACCCTAGTGGCTTCAGAGGTCAGGAATTCAAAACTCCAAGATGATTATTTGATTCAATGTATGCGATGTATGCACATGGTGATGGCCATTGGGCAAAAGATAGAATGCTTCAAAAGCTCGATTTCAAATTAGATGATCTCTGCTTTTAGACGCAACAAATCCCAGTTTATTAAAAAAGTATCCAATTATTATTATGATAGGATTAAGTTCATGACTTTTTTCATCATATATGGCTGATTAGTGTGTAGATTTTCGTTCTTATCCGATCCAGTTCATTGTTTTATAGGGATCTCTTGATAGCTCCAAGCTACCGAGAGCATGGTGAAGAATCTCCAAATGGAAGGAAGATATTTAAGGGATGTCTGGTGAATTTTTCTTTCTTTTTCTTTTATCCGAAGGTAGGGCCTGCTGTAGTGATGACAACTTCCATATTCGTCTGCACGTGTTGAACTGATTGTCTGGATCGTTGATGAAGAACGATAACCAAAGCTCAAGCGCGAAAGAGGGGAAGATGAAAAAGGAATGAAATTTATTTGAAAAATCTGAAGTCTTGGTTGACTCAGTCAACCGAATTTACATTTATACATGCTAGTTCGGGTAGATATCGGGTTACAACTTATACATTCAAATCCAATAAGCTACCTGCAACTATCATTATTTGAATTAAAATGAAAAGACAAAACTAGACAGAGAAACCAATACAAATCGTATTTATTCATGAGGGCAGAATAGTAATTGTCATTGTCCTGTCTTCTTCAACCTCGAGTACTCACCTGCAGCTCTTCTGTAGCAGCTCAGTATTCTCAATACTCCTCCCTCAAGTTGGGAGTAAGGGATACTCATTCCCAACTTGGCCAAGTTGTGAACATGATGTTGGGGTGCTAAAGGCTTGGTGAATGTATCAGCTAGTTGCTATTTTCCTTGAATGTAAACAGGTTCTACTAAGCCTTGCAGGAACTTCTCGCGTACAAAGTAACAGTCAATTTCAATGTGCTTGGTACGTTCGTGAAATACGGGGTTAGTTGTAATATGCATTGCGCTTTGATTGTCGCAATAAATGGGAGTCAGATTCATCACCTCGACTCCTAACTCAGTCAATAATTTGCTCACCCAAATTACCTCTACAGTGGCGCTTGACATGGCTCTGAGTTCACTCTCAGTGTTAGAGCGACTTATAGTAATCTGCTTTTTGCACTTCCAAGTAATTGAAGCTTCACCAAATTTTACAAGGTAGCCTGTGACAGATTTCCTGGTATTCTCACACCCTCCCCAATCAGCATCATTGTATGCTGTTAGGTGACAATTGGATGTAGATGGGTAAAATAGGCCAAGTTCGGGTGCTCCTTTCAAGTACCTCAAGATCTTCATGGTTGCCTTGTAATTAGACAGCTTTGATGAATTTGAGAATTGACTTATGAAGTGAATTGCATACATGATATCAGGTCTAGTCATTGTTACATAAAGTAATTTGCCTACTAGCCTTATGTAAGCCTCAACATCACTGAACTTTTCATCAGTTTTTGTACTTTTCATTTTCTTCTTCTTATTATATAACATTGGTGTACTAGATGGCTTGAATTCTTCCATGTCTAGTTATTTCAACATGTCTATAACATACTTTCTTTGATTCAGATATATGCCAGCTTGTGTTCTTTGAACCTCAAGTCCTAGGAAATATGTTAGCTTCCCTAGGTCTCTAATCTTGAACTCTTGGCTGAGTTTCATCTTCATAACACTGACTTCATCACTGTCATTTTTTGTTATCACAATGTCATCCACATACACTGATATGGCAGTGACCTTTTCATTTCTCTTCTTGGTAAACAAACATGGATATGATATACACTGAACATATTTATGTCTGATGATACTTGATGAAAATTTCGAATACCTCTGCCTCCCTACTTGCTTGAGGCCATACAAGGATTTCAGCAGCTTGCATATCCTAGTATCATTCACTTATTCATATCCTGGTGATTTAGACATATACACCTCTTCATTCAATTCCTCGTGCAAGTAAGCATTACTCGCATCTAGTTGATGTAGGGACCAGTTCTTAGCAGCTGCCACTGTAATTACAACCCTGATGGTGGCCATTTTAGACACTGGGGCAAACGTTTCATGGTAATCAATACTTTCTTTTTGGGTAAATCCTTTTGCAACCAATCTAGACTTATACTTGTCTATATTTTCATCTGGCTTAAACTTTGTTTTGAATACCCATTTGCAGCCTACCATAGATTTGCCTGGTGATAAATCAACTAACTCCCAAGTATGATTGACCTCTAATGCTTCCAGCTCAAGTTGCACAGATCTCACCCAGTCTGGATTCTTGCTAGCAGTGGCGTATGAGGTAGGTTCTTGATGTGTCAAGGACACTGAGGAAGGCTCTATGCTCAACAGGGAAATGTTGTGTGTTCAGAAAATTTATCAAAGGATATGGACTAGTCTTGCTAACTTGGTTAGTTTTGAAACGGGGTGAAGATGGAGAAAGTAATGAGCTACAATGATAGTCCAGGAGCTTAGCAGACCTTTTCACTATTCTATTATTTTTCCTTTTGGGTAACTCAATAGGATGTGATAGAGGTATTTCAGTTGAAGAGCTATTTTCTTCATGGAACTCATGGCTTTCAGGTTCACAAATAGCTTCTAGAATGATTTCTGTATGTCGAGAGGAAGTTTGTGGACTTATATGATCATTCATCCTTTCATTTACTTGAGTAGGTGATTGAACTAAGTCATTATTGTTTGGATTTGAACATGGGAAACTTAACAATGGTGTTCTATCTGGTTCATTTTCTATGCTAGTATGTACATGAAATATGACTTTATTCATGGTTTCGGTATCAAATGGGAAAACATCCTCAATGAACCTAACATCCTTGGAAATGATGACAGATTTGTTTTTGAGATTATATACCTTATATCCCTTTTGCCCATAGGGGTATCCAATAAATTCCTCTTCATCTGCTCTAGGATCTAATTTGTCTCTACCCATTTTCAATGTGTTTGTGAAGCATAGACATCCAAAAATTCTAAGGTGCCCTAGTTCTGGTTCTTTGTTGTACAACAACTCATAAGGACTTTGATTACTTAACATAGGACTAGGCAATCTATTAGTTAATTATGTGGCAGTCAATAAGCAATCTTCCCAAAATTTGGATGGTAATTTCGACTGAAACTTAAGACACTTAGTTACTTGAAGCAAATGTCTATGCTTCCTTTCCACAATTGCATTTTGTTGTGGAGTTTCAACACATGAACTTTGATGGATGATGCCTTGTTTGGCAAGGAATTCATTTAGGATTGAGTTAAAAAACTCACTGTCATTATCACTCATAATTGTCTTAATGATTTTAGTGAATTGTGTGCTTATCATTCTAATGAATCCTATTAAAATATCAGGTACTTGTGATTTCAATGAAAACAAATAAGTCCAACAACTTCTGGTACAATCATCTACTATGGTAAGAAAACATGAATGATCATTATAAGTTGGGGCCTTATGGGATCCCCAAATATCACAATATATCTAGTCAAAAGGATGTTTTGAAACACTCGAGCTTGAAACAAAAGGTAATCTGCTTTGTTTTGCAACAGGACAGATATTACAAACAAGTTCTTGGCTAACATTTATTTCAGGTATTTGGCTTGACATCAGCCTCATTCTAGAATTGGACATATGTCCTAGTCTAATGTGCCACAAGGCATGTTTATTTGACAAAATAGACGCTGTAATACTCTTATGCTGAAACTTGGGTTGGCCTGCATATCTACTAGCTCTTTCCATCATGTATAATCCGTTAACCTCTCTACCAGTTCTCAAAACTTTCCTCGAGATTAGGTCCTGAATGACAAAGGAATGAGGATTAAATTCTACGTAACAATTCATTTATTTTGTTAACTTATGGACATGAGGTTGAAATGAAAAGTAGGAACAACTAACACCTGGTTGAGTTGAAGGTTCTTATTGAGGTAAAAGGTTCCTGAGTGACTAACAGGGATGGTTTCACCATTTGGTAGGGTGATTTGTTCATTTGGCTTTGGTGCGCATGGGTTATCTAGTATGGTAATGTTGTTGGTTATATGATCAGTGGAACCACTATCAAGAATCCAAGATTTTTGTAAGTTAAATGCATTTGAATTTGGATGCATACCTGCCATGTTTACCATATGAGTGTTAGATGTCTTTTGACCAAGTAAATTCATCATTGAACTGAGCAAATTGTTGTATTGCTCTTGAGAAATTCCTATGTCTTTGTTACTGTTTGTGCTATCCTCCATCTGCTTGGCTGAGCATTCTTCATTCACATCAGCTGCTTTTGTTGTTTGAACCTGGTTTACTTGTCTGTTAACTAGTTCAGTAAATCTTTGCTTTCCCTTATAAAGCTTGTGACCAGGTGGATAGCCATTCAACCTATAGCAATTCTCCCTCGAGTGGCCAGCTCTTTGACAATAGTCACGGTACAATTTGCTATTTGGTCCCAGCAGCTTATACTTGGCTTTGTAGCCTCCTCCACTAGAATTTTGATTCACACTGCTAAGTGCCACACTTTCCACTGATGCATTTTGGTTAACCCCTGATTGCCTTTGTAACTCTTCCTGCTCAAGCATTGCATATGCTTGATTTATTTCGGGAATTGGATTCATAATCAGAATCTGGCCTCTTATTCCTACATACACATCACTCAGACCCATCAAGAATTGCCAAAGTCTTCTTCTTCGGTTGCTCTCCTTGCCAGGTTGGCAATTACATCCGCCTGGGCCTGCACTCAACGCATCCATCTCGTCCCACAAGGCTTTCAGCTTAGTGTAATATGAAGATATTGACAAGCCTGCTTGTTTAGTGTTGTATATGCGTGCTTCAATGTCGAAGATCCTTGGTTCATTTTCCCTTCCGAACCTATCTTCGAGATCTCGCCACATCCTTGTGGCTGTTTCAGCGTAGATAACACTAAAGCTGAGGCTTGGTGCGATAGATTGGACTATCCAAGACTTAACCATATCATCACAGCGGATCCATTGTCTGTGTCTGTGTGTGCCTTCTTCCGGCGCAGCTAAGGTTTCGTTAATTAACCCAATTTTGTTCTTGGCGGATAAAGACATAACCATAGATCGCTTCCAGGTGAGGTAATGTTCATGGCCAATCAACCTGGATTGTCATTTCCCGCTAGAACATATGGATCATCCTCTATATTTGTTTCTCCGGTGACTGACCCACTTTTTGGTCGGAACTGCGATTCTCTGATTGCGGATCTACTGGCTGCCGCCGATCTGCGATTCCGCGCCATTTGGATGAAATCGATGACCCTGATCCAAAGAGTTTGTTCATCGATCAAGCTTACTGAAGATTAACAATCCGCTCTGATACCATGTTGAACTGATTGCCTGGATCATTGATGAAGAACGATAACCAGAGCTCAGGCGAGAAAGAGGGAAAGATGAAAAAAGAATGAAATGTTTTTGAAAAATCTGAAGTCTTGGTTGACTCAGTCAACCAAATTTACATTTATACATGCCAGTTCGGGTAGATATCGGGTTACAACTTATACATCCAAATCCAATGAGCTATCCGTAATTATCATTATTTGAATTAAAATGAAAAGATAAAATTAGACAGAGAAACTAATTCACATTGTATTTATTCATGGGGGCAGAATAATAATTATTCTTGTCCTATCTTCTTCAACCTCGGGTACTCGCCTGCAGCTCTTATGTAGCAGCTCAGTATTCTGAATAGCAAGCAACTCAAGAATCTTCAAATAAGATTACACGAGGACTTTGATGTTGTTCAGTTTGTCCCATCTCTCAGCCTTCACGGGCTGGATTGTGATGTCCACTGTGATTCTTTAAACCATGGAGTTTTGTCCTTGCAATTATATGCCCTGTATATGTACCAGTGAGCCGATAGGTTCAGGCAATAATCAGTACACTGAGTAGACGGAGGAAAGGACTGCACGCTTGAATTCGTATCAGATATTTGTATATCAACCTCGTAAGCAAATGGGTTGGACTTCCCCATGTGAATATTTCAAGTTTTTTACTTTTTCTTTTAAACTTTTTATGTTTTTTTTCTTACCTGTGAGTCTGTGACTCTGTGAGAATGAACAATTGGCAGTGTATGCGTAAATGGAATATTATTCTGCAGTCTGTAATAGTCCGTGTTTATGCATTTTTATGCTTGGAAACTCGGAGCTATTTGATTGTGCTACCCATTTTTCCATTTTTCTCGTTCATACACTTGACTCATTGGCATCAAGCTGACGCCTGACGGATATATATTGTTCGAGCGTATTGAAGATAACACTTCTTAGCTGCCAGCATAAGTTAGGTTCTTCATGATTTACCGATTAAAAATAATTTTTCAGACTTTTAAGGAGGATTATATTTTTAGATTGGCTTAATTATATTTTAGGTCTCCCAACATATCATTTTTTTTTTATCTCTTATTTTTAAAAATTTTATGTTTAGTCATTTAAAAATTATTTTCATTTTTATTTGATCTTTTTATTAATTTTTCGTTAACTTTTGATGTTAAGTGTCAACATGAAATGCTGACGTGGACTAAAGAGGGACCAAACGAAAAAAATAAAATATTTTAAGGGACTAGATGGATAAAATATATTTTTTAATAATCCAAAACATAATAATATATATTTTAATCATCTAAAACATAACAATATAAAATTATATTTTAATATATATATATATATATATATATATTTATATTTAGTCTCTTAAAATATTTTATTTTTTTCGTTTGGTCCCTTTTTAGTCCATGTCAGCACTTCATGTTGACACTTAACATCAAAAATTAACAGAGGGATCAAACGAAAACAAAAATAATTTTTGAGGGACTAAACAAAATTTTTTTAAAAATGAGAGATCAAACAAAAAATTATATGATATTTTGGGTGATCAAAAATATAATTTAGTCATTTAGATTTCTAACATATCTTTTGATTCTAAAATATTTTCAAAATTATATTTTTTTTCATTTCCAAATATGGTTCTTTATACTTTTACCACGTCAGTGTTTTAAAATATAATATTATTTATTATGTATAATATGAATTTAGTTTTAGCCATTCACGTAAAACAGTACTTTTTAATCATTAAAATAGTGTTTCAGTATTACAAAACACTGTATTCCAAAAAAATAATATTCATGTTCTACTTGACAAAAATGAGCAATGAGCAAAGTTTAGGTAACTTTGCCAAAGTCTTGGAGTGATTAAAAAACTAATAAAACAGTAAACTTCGTCACTATTATAAAAGTATTTACCGATTAGCACGGGATGAGTGCAATTTTTATGGAGTCAGTAGGATCCATAATACTTTCTATGAAGTCCCTCATGGGAATGAACCTAGGTTTACTAACGTTGAACCTATTATAATTTATATTGAATCTAAAGTAAGAGTGAGCGTTTATTGCAAACGAGTAATTTAGTATTTTTATTTTAGATTTAATATTAATAAATGGCTTCATAGAATTTTTATGAACCCGATTCCATGGAAATCTTTTTAGCACGGGATAGTGGATACCAAGTAAGATTTTAGACAAACATCTTCTGGAAGCGATGTGCGAGATATGCTTTGATACCTTTCCAAATCGAAGTAGATTAATGTCACTACGTCTCTTTAACATTTGACTTCCAAGTTAAGACTCAATAACGAAGAAAAACCATGCACTCACTCCTGCGGACGTCCTAATCATGCATCAAAAGTCGCAATTCTTTGCGTGTTGCAAGAGTTTTGATACGATGCATTGCTAAAAAAATAGGAAATGGATCGATCCTTGATTCCTTCCACAAGCCACTGCTCATCGATCCATTTCCCTATCAAATTCAATCATCTCGATATATAGTAACTTCTATAAAACCAGCCTTTCTCAATAATTTACATGCAAAAAATCTTATTCGAGTTGCTGAATCAGCCGAGAAAATTCCCCGGGCGGCGCGCGTAGCCTCTTCACAAAGCCGTCGCCAACAAATTCTTCACGGTTCAAGCACTAGTCATGCCGCTCCTACGTGCGCGGCCAAGCCGGCGCCACGGCGGCGCTCTCGATTCCTTTGCAGCTCAGCAAGCTCAGCAGCTTCCACGTCCCTCGGCTCACGTCGCCGCCCACCGCGCCGGCGCCGCGGCGCCGCCGGCTCTTGATCTCGTTCATGTCCATCCTCGCCGGAACTCTCATCGCCCCCAGCACGCAGCAGACGCGAGACCTCGGGAGCGTCGTCTTCCGGTGTGCCCCCCTCGGGTCGTCGGAGCCCTCCGCCACGCTTCTCAGTCTCTGGTACTCCGCCGTCTTCGATCCTCCAGTACTCTCCAAGACGCGGCGGGGGCAGCAGCGGTCGGTTCTTGCGGTTCCCTTTGGCGGAGCGTGGGGAGGCAGGATGTTTCCCCTGCGGAAGACGTCTTTGGCGGTGCACGTGGCGGCCGGAGGAAGGCGTGTAGGGAGGAATGAGAAATCGCAGGGGATGTCGGGATCCGACTCGGAGAGGGTGCAAGCGGCAGCCATTGGTGCAAGTCGGCCGCTACTGCCGTCGATGGAATTCGTGTGGATTAATGAATCTGTAGGCCGGTGGAGACGAAAACGAGGTGGTTCCCTTATCTATGTCATCTCTCTCTCTCTATGTAAAAGGCAAGCACAGGTGGCTTCTCCATGGTTAAGTTAAGTTAGTTGAAGGGGAAAATAATTAAATTATTATGGAGCCCTGGCTCCATAGAATACTTTAAAATTCGTGTTTCATCGTAGGAAGTCCGGCTCCATAATAATTTTCTTCGTTATAAGGGGACGAGAGGCACGCGCAGGCCATGTGCAAGATTATTCATGTTGTGAAAATAAAACAAGTATATTTATATATTAAAATATTATTATTATTATTATTTTAATAAAAATAGAAAGTCACGAGTGATCATACTAGGAATCAAATCCTAGATCTTTAAGCAACTTATAACATATTGTCATCCATTGGTGCTACCTAGAGGTGGCAATGGGTCGGACCCGCTGTGCCCAAGGAGCGAACTGGGCTCACCCCTTGGGCACGTGGCCCGTGCCGAGCCCGGCACGGGCCCGGGCCTGCCCTACACCCGCAAGCTAGGTCTGGTGCCACCCAGGCCTAATCTCGTCTGCACCTAAGTTTAGTCTAGTATTCTGTGCCGGGCATGAGCAGTAGTTATTTTACTTAATAATATTATATATATACATATAAAGACCCTTGGTGTGATGATTAATTCACTACAAATTAAGCTAAAGGAGTCTCGCCACCGGCCTTAATATATCTATTTTTGATATTTCGGGTCAGCCCGATCCCAGCCCGAGCCTAAACCCGAAGGAGCAAGCTCAGGCCCGGGCTGGGCCTCCCCATTGAGATGTTGGGCCGTGCACGACCTGAGTGGTGGGCCTCCCCGTTGAGTTGTCGGGCTGGTCCTCCCTATTGAGGTGGTCGAATCGTGCCATGCGCCCATTGCCACCTCTAGTGCTACCCACGGTTGGCTTATATTGAAATATTATTTTAAACACATAAATACAATATAACACATTTTAAAGTATATAGGTTCGTAACATAATAAATAGCTAGTTTATGTATAAAAGTAATATATATCAACGAGTATTAGGAGATGATGATGTCATAATTGGTAGGCCAACTTGGAGGCCCATGTTGGAAAGAGACATATATATGCCAAGATAAATAATATATTTCTGCAACAGAGTATTTAATTTATTTCAATACAAAATTTGCTAAAAACTAAAGTTTCGTTCATCTCGCATAAATTTAAGGTACAATACCGGATAACACCAATTATTTTGTGTTCATTTGCAAAAATATATTATAAACGTGATAAGAATACGTAATGTCTCAGGACAATACATCAGACTCATTTTTTTATTACTCCAAATGTTTATTGCTTTGGTACAAGCATTAAAAATGATAATAATAATACTGTTCATAATTTTAATATATATATATTCAAAAATACTTGATTTTCCCAAAATGAGTATATTTATATTTAAAGAGAGTGTATTTTGATAAAAATTGAGTGTATCTATCTATTTAAATAGAATATATTTGGATTTAAAAAAATTAGTATATTTAGATTCAAAGAAAATATATTTGATAGAAAATAAGTATATTTATATACTTAAAGAGAGTATATTTGAAATAAAAAAAAAATATTGGATAGAAATTGAGTATATATTTATTTTTAGATAAAATATATTTGAACCCAAGAAGAGTATAATAGAATATATTTGAATTAAAATACAATATATATTTTGATGAAAATGAGATATATCTATATTTATAGAAAGTATATTCAGATCAATAATTAAAATCTTTAGTCAAATAAAATACTATGATCATGTATACTTATTATGCAATCAAGTATACTCAGTATGTGAGGCGGTGTGGCCGCGTCGTCGACTACGCCGAGGCCTCCATGTCGTAACATGTTAGTTAATTAATCTATGTTTGATATAATTGTAGTTAAGCATATTAATTGAATTTATAATTATTATGTTATATAACTAAAAAAAAAATTTTATAAAAAATTATAATATATGATCTTATTTAAAATATTTTATACAATGAAACAAACAAAAATTAATACAATTAATGAATATTGTCATCAAATTGTCTTATCATATATTGTGATAATATGAAAAGAACACAAAATAATATTAAATTTGATAGATTGGATTGCGTGAGATTATTTTTTATATTGTATAAGATATTGGTAACCTAAAAAATTAATGATGACATGAAAAAAAAGATAAAAGAAGATATCGGATGGTTTAAAACGGGGATGAGTTGGTAACTGATTTGTTCCCCGAGATGACGTGTGATAGGGAAATAACTACTGGAGCCCGGCTCCATATATAGCAAATCTTATGGAGCCGAGCTCCACAAATTAAACACATGTCTCAAAGCAATTAAAAAATTGCTTTGAGATTTGTGTTTTGTGAAACACATATCTCAAAGCAACTTAAAAGTTGCATTGAGATATATGTTTCAAATGCGGAGCCCGGCTCCATAGAAGTTGTATTCGTGTGATAGTGCCGAAACCCATCACTGTCATCGTACGTCCGTCGGGACCAGGGAGGTCCCTCGCAGAAGCCGACGCCTTGTCGTCGTCCTCCTCCTCCCTCCTCGGTGTCCGTCACGTCGTCCTGTCCATCTTCTGCCGGATGCTGCCGCTGTCGCTGCCCCCCTCCGCAACCCTCACCAACCCGGGAAACCTTAAGCTACAACGCCACATATATAGTGCTCCTTCATCTCGGCGGCCACCACCGTAGACACCGCATCGGCGTCCATGGGAGCAGTCGCCCGTCCCCTTACGGTGCAAGGTTTGCTCGCCACCATCAATGTCTGAGTCTGTGTTTAAATATCTTAAATCTATGATTTAATATTTGTCATGTTGTTCTAGCAGATCCATATATCTTGGGATATTTCGAAGAAGTACTTGCGATCAAAAACGGAGGGGAGAAAATGGCAGAGGTCCCTGTGAATAGAAATGGAATCAAACGTACACACTGAACTTGATGACAAGATGCTTCATTTGTTTCCCGCACATGCTGGAAAACCCACATCCTTCCAATGCAAATCAATACGACGGTGGTCCGCCACTCGCTTTTACCTTTGTCTAATTGTCTGCCAAGCTAGGATTAATTCTGATCATATGCTATTACGCAACTCCATGAAATTAATGGCGAGAGTTCTTATATGCCAGCTAGTTATGAGGGATGAGGAGACAGATCAAATCTTACGCAGCAAGATAGAGGATTCTGTATCCAAAAGCTGGCGGATCCAAGTGATCCACAAAGCCATTGTGATGTTTATGAAAACCCTTATATATCTGTCGGCTTAATATTTTCGACTCTTACTACAGGCGTCGAAATGTAAAAGATGGTAAAACATTTTAATACTATATATTTCGACGCCAATTACAGGCGCGCGTGGCGCCTGTAAATGTTTCGGTGCGCTTGGATAGGCGTCGTATCTACGGGTTGGCTGCCGACCCGCTTACCCGCGCCAACGTACAGCAACTTTGGCTATTACGTACAGCTGCAGGCAGTAATACTAAAGCTCATTATCACACCATTAACTAAACATGGTAATTATATAAGAATATCACACTGTTATGTTGGGGGTTTAAAACTTTTAAAAAAAATGACTTTATAACATAGCTAGTATAAATCGCAAACACGATAATATACGCACAAGACGTATTACAAGATATATAAAGACGTGGAAAAGACGCACAAAATATTATAACTAGAGAATGAATTCAAAATTTAGGTAATATATTCGAATGCTACTATGTATATATATATATATTCTACTATTAACAGAAACGCTGAAAAATCTATATGGCTTAATCAATCAACAGTTTCTCATTGGAGGATGAATGCAGCACGTACAGCACCATAGGCGCAGCGCTGACAGCCGTGCGTGGGAAGGCATGCATTGATCTGCAGCCAGTAACAACAAATCAGATGTATGACAACACTCTATAGCTAGTTAGTGTGCCCCACTGGCCTGCATTAACGATCGAGAGGGGCTTTAGCTTGCAATAGGGTTAGTGCTACGTACTTCATGTCCTCTCTGATCATCCCTCCAATCCTAAACACCAAATGCTTTTCTCTCTCTCTCCTCTCTCTCTCTCTCTCTCTCTCACACACACACACAAGACTATTGCAGTTTACTACTACAGGCATCTTTTAATTACACCAAGGCCAAGTACTGCCACAATATACGAAGATCTAATTTCTAACACGTACCAACAACGTATATAGTCAGAAGAGTTAAAAAGGTTATTTTTATCCTTGAATTATTAAAAATAAAAAAGAAATATTTTTATATTTTTCTTTGATTAATTTTTATCTTTAAATAAATGAAAACAGTTGAAAAATACATTCGAATTATTAGAAATGAGTAAAAATACTTCTAAAACTTATTTTTTGATAAATTTTTTATCCTTAAACAAACGAAAATAATTAAAAAATACTAATATTTTTATTTATTTTTAAGAAGAAAAAAAACACTCAATTTAAATTTGTTTTAAATTGAGTGTGTATAAGAATTGTGAAAAATGCTGCTTAATTAATTAGGTAGCTAGAACATAATGTCAGCAGATTACACAGCTTCTCTTAAATGATTTAAACTACTTTGATCGAGTTGATAAATTGACTTGTGCCCTAACTAATTAATTAATCATGCATCACTATTTAAAGTCTCTCAGATCACACTACTTTTTAGAAAAACCAAGTGATGACTAAAAAATCATGTCGGGACAAATTTTCTGTACAGAAAAACATCATCCTTTTGTTAATTTGTCTCATTCTTTATATATTTTATGAGCACATGTGATTCACAAGAATGTAAATCCTAGATATATGATGTTAATAACTTCTAGTTGATATATTGGAGCTATTTGTAGATGGATACTTTGGGTCTACATATTCATCTCATCACCACTCGATTTTATGTTTTCCTATTGATTGATGATGACTTCTTCGGATTGAAATTGTTTATATCCAATGGAAAACTTTGTCTAGTACGTAGATCACAATATAATCAATTCATTTTTGGTAGTATCTCTCTATTTTCAAATGTCCTCTTAATTAGAAGCATAAATGGTTGATGATGTCTTATTCTACCTGCAGAGTGAAACTGGGACTCAATGTTATAATTTAGCCATTAGGTAAACTAATACAGTTTATAATTAAATAATACAAATTATACGAATATATAGTTGTAGGTTTAGACATAAATATTATTATTTTGAGAATATGTCAAAAGAATTTATGTTTTTTGGTAATTAAGATGTTACACTAAAATCATCTCGTGAAATGTGTGGATTCCTTTAAAATTATGAATTTTCCTAAGCCTCAATATGAATACCTGGAATTCTTCCAAACCGAATATTTTCTCCGAAATTTTCAAAACCTGAACCGAATTAAAAAAATCCTCAATACACCCTTGTACTCTCTTGAAGAAGAGTTACAAGTTTTTCACATTTTGGAAATCATCATTTCATCATGAAAATATATCCTAAATTTTTTAAAAAATTACAAAAAAAATATATTTTAAATTAGTCTCTTGAAAAAGAATTTTACTTGAAACTCTTACAAGTGAAACTCTTGAAACTTTTCGAGGTTTTAGTACAAGGGTATATTGAGGATTATTTTTTTTTCGGTTCTGGTTTCGAAAATTTCGAAGATCATATTCGGTTTCGAGAAATTTCGAGGATTCATATTCGGGTTTAGGGAAAATATTCCTGAAGTCATTTTACATATTGGTGGTTGTTTATATGTGCACTAATTAATGATGATTAGTTAACAACTTAACATGCGTTATCCTGAAGTCATTTTGCTGATTAATTACACAAGCGTCAAATCTATTAACCATTGACAATACGGAGGACATTAATTATGACATGAATATCTCTGAGAGAGGAAGATGAGAAGAACAACAGTGATTAAAGAAGACAGCTATATATGTAAACAAGAAAACTGGAAATAATTAACCTCATTCAATGTTGACACTGGCTTTTGAACAAATTATTGTGAATAATGTGGAACTAGTGTATCTTGATGTGATGATGATGATAATTAATATGGTGACAGTGATGGTCGTTTCAAGCATATATAGTGATGTTGATCTCTTGTTCAATTATTTCACTCATCAATTACTATATATTAAGTTGGTAGTATATATTCAGAATATTAGTGGCTGATATAGCAGCAAGCAGAAAGCTAGGTTTATATTTTTGCTTGGATATCTATATATAAAACTACAATACTAGGTAGAATAAACTGATCAAAAGGGAGAATATAATTGAAATGTGGAGTTATTACTATTTACCCAGTGAGGATTAAAGAATGACAAGATCATTCAAAGGGTGACAACACACCTTGTGCAAGAATTAGACGAGATGGGAACTAAAACTAGTGATATGTCATATATATGAGCGTATATGTCATCATCAATCCTTAATTGGATGATGATTTGATCCGTCCCTTGAAAAATAAAATAAAAATCAGAAATGGAAAAGTGTGGAGTGTACTCATCTTATCCTCATGATCATTATCCATGCATGGCTTAGATTCAATTAAGGGTCCCCATTCTAAATCACCCACCGCTTCTGTCTTCTTTAAAGTGCTCGGAATCCCCTTCGTTATCCCCCTCTTTTTGCTCTCTCCCGATATATAAAACCCTAGCCAGCAGCTCCTCAATCAATTAATGTCGGCAGCAATGGAGTTCGAGAGCGAGGAAGTGAACCTGGAGCTGGGGCTGGAGCCGTCGGTGCCGCCGGAGCCGGAGCGGGTCTTCACGTGCACCTACTGCCGGCGGAGGTTCGTCAGCTCGCAGGCGCTGGGGGGCCACCAGAACGCGCACAAGCTGGAGCGCAGCCTCGCCAAGCGGAGCCAGGAGCTGAGCTTGGCCATGCGCCACCGCGCCGCTACCGCTGCCGCCACCGCCGCCCCGAAGATCCATGGCTCGGACTCGGGCGCCCCCGCCGAGAGGAAGGATACGGCCGGCGCGTCGTCGTCGTCGATGATGCAGCGGGGAGGAGGAGTCCCTGATGACATCGACTTGTCTCTGAGGCTCTGAGAAGTAGCCGTGCGTCATTGATTTATTGTACAATTACATTTCTCTTTTAATTTAATCTCCATTTCTCCACTCCTTTTGCAAGAACTAATATTTTATTCGACTTAATAATTAATTTATTAATGACTTTCTTCTAATTTAAACAAAATAAAATTTAATTAGATGACTCACGTATATATATCTTTATTAGTACTAATAACCCAAAAGTGACAAGTGGCGAGCATTGAATTATTGCAAGCATTTAATGTTTCTCTTTCTTTTAAATTTATTTTTCTCTCTATAATATCCATGTTTTTCTCTCTCCTTCCAAGAACTTCTCTCTTAATATAAATATTTTTTTCACACCCCCACCATTTTAAATGTTTTCTTTTTCATTTTTTTTCACACACCATCGTTATACGAGGTCAAACCAATTTCCAATTAGGAAAATAACAATAGCAAAATAAGCAAATAATGAATTAGATGAATTTCTAAACGATTATGATAATTAAAATTAATAAAAATTATGTAAAAATTAAAATTTGTAGACGAAAAAAAAAGGAGCCTATATACACCTAATCGGAAATTATTTGCTTATTTTGCTATTTCTTTTTTATGTTTCCGTGTCTTATTTTTCTAATCGGAAATTAATTTAACTGCCGTGAAAGAAATATATTTAAAATGATGGGTGTGGAAAAAAACAAAAAAAAACATTTATATAAGAAAGAAAAGTTAGCGGAAGGAGAGAGAAAAGTCAGAGTATTATAGAGAAAAAAAGAGAGTAAATCTCAAAGAAAGAGAAACATTAAAAGCTTACAATAACCCAATGTTTGCCGCTTGGCACTCTTGGGTTATTAGGAGGATTATACATTTCTCTAATTATAATTAATTAACTTGTTTGTAGTCATTGACTTGCACAGTATGGCTAAAGTTCATTCTATATATACTTGTTATTCCTGTGCACTTAATACTAAGCTTAAATTAATCCGCATTGATCTTCTACTTGGAGCAAATGATGAGTTGATCATGAACTATATAAGATTACTGATATATATGTTCATGTAGCTACTATATATACAGACATTTTATGCATTCAATTATAATAATCAGTGAATATTTTAACTGTAAATTAAAGCAACTTGATATAATTTAGGGTTTAGGGTTTAGACAAAAATTAACTATAATTTTCAGTCAGGAATATATAGAGAATTTAAACTTATCGGATGGAAGATGATCATCATTACATCAAGACAAACTAAGACGAATTTTTCTTGGAGGGGAGTAATTAATGGACAACAACAAATTATAGTGTGGTTGACAGTTCAAAAGCAGTGCTTTTCTAATTTCTAGTGGAAAACGCCCCCCTCTCTACATCGATTGACCACTTCATCATATTACGATCGACCTGGGCGTCTCTTCTGGCAGAATCTAAGAGACAAAATCTGATCATGTTCGATCATGTCCGGAAAACAGACAAAACAAGACAACTCTCCTTTGACTTAATCTATCTATCCTTAATATATTCCAAGACATGCAACAGCACAAGAAATCTAATGCGCACGCAAATGCATGAAATGCAAAATATCTATCTCAAGTGATCTTTTCAATTATATGTACGTATTGAAGTGTGATGTACGTTTAATGGTCAATTTTCTTTCTTTTCAGTTAGAATTAACTCGATCGACATCAGTATATATATAACTGCAAGCAAGCAGTAAATTAAAGAAGTGAATTAATTAGTAGATTTGGTTACTAGCTAGGAAAGAAAGAGAGAAAGAATATATGGAGTAGATTATTAGAGTAGTCGATCGACAACTTGCAGTGTCTTCAGTTTGGAGATGCTTGCTTATCCCTAGCTAATATGGGAGACTGACCACAAAGTCAAGCTTCTCCACATGTACACTGAACACTGAAAGAGATTGTTTCTTTTCAGAAAGCTTAATTAAATGTTCAAAAATATTGATCAGATAGCAAGCAAATGGCCCGACAAGATATGATTCAATGGTTTATCTTTCTGTGAAGTACAATTAGCTGCACTTATCTTGTTTAATTTGATTGACTAAGAAAAAGATTATTAATTGTGAAGGTGGCAAACTTTCGACATAAATGGCAAGTTAATCGTTGCAAGTATATATAAATCAGAAACCTTTGAATGTTGATCAGATTAATTATATAACGTTTATACATCCATGAGTATTAATAAATTATGGTTCTAGTATATATATATATATGCTTAATTAGTCTCTACGCTATTAATTAACCCATAAATAAATAACATATATTAATTTGCTGATACCTTAGTATTCTCTTGACAAATCATAGCGAAGAAGGTTAAGTAAGTATTGAATCACAATTGCATATTTTTCTACCGTAAATTAGTGCTAAAGATATTTCCAATATTATTTGTATATAGAGTGGACAATTATTGCTAAATGTCATTATTGAATTTTTATTTGATTTTTGGCACAAAAAAAATGGTGCAAAAAAATCACACTACAAAAAAGTGCTAAAAATGGGCACTGATTTCACCACAGGTGTCCGTTTCTTGTAAATCAATGCTAGCTTCGGGTGTCAGTTTTTTAAAATTGGCGCCGATTTTCCCCTCCTTAATCTCATATCAAAGACGATATTTTTTTTACTCAATCATATTTTTATAAATAAAATCAACTTATCAAATGAATTTTTTAAGTTAATCTTAAATCCTACATCGTTAGTTACAAAAATTTATATTAAAATTTTAGATACCGACGCCTTTGTTGCACCAATATTAGGGTAAAATTTTCTCGTTTCCCACCTAAACCGACACTTTTTCTTGAGTCGGTTTTCTAATTTAATACCTCATTTGATTTTGACCCTTAAACCAGTGCTTTCATAAACATCTTTTTTTTTTAGATAAACATCTAAATTCACTTTTTGACATTACATGTGAATGCATTTTGTTCATATTGCAATGAATATGAACAATTAAAAGAATATATATGTGTAAGAATTAATTTCATCCGCAAAGAAAGAGATGTTTGTTGTTTGTAGTGGCATAAAAGTTTAGCATCCACATCTGACTACCAATTGCTATGTGAAACCGCTACCTGTTTGACTAATTCATTAACATGTCTAACCAGTTTCAATTATTTATTATTATTATTATTATTTTAACAAAGATAAAAAATTACTTATTTAATTATTATTATTATTATCTCTAGGCAACAATCAACATGTTGCCACCAATTGTGCTACCCACAGTTGGCCAATTATTTCTTATTTAATTGAGATGAAAAAGGTTGATATATACCACTGGAAAATAAAGAAGCGTTTATATTGTAGGATAAATAACCTAAAAATCATATAATTTCATAAAAATTTAAGATGCATTAATATTTTTTTTTTTTTTTCGGCTTCTAAATTCACATAATTTGCACATATGTTATTTCATCTATATATTTGTCAAGGGTCTCATCAATTTTGTTGACGTAGAAGAAAATAGTGTTCGCGTGGCGGAAGAATTCATACATGAAAGAAAAAAAATCGGTAAATCTTAATTTTTTATGAAACTATATGAATTTTTCTAGAATATTTACTCATTTTTAAAATTAATTATATAATTTATTTTTGTAATTAAACACTTTGAAGATGAATAAAAAATATGCAACAGTGCCCGAAAAATATGCAGTAAATTTAAAAAATAGCTAAGAAAATCCTGGTTCCAACAAACTTGACAAGACTCAAAACGAAATTAAAATGAGCCCAAAAAAAATCTAAAAAGAATAACGTGTTCAAAAAATCATAACTTATTTATATGAAATCCCAACAAACTGTATATCAATGGAACCTGCTTGAAAAGTAAAATGTTCAAAAAATGATAAAAAATTAAAATTAATTATATAATTTATTTCTATAATTAAACACTTTGAAAATGAACTAAAAATATACAACTGTGCCCCAAAAATATGCAAGAAGATCCTCGGCGAATTGGTAAATAAAATAACCAATGCGAACTATGTAAATTTATAAGTCAAAAGAAAAAAGAGTAGATTTTAAATTTGTATGAAAGTATGTAAATTTTTAGGTTATTTACTCTATATTATATATGCTCATGCAACTGCACATCAATATCATAAACTTGCAGCAAGTTGACCGTTCTTCAACACTTTGGATATTGGTGTCAAGCAGATATCCCATGATCAGTCAAAATCATCAAAGGTGACAAACTTTGTCGCTGCAGTTAGTGCAATCTGATGAGAATATATAAAATTAAAGAATATGTGTGGAAGAAGAATCCACCAAGGAGAAAGAAAATTTAATGTTTATTATAATGCGAAGAGCCACAAACAACCATTGTCATCTATCAAAATCACTGTGATTAGAGTTCCAGTCAAAGATAGGGATTAAAAAGCAACCAAATTGAAAGATAAGATTACGAAGATGACAGGTTGATATGAAGATAATTAAAAGAAAGGACAAGCTATATATCCGATCCCTCAGTGATCTTTAGTGGGATAAGAAGCCATTTTGTTGATTCCGCAGAGCCCTTGAGGTTTCCCAGTGTTCCTCTTCATCCTTATGTACCCCTTCTCCCCCCACTTGGGGCCCCACGAGTTCTTCACGATGACGTAATCCTGGCCCTTGGACGAGCCGTAGCCTACTGCCGTCACCCCATGATCCAGGTCACTTCCACAGTGGCCGTCATACACGCCCTGCAAAATTCAAGTGCAGGTTATTGAACTTAAAATGAGCAGTAATTAATCCACTGTAGAGTCTTAATAAGGAAGAGCTCAGCTCAGTAGCTCACCCCATTGTAGAACTGGAAGTCTCTGCCGGAAGCTTCAATGGCAACGCTCACTGGTTGGTGTGCCAGTGCCTTCAAGAGGCTCTCTTCCTTGTTCACCGGCACATCCTCGTAGCCGCTGATGGTGACCACCGAAAGCTCAGCCTGAATTAGTCAATTTGAAGAAGAATATTTGAGAAATTCTAAAGGTTACTGTAACTACTAATTTGAAGGTGTGTGTGTCGATATGTACCCTCTTTTGGTCACAAGTGCCTTCTTCCATCAGATAGGGGTAGTCGTCTTCGGTGTGCAGTCCTCCAGTAGAGGCTATGTATGAGAAAGCATAATCCATTACTCCTCCATTACAGCCGCTGTTCTCGCTACTGCAATCAATCAACTCTTGCTCGGAGAGTGATGTCAAATTCCCTGTCACAATCTGATTTATGCCCTCGACCGCTGCCACAGTTGAGAATGCCCAGCAGCTGCCTGCAAACGTATACATCATCACGTAAATAATGCTAAATTGCCAACTATTTTAGTCTGAAGTAACTCGTTGACTACGTCATGCACGCACTTACCGCATTGACCTTGGTTCTTTACATGAGTTACTGCACCCTTCTTTCTCCAATCCACTGACTTGGGCAAGTTTGCAGCGTTCTCATACCTAAAGCCGGAACTGGAGTCTCTCCTCCGTTGCAAGTTGGTGTTGAGTCCAAGATATTTTTCCTTGAACTCGTCCTGGTTCATGTCAGCAAACTCGTTGAGACCGAGCCAGTAGTTATTCTGCTTCTTGTTAGTCTCATCGATGTGCTCTAAGTTATCTTTGAAGATCTGGAACCTCCTCAGCTTCTCTTCGAAATTTGCATAGGACTTGCTGTGCTTGGCCATCCAGGACTCGAAGAGCTCAATTAACTTGTCATGGGAGCTCAGATCCTCCTCGGAGTACCCAACAATGGAGAACTCATCAGGGAGGGCAAAGCATGCTGCGACAAGGAACATGGAGAGAAAGAGCATGACTGGCTTCATGGTGAAGAAGGCAGTAGGGAATGTGGGAGAGAGCTGATTGGTTTTTGCCTGAAAGATGAAAGGAAGAGCAGCTACATATAGGGTCTTACTCTGATGTTGCTTCCAAGTAAAGCTGCTGAGATTGCAGGCCTTTGGCCACAAGGATAGTAAGGCTGCAAGATAACTTGGATTAGACTTTACTTTCAAGCAAACAAGCGTGCCTAATTTTTTAAAAAACAAATCAAAAGGTTTTGCAGAGTTTGCAGCCCTTGAAGCCAATCAATTGAATTTTCTCCACTGGTCCCAGATCCAGAGACATACTTAGCCTCAAAGGATTGCCAGATTTCTATTACTTTTAGCCATTATGTGATCCAACTGATTACTGTTTGCAGAGTTCATCCAAGTTAGATATGGTGTTCTAATCTCCCTTCTATTACTGAAAGCAATAGAAAGTCTAATTGGTTCCTTATCAGATAGGATAAGTTTGAGAGACATCAGTGATGTTCGAGCATGACAAATTCATATCAAACTCAATCAGCTTTAATTAACTAGATATGAATAATGAAGAAAGAAATTAAAGAACACCTAAGCCTTACAGTGTAGCAAAGGTTGTAGTCTACAGCTAATAACCATAACAGGGAACCAAAACTGGAAGAAAGCTAGATTGGCATGTTAGGAGTTAAATTACCATGCAATTAATCTCTGAATTGCTGAAGGCACATGCTGATAGGTTTACTTTAAAGAATGGCAGTGCAAGCATGAAGACTATATATGTTCACCTTAGTTGTCCAAACATCATGATTATTTTCCACGTGTGTGCTAGATGGAAGATGAAAGCAAGGCTCAGAAAGACATGATCAATCAAATAAGAATAGCATGAAGTTCAAAAACAAGGTAGACAAAGATTAGGAAAAGATTGCTTAGGTTAGATGGGAAGTAAAGACATGAATCTGCAGTTAAAAAACAAAATTGTTCTTGAGGATTATATTTATAGTAAATACCCAAAAAAAACACGAATTTTGGACTTTTTCCCATTTTTAGCATAAACTTTTTCCGTTAGCAAGAAAATACACAAACTATCATTCTGTTACCCTGTTTAGCACGCACCGTCATTTTTGACGGATTTAGCTGATGTGGCACGTTAACGATGACGACGTGGCAAGTGACTATCCTACATGACATCTATTACCATTTTGCCCATCTCCAATCGCTCATGTGTGAAAATGAGAGATGGGCAAATTGGTAATTTCACCTGACCCCATCCCCAACAAGCAGATCAACCGCCACACTGCTCTGCATCCTCCCTTCCTCTCCGATCAGAACCAGCCCCCTACAGTGTCGGTCCTCTGGAGCTCAAGCACAAGCAGGGGAAGAATCCTATGTTGGATCTCAGCACGCTAGGGAAGATCAAATCTGGGGAGATTAAGGTGGTTCGTGGAGTCAAATATGAGGAGTGTCGCAATGGAGTCAAGAGGCAATCCCGACGTGGATCACCTCCCTGCCGAACTCCACTGCGGTGCTCGTGTGCACGCACCACATGCCGCAGGACTCTTCGAACTTGACGAACATCACTGCCTCGTTGAACTGGGGATTAAGCGCAAGACTCGAGCCACCGAGCACATGCTTGAGGAGACGGCAGGGGCGAGGGTGACAAGGACCTTGAAGACGTGTCCCACAATCATGAGCATCAGCGAGAACATCAACATCTTGTAGTGCTTGATGCTTATGAAGCTAGTCTTTAATCCCATGCCAAAGAAGAAAAGCTGGTCTTCAATCCCATGTATGCAAAGTGCGGTGGCATGAGGCAGAGCCTGCACTTGTTCGAGGCGATGGAGGATCGAGACCTTGTCTCCTAGAACTCGGCGATCTCACCACGGAGAGTTGATTCACGAGAGAGACTTAGTCGCCATGTGCAAAAGCAGTGGTTCATGAGAGACACTGGTTCACAGGACGCCAAAATTCCTGGACGCCTGCTCGCGCTGTCGACCTCACCCGTCACCCTCTACTTCATCCTGGCAATCGAGAACATGTATCCAGGCTCGAAGAAGCAGCACTCCATGGTGGCGAAGGAGGTTGTTCTGCTTGAGTTGCAGCCCGACCACCAGCATACTAGTCCCCAGAGCAGGATCGTCAAGAGGAACGCGCTCATGTTCCTCATTGCATGATGACGAGACCGCAAGAACTTTGTTCTCCTCAACGGCCAAGACGAAGCAGACCTGCCAGAGGAGTTGCGGATTACCATGGTGCTGCTCAAGAGCGGCGACTATGTCGACCCCGACGGCGCACTAGCTCTCCATGCGAGCGACGCCGAGCTTGAGAACGTGGCATGCCTCCCAGATGCGCAAGCTCTCGTCCATGTACTCATCGAGGCACTTCTCGCCGGGCGACAAGTGGAGCTTCTACGGGAGGCCGATGAGCTGCACGTTGACGGAGCTAGAAGCGAGCTTCATTGCGATGAATGGGGATGGGAAGGCGTAGAATCCATCTTGCCGTCGAAGGAGCAACTGTTGTGGTGCCCAGATACAGGCGCTAATGGTGCCGGCGTTGACGTTGATGGTCCAGGACTAGCCCGGGTCTCGGGTGGTGACCCACACAATGTAAGAGCAACGATTAGCAATGTCGAAGGTGGCAGCGTGGGAGAGGTTGAGGAGGAATAATAAATAAAATAATAACACTGATTAAAATAATAATATAATAATATAATTATTCACGTAGGACAAAATTTGCCACATTATCACCGTTAACGTCCAGGTCAGCAAAAACCGTCAAAAATGACGGTGCATGCTAAACGAGGTAACAAAATGATAATTCGTATTTTTTCTTGCTAACAGAAAAAAAAATATATGCTAAAAATGGGAAAAGATTCAAAATTCATATTTTCTTGGGTATTTACCCTTATTTATATGGATGACAAACATATCCTCAAGCTATAAAACATATGGGCTTAATTTAATCTGGCAAGTGCTGCTTTGATCTGGCCATACGACCTAGTAACAATCTGAAAATGCACTCTTCATCTCATATAGAAAAAAAAAAAAAAAAAAAATTAGAAGAGAAGTGCGCAAATCAAAATTAAATTTGCAAACTTTCTTTTACTCTACCTTCATCATGATATCTTTTTTTGTCTCTTAAACTCGTTCTCTTAAGTATTTCATCTCTTTTTTATGTGTTACGAAATTTCGTTAAGCATACACACAATCACATACAAAGAAAAGATAAAAGAAAAAAGAATGCAATAATTTAACGAGGTTCGATCGAAGATGCCTACATCCCCAGGAAAGAGTAGGGAGAGTTTTACTATTCTAATGAAAAGTGTACAATTTTCATTTTTTACAAACTCATAAAACTCCTTGTGAAATCCTAAATCACAACCGAACCAAATGAGCTTCAAAATTACATAATAATGCAATAGGTCTATATGCTTGTGCTCCGGGCTTGGGTCTATCGGTCCAAGCCCTCCGCTACTAATACATATCTCCATTTTTCATCCAATTCAAGTCGCACCGCAAGTTCTTCAGGCCAGTTTCATAATTTGGATCCACCAAAATTGAAGACACAAAAGATAACACCATGCTCTATCTTCCTTTTTATTAGTTTTTTGTAATTTTAGATATCTTTTTCTAGAAAATATTAGAAAAATTCATGTGAATCATTTAATTATTTCTGACCGATTTAACATCATCCTATATCAACAGATTCCTTTTTGAAGAATAAACTACTTCAAAACATTTTGTAAAGATTATTTACTAATATCCAATTTCTTGAACAAAAAGCATGCTGATTCTGATCCAACTCAGCTGATATGAAGCAGATCAACCAATTTGGCAAACCATGCTCAAAGCACAGACAAATATAACTTGTTTGTGTCCTTTGGATGATCTAATGCTGAGACCTTGTAATGTCATCTCGTAACATGATATGTTGTTTATGATTATGCTTGATGCCAATCTATAAATGGATCTTTTCCTTGTCAACTCGCCTACACAGTAATGGTTAGGGCATGGAACTAATACAACTCGGAAGGTGTCCACTTCTTCCTATAAGTCAAGGGAGATATTAGGTCTTGTATGATATCTTGCAACTTCTGCCTACTTGTTGGGTATCTAAAAGATGCTGAATAATTCCAACAATTAGGCAAAGGAGATATTAGAACTTGCAAGATATATATCCACAATGTTCAGATATGTGGATCTTTTACAATCTGAAACATCTTTCCTTGAGTAAGATCAAGGCCGCTTTTGACAGCAGTTTGATAGAATATATGTGTGTATTCTATAAAGATTCCATTCCTATATATTTGGCTTGGGATGAGAATGTGAAATTTTGATTTGGAAAAGACTACAGTGCCCTTCATAAAGTACAATTGCATAGTATGGATATTGTTGAAATTTTTATTAGTGATGCGGGTCCTAATTATAACTATTTATTAGTTATTTATAATAAAAAATTTCAAGTGGTAAAATTTGCACTACTTAATCAACTCACTTATAACCTAGTGGTGCTGATCGGCAAAACCCTGAGTCGACCAAACCTAATGTCCGTGCCATGGGGCAAGACTGCAAGAGATTGCGTACATTCTCTCAATCAATAAGAAAGCGTCATTTAATATTATAACAGTACAAAAATCAATCAAGCTACTTAGAACTAACTTCTATATCATGGACCATGGTCGGTTAACTACCTAACCTAGCGGCTCGGTTACCAAACCACTAACCAAAGCAATTTGGTCGGCACACTTCCTTTGCGCGCATTGTGGGTCGAATTATACAACGAGTGTACCCAGCGTGCTGATTGGGGCAAAGGAGGAGGGCATTACTGTAATTCCAATGCGTCAAAAAAGGTCTTTGATCGACTTCCCCCCTTTAGGCCTTTCGGCATTTATTGGATCGACTACGACATGGGCAAACGTGACTCGTGCTCAACTTTTTATCTCAGGAATCTCCCCAGCATGCTCATCCATCCCGGTAAAGCTTATCCTCAGCCTTGTCCTCCTCCTTCAGCTCCGTCTTGTCATTTTCCTCCAACAATTTTTTTTTTCTTTCTCACCCATACTTTAAAGATCTCCTTTTTTTTAGGTTGCCCAAGTAGTATGCCACAGCACTGGATCACATGTATCTAATATATTATAATTGTTGCTAATCATTATTGTCCTACGTGTTCTTGTCGACGTAGTTTCGTGAAGCATGTAAATATTTTAATGTTTGAATAAGAGTATTATATCGAATAAGGAAAGCGAACTCGTACTGTTTTCCTACCAGGTTAGGACGACTCACCTTTGGAGTCGTCCGGAGACATCTGGGCCGTCGGATGATGATCGGAGAGAGGAGTAAAGCAGCTTGGCGAAGACCGATGTCCAAAAAAGTTAGTGCCCAAGAAGTAATAGAAGTGAAAAAGAAACACGATGTAATGGGCAGCCGGTCCCCACCATCTCCCACCTATCCTTGTCCTTCTTCGCCTCGTAAAGACGCGGGCCCCACCGCCTTTTCGCCCCTCCAGCTTTTTACTTCTCTCTTTCGGGGATCGGCTGATGACTCTGACGTACAAACACCCAGTCCGAGACCTCCACGTGTCCGGATGCGGCGATGGCTCTGCGCTCTCGTTCGCGGAACAGCGCGTAGCCTGTTTGCGGATATTGCTGATATCAAATGAGGGATGAGTGACGGGAGCACAGTCGTCAGAGGAAGGTGCCAAGTTTGGCCTCAGCTGGATGTTAGCGTCACGAGTGACCGCCATCCCGTTCTCACTTCTCACGAGTTAGCCATGTCACGATGGATCACCAATTCACCACCCATTACGAAGTCAATATTTTAGCTACGACTCTACCCACGACAGCTAAGCAAGAAAATAAAGCTAGGAGAAACGCGAAACAGCAAGAGACCTCACTGATTTATTATTGGTCGAAGATAGGGGTGTAAACGAGCCAAGCCGCTCGCGAGCTACTCGAGATCGATTCGGTAAAAACTCGAACTCGACTCGAACTTATCGAGCTCGAGCCGAGCCGAGCCGAGCCAGACATTCGAGCGAGCCGAGTTCGAGCTAATCTATACTCGGCTCGAGCGGCTCGCGAGCCTAATCGAGCCTAATATATATATTATATAATATATATATATTATATAATATATATGTTATATATTATATATAGTCGAGCTCGAACTCGATCGAGCTCGCGAACGAGCTCTGGCTCGATTGAGCTCGCGAACGAGCTCGGCTCGTGTGACTCAATTTTTTTTCCCGAGTCGAGCCGAGCCGAGCTCGAGTAGCTTGAATGTAGCTCGAGCCGAGCTTGAGCTGACGGACCAAAGCTCGATCGAGCTCGAGCCGAGCTCGAGCTCGTTATTTTCCAAACGAGCCGAGCTCGAGCAGTGAGAAGCTCGGCTCGGCTCGGCTCGATTACACCCCTAGTCGAAGACTCGAAGTTACTAAAAAGAAAGGACTTCCGCCGTTGGTTTTAACATCAACGGCTTCGGGTTTGCTTGAAATTGCTTGTGGAAACATGTGACACGGGTGACTCCTCCACGTGGGCCCCGCGTCGGCATGGATCGAGGCCTCGAGGGACAGCGACACCACGTAGCGGACCGCCGTGCTTGCCCATATAAGTTTTCCTAATATTTTACGTGGCCTGAAGGATGCTACGTGTACTTCGACTCTCAGCTGTCCTACCTGGGCTACCAAGAAGCATACAGAATTGTAATTGCCCCCAGTCGAACTTACCTGCCTTAGTAACGGAGGACAATGTGGACCCCAGTCGATCTTGATTCGGAAAGGCCGGTAAACGATACGGGCGTTGATGAAATAGGTGCGGGAAAAACAATAGGCCTCCTCCGAAGAAGATAGAGGCAACGCCCGTCGTCTTTGCTCTTAAAACTAGTAAAGTAGGCAGCCAATGCAATAACTCGTCGACGAAAGGAAAAGAAAGAAAGACAAGAAAAGGGTAAAGAAGAAGAACAAGACGACGAAGTAGAAGAAGAAGAAGAAGAAGAAGAAAAGGAAGAAGAGGGATGAGGAGTGAGGCTGTGGGAAAGGGAGGCTACTGGGCGGGGCTCGCGGCCCGGCGATGCGATTCGTGCAAAGCGGCAGCTGCGCTGCTGTACTGCCGGGCGGACGTGGCTTACCTTTGCGGGGGGTGCGACGCTCGCGTGCATGAGGCGAGCCAGCTCTCCTCCCCTCACCAGCGTATCTGGGTGTGCGAGGTCTGCGAGCAGGCCCCTGCCGCCGTCACCTGCAAGGCCGACGCCGCAGCCCTCTGCGAGGCTTGCGACGTCGACATCCACTCCGCTAACCCCCTCGCCCGCCGCCACGAGCGTACCCCCATCGTCCCCTTCATTGAGCTCCTCTCGGCGAACCATCTTAAGCCCTCCGCCGCCGCTGCTGCCGGCTTCCCCTTTGGCGAAGGGACTGCCCCGGACGACCTGAAGAACGGCGAGGAAAAGGAAGTGGAGGCGGCGGCCGCATCCTGGCTTCTACCGAATAATGGCCATACTCAACTCAAGGGCTTGATGGGAGCGCCTGAGCTCAAATCGGCGGACTTTTTCTTCTCGGATGTGGATCCTTACCTGGATCTGGAGTACGCCACATCGATAGATACTCGATTCCAGACGGACAGCATCGTCCCAGTCCACGCCAAGGCCGCCGGAGTCGACGGTGGAGTTCCGCCGTTCCCGTCGTTCCTCCCGCTAGATACCGGCATCGAACTGGATTTCGCTCCGTCCAAGCTCTCCTACAGTTCCAACAACACCACAAACTCCATGAGCCAAAGCGTAAATCCACATGAAACACTCAGATCTAGCGAAATTTTCTTACCAATCTTATGCAGCCTTGCCTGATTCTTGCGGTTGTTAGGATCAGGTTTCGTCGTCGGAAGCAGGAGTGGTGCCGGACGGGAGCAGCAGCGCGATGACGGACGTGACGAACCCATACGGCGGAAAGGCCGCGACGCAGATGGACCGGGAGGCGAGGGTGATGCGGTACCGGGAGAAGCGGAAGAACCGGCGGTTCGAGAAGACGATCCGCTACGCATCGCGGAAGGCGTACGCGGAGACTCGGCCGCGGATCAAGGGGCGCTTCGCCAAGCGGGAGGACATCGAGGCGGAGGTCGACCGCATCTACTCCTCCGCGGCCGCCGCCGCTGCGGCGCTCCTCGCCGACGTCGGCTACGGCGTCGTGCCCTCCTATTGAGGATTTGAGGCCGAAACCCACTCGCCCGGCCCTCCAACTCTTGCTTTGGTAATTTATGTACTATATATATATATATATATGTATATATATCTCCAAAATAAGCTGCTGTAAACAGTAAACTCGATGCCGCTGGCGCTAAAACTGGTGCATAATTCTGGAGGGAAGAGGAGATTTTGATTCCTTTTCTTTAAATTGAAATCGTCCCCCCTTTTGTTTACTTTCTTATTCTGAGATCAATTGCTTCATCTCCATTGGTGGTGTGGAATAGAATAATAGAAGCGTAGAATACAGAACATGTACTTGCAACAGGTAGTATTCTACTTTTTACTTTTCTACTGTGCTTGAAACTCTCTGTAATCTTCTAATTCATGGAATAATTGAACAACTCTTCAGTACAACCAAAATCATCTTCATAGCATTAATAAGAAGCAATCATCACATTGTGGGTTATTAAATACATGCTTTAATACAAAATCACTACAAGTCAAGTCAATCTCTACTCCTAACACACTTCAAACAAAGCCATCAAACTCTCAAAAATATTTCCATCGCTGATAAGAAACAGATGGCTAGAAGTCAAAGTAGAAATCCGTAGCTGAAGTGCAGTCATCCATCTCTTCAACCTGGGATTCAGGAATCCTCCATATCTGCGCTTCTGTTGAACCGTGATCTTTCTTTAAAAGATCCAACACCTAAAAAGTTGAAGGTTTTAGTAATTAGTTTGAGCAGTATTTTGCATTGCATTGCAGTTCATAGATATATACCTCGTTCATGGATGGTCGCCAGATGGATGACTGTCTGACACAGTAGGAAGCAGTGAGCACTAATCTCTGCATCTGATTCGTGTCGTATTTACCTTCAAGCTTAGGATCAGCCAGTTCATGAATTCTTCCAGCCTCCATGAGTGGCTTGGCCTGATCAATGAGCGATTGTTCAGACTTGAACAAGAACTGAGATCATGCAGCAGATTTCTAGAATTGTTAGGGCACTTACCCACACGAGAAGACTCTGCTTTGAAGTGTCGACAGGCCTCCTACCGGTGGCAATCTCCAGCAGTAGAACACCAAAGGCGAATACGTCGGTTTTCTCATCGACGATGCCATGCATGAAGTATTCCGGTGCCAAATACCTGCAGCACATCAACATGAGCAAATTTAAGAATTGTGAAATTTTGTGAATTAAAAGAGTTATAAAAGATAAATTTGTACCCAAACGTGCCCTCTATTGGAATGACAGAGTGATGAGTCCACTGTTTAGGAAGCCATTTTGCAAGTCCGAAATCAGAAATCTGCAGCAGAGAAAAATTCTAATTGAGCTTTCTGCAAAACTGCATTCTGCTAAATCTATCTCAAACTCCACCTGGGGTTCAAAATCTGGACCAAGAAGAACATTAGAGGCCTTGATATCGCGGTGAATGATCCGATGCCTGCAGCATTTGTGAAGATAATGCAGGCCTCTGGCGATCCCCATGACGATCTTGTACCTCACTGGCCACTCCAGAAACTTGCCATTTTTACCTGAATCAAGTTCATCATCCATGACTAGTTGAGTACTACTTATAGAAATGAGCTGAGGGACTGATTAATATGCAGAAGGCTCACTGTGCAGAGCTGACGCCAAGGTTCCATTGCAAGACAAATCGAACACAAGATGAAGACCATTCTCAATGCAGCAGCCTATCAAGTTGGCCGTGTTTGGGTGGCAAATGTGCCCAAGTATGCCGAGCTCAATCAGGAACTCTTTCTCCTTCTGCTGATCCCCGTTGCCTTTAGCTAATCTTTTTACTGCTACGCTCCGTCCATTGTGAAGCTTTCCTTTGAACACTTCTGCAAATCCACCTCTCCCCACCAAGTTCTCTGATTTCCAACATCAAGTACAAATGCTAACGAATTGATAATGAATCAATTGAAGTATTCTGCAGTACCAGATTTAGTTAATTACCTGCATGAAAGCTATTTGTAGCTTTGGAGATCTCGTCGTAGGTGAAACACCTCCACGAAGGCTTGAGGTCCTCTGTGTAGAAGGAGCATGCATCAGTCTCCTTGATCGTTAAATCGTCGGAGAAGGAGCGAGGAAAGAAGAGCTTCATGGAGGACAGTCGCCTCCAGAAGCTGGTGCGGCTGCGTCTGATGGTGACGCTGCTGCTGCATGGGCTTAGGCAATCCTCCACAGCAGAACTCTCTGCTTCTGGTCCTTCGAGGACTCCTCTTGGTGAAATGCTTTCGCTCGAAGAGTGTCTCTTTTCTCTCTTTGAAATTGATCCAAAGATCAGCTTATGAAACGGAGAGAGAGATTTAGCCATGATGTTCTCTTTGTTAGTCCATCTGGAGCTCGAAGAACTGTGGTCTGTACAATTTATTGGGACTATTAAAACACTCAAGGAAACAAAAAAAAGATTGAACATTTACATTTCAGATTATTTGATATCTCCTACCATCATATGTTAAGGAGTCCAAATCACCATCTTTTCTTGGAGGACCTTGAATGTCGATACCGACAATGGAGCAGCCTTGAGGAGCATTCTTAAAGCAGTAGCTTGTAATTTCAAATGAGTTCCTATTCCACAGCAAAACAATGCATCAGAAAATTCATTGAGTAAACCGAGGAAGGAATTCCTTGATCATTAATTGGACTCACCTTTTTGGTGAATTCCTTGACCTTCCAAGAACAAGGAAGTTGGCCTCAGCCAGCGTTGCTTCATCAGCTAGGCCTCTTCCAATGCTGGTACTGGTCCTCACCTTTGCCTCCAACTTCACCTGAACAGTGCGAGGAGACTTAGAATGTGTTACCAAAATCCCATTTTGTTGAGAACAAGTGGTTTACACAATCTACCTGCTTAGTTTGGCAAATTTCAGCAAACTCTCCAAGAACAGAAATCACAAATGCCTTGGCCTGGCGGAGTCTACTTCTCTCGGAATTGAGCCTCTTCTCTTCTTTCTCAACTGCTGCACTCATTGAACCGATAAAATTAAAATTACAAAGTAATGCTAATTATTGTAGATATGATCAACTACATCGATTAAGACCAACCAAGAACATGCAAAGCAAGAATAGTATCATTAGCGTGAGCAGCAGTAGTGACAGCCCATGAGAGAAGTTGAGAGCTTGCTCTGCCATCAAGTGGAACTCCAACCAGTATCTTAGCAGCTGGAGCAGTCGCACTCTCCTCAATAGAATCCATCCCGTGGAAATGCCGACTTTTTCACGTCGTTTTCCTGCGACTCAACGAGGGACAAGATACTCGAAATTTGTAGAGGAAGAGGATTAATGCATGAATGATAGCAGAATTGGATTGTGGAGACCACCATATGCGATCACTCATACAGCCTTGCTTGAGAAGCATAACAGGATATATAGCATTACAGAATATATAGGTGTTGAGAGAAGAGTATGTGTGAGAAATATTTCATTGGGAGATTGAGAGTTAGAATTCATGGCATATGGCTTTCTCAACCCTGTTTTTAGCCTACAGTGCATATAATGGGGGTTGGTAGGGGGAGGTTTGGGGTGGAAGCAAAGGTCTGGAAATCGATTTATCTTGCCATTGAAGCCAAAGAATGTGGGCAAGGAGATGATGAAAGGGTTCATTAAGCCAGTGATTAGCCTTTGAGCTCATTTGGAACTCCACCTGTGCTCACAGATTACAAGGCTTTTTGATCTTCTTATATGATAGGATATGATAGAAGGTTTGCCACAAAGCGAGGTAAAGTGAAATAAGTGCAGGAAACAAAAAAAGAAGAAGCTATTTTCCAAAGCAGAATCAGAATTGTGATTATTCCCAAAAGTAGAATAAGAAACTCAGTTATTATCTAAAATCGAAGAATTCAAAATATACCCATAATACCCTCCCATTCTCGTAATAGAGTTGACGCATGTTTTAGGTGTAAACCGTTAAACCATTTAAATAATTTTAGTGGAAATATCTAAATATATTATTTAAGCTTGGAAATACATCATAAAATTATTAAAAATTTATAAAAGATTTAATTTATCTAATAAAATAAGGTCCACAACTTGAATTGAATCTGTGAAAATGAATATATACAAGTCCTAGAACAAAACTATTTAAATAATTTAAACAGTTATATTACATCTTCTAATCTTCAATTCATCGGATGAAACACAAATTAAATTAAGATTCTGAGTTGGAATTGTTAATCTCACTAAATAATTAGGATTAGTCATCATTCTTTATAAATTGTTTTATTTTGTACGTATTATATTCTACGGTGACAAATTTGATGCTTAATAAATAAATCACATATATATATGTATAAATTGTTCTATCAAACAACAAATGAACACTTAATTTTCCTACAGGAAAACAAAAAAAAATCTGCAACACGTATAATTAGCTTATCAATCTTAAGCTTCGTCCCTTCCGAGCATGATCCATCATCCCTGCAGAACCTTTCGCTTGTCCCATGGCTTCACGTACGGGTCATGCATCTTCTGTTCTTCCATGGCTCCGAACACACCATAGAAGCTGCTCTCATCTCCAACCTTCCCTCCTCCTCTTCCTCCATGCTCAAAATTAATGGAACAGTCATCGTAATCTTCATCATCACTGGATTTGTCCATGGCCATCAAGTTCTCCCCATACCTGACGCTCTCCAACCTCATCACCTCCGCCTTCCCCTTCCCGCCGCTATCTCGCCCCTTCAGAATCGCCACCACTTCTTTCATATCCGGCCGCTGCTCCGACTCCCCCTGGACGCAGAGAACGGCGGCCTCGACGACTCTCCGGAGCTCGGCCTCGTCGTAGTTGCCGCGAAGCCTGCGGTCAACGAGGTCCCTGAAGCGGCCCTTGGCGATGAGCGGCTCCGCCCACTCGGTGATGGTGCGCTTCATGCCGCCGGGGAGCTTCTCGATGGGCTTGTGGCCGGAGACTATCTCGAGCAGGAGGATGCCGAAGCTGTAGACGTCGCAGCTGTCGGAGACTCTGCCCCACATGGCGTACTCCGGCGCGAGGTAGCCGAGGGTGCCCTTGACGCGGGTGGTCATGTGGCTCACTCCCTCCGGGATGAGCTTGGCGAAGCCGAAGTCCGCCACCAGCGGCTCGAAGTCGGAGTCCAGCAGCACGTTGCTCGCCTTGATGTCTCTGTGGATTATGTGAGGCGTTACCTCATGGTGCAAGTACACGAGGGCTTCTGCAGATCCAAGTATAATGTTCATCCTTCTTCTCCAGTCGAGCTGCACTTCATTTAAGAACTGGCCATGGAGATGCGACAGCAAGCTCAGGTTCGGCATGTAATCGTAGACGATGAGGCGCTGATCTGTTGCAGCACAGTAACCTCTGAGACCAAGAAGATTCTTGTGGCGAACCCTCGCCAAAACCTCCACCTCCACCGCGAACTCCATTTCAGCTTTCGAATTCATCGACTTCAGCTTCTTCACTGCTATCTGCATCCTCATATCCATCATCGCAACTTATAAGCTCATGAAATATGCATATTGAGCCAATTAATCAGTATGTTATGAAGAAAACTAAGAACTATATATATAATCACCTGATGACCATCACTGGTTTTTCCCAAGTAAACGCTCCCGAATCCTCCTTCTCCGAGCAAATTGTCGTCGCTGAAGCCATTAGTAGCAGCGTGGAGCTCTTTGTATGAGAAGATCTTCCATGAACTATTGAACTCTCCGGCCACAACCCTAATTCCATATGATCACAAAATTTAAAGCCCATACTCTAGATTTGTTAGACGTTGCATGCATGCATACGTACCCTTGATCGACTTTCTCGGCTCCGCAGCAAGACATCAACGAGCCCATCGAAACCGGCGGCAGTGGAGATCGATCAGCTAAATTTGTCAGGCTTCTGTCTGTGAGAATGCCGGAGAAAGGGTTCGCAGGTTTGTCCTTTTAAGCCAGAACAGTTCCGGCTTGGGCCGGCAGAAGGCATACGGACAGGCCACCTGGAGTTCTGAAGCCGAGTCAACGCCTACTAGATTGTCTCGAGCGGGGTCCACTGAGCGTAGATTTTGAAGCAGCATTTTCTTAGATTTGGCTGGGTGGACGTGTTCGGGATTCTCCCACTTGCCATTTGGAGGTAAGCGGGTTGTCGAACTTGAAGCCCGAGAGGTCAGGAGCTTTGTTTTGACCGTAGCTCACACTTTGACCTTTTTATTGGGGAGAAATTTAGTTTTGATTTCTATTGTTCAGTTGAAAACTAATTAGGGGTGTTCACGGGTCGGATTTAGGGAAAAAATCGATTCGATCCAACCAAGTATAATCGGGTCGGATCGGATCGGGTTGAAAAATATTCACCTCTCAAACCCGACTCGACCCAACCCGACCTAGGTCGGGTCGGGTAGTCGGGTTTACCCGTTTAGGAAAAAAATAAGTTTTTAAAAATAATTAAAAATAATTAAAAATAAATACTTTTTTAATATACATATTTTTAAAATAATTAAAAATATATAAAAAATTTGGATAATCGGGTCGGGTCTCGGATCATCGGGTTTTAAATATTGAAACCCGAACCCGACCCGATTATAATCGGGTTTCAAATATTTGAACCTGACCCGACCCAATTGCTCGACCCGGCCCAACCCAATTGGTTCAGGTCAGGTCGGTTTCTCGGGTTCATTGGGTCGGGTTTGACCCATGAACAGCCCTAGTTAAAACCAGTAAATACTTATTTGATTATAAAAAATAATAATATTTTTAGTAGTAATTAAATATTTAGTTAATTTATAAAATTAAACGTTTGGTAATATAGTTATAAAATATTTATATGCTTTAATTAATTAAATTTTTGGTAATTTAAGATTTTTTTCAATTAGATATAAAAAATAATTAGTAGTTATTATAAAATTTTTAAAAAAATCCAATTGTCTAAAATTAGTTTTGGTTAAATTATAAATATATCAACTTTGAGAAAATTGAGTTATTTAAAAATTTGAATTTTAGTCAATATATTAGTTTAATTAATTTGTAAATTTAAGATAATAGTTTGAGTTGAAAACGATGATTTTTATTTTTATTTTTAAAGATTAGATATAGTTTGATTTATTTTTAAATCAATTAATTTTATAAAAAAATATTTATAATTATAAAATTGTCACTACATTTTGATAACGAAATCGACAGTCTCGAAATCATAGAAAATAATATTATGGTGTTTTTATTTTTATTAAGAAAATTGATTTCGTTTTCATTTTGATTTCGATTCAGTTTCATGAAAACGCTGAACCAAATACGTTTTCGTAAGCATTTTTGGTTTCAATAAAATCGAAATTATGAAAACAGACTTGACTTCGCTAACCAAATAAATCCTTACGGGTTATTTTGTTGGGACAAAACTTTGGTGCGACTGCGGCTGCACCAAAACCCATGCTGCCCCAATCATGGGGCGACATGGGCTGGGACTCTTTTATTGATCCAAAGCCTGATCGATTTAAGAATTTAATCCAATAATCGACCCAAACCCGACCCATTTAAGACATCCTAATTTATGCTTCAGATTCAAAAGCTTGATTTGCAGGCTAAGGGTTCGTTTGTTTGCAAAAAAATGAAGGATTGTACTGGATTTCGAGTCGTGTCCTTCGTTTATTTTGCAAAACTAATCCTAGACAGGACACCGAGGCTGTGCGGGATAGGATTTGAGGATGTTTTTTAGTGTACCGAGAAATTTCTCGATACACCAAATTGAAGTGAAGGACATAGCTGAGAATTGAAAAGACACATTTACCCTGACAAAACCTAATCCCAGAGGGATCTCTCGCATCTGCTTTCATTCGAAAGCCTCTCCTCTCGATTGCATCCCTCTCATCTCCAAGTACCTCTCTCGCCCATCTCTCTCTCGCCGCCTTCAAGGCCGTCGGCCGCCTCTTCCAAGAATTTGAGACCAAGCGCATATTATCCTGTTGATAAAGTTTCATGTTATGTCTCTGATGATGGTGCTGCGATGCTCACATTTGAGACACTTTCATAAATATCTGAATTTGTTAAAAAAAATGGGTTCCATTCTGCAAAAAGTTCAATTATGAGCCTCGTGAAGGATAATCTCAAGGAAAATGGGTACATAAAATTGACTATCTCAAGGATAAAATTCATCCAGATTTCGTGAAGGAAAGTTGTGCAATGAAGGTTTGTGTCATCAAAATATAGAACTCTTATTATTCAGTATTGAAAGTATATACTTATTCAAGCTGTTTGAATTAATTTGTTCTATCTATCTAGTCATCAACTTTGTTGCAGCTATTATTACCATCTCATATATTCTCTCTATGATCTGATCAATTCTTGGATTGTGTTCCAAATATTTGTTTTGAATCCCAAGCTTTTCAGGGTTTCTTTTTTTCTGTTACTTGTTCATCAGTTGAGACTTATTCTTTTGCATTTTGTGCATACAGAGAGTATGAAGAATTTAAAGTTCATATTAATGCATTAATAGCCACAACACAAAAGGTTCCTGAAGAATGCTGGACAAGAGTAGGTGTGAAAAGGATAAAAGATGGCGCTAAGCAGGAGCAGATTTTGTATGAGACTAGGTTACGCAACTTGCAACTACAACTTATCAAAGATCTCTGCATCATGTTATGGGTGTAGCGATGTTTGACTTTTGTTACCGTTTTTGGTGAACAATCTTGATAGACTAAAGCTACAGTTATTTCTAATATTTGAAAGAAACTTATATTTACTCTGATATGTACAAAATGTTGTCAAAGTATTGGAGCAAAACAATTGTTGCTTGTGAAATTTTTTGGGTTGAAGGGTGTAACCAACTTACAGAGCATTGTCATGTATGCAATTGGCCAAACTATGTTATTTTTGAAGGCTGTGTTGAGGGCATTTTGCATAAGAATTTTTAATATTTTTATTTATTAATAAATATATAAAATTCAATTTAGTCATTAAAAATATAAAAATGTATTTTTGTCATTTTGACATGTATAGTATTGTGTTATAGAGAAACAAACACAAGACGAGACCGGATATTGTGTCGTATTCTTGACGAAACAAATATGGTATAGTTGTTGTTCCGGGACACCTGGTGTCCTGTCCTTATCCTTGTCTGGTGTCCTGTGACGAGCAGTTTACGAACCAAACGGGTCCTAAATAGGCGTGAGTCAAACCTAATTAGTGGATCGTATATATATCCCAAAATCGGAACTCTTTTATTGAAATTTTTTCAAATCAAAATATGGATGCCAAAACTTTGAGATCCGAAATCAAGTCTTGATAATATCTTTTCTATCCCATCTACCAAAGTCTTTAAAGTATTAAATACTTTTGAAAAAAAAATAAAAAAATAAAAAAAGAATCTAAAAATATGAAATATATTTTTATAATAAAAATAAATTTTAGGGGTCTAAAAGAAATTTTTGGATAAAAAATATTACACATTTTTTAAAACCAAAATAGTTTGGGGAATGTTTCAAGAGTTTTACTATTTGACCATGAAAATTCATCTTAAAATCTCTAAAACATCATAAATAATTTCATTCATTAATTTAGATTTTTTAAATATTTTTTTGGGAGAATTTAGAATGTATTTTCATGATCAAATGATCACTTTTAAGAATTTCACTTAAAACTCTTTAAATGTTTAAAGTCATTAAGACATACTGGGCGCTCAATCCGATCAACCAGTAAACAAGGGAACCTGACGATCAAACAAGAGAATTTGGTGATCAACCGATGGAATCTAACAATCAAAATGGGAGAATCTAGTGGTCAAATTAGGGAACCTATCTATTAAATAAGGGCATGTAGATACCAAATGGTTGAATTTGGGCACTAAACGAGAGAATTTGGACACCACACGAGTGGATCTGGGCACAAATGGAGAGAACATAAGCACCAAACTAGGGAATCCAAGCTTCAAACAACTTAGTCACCATAACGAGCACTTCGTTCGATCGATTGTCAAATGAGCGAATATGGTCGTCACACGAGGCAAAAATGGATAATTAATCTAGTCGACCGGTGAACGGGGGAATCTGATGTAAATGAATGTAATGAAACTGATGAAACCAATTCATTCCATATATGTTGCGCAACAACACGGAACTTTTGTGCGGCCAATGTTGTACAAAAATTCTAATTCATATATGTTTGTATTTGTTGGTCATATTTAAGCAAATAAACATAAATATTTTTTATAGGAAAACTTATCTTTAAAGTAAACATACACTACTAGAAACTTGGTCTTCAGCAACGGCTATCAGCAACGGCCCCTCAAGCCGTTGCTATTTGCAACGGCATTCTTACGGCCGCTCGAGCCGTTGCAGATATGTTGTATCTGCAACGGCTTTCTAACGGACATGCGAGCCATTGCTGATGATGTTAATTATCAGCAACGGCTTTCTAACGGACAAGTGAGTCGTTGCTGATGCTAACTTATTAGCAACGGCTTGCTAACGGACAAGTGAGCTGTTGCTGATGATAACTTATCAGCAACGGCTTTCTAACGGGCGAGTGAGTCGTTGCTGATAAGTTTATATTGGTCGCAGATCGCGCCCGCCCCCCTTCTTCCTCCCGCTGCTGCCGCCGCCGCCTCCTCTCCTGCCTCTCGCCGACGCCGACGACGCCGACGATGCCTCCCGCTGCTGCCGACACTGTCAGATATGTGCCCTCTGGCCGGCCGTCTCTTCCCATTGCGGTCGATAGAAAATCCGACCGAAACCCTAAAAATAGGGTTTCGGCCGGCGGCGGTCGGCCGATGGCCGTCGCCGAACCTTGTACATTGGCCGAACAGTGTGTCCGGCCACTGTACGCCGGCGCCGGAGTCCACCTGACTCCGGCGCCGGAATTTGTAGTTCAATAAAATTTTTTTTAATTGTTAATTAATTATTTAGATTAATTGTTTAATTTGTTAGAATAATTTTTAGGGTTTAGATTAATTTCGGAATTATCCAATTCGGACGCGCGCCGGAATCGTCCACTTCGGACACGCGCCGGAATCGTCCAATATGGACTCGAACTGTCTCGAAACATTTAGAAAATAATCATCCATCCGACGAGTTAATATGTTTCACGTACGCATTGACGAGTCAGATATGATTTAGCAAAACCTTAGATCCGTTCGGGGATTGCATGTTCGTGTAAAAGAAGTAGATGATCTTTTATACGACGTACAATTCTTGAATTGTCCCTGATTGGATAATTTGGAAATATAGTTATTTGTACTGCACTTACGTTTTTATTTTAACTGTTAACTAATTATTCTAAATTTTGGCAACATCTCTCTTGTTCTCCGATACGCGCCCAGATGATATGCGTATTCGGAGAACTGTAGGGAGATGCTGCCCAAATTTAGAATAATTAGTTAACAGTTAAAATAAAAACGTAAGTGCAGTACGAATAACATAAATCCCGAATGGAATAGGACAATCTCACCTAAAGACATTAACCAAAGAAATTGTCATGGATTGATAGAATCATGTCGACTGATCGAAGTTGGATGTACCGACGTCTTGATCGTGGAGCTTTAACAAATGAGTTTCGATTAGGCGTAACGTACTTCCTAAATTTTGCCTATTCGAATCAAAATTTCGTTAGCATGGGTGATCAAATCTGATGTCTGTGACGCATTTGTTCGAATGAACGATTTTTGGATCGGGAGACTGTCACTCTGCATCTATATACCAAAGGATTTGCACCAAGATATTTTCTATGGACTTGTCACGGGGAGTCACGCGAAGTCGGGACGTCGAGCAATCATGTCGTTCAGACATATGGTGAATCTTCCTCTGCTGGTGCTTCTTCATCCGGTCAATGTAATCCCTATAGAACTATGATACTTGATAGTCTTGGGGGTCAATTCCACCTGAATGATAATGTTGATCGGCCAGTTCTTCAGACATCAGTCCCACCAGATACTACAGCGATTGATATCACAGAAGTACAAACTGCGGTAGAGATTGAATTATCGAATAAAGAAGCTGCAAAATTTTACGAGATGTTGAAAGCTGCCGATGAACCTTTGTATGAGATTTGTCCTAAATACACTAGGTTTTCAGCAATGACACAGCTCTTAAACATCAAGGCCGATTGTAATATCAGCGGAGTTGCATATGATCGGATTGCTGGATTGATTAATGGAATGCTGCATACTGATAATAAGTTTGAGCCAACTTTTTATAAGACTAAAAAGCTAATGAGAAAATTGGGGCTTGGGTACGAAAAAATACACGCGTGCCAAAATAACTGTATTTTATATTATAAAGAAAATGTGCAGTTGGATAAATGCCCTGTATGTCAACACCCTCGTTACAAGGAGAAGAAATCGGTCCGACAGAAAAATATCCCGTTTAAGGTGCTTCGGTATTTTCCACTAACACCGAGGCTTCAAAGATTATTCATGTCGGAAAAGATAGCCCCCTACATGAGTTGGCATGCAAGAAGTCGTGATGATACAGTAATGACTCATCCATCTTACAGTGAAGCATGGAAACATTTGGATACATGTTATCCTTCATTTGCTAGGGATACTAGAAATATCAGATTGGGATTGTGCACAGATGGTTTTAATCCGTTTGGATATTCTGCAACTCCTTATTCAGTTTGGCCAGTGCTGCTGACAGTTTATAATTTGCCACCGTCAATGTGCATGAAAGATGAATTTATTTATCTTTCGATGATTATTCCGGGTCCTAAGGGTCCACGAAAAGAAATTGACATATTTCTCAGACCCTTGATAGATGAATTGAAAACATTGTGGACTGAGGGAGCTGTCACTTATGATTGTCATCGGAAGCAAAACTTCAATTTAAAGGCCGCGGTCTTGTGGACAATCAATGATTTCCCGCCGTACGACATATTGTCGGGTTGGAGCACTCACGGCCGACTCTCTTGTCCGTATTGTATGGAACACTCTAAATCAATCAGTCTTCAGAACGGACGAAAAATCTCATTCTTTGATTATCATCGTCGATTCCTACCGGTTAATCATCAGTATCGAAGGAATCATAATAAATTTACTAAGGGCAGAGTCGAAAGAGATGGGCCACCACCGATGTTGTCTGGTGAACAAATGTTAGCACGTGTTTCAGTACTTCCAGATATGTACTCATGCTGCTGATCCTCATGTTGCTGATCCTCATGCAGATGATACTGCCGAGGCTAGTACATCCAGACGCAGGCGGCCACGCGGGCCGAACAGGTGGCAGCCTCCACCAGCCACAGAGTCACGTAGATTGATTAGCGTGATTGAGGAGCGGTAATATATCATAAATTATGAATAATTACAAATTCATTATATCATAATATAATATTAAAATTTATTTTTGTTGTGCAGGTTCGAGCAAGAAGAAGTGCCGAGGAGCATTTCTTCTACTATTCGACGATACATGCACGGGGCATGGCCTACGTGGTCTCACGTGCCTAGCGAGCACGTCGACATATTATGGCGCGAGTTTGAGGCACGTATTATTATTTTTTTACATGCATGATGATTAATATTGGTACTGATATTATTATTTTGCAGGCTCGCTATACATGGGCCGAGGACCAAAGGCCCTTCATTTACGCTGCCTAAGAGGCTATTTCCCGGGCAAGGTACAATGGGCAACTGGGGCAGGCTCGGTCCCAAGCGATGGCCCGAGCTGGGACCACTAACATCGCAGAGACTCGAGGATACGGCCCCGGTTGGATTACTCCGGATATATGGGACCAGCTCGTGGGAATATGGTCGACAGATCGATGGCAGGAGGTTTCTCGGAATGCGGCTAGAAATCGCATGTCGGGGGGAGCAGCGCGTCACACCGGCGGCTCTGTTGCATTTGTAGTGCACGCGAACCGTATGGTAAGTATATCTTTTAATTATATATTTTATTTGTTACTATGTGTACTAATTAATGTATTTGTTTTGTAAATGTAGACGACGGTGTCGGATGACGGGACTGTCCAGCGACCCTCCCCGATGGCGGTGTTTGAGCGGACTCACTGTCGAGCACATGGGACGGGGGAGTACATCGACAACCGCGCTGCATACATTATGGTAATTATATATTTGTTTAAATTATTCATTATATATTTATAATTTAAGTTTTATGATAAATATTAAACAAAAAATCAAACTCGAGTAGGAGACCTACAGCCAGACGGTGGTGCAGCGCGGGGGTACCCCCGAGGACTTTGACGCAGCATCGTGGGTCGAGGCCGCAGGTGGCTGGGACCATGGTCGCGTATATGGCTTCGCAGATAGTGGTCATGCGCAAGCCGTACTAGGGCCACTTGGGGCACCGACCCCTCCGATCGCTGGTGAGCGGCCGTCCATCTCTAAATCCAGTTATGATCATAGTAGCAGAATAAGGACTCTAGAGGACACGGTCGCGCGTCAGACTAAGATAATGGAGCGCCAGAGTCAGATGATGGCGGATATACAAGCTATGCTACGCTACATGTCAGGTCATCCCGAAGCAGGCATCTCTTCGGCATCATCTAATCCATCGTCCGCGAGTCAGTCCACGCCGGTGTACACTCAAGCACTCCAGACCCCGCCATATGATCCAGACCATCCTCCATCGTCATCGTGAGATTTTGTTTATATTGACTTTGTTACTGAGATATTGAACTTGTTTAACTTATTTTGTTTGGATATTAATACTTCAATTTTGCATTTGAATTGTTTTTATACTATCGTGGATAATTATCAATATAAATATAATTATTTTGATGTATATCTTGGTGTGTTTGTGATGTGTGAATGAATGTGTGTATGAGTGTATGGGTGTGTGAGTTATGTATCAGATAATGTATCAATGTATCAATGGAAATTTAAAATTTAAAATTTTTTCGTTACCAGGTTCACATCATCAGCAATGGCTTTCCCACGGCCGTCCGTAGGAAAGCCGTTGCTAAAAGTGTATCGAAAGCCGTTGCTGATGACCTACAACAACGGCTTAGCGATGGGCTTTTACTAACGGCGTTGCTACGGACTCAGCGGCCGTTGCTATTAATGTTATCAGCAACGGCTCCGAGTCCGTGGCAAAACTGTTGTTGATAATATTTTTAGCAACGGCCCGAGCGGCCGTTGCTGATCCGTTGCTAAGTTATCAGCAACGCGACTTTCTGTCACGGCTCTATTGCAACGACGCGGCCGTTGCTGATGCTCTTCAGCAACGGCATCAGCCGTTGCTGATGCCCATTTTTCTAATAGTGATACTATAAAGATTCATTTAATACAATTAATTTTGTTTAAAATGTATTTTCAATACTTATATTGATTGCATCACAAAGTTACCATAGTAGAGATTAGTATTTGATCGTGGAATATTTCTGCAACACCTCGAGTTATTCTCATGTGTTACATCGATCCTTTTTAACCATTCTTGTGGCCCTATCAGCACCTTCATTTGTATTTGTTTTGTTGTTTGGTGATAATTAAATTAAGGCCCCTACAATTTTTGTCTTAAATTATTGTCTTTAGACTAGTTTCTAATATGTTTAATTTCTTATAATTTGCTCCCCTTGTTGTATTCATATTTTATGGAGGGACCATATGAGTAAGTAGCCAAGCCTCGATGGATTCCATATGTCTTTTTTTAAAACAAAGATAGAAAGTCATGATAGGTGATCTACTAAGAATCAAATCCTAAATTTCTATGCAACATACAATTAGTTGTCATCAACTGTGCTACCCCCGTTGGCATTCCATTTGCCTCTCTTATTAACAAATTAACAAAGTGAATCCTGTAGATTGATATATTTAGGTGTTGATATACCATTTTTTGTTTATCTTTCACTGCCAATCACTTAGGTGCAAATAAAGAGAATCATTACTTAATTAGTTAAGGAGATAAAATTAAGATCAATGGTATATGTGAAATATAATAATTAATTAGTATAAGTATTAGATGTGTTTAATAACTTTGTATTCTTAATTATTCAATATTTAACTATTATATATATATATATATATATATTGTTATTGTGTAAAGTCGGGGTGATGCGATCCTGCGCGTCTATTGGTCCGGTGTGACTCTGACGGGGGACTTGCAAGATACTCTGACGTTCAAGTAAGAATGAATTATAAATGGTGAGTATGGAATTGGAATCGAGAGTATACATGATATCTGTTGTGTACGTACATAATGCACGATGAGACATGTCTCGGGCGATGATGCCTCCTTGAATATCGTGGAGATATGCTCAGAATGAGTACAGATCTATCACGGAGATGCCAGGTTAATTCATTATTGTCGAATTCCCGATAATTAATGAGGATAAGAGTGTCATTGTATGGTCGGGGGTGGAACCCCGGGGGCTGAGTATTCTTTGACTTAAATTGAGTTTGGTTTATATACATGTGAGCGCTTCTAGGCTTGATTCGATCGGACCCAAAATGCTAGCCCCGTCCAGATTAAATAATATTACAAAGAAATATGTTATTAATTTTCATATTTATCCACATATGGAAAAAAAAAATATACAATGAAGAGTGCTAGCTAACGTGAATATGCTTAAGGGGCATTATCTAAATATAACCTCAACTTTGGAGAAAATTTCAACTATGATAATTTTTTATTGGTCTTGATTGTATATACGAAATTGTAGATTGGTCATAATTATATTATGTCATTCATGAGTTTGATTGTTAAATTAGTGGTTGTTAAGTTAGTGATGCGACAATTAAAAAAAGAGTAGATTTTTTTTTTTCAAGCAAAGGGCTAAGCCCTCAAAATTTTATTATAGAGTGATAGGATCATGGTGATCTCGGAGAAGAATACAAAGAAAGTATTAAGGTGAAGGAACAATCCAAGAAATCAATTTTTGGTTCACTCATGCCCTCGTTGCTACTCAATGGACAGTTTTGTTTGATTGTCTAAACACAAAACAACATTGATATCCTCAATTAAACATCTAGTAGAGGAATTATGAAAAACATCATCACAATTAATTTTAAGGAAGGAAAAATGTGGGAGAATCCATTTTTTATCCAAAGATATGCTAGTGTGATTATTAGAATTGCCTTCGGTTTGGATAACGAGAGGCAACTATTTAATAGAGCATTAATTACACTTAATGAAGCTCCACTCAAAACTCACGAAGCTTGAAACGTCTCGTCTCCACCTCAGTCTGTTAGTCTGTTACTTAGTAATATGGGTTGTTATTATGCCTTTGTCCTTATTTAATTAACCTGTGCCCTTAGCTGTTATAAATATGTGTGTGTGCAATTGAAGGAATATAATTTTCATTCTTCATCATCTCCTTCACTGGCATCTTTCTTCTTCTTCTTCTTCTTCTTCTTCTTCTTTCTGCATAGTTATTTTGCTAATACCTTCTCATGGTATCAGAGCTTTTCTTGCTCTAATCGAGCACCCTTTATTTTTTTCCCCCTTCTACTCTATTATACTATATTCTTCCCATGGCTGATACTCCATCCAGTCATAATATCCTTAATCCAGTCTCTCCTGGAACACAGTTTATTTCTATTAATCCATCAGTGCAACTTCCGATCAAGTTAACAGGTAGCAGCAACTATCTTACATGGAAGGCACAATTTGATCTTACTCTTTCTTAGGTATGATATTGTCTCTTTTATTGATGGTACTCCTTCACCCTATGATTTTGATATAGCAAGACGATCCTGGCTTCGTCAAGATGATTTAATCCGACATGCTATCATGGCCTCTGTCGATGCTACAATCGCTCCTCTAGTTGCGACATCTTTTACTGCAAGAGATGCATGGTTGAAGATCGAGCAACTGTTTGCGAATAAATCTCAGTCGAGAATATATGGACTGCAGGATTCTCTCGCAAAACTTACCAAAGGAGATAAATCAGTTGCTCAATACTTTAATGCCATACGTTCATTGCTGATGAACTTGCTATCGTAGATTCTCCAATAAGTGATTCGGCCTTGGTGATTAAGATTCTCAACGGCCTCGGTTCATATTACAATGATGTTAGTGCAGCCATTCGCACTTGTGATATTCCAATCTCCTTGGAGGAGTTATTTGATAAACTCATTGGTCATGAAGTTTTTCTATTGCATCGACAAAATCTACCTGTTATTACTACTCAGTGTGCTTACAGAACGACTATGCAAACTCGCCAACCAAATTGGCGACCTCAATCCTTCAATCCAAATTTTCGACGACCTCCTCCCAATAATCAAAATTGGAGACCACCTGCTCGTCCTCCTTACACTCCATCAGGTCGACAACAAACATGGCATCCCCCACCATTCAATCGACCAAGAATCTAATGTCAGCTCTGTGAGAAATTTGGTCACACTGTAAAGACCTGTAGATCTCATTTTGACGGAATACTGCAGATTAATTTCACCTCTCAGCAGCAATCAACACCTTCTGGTTGGGTACTTGATACTGGAGCATCAAATCACGCCACCTCTTCAACAAACAGTTTTCAATCCTTTTCAGATTACGGTGGCAAGAATGATTTGATTATTGGTGATGGTAATGGTATAAATATTTCTCACTGTGGAACTGCCACTATTTCTTCTCATTCAAAATAATTTATTCTGAAGAATGTTTTATGTGCACCTCGCATGACAAAAAATTTGATATCAATTTCCCAATTTTGCAAAGAAAATTCTACTTCAATTGAATTCTTTCCTTATACTTTTGTTGTGAAGGATCTGACCACGAGAGCTCTTCTTGTTCAAGGCCCGAGTAAAAACAACTTTTACGAGTGGAACAATGTCTCTTCTCCCGTCGCTCTTCTTACAGCGTCCTCATCGTCTCCATCTTTCTCAGTTTGGCATCAACGCTTTGGTCATCCAAATATCAAAGTAGTAAAAAACATTCTTACTCAATATCATCTGTCATGTTCCAATTTTTCATTCAGTTTCTGCAATTCCTGTCTTTGTAGTAAGAGCCACAAGTTATCTTTCTTTGAGTCTACATTATATAGTAGCAAACCATTACAAATAATTTTCACTGATGTTTGGGGCCCTGCTCCCATCTCATCAACTGAAGGATATAGGTATTATGTAATATTTATTGATCATTTTATGAGATATACATGGCTTTTTCCATTACATAAGAAATCTGATGTTTCATTCAAATGTTTAGTTGAAAATTTCTTTAAAACTTCAATCATCTCTGTCTATTCTGATGGTGGTGGCGAATTTTTGGGTCTGTCCAGGATTCTTTCAAGTAATGGAATACAACATTTACTCTCTCCACATTACACACCACAGCGTGTAGGTATTGTCGAACGACAACATCGACATATTATTGAAACATATCTAACTCTTCTACACCACTCTAAAGTTCCACTTCATTTTTGGAATCATGCCTGCACTTATGCTGTTTACTTAATCAATCGCCTTCTTACTCCAAATCTGAGCAACACCTCTCCATTTGAATTATTATTTACTGACAAACCAAACTACAAATCGTTACGGGTCTTTGGTTGTCTTTATTATCCATAGTTACGACCATATAATTCTCATAAATTCGACCCTAAATCGAGACCTTGTGTATACTTTGGTTACTTAAATCAATACCATTGCTTTAAGTGTTTTGATCCCACTTCATCAAAAATCTTCCTGTCTCGCCATGTGCACTTTGTTGAAGATGTGTTTCCATTCGTCACCTGACAACCAAAACTCCTTCGTGTCACCAAACCAATTGTTACTGAGTGGCTTGATGTAAACTCCTTGGTCACTCCATCAAAATCACCTCCTGAGCATACTTTCTCACCTACACTTCACCTATTAGCTTCTCCATATGTTGATCGTCGTAATTTCTCTACCTTGAACAATGAGAGCTCTCAGTCACCTTCCCAATCATCACATAATGTTCTGCAAGAACCTTGTAAGGATAACTCGGGACACACTAATGAAAGGCAAACACACAGAATGTCAACAAGGTCGAGGAACAATATTTTTAAACCTCGTCAACCTCTTGATTACTCAGCATTACATTGTTCAGTTTCTCCTGATGTTCCACATACATACAAACAGGCTGCTAAGCATAAGGAATGGCGAGAGACTACGCAGACAAAAATTAATGCTTTAATCCAAAATAAAACATGGATTCTTGTACCTCCTTCTTCAAAACAGAATGTTTTAGGGTGCAAGTGGTGTTCTGGATAAAACAATCTCCTACCAGCTCCATCAACTCCTACAAAGAAAGACTTGTTGCTAAGGGTTTTCTTCAACGACCTGGTATTGATTTTAACTCCACCTTCAGTCCTGTCGTTAAGCCAACAACCATTCGAATCATTCTTACACTTGCTTGTTTACTTCAATGACCGCTATTTCAACTGGACGTAAACAATGCCTTTCTTCAAGGCACGCTTGAAGAAGATATTTTTATGACTCAACCGTCGTGTTTTATTGACAAAAATTATCCACAATATGTCTGCAAATTGACTAAACCAATATATGGTCTGCGACAAGCACCGCGAGCTTGGTACACTGAGCTCCGAGTATTTTTAAGCTCCTTGGGTTTTGTTAATTCAAAATCAGACTCGTCTTTATTTCTTCTTCTTGGTGACACCTTTACTGTCTTTCTTCTTCTTTATGTTGACGATATAATTCTGACGGGGTCTTCTTCTTCAAAAATAAATGAGATCAATCAAGCTTTAGCTACGAGATTTTCACTCAAAGAAATGCAACATCTGCATTATTTTCTCGGTATTGAAGTTTTATACTCAAAGTCTGGTATTGTCCTGTCCCAAAAGAAATATATTGAGGATATTCTTCATAAATTTGATATGCATGAGTCAAAGAGAATTAAAACTCATGCTGCAACCTCTTCCAAACTCATGCTTGGTGATGGTTTTCCGCCTACAGAAGGAGCTCAATATCGTCAATTAGTTGGTGCTCTTCAATACCTTTCCTTCACAAGACCAGACATATCATATATCACAAATAAGTTCTCTCAATTTATGCATCAACCTTCAACTGAACATTGGAAGGCCTGCAAACGTGTTCTTCGTTACCTCAAGTCGACAATCACTTATGGTTTACTGCTCTCATCATCCAAGAATACCAATTTAGTCGGCTTCTCGGATTCTGATTGGGGAGGCAAGCTTAATGATCGATGTTCTACAAGAGGTTTTCTAATATTTCTTGGCCAGTCTCCTATCAGTTGGTCAGCAAAAAAATAACGTACAGTTGCTAGATCATCCACGGAAGCTGAATATAAGGCACTCACAAATATAGCTGCTGAAATAAATTGGGTAATGAATCTTCTTCTTGAACTTCAACTCAAAATCAAGACATCAACACCTGTCATTTATTGTGACAATATGAGTGCTACAGCTCTCTCTCAATATCCAATTTTCCATAGCAGAATAAAGCATATTGCAATGGATTACCATTTTGTTCGCGAGCAGGTTCAGGGCAACACACTAAGTGTCCAATTTCTTCCTTCACGAATTCAGTTAGCTGATTCGTTTACTAAGATCATCTCATCTGGCCAGTTTCTTCAACAAAGATCCAAGATAGGCGTCGTTGATACTTTGCCTATCTTAAGGGGGCATAATAGAGCATTAATTACACTTAATGAAGCTCCACTCAAAACTCACGAAGCCTGAAGCGTCTCGTCTCCACCTCAATCTGTTACTTAGTAATATGGGCTGTTATTATGCCTTTGTCCTTATTTAATTCACACGTGCCCTTAGCTGTTATAAATATGTGTGTATGCAATTGAAGAAATATAATTCTCATTTTTCATCATCTCCTTCACCAGCATCTTTCTTCTTCTTCTTCTTGCATAATTATTTTGCTAATACCTTCTCACTATTAACTAAAAAAGCATTAATACGATTCACGAGCCCAGAAATAAGAAGCTGCCAACCCGAATACAAATTATCATTTCTAGTATGTCAATGAACCAAAGGGTAATGTCGTAATAACAATAATAGTACTTTTTAAGGGATTAGTCACTAGAACCATGCAACCAAACCATCCATAGAAGTATTAAATCAAGAACCATCAATTCAATTGTCCCTCGTATAAAAGTCCAACCCAACAGAATAACTTAAAAGTAGACAAAATTTGAGTAGAAAAATGATATTCCATAAAAAGATAGTTTTAGGAGCGTTACTGCATCATCACATAAAACACAAAATATCATCGGAAGAAGCACCAATGCCAAATAAGAAAAAATTAGTAAAAAGCTTTTGGTGAAAAAAATTTCAAAGAACAATTTTAACTTTAGGAAGAAGTTTAAGTTTCTGTTTAACTTGACATGCCAACAATTTTAAGGAAATTAAAAAAATTGTTTATAAAATATTAATTTTAAAATCACCAACATCTATATCTCACTAATTAAAAATCAAGGACGAGTGTAAAATCACACACGTATAATATCAATTTTTTCTCAATATAAAATATTTTTTCTCACTATTTAATTCCAATCAAAGTTTTTTTTGAGAAAATCATTAACAATTATTTTAAACTATAAATTATTAATATAAATATATTATTAATTAACTAAATTATAACTATAAATTATTACAATAAAAGAAAATGATAAAACTGTTGCTGTTGGCATATAACGTGTTATCGGTCGTCATTTCCGTCGCTCCGCCGTGAGTTCAGCGCTTTCTTCGCACCCACCGTGGCATTTCCGTCTTCATCGCTTTTGTCGTCGTTGAAGGAGTCGGCGCGGCCGGCGGTCGGGGTGGCGAGAAAGGTGGGCTTGCACTCCCCGGCCATGATGACCACGATGCTCTCCTCGAGGACCATTGTCGGCTTGGACGTCTCCCCGCCGCCTCCCGGGGCCTCGGCATCACCGTCGGGCTCGTCGGCGCTGCCGAGGAAGCCGGGAAGCTTCCAGTAGGAGCAGACGAGGATGAGGAGGGAAAAGGCGACGAGGCCCAGCATCGCCGCTAGCCCGCAGAAGAGGTAGGGAGCTGGAGACCGCCACGCCGACTGGGGTGCACCCCTGGAGGCCGAGTACGGTGGCATCGCGGCGGTGGCGTCGCCACTGGTGTGCAACCCAACTGAAGGCCTCATTACTTCGTCTGCTCGAGAGAGCTCGAGAGAGAGAGAGAGACTCGATATATATACAACTACGTGTACCCCGCCGTAGGCCCCACTTTCATCTACAAAATGCATGGTTACACGTGTCCCTCAAGCCGTCGATCGAGCCCGGATGGCACCATCGATTATTCTGAATACAAGCATGAAATTAATGGAATGAAGGCAAATATTAATGCTACTACCTGTTCTTTTCTTAGTTAAACAATTTTTGTCTTGAACACAAATTCCATTGAAGATAAGTGGCGATGAAACGAAGTGCAACTGCAAGTCTGCAAAGCAAGCATTTAGGGTTAGTCTGCGAAGAGGGTGGAGAAAGATAGCGGAGCGGTAAGTATACCGCCACTTATTGGTCTGTACGCAAGCTCTGCTTTGTTCGCCTGTTCGTCGCCATAATTCCAAAACAAGCAGTTCCCGTGTCGTCGGGATCCGGTCCTCCGCCGGATACACGACACGCGATTCCCCCGATATCCTGCTCCGCCCGTTCCCACCCATTCTTGACCTGATCCTCCTCCGCTGTGATCAGATCGGACGGATGACATTGACTGTCTCATTCCTCGACTTAATTATAGCCATCATTCGATCATTCGTCCCCGCGATGGGATCGAAATAATTATTGAACTCGATTCAGTGTGTTAAATTCTTTTCTGTAGTCATTTGCTTTCTATATGGTTGATTGTATACATCTGACGACGACGATAAGGTTGATTTCTTTCAGGGAAGAAGACGAATGAATGCATGTATATATGCCTTGTAATGTGTAATGGTTTCTCCACCAAATGGCAGTGGATGGAGAGGATAAGGAGAGGAGGCGATGCTGACCGTCGATAATGTGTAATATTGACCGTCGATCAAGCATCATTCAAAATCTCAACCCTCGAAAATGCAACGATCGATGTAGAGGAGATCTACATCTAGGGATGACACTGGGGCGGGTTTGGGACGGCGAAGTTAATTTTATCTCAAACCCATTAAGAAAATTCAATCCTAAATCCGTCCCAAACCCGTTAGTATTTTGAAGGGTGATTCCCAAACTCATCCCACTAATTTAACGGGTACCCACTGGGAACCCGCTTTTCGCCCGTTAACAAATTATATATATATATATACAATTTACATATCACAACATTTAAACATAAATCATATAAACAGTAAGCTAATTTAAACAATGAAATCAATTATCTGAGCTAGTATCAATGACTACCGAGAGCTAGTAAAGACTATCAATTATCTGAAGAAAAAATGACTTCTTTCATGCAAAGAATCAATAGGAGCAGGCGGTAGGTAACAATTAGAAAACAAGCAAGAAAAATAGTTTCTTTCATGCAAAAATCAACAGTAAATAATTGCAGGCGGCAGGTAAGAAAAAAGTAAAAAAAAATAGAAAAAAACTTAAGAATCAGATCAAGGGGCGTCCGGCGTCTGCGTCGCAGCGTCATGAGAAGCATATCGCGGCGTCGGGTCCGTCAGGAGAAGCAATCATCAGAGCAAATCACGACATTGGGTTCGTCGGGAGAAGTAGATCGAGGCGGTCGACTGCTGTTGAGAGGTGTCGGGAGAAGCAGTCATCGGAGCAGATCGCGGCGTCGGGTCCGTCGGGAGAAGTAGATCGAGGCGACCGGTTGCTGTTGAGAGGTGTCGGGAGAAGCAATCGTCGGAGAAGTACATCGATTGGCGGCCGACTCTGTTGAGAGGCGATCGGCTATTGTTGAGAGCCGATCGACTGTTGTTGAGAGGCGTCGAGATTGAGCGGCGGTCACGAGAGAAGCGGTCGTGTGATTGAGGAGCGGCGAGAGGGCGATCTAGTGAAAGGAGGGGCAGCGAGGCGGCGAGCGGGCGTGAGGGCAATCGGGCAGATGGCTGAGGCAGTGAGGCATCGGGTGACTGGGTGAATCAGGTGAATTAAAATAATGTATTATTAATTTATTTATATTATATAATGGGTTAGGAATTAGGGTATAAGTAAAAAGATATAATTATCCCTATATAAGTATATATTAGATAATATGAAGGGTATTAAAGTAATTTTACCCTTAACGGGTTTGGGACGGGTTTTAGACTAAAATTCTGGACCCGTCCCAAACCCTACAGGGTTTTTACCTCAAAATCCTATACCCGTCCCACGACCCAACGGGCAAAACCCGCTAATGACCTATCAGGGTCTGGGATGGGTAAATACCCATTTATACAAACCCATTGCCATCCCTAGACTACATCTACTGGTAATTACTCGTGCCTTAAGTCGTTACTCAAAACAAGTCCCAGAGTCCAGCGCGCGATATATCCTCATCGTGACTAATATCGTGACACTTTCCGACCCAAGGGCTCTTCGGCCGGCCGGCACAAGAATCCGGTTCTTAATCTGAACTCGGTTCTCACCAAAACCCGGCCCGATTTCGCTGAACCGGTTCAAAAGGCAGTGCTTGTTTGTCCCCGTGCAACGCCACAAGAGCCATAAAGAGAAAAAAGAAACCGCCGAGATGTGCCAACATAAAAATCCCAACAGACCTGAACTAGGGTTAGGGTTTTTACGCTTACGAACCACGAACAAATGGCCGGCGCCGGCATGCACCCCTACCACCAGCAGTGGGTGTCCCCCCCGCCCCCCCCGGTGGTGCCTCCCATGCCCGTAGAAACCCCCACCCGCGCCTCCGCCGATGAGGTATGCCGTTATCCCCCTTCGATTACCTGGGGTTTGCTTTCGAATTGACCCGTTCGCTTTTCTGGCTCGAAGATTCGGACGGTATTCATCACCGGGCTACCCCCGGACGTGAAGGAGAGGGAGCTGCACAACCTGCTGAGATGGCTGCCGGGCTTCGAGGCGTCGCAGATCAACTTCAAGGCGGAGCAGCCCATGGGGTTCGCGCTCTTCTCCACGGCGCAGTATGCCATGGCCGCTAAAGACGCTCTTCAGGTGATCTACGCATCTCTCGTGATCGGGCTCTTTTGTTTCTGTTATTGCGTATGCGGGCCTCGTTTGATGTTGAGGACATGAATCCGCTCAGGACTTGGTCTTTGATGCGGAGTCGAAGTCCGCCCTGCACACGGAGATGGCAAAGAAGAATCTCTTTGTTAAAAGAGGTACTTTGCTTTAATATGTTGATTTCTTGTTTTAATTATTCGGTCATAGTTGCACAAAGTACCATTTTCTACTGTTAAATACATTGATTAATATGCTTTACGTATGTCTAGTTTTGATTGATTCGGATAAACCAAAATACATTGATTAATAATAAGGCCAACAAATCATTTGTTTGCAAAAGTTTTTGTAGCTTATTTCGGCATGTTGATTGCAGCGGAAAACTTGGGGTTCAATTTTTATTATGGGGCTCCTAGTTACATAAAATATGTTTTTGCTGTGATTTATTATTCTCTTGATCCTCATTTAACTTTCTTACCACTTTGGTCATATTTTTCTTACTTGAATTGCTTCCAAGCCTTCACCCTTAGTCCCTTAGTATTAGAGCAAGGTTTAGCCATGTGATACAGGAGGAATCAATGAATTTTTTCTCTCTATAGATAAAAGATAAAGAGTAAGAAAAAAGACAATATCTATCTCCCTTCCACTTCTTGGCATTTATATTACACATTTACACTATAGTAACTTCATAAAGAAGCCTAAAAATAAAAGCATTTCAAAAAATAATAAAATAAATGTGCTCCTGCATCACCATGCCACGTTGAACTAAATCAAGTGGTATCCATCCTGGTTGGGCTTAAATAACATATGAACAAGAATCAACTTATCATTTCTTAATGATATGAAAAGATGGAAGTGGTATCCTTAATATAGAGAGGCATATCTGTAGAAAATTAATGCCCTACAGGTGTTATGAAGCATTTAGTTATGTGTTAGCTTATGTTGAAACTCATTATTTTTCACATTTATGACATGTATACACAATAGATTTCAGATATTTGGTTCTGTTATATGTTTTTAATTGACTAGGTGTTGTATCTGAGTCGAGCTCCCTTGATCAAAGTAAACGACTACGTACTGGTGGAGACTATTCTCATGCAGGCTATGCAGCTCCCCCCTTTCATCCACCACCTGCACCTGTTTGGGGAACACCCGGGTAAGTTTTTGGACCCTACTAAATCTAAATTGGGGCTATCTACTTTTATTTTTTATGCTTTATTTTTTATCTTCTTTTAGGTATATAGCTACACATCCACCTCCTCCATATGACCCATATGGAGGTTATCCAATTCCCCAGGTGGCCATGCCCACCCCTGCTCCTATACCAGCACCCAACCGTTATGCTCCAGTTCAGGTGATTGGTGTTTCGGCTCACCAGTTTTAACTATTTACTTTGTTAGTCATAGTTGATTTTTAAGATATACTTTCTTTATTGCTTTTATCTTTAACTCTGTGGTGCATTGTATTACTGTAACTGATTTTATGGCTTGATCTCAGTATTCTTTTTTGAGGACGCTTTCTGCGGTGATGCCATTAGTTACTAGGGTTATTTCTCTCAAATTTTGAAACTGGTCTGAGTCTTCTCTTTTGTGTATCAATCAGTGGTGAGCTCTCTGCTTAGAATGGCTACTAGGACTCTGAAGGAAATAATGTGAAATTTTTTCTCTTAACTTTCAATGTGGAGAGGCATAATGATTTATATGTAATTAAACAATGATTTTTCACTCTACCATGTTTGTGGTGAAAATTCCTTCCAGCTAGCAGCATACTGTTTAACATTAAACCAAGTCCAACTGGACTGTGTTTTTATTCAAAATTTAAACTTAACTTCTGTTATTCTAAAGTCTGTTGATTATGTTTTTTCCGCAACTTTTGATGAAGCGTCTAGTCAGGTCTCTTTTACAATTTCTTGTCAGTGTGATGTCCACTTGTTTCATCTCTTTTTGTCTTTATTTTACAGAACACAAAAGATAATCCTCCATGCAATACTCTTTTCATTGGAAATCTTGGTGAAAATGTAAATGAGGAGGAAGTCAGAAGTCTCTTCAGTGTGTATGAATCTCAACCTTGACATAGATTCAAATCAGGCTAATAAAGGCTGTTAGTGTTAATCGTTGCTAATGCTGTTATTAAGTTCCTCTTAATCTTTTCTATATATGTAAACTTTATTGGGTATACTACATCTTTCTTATTTTTTCTATATGCAGTCAACCAGGTTTCAAACAAATGAAGATTTTGCGGCAGGAGAGAAATACAGTTTGCTTCATTGAATTTGAAGTAAGTGGGTAATTTTAGCTTTAACTTGGAACTTCTCTTTGTACGGATTAGCCTAATCTACTCTATGTATTTCCAATTCTTTTTTCTTCATTTCAGGATGTAAATAGTGCTACAAATGTTCATCAGAATCTCCAAGGTGCAGTTCTTACTAGTTCTGGTCGTGGTGGCATGCGTATTCAATATCCTTTTCTAGCAGAAACATTATTCTGAATCTTGCTTGATGTTATTTAGTTAAATATTGTGATTATTTCTATAAGCTTGCTTTTTTAGCCTGTCATGGGTGAGTTCTTGATGCAATGTTCTTATAGTGTTGGCCGCCATTTGTTGTCCACTATATGATGGTAAAATAATAAAAAGAGTAGTTGGACCTGACCACCCATTTCTGCACACAAGTTTGGTATTCTATACCTTACTGAACATTTTTGATGCAAGATATTTTTTCCTAGCTTATCTCTGGATTCATGGTGAGAATGTGTGCCATATGAGATATTAAAGTGTTAATTTTTCATTTTGACAAAAAACCTGATCTATCTATTGCATTTTTATGTGTTTTAACCTCCTCCTAGTTTGTTGTACTTTATATTCTTTCCTTGACTTTTGTAACATTTTCAAAGAACCCTTTTGGGCGAAGAAAGGACAACGTCAATGGTGCTGCAGCTGAACCTAATGGAGCACCTACTTATCCGTGACTCTGGACGCATTTTTGCTCCCTTTCCTCAATTGTGACGATTATGGAACAGGAACTGATCAGATATGGAAATTGCACGGTTACATCAAACTTTGGGTTTATCATCAACATAATTGTGTTAATGAGCCTGGTGATCATGAGTGCCATTATCATCTTTCATGAGGCACAACAATTAAGGCATTACTTCTGTTGTTAGTTGTGCATTTGGCATCATCAACATGGATAATTGTTCTTTTATTTGCAGTTTACATTGTTCACTATGATAATGTTATTCACTGTGCATGTACATTAGTGGTTTTCAAGTGTATCTGCAGTTGAAACACCATATATCCAACATACGGCGGAAAGCAGCATTCTTGCATAGATATACAAGATCTACTAGCTACTTGCCCTTGCAATTCCATTTCACTGAAGAAAAATACTCAAACTCATCTCATGGCATGGCATATCATAGCTGCAGACCATGAGCCATACCCATAATCATCAATCCACATTCAGCAATTCATCACTCATGCTTTTGCTTAGCATGAAAACTGATCAGTATGTTTTTACCTACTTGCTTATAAAACCATTGTTGGCAGGGTTTGGTGGTGTTAGTTTGTTTGCAGAATACTGACATGGAGCAAGCATACCTCAGTGCTATGATCTGGGGCGAGAGCACAAACTGACAAAAATTGTTTAAGCCTGTGAAGTTGTGGGGTGGTCCATCAGATGGTTTCTAGCTACCATTTCTAAGGTTACAATATAACACTTGATTTACTCCAAGGTAGTTGGAAGCCAGACAAGTATCAACTACGGATTCAATTGGAACAATTTCTTTTTATACCCTGTGTTAATTGGAAGGAAGCTATTACTGTAAAGCATAGCCAATTCAAGGCCAACAGGATGTCCCAGATGGTGTTGGTTGGTCAAAGGGCTATTTAAAGATATGAAAATTTATTAGCTTCCATATATTTCAACTTAGCTCTAAGAACTATTTTTGGAATAGATGAAGACTATCTTGGTTGACTGTTGAGTTGTCGGATGTGGGCTATGTGCATACTGCAATGAATTAGTACTCATCTTGTGAACTTTGAGAAGCTAAATTTGTTTGTTGCTTTGTCAGATAGGAAGTAATTTGATAAAATTCTCTGATGCTAATCCTTAATTATATTTTTCTTTGAGAATTTTGTGGCGTCAATCCAAACCTTTTGTGCCATTTAATGCAGTAGGGCAAGAAATTGGGAGATGGGGGTGACTAGTTGCAAAAATGAGAGGACCGGTTGTATATGACGCCGCAATGGTATATAACTGATTATTGGATGCTTCACTGTGCAGTGGGACACAATAGGTCTTATGTCAGGGTTTGTAGTTTTAACTGTTTCTTGAGTTTTCTCTTCAATCTAATTATAGTGTTTTACGAGTTATAAAATCGAATACCAGAGTGAGGTGTTGGTTTAATTGTTCAGTCTAAATAAAAATAAGTTGAATTTGGAAGACTATATTTACACAAAATGACTAAGAATTTTTTCATTTGTAGCTATTTTAAATATAACAATACCCGGTTATGTAATGTTAGGGCATGTTTGGTATCCTGTATAAACATCCTGTATAGTATTAGGATAATACTATACAGTGTTTGAAAAGAGTATTAACTAATATCTGCAAAGTAATACTTCAAAAATTATCATAAGGTGTATTAGTAATATACTTTCAAAACTCTTCATTAGTTTGCACTAGAACTTTTAATATTTTGGATACTTATTTTACTTTCGGCCAAAAATTTAAAAAAATATAAAAAATATTATAAAAATAATTTTAATTCATGAAATAATTTTAGTGATAAAATATATTATATAATTTTTATATTATATTATATTATATTATATTATATTACATATATTATATTATATTATACATGTTAGTCAATACACCTATTATACAGACTAGTACATGGATGCACCCAACAATGTATAATAATAATATAATACAAGCTAGTATTATATAGGTTAATCAATATAAATTAGTACTATGTGGTGTACCAAACGAGCCTTTATAGTACTAAATATAAGAGAATACAATAATATTACAATATAATATATAATGTAATAAACTTGTATAATTATTATTATAATATTAATAATAACACAATAATATTTTAGATTATATTATATTATAATTATTGGCTATATATTTTAGTTATAAATTGATTATACAATATAATAATGATTGAGAAGACTAGGTAAGATAGTTTTTATGTTTTTTATATTTTATTTTTCTACCATTCAGATAAGTGAAAACTTTATTTTTAATAACGCTGTAATTTGTAAATGATATCTGGTAAACTATAATTACTTCATGAAACACAATTTCAGCTGGTAGATGATTCAAATGAACTAAAATGACAAAATAATCATTTATCGAACACCCCCTAAAGCTGCCTGTGATTAGTCGTCGACAGTCAAGACGAGCAAATGTAAAAGATCGCAGATTGAATTTTTCTCAATAAGTAAAGATGTTGATTGTTAACAAGTTCGAATAGAACATTATTCTCTGTGCGCTGAAAAAGTCAATTAGTGCTTTCAAATAAGAAAATAAAAAGTCAAATAGTGCCATTACATCTGAACAAATCACTGTTTCGTGAAATTTATGAAACCGCAAGCGCCTTCAAACCTCTCACTGTTCAAGTAAATCTGAACGAATAGCTGCAAGAGCAAAAAAAAAAACAAATTAGCACAGAGATTCGTTGTAGTTAATAATTAAACATAAATCAATTAGGGCATGTTTGTTTCATAGGATAAAGGAGGATAGGATAGGAGATAGATTAATATCTATTGTTTGTTTAGTGCAAGGATTAGAAAAAAATATGAATGAAAAATTATTTATATCCTACACCGAATTTAAAAAAATCATATCCAATCATCCTTCGTTTATTATTCAATCCAATCCTTTCCTATCGATCAAAGCAAACATACCAAAACAAGAATACTGGCTATTTAAAACACTTAATAAGAAGTATCTTGCTTTTTAATCTGAGCAGATTAAATAAAGCAAACACCACAAAATATGGTAGGTAATTAACTTGGAAAATGGATGGAAGAGAAGAGAATACATTTTCCTTCAGCACATGAATAGTTTTCTTGTAAAATATGATATGTAACAATTCCACGTTTACTACCATATATAAGTTATAGTTCTCCAAGGTAACTAGGAAATCTAGAGCTAAGCAATTGCTCTCGGCCACATCAATTCATTGCATTTTATGAAAAATATATAATGTACTAATTCAGTAATTCCAAAAATATCATACCAATATAACGAATATTACCTTCCTTTATCGGGACAAGGAAGAGAACAAACCTCTTTTATACTAGCAACTTGCCTTTGCAATTCCATTCCTCAGGTAACAAATGATTATGAACTAAACTAAGATGATTGCTCACAATCCCATTGGCAAAGAATTCAGAATAGAAGTACCTATTGCTCTCTTGAACTACTGTCACATATCCAAACAATAATACAGAGAAATACTCTCTTGACTGATAAATAGTAAAGGAACGGTAATGAGGACATTATCTTCACTCAGATATAGACATTCTGATTAACAATATATGCTTCTAAACCGGTGGTATATTTCATGAGTAAATCTCTCTCCAGTGTTTCACAAATGTTGAAACATCTTTATTTACTCAATTGCTTGGTTTCAAAAACCAAAACTTGCATGCACACAACAGAAATAAAGGAAAAGGGTAAACATTACACCCCTGCGTTGCAAAAGCCTGCGTAATAACACTTAGCCTAAATGGACTCACAACGGTGACAACCAATTGCGAAGGCACGTCACCAACAGATGATCGAGGCTTAAAGAAGGGACTGAGTGGAGAACTTTAGTTAGAAAGACAATATGCTATTGTAATATTAAAAGAACAATTACCCTAAACCATAACATGAATCATGGAAATCCCTCGATCCATAACAAGGATTCAAAAGTTCCCATATTCATATTTTTTTCCTCAAAATCCCCGAAATGCCCTCGAGTTTGGTCTGTTATTCGGTTCTAGACTTTTGTAACTTTTACAAAAGTCTGGAACTGGAACTAATTTTACAAAAGTCTGAAACCGGAATCTATTAGTTCCACACTTTAAGAAAGTCTGGAACCTACTATATTCTCATAAATGTCATCAACAATATACAAAATAAACTCATTAAAAACGCTACATATATCATAATCATCATCATAGTTATTAAACAAATGACGAATTGGTCTTATTTATTTCAGTTCCACACTTATGAGAAAGTGACAAACCTACTATTTTATAAACTTTTATAAAAATTTGGAATCGAATACCAAATTTAACTTGAGGACATTTCGAAGATTTTGAGAAAAAATATGGATTTGAGAATTTTCAGATTCTTATTATGGATATGAGAATTTTCCTGATACATATTATGATTTAGAAAAAATTGCTCATACTAGAATTCCCCTTCAAAACCTGGTCGCTAATTCCCATAAGATAACGACGTCATAGACATTCGAACACTTTCAGCAGAAATTATGGACTAAATGCGTCTTATTTTCTTCTAGATCAAAGCCCTAAGAATTAACTATCACGAGAGCTTGACAAATTATATCTAATCAGATGATGAATGAAGAATAGGGAAATACAATTAACACGTCGATCAAATGCGGAAGAGAATAGAAGAGAGAGATAGAGAGACTCACAGGGCTTCTCCGGCTTGCCGTTGGCCCACTTGGAGATGGCGAAGTGGACCTTCTCTCGCGCGGCAGCCTCCGATCTGTGGGGATCCTTGAGGCAGCCTCGCACGAGGGAGGCGCAGATGTTGGAGTAGGTGATGTAAGTCATCCCTGCCGCCCTCCAGAAGGGCACCGCCGCCGTCGTGCTCGCCATCGCCGTCACAGATCCGCTCTACTTCCCTTTCTCTCGTCCACGCGCAAAGATACCCTCTTGATCTCCTCCACCCCTCCCCCCTTATGGGTCAAATCATATTGATTTTGGACCGGGTTTGGTTTGACAAGCGGCTAATAACGGACCGGACCGAAGATTTCAGCCGATAAGATTGGGTCGAGTTATAACGCCCAATCAAAAAGTCCGGAGAATAATTAATGACCATTAGTTATCTAATGGATGAAAATTACATATATTCGACAAAACAAATGTTATTTAATCCGTTTTATTTATGAGTTTACCGAGGCATAAAATTGTTGAATTAAAAACATTTTTCCGTTGCCGGGACTCGAACCCGGGTCTCTCGGGTGAGAGCCGAGTATCCTAACCAACTAGACTACAACGGAGTACGCATCAGTGGCAATAAACCATTAAATCAATCCGTAAGAATTAATTATGCTGTAATTTCCTACCCGTCTCGGAGGTTGGAGGCGAGCAATGCATCAAGCCACCGCCACGGCGACAGCGGCGGCAGCAACATCTCAATCTATAAGCAAAAGGATCATACAAATACTCTCCAATGGATCAGCCCAAAGGGAGGCCCTCGTACTCTACCAGCAACTCCATTCTCATGGCTTCCGCGGCTCCATCTCCTTCCTCCCTTCTCTTATCAAAGCCTGCTCTTCCTCTTCTCGCTACCTTCACTTCGGCCTGCAGCTCCATTGCCTCCTACTCAAAACCGGCCTCGCGTCTGACCTCGTCACCACCAACTCGCTCCTCTCTATGTACTCCAAGCACTCCGACGTTCGCTCCGCCCGCTTACTGTTTGACGTAACTCCGCTCAGAGACTCGGTCACTTGGAACTCGATGATAAATTGTTACCTCAGCAGTGGGTGTATGCTCGAGTCTATGATGATGTTCCGCCGGATGCATACTGCCGGCTTCTCGCTCAAGCCCGAGCTGACTGCCTCCGTCCTCTCAGTTTGTGGCCGGGCCGGTACCTTGAGCCTAGGAAGAGCGATTCATGCTTATTATATTGTGAGCAAGGAAGCTGAAATGTGCATCCCCTTGTCGACCTCTCTTGTGGACATGTACTCAAGATGCAATGATTTAGATTCTGCTTTGAAGGTGTTCAGTGCAATGACTGAGAGAAATGTGATCTCATGGACAGCTATGATCACAGGATCTGTTTTGAACGATAGACATAACATGGCAATGGAGCTGTTTCGGGAGATGGGGGTGGAAGGAGTTAAGCCAAACAGAGCGACCCTTGTCTCACTTTTGCCAACTTGTGGTGAATTGGGTGCTCTGAATCATGGTAGAGAGCTTCATGGATATATTCTCCGGTACGGTTTCGAGTCAGAACCACAAGTAATTGGAGCTTTGGTAGACATGTATGGTAGATTCAAGGGGGCTTTTCAACAAGCTAAACTTGTTTATGAGAAAGCCCCTACAAAAGATGTGATTACATGGAGTTCAATGATGACCATCTCTAACAGAAATGGAGATTATGTTGGCACTCTGATGCTTTTCCAGATGATGCAGAATGATGGTGCAAAAGCAAATTCTGTCACAATGTTGGCATTAATCTCAGCATGCATAGGCCTAGCGTCTACTTGTTTGGGACAAGCAGTGCATGGCCTTATTTTGAAGTCTGGTCTTCTCTCAAAGGTGTTTGTAGGGAATTCTCTCATCGACATGTATGCCAAATGTGGTTGCCTTGACTCTTCAATTTGCATCTTCGGGGAAATGCAGGAAAAGGATTTGGTTTCCTATAGTTCCATGATTGCAGGCTATGGCTTTCAAGGCCATGGAGACCATGCTTTGCAAGTCTTCAATAAAATGCTAGATGTGGGAGTCCAGCCTGATGGAATCACAATTCTCACACTTTTATCAGCTTGCAGTCACTCAGGTCTTGTCGACAAGGGAAAGGAACTGTTTGATAACCTGAAAAGAGACCATAGTGTCTTCTTAAGTCTGGAGCACTACGCTTGCTTGATCGATCTTTTGGCGAGGTCTGGAAGGCTTGAGGATGCATGTGAAGCCATAAGGAACATGCCAATGGAACCGAGCTCGAAAACGTTGAGCTCATTGGCTTCAGCTTGCAGAGCAGCTTGTCGATTTGATGCAGCAAAGAAATTAGCCCTTTGGCTTATCGATTTAGAACCAGAAAATGCTGCAAATTACACACTGTTGTCGTCGATATACGCAGAGGCAGGTGATTGGTTTCAGGCAGAAGAGGTTAGGAGGCAGATGAGGATGAGAGGGATGAAGAAGACCTCTGGGTGCAGCAGAATCCAGGAAGCAAATGGAAATTTGTTGTGCATTGCTTAAGCCTCTTAAATTAGGTAGTCTTCATAACAGTATAAGCATGCAGCAGCATCTCAATATATTATTACTTTGCAAGTGAAGATGGTAGACATTGCCATGAGAGTAATAGCACTAAATTGCAAATTCTAGTACTGTTCGAAGTGTGGATTCAGCGCAACAGATCCTTGTACAAATCTTCCTACAGGGGTGAACTTTCTTTAATCTAACATATCAGCCAAGTTCAGCTACTTTCCCATTACCCTTTGCTTCCAAGTTCCAACATGAACGAAACATGATTTCACATATATGATGCGTCATCATTGGCATTCCATCACTCAACTTTTGAACAGTATGTGTTGTTTCAAAGCTGGCTTTTTTATGTTAAGAAAGGTCACTCCAATGCTTAAACCTTTTTGGGTCTTGAAGGGTCATATTACATTGGAATTAGTGATCCATTTATGTCAAACTTGTGTAAAAGAAAATATCTATTGTTATTACTATATTATTATTTTTTAAAGATGAGTTACCTATATTCGTTTGGTTAGTAAATTGCCCATCACAAAACACAGAACATAGATAAAAAGAACTGCAGTTATATTATATTTGATTCGTCAAGAATAAAACAAGAGTCGAAATACAATCTAATTTCTTATTTTTTTAACGAAACAAATGGATCTTAGGCATTGAAAGCGATGTAACTAATTGCTCGATTTACTGCCTAGAATAAGTTTAGCATATCAGCTTCATCATTGTCAGCTCAAATGCAGGCCATTTTTGCTCGGGCACAATGTCTTAACCAAACTAGTACTTGTACCTTAACATGCTACTGATTGTCAAAACTTCAAACAGTCTGCGTGCATTGCGTAACAAGAAGCTTGATCTCATTTGGAGTCGATTAATTACAGTTCCTGCAGATGCAATAGTTGAATTCATAAATCATAATATTAAGTTCATTATTTCTGTTTTTTAATGATTTTTTTTTTGCTTATATATAATTTGATGAATGATTGGAGCCCACATCAGGTGTGGCGCGTCTCTCACTCTTTCTTCTCCACCTTCCCAATCCCTATTCTACTTAAATAAATTCCTATTCTTCGTCTTCTAGAAGCAAGGACCATCGTTGCTGCTTCACTACTTGTCTCTCTTTCTCTTCGAAGGTTCCGGTGGCCGATTTGGTAGAGCCGGAGAAGCTGGTTCTTCGATTATCTTCTGATCCTACCTTCCTCGGTCTCAGCGGTACGTAAGAAGCCACAATTCATCGGCCTTTAGAGTTATTTGATTTCTTAGTTTCTTCTACTGAATCATCTCAAGTTCCGCTTTTTTCTTGATAAATCCACTGTTTGGAGCCGACCGCTTGGGTTTATCGTTCTTACGTCGTGCTTTTTCATCTTCGTTATTTTATGCTTTCATATATTGACGGAATCATCCGGTCTTTGTGAGATCTGGGAAAGGTAAGAAGTTGGTTCTTGGAGCGTACTAAAAGATCTGGCCAATGCAAAGTGTACTCTTTTGGCTTTTATTATCGTTTTGGTTTCTGACCTATAATTGATTGTTTAGGATTGCGGAAGTTTCAAAAGTCGAATTGAGTTAGAAGGGATGAACTTTCTGTTTCTCCCTGTATGTTTTTGAACTTGAATTATCTTAGGGCTTGGTGAAAGAGCCTCTTATATTCTTCTGAGCTTGTACCTCTACATTGCCATTTTTAGTTGCATTGCGACGCGACCTTGTTTGGACATCTGGCCGATCCACATTGCAAGTTGGACCTTGTTGTGCATAATATATGTTTTTGTGTGAGATCAGAACAATCAACCTATAAATTTCTGAATATATGCTAATGGTTGAAGACCGTAAACAAGCAATTTTGGATATGGGTGGCTGGAATTTCAGGAAAAAGAAAAAGAAAAAATTCAGCAACGGAGCATGGATATCAGATTATCAGACTAATCTGCAAAGCTGGTTGATTTTATTTAGAACATGGAAGTTAAGATTTCCTGCTAGGCTAATTGACATCTTCAACAAAGCTATTGACACTTTGGATCCTCCATAGGTGTCTCTCTTACCATGTATTGATGCTACACTCCTCTATATCTTTGTACATTCTTCTTATTATTTTTAATAAATGTTTTGGAACCCTTAAGGGTTAACAAATAGATCCACCAGCCAAATTCCTTCCTAACAACCATTGTAAAAAATGAGGGGATATTACTGTCTCATTTCATCAATACTCTCTTATTTGTGAACTGATGACCACAACAAAAATACAAAATATGAAGACACTTTGGCATGTGTTTCATAAGTTGGGCAGATACATGATCACTAGGAGTGAGTCATATTCTACTCATTGAAGAAATTCTTGGATAAAATAGTCTTGTTCTGTAGAAAACATTCTGGATCTGTTGATGTTAGTTTGACGAATTTAAGGTCTAAAATAATTTGGTTGTTCTGTCTTAGAGTATGTCATCTTCACTAGCTACGGACGCCTGTATGAACTTTAGGTAATTTATAATACACTGATCCCAATTGTCTAGCTTGACTAGGAGAAAATTTATAAGCAGTGTCTTCTAAATTGTGAGATTTTTTTTTTTCTATCATCTTGAATTAAAGGAAGTTGTCAATTTTGTTCTTATTCTAGGTCATAATAGTGGGATAACTTTTAGGTTTCATTTATTGTCTTGATTTAAGGCTTTTAATTTGATTTCCTTAAGTTCAATTTTCTTTCTCTAGTTTAGCCGTTTATTTATTGTTTTATTTGCAATGACTTAGTCTTTAAATATTTTGATGTTGTACTCTGAGTAATGTTCTCTAGTACTGGCATTTTATGAACAATTAAATATTTATGTGCTGTAATTTTTTGCTGATTTTGTGCCTTTGCTAAAAACATTCCTCAAGTTTATGTTGATTCTGGGGTAAATCTTGCTCATAAATGCTTTCTAACTTTGTTGGTTGTTGTATTCTTCAATCCTGCCGCCATCAAATACTTTCTAACTTCAATAATGTTCTTTGGTGATTCACTGGTCATTGACTCATTGTCCTTTCTTTGTTTCAAGGAAACAATTAGGTGAGCTACAACATTTCTCTGTTTGCACATGAAAAATGTTTTTCCATGGCTTATATTTTTCCATGGGCATCAAGTGATTCAATTCTCATGTTTAATATATCTTCATAGCAGAACTTGTTTATATACACCTTTTGCGTCTGATACAGAAATCTGGGCACTTAAACCGTCTAGACATCCATGGTTCTTGATTCACTATCATCTCCTCAGAGGAGATCACTTCTGGCATCTTCATCCAGGAAGCAGGCATCAGGCCTAAATGAACCCAGTGATTGGTCTATTCTTTTCGAGCGGCACAGGTTCCTCTTGACTATGCTGGCTCTACTGGCATTCATTTGCACTATCTACATGTACTTTGCAGTAACTTTGGGGACCAGAGGTTCATGCTCAGGAATGTCAGGAGCCAAAGAGGCACTTTGCCATGCCAAAACTTCACTGCATAAGGGGAAATTGAAATTCTTTTGATCAGCAATGATGCCTTCAGAATTAATGGGCAAATCATAATATTTCTTTTTATCTTTTATGATATACTATATAGGATACAAGGTGCAAATCATATATAGCTTGTGTTTTTCGTTCAAATCACAAAATGTGGGTTGTGGAGTTGTGGTTGTAGGTTAAATTTGTACATGATATGCAGAGAATGCAGTTCCCATGACAGACTTTCTTATTTGTTGCTATTTCCATATGAATTATTTGAAGTTTTGGCAGATCAATGTGCCTTGTCTTACAGCTTGCCCCGAGGAATTGATGACCACAAGGTCCCCCTGGTACTTCGTTGTCTGTGTCTGTTGGTTTAACAGAATCCAAAATAGCATTTACTGCACATCACCATCATGTTCTTTCTCACAGGTCTCTTGTTTTTACCTCAAAAGTACTTTTTATATTGAGTGGTGAGTTTGTTATCAGTTCTCTACTTCATTGGTGGACTTGTCCAGTAAAGGGTTTAAGTAATTTTAACAGCCTCTACTTTTGTGCAGGGTAAAAAGAGTGTGAACAGAAACCATCAACCCCTACATTTGCATGACTTTAATGTGACGACCATTGTTAAAATGTGAGTATTGATTAGAATCCTATCCAATACATAGCAGACACAAAGATCATATTAAGATTAGATGGAAGAAGCATTATCCACCCTTATCCATGCAAATATATCATATTTATCAGGAAAAAAAAGCACTTCTATCCCACAAATTCGATTATGATCAAGCTTTATCAATCTTTTAATTCAGTAAAATTTGAATTATTTAATGGTATTCGAATTTTTAAATTATTCTTTTTACTAAATTTATAAATTTGTAGGAAAATAATATTTTTCGTATAAATTAATAACATAATTAAATTTATAAAGTTTTTTTTATCATTGTTTATGTACTTAAAAAATTCAAATACCATTAAATAATTCAAATTTTACTAATTAAAAAGATTGATAAAGCTTGGTCAGTGTCAAATTTGTGGGGTAGAAGTGCTTTTTTTCCCTGATAAATATGATTTTTATTTTCTCTATTGAACTCGTCAAACCGTAACAATCGGGTAAACCAAAACACACAGACATGGGTGACTATAACAATTCAAAATTTAAATTTCATCCATCCATATAATTTTGATATTTGAATTCTTTTAAGAAAAATATGTTATCTATTCTAAAAAAATATAATATAATTTTGGGTAAACAACAAAAACCTCCCTCGAACTTTGACCCATTTGCAACTATCCCTCGTGAACTTTGAAATTAGACAAAAAAGTTATTAAACTTTATAAAACTAACAAAAACATCTCATATGGTAGCTCAATATTATTTATTTAACAAAATCTTTTTTAAAATGACATGTGGCATCCTTTCATTAATCCAAATATTAAAAGACAAATAAAAAATAAATTGAAAAAAAATGAGAAATTAGGAAATATTAATTGCAAATTTATTTCCTAATTAACTTTCCTAGCAATTAATATTTTCCAATTTCCAATTTACTTTTTTTATTTATCTTTTAATATTTGGACCAATGAATTGAAAGGTTGCCACGTGTCATTTTAAAAAAGATTCGGTTAAATAAATAACATTGAGTTAACAAAAGGGTGTTTCTTTTAGTTTCATAAAGTTTAGTCCCCTTTTTGTTTAATTTTAAAGTTCATGGGGGTAATTGCAGATGAGTTATAGTTTTGGGGAGGTTTTTGCTATTTACCCTATAATTTTAATTAAATCTAAAAAAGAATAATTTAGTCAATTTTGCTCTCGGCATTGTGTATTATTAATATTATTAATTGAATTCCACCTGTTAATTAACAATTTGATTGACCACAACTAAATTTGATCACTAGAAAAATATATTTACAACTGAAACATCCCTCAAGTTTATGTTGATTCTTGGGTAAATCTTGCTCATAAATACTTTCTAACTTTGTTGGTTGTTGTATTCTTCAATCTGCCGCCATCAAATAATTAGGTTAAAACTCCCTCATACTTTACTCAAATAGGAAGAAATCACTTAACCACCAATGTTGAAAATTATATTGTTCTTTGATGATTCACTGGTCATTGACTCATAGTCCTCCTTTCTTTGTTTCAACGAAACAATTAGGTGAGCTACAACATTTCTTTGTTTGCACACGAAAAATGTACTAATAATGTGGCATTGTGGCTTATATTTTTCCATGGGCATCAAGTGATTCAATTCTCATGTTTTATATATCTTCATAGCAGAACCTGTTTATATATACACCTTTTGCGTATGATACAGGAACCTTGGCACTTAAACCTTCTAGTCATCCATGGTTCTTGATTCACTGTCATCTCCTCAGAGGAGATCTCTTCTGGCATCTTCATCCAAGAAGCAGGCTTCAGGCCTAAATGAACCCAGTGAATGGTCTATTCTTTTCGAGCGGCACAGGTTCCTCTTGACTATGCTGGCTCTACTGGCATTCATTTGCACCTTCTACATGTACTCTGCAGTAACATTGGGAGCCACAGGTTCATGCTCAGGAATGTCAGGAACCGAAGAGGCACTCTGCCATGCCAAAACTTCCCTGCACAAGGGGAAATTGAAATTCTTTTGATCAGCAATGATGCCTTCAGGATTAATAGGCAAATCATAATATTTCTTTTTATCATTTATAATATACTATATAGGATACAAGGTGCAAATCATATATAGCATGTATTTTTCGTTCAAATCACAAAATGTGGGTTGTGGGCTTGTGGTTGTAGGCTAAATTTGTACATGATATGCAGAGAATGCAATTCCCATGATAGACTTTCAACACTTGCAGAAGTTTTGGCAGATCCATGTGCCTTGTCTTACAGCTTGTCCCGAGGAACTGATGACCACAAGGTCCCCCAGGTACTTCGTTGTATGTGTCGGTTGGTTTTACAGAATCCAAAAGAGCATTTACTGCACATCACCATCATGTTCTTTCTCACAGGTTTCTTTTGTTTTTGCCTCAGAAGTACTACTTTTTATATTGAGTGGTGAGTTTGTTATCAGTTCACAGTTCTATAGTACTTCATTGGTGGACTTGTCCAGCAAAGGGTTTAAGTAATTTTAACAGCCTCTACTTTTGTGCAGGGTGAAAAGAGTGTGAACAGAAACCATCAACCCCTACACTTGCATGACTTTGCTGCAATGATCATTGTTAAAATGTGAGTATTGATTAGAATCCAATCCAAATCTCATATCTTATAGAAATAATCTTGCTCCTTTTTTAGTGGGAAAAGATTCATATTCTTTTTCGAATTCAATTGAAATAAATTGAGACTGGAACATCCTCGACCATGTCTAATTTCATGGGCATATTCTCTCCTATGTAGTCCATCGACTTTTCTAATCCAGCTCAGCCTTATGAACGGAACATGTGCATGTGACGATGTGCAGGTTTCTTGGACGTGCTCGATGGCGTACAAAGCATTGCGGTGGGACCCGCATCGTTCAACAGGCAACAGGGGATGAATATGACCCCACAGGTGACGTGTTATGTTTAAACAGGCAATAGATAGATAGTTAGCTGAGTAACTTCTCAACAAAAAAAGAAAGGATTTTTAAATCAGATCTTCTAAATTTAAAATATTATTAAAACAGTCTTAGTTGATGCTTTTATTGCTTTATTTTTGAGAATCTCTCGAGAATAATTTAGTAAAATTGCTCCAGGCACCGCCTCCGGGTTTCCTTTCAACCATTTCCTTACAATCCCAATAGGATCATGCCACGTGTCATAGTTCAGAACGTCTGGTCTTGCGCTCCCTGCCTACTATTTTTTTCTCGCGTCCGCGATTCCTTTCCCCCATTTTTGATTAATTTTCCCACCCGATTCCTTTGAGAGAGAGAGAGAGAGAGAGAGAGAGAGAGAGAGGAACCGATCGGTTGAAGCGATGGAGCCGTCGATGCGGCGTCGGAAGGAGAAGAAGCTCGTCGCCCCGCCGCCGGATGGGCTGGAGGAGAAGACCCGCGGACGGCGGCCGCGGCTCCGGCTGGTGCGGTACGAGGAGCTGCCGGAGTACCTCAAGGACAACGAGTTCATTCGCGGCCACTACCGCTCGGAGTGGCCGATCCGCAACGCCCTCCTCAGCGCCTTCGCCTGGCACAACGAGACCCTCAACGTGTGGACGTAAGTGTACATAGGATTACGACCTCTTATTCCAGCTCGCAGGGCGGCAAACCTTCGATCCGGGACATCGAGTAGCGATCTGATGGTAGAGGATTCCTGATTTGCTTTCTTCCTGAGCAGGCATTTGGGCGGCTTCCTCCTCTTCCTTGCGTTGACGGTAGCGGGGTCGATGGAGGCGATCGAGGAGATCACGGATTCCGTCTTCGCCGGTTTCTCCGGGTGAGCATTTTCGTGATTTCGTTAATTATTTAAATAAAAATAATTTTAAAAAAGTTGCGTTTCTGCAGCCTGATGGATCGATCGTGGAATGCCACGTTGGGGAAGAACGCGCCAGGGAGTATTTTGTCTGTAAGTAAATTTAATTTAATCTAAAATAGCAAACATTATTTATTTATTTTATTAATTGCGCGTCTCTCTGCTCGATCATCCGTTTATCCTGTTTCTGATTTGAATAAATGCATTGATTGTTAGAAATACCTCGTACAAATTAAATGTACAATTTATGCCCAGTTTAATGTGGTGCTACCGTGCTTTATTGGATTAGTTAATGCTGTTGACCTGGGAATTTGGTTGGATTGAGCTGGAATGAAAGATGGGTTGCAGGGAGGAAAAGTCGACCAAACACTTCACAACGAGATTATTCTAATGAAGCCTGATAACTAAGGATTTAAATATGATTTAAACATCCAATTGATGTGTCTAAATTTGGTCGGCTATTTTATGAATGGTAATTAGAGGTTTGGACATTGTCGTATACGACCACTAGCTAATCATAGTAATACAGATCGGCAGCGGTTTCTTCTTATCTTTTTTGCCGAAAGGGCCGATCAGCTTCTCAGACTCAAAAGTGTGGTCTGATAACTAATATGCGGGCCAGAGGGACCCACCAAGCACTTTTTAGCTTTTTAGAAATGGGATAAAGTTGTTGGCAGAGACCTCAAACGAGATTTGGATAACTGCTGCAGCCTGCAGGGACATAGGACTGAATGCAATCAACAGGGGTGTCCATGGGTTAAATTGGGTTCAATTTTAAAAACATTTAACCTAAACTAATTTAAAATGGGCCGATGTTTTTCAACCTTAGGCATAACCCAATTACTCAATTAAGGTTCTAACTCAATTCAACTTGGCCCAATTCTATTGGATTGCTGTCGAGTTTAGTTGGGTTAATTCATTATGCCCACTTTGTTTACTTACTTTAGTAATTTAGTTACTCAATAATAATTTTATATACGTTTTATATATTAATGTAGAATCAATGCACAATTAAAATTAGGATAAATACCAAAATACATCTTGAACTTTGGACATTTTCTCATCTGTGACCAAATCCGAAATAATATCAAATTACATTCCAAACTTTGATATTGATCTCAATTATAGCCTCCCGTCATTTCTCCGTCGTTATCTCCGTTAACTGCATGACGTGACATGCTCACGTGGAATAAAATATTATTATTTTTTACACATCATTAAAAATAAATAAATAAAAATATTTTTTTAAAAAACCCTTCCACGTGGTAAATCAAGTTTTTTTTAAATAATTTTTTTTAAAAATAAATATTTTTTAAAATATATGTATATATTTTAAATAAATAAATAAAGTTTTTTTAAAAAAATATTTTTTAATGATGTGTAAAAAATAATAATATTTTATTCCACGTGGGCATGCCACGTCATGCAGTTAACAAGGAAAACGACGGAGAGATGACGAGAGGCTATAATTGAGATCAATATCAAAGTTCACATGTAATTTGGTATTATTTCGGATTTGATCACAAATGAGAAAATGTCCAAAGTTCAGGATGTATTCAGGTATTTACCCTTAAAATTAAAACAATATTTGATACACCACAAATAATTTTAAGATACCAACGGAATAAAAGGAGAATTCTTTGAATCAGCACAATAAGAAACCTTAATTGTCTAGGACTACTCTACACGAGTGAACTCCTTAATCGAAGCTGAAACTTTTAAACATCTGTAATAACAAAGTAAGTGGTGAATTATATATTAATACATTATTCAAACTTTTCAACCATATCATGCTTTCTTCAATATGGATTAAAAGTGGTGAAGCATGTACACAATTTTGTATACCTCTACTAATTTCGGAAGTAAAGCACCCCAAAATGAATCATACGCTATTATAATGGCAAGGTTAAGGTGCACAATATTATAATTTTAGGTGTACCTCAGTTAATTTTTTTTTCATAAATTAGGTTTAGTTAAACCCATTTCATAAATTCAAAACTCAAGGTCGGAAACTTTTCAACCTAAACCGAACCGTTATGTAAATAAAATCAATCAAAATTAATTGAGTTGGGTTGGTTTAGTGGGTTAATTGAATTTTTGCATACTCCTAGGCTCCTAGCAGTCAACAAGACCTTAAAAAGACGTAATTGAGTCAGGTTGGTTTAATTTTGCTTAATAAAATCTTATCTTCCATCTTGAAAGTATTTCATTGTGGAATAGAGAACATTCTAAATGTAGAAAGAAATAATGGCACATAGCGTGCATAGCATGTTGTGGAACCTTCTCTTCTCCAATGAGGCATAGACAAATGTTATAAATAATTTTGTCATTAGCCCTGTCGAACCAAAATTGACGGATGGAAGAGAAAATATTGTGTGAAACTCGATGGGTACTCGGAAATGCTTGGTGGTGCTTTTACAAGATCTTTGTTGATGATGGAACAAAGGGTGAGCAGTACATGATCTTATGAAGGTCAATCTTGTGCAGTTATGCTTAAGACAAATTTTTCTAGTGGCTTCTATACAATCAAAGCAACTCACCAAATCTAAACTGAGAGACAAGGGAGCTAGTATTCCAAATGTGTCCTATATATCTACTAAGTAGCACGCAAAAACACGATGCAACTGTTCAAGTACAAATGCAATGTGGTTACCTTATTATGGAAAAGTTTCAAAGAAGGGGCACACCTTCCTCTTCTTGCATTGGTTATCTTCGGGTTCAACAATCCGATGGGTCTTTTTGGTATTAGAAGTGAGATAGGGTGAGGTTGTCCATTGAGGTTGTGATACCTTTTTTTATTTCGAGGTAAATTTGACAACCCAAAGTGGTTCCCAGAGGCATTTCGCTAGATGCAAAAAGCGTAAAAATAACATTTAAAATCAAGGGAGGTCCATCTAATTATTTACCCACCCCTTTATATTAGCTATTACAACACTTTGCCTTCCTCACCCTGTGCCCTAGTTCGAGAATCTTTTTTCCTTACATTTCCCAATTTAGTTTATCGCCGCTTATTCTAACTCCCTCGTTGATCTTTTCTCCTCCTTGAATACTTTCTTTCTTGGTTTGTGCCAGACCATCCATACCCAATCAGGGTTTTTTTTTTCCTTTGCTACCTTCCGCTTTCTTTCCTCCTCCCTTCACTTATTCAAGTTGATTTTGAGATGTTGCATATTTTTGTTCAGTTTACTTGCCCAACAAAGTTGTAATTCGATTCCCACATTCCATGAAAATACATCACATCGTCTCATCAATTGTCCGCACCAGTTACAAAGTCATGTTGTTCATCTTCACCCCCTTGTATGACAACCTCACCGTTATTTGTAGTTTGTCCCTCTACATTAACCAGTATGCGAGACTCGGCTATTCTAGCATGCATTTGTTTCCTTTTTTTTGGTCAATTATATTTTAGACACGCATTTCATATATTTTGAATACAAATTCTACAAGTGAAATATTATCTATTAATATTGAATGACTATGTTTGTGTCGTGTTTTTTTTTAAAGTGAAAAATACAAGTTAAGGAGTTAAAATTTACAAAGGTTATATTTTAGGGGCTACATATTATTTTTCTCCGTTTCAATTATATCAAAGATCAATGAGGTAAATTTTAAGAGCTCATGTTTAATACTTTTAGATCCCAAAGCTGAGTTCAATTAAAGGAGTGAAAATTTATCCTCCTTTTAATTCTTTTCACACATGCTTGAAATGTGAAATTATAACATATCTAATATAATCAAATGCTTAGGTAGAAAATATATTTTTTAAAATAATAAAGTTTTAATAATTTTCAAATTAATTTGGTCAATTATTAAATCAATTCATATCCAATAAGTACTTTTTGAATGCATTAGCGATAATATTCTGGGGAACGTTCCCCAGAATGAAATGATAGAAAGTAAAATTAGAGATTTCTCCAACTAAAATCCCTTCTTCTACAATTATCCCTACTCTCTTTTACTTTTTTCATCAGGAATCCTCAGCATCGCAGTCTTTGTGGCCGAAATCAACCTTCTCCAACGACGAGATCGCCGTCCCGAGATGGCCGACGCTGGTCTTCATGCTCGGGTCCATGGGCTGCCTCTCCATCAGCGCTATCTCTCACCTCCTCGCCTGCCACTCCCGCCGCCTCAACCTCTTCTTCTGGCGACTCGACTATGCCGGCATCTCCCTCATGATCATCTCCTCTTTCGTCCCTCCCGTCTACTACGCCTTCCTCTGCCACCCTACCGTCCGCTGCCTCTACATCTCCGCCATCACCGCCCTCGGCCTCGTCGCCATCGTCACCCTCCTCGTCCCTGCCCTCTCCTCCCCCCGCTTCCGCCCCTTCCGCGCCACCGTCTTCCTAGCCATGGGCTTCTCCGGGATCGTCCCCGCCGTGCACGCCATGTGTTTGAACTGGGACTACCGGGAAGCACACATCGCGCTGACGCTGGAGGCAGTCATGGGCCTGGCCTACGCCTCGGGTGCGGGAGTGTACGTGGGCAGGATTCCGGAGAGGTGGCGACCGGGGGAGTTCGACCTCGTCGGGCACAGCCACCAGATATTCCACGTGCTGGTGCTCGTCGGCGCCCTCACTCACTACGCCGCCATGAAGGTGCTGCTTGACTGGAGATTACGATCAATGACCTCCTGCAGCGCTCTCTATGGCGCAGGCTTCGTCTCGTGATGTTATGACTTATGGAGTTCGTACGTATATCATTGATGTGGATGATGGTGGTGGGTGGAAGAGAGAGCTCTACAGGAGCTGCTGTTGCGTTGGTCACCTGCTCGAAGTATGTATGTCGTCCTCTGCTTTCTCTTCTACGAGTACTGTGTTCCAATGGGTGTGTCGATGCTGGAAAGTAGAGGTTTTGACACTGGTAATTGTTGATTTTTGAGGCTATGCTTTTAAATTAAGAGAGCAGTAACGTACATTTAATTTAATCAATCCATCTATTTTTTCCATTATACTGTGTAAACAAAAAACCCTCAAGTGTTGTAGTTGTTTGTCAATTTCAAAGTCCATTTATGCGCCATTACAATCTCAAAAAGAATAGGATGATTGCCGAAGAAAAACTGACACTCTTCAGTGTAGGACATACCAAGTTACCAAGAAACATTTGATAAACCTGGGAAATTGTTCCTATTTCTACTATAGCTAGAAGCACTCCAGGACCATTTTATTTTACCATAGTCATGTTCAGATCGTGTTTTAAATTATGTGCTAAATCAAGTATGAAGCATGAAACGGGTCCATAAGATTGAGCATCCCTTCATAGTAGTTTTTGATCGACCAATTCTGAGGTTAATTATTTTGTGAATTGTATTTTTACATTTGTTTTTATAATGTTTTTCCTGCGTTTCCTCTCGGTGTACGTTGTATGGGATCCTTTATTTGATACTATGTGGACTGTGGAGTATGTGCTTATGTGAGCATTAACTAACTGTTCATACCTCTCATCAAAGGAATATTTATGACAAAGTGGAGGTCCTAGGAAAATATATTGCTTCAAGTTCAAGGAGAAGATATAAAGATGATGGAGCTCCCCACTTTACAAATGGCCTTAGATAGTGTAGATGACATCATTATTTGGTCCTCCTTCATTTGTTTTCCTTCAAGAAGTTCCATTCACTGAATTGAACTATCACTTTCCCAAGCAGCCTAAAGTCCTAAACTATTGTTATTTCACCAATATATATAGCCTAAATCTAAAATGATGTAAAATGCTCGCCAGCTGTCAGAATATGATTATGTCCAATTGTGCAAGTGAACAACAGTATGCTTATAAGTAGGCCCATCTGCAACAGCACCTGACTCTGATATAGAAAATATCTGTAGATTTGATCTTGACATCATACTTAGCAACATACTGAAGTTTTCCTTAAAGCAAACATATACAGAGTAAGGGTAGGAAGAGAACAAAAGAAAGCCAAGTGTTAGTCTTATTTTTCTAGTGACAAGACATCCTCAGAAAATATTCCTCAGGAGGAAAGTATGACTCAGAAGAAGAGCATTATCATGCTGTCTAAATTCTATTTTATTTGTTGTAATTAGAAGAAAGAAAGAGATGATTTGTCAAGTTTGGTGGTGTTTCAATTTCTTTCTTCATTTCTTTACTTTATCAGTTAATGGCAATTTAGCTAATAAGATAAAAGACCGAGACCATTTGGTATTATCAGAATTGATCATAGAAAGCAGGAGTCACCGGCTACACCCGGCTGTCTACCTGCTCTCCACCGGTAAATTCCGGTATCTTCATTTAAAACACTGCTAATAAACGACGTCTCTCTCTCTCTACTGCCACTGCTACTGTCCTTGCTTCGCTTTCTTCCTCCTTGGAAGCTCCTCTTCTCCATTTCCCTGCTCCACCCCTCTTTTAGCTGCCGGCTGGGGAGGTTTCTCGGTGCCTATTAGCGTGCATCAGCTTCGCAGGGACCCACCGGTTAGTAGAATCCGAGCTCATTCTCTGTATTAAGATGGCAATTTGAGGTTTTGGGACCTCCATGTTGTTTTGTCTGTTTCGAAAATGTTGTGTTGATTTTGAGCTTCGCCAGGTTTCGCGGTGGGTTTGTGAGTTAGGTTGGAAATGGCTGCCTTGGAAACCCTAAGTTGGTCTCGGCCCGTGCTAATGGAGGAGGTTGTGGGGTAAAGAAAGGGTTTTTCACGTTGCTTTGTCGGTCTTGCTTGCTGTTGGGGTTGGAGACTTTTGATTACGCCGGCTATGTGGTTGTTGGATATTGTGAGCGGCCAGAGAGAGTAGCTTTGACGTTGTGGCTAAAAAAAATCGAACCCTGATTTTACTCTGCCGTTGTAATTTAGGAGTTTTGGTCGATATTGGAGTGGAAGTGTTTGATCTGTTGAAAAAGGTTGGGTTTTGGTTGCATGTCGGGAGCTCCGAAGGTCCGTTCGCTCAATGTGGCTGATCCTGAGGCGAGGCCAGTTCTAGTACCCGGTGGGAACAAGACCAGGTCAGTGGCAGCTGCTCAGAAACCAGCTTCGAAGCCGTTGAGTAAAACGGAGAGCACAGAGGTCGCAGCAGCTAAGGAGAAAAAGAAGGCCTCCACTCCTGCTTCCGATATGCCAAAATTGCGGTCTACTTTAAGCGCTCCCTCGGCGCTTAGGAGGCATGAGATGCTGTTGCAGTCGAATCTATCGCTTAATGCTTCTTGCTCCTCTGATGCATCCACAGATTCGTTTTCCAGCCGAGCCTCTACAGGAAGGATTGGTAGGACTAGCTTAACCAGCAAGCCGACGCAGACTATTCCAAGAACAGATAAGCTTGAGGCTAAGTTGGAGATGAATGTTCTAGAGGATGCATCCGTGCCTCCATCAGAACTTGTGCAGGGAAGGAGGAAATGCGCCTGGGTGACATCCAATACAGGTGAGTTTGTTTGCCCTTTCTTTTGGATTACTCACTATCTTCGTTGTTTCTTTACATTTTTTTTAAACAGTCACGCTCTACTATCTTTGTTTTCTATTTCTTTCTTGGTTGAGCTAATTTCCCTCCCTTTTGGTAGATGATAGTTGATCATGCCTATGATTTTCCTTAAAACTTGGCATGGAAGAAATCTTTTGCTCTCAACTTTGATATGACATCTGACATTTCTAACCTTCCGATAAGTCCATGCTCAATTAATTCGCTAATATTTTGGAAAATATAACATCAAAATATTTGAGAGCCTATAAAAGCTACAAGTAAAACTGTTGTTAAAGAATGCTGTGAAGGTGGGACTCCTTTCACCACAATGTGGCTAAGCTGTTGTGCAAAAATCCATAACCTCTTCAACAAAAGATGCTCCTTTAGCTAACTGAAAGAGTTAAACCAGAATCTGGTATGTGATGGAAGATTGATTTTTCTCAATAGATGATGCCAAAAGTTGATACTGCCATGCGGAGTTTTCTTGAAGCAAAAACTTTTCTTTCTAAAAAAAAATTCTTTTTAAAGAAGCATTTCTTCAGATGGAAATATCTAAAGTTCACAATGTACAAGGATGATGTTTCTTTGGAGATTACATTGGGTAAGTACAAATGTTTTCTTAAATGTGTTTTGTGTTCTTGGAGTTGATTTGATGCTTACTGGATTCAGGAGAAACCAAGTTATTCATGTTGGCAGTGTTCTTTTGATAAGTCTTGCAAAGTACAAGACAATATTGGTTCAGTTTGAAGAGAAGGTTTACCATTTCGGTACCATCAATTTAGTTTAAAAGTGGTCAGATTCATTTGTCCTTCAGGCTAATAGATTATCTAGATATCATCATATCTGGGTCCTAGTTTATTAAGGAATCTTCATCATCATGGTGAAGGTATGCATCATTTATCAAGATCCATACTAGGTCTCACTGGTTTTATTAAAGCAAAGAACAAAGCATTAAGTCTTTATTTATGCGGTATGTTAAAAAAAATGATTAGGAGTTTACTGATTGAGTTGGATATAATATTCTATAATGCAAACACCAAAAATAGTTGTTCACTCAGAAACTGATTTAAACAAAGTTTATCATCAAGCTATTATGTGGTATGTTAAAAAAAATGATTAAGAGTTTACTGATTGATTTGGATATAATATTCTATAATGCAAACACCAAAAATAGTTGTTCACTCAGAGCAACAGTGGTAGAGAAGATATTAAAACCCATCTCATAACGAGCAAGTTCTATGATACTCTTGACTCGGTTTTTTTTAAATTCATGTTTCGAGGTTTTTGTGGCATGGCAAATTTGAGGTTGAAGAAAAAAAATTCAAGTCACTTATAATTCCTTTTGATTCTCGACCCCACATGCTTTTTCTGATCTTTTGGCTAGTGGATATATTATTTTAAGAGAAACATGCGCTTTCCCCCTTTTTGGGGGGTGTTTTGTTGATGAAACTGAATAGTGATTGCCGCAGTTCTCTTTTGTAATAAAATTTAGCGAGTACTAAAGATGAAAGCAAAACTCAGCTTTTAAATTTGAGATTTTGTTGGCGGTCTGGCCAATATTGCACCTTTTTCATGTGTCACATGCATGACTTCAATCGCCTTGAGAAAAATAAGTGAATTCCTGGTTGTCTTATTTAATTGCATTTGAACTTTGAAATTCTTTTAGCTTATTTATATCGTGACTTTGATTAAGCCTTGCTTGCTGTCTTTTTCTTCTACTATTTATTGCTTTTTAATTGCCGTTATTTGTAGCCTTCATTTTATATGTTAGTCTGTAGAAGAATGTTTTTTATATTCATTTGTGGTTTGCGTTACTCTCATATTGAGTTAATCTAATCATAGTCTTGTGTTCTTTTTTTATTATCGTCTTACAACAGAATCATGTTATGCTTCTTTCCATGATGAAGAATGGGGAGTCCCGGTACATGATGATAAGTATGCTACAAGATCCTTTTTTATATCAGTTTTCTCAAGATCAGAACTTCAGTAAACAAATTGTTTGAACTAATAATATATTTTTTCTATCTGGTGCATCAGGAGACTATTTGAACTTCTTGTATTATCAGGGGCATTAGCGGAGCTTACATGGCCTGTTATCCTCAGCAAAAGGCACATATTTAGGTACTTAGAACTCTGGGAAAATTGGATTGTTAATCATTAACTTGGCACTTGGCACTTGGCACTCATAGGACAGCTTTTTCAGGGATGTTTTCTTGGACTTCAACCCTGTTGCAGTTTCCAAGTTGAATGAGAAGAAGATTGTAGTGCCTGGAAGCACTGCTAGCTCCCTTTTGTCTGAGCCAAAATTGCGAGCTATCATTGAGAATGCACGACAGATGCTCAAGGTCAATCTTGCCACCCCTTATTTTTATTGCCTATCATCCCTCATCATAGTTTTCACTTTTCATAAGTTATGCCAGGAAAGTTTTCGTATGTGGACCGACTTCACCAAATTAAGATTTAAAATACTTCCATGTGAATTTGTTAGTTTTGGAAAACATTTATGCTGGAATACAAGTGAGAAAAGCAAGCACTCTCTTCTCATGGACTAAAGGCTAATCTGAGTAGTGATCTATCTTCACCACTTATTTTACCTACTCTCTTTCTGATGTCCTTTAACAGATAATAGACGAGTTTGGATCGTTCCATAGATATTGTTGGAGCTTTGTGAACTACAAACCAATCATCAGCAGATTCCGTTACCCACGTCAGGTTCCTGTTAAGACTCCTAAAGCAGATATCATAAGCAAAGACTTGGTTCGACGGGGATTTCGCAGTGTCGGACCGACAATCATATACTCCTTCATGCAGGCTGCTGGACTGACAAATGACCACCTCATCAGCTGCTACCGCTTCCAAGAGTGCATAGCTGCAGTGTCTCCAAGCACAGATGAAATTAACGAGGCTAAGCTAAAGCTCAACTCTAAAGCAGAAGAGAAAACAAAAGCAGACAGGGAACTGCTGGAAGGAATTGATCTGGAATTGTTAGAGGTTGTGGATGATCTGGCCATTTCCTAGCTCTTGAAGATGGGTAAGTTTTCTAATTATGTTTCATGATGGGTAGCATCCTTGTGTAAATAAAATTGTCTGTGAGATTTGTGCTCCTTGATTTGTAAGTCTGACTTAACAGAGCAAAGAGGCCAATGGTTATGTTTGGGAAAAATGTTGATCATTACTTCTTTTTTTTTGTGGATCAGGCAAGAAATTTTAAATAATGACTTGTTGGTGCCAGTGGCTATAAATTTTCTGCTATTCATGGTGGGCACATTCAAGTTGGTGGCGGACAAATGACTGTAATGTTATCATTGCCCGACTCGAAATCATCTCATTGAAATCATCTCATTGAGCATGGTAAAAGTCTGGTTTATATAATTAGAAGTAAACGACAAGGACTGTAGTTATGATATAACTTTAGCAGGTCACACACTGACTTGTTTTGGGGGAAGTATAAAACAATGGTAGAGTGTACTTGGTGAGATGATTCTTTTGGAGATTGTCTTGTCCAAGGTTCCTTGACAGATTCCACTGTCAAGTTTAAGATGAATTAATGGATTACTAGTTAAGAGAATCTTTGCACACTTTGTAATATATATGTAATGCTTTCTTCTACAGTATAGGGGGCCCAAATTTGATTTGGTTATTGAATGAGCAAGTCTACATTTTTTTTTTGCATTCTTTTTGTAAGTAGGAATATCTACTAGCTATTATTTAAGATGCAAAGTTTGCAAGTATATGTTGCTTCTGCTCTTTGCCTCTCATACTGATGAAGATCTACTTTTAATAGGCAAGCAACTTTTCCATTTCATTTATGTAACTCAATTACTTGCTCATATCTGATTCATCGATACGAATCACATACAAGCTTGTTCATAATATTTTAAAATAAGTTCACAAATGAACACAAAATGAGTTTGTTTATTAGCCCTAACAAATTGGTAGACTTGAAAGCCATATAGTATTCTAATCTATAGGGATGAGCGGGTTCGGATATTTTATATTTTTTATAATATTCGATCATATTTTGTATAGAATCGTTTTTTAAATTTTGAAATTGGACTCTACCCTGTTGGGATTTGGATACCGATTTTAGTTTTGGGTACCCGATGTATTGGACCCAAAATCACAGTCGGAATCAATTTTAATTGGTTCTTTAATTTTTATTCCGGATCCTATTTGAATTTAATTAGAATATACTCAAAATCTACTCGATTGGATAGGTTTCAATCGATTTCGGATTTATTCGGTATCTATGCACACTCCTACTAATTTAGTTTTACAGTAGGAGTTTAGCGACGATTTGTATTAAAACATGAATTGGTCATCAACGCAGCGAATGAGCTTATGTGAAAAAGGATATACGACTTTAAGAAAAACAAAGAAAAAAAATCTTACCTTTGACAAAGTACAATTATTATTATTATTATTTTTTAAAAATCTAAATAATGCTTATACCTACAAAGTGGGTAAGAAAAGATGGAACCTATAAATCCCCCATTTTGTGGTTCACTCGTGATTCATAAGATAATTACAAGTCTTCATCCCATGGTCATCTTAATTAAATTAACTGCATATATTTTTCTACCACCTTTTCCCAGCACGGGAGCCGAAAGAAGCCATGACTTTTTTTCTCCATTAATGCATGCATTTAGAAGAAGCTATATAGCTTTGCCTTAATGAGTAATTAAAGCCTCTTCTTTCTCCTTCACATCAACTGAATAGGCTAATTAATTGTACCTTTTAGATGCTTTTGTTAGATTACAGCCGCACCTGCCGTGACTAAAATTCTGCACCAAATCCCCTCTTAATTTCAATGTGTAAGAGTCAATGCAACATCACAAGCAAATTCAACACTATCACCCACTATGAGAACTGAGTCACTCTAAATTAAACCTACTCTCACCCTTTGCATAATCTCACCATTCAAATCAGAATGCTCAGCCACAAGTTAATTTATTAATTAATATAAATACAAAATATACAAAAATAATGATAAATGTAGTCAATGCAAAATTCCACATAGCTCTATAAAACAACTTACATGCAACATGTTATAATGAATTAACAGTTGAACAAATGTACTTATAATCAACCTTAATTAACCCACTTCACTCTAGTTTGCATATTACTATCACCTTTAAATGATTTGGAGGAACTTGTACTAATTATTGTGTATTTAATTATATTTATGGAATTAGTAAATTTGTAGAATTAAAATAACTGGATATATATATGAATTTGGTAGGTGAAGAATTTGTGGAGCATGTATTGATTGACAGATTAACTATATAATGAAGGAGTAGATATTGGGTAGATGAATCAAATCATGATTTTTATTTAACTTCACCTACTCAAATGGTCAAACATTAATGCATGTCTACAAATTCAAAGAAGGAAATCATGGGAAAAGTAATTATACCCTGGGCTTCAAGGTTTTTGATTTTGTACGAAGTAATAGGTGAATTTTAGCTTGGATTACATTGTTCATATATAAGATTTGTATCCTTTTCTACAAGTATTGCTTTTAGAAGCTAGTTCGTTGTGAGGTGAGCCTCATCCTCTTTCACTATAAGAAATATAATGATTTCAGACGATCATTGAAGTCGAAAAATGATCAAAAATTTATCGAAAATATTGATTTACCATCAAATTTAGATCGAATGGTTTTCGAAACCAATATTTGCGTAGGTAAAATCTTGGTCAGAACATTGAAGAAGATGAATATTTTGAAGGATGATGTGTATCAACCGTGTCATTAATTGCAAATATAAATATATAAATTTTCATATATGGAACAAAGAGCCGTCATAAAGGATTTGGACAAAAATTTATCGATATATTTTTTTTATTAAAAAGTTATTTATAATTTTTCGACTCATTTTGGTCGAAAAAATTTGTTGATAACTCTTTCCGATGCTGAGAGTCGTCGGGACTCTAACGAAAATTTTTGACGATAGATTCTCGTCGGAAGTTGTGGTCGATGACTTCAGCCTTTATTAAGTATAAAAATAAGTCATTAATATTTCCAACGAACTTGCAACAATAAAGTCTGTCGGAAATTATTATCGACTACATTTTCAACGAAAATTCATCGATAATCTATTAAAGTTTTTAAAAATATATGACAATTTTTCGACTCAGTTTGGTCGAAAAATTTTGTCGGTAACTCTTTCTGACATAGAGAGTCGTCAAAAATCTAACAAAAATTTTCAACAACTTATCGTTGAAAGTTATGGTCGATGAATCTAATATTTCTTGTAGTGTTTATGCCTTGTACTTGTATTTTTTAAACCTTATAATAAATACAAGTATTCATTTATCAAAAAATAAACAAAAAAAAGATTTATATCACCAACCTAGACAATTCATTTTGTCTTGGACTTCACCCACCATTACAAAGATATGTCTCTTGAGGGCAGTGATCCTGAAGTAGAGACCGAGAAAGAATTAGAAGCCCGTGTTTACTCTAAAACATAATTCTCAAAGTTTGTAATAACAATTAGCTTTTAAATGTTTAAGATCTCATTCTTATTCCATAAGGGATAAAAGACGGCGAGTATTTTTGAATCTAAAAGAAAAACTTGATAAAGAATGTAATTGAAAGTTTCTCATTATTATTGCTAGAGCTTCATTAATAATTATGTTAATTAATCGAATTCTCGATCCAAATTTTTTAAAATTTTCATTGAAATGCAAATCTAGCGGAACACATGAGAGTGCACGATGATCAAAAGTAATTATGTTAAGGTGCTTAATTGAGGTAATCCGAAAAAATGTAGTCAAATAAGATTAGCAAAAAAGAATAATTTATAGACAGATAAGAATATTCAAGTATCTTGAGCGATCGTTATACCATGTGAAGGAAGTTTTGAAGAACTCTAAATCCAAAAGGCGAGTATAAACTAAATTGCCAAAGTTGCCAACAAGGTCTAAATGGAAAGAATTGACATAGTCAAAAAGACCATATCAACAAGGAATGTGTGCTTAGTTTAACCAAGGAATTGCCAAATTAAATATCATATTCTAATCCTACAAGTTGCCAAAAATGTGCAATTAAGAATGCTTAATTCCCTAAAAAAAAATTACTAAATTCTTCTAATTTGTGTGCTTAATAGTGATACCCACGTATAATAAAGTGTCACTCATTCCCTAAATATGTAAGATGATGCATTAATTCTTTCACGAAGTTAGTGCATAATTAATTTGCACATGTATATATATAGTTTGATGGATTTATTTATCGATAAATATACCATTTGACTAAAAAATTAATTGAAAAACTCAGTTTAATTTGATAATTAAAAAATCCACTCATCAAAAATTAATTATCTCTCTTTTAGATTAAAGCACAGCATATTTTCCACGTGCACAATATATACTAAGTCCATAATTAAACAGGAATCTGATGAATTAAATTAATTATATTGAGACTCTCTCTCTCTCTCTATATATATAATTTAAGAGAAATCAACAAATAATCATGAGTTGATGAATAAAAAGTATCTATATTGATAAACTAATTATATATATGCATGGGTGAGGATGATAATAGTTTTTCAAAAAAAATAATTAATGCATAATTAAATTGCTCAATTAAACATGTGCAATGGATCAAATTAAATTAAACCCACAAAGGAAATAAAAGAAAAGGTCAGCCATTTCTTAATTAGAGATCACTCACATGGAGGAACAAAGTGGAATTCCCAGTTTAACCACTGTGAACCCTAAAATTATCAAATGTGTTTTGGATTTAACCAAAGTACATGAAAATGTGACTTTTCCTTTCCTTTTAACTTATGAATTTTGGGCATCAATTCTTAGCAATTAATGAAAAAACTCAAGTAATTCTTTTATAATTTAAGTGAAATTTTTTAAATACAATTGATCATTTTTAGCTGAAAGTGTTGTGATGGCCGATGGGTACAACGAGAGAAAAAAAATATGAAGCGTCTAGTTTGATTGGATGATTTAAAAAGGAGAGAATTTGAACATCAAATAAGAAAATTTGAATACCAAATAAGAGAATTTGGAACTATATGAGGAAAAAGAGAATTTGGAACTATGTGAGGAAAATGATCGTCTAGGAATGATCGAGTAATAGTTGAACGACGTGAGTGACGTGAGCAATATATAAGTGATATGATCAACGTGAATGTTAATAAATTATATATATATTAAGATATTTATATTAAGAAAAGTCAGGGAAATAATGAAAAAAAAATCTCATCAATTCAGAAACCATGGATAATATCTCATCAACTCAGAAACAATGAATGAGATAGATATCAACCAACTCTCTGCCTGTGTATATATAATTAAAATTAAAATATGCAATAAATATTGCTTCCCACCTAATTTTTTCATTTTTCATTAAATGCATGATTGTTGTAACATGGTATCTTTCATAATATTTATTTTAATAATAATTACCTAAATATATCCTGAACTATGCACTTTATCTCATTTGTGATCAATTGTAAAATATTATCAAATTATATCCCGAACTTTGATATTTTTCTCAATTACATCCTCCTGTCAACTCTCCGTCAGCAGCCCGTTAAGACGATGACGTGACATTCTGATGTGGATTAAAATAATATTTTTATTTTATATTAAAGAATCACACCAAGTCATATCGGGGGTGAACATAGAGTGATTTTTTAATATAAAATATAAAATATTATTTTATATAAATTAAAGTAATTTTTATATTTTTAAATAAAAAAATATTATTTTAATCCACGTTAGAGCGCCATGTCATCGCCTTAATAGTGCTGTTAACGGAGAGTTGACGGGAGGATGTAATTGAGACAAATGTCAAAGTTCGGGATACAATTTGGTAATATTTTAGAACTGGTCACAAATGAGATAAAATGCATAGTTCAGGATATATTTAGGTAATTATCCTTATTTTAATGAAACTAGTATGCCATCCGTGCATAATAACTATGCTATATAAATTATTTGAATAAAGATTAATCAATTAGTTGTATATATTTGTAAATTTAATTGAGGAGCAAAAGTAATTGTATCTACTTTTTAAAAATGAAAATTATATTTATCGAAATAATATTGAATTAGATATCATTATTTATTGTGTACGTAGAGATTTAGAAATATTGTAACTAGTTATGGAAAATATATTTTGGGATATAAAATTTGAATTAAAAAATAAATAAAAGAAAAATTATTTTAAATAATTTTCTGTAACAATATTGAACTATATATCAACATATTAAGTACTAAATTATTTATGAAAGAAAAATTAATATTTATTTTAAATTAAAATATAACAAAAGATAAAATATACATTATGAAAAACTTTTTTATAAACTAACCTCTTAAAAAAATAAAAACAACTTATTTTTTATACATCATGGAAAACTTCATTGTAAACAACATTTGTAGTGCAATTTATTTCATTGTCATAGTTTTCTAGAGCTGACAATATATGGCCCGACCCCATAGCTAGGCCCGATAGCTCGAAAAAGTATTGGGTTCGGGCTGGTCCTTATCGTGCTTGGGCTGGGATATGTGTTGTAGGCCCGATCTAATAAGAATTTTATTCATTATAAAAAATATCGGGCTATTGGGCTCGAATCGGCCCGATAGACCGATTTTAATGACCTGATTCGAGTTTGATAGCACGATTCACGCGAGCTCGATTTGGGCCCAATAAATGGTTTGGGTCCGATAAACCCAATTTTCTTTTTGGTGTTATCGGGCTAAACGAGTCGAGCCATGCCGACCCGTTATTTTTCTTGTCGGGCCAGGCCATACACAATTTTTTTGGACCAGGCCAGCCTGACCCGATAACACCGGCCCGTCACAAATTGTCACCCCTATCTTTGTCGCGTATAAAAAAATTCAAACCACGACAGATGGTTACTCTAGAAATAGCAACATATAATTGACCATAAGAGAACACATGTTTCTTAAGATAAACTCCAACGTGTTTAAGACTTTGACCCTAGCTATTGTTTATGGTCATAACAAAACAAATAGATATCATAAACTGTCTTCGTTGAAATTTAAAAGAAACGTTTATATCTGATGGCGTAATGTCAGCCTTGGAATAAAAATCTTATCTCGGTTTCTGATATTATTTTTCCTTCCAACACATGTTGACCCATTCGAATTATCTCAAGTCGAGTCTCATTGCATAAACCTAAAGCTTTTTCTATGTTTCTCAAAAGCATGACAGGAGCACCAACTTTGAGATTCAATTCATGGTTCGGAAGACTAGAACATGAAATGTCATTCAAAAATTCAAGCGTATGAGTGTCATTAATTGAATCACTGCCACTATCCGATGAACATGACTGTCAAAACTGAGATAAATCTTCATTTTCACCTAGAACCAAAAGACAACATAAAATTATCCATCTTTTGAACGATTTCATTGGTAGATGCTAAGATAGCTCTGTGCTTTAAATAATTGGTCGGAATCGTCCATATTGTTAAAAAACGATGAATAAATATCATTCACAATTATAGCAAGTGGATCACATATTTTTTCTATGAGTAAATCATTAGAAATTTTTATACTGACCCATTATTAGCATCATCAAAGATTTCATTTAAAATGTTTAATACCCAATCGGAGAAATTTTTCAATTCTTGAACTTCAAACCATGGATAAGATCTCATCAACTCTGAAACAATGGATAATATAGATCTCAACCAACTCTCTGCGTGTGTATATACAATTAAAATTAGAATATGCAATAAATATTGCTTTCCACCTAATTTTTTTATTTTTCATTAAATGCACGGTTGCTGTAGCATAATTTTTTCATAATATTTATTTTAATGAAATTAATGCGCGATTTCTTTATTGTTCGTGACAGCATATTTTTCACATGCACAATATGCACTTTGAATATATCCATGTGATAAATACACACAAACAAAAGAAAAAAAAATCAAACATGTATATAAACACACACAATTGTACATATTTTCTTCTAAATTATCTACGAACACGCGTATGCCATTATAATTAATATGATCTGATTAATTAATTAATCAGGATGAGTTGTACACTCAAATTAAACTAGGAAATGATAAATTAGTATTGACTGGAGATATTTAATTTAAGAGAAACAAATAATGACTTGATGAATGAAATCTATTTAATTATATAGAGATATATATGGATGAGGATGATATACTAAATAAATTTTCAAAAATAAATAAATAAATTGAAAGACCAGTCAAATTATTTAGTCGGAGCGGATTGATAAAAAGAAAAAGTCAACCAGTGCGTGCATGGAACCATCTGTCCTATTCAGCATGTGTTTTGATCGTTGACATGGAATTGCCAAGTCACCCAAACAATTCATCACATGCACAAATTAATTAATTCTATATATAGAGAGAGAATAATTTGTGCATGTGATGAATTGTTTGGGTGACTTGGCAAAATGGGAATTTTTTTGGATGAGTTTAGATTATATATATATATATATATATAAAATCTAAACTCATCCAAAAAAATTAAATTAACACGTAAAATGAGGTGTTTTTTAAGATTAATTCATTAAAATTTTTATTTCTATTAGTTTCTTCAAAAATATCCAAAGCACTATATTTAGTCTCACGTATAAGAAGGGACGTTCATTAATAAGATTTGATAAGTATATACTACTGTTATAGTAATTTATAAAATCACTATAATAAAATTTGATGAGGGTATAAGAAAGTATTAGTCTCACACAGAAATAATGACTAAAATGGTTAGGTTTATCAGATATATTAAATCTCTTTTTGCAACTTGTCCATAAGAAAAATCACTATACTACAGCGTAATTAATCTACGTAGATATAAAATCAGAGATAAATTAAATTTTTATTTTTAAATTTTTATATTTACAGATTAATAGATACAAAATTTATTCTTAATTAATATCTAAATATCTATAGAAATAACAACAACAGAGTCACTTAATTGATTAGACTCTAAGCTATAGAAACACCAACAACATAGTCACTTAATTGATCCGACTCTAAAATTATTTTTAGATAATAATTAGGAACAAACTTTATATCTATTAGTCTCTAAATGTGAAGATTTAAAAATAACAATCTAATTTGTCTCTAATTATGTATCTCTATAGACCGATTGTATTACAGTGAAAAGACGAATTTCCAATTCATGGCTTAGAATTTTACGATGAAGTCATCCATACTTGATTCCAATTTGGTTTGAGGTGCCGATCCCCAAGCGAATAAAACTTCGGTGCAGTTGTAGTTGCACCGAATTAAATCCTGTGCAACCCCAATCATGGGGCGCCAACACTGGCCTCCTTTGGGTCCTGGCACGACACCCGTATAGTATGGGCTTCGATGCAGCTGCAGCGATACCAAAGTTTTATCCTCGACAAGCCTCTATCTATCTTGTCATCCAGCATGGGTTGCATGTGCATGTGCTTTCAGGTGTCTCGGGTGCATGCCATCGTCCCCTTTTGGATCTTGACTTCCATGCACGGGGTAGATGATGCTCTTGTGTCTGAATGCGTCTGATATACAAGAATCTATCTCTCTCTTCATTGATTTTTCTGTAGAGACTGACACCAACTGTAGGGCATTATTCTAAGCCAAATTATGAAGGGCTTGATGATGTATAATAGCACCCCACCAACCGCAAGGCATTTAATTATATATTATCTAATGAATGCTATATACCGTGCATATACGTGTATATTAATTTATGTTTTTGATCAGACATATTTTTATATCCAAACTCTTATTTCCCTGGAAGTTTCTCTTTTTCCGCATGCGAACAAAAGGAAATTAACAAATCTCACCAACTGATCTTGTATTCTTGTCAATCTCCATAATTCTTTTGACAGACGCGAATTAATTAAGCTTCATTTATGCTGCAGTCAGATTGTTTCTTGCTTTCCTTCTCTCAATATATACCAGTTGTTCATCTTCTCCTGGAAAGCATACAAAGCCTTGATTCCTCTTTTCTCCCAAGTGATCTGTCCCTTCAACATATATCCCAGCTTTGGAATTCTCTCCATTTGAGCTCTTTAAACACTTGCAAATCCACCAAAGAATTGAAGACATTAATGCCAAGTGAAATGAGCATCTCCTCCCTCCCCGGCCATGGCCAGACCGTCTGCGTCACAGGCGCCGCCGGTTTCATCGCTTCTTGGCTCGTGAAGCGCCTCCTCGAGAGAGGCTACACTGTCCGAGGGACCGTGAGGAATCCTGGTATGTGCCCTATTAATATATATACTCTTTTGAACTTTCTGCAATATATATTGATGGTTAATTAGTGAGGTTTATTAATTTGATCTTAATATTTGCTGCATGCAGATGATCCGAAGAATGCCCATTTGAGGTCTCTCGAAGGATCCGAGGAACGTTTAACGCTCGTGAAAGCAAACTTGCTCGATCCTGATAGCTTGCGCGCCGCAGTCGAAGGCTGCCATGGCGTGTTCCACACTGCCTCTCCCGTCACAGACGATCCAGTGAGTCCTAATTATATAATTAAGCTGCAGCTTGAAGATGAAATATTATGATCAGAGAAATAACTGATAGTGAATTTGTGCATGCAGGCGCAAATGATCGAGCCGGCGATACAGGGAGCAAGGAACATGATAAGTGCTGCAGCCGACGCAGGTGTTCGACGCGTGGTCTTCACTTCCTCCATCGGCGCGGTCTACATGAACCCTAACCGCGGCCTCGATGCAGCCGTCGACGAGTCATGCTGGACTGACCTCGACTACTGCAAGAACACCAAGGTCCGCCATCAATTCATCAAACACTTGCCCTGCATATATGCATGCTTGCAGTAGTACTTGATCTATTAATTTCTGGCCTAACATTAATCAATATATGTTGTTGTACGCAGAACTGGTACTGTTACGGGAAAACGGTGGCGGAACAGGCGGCATGGGAGGTGGCCGGAGAGAGGGGGCTGGACTTGATGGTGGTGAACCCGGTGTTGACGCTGGGGCCGCTGCTGCAGGCGACGGTGAACGCGAGCACGGCGCACGTGGTGAAGTATTTGACGGGGTCGGCGACGACGTACGTGAACGCGTCGCAGGCCTACGTCGACGTGAGGGACGCCGCCGAGGCTCACGTGAAGGTGTACGAGGCGCCGGCGGCCAAAGGCCGGTACATTTGCGCGGAGAGCTCGCTGCACCGAGGAGAGTTGGTGCGGATACTCGCCAAGTTCTTCCCGGAATACCCAATCCCCACAAAGTAATTAATTTGCTCTTCAATATTATCTTTCCTGAAATTACATATAGACCTCTTTAATTAATTACTTACTAATTAATCGACTGTCCAACTAAGAGAGAAAAATAATTAATGAGTTCCATGATTCACATCGATCAGAAAATGATAGAGAAAAAATTAATTAATGTCACCAAACTACGTATGTTCTAGAAGAGCTAAAATTTATTTACAGTAAAACTAAAATCAAGGTTGATATTAATTAATGATTGCTCTTGAAAAATGCTGCAGGTGTAAGGATGAAGTAAACCCACCCAAGAAGGGTTACAAGTTCACCAACCAGAAGCTGAAGGACTTGGGCCTTGACTTCACTCCGGTGAATCAGTGCCTCTATGATACTGTCAAAAGTCTTCAAGACAAGGGCCTTCTTCCTATCATCTCCTAGCTAGATATCTAACTAGCATACTCCTCAGTAATTTCTTGCCTACTCACACATACTCACCCATATATATATACAGTAGATACACATAACATTGTAATGAAAAATGAATGATGTCATATGTATTGAGACAGAACTTTATATAGAGATCTCTATACACATATATAACATTGAATGATGTCCAGAGCATTTGGGCAATCAGAATTACATCCTTCCCTCTTTCACTTCTGTTACAATATGTTCTTTTGAAAATTAATTATGAGACTGATGGTCTCACTTTAATTATATTAATAAAGGGAAATAAATTACTAGAAAATAAATAAGGGAGAATGTTCTATTTTTCTTTCTAAAAGCACAGAGTTAATAATATTTTTCCTCCTGAAGATTTCAATCAACTTTGAGGAAATGTACGTATAAAAGACAGATTAAAATTAAAATACAATATAATATTAGATACTACCTCTGCATACAAGAAATAGAGAATGATCAATGCAATTCTGCTCTATTATGTCCTAAAATGAGGACCGTTGTCAGTTTTCAACTTTAGAAAGCTAACTAGCAACCGAGCACAATAATAATGCTCGAAAGGGATCTTGATTGAAGACCACAGATAAAGTTCAAATCAGATGGTAGTATAGATAAACAAAAATCCAGGCTCCTATGTAGCTAAAGGTTGACTACCAAGAAACCTTTGCTCTAGTTTCAAATTGGCAATCGTACGTGCACACTCTCCTTGCTGTAGAAGTATCATGTGATTCGACATTATTCCAACTTGATGTAAATATGCTTATTTACATACTCGAGTGTGGATGACATTATGTTAACTGGGACTGATCCAGAGAATGAATTACAGAGTTGATAAGACAATTGGCCATAATCAGTTTAAAATTAAAGATCTTGAGGACCCAACATACTTCATTGGCTAATTGTTAGTACAAATTAAGGACTAAAAAAGGGACTACACGTGAGTCAAAGGATATTCATTGTGGACCAATTAATTGAGATGAATTTAAAAGATAGAAAACCGAATTTAAAGAATAACAAATCAACTAACACTACTAGAAAAATGGGCATCAGCAACGACCAGTGGCGGATCCACTGCAGGCCCAGTGGGGGCCATGGCCCCCACTGAGATTTTAAAAAAAAAGAAATTTTTATTTTGCCCCCACTCACAGAATCACGCATGGAGTATTTTTTTTTTGCCCCCGCTCACGTTTCCTCCTCCACGTACGCACGCCGCCCGCTGTAAAGGAAATCTTAATAAATCTTAAGCATTTATTGTTACGTGTTTACAAAGATAACAAACGGCACAATAAATGATTACTTAAACCTTCTCTCTTGCTCTCGTCCGTCGTCACTCTCGATCTCACTCTCTCTGACTCTCTCAAATCTCAATCGCTCATGAGTCACGGCTCACCAGACACCAGCTCACCTCACGGCCTCACGGGTCACGGCTCACGCCCTCACCTGCTGCTTGTCATCGACTCGTCGGGCTGCCGCCTGCCGCAGTGCCGCCGACCGTCGAGCGTCGGCTGCGTCGAGCACTCGAGCTGCTGTCGCCTGTCGGCAGTCGCTGCCGCGGTGCCGCTTGCCGCTGCCAATCCCTCTCCACTGCTCCAGTCACGCCGTCACCTGCTGCTTGTCGTCGACTCGTCGGGCTGCTGCCTGCCGCAGTGCCGCCGACCGTCGAGCGTCGGCTGCGTCGAGCACTCGAGCTGCCGCCTGCCGGCCTGCCGCAGTGCCGCCCTGCCGGCTGCCGCCTGCCGGGATTGCTCGCTGCCGCTGCAGCCTACAGCGCTGCTGATCTCGCTCCCGCTCAAGCCTCAAGTGCTCAACGGCAGTTGCTGCCGCGGTGCCGCCTGTCGCTGCCAATCCCGCTCCAGTCACGCCCTCACCTGCTGCTTGTCGTCGACTCGTCGGGCTGCTGCCTGCCGCAGTGCCGCCGACCGTCGAGCGTCGGCTGCGTCGAGCACTCGAGCTGCCGCCTGCCGCAGTGCTGCCCTGCCGGCTGCCGCCTGCCGGGATTGCTCGCTGCCGCTGCAGCCTGCAGCGCTGCTGATCTCGCTCCCGCTCAAGCCTCAAGTGCTCAACGGCAGTCGCTGCCGCGGTGCCGCCTGCCGCTGCCAATCCCGCTCCGGCGCTCCTGCAGACTGCAGTCCCGCTCAACGGCAATCGCTGCCGCTCCTACTCAACGACAGTCGCTGGCTCGCTGCTGCAGTGCCGCTCCCGCTAACTCGCTGTCGCTGCAGCCTGCAGCTAGCTTGCTGCCGCTGTCGTTAACTCGCTGCCGTTGCCGGCTGCCGTTAACTCGCTGCCGCTGCCGGCTGCCGTTAACTCGCTGCCGCTGCCGGCTGCCGCTAACTCGCTGCCGCTGCCGCTGCCGGCTGCCGCTAGCTCGCTGCCGCTGCCGCTGCCCCTAGCTTGCTGCCGCTGCCGCTGTCGGATCGCCTTTAATCTTCGCCGACTGTCGAGCTACCGGCATCGTACGGTATTTTTAGTTTATTAAATTTATACTTTCTTAGGGTGGTAAGACCGATATTTTTATTACAATATTATTAATTTTTATTTCAGCATTGTTAATTTTTATATTTTTAGCATTATTAATTATTTCAATATTTAGTTTTTGTTTACTTGCTAATTAAATTGATTGACAAAATTATGGAAATTTTTTTAAAAAGAAAATCAATAGATAATGATTCTAGTTCTGAAAATAAAACACAACCTCAATATAAAAAAGAATACTTAGAAATTAACTTAGAAAATCTTCCCGCCGATCCGGCTAAACGAATGAAAATATCTGAGTATCATCCTAATCAAAGGGATGAAATTCGACGAGCTTATCTTCAAAAGGGTCCGTGTCAGCCCAAAGAGCATGACTTTCCAAAACGAAAATTTGGAAATTCATTTAGACGTTTTAATTCTGTATGGTTTAACGAGTTTGGTAATTGGTTAGAATATAGTATATCTAAGGATGCAGCCTTTTGTTTATGTTGTTATCTTATGAGACCTGAAGTTGGAGAGCAGGGTAGTGGTGATGCATTTGTCGTAGAAGGTTTTACAAATTGGAAAAAGAAAGAAAGATTAGGAGTTCACGTTGGAATTGGTCCTAATAGTGCTCATAATCAAGCATGGAAAAATTGTGAGGCATTAATGAACCAAAAACAACATATAGAAGTTGTCATTTGTAAGCAATCTGATCAAATGGATAAGGACTATCGAATTCATTTGACAGCAGTGGTTGATTGTATTCGATTTATCTTACGTCAGAGATTGGCATTTCGAGGACATGATGAGTCAAAAGATTCAAATAATCAAGGAAATTTTCTTGAACTTGTTAAATTTCTTGCAAATCATAATGAAGAATTTGATCAAGTGTTAAAAAATGCTCGTGGGAATTTAAAATTAATAGCACCCGATATACAAAAAGAAATAGTCAATTGTGCTGCTAGTGAGACAACTAAAGCGATAATTGATGATCTTCATGGTGATTTTTTTGCTATTTTAATTGATGAATCACGTGACATTTCAATTAAGGAGCAAATGTCAGTTGTTTTACGCTATGTTAACAAAAAAGGAGATGTAGTTGAGCGTTTTTTAAGTCTTGTTCATATATCTAGTACCACCGCAATATCAATGAAAAATGCATTAAAATCTTTATTTACAAAATATCAATTAAGTATATCAAAAATACGTGGACAAGGCTACGATGGTGCTAGTAATATGCAAGGTGAATTTCATGGTCTTAAAAGTCTAATATTGAAAGAAAATGAATGTGCCTTTTATATTCACTGTTTTGCTCATCAATTACAATTGGCACTTGTAGCTGTTGCAAAAAAACAAATTGAGGTTTCTTGTCTTTTCACTTTGGTTGCAAATTTAACAAATATGGTTGGAGTTTCACCTAAGCGTCAAGAAATTCTTCGGGATAGTCAAACAAAAAAACTCATAGAAGGTTTAGAAAATGGTGAAATATCTACTGGGCGTGGATTAAATCAAGAAACAACACTTAAAAGAGCAGGAGATACTCGTTGGGGATCATACTATTTTTCATTGTTAAGTTTGATTAATATGTTTTCTTCTGCTATGGATGTTCTTGAGATTATTGAAACTGATGGTACCAATTTAGATCAAAGAGGTCAAGCACGTAATTTGTTAAGTGCAATGCAATCTTTTGAATTTGTTTTCACTTTGCACTTGATGAAAAATATTTTAGGAATTACTAATGATTTATCTCAAGCGCTACAAAGAAAAGATCAAGACATTGAGAACGCAATATCATTAGTAAAGATATCTAAATGAAGATTGCAATTAATGAGAGATGAAGGATGGAACACTTTATTGGATGAAGTTTCTATCTTTTGTAACAAACATGAGATAATCATCTTAAATATGAATGATGTTTTTGTACTTCCTGGACGACCAAGACGAAAATTAGAAAAAACCTCAAACTTACATCATTATCAGGTTGAGTTATTTTACCAAGTGATTGACAGACAACTCCAGGAACTAAACAATAGGTTCACAGAGACAAATACTGAATTACTTCTTTCAGTGGCATGCTTAAGTCCAAAAGATTGTTTTATTTCATTTGACAAACAAAAATTGATTCAGCTTGCAAAATTTTATCCGACTGAATTTTCCGCTCTAGATCTTATGATTTTAGATGATCAATTTGAGAATTATATTTTAGATGTCCGCTCAAATGATAAATTTTTAAATTTAAACACGATCGTTGACCTTTCTATAAAGTTAGTTGAGACAAAAAAACATATAGTCTACCCATTGATTTATTTACTTTTGAAGTTAGTATTGATTCTTCCTGTGGCAACAGCAAGTGTTGAAAGAACTTTTTCTACAATGAATTTTATAAAAAATAAACTACGTAATCGGATGGGAGATGAATGGTTAAATGATTGTTTGATTACATACATTGAGAAAGAGATATTTGACAACATTGATAATAAAAAAAAATTTTACAGCGTTTTCAAAACATGAAGACTCGTCGAGGTCAACTATCAAAATTAGTTTGCCCCCACTAATAAAATTTTCTGGATCCGCCACTGGCAACGACTGATTCCGTTGCTGAGCCGTTGCTGAAGATCATCAGCAACGGCCAGAGCCGTTGCAATGGAGCCGTGGTAGAAACTCGCGTTGCTAATAACTTAGCAACGGATCAGCAACGGCCGCTCGGGCCGTTGCTACAAATATTATCAGCAACGGTTTTGCCACGGACCCGAAGCCGTTGCGGATAACATTAATAGCAATGACCGCTGAGTCCGTAGCAACGGGGTTAGTAAAATCTCGTCGCTAAGCCGTTGCTGTAGGTCATCAACAACGGCTTTCGATACACTTTTAGCAACGGCTTTCCCACGGACGGCAGTGGGAAAGCCGTTGCTGATGATGTGAACCTGGTACCGAACAAATTTAAAATTTCAAATTTCCATTGATACATTGATACATTATCTGATACATAACTCACACACCCATACACTCATACACACATTCATTCACACATCATAAATACACCAAGATATACATCAAAATAATTATATTTATTTTGATAATTATCCACGATAGTATAAAAACTATTCAAATGCAAAATTGAAGTATTAATATCCAAACAAAATAAATTAAACAAGTCCAATATCTCAGTAACAAAGTCAATATAAAAAAATCTCATAATGACGATGGAGGATGGCCTGAATCATATGGCGGGGTCTGGAGTGCTTGAGTGTACACCGGCGTGGACTGACTCGAGGACGATGGATTAGATGATGCCGAAGAGATGCCTGCTTCGGGATGACCTGACATGTTGCGTAGCATAGATTGTATATCCGCCATCATCTGACTCTGGCGCTCCATCATCTCAGTCTGACGCGCGACCGTCTCCTCTAGAGTCCTTATTCTGCTACTATGATCATAACCGGATCTAGAGGTGGACGGCCGCTCACCAGCGACCGGAGGGGTCGGTGCCCCAAGTGGCCCTAGCACGGCTCGCGCATGACCACTATCTGCGAAGCCATATACGCGGCCATGGTCCCAGCCACCTGCGGCCTCGACCCACGATGCTGCGTCAAAGTCCTCGGGGGTACCCCCGCGCTGCACTACCGTCTGGCTGTATGTCTCCTACTCGAGTTTGATTTTTTGTTTAATATTTATCATAAAACTTAAATTATAAATATATAATGAATAATTTAAACAAATATATAATTACCACAATGTATGCAGCGCGGTTGTCGATGTACTCCCTCGTCCCATGTGCTCGACGGTGAGTCCGCTCAAACATCGCCATCGGGGAGGGTCGCTGGACAGTCCCGTCATCCGACACCGTCGTCTACATTTACAAAACAAATACATTAATTAGTACACATAGTAACAAATAAAATATATAATTGAAAGATATACTTACCATACGGTTCGCGTGCACTACAAATGCAACAGAGCCGCCGGTGTGACGCGCTGCTCCCCCCAACATGCGATTTCTAGCCGCATTCCGAGAAACCTCCTGCCATCGATCCGTCGACCATATCCCCACGAGCTGGTCCCATATATCCGGAGTAATCCAACCGGGGCTGTATCCCCGAGTCTCCGCGATGTTAGTGGTCCCAGCTCGGGCCATCGCTTGGGACCGAGCCTGCCCCAGCTGCCCGTTGTACTTTGCTCGGGAAATAGCCTCCCAGGCAGCGTAAATGAAGGGCCTCTGGTCCTCGGCCCATGTATAGCGAGCCTGCAAAATAATAATATCAGTACCAATATTAATATATCATCATGCATGTAAAAAAAAAAAATAATACGTGCCTCAAACTCGTGCCATAACATGTCGATGTGCTCGCTAGGCACGTGAGACCACGTAGGCCATGCCCCGTGCATGTATCGTCGAATAGTAGAAGAAATGCTCATCGACACTTCTTCTTGCTCGAACATGCACAACAAAAATAAATTTTAATATTATATTATGATATAATGAATTTGTAATGATTCATAATTCATGATATATTACCGCTCTCCAATTACGCTAATCAATCTACGTGACTCTGTGGCTGGTGGAGGCTGCCACCTGTTCGGCCCGCGTGGCCGCCTGCGTCTGGATGTACTAGCCTCGGCAGTATCATCCTCATGAGGATCAACAACGTACAGGAGGATCAGCAGCATGAGTAAGTGCTGGAGTCTCATCGATCGGAGACTCCGAAGCTCTCCTGCGTCGATAACCACGACCAGACATATCTGTCGAACAGATATATAATCAGATTATTGTATAAATAGTAGAGATATATTTAATAAAATATATACTTTACAATTTTTCCTCATCATCTGAATAATAGTCTTCGAATTCTTCTTCTTCTTCCTTTTCTTGATCTTCTTCATCTCCAGCTTCCTCAATTTCATGATCGTCATCATCAGCATATTCAACTTCTAATTGAATTGACGTTGTGTCTGCATCCTCGAGTATTGGAATAATACGATCCACAGCAGGAAGATCATATTCTTGATAAAAACCAGGAGGATCATTTTCTCCTACTATCGGATCAATTTTTCCTCTACATTTTGTCTTACAAACTACACGCCAATCTGCTCTATCTTTTCACTGTCAGATGGATGAGTCATTACTGTATCATCACGACTTCTTCCATGCCAACTCATGTAGGGGGCTGTCTTTTCCGACATGAATAATCCCGAAGTACCTTAAACGGGATATTTTTCTGTCGGACTGATTTCTTCTCCTTGTAACGAGGGTGTTGACATACAGGGCATTTATCCAACTGTACATTTTCTTTATAATATAAAATGCAGTTATTTTGGCACGCGTGTATTTTTTCGTACCCAAGCCCCAATTTTCTCATTAGCTTTTTAGTCTTATAAAAAGTAGGCTCAAACTTATTATCAGTAGGCAGCATTCCATTAATCAATCCAGCAATCCGATAATACGCAACTCCGCTGATATTACAATCGGCCTTGATGTTTAAGAGCTGTGTCATTGCTGAAAACCTAGTGTATTTAGGACAATTCTCATACAAAGGTTCATCGGTAATTCAATCTCTACCGCAACCCCTACTTCTGTGATATCAACTGCTGTAGTATCTAGTGGGACTGATGTCTGAAGAACTGGCCGATCAACATTATCATTCAGGTGGAATTGACCCCCAAGACTATCAAGTATCATAGTTCTATAGGGATTACATTGACTGGATGAAGAAGCACCAGCAGAGGAAGATTCACCATATGTCTGAACGACAGGATTGCTCGACGTCCCGACTTTGCGTGACTCCCCGTGACAAGTCCATAGAAAATATCTTGGTGCAAATCCTTTGGTATATAGATGCAGAGTGACAGTCTCCCGATCCAAAAATCGTCCATTTGAACAAATGCGGCACAGACATCGGATTTGATCACCCATGCTAACGAAATTCCGATTCGAATAGGCGAAATTTAGGAAGTACGTTACGCCTAATCGAAACTCATTCGTTAAAGCTCCACGATCAAGACGTCGGTACATCCAACTTCGATCAGCCGACATGATTCTGTCAATCAATGACAATTTCTTTGGTTAATGTCTTTAGGTGAGATTGTCCTATTCCATTCGGGATTTATGTTATTTGAACTGCACTTACGTTTTTATTTTAACCGTTAACTAATTATTTTAAATTTCGGCAGCATCTCCCTATAGTTCTCCGAATACGCATATCATCTGGGCGCGTATCGGAGAACAAGAGAGATGTTGCCGAAATTTAGAATAATTAGATAACAGTTAAAATAAAAACGTAAGTGCAGTACAAATAACTATATTCCCAAACTGTCCAATCAGGGACAATTCAAGAATTGTACATCGTATAAAAGATCATCTACTTCTTTTACACGAACATATAATCCCCGAACGGATCTAAGATTTTGCTAAATCATATTCGACTCGTCGATGCGTACGTGAAACATATGAACTCGTCGGATGCATGATTATTTTCTAAATGTTTCGAGACCGTTCGAGTCCATATTGGACTATTCCGGCGCGCGTCCGAAGTGGACGATTCCGGCGCGCGTCCGAATTCCGACGCGTGTCCGAAGTGGATGATTTCGGCGCGCGTCCGAAGTGGACGATACCGGCGCGTGTCCGAAGTGGATGATTCCGGCGCGCGTCCGAAGTGGACGATTTCGGCGCGCGTCCGAATTCCGGCGCGCGTTCGAAGTGGACGATACCGGCGCGCGTCCGAAGTGGATGATTCTGGCGCGAGTCCGAAGTGGACGATTCCGGCGCGCGTCCAAAATTAATCTAAACCCTAATAATTAATCTAACAAATTAAACAATTAATCTAAATAATTATAAAACAATTAATTAACTATTATAAAACAATTAATTAAAACAATAAATTATATATAAAATTATAAATTCCGGCGTCGGCCATCGATCGACCGCCGCCGGTCGAAACCCTAGAAATAGGGTTTCGGTCGGATTGATTCCCGTCGGCCGCAACGGGAAGAGACGGCCGGCCGGCGAGGCATACCTGAACAAGTCGGCAGCAGCGGGAGGAGGAAGAGGCGTCGTCGGCATCGGCAGCAGCGGCAGCAGTGGCGAGAGGCGAGAGCAGGAGCGGCGGCGGCAGCAGCGGGAGGAAGAAGGGTCGGGCGCGACTGGTGCCCTTATAAACTTATCAGCAACGGCTCACTCGCCCATTAGAAAGCCGTTGCTGATAAGTTATCATCAGCAACGGCTCACTTATCCGTTAGAAAGCCGTTGCTGATAATTAAAATATCAGCAACGGCTCACCTTTCCGTCAGAAAGCCGTTGCGGATAATTAAAATAATCTGCAACGGCTCACGTATCCGTTAGAACGCCGTTGCAGATACAAATATCTGCAACGGCTCGGGCGGCCGTAAGAAAGCCGTTGCAAATAGCAACGGCTTGAGCGGCCGTTGCTGATAGCCGTTGCTGAAGACCTAATTTCTAGTAGTGGCAACAGAGCGACCGGTGTGACGCGCTGCTCCCCCCGACATGCGATTTCTAGCCGCATTCCGAGAAACCTCCTGCCATCGATCCGTCGACCATATTCCCACGAGCTGGTCCCATATATCCGGAGTAATCCAATCGAGGCCGTATCCTCGAGTCTCCGCGATGTTAGTGGTCCCAGCTCGGGCCATCGCCTGGGACCGAGCCTGCCCCAGCTGCCCGTTGTACCTTGCCCGGGAAATAGCCTCCCAGACAGCGTAAATGAATGGCCTTTGGTCTTCGGCCCATGTATAGCGAGCCTGCAAAATAATAATATCAGTACCAATATTAATCATCATGCATGTAATAATAATAATAATACGTGCCTCAAACTCGCGCCATAACATGTCGACGTGCTCGCTAGGCACGTGAGACCACGTAGGCCATGCCCCGTGCATGTATCATCGAATAGTAGAAGAAATGCTCCTCGGCACTTCTTCTTGCTCGAACCTGCACAACAAAAATAAATTTTAATATTATATTATGATATAATAAATTTGTAATGATTCATAATTCATGATATATTACCGCTCCCCAATGACGCTAATAAATCTACGTGACTCTGTGGCTGGTGGAGGCTGCCACCTGTTCGGCCCGTTTGGCCGCCTGCGTCTGGATGTACTACCCTCGGCAGTATCATCGGCATGAGGATCAGCAACAGGAGTAAGTGCTGGAGTCTCACCGATCGGAGACTCCGAAGCTCTCCTGCGACGATAACCACGACCAGACATATCTGTCGAATAGACATATAATCAGATTATTGTATAAATAGTAGAGATATATTTAATAAAATATATACTTTACAATTATATATGGACGATTCCGAAGTGGACGACCAGGCAAGAGTCTGAAGTGGACGATTCCGGCGCACGTCCGAAGTGGACGATTCCGAAATTAATCTAAACCCTAATAATTAATCTAACAAATTAAACAATTAATCTAAATAATTAATTAATAATTAATTAACAATTAAAAAACAATTAAAAAATACATATTAATCTACAAATTTCGGCGCCGGAGTCAGGTGGACTCCGGCGCCGGCGTACAGTGGCCGGACACACTGTCTGGCCACTGTACAAGGTCCGGCGGCGGCCATCGGCCGACCGCCACCGGACGAAACCCTATTTTTAGGGTTTCGGTCGAATTTTCCGCCGGCCGCAACGGGAAGAGACGACCGGCTGGCGATGTATACCTGACAGTATCGGCAGCAGCGGGAGGAGGAAGTATACCTGGCGATGTATACCTGACAGTATCATCGGCGTCGGCAGCGGCGGCGAGAGGCGGGAGGAGGAGGCGGCGGCGGTGCAACGGGTGCAAGAAGGGGCGGGCGCGATCTGCGACCTATATAAACTTATCAGCAACGACTCACTCGCCCGTTAGAAAGCCGTTGCTAATAAGTTATCATCAGCAACGACTCACTTGTCCGTTAGAAAGCCGTTGCAGATACAACATATCTGCAACGGCTTGAGCGACCGTAAGAATGCCGTTGCAAATAGCAACGGCTTGAGCGGCCGTTGCTGAAGACCAAATTTCTAGTAGTGTAATACACCCATGTAAGTGAATAGTAAGCATGACAAGTAAGATTATTGAAACAGATCGGTTACAAATGTTTGATTGTCAAATTACTTTACATCACTTTTACGAGATCAGATATTGTATATAGGGCCTGTTTGGTATCCTGTATAAATCTCCTTTAGAGTATTAGGATAATACTATACAGTATTTAGGAAGGGTATTAACTAATACCTGCACTAAAAATAGGACCTCATAAGTTACCATAATGTGTATTAGTAATACACTCTCAAAGCTCTGCATTAGTCTGTACTAGAATTTTTTATATTTTGGATACTCATTTTACCTTCGACTAAAATTAAAAGATATTAAAAAATAATTTTAATTTATGAAATATTTTTAATGATAAAATATATTATATATAATATTATCTTACATTATATAATATAATGTTATATATATAATATAATATAATATAATATAATATAATATAATATAATATAATATAATATTATATATTATATTATATTATATATTATATTATATATATATAACATTATATTATATTATATTATATTATATTATATAGTATATATAATATAATATTATATTATACTATACTTATTAGTCAATACAGACTAGCTAGTGCTATACAAGCTAGTATATGTGTGCACCAAATACTGTACAATAATAGTACAATACATGCTAGTCAATACAGACTAGTACTATACAAGCTAGTACTATACGATGTACCAAACGAGTCCATAGTGTACAAAATCCTAGTCAATTTGTACAACAACCAAAGCAATCACACTACAAGGGAGCTTTTAGAATAATCAAATATCTAAAGAAAACACAAGGATTAGGACTATTATATCCTGCAGGGAATGTTTATTCATGTCACGCCCCGGTTCGGGTCCACCCCCACGCCCCGAGGCGGCCACGTTCCGAGGCGCGACAGTGGGCGACTCGAAACCCACGTAGCGGAAGAAAAATCATCGATACACATAAGAAATCATAATAAAACATATTATAAACCAGATAATTTCTTCAAAAAGTCGAATGATAAGTATATATATACGACAAAACATAATTCAGTTAAGTAAAATATTAAACATAGTATTTGATAATATATATTTACGAAACTCCAAAATCATCAGTACCATAATCAGTATAAAAGACGACAAAGTAGAATAGAATACAAAAACTGTCGCCATATCAGAGCTCCAGATACCTGCTATATATCTACCAACTATCTATACCTCAATCTATAGATCAACAGCTCACCCCTGCAAGTCTGAGGCAATAACAATAGGAGTTAGCGAAAATGCGGAGTAGGAGTACCACAATATGATCAACAACATGAATAAGATGTCAACTCAACAGTAAACGACAATATGGTCTAAGATGCAGTCAAAGGCAATATATATACAATAAATGCTCCACACCTACTCCTAAACGACGTCGACTAAATCATCAAGCGTATGGGACGTTGGGTAAAAACCCCGCACTCTACCACCCGTAGAGTGGCATCAATCATCCGCTCAAACGGTGACACGACTACCCTATCCAGCAGGTAGCCCAACGGGCGTCGTATTCGACATCCGCACACCCGAAGGTGCCCAAAGTGACTAGTCAATATCCATACCCTCACCCATGTTTGGAGGGTCCCACAATAAAATGGTCCTGGACCGAAGTCCTCTCCGAGGCCGTAGCCTCCAGGTCGACAACTCAACTCCAACAATGCAACAAAGTGTATCACCATGATCAATGGATAATAAATAACATCACTGATATCAATAATATAACAACTCTAAATGATGATGACATGATCAAAAGAATAACACCATAAGTAACAACATAACATCATGCATGACATATCATGATCAAATATCAACATTAATAAATGATAATAAAATGTAACACATGCATTTATTTACATGACTTGTCCAGCGATAATATGCAACATGAGTTCAATGGAATTGAAGCAATATCAAACAGATCGAGGCAAAAGGGTAATTCTATCATTTCACCCAACAATAAATCATCGGCTATAACGGGAATCAACTCACACCCAACACTATCATCTATACTCTTAACCACCTATTCTACATTATTCAATTATTTATCAAACTGAAAATAATAACTATTAACCACCAAATAATATTAAAATATAGAAAAGGTCTACCAAATGGCCTCCGATCATAAATCCAACATGACCATCGCGTACAGCACACGAAAACATGCAACTTTGGTATTCACCTCGACTCGATCCGACGACTCTACGATCAACTATAAAAATACCCTAATAACTTCTAAATTCACATCATTTCATACAACACAGCTCTCTTTCTCTAAACACCAATTTATTAAATCAATTAAACTATTCAAATCCCCCGGTCTTCGACTCCCTCTCCCCTGCGCCAACGCCAGACGCCGCCTCCCCTTGCCCCGCTCGAACCCACGCCAAGCGGCCCCTCCTGCCGCCAGCGATCACTCGCCGGTCCACACCGGCCTCCCCTGCGGCCTCCGGCGCCGGCGAGCGCCGAATCATGGTCGGGAGGCCACGACGGCCTCCCCTTCCTCTACTATGCTCGAACCCACGCCGGCCGGCCAATCCAAGCCGTCGACGACCACTGACAGCTCCCCTGCCCTCTCCTGCAGCCTCCGGCACCGGTGGGGCACCGGCAGTTGGAGCGGTAGCGTGCAGCAGCCCTGTGCTGCGGCCAGAGGCTACCAAGGCTGTGCAGCCCAGCGTCGTGGGCAGCGACTGGGCTGCCGCGAGCGCCGCCGCTCGTCGGCCGACTCCGTCGGCCTCTCTCTCCCTCCGATTCCTATCATCGCCGCCGATGAACAAGAACGATATTTGACGGAATGAAAGGATGAAGATAAGACTCCTACCTCAAGATTTCGGCTCCGGCGACGACACCGACGATAATCCGACCTCCGATTCCTCACCCTCCGGCGCCCATTTCACCGTCTCTTCTCCCCCCTTTCTCACCCGACTAAGCCAGCTCGTATAAGAGCTGGCTATGAGGCGGTGGGGAGGTGAATTTTCAAATAACCCCCCATACCTCATAATTCACAACCAGACCCCTATTATTATTATTATTATTTTTTTTATACCATAATATAACATCCTCCCCACCTTAAGAAATTTGGTTATCCAAATTTATGTACCTGCAGGGTGGAACAAGTGTGGAAAACGATCTCTGATATCCTCCTCATGCTCCCAAGTAGCCTCTGCATCTGGATGGTGCTGCCAACCAACTTTCACCAACGAGACCACCCTGTTGTGAAGTCGATGCTCCTTCCTGTCAAGGATCCTCACTGGCAACTCTTCGTAACTGATATCCTCTCTGATATGTAAAGCTGGCTCCCGCAGTATATGGGAAGGATCTGGAACGTACTTCCTCAACATAGAGACATGGAAGACGTTATGCACTCCTACCAAATCCCTCCTTCGGCGGTCTGCATAACTTTTTTGTCGGCTCTGAGCTGTAAGCAACCTCTGCCTGATCCTCTGGACCAACTCGACGTCTCGCCGGACTATCTCCGGTCCTAAAAGACGCCGCTCACCCACCTCATCCCAATGTACCGGAGACCTACACCTCCGACCATACAGAGCCTTAAATGGAGCCATCTGAATAGCTGAATGATAGCTATTATTATAAGCAAACTCCACTAGATGTAGATGACTCTCCCAGTTGCCTCCAAAGTCCAGAACACAAGCACGCAAAAGATCCTCCAATGTCTGAATAGTGCGCTCGGACTGCCCATCAGTTTGTGGATGGAATGTTGTACTGAATCGGAGCTCGGTACCCAAAGCCCTCTGAAGTCTCTGCCAAAACTGTGAAGTGAAATGAGGGTCCCTGTCTGAAATGATGCTTGTAGGTACTCCATGCAATCTCACTATCTCTATACAGTACAACTGAGCTAACCTGTCCAAGGAATAAGTCTTCTTAATTGGCAAAAAGTGAGCTGACTTCGTCAATCGATCTACAATCACCAAAATCGAGTCATGCCATTTTTGAGTCCTCAGAAGTCCAAATACAAAGTCCATAGTGATGTGTTCCCATTTCCACTCAGGAATGGAGAGGTTCTGGAGCTTCCCTGCCGGTCTATGATGCTCGGCCTTTATCTGCTGATAGACCAAACACCTCGCCACATGATCAACAACATCTCTCTTCATCCCACGCCACCAGTAAGACTTTCGCAGGTCCTTATACATCCTCGAACTGCCTGGGTGTATAGCAAAACGAGACCTGTGAGCCTCCTCCAACAATTCCTCCTTCCCTGGGTGCTCCCCAGGAACACATAACCTGCCACGAAATCGCAAATTGCCATCGTTGTCCCGCGAGAAGTCCGGTTGAGTGCCTTGCTCTAATTCCTGAGCAATGACCTGAAGGTAATGATCGTCCATCTGATATTGTTGAATCTGCTCCACTATCGGTGACTGTGTAATTAGCTGCGCCAGAAATCCGCTCCGAGTCTGACCCACCAAGTCCAAGCTAAGTTCTGACAACTCAGCTCTGACTCTGCAACTCTGAGATGCTGACACATCCCCACAGATTTCCTTCTCAAGGAGTCTGCCACAATGTTCGCCTTGCTAGGATGATAATTAATAGAGCAATCATAATCTTTAAGAAAATCCATCCATCTCGTTTATCTCATATTTAAATCTTTTTGAGTGAACAAATGCTTGAGACTCTTATGATCTGTAAATATCTCAAAGGTAACACCATAAAGATAGTGTCGCCATATCTTAAGGGCAAATATGATAGCAGCTAACTCCAAATCATGCACTGGGTAGTTTTTTTCATGCTCCTTAAGCTGTCTAGAAGCATAAGCTACCACCCGCTCATTGTGCATCAAAACAGCACCAAGACCTTGGATGGATGCATCGGTGTACAAGACAAAACCATCATTCCCAGAAGGAATCACCAATACCGGTGCAGAAGTGAGTCTCTTCTTCAGCTCTTGAAAGCTAGACTCACAGTTATCATCCCAAATAAACTTCACACCTTTCCTCGTCAACTAAGTCAAAGGTGCGACAATCTTCGAGAAGCTCTCTACAAATCTACGGTAGTAGCCTGCTAGTCCAAGGAAGCTGCGAATCTCATGGACTGTCCTTAGCCTCTGCCAGCTCATCACTGCCTCAATCTTATGTGGATCCACTGATATACTAGCATAAAAAATCACATGCCCCAAGAAGCCAACCTCTCTAAGCCAAAATGACACTTATTGAATTTAGCAAACAACTGCTCCCTCCTCAATACACCCAACACTATCCTTAAGTGCTCTTCATGCTCGACCTCTGACTTAGAGTACACCAGAATATCATCAATAAAAAAAATCATGAACCGATCTAAATACTCCAAAAAGATGCGGTTCATTAGATCCATGAATGCTGCAAGTGCATTGGTTAGCCCAAATGACATAACCAAAAACTCGAAATGCCCGTAACGCGTACGGAAAGCAGTCTTCTGCACATTGTACTCTCTTACCCTCAATTGGTGATACCCAAATCTCAAGTCAATCTTTGAGTACACACAAGTATCCTGCAACTGATCAAACAAGTCATCAATCCGAGGCAACGGGTACTTGTTCTTAATAGTTATCGCGTTCAACTGTTTGTAGTCGATGCAGAGCCTTAAAGATCCATCCTTCTTTTTCACAAACAGAATCGGATCGGAGCTCCCTAAGGTGACACACTAGGATGGATAAATCCCTTATCCAGAAGGTCCTGTAACTGCCCCTTTAGCTCCTCCAATTCCTTAGGTGCCATGCGGTAGGGTGCCTTGGAAATAGGAGTTGTGCCAGGCTGCAACTCAATGCAAAGCTCAACTTGCCGATCTGGGGGGTAGGCCTGGCAACTTATCTGGGAATACATCGGGAAACTCTCTAACCACTGGTACATCTTCGATCCGTCTATGATCCTCAGTAGTCGTGCCGACCAAGGACACCATAAAACCACTGCACCAACGATTCATCAATTATCTAGCTTGCAATGCTGAGATAATAGGTGCAACCAATTCCCTCGATCCAACAAACTCGAAGGAAGGCTGACTTGGGGGAGAAAACACAACCACTTTCTCACGACAATCGAATCTAGCATGGTTGGCAGCAAGCCAATCCATACCCAAGATAACGTCGAAGTCGAAGAAATCCAGCACAAGTATATCTACCAAAATCTCAGCATCTCCCAACCTGAGTCTGCACCCCTTCAACTCGTGGCTCGACTGCATCACAGTATCTCTCAACCTGACGCTCTGAGTACAGATAAACCACTCGTCTTGGGTGTAGGCTCTCTCCCCAATTTAGCAACTATAATTGGAGATATAAAGGAATGAGTGCTACCAGTATCTATCAATGCATGAGCAGGTAAATTAAAAACTAAAATAATACATCGGACCACTGATCCTGACGCCTGACGAGCCTCCTCCTGTGTCAATGCAGAAGCTCGGGCCTGAGTCTGACTAGTCTGTCTCTGCTGACTGGTCTGTCTCTGTCCTTGACTATATCCTCTCGAATGCTGCTGTGAGGTCCCCGGTATCCCCCTAGCTGGGCAACTCCTGTTGATGTGGCCAGGCTGCTTGCAATGATAGCACACACTGCCACATTTGGGACAAACTCTAGCAAAGTGTCCACTGTCTCCACATCTGAAGCAATGGTTAACCTTGACTCCTATCTGATCTGCAGGTATTACTCTTGATATATGATCTAGAACTGCCTGTGAAGGCTGGGACGATCCTTGTGCATGCAAGGAATATGTCCTTGCCTTCTTCTGCGGCCTGGAGTAACTACTAACGAACCCACTATGAGATGGCTGGGCCTGAGCTCTATGACCTCCTTGGCCCCTATCCTGACCTCCTGTAACTAGTGAAAGTGGCGGTCGACCATGATGATCCTTCTGCTTCTGTTGTGTGATCATCGAGTGAATACGCTCAACTAAAAGTGCTCGAGCCACCACCCGACTGTAGTTCACTAGGTCATCATGACTGGACATCCGATCCTGAATAGCAAAATTCAACCCTCTCAAGAAATGCTCTACTTTGTCCTCCCCGGTAGCCACCATATGCAGATAAAACTCTGATAGTCGGTCAAATTCTACCTCATACTCTACTACGGTACGACTCCCCTGACGTAGATCAAGAAACTCTTGCTTCTTCTGTTGGCGAAATATCACTGAGAAGTAATTCTAAAAGAATACAGCTCTGAATTCTACCCAGGAAACATCAGCTCTATCTCTAGTAGCAACCTGTGCCCTCCACCACTCTCTGGCTCCATCAATCAAATAAAAGGTGGTCAACTCCACCTTCTCTTCCTCCTTGCACCTAAGTGCCTTAAAGCTATCCTCCACCCCTGCCAATCATCTCCTAGCTATCATCGGATCTGTACTACCCCAAAATAACCAAAATGTTCCTTGCCAAGCTGATGGAACCTTAGCATACGAGACTCCCATAATTCTGCTCCAGCAAGAACTCCATGAGGTCCCGGTACAAGCATCACATATTGAGTACAGATATCTACCAAAATCTCAGCATCTCCCAACCTGAGTCTGCACCCCTTCAACTCGTGGCTCGACTGCATCACATCACCTGACGCTGTGAGTACAGATAAACCACTCGTCTTGGGTGTAGGCTCTCTCCCCAATTTAGCAACTATAATGAGAGATATAAAGGAATGAGTGCTACCAATATCTATCAATGCATGGGCAGGTAAATCAAAAACTAAAATAATACATCGGACCACTGATCCTGACGCCTGACGAGCCTCCTCCTGTGTCAATGCAAAAGCTCGGGCCTGAGTCTAACTAGTCTGCCTCTGCTGACTGGTCTGTCTCTGTCCCTGACTATATCCTCTCGAATGCTGCTGTGAGGTCCCCGGTATCCCCCTAGCTGGGCAACTCCTGCTAATGTGGTCAGGCTGCTTGCAGTGATAGCACACACTGCCACATTTGGGACAAACTCTAGCAAAGTGTCCAATGTCTCCACATCTGAAGCAGTGGTCAGCCTTGTCTCCTATCTGATCTGCAGGTCTTACTCCTGATATATGATCTGGAACTGCCTGTGAAGGCTGGGACGATCCTTGTGCCTGCAAGGAATATGTCCTTGCCTTCTTCTGCGGCTTGAAGTAACTACTGATGGACCCCACTATGAGATGGCTGGGCCTGAGCTCTATGGCCTCCTTGGCCCCTATCCTGACCTCCGGTAGCTAGTGGAAGTGGCGGTCGACCATGACGATCCGTCTGCTTCTGCTGTGTGATCATCCAGTGAATACGCTCAACTAAAAGTGCTCGAGCCACCACCCGAATGTAGTTCACTAGGTCATCATGATTGGACATCCGATCCTGAATAGCAAAATTCAGCCCTCTGAAGAAATGCTCTGCTTTGTTCTCCTCGGTAGCCACCATCTGCACACAAAACTCTGACAGTCGGTCAAATTCTGCCTCATACTCTGCTACGGTATGACTCCTCTAACGTAGATCAAGAAACTCCTGCTTCTTCTGCTGGCGAAATGTCACTGAGAAGTATTTCTGAAAGAATACAACTCTGAATTCTACCCGGGAAACATCAGCTCCATCTCTAGTAGCAACTTGTGCCCTCTACCACTCTCTGGCTCCATCAATCAAATAAAAGGTGACCAACTCCACCTTCTCTTCCTCCTTGCACCTATGTGCCTTAAAGGTATCCTCCACCCCTGCCAACCATCTCCTAGCTATCCTCAGATTTGTACTACCCCAAAACTACCAAAACGCTCCTTGCCAAGCTGATGGAACCTTAGCATGCGAGACTCCCATAATTCTGCTCTAGCAAGAACTCCATGAGGATCACATATTGAGGCTGGGGTGCCATAGGAACATGCACCGCCGAGCCCTCTCCAACAGCCTGAGGAACTACTGGTACTGCCTTAGCAACTAATTCCTCCGCTCCCACTCCAGCCCCAGGAGTAAAATTATGCACCTCCTCTGCAGGAACACGCACCTGAGCGCCCCAATCGCGCCCCCTGCCACCAGTAGCACGACCAACCTGATGAGCACCCCGACTAGCTCGTCCACCTCGACCCCTGGTAGTCGAAGCCAACCTATTATTATTATTATTATTATTATTATTATTATTATTATTATTATTATTATTATTATTATTATTATTATTTATACCAGAATATAACAGTTCAATTACTGCATACTGTGATGTTGACTAGGAAGTCTATTTCAGGATACCTTTTGAAGTTTAGATCCTCACTAATCACTTTAAAGTGTAAGAAACAAAACATTATGAATCGATTAAGTGCTCCAACTTGCAAGGGGGAGTGTTAGAATGTAGATACAATCAAATGAGATCGAATAAATCAAAATATCTGAGCTCAATTTCCAACATAGCATACATAAGAATCAGATATCAAAAATAGAATATGTGAATTACCAATATTGTATGTTTGTAATAACAAGGCCTTGAAGTGTTACAAAGGGTACTTTTGTAAATTCTTTTTTTCCTAAACGGTAATGAATTACTTGCACTAGGGGTGAGTGGGTCCGGGAACCCTGTATTTTTCATGATATCAGGATCCTCCCCTGTATATGATCGGTTCCTAAGTTTTGAAATCAAACCCTATCATGTTGGAATTTAGAACCGAACCCTACCTAAAATCATAGGTTCCGATTTCGGGTACCCTATTGAAACTTGTTCATATACAGGTTTCAGAGTATAGGTTTCAGGTACCCTGTAGGAATCTGTTCTGAAACTTGTAAATGAACATGTTCCAACAACCTGTTCTGGAACCTGTACATGTATAGGTTCCAATATGGTACCCTATTGGAACCTGTACCCTGGAACCCGTAAATGAATAGGTTCCAGAGTACAAGTTCCGAATATCGGTTCCGGTTCCGAGTAATTGATGTGTTGGACCCTGGAACCTGTACATGTACAGGTTCCAACATGGTACCCTATTGGAACCTGTACCCTGGAACTCGTAAATGAATAGGTTCCAGAGTACAAGTTCCGAATATCGGTTCCGGTTCCGGGTAATTGATGTGTTGGACCCGGAACCAGAATCAATTTTAACCAATTTCTATATTTTTGTCATGGACCCTACCCGAATTTAATTTGGATCTACCTGAAACCTACCCAATCGGGTCGGTTCCAATCGATTCCGGGTCTACCCGGTACCCATGCACACCCGTAACTTGCACATATATATCAGCATGAACGATTTGTAATTTTGAATTTAGCTTTATTGAATATATAAAGCTTTCCTCTTCGTTTGTTCCATTCCTAGCTGATAACTTTAGATTTGGGCTCAATCCCTTTCACAACGAGATAAAAAAATATTTATTGAAGCGTCTAGTTTGATTGGACGACAAAAAAATGTGAGAATTTGGATACAGAATGAGAGAATTTGAACATCAAAGAGAGAATCTGTAACAATGTGATGGAAATGATATTCGAGCGATGATCGAGTAATAGTTGAGCGATGTGAGTGACATGATTAACATATAAGCGATACGATCAACGTGAATGCCAACAAATTATATTAAGATTTTTATATTAACTGGTCATATTTTATGTAAATTTATTTGATATATCTAGTCATCTAACCAAGCATGAATATAACACTAATTGAAAGTGCTACGATAGATAAATTAAGGGGAAAAAATATATGCACGCACGAGCATCTAGTCTGGTTGGATGCTTCGACGGGGTGATCAAAGAATTAATAGAAGTATCTGAATACCAAATGAGAGAATTTTAGGCATCAAATGAGAAAATCGAGCACGCGAAAAAGGATGGATAAGATCTCATCAACTCAAAAACAATGGATAAAATCTCAACCAATTCTTTGCGTGTGTGTATATACATAATTAAAATTAAAATATGTAATAAATACATCTTCTCATCTGATTTTCCAATTTCTCGTATTTCTCATTAAATGCACGATTGATTGATGTAGCATAATATCTTTCATAATATTTAGTTCTTTTAATTAAATTAAGGGTAAATTACATTTACCTCCCCTAAGGTTTAGTGAAATTACACTGACCTTTCATTTTATAATCACCCTGAGTTTTGTAAAAGATTACACAAACCTCATCTATTACGAAATAAGATTACACAAACCTCCCCTGAGTTTTGTAAAATATTATACAAATCTTTCCTTAAAAAGTTACTAAAAAATTACTCATGAGAGATGATTGTAACCTGGACAACTAGAGGGGGGTCTGTGAAATTTTACTAAACATCAGAGGAGGTCAATATAATTTACCCTTAAATTAATGCACGTGCGATTTTTTTTTCTTGTTCGTCACAACATATTTTTCACATGCACAATATGTACTTTGAATTAATCCACGTGATACATACACACAAATAATTAAACAAGTATATATACACAATTGTACATATTTTCTTTTAAATTATCTACGAACGCGTATAATACCATTATAATTAATTAATATACGTATTTAATTAAAGAGGATGAGTTGTACACTCAATATATATTAGGAAATGATAAATTAATACTGACTTGATGAAACATTAATTTAAGAGAAACGGATGATGACGCGCTTGATGAATGAAATTTATTTATATATATATGAGATATGGATGAGGATGATATATTAAATAAAATTTCAAAAATAAATTAAATGACAAGACCGGTCGTAAATATATACTGTCGATGCATGTGCTTTCAGGTCTCGTGCATTCCATCGTGGATCTTGACTTGTTCCGACTTTAATTCCATGCATATGTTAGATGCCCATCTCTCTCTCTCTCTCTCTCTCTCTCTCCTTTGATTTCTGCAAGCATTTATTATATAATGAATGGCTGTGCTGATGTAATACTTGCTATATACCGTGCAGATACGTGTATATTAATTTATGTTTCAAAGACATATATTTATATACAAACTCTTATTTCCCTGGAAGTTTCTCTTTTTTCGCATGCGAACAAATTAAGGTAATTAACAAATCTCACCAACTGGATTGTATTCTTTTGACTGACGGCCCGGAATTTAGCTTCATTTATAATTTGTTCGTGACTTGCTGCGCGCAGTCAGATTGCTTCTTGTTGCTTTCCTTCTCTCTATAAATACCAGTTGTTCATCTTCTCCTGGAAAGCATACAAAGCCTTGATTCCTCTTTTCTTCCAAGTGATCTGTCCCTTCAACATATTTCCCCGGCCACCTTCGGAATTCTCTCCATTTGAGCTCTTTAAACACTTGCAACTCCACCAAAGAATTCAAGACATTAATGCCAAGTGAAATGAGCATCTCCTCCCTCCCCGGCCATGGCCAGACCGTCTGCGTCACAGGCGCCGCCGGCTTCATCGCTTCTTGGCTCGTGAAGCGCCTCCTCGAGAGAGGCTACACTGTCCGAGGGACCGTGAGGAATCCTGGTATGTGCCCTATTAATATATATACTCTTTTGAACTTTCTGCAACATTGATGGTTAATTAATGAGGTTTATTAATTTGATCTTAATATTTGCTGCATGCAGATGATCCGAAGAATGCCCATTTGAGGTCTCTCGAAGGATCCGAGGAACGTTTAACGCTCGTGAAAGCAAACTTGCTCGATCCTGATAGCTTGCGCGCCGCAGTCGAAGGCTGCCATGGCGTGTTCCACACTGCCTCTCCCGTCACAGACGATCCGGTGAGTCCTAATTATATAATTAAGATGCAGCTTGAAGATGAAATATATAACTAACAGTGAATTTGTGCATGCAGGCGCAAATGATCGAGCCGGCGATACAGGGAGCAAGGAACATGATAAGTGCTGCAGCCGACGCAGGTGTTCGACGCGTGGTCTTCACTTCCTCCATCGGCGCGGTCTACATGAACCCTAACCGCGGCCTCGATGCAGCCGTCGACGAGTCATGCTGGACTGACCTCGACTACTGCAAGAACACCAAGGTCCGCCATCAATTCATCAAACACTTGCCCTGCATATATGCATGCTTGCAGTAGTACTCGATCTATTAATTTCTGGCCTAACATTAATCAATATATGTTGTTGTACGCAGAACTGGTACTGTTACGGGAAAACGGTGGCGGAACAGGCGGCATGGGAGGTGGCCGGAGAGAGGGGGCTGGACTTGGTGGTGGTGAACCCGGTGTTGACGCTGGGGCCGCTGCTGCAGTCGACGGTGAACGCGAGCACGGCGCATGTGGTGAAGTATTTGACGGGGTCGGCGACGACGTACGTGAACGCGTCGCAGGCCTACGTCGACGTGAGGGACGCCGCCGAGGCTCACGTGAAGGTGTACGAGGCGCCGGCGGCCAAAGGCCGGTACATTTGCGCGGAGAGCTCGCTGCACCGAGGAGAGTTGGTGCGGATACTCGCCAAGTTCTTCCCGGAATACCCAATCCCCACAAAGTAATTAAGCTCTTCATTATCATTCACAACACTACATAAATTACCGCTTTAATTAATTACTTACTAATTAATCGACTGTCCAACTAAGAGAGAAAAATAATTAATGACTTGCATGATTCACATCGATCAGAAAATTAACTTGTTGCCAACATTCACATCAGAAATAGGAGGAATTAAGGCAGTTCTATTCAGTAATTAATTACTATATATATAGAGATATATCGTAGTCGACCTATAGTTTCATGAGTAGTTACTAAAGTCATAATCAAATGTTGACATGGACAATTCATCTTCTATTCAAATGCTTTGATTAATTAATGATCGTCAACCGGATATGTTCTAGAAGAGAATTTATTTACAGTTCTAAAACTAAAATTAAGGTTGATCAACTTGTTCTTAACTACTCAAATCATGCTAAAGTTGTTTAGTTAAAGAACTTTTGACTGACTGAGTTAATTAATGATTGCTCTTGAAAAATGCTGCAGGTGTAAGGATGAGGTAAACCCACCCAAGAAAGGTTACAAGTTCACCAACCAGAAGCTGAAGGATTTGGGCCTTGACTTCACTCCGGTGAACCAGTGCCTCTATGATACTGTCAAGAGTCTTCAAGACAAGGGCCTTCTTCCTATCATCTCCTAGCTAGATATCTAACTAACGTACTCCTCAGTAATTTCTTGCCTACTCACACATACTCACCCATATATATATACAGTAGATACACATAACATTGTAATGAAAAATGAATGATGTTATATGTATTGAGACAGAACTTTATATAGAGATCTCTATACACATATATAACATTGAATTAACATTGAATGATGTCCAGAGCATTTGGGCAATCAGAATTACATCCTTCCCTCTTTCACTTCTGTTACAGTAAGTTCTTTTGAAAATTAATTATGAGACTGGCCGGTGGTCTCACTTTAATTATATTAATAAAGGAAAATAAATTACTAGAAAATAAATAAGAGAGAATGGGAAAGAGACAGATGAGAGCTGTTCTCTTTTTCTTTCTGAAAGCACAGAATTAATAATATTTTTCCTCTTTAAGATTTCAACCAACTTTGAGAAAAATGTACGTATTAAAAGACAGATTAAAATTAAAATACAATATAATATTAGATACTGCTTTTGCATACAAGAAATAAAGAATGATCATTGCAATTATGCTCTATCATGTCCTAAAATGCGGACCGTTGTCAATTTTTAATTTTAGAAAGCTAACTAGCAACCGAGCATAATAATAATGCTCGAAAGGGATCTTGATTGAAGACCACAGATAAAGTTCAAATCAGATGGTAGTATAGATAAATACAGATGGTAGTATAGATAAATACAAATCCAAGCTCGTACGTAGATAAAGGTTGACTACCAAGAAACCTATGCTCTAGTTTCAAATTGGCAATCGTACGTCACACTCTCCTTGCTGTAGAAGTACCATGTGATTCCACATTTTTCCAACTTGATGTAAATATGCTTATTTACATGCTCGAGTGTGGATGACATTATGTTAACGGGGACTGCTCCAGAGAATGAATCACAGAGCTAATAAGACAATTGGTCATAATCAATTTAAAATTAAAGGTCTTGAGGACCTAACATACTTCATTGGCTAATTGTTAGTACAAATTAAGGACTAAAAAAGGAACTACACATAAGTCAAAAGGATATTCATCATTGACCAATTAATTGAGATGAATTTAAAAGATAGAAAACCTAATTTAAAAAATAACAAATCAACTAATACACTCATGTAAGTGAATAGTAAGCACGACAAGTAAGATTATTGAAATAGATCGATTACAAAAGTTTGATTGACAAATTACTTTACATCACTTTTACATGATCATATATTGTATATAGGGCATGTTTGGTACCCTATATAAGTCTCTTGTATAGTATTAGGATAATACTATACAGTGTTTGGGAAGGATATTAATTAATACCTGCACTAAAAATAGTAACTCATAAGTTGTTATAAGGTGTATTTATAAATACACTCTTAAAGCTCTACACTAGTCTGCACTAGAACTTTTAATATTTAGGATACTCATTTTACTTTCGACCAAAATTTTAAAAAAATATTTAAAAAATTAAAGAATAATCTTAATTTATGAAATATTTTTAATGATAAAATATATTATATAATTTTTATATTATATTATATTATATTATATTATATTATATTATATTACATTATATAATAATATATTATATTATTATATAATGTAATATAATATAATATAATATATTTTATATATTATATTATATTATATTATATTATACTATACTATATTATATTATATTATATTATACTATATTATATTATATTATATATATTATATTATATATATTATATTACATTATACTATATTATACTATATTACATATAATATAATATTATAGTGTATATTATATTATATTATATTATGTTATATTATACAGGTTTGTAAATACATACTAGCTAGTGCTATACAGGCTAGTACATATGTGCACCAAACACTGTATAATAATAATACAATACAAGCTAGTACTATACAGGCTAGTACTATACGATGTACCAAACGAGTCCATAGTGCACAAAATCTTAGTCAGTTTGTACAACAATCAAAGCAATCACACTACAAGGGAGCTTTTAGAATTATCAAATATCTAAAGAAAACACAAGGATTATGACTATTATATCATGTAGGGAATGTTTGTTCAATTACCGCATACTGTGATGTTGACTAGAAAGTCTATTTCGGGATACCTTTTGAAGTTTAGATCCTCACTAATCGCTTGTAAGTGTAAGAAGCAAAACATTATGAATTGATTAAGTCCACCAACTTGCAAGGGGGAGTGTTAGAAGGGGGAGTGTTAGAATGTAGATACAATCAAATGAGATAGAATAAATCAAAATATCATAGCTCAATTTCCAACATAGCATACATAAGAATCAGATATCAAAAATAGAATATGTGAAATACCAATATTGTATGTTTGTAATAACAAGGCCTTGAAGTGTTACGGAGGGTACTTTTGTAAATTCTCTTTTTCCTAAACGGTAATAAATTACTTGCACTAGGGGTGAGTGGGTCTGGGTACCCTGTATTTTTCATCATATCAGGACCCTACCCTGTATATTATCGGTTCCTAAGTTTTGGAATCAAACCCTATCATGTTGGAATTTGGAACCGAATCCTATCTGAAACCACAGGTTTCGATTTCGAGTACCTTGTTGGAACTTGTTCATATACAGATTCCAGTGTATAGATTTCAAGTACCATGTTGGAATCTGTTCTGAAACTTGTAAATGAATATGTTCCAACAACCTGTACATGTATAGGTTCTAACATGGTACCCTATTGGAACTTGTACCATGGAACCCGCAAATGAATAGGTTCTAGAGTACAAGTTCCGAATACCGATTCCGGTTCTGGTTCCGGGTAATTGATGTCTTGGATCCAAATCGAATTTAATTTCGATCTACCTGAAACCTATCCAATCGGGTCGGTTCCAATTGATTCTGTGTCTATTCGGTACCCATGCATGCCCCTAACTTGCACATGTATATCAGCGTGAACGATTTGTAATTTAGCTTTACTAAATATATAAAGCTTTCCTCTTCGTTTGTTCCCTTCCTAGCGGATAACTTTAGATTTGGGCTCAAACCCTTTCACAACGAGAGAAAAAAACATTTATTGAAGCGTCTAGTTTGATTGTACAACAAAAAAATGTGAGAATTTGGACATAGAATGAGAGAATTTGAACATCAAAGAGAGAATCCATAACAATGTGAGGGAAATGATAGTCGAGCGATGATCGAGTAATAGTTGAGCGACGTGAGTGACATGAGCAACATATAAGTGATACGATCAACGTGAATGCCAACAAATTATATTAAGATTTTTATATTAATCGTTCATATTTTATGTAAATTTATTTGATATATCTAGTCAAATTAAGGGGAAAAAATGTATGCACGCACGAGCATCTAGTTTGGTTGGATGCTTCGACGGGATGATCAAAGAATTAATAAAAGTATTTGAATACCAAATGAGTGAATTTTAGGCATCAAATGAGAAAATCGAGCACGAGAGAACGATGGATAAGATCTCATCAACTCAAAAAGAATGGATAAGATCTCAACCAATTCTTTGCGTGTGTATATACATAATTAAAATTGAAATATGTAATAAATACATCTTCTCATCTAATTTTCCAATTTCTCGTTAAATGCACGGTTGATGTAGCATAATATCTTTCATAATATTTATTTCTTTTAATTAAATTAATGCACGCGTGATTTTTTTTCTTGTTCGTCCCAACATACTTTTCACATGCACAATATGTACTTTGAATTAATCCACGTGATACATACACATAAATAATCAAACAAGTATACATACACAATTATACCTATGTTATTTTAAATTATCTATGAACGGGTATAATACCATTATAATTAATTAATATACGTATTTAATTAAAGAGGATGAGTTGTACACTCAATATATATTAGGAAATGATAAATTAAGAATGACTTGATGAAACATTAATTTAAGATAAACGAATGATGACTTGATGAATGAAATTTATTTATATATGAGATATGGATGAGGATGATATACTAAATAAATTTTCAAAACTAAATTTATTAACAAGACCGGTCGTAAATACTGTCGATGCATGTGCTTTCAGGTCTCGTGCATTCCATCGTTCCCTTTTGGATCTTGACTTGTTCCGACTTTAATTCCATGCATATGTTAGATGCCCATCTCTCTCTCTCTCTCTCTCTCTCTCTCTCTCCATTGATTTCTGCAAGGCATTTATTATATAATGAAGGGTTGTGCTGATGTGATACTTGCTATATACCGTGCAGATACGTGTATATTAAAGACATATATTTATATACAAACTCTTATTTCCCTGGAAGTTTCTCTTTTTTCGCATGCGAACAAATTAAGGTAATTAACAAATCTCACCAACTGGATTGTATTCTTTGACTGACGGCCCGGAATTTAGCTTCATTTATAATTTGTTCGTGACTTGCTGCGCGCAGTCAGATTGCTTCTTGTTGCTTTCCTTCTCTCTATAAATACCAGTTGTTCATCTTCTCCTGGAAAGCATACAAAGCCTTGATTCCTCTTTTCTTCCAAGTGATCTGTCCCTTCAACATATTTCCCCGGCCAGCTTTGGAATTCTCTCCATTTGAGCTCTTTAAACACTTGTAACTCCACCAAAGAATTGAAGACATTAATGCCAAGTGAAATGAGCATCTCCTCCCTCCCCGGCCATGGCCAGACCGTCTGCGTCACTGGCGCCGCCGGCTTCATCGCTTCTTGGCTCGTGAAGCGCCTCCTCGAGAGAGGCTACACTGTCCGAGGGACCGTGAGGAATCCTGGTATGTCCCCTATAAATATATATACTCTTTTGAACTTTCTGTAATATATATTGATGGTCAATGATGTTTATTAATTTGATCTTAATATTTGCTGCATGCAGATGATCCGAAGAATGCCCATTTGAGGTCTCTCGAAGGATCCGAGGAACGTTTAACGCTCGTGAAAGCAAACTTGCTCGATCCTGATAGCTTGCGCGCCGCAGTCGAAGGCTGCCATGGCGTGTTCCACACTGCCTCTCCCGTCACAGACGATCCGGTGAGTCCTAATTATATAATTAAGATGCAGCTTGAAGATGAAATATTATGATCAGAGAAAGAACTGATAGTGAATTTGTGCATGCAGGCGCAAATGATCGAACCGGCGATACAGGGAGCAAGGAACATGATAAGTGCTGCAGCCGACGCAGGTGTTCGACGCGTGGTCTTCACTTCCTCCATCGGCGCGGTCTACATGAACCCTAACCGCGGCCTCGACGCAGCCGTCGACGAGTCATGCTGGACTGACCTCGACTACTGCAAGAACACCAAGGTCCGCCATCAATTCATCAAACACTTGCCCTGCATATATGCATGCTTGCAGTAGTACTTGATCTATTAATTTCTGGCCTAACATTAATCAATATATATTGTTGTACGCAGAACTGGTACTGTTACGGGAAAACGGTGGCGGAACAGGCGGCATGGGAGGTGGCCGGAGAGAGGGGGCTGGACTTGGTGGTGGTGAACCCGGTGTTGACGCTGGGGCCGCTGCTGCAGGCGACGGTGAACGCGAGCACGGCGCATGTGGTGAAGTATTTGACGGGGTCGGCGACGACGTACGTGAACGCGTCGCAGGCCTACGTCGACGTGAGGGACGCCGCCGAGGCTCACGTGAAGGTGTACGAGGCGCCGGCGGCCAAAGGCCGGTACATTTGCGCGGAGAGCTCGCTGCACCGAGGAGAGTTGGTGCGGATACTCGCCAAGTTCTTCCCGGAATACCCAATCCCCACAAAGTAATTAAGCTCTTCATTATCATTCACAACACTACATAAATTACCGCTTTAATTAATTACTTACTAATTAATCGACTGTCCAACTAAGAGAGAAAAATAATTAATGACTTGCATGATTCACATCGATCAGAAAATTAACTTGTTGCCAACATTCACATCAGAAATAGGAGGAATTAAGGCAGTTCTATTCAGTAATTAATTACTATATAGAGATATATCGTAGTCGACCTATAGTTTCATGAGTAGCTACTAAAGTCATAATCAAATGTTGACATAGACAATTCATCTTCTATTCAAATGCTTTGATTAATTAATGATCACCAACCGCATATGTTCTAGAAGAAAATTTATTTACAGTTCTAAAACTAAAATTTAGGTTGATCAACTTGTTCTTAACTACTCAAATCGTGCTAAAGTTGTTTAGTTAAAGAACTTTTGACGGACTGAGTTAATTAATGATTGCTCTTGAAAAATACTGCAGGTGTAAAGATGAGGTAAACCCACCCAAGAAGGGTTACAAGTTCACCAACCAGAAGCTGAAGGACTTGGGCCTTGACTTCACTCCGGTGAACCAGTGCCTCTATGATACTGTCAAGAGTCTTCAAGACAAGGGCCTTCTTCCTATCATCTCCTAGCTAGATATCTAACTAGCTTACTCCTCAGTAATTTCTTGCCTACTCACACATACTCACCCATATATATATACAGTAGATACACATAACATTGTAATGAAAAATGAATGATGTCATATGTATTAAGACAGAACTTTATAAAGAGATCTCTATACACAGCATTGAATGATGTCAAGAGCATTTGGGCAGTCAGAATTACATCCTTCCCTCTTTCACTTCTGTTATAATAAGTTCTTTTGAAAATTAATTATGAAACTGGCCGATGGTCTCACTTTAATTATATTAATAAAGGGAAATAAATTACTAGAAAATAAATAAGGAAGAATGTTCTCTTTTTCTTTCTAAAAGCACAGAGTTAATAATATTTTTTCTCTTGAAGATTTCAAACAACTTTGAGGAAATGTACGTATCAAAAGACAGATTAAAATTAAAATACAATATAATATTAGATACTACCTCTGCATACAAGAAATAGAGAATGATCAATGCAATTCTGCTCTATTATGTCCTAAAATGAGGACCGTTGTCAGTTTTCAACTTTAAAAAGCTAACTAGCAATCGAGCACAATAATAATGCTCAAAAGGGATCTTGATTGAAGACCACAGATAAAGTTCAAATGAAATGGTATTAGAGATAAACAAACATCCAGGCTCCGATGTAGCTAAAGGTTGACTACCAAGAAACCTTTGCTCTAGTTTCAAATTGGCAATCGTACGTGCACACTCTCCTTGCTGTAGAAGTATCATGTGATTCGACATTATTCCAACTTGATGTAAATATGCTTATTTACATACTCGAGTGTGGATGACATTATGTTAACTGGGAGTGATCTAGAGAATGAATTACGGAGTTGATAAGACAATTGGCCATAATCAGTTTAAAATTAAAGATCTTGAGGAACTAACATACTTCATTGGCTAATTGTTAGTACAAATTAAGGACCGAAAAAGGGACTACACGTAAGTCAAAGGATATTCATCGTGGACCAATTAATTGAGATGAACTTAAAAGATAGAAAACTGAATTTAAAGAATAACAAATCAACTAATACACCCAGCAGCTATAAAGGTTGTGCGGCCCAGCGTCGCGGGCAGCGACTGGGCTGCCGCGAGCGCCGCCGCTAGCCGGCCGACTCCGTCGGCCTCTCTCTCCCTTCGATTCCTATCATCCCTGCCGATGAACAAGAAGGATATTTGACGGAATGAAAGGAGGAAGATAAGACTCCTACCTCAAGATTTCGGCTCCGGCGATGACATCGACGACGATCTGACCCCCGATTCCTCACCCTCCGTCGCCGATTTCACTGTCTCTTCTCCCCCCTTTCTCACGCGACTAAGCCAGCTCGTATAAGAGCTGGCTATGAGGCGGTGGGGAGGTAAATTTTCAAATAACCCCCACACCTCATAATTCACGACCAGGCTCCGATTATTATTATTATTATTATTATTATTATTATTATTATTATTATTATTATTATTATTATTATTATTATTATTATTATTATTATTATTTATACCGTAATATAACATCCTCCTCATCTTAAGAAATTTGGTTCTCCAAATTTATGTACCTGTAGGGTCGAACAAGTGTGGAAAACGATCTCTGATATCCTCCTCATGCTCCCAAGTAGTCTCTGCATCTGGATGGTGCTGCAAACCAATTTTGACCAACGAGACCACCCTGTTGCGAAGTCGATACTCCTTCCTGTCAAGGATCCTCACTGGCAACTCTTCGTAACTGATATCCTCTCTGATATGTAAAGCTGGCTCCCGCAGTATATGGGAAGGATCTGGAACATACTTCCTCAACATAGAGACATGGAAGACGTTATGCACTCCTGCCAATGATGGTGGCAATGCTAGCCGATAAGCAACAGGTCCAACCCTCTCCAGGATCTCGAAAGGACCAATGAATTGCGGTGCAAGCTTGCCTTTCTTGCCAAACCACATTACATCCTTAGTTGGGGACACCTTGAGGAACACATGATCCCAACTGAGAATTCCAAATCCCTCCTTCGGCGGTCTGCATAACTTTTTTGTCGGCTCTGAGGTGTAAGCAACCTCTGTCTGATCCTCTGGACCAACTCGACGTCCCGTCGGACTATCTCCGGTCCTAAAAGACATCGCTCACCCACCTCATCCCAATGTATCGGAGACCTACACCTCCGACCATACAGAGCCTTAAATGGAGCCATCTAAATAGCTGAATGATAGCTATTATTATAAGCAAACTCCACCAGATGTAGATGACTCTCCCAATTGCCTCCAAAGTCCATAACACAAGCACGCAAAAGATCCTCCAATGTCTGAATAGTGTGCTCGGACCGCCCATCACTTTGTGGATGCAATGTTGTACTGAATCGGAGCTCGGTACCCAAAGACCTCTGAAGACTCTGCCAAAACTGTGAAGTGAAACGAGGGTCCCTGTCTGAAATGATGCTTGTAGGTACACAATACAATCTCACTATCTCTAAACAATACAACTGAGCTAACCTGTCCAAGGAATAAGTCTTCTTAACTGGTAAAAAGTGAGCTGACTTCCTCAATCGATCTACAATCACCCAAATCGAGTCATGCCCTTTCCGAGTCCTCGGAAGTCCAGATACAAAGTCCATATTGATGTGTTCCCATTTCCACTCAGGAATGGGGAGGTTCTGGAGCTTCCCTGCCGGTCTATGATGCTCGGCCTTTATCTGCTGACAGACCAAACACCTCGCCACATGATCACCAACATCTCTCTTCATCCCACGCCACTAGTAAGACTTTCCCAGGTCCTTATACATCCTCGAATTGCCTGGGTGTATAGCAAAACGAGACCTGTGAGCCTCCTCCAACAATTCCTCCTTCCCTGGGTGCTCCCTAGGAACACATAACCTGCCACAAAATCGCAAATTGCCATCGCTGTCCCGCGAGAAGTCCGGTTAAGTGTCTTGCTCTAATTCCTGAGCAATGACCCGAAGGTAATGATCCTCCATCTGATATTGTTGAATCTGCTCCACTATCGGTGACTGTGCAATTAGCTGCGCCAGAAATCCGCTCTGAGTCTGACCCACCAAGTCCAAGCTAAGCTCTGACAACTCAGCTCTGACTCTGCAACTCTGAGATGCTGACACATCCCCACAGATTTCCTTCTTAAGGAGTCTGCCACAATGTTCACCTTGCCATGATGATAATTAATAGAGCAATCATAATCTTTAAGAAAATCCATCCATCTCCTTTGTCTCATATTTAAATCTTTTTGAGTGAACAAATACTTGAGACTCTTATGATCTGTAAATATCTCAAATGTAACACCATAAAGATAGTGTCGCCATATCTTAAGGGCAAATATGATAGCAGCTAACTCCAAATCATGCACTGGGTAGTTTTTTTCATGCTCCTTAAGCTGTCTAGAAGCATAAGTTACCACTCGCTTATTGTGCATCAAAACAGCACTAAGACCTTGGATGGATGCATCGGTGTACAAGACAAAACCATCATTCCCAGAAGGAATCACCAATACCGGTGCAAAAGTGAGTCTCTTCTTCAGCTCTTGAAAGCTAGACTCACACTTATCATCCCAAATAAACTTCACACCTTTCCTTGTCAACTGAGTCAAAGGTGCGACAATCTTCGAGAAGCTCTCTACAAATCTACGGTAGTAGCCTGCTAGTCCAAGGAAGCTGCGAATCTCATGGACTGTCCTTGGCCTCTGCCAGCTCATCACTGCCTCAATCTTATGTGGATCCATTGATATACTAGCACCAGAAATCACATGCTCCAAGAAGTCAACCTCTCTGAGCCAAAATGAACACTCACCGAATTTAGCAAACAGCTGCTCCCTCCTCAATACACCCAACACTATCCTTAAGTGCTCTTCATGCTCGACCTCTGATTTAGAGTACACCAGAATATCATCAATAAAAACAATCTCAAACCGATCTAAACACTCCAAAAAGACGCTGTTCATCTAATCCATGAATGTTGCAGGTGCATTGGTTAGCCCAAATGGCATAACCAAAAACTCAAAAAACCCGTAACGCGTACGGAAAGTTGTCTTCTGCACATCCTGCTCTCTTACCCTCAATTGGTGATACCCTGATCTCAAGTCAATCTTCGAGTACACACAAGTATCCTACAACTGATCAAACAAGTCATGAATCCGATGCAACGAGTACTTGTTCTTAATAGTTACCGCGTTCAACTGTCTGTAGTCGATGCAGAGCCTCAAAGATCCATCCTTCTTTTTCACAAATAAAATCGGAGCTCCCTAAGGTGACACACTAGGACGGATAAATCCCTTATCCAGAAGGTCCTATAACATCCCCTTTAGCTCCTCCAATTCCTTAGGTGCCATGCGGTAGGGTGCCTTCGAAATAGGAGCTGTGCTAGGCTGCAACTCTTGCAAAACTCAACTTGCTAATCTGCGAGTAGGCCTGGCAACTCATCTGGGAATACATCGAGAAACTCTCTAACCACTGGTACATCTTCGATCCGTCTATGATCCTGAGTAGTCGTGCCGACCAAGGACACCATAAAACCACTGCACCCACAATTCATCAATTGTCTAGCTTGCAATGCTGAGATAATAGGTGCCACCAATTCCCTCGATCCAACAAACTCGAAGGAAGGCTGACCTGGGGGAGAAAACACAACTACTTTCTCACGACAATCGAATCTAGCATGGTTGGCAGCAAGCCAATCCATACCCAAGATAACATCAAAGTCGAAGAAATTCAGCACAAGTATATCTACCAAAATCTCAGCATCTCCCAACCTGAGTCTGCACCCCTTCAACTCGTGGCCCGACTGCATCACATCACCTGACGCTGTGAGTACAGATAAACCACTCGTCTTGGGTGTTGGCTCTCTCCCCAATTTAGCAACTATAATCAGAGATATAAAGGAATGTGTGCTACCAGTATCTATCAATGCATGAGCAGGTAAATTAAAAACTAAAATAATACATCGGACCACTGATCTTGACGCCTGACGAGCCTCCTCATGTGTCAATGCAAAAGCTCGGGCCTAAGTTTGACTAGTCTGCCTCCGTTGTCTCGTCTGTCTCTGCTGACTGGTCTGTCTCTGTCCCTGACTATATCCTCTCGAATGCTGCTGTGAGGTCCCCGATATCCCCCTAGCTGGGTAACTCCTACTGATGTGGCCAGGCTGCTTGTAGTGATAGCACACACTGCCACATTTGGGACAAACTCTAGCAAAGTGTCCACTGTCTTCACATCTGAAGCAGTGGTCAGCCTTGACTCCTATCTAATCTGTAGATCTTACTCCTGATATATGATCTAGAACTGCCTGTGAAGGCTGGGACAATTCTTGTGCCTGCAAGGAATATATCCTTGCCTTCTTCTGCGGCCTAAAGTAACTACTGACAGACTCACTATAAGATGGCTGGGCCTGAGCTTTATGGCCTCCTTGGCCCCTATCCTGACCTCCTGTAGCTAGTGGAAGTGGTGGTCGACCATGACAATCCTTCTGCTTCTGCTGTGTGATCATCGAGTGAATACGCTCAACTAAAAGTGCTCGAGCCACCACTCGACTGTAGTTCACTAGGTCATCATGATTGGACATCCGATCCTGAATAGCAAAATTCAGCCATATGAAGAAATGCTCTGCTTTTTTCGTCCTCGGTAACCACCATCTGTAGACAAAACTCTGACAGTCGGTCAAATTCTGCCTCGTACTATGCTACGGTACGATTCCTCTGACGTAGATCAAGAAACTCCTGCTTCTTCTTATTGCGAAATGTCACTGAGAAGTATTTTTGAAAGAATACAGCTATGAATTCTACCCAGGAAACACCAGCTCCATCTCTAGTAGCAACCTGTGCCCTCCACCACTCTTTGGCTCCATCAATCAAATAAAAGGTGGCCAACTCCACCTTCTCTTCCTCCTTGCACCTAACTGCCTTAAAGGTAACCTCCACCCCTGTCAACCATCTCCTAGCTATCATCGGTGTACTACCCTAAAACTACCAAAACGTTCCTTGCCAAGCTAATGGAACCTTAGCATGCGAGACTCCCATAATTATGCTCCAGCAAGAACACCATGAGGTCCCGGTACAAGCATCACATATCGAGGCTGGGGTGCCATAGGAACATGCACCGCCGAGCCCTCTCCAACAGCTTGAGGAATTACTGGTACTGCCTCAGCAACTAACTTCTCCGCTCCCACTCCAGCCCTAGGAGTAAAATAATGCACCTCGTCTGCAGGAACACGCACCTGAGCGCCCCAATCGCACCCCCTGCCACCAGCAGTACGACCAACCTGACGAGCACCCCGACTAGCTCGTCCACCTCGACCCCTAGTAGTCGAAGCCACCACTTGAGTGGTGCGTGCTCGCCGAGGAACGACCACCTGATCTTGATCTGCACCTGGGTCTCCAAGACCCCTCGCATGCCTAACATTGCCCCTCGATGTCATCTCTCTACAAATATAACAAAAATTTTAGGTTAAGCTTACAATCTTAACTCCTACACCACAAAATATTATCATTAAGGTAAGACACCTAAACTCTTAACCTTAACCTAACCTTAACTCATATGATCTGATACCAATAAATACTGTCACGCTCCAGTTCGGGTCCACCCCTACGCCCCGAGGCGGCCCCGTTCCGAGGCGCGACAGTGGGCGACTCGAAACCCACACAGCGGAAGAAAAATCACCGATACACATCAAAAATCATAATAAAACATATTACAAAATAGATAATTTCTTCAAAAAGCCAGATGATAAGTATATATCTACGACAAAAGATAATTTAGTTAAGTAAAATATTAAACATAGTATTTGATAATATATATTTACGAAACTCCAAAATTATCAGTATCATAATAAGTATAAAAGATGACAAAGTAGAACAGAATACAAAAATTATCGCCATATCAGAGCTCCAAATACCTGCTATCTACCGACTATCTACACCTCGATCTATAGATCAATAGTTCACCCTTGCAAGTCTGAGGCAATAACAATAGGAGCCAGTGAAAATATTGAGTAGGAGTATCACAATATGATCAACAACATGAATAAGATGTCAACTCAACAGTAAACGATAATATGGTCTAAGATGCAGTCAAAGACAATATATATACAATAAATGCTCCACACCTACTCCTAAATGACGTTGACCAAATCATCGAGCGTATGGACCATTGGGTAAAAACCCCATACTCTACCACCCTCAGAGTGACATCAATCGTCCGCTCAAACGGTGACGTGACTACCCTATCTAGCAAGTAGCCCGATGGGCATTGTATTCGACATCTGCACACCCAAAAGTGCCCAAAGTGACTAGTCAATATCCATACCCTCACCCATGTCTGGAGGGTACCGCAATAAAATGGTCCTAAACCGAAGTCCTCTCCGAGGCCGTAGCCTCCAGGTCGATAACTCAACTCCAAAAGTGTAATAAAGTGTATCACCATGATCAATGGATAATAAATAACATCACCGATATCAACAATATAATAACTCTGAATGATGATGACAAGATTAAAAGAATAATGCCATAAGTAACAACATAACATTATGTATGACATATTATGATCAAATATCAACATCAATAAATGACAATAAAATATAACACATGCATTTATTTACATGGCATGTCCAACGATAATAAGGAACATGAGTTCAATGGAATTGAAGCAATATCAAACAGATCAAGGCAAAAGGGTAATTTCGTCATTTCACCCAACAATAATTCATCGGCTACAACGGGAATCAACTCACACCCAACACCATCATCTATACTCTAAACCACCTATTCTACATTATTCAATTATTTATCAAATTGAAAATAATAACTATTAACCATCAAATAACACTAAAATATACAAAAGATCTACCAAACGGCCTCCGATCAAAAATCCGACGCCACCATCGCATTCAGCACGCGAAAATATGCAACTTTGATATTCCTTTGGACATTGTCTCATTTGTAGCTAAATTCGAAATATTTTTAAATTACATTCTTAACTTTGACATTGATCTCAATTGTATCATCCCATCATCTCTCCGTCGTCAGCCCCGTTATGTTCATGACGTGGCATGTCCACCGTCGTCAGCCCCGTTATGTTCATGGCGTGGCATGCCCACGTGGAATAAATTATTATTATTTTAACACATCATTAAAAAATAAAAAATAAAACTACAAGATCGTGTTCTTTTTATCCCAACGCAGCACTCGTCGTCTTCGTCCCCGATGCCCTAAATCCATCAAGTTCAAGCTCTAAGTACTCCACCTCCGGCAAACCCTACTCTCAGCTTGAACTCCCTCGCCGCCGTCAAGGACGATGCCTACTCCCTGTTTCCGCACTTGCCACCGCCGCCGGCGATGCCTCTCCCTTCATCGTCGTGCTCTGCCTCGTGGAAAATGAGTACAGAGAAGGCGACTCGCCTGGTGGCGCGATCTTTGTCCGAAAAGCGTCGCCGACCCTGTTGTTCTAGATCCGGATGAAGAAGTCAGGCTTGGGACCTGGTGGCTATGTCCTTATCGAGGAACACAATGATGGCGGCATTCTCCCGGAGGAGCTTCTGCTCCAGGAACTGCGTGCGGAGGTGGGACTCCTTCTCTTGGAGCTCCTCCATGAGGTGGAGTAGCTCGACGACGTCTGGCGGGCGGGGTTGCACCTGGGCGGAGGCGCGGGGGAAGTAGATGCCGAAGGAGTGGGCAAAGGCAGCGGCGGTCTTGGAGTTGGAGGACGGGAGCAGCAATGATATCTAGTGTCCAGCGTCCACAGCAGGCGACGTCGAGGGATTATGGCAGGAGGAGGCGGAAGGGGATCGGCAGGCGACGTCCGCCTTCGGCGTGGCAGGGTTGCGCTGAAACCCCAAGGCAGCCTTGACCTTATTTTCTTCCTTTTTGTCGTCATCTTGAGTTCTCTCTGCATGCAGATAGTTTGATGGGCATGTGGAAGATGATGCACTCGTGTCATCAGGATCAAACAAGAATCGGTCACCAACTCGAGTGCCTGGATTCTGCACTCGCAATCCACCCCACAAGCAATATGGACCACTAGGCCTCTTTTCGGCTACAAATGGAAATCGATCAGTAGAGCTCTGCTTTCTGCGGCCTCATCAAATCCCAGAGAGAATATACACATTCTCTCATCGGCTGGTTTTGCCTCTCCCTCTTCCCCTCCCACGCCAAGAACTACCTGACTACTTCCGACATCTGCTCCCTCAGCGAAGAGTTGCAACTCGTCGTCGATCGAGTTCCTGGCGAAGTGGCCTCCGAAGGGATCAAGAGCTTCCTCACCGTGGTCCAGGCAATCGTCGCTCAGCAAGCGGAGGAGCAGAATCAGGAGAAGAGGTCGCAACGGGGCTCAGAGAGCTTCTGAAGAGAAGTGCTGAACTCGCATCACTAGATTACAAGTTGGAGGAAGGTCATGGTGAGGCGCCAGGGCTCTTGAAGAAGCGAGCCGAGGTGGCGCCTTTGAAGAAGAAGGCTAAGGAGGAAAAGAGCAGCCATGAGAAGCGTGTTGCTCTGACGAGAGAGTTGACGCTGAACAATTTGATGGTCGACCCGAACGACGTCGATTGCCGCTCCAGTGTATGTGCCAGTGGCAACACCTCAGGATACTCTGCCTCCCCTCCGGCGGTCGCCACCTGCTTGATGTTGTGTACCACCATCCTATCTTCACACACGTCTAAGGTAATCTCGATGTATGCCTCATCGTTGTCGTCGTCGGCGGCTGGAGCTGAAAGCGGGAGGTTAAGCGGAACACCAGCTTTAAGCTTTGTGAGTTGTATTAAAAAAATATTATTATTATTTTATTTTTTAATGATGTGTTAAAATAATAATATTTTATTTCATGTTGGCATGCCACACCATGAACATAACGGGGCTGACGACGGAGAGATGACGAGAGGATGTAATTGAGATCAATGTCATAGTTAATGATGTAATTTAAAAATATTTCAAATTTGACTACAAATGAGACAATATTCAAAGTTCAGGATGTATTCAGATAATTACCCAATAAATAATAGATAAAATCTCAACCAATTCTTTATGTGTGTATATACATAATTAAAATTAAAATATGTAATAAATACATCTTCTCATCTAATTTTCCAATTTCTCATTAAATGCACTAGTATGATATTTTTTATAATATTTATTTCTTTTAATTAAATTAATGCACGCGCGATTTTTTTTCTTGTTCGTCCCAATATATTTTTCACATGCACAATATGTACTTTGAATTAATCCACGTGATATATACACACAACTAATCAAACAAGTATACATACACAATTGTACATATGTTCTTTTAAATTATCTACGAACACGAATAATACCATTATAATTAATTAATATACGTATTTAATTAAAGAGAATGAGTTGTACACTCAATATATATTATGTAATAAATTCTCTTTTTCCTAAATGATAATGAATTACTTGCACTAGGGGTGAGAGGGTTCGGGTACTCTGTATTTTTCATGATATCAGGATCCTCTCTTGTATATGATCGGTTCCTAAGTTTTAAAAGCAAACTCTATCATGTTGGAATTTGGAACCGAACCCTACCTAAAATCACAGGTACCGATTTCGGGTACCCTATTGGAACTTGTTCATATACAGGTTTTAGAGTATAGGTTTCGGGTACCCTATAGGAATCTATTTTGAAACTTATAAATGAACATGTTCCAACAACGTGTTCTGGAACCTGTACATGTAAAGGTTCCAACATGGTACCTTATTGGAACATGTACCCTGGAACCCGTAAATGAATAGGTTCCAGAGTACAAGTTTCGAATATAGATTCCGGTTCTGGGTAATTGATGTGTTGGACCCGGAACCAGAATCGATTTTAACCGGTTTCTATATTTTTGTCATGGACCATACTCGAATTTAATTTAGATCTACCTGAAACATACCTAATCGGGTCGGTTCCAATCGATTCCGGGTCTACCCGGTACCCATGCACACCCCTAACTTGCACATGTATATCAGCATGAACGATTTGTAATTTTGAATTTAGCTTTACTGAATATATAAAGCTTTCCTCTTCGTTTGTTCCATTCCTAGCTGATAACTTTAGATTTGGGCTCAAACCCTTTCACAACGAGATAAAAAAATATTTATTGAAGCGTCTAGTTTGATTGGACGACAAAAAAAAAGTGAGAATTTGGATACAAAATGAGAGAATTTGAACATCAAAGAGAGAATCCGTAAAAATGTGAGGGAAATGATAGTCGAGCGATGATCGAGTAATAGTTGAGCGACGTGAGTGACAAGAGCAACATATAAGTGATACGATCAACGTGAATGCCAACAAATTATATTAAGATTTTTATATTAACCGGTCATATTTTATGTAAAATTATTTGATATATCTAGTCATCATTAACCATGCATGAATATAACACTAATTGAAAGTGCTACAATAGATAAATTAAAGGGGAAAAAATGTATGCACGCACGAGCATCTAGTCTGGTTGGATGCTTCGACGGGATGATCAAAGAATTAATAAAAGTATTTGAATACCGAATGAGTGAATTTTAGGCATCAAATGAGAAAATCGAGCACGAGAGAATGATGGATAAGATCTCATCAACTCAAAAAGAATGAATAAGATCTCAACCAATTCTTTGCGTGTGTGTATATACATAATTAAATTAAAATATGTAATAAATACATCTTCTCATCTAATTTTTCAATTTCTCGTTAAATGCATGATTGATGTAGCATAATATCTTTCATAATATTTATTTCTTTTAATTAAATTAATGCACGCGCAATTTTTTTTCTTGTTCATCCCAACATATTTTTCACATGCACAATATGTACTTTGAATTAATCCACGTGATACATACACATAAATAATCAAACAAGTATACATACATAACTGTACATATGTTATTTTATAATACCATTATAATTAATTAATATACGTATTTAATTAAAGATGATGAGTTGTACACTCAATATATATTAGGAAATGAATAATTAAGAATGACTTGAAGAAACATTAATTTAAGATAAACGAATGATGACTTGATGAATGAAATTTATTTATATATGAGATATGGATGAGGATGATATACTAAATAAATTTTCAAAACTAAATTTATTGACAAGACCGGCCGTAAATACTGTCGATGCATGTGCTTTCAGGTCTCGTGCATTCCATCGTGGATCTTGACTTGTTCCGACTTTAATTCCATGCATATGTTAGGTGCCCATCTTCTCTCTCTCTCTCTCTCTCCATTGATTTCTGCAAGGCATTTATTATATAATGAAGGGCTGTGCTGATGTAATACTTGCTATATACCGTGCAGATACGTGTATATTAATTTATGTTTCAAAGACATATTTATATACAAACTCTTATTTCCCTGGAAGTTTCTCTTTTTTCGCTTGCGAACAAATTAAGGTAATTAACAAATCTCACCAACTGGATTGTATTCTCACCAACAAATCTCTTTAACAAATTTCCTGGAAGAATTCTCTCCATTTGAGCTCTTTAAACACTTGTAACTCCACCAAAGAATTGAAGACATTAATGCCAAGTGAAATGAGCATCTCCTCCCTCCCCGGCCATGGCCAGACCGTCTGCGTCACTGGCGCCGCCGGCTTCATCGCTTCTTGGCTCGTGAAGCGCCTCCTCGAGAGAGGCTACACTGTCCGAGGGACCGTGAGGAATCCTGGTATGTCCCCTATAAATATATATACTCTTTTGAACTTTCTGTAATATATATTGATGGTCAATGATGTTTATTAATTTGATCTTAATATTTGCTGCATGCAGATGATCCGAAGAATGCCCATTTGAGGTCTCTCGAAGGATCCGAGGAACGTTTAACGCTCGTGAAAGCAAACTTGCTCGATCCTGATAGCTTGCGCGCCGCAGTCGAAGGCTGCCATGGCGTGTTCCACACTGCCTCTCCCGTCACAGACGATCCAGTGAGTCCTAATTATATAATTAAGCTGCAGCTTGAAGATGAAATATTATGATCAGAGAAATAACTGATAGTGAATTTGTGCATGCAGGCGCAAATGATCGAGCCGGCGATACAGGGAGCAAGGAACATGATAAGTGCTGCAGCCGACGCAGGTGTTCGACGCGTGGTCTTCACTTCCTCCATCGGCGCGGTCTACATGAACCCTAACCGCGGCCTCGACGCAGCCGTCGACGAGTCATGCTGGACTGACCTCGACTACTGCAAGAACACCAAGGTCCGCCATCAATTCATCAAACACTTGCCCTGCATATATGCATGCTTGCAGTAGTACTTGATCTATTAATTTCTGGCCTAACATTAATCAATATATATTGTTGTACGCAGAACTGGTACTGTTACGGGAAAACGGTGGCGGAACAGGCGGCATGGGAGGTGGCCGGAGAGAGGGGGCTGGACTTGGTGGCTGTGAACCCGGTGTTGACGCTGGGGCCTCTGCTGCAGGCGACGGTGAACGCGAGCACGGCGCACGTGGTGAAGTATTTGACGGGGTCGGCGACGACGTACGTGAACGCGTCGCAGGCCTACGTCGACGTGAGGGACGCCGCCGAGGCTCACGTGAAGGTGTACGAGGCGCCGGCGGCCAAAGGCCGGTACATTTGCGCGGAGAGCTCGCTGCACCGGGGAGAGTTGGTGCGGATACTCGCCAAGTTGTTCCCGGAGTACCCAATCCCCACAAAGTAATTAATTTGCTCTTCAATATTATCTTTCCTGAAACTACATATAGACCTCTTTAATTAATTACTTACTAATTAATCGACTGTCCAACTAAGTGAGAAAAATAATTAATGAGTTCCATGATTCACATCATCAGAAAAGGATAGAGAAAAAATTAATTAATGATCACCAACCACATATGTTCTAGAAGAGCTAGAATTTATTTACAGTAAAACTAAAATCAAGGTTGATCAACTTCTTCTTAACTACTCAAATCATGCTAAAAGTTGTTTTAGTTAAAGAACTTTTTGACTGACTGAGTTAATTAATGATTGTTCTTCAAAAACGCTGCAGGTGTAAGGATGAAGTAAACTCCCCCAAGAAGGGTTACAAGTTCACCAACCAGAAGCTGAAGGACTTGGGCCTTGACTTCACTCCGGTGAACCAGTGCCTCTACGATACTGTCAAGAGTCTTCAAGACAAGGGCCTTCTTCCTATCATCTCCTAGCTAGATATCTAACTTAGTTCTCAGTAATTTCTTGCCTACTCACCCATATATATATTCAATAGATTCACATAACATTGTAATGAAAAATGAATGATGTCATATGTATTAAGACAGAACTTAATTTATATAGAGATCTCTATACACATAACACTGAATGATGTCTAGAGCATTTGGGCAATCAAAATTACATCCTTCCCTCTTTCACTTCTGTTACAGTATGTTCTTTTGAAAATTAATTATGAGACTGATGGTCTCACTTTAATTATATTAATAAAGGGAAATAAATTGCAAGAAAAGAAATAAGGGAGAAAGGGAAAGATGCAGATGAGAGTTGTTCTCTTTTTCTTTCCGGAAGGACAGAATTAATAATATTTTTACCTCTTTAAGATTTCAACCAACTTTGAGAAAAATGTATATCAAAAGACAGATTAAAATTAAAATACAATATAATATCAGATACTGCTTTTGCAAACAAGAAATAGAGAATGATCATTGCAATTGTGCTCTATTATGTCCTAAAATGAGGACCGTCATCAATTTTCAACTTTAGAAAGCTAACTAGTAATCGAGCACAATTATAATGCGTGAAAAGGATCTTGATTGAAGACCACAAATACGTACATTTGCATATTTCTTCCATAAAGTAGAATGAATTATATTTTTTGGTCCCCTCCTATCAATCATTATACAGTTTACTCCCCTCGTATCAATCTCAAAGACCAAAACTGGGTAAAATCCATGGAAATTGAACTAGAGGCCTAGAAGCAAATGGGAGTTTGAAAATGTGTGATTTGACACTCTGACGGATAAAAAAGCTATTGCATGCAAATGAGTCTATCACACAAAGTTCAAACGAGATGAAAGCATAGATAAACACAAATTCAAACCGGTAGCTAAAGATTTTACCCAAATTGAAGGGTTGAATACCAAGAAACCTATGCTCTAGTTCCAAATTGGCAGTTGTACGTGCGCACTCACCTTGCTGTAGAAGTATCATGTGATTCGTCATTATTCTAACTTGGTGTAAATATGTTTATTTACATGGTGAGTTACGTGAAGATGTCTAAATGCTAAAATCACCTGGATTTGAAAGAGAAGGGGATGCTTGAGTGTGGATGACATTATGTTAACTGAGACTGAGCCTGAAGGAATCACAGAGTTGAAAAGACAACTGGACATAATCAATTTAAAATTAAAGATCTTGGGGATCTAACATACTTCATTGGCTTGGAAGTACAAATTAAGGACTAAAAAATGGACTACACATCAGTCAAAGGATATTCATCATTGACCAATTAATTGAGATGAATTTAAAGGATAGCAAGCCGAATTTAAAGAATTGCAAGCCAAAAGATACACCCATGCAAGTGAATAATAAGCATGACAAGTATGATTATTGAAACAGATCGATTACAAAAGATTGATTGACAAATTACTTTATATCATTTTTACAAGACCAGATATTGTATATAGTGTACACCATCTTAGTCAGTTTGTACAACAACCAAAGCAATCACATTATAAGGGAGCTTTTAGAATACTCAAATATCTAAAGAAAACACAAGGATTAAGACTATTGTATCCTGCAGGGAATATTTTGTTCAGTTACTGCATATCATGATGCTGACTAGGATGTTTGTTTCGGGATATCTTTTGAAGTTTAGATCCTGACTAATCACCTGAAAGTGTAAGAAACAAAACATCGTGAGTCGATCAAGTGCTCCAACTTAGAGGGGGAGTGTTAGAATGTAGATACAATCAAATGAGATAGAATAAATCGAAATATCAAAGCTCAATTTCCAACATAGCATATATAAGAATCAGTTGGCAGATATCCAAAATAAAATATGTGAATTACCAATATCGTATGTTTGTAATAACAAGGCCCTGAAGTACTATAATGGGTACTTTTTTAAATTCTCTTTTTCCTAAACGGTAATGAATTACTTGCACTAGGGGTGAGTGGGTCCGGGTACATTGTATTTTTCATGATACCCGGATCCTACCATGTATAGGACCGATTCCTAAGTTTAGAAATTAGACCCTACCCTGTTGGAATTTGAAATCAGATCCTACTCAGAACCACATGTTCTCACTACTAAAATATACCACATCAGCAACCGGGATCAGCGACAGCCGCTAGGGCCGTCAAAATCATTCACGGCTTTGTGTCGGCCTTGGCGGCCGTGGCTGATGTAACTAAATCAGCCTTGGCTCGCATACGACCGACCAAAGCCGTTGCTCATAGATCATGGCGTGTATGGTGCGCGAAATAAAATGAGTTATTAGCCACGGCTTAGCGAGGGCCCCGGAGCCGTTGGTGATGAGAGTAACCGGGCGCGCGAAATAAAGTAGGTTAGTAGCGACGGCTACGCTACGCCACGCCGTCGGTGATATGAGTAAGTCATTAGCCACGGCTGGCTGCGGTCGTCGCTTATTATTTAATGGCACGAACGCAGCGTGAATATAAAATACTCTTAACCGACGGCTCGCAGAGCCGTTGGTGATAATAAAGTTACAGATCCACGGTTTTTCGACGGCCGATGCGTCGTCGGTGAAAATCCTCTTTCTTCTCTGCTCGTCGTTGTTGCCGCTTGCCGCCACCGTTCGTCGCTGCCGTGCCGCGGAGTCGCTGCCTATTGCCGCCGTCGTCAATCGCTGCCGGTGAACCCCTCCCTTCCGGTATGCTCCCTCTCCTCTCCTTTTCATTCCCGTTCAATACCACTCAATATATCTCCGCCCGCGCCGCTCTCTCCGCCCTGGCGTCGACCCAGTGATTCTACTCCGCGCCGGCCTCAATCCGGTCGGCGCTGCATTAGGGCCGATTACCATCGGCCCTAATGTGTCGACCTAGTAGTAGCCGGCGGCATCACTGCCGGCTACTGCTTGATTAGGGTTAATTATCCTAATCAATTAGTTGATTAGGGTAATTAACCCCTAATCAAACTGTGATTAGGGTCCGTAATCATAGTTTGATTAGGATTTTTAATTTTTTTTATATTAATTTATTAGAAATTAATTATTAATTAGGTTAATTATTAGTTTAATATTAATTAATTAGTCGTGCGAAATCGTCCACTAAGGACTCGCGTCGAAATCATCCACTGTGGACTCATGGCCAAATCGTCCACTTTGGACTCGCGGTCAAATCGTCCATGATGGACTCGCACCGGAATCATCCACAATGAATGAACTCATGCCAGAATCATCCACTTTAAATTCGCACGAAATCGTCCACTGTGGACTCACCTATATATATATATATATATATATATATAACATTGTAATGAAAAATGAATGATGTCATATGTATTGAGACAGAACTTCTGTACATATATATATATAATATTGAATGATGTCCAGAGCATTTGGGCAATCAGAATTACATCCTTCCCTATTTCACTTCTGTTACAGTATGTTCTTTTGAAAATTAATTATGAGATGGATGGTCTCACTTTAATTATATTAATAAAGGGAAATAAATCACTAGAAAATAAATAAGGGAGAATGGGAAAGAAACAGATGAGAGTTGTTCTCTTTTTCTTTCTGGAAGCATAAAATTAATAATATTTTTTCTCTTTAAGATTTCAACCAATTTTGAGAAAAATGTACGTATCAAAACATATTAAAATTAAAATACAATATAAGATTAGATACTGCTATTGCATACAAGAAATAGAGAATGATCATTATCATCTTGCTCTATTATGTCCTAAAATGAGGGTCGTCAGTTTTCAACTTTAGAAAGCTAACTAGCAACAGAGCACAATAATAATACGTGAAAGGGATCTTGATTGAAGACCACAAATATGTACATTTGCATCTTTCTTCCATAAAGTAGAATGAATAGTTTTTTTTAGTCCCCTCGTATCAATCATTATACAGTTTACTCTCCTTTATTAATCTCAAAGACCAAAATTGGGTAAAATCAATGAAAATTGAACCAGAGGCCCTAAGAGCAGGTGGTAGGTTGAAAATGTATGATTTGACACCCTGACTGATAAAAGAGTTATTGCATTCAAATGGGTCTACCATACAAAGTTCAAACCAGATAAAAATATAGATAAACACTTATCCAGATTGGTAGCTAAAGATTTTACCCTTCAATAATATAGATAAACACTTATCCAGATTGGTAGCTAAAGATTTTATCCAAATTGAAGGGTTGAATATCAAGAAACCTATGCTCTAGTTTCAAATTGGCAATCGTACCACTACAAGAAAAGAGTCTTTTAAGGACGCAATTCTAGGGACGTTTTTAGTAGTATTGTCAAATTTTTTTAAATCCTCATTATTTGGGACGCTTTAAAAAGTATCATTTTTTCAACTACAATTAGGGGCACATTTTAACATAGCGTCTCAATTTTTTTGTCAATTAGGGACGCTTTATTTTGAGCGTCTCAAAAATTAGGGATGCGTTTTTTTCTTGACGTCTCAATTTTCCCAATTAGGGACACATTTTTTCAAAGCGTCTCAATTTGGTTATATGAGATGCAACAATAGTCTCACGTTGAAAATTTCTCAAAAATAACTTACTATTTGGTTATATGGGATGCAACAATAGTTCCACGTTAAAAAGTTCTCAAAACAGACTTAACTATTTGATTATAAATATGGATGCATGTATATGTTCATTAGAAAATTGTTGCAGATATAACATATCTGTAATGGCTCGGGTGGCCGTAAGAATAGCGTTGCAAATAGCAACGGCTTGAGCGGCCCTTGCTGATAGCCGTTGCTGAAGACTCAATTTCTAGTAGTGTTAATGATATAATTTAAAAATATTTCAAATTTGGCTAGAAATGAGACAATATTCAAAGTTCAGGATGTATTCAGATAATTACCCCATAAATAGTAAATAAGATCTCAACGAATTCTTTGTGTGTATATACATAATTAAAATTAAAATATGTAATAAATACATCTTATCATCTAATTTTCCAATTTCTCATTAAATGCACGATTGATGTAGCATGATATTTTTTATAATATTTATTTCTTTTAATTAAATTAATGCAGGTGCAATTTTTTTCTTAATCGTCACAACATATTTTTCACATGCACAACATGTACTTTGAATTAATCCACATGATACATAGACACAAATAATCAAACAAGTATACATACACAATTGCACATATGTTCTTTTAAATTATCTACGAACGCCGTATAATACCATTATAATTAATTAATATACGTATTTAATTAAAGAGGATGAGTTGTACACTCAATATATATTAGGAAATGATAAATTAAGAATGACTTGATGAAACATTAATTTAAGATAAACGAATGATGACTTGATGAATGAAATTTATTTATATATGAGATATGGATGAGGATGATATAGTAAATAAATTTTCAAAACTAAATTTATTGACAAGACCAGTCGTATATACTGTCGATGCATGTGCTTTCAGGTCTCGTGCATTCCATCGTGGATCTTGACTTGTTCCGACTTTAATTCCATGCATATGTTAGATGCCCATCTCTCTCTCTCTCTCTCCACTGATTTCTGCAAGGCATTTATTATATAATGAAGGGCTGTGCTGATGTAATACTTGCTATATACCGTGCAGATACGTGTATATTAATTTATGTTTCAAAGACATATATTTATATACAAACTCTTATTTCCCTGGAAGTTTCTCTTTTTTCGCATGCGAACAAATTAAGGTAATTAACAAATCTCACCAACTGGATTGTATTCTTTTGACTGACGGCCCGGAATTTAGCTTCATTTATAATTTGTTCGTGACTTGCTGCGCGCAGTCAGATTGCTTCTTGTTGCTTTCCTTCTCTCTATAAATACCAGTTGTTCATCTTCTCCTGGAAAGCATACAAAGCCTTGATTCCTCTTTTCTTCCAAGTGATCTGTCCCTTCAACATATTTCCCCGGCCACCTTCGGAATTCTCTCCATTTGAGCTCTTTAAACACTTGCAACTCCACCAAAGAATTCAAGACATTAATGCCAAGCGAAATGAGCATCTCCTCCCTCCCCGGCCATGGCCAGACCGTCTGCGTCACTGGCGCCGCCGGCTTCATCGCTTCTTGGCTCGTGAAGCGCCTCCTCGAGAGAGGCTACACTGTCCGAGGGACCGTGAGGAATCCTGGTGTGTGCCCTATTAATATATATACTCTTTTGAACTTTCTGCAACATTGATGGTTAATTAATGAGGTTTATTAATTTGATCTTAATATTTGCTGCATGCAGATGATCCGAAGAATGCCCATTTGAGGTCTCTCGAAGGATCCGAGGAACGTTTAACGCTCGTGAAAGCAAACTTGCTCGATCCTGATAGCTTGCGCGCCGCAGTCGAAGGCTGCCATGGCGTGTTCCACACTGCCTCTCCCGTCACAGACGATCCAGTGAGTCCTAATTATATAATTAAGCTGCAGCTTGAAGATGAAATATTATGATCAGAGAAATAACTGATAGTGAATTTGTGCATGCAGGCGCAAATGATCGAGCCGGCGATACAGGGAGCAAGGAACATGATAAGTGCTGCAGCCGACGCAGGTGTTCGACGCGTGGTCTTCACTTCCTCCATCGGCGCGGTCTACATGAACCCTAACCGCGGCCTCGACGCAGCCGTCGACGAGTCATGCTGGACTGACCTCGACTACTGCAAGAACACCAAGGTCCGCCATCAATTCATCAAACACTTGCCCTGCATATATGCATGCTTGCAGTAGTACTTGATCTATTAATTTCTGGCCTAACATTAATCAATATATATTGTTGTACGCAGAACTGGTACTGTTACGGGAAAACGGTGGCGGAACAGGCGGCATGGGAGGTGGCCGGAGAGAGGGGGCTGGACTTGGTGGTGGTGAACCCGGTGTTGACGCTGGGGCCGCTGCTGCAGGCGACGGTGAACGCGAGCACGGCGCATGTGGTGAAGTATTTGACGGGGTCGGCGACGACGTACGTGAACGCGTCGCAGGCCTACGTCGACGTGAGGGACGCCGCCGAGGCTCACGTGAAGGTGTACGAGGCGCCGGCGGCCAAAGGCCGGTACATTTGCGCGGAGAGCTCGCTGCACCGAGGAGAGTTGGTGCGGATACTCGCCATGTTCTTCCCGGAATACCCAATCCCCACAAAGTAATTAAGCTCTTCATTATCATTCATAACACTACATAAATTACCGCTTTAATTAATTACTTACTAATTAATCGACTGTCCAACTAAGAGAGAAAAATAATTAATGACTTGCATGATTCACATCGATCAGAAAATTAACTTGTTGCCAACGTTCACATCAGAAATAGGAGGAATTAAGGCAGTTCTATTCAGTAATTAATTACTATATAGAGATATATCGTAGTCGACCTATAGTTTCATGAGTAGCTACTAAAGTCATAATCAAATGTTGACATGGACAATTCATCTTCTATTCAAATGCTTTGATTAATTAATGATCACCAACCGCATATGTTCTAGAAGAGAATTTATTTACAGTTCTAAAACTAAAATTAAGTTTGATGAACTTGTTCTTAACTACTCAAATCATGCTAAAATTGTTTAGTTAAAGAACTTTTGACTGACTGAGTTAATTAATGATTGCTCTTGAAAAATGCTGCAGGTGTAAGGATGAGGTAAACCCACCCAAGAAGGGTTACAAGTTCACCAACCAGAAGTTGAAGGACTTGGGCCTTGACTTCACTCCGGTGAACCTGTGCCTCTATGATACTGTCAAGAGTCTTCAAGACAAGAGCCTTCTTCCTATCATCTCCTAGCTAGATATCTAACTAGCATACTCAGTAATTTCTTCCCTACTCACACAAACTCACCCATATATATATACAGTAGATACACATAACATTGTAATGAAAAATGAACGATGTCATATGTATTGAGACAGAACTTTATATAGAGATCTCTATAAACATATATAACTTTGAATGATGTCCCGAGCATTTGGGCAATCAGAATTACATCCTTCCCTCTTTCACTTCTGTTACAGTATGTTCTTTTGAAAATTAATTATGAGACTGATGGTCTCACTTTAATTATATTAATAAAGGGAAATAAATTACTAGAAAATAAATAAGGGAGAATGGGAAAGAGGCAGATGAGAGTTGTTCTCTTTTTCTTTCTGGAAGCACAGAATTAATAATATTTTTCCTCTTTAAGATTTCAACCAACTTTGAGAAAAATGTACGTATCAAAAGACAGATTAAAATTAAAATATAATATAATATTAGATACTTCTTTTGCATACAATAAATAGAGAATGATCATTGCAATTATGCTCTATTATGTCCTAAAATGAGGACTCCCGTCAGTTTTTAACTTTAGAAAGCTAACTAGCAACCGAGCCTAATAATAATGCGTGAAAGAGATCTTGATTGAAGACCACAAATACGTACATTTGCATCTTTCTTCCATGAAGTAGAAAAAATAGTTTTTTTTGGTCCCCTCGCATCAATCTCAACGACCAGAACTGGGTAAAATCTATGGAAATTGAACTAGAGGCCGTAGAAGCAAATGGTAGTTTGAAAATGTGTGATTTTACACTCTGACTGGTATAAAAGCTATTGCATGCACATAGGTCTACCACATAAAGTTCAAACAAGATGAAAGTATAGATAAACACATATCCCGATTGGTAGCTAAAGGTTTTACTCAAATTGAAGGGTTGAATACCAAGAAACCTATGCTCTACTCTCCTTGTTGTAGAAGTATCACGTGATTCGTCATTATTCCAACTTGATGTAAATATGCTTATTATATATATGGTGAGTTACGTGAAGACGTCTAGATGCTAAATCCACCTAAATTTGAAAAAGAAGGGGATGCTCGAGTGTGGATGACATTATGTTAACTGGGACTGAGCCAGAAGGAATCACATAGTTGAAAAGACAACTGGCCATAATCAATTTAAAATTAATGATCTTGAAACCTAACATACTTCATTAGCTTAGAAGTACAAATTAAGGACTAAAAAAGGGACTACACATAAGTCAAAGGATATTCATCATTGACCAATTAATTGAGATGAATTTAAAGGATAACAAGCCGAATTCAAAGAATAGCAAGCCAAAAGATACGCCCATGCAAGTGAATAGTAAGCCTGACAAGTAAGATTATTGAAACAGATCGATTACAAAAGTTTGATTGACAAATTACTTTACATCACTTTTACCAGACCAAATATTGTATGTAGTATACACCATCTTAGTCAGTTTGTACAACAACCAAAGCAATCACATTACAAGGGAGCTTTTAGAATACTCAAATATCTAAAGAAAACACAAGGATTAGGAGTATTGTATCCTGCAGGGAATATTTTGTTCAATTACTGCATATCGTGATGCTGACTAGGATGTTTATTTCGGGATATCTTTTAAAGTTTAGATCCTCACTAATCTCCTGAAAGTGTAAGAAACAAAACATTGTGAGTGGATCAAATCCTCCAACTTAGAGGGCGAGTGTTAGAATGTAGATACAATCAAATGAGATAGAATAAATCCAAATATCAAAGTTCAATTTCCAACATAGCATACATAAGAATCAGTTGGCGGATATCAAAAATAAAATATGTGAATTACCAGTATCGATCGTATGTTTGTAATAACAAGGCCCTGAAGTACTATAATGAGTACTTTTGTAAATTCTCTTTATCCTAAACGGTAATGAATTACTTGCACTAGGGGTGAGCGGGTCCGGGTACACTGTATTTTTCATGATACCCAGACCCTACCCTGTATAGGACCGGTTCCTAAGTTTAAAAATCGGACCCTACCCTGTTGGAGTTTATATAGGGCACGCGATCGCGCCCGCCACCTTCTTCCTCTTCCTCTGCTTGCCGCCGTTGCTCTCTTCTGACGCCACCGCCGAGCTGCTGCTGCCGCCGCCCCGTCCTCGACCTCCGATTCTGACCTTCACCTCCCGTTCGATTTGAGTTATTTCTCGCCTCCTCCCGTTCGACCTCCGCCCCTTGTTAGAGCCGGTCGAAACCCTTAAAATAAGGTTTCGGTCGGTGGCCGACGGCCACCGGCCGTTGGCTTGTGGTTTATGCAGGGTCCGAACACTAAACTCCGGCGCCGAAAATTCTTATATTACACTATTTATATATATTTTTAATTTTTAATTAATTTTTTGGATTAATTAATTGTTTAATTTGTTAGATTAATTTTTAGGGTTTAGATTAATTGTTATGATTTTTAGATTAATTGTTAGAGTTTAGAGTAATTTTTAGATTAATTTAGTTAGATGAATATTATATTTTATATTAATAATTGTAGGTTAATTATTTAAATTAGTTAAAATATTGTAGATTAATATTAATTAATTAATTAAAATGTTAATTAGTTCGGAGTAGTCCTCAGTGGACTCGCGTCAGAATCGTCCACTTCGGACTTGCGCTGGAATCGTCCATTTCGGACTCGCGTCGGAATCGTCAAATTCGGACTCTCGCCGAAATTGTCTAATTTGGACTCGTGTCAAAATTTTCCACTATGGACTCGAACTGACTCGAAACATTTAGAAAATAGTCATCCATTCGACGAGTTGATATGTTTCACGTATGCATCGACGAGTCGGATATGATTTAGAAAATACTTAGATCCGTTCGGGGATTGTATGTTCGTGTAAAAGAAGTAGATGATCTTTTATACGACGTACAATTCTTGAATTATCCCTGATTGGATAATTTGGGAATATAGTTATTTGTATTGCACATACGTTTTTCTTTTAATCGTTAACATATTCTAAATTTCGGCAGCATCTCTCTTGTTCTCTGATACGCGTCCAGATGATATGCATATTCAGAGAACTGTAGGGAGATGCTGTCGAAATTTAGAATAATGTTAGCGGTTAAAAAAAGTACTTAGTGCAATATGAATAACATAAATCCCGAATGGAATAGAACAATCTCACCTAAAGGCATTAACCAAAGGAATTATCATTAATTGATAGAATCATGTCGGCTGATCGAAGGATGTACCAACGTCTTGATCGTGGAGCTTTAACGAATGAGTTTCGATTAGGCGTAACGAACTTCCTAAATTTTGCCTATTCGAATAGGAAATTCGTTATCATCAGTGATAAAATATTGTTAAAATCATATGCAAGCTGGAGCAATTTTTCCCTCTTGCATTTTTTGACTCGATGGAGCATCTACCAATACACTTGGCATACGAGGCACGAGTTGGTGGCCCCGTTCAATATCGGTGGATGTACTTATTTGAAAGATACATGAATCGTCTGAAGAAAAAAGTAAAGAACACCGCAGCTGTTGAAGGATCAATATCTAAATCGTATATCATCCAAGAAATTTCAACATCCTGCTCATTTTACAAAGAAGACGATAAATACCGGGGTCTGCGTGAAAGGAACAACCTATGTTGAATGTGATATGTCCGGATTTTTATGGACTGGTGGAAGAAGTGATAGAGTTGCACTACTTCGGCTTGAAATCAGTTATCCTATTTAGTTGTTATTGGTTCGATACAACAGAAAGGGGCATAAAAGTTCATCTAAAATATAAACTTGTTGAGGTTAATTATAAATCTAAATTGGTAGCAAATGAGTCTTTTATATTGGCATCACAAGCCGAACAAATATATTACGCGAAGTATCCGGCTCGAAATAAAGATAGAGCAGATTGGCGTGTAGTCTGTAAGACTAAAGGTAGAGAAAAAATTGACCCGATAGTAGGAGAAAATGAGTTGATACCTGATATGACAGATGGTTTGTATCAAGAAGATGATCCTCCTGCTGTAGATCGTATTATTCCAATACTCGAGGATGCAGACACAACGTCAATTTAATTAGAAGTTGAATATGCTGATGATGACGATCATGAAATTGAGGAAGCTGAAGATGAAGAAGATGAAGAAGAGGAAGAATTCGAAGACTATTACTCAGATGATGAGGAATAATTATAAAGTATATATTTTATTAAATATATCTCTACTATTTATACAATAATCTGATTATATGTCTATTCGACAGATATGTCTGGTTGTAGTTATCGTCGCATGAGAGCTTCGAAGTCTCCCATCGGTGAGACTCCAGCACTTACTCGTGCTACTGATCCTTCTTCCGATGATACTGCTGAGGCTAGTACATCCAGACGCAGGCGACCACGCGGGCCGAAGAAATGGCAGCCTCCACCAGCCACAAAGTCACGTAGATTTATTAGCGTGATTAAGGAGCGGTAATATATCATGAATTATGAATCATTACAAATTCATTATATCATAATATAATATTAAATTTTATTTTTGTTATGCAGGTTCGAGCAAGAAGAAGTGCCGAGAAGCATTTCTTTTACCATTCGACGATACATGCACGGGGCATGACCTACGTGGTCTCACGTGTCTTGTGAGCACGTCGACATGTTATGGCGCGAGTTTGAGGCACGTATTATTTTTTTTATACATGCATGATGATTAATATTGGTACTGATATTATTATTTTGCAGGCTCGCTATACATGGGCTGAGGACCAGAGATCCTTCATTTATGCTGTCTGGGATGCTATTTCCCGGGTGAGGTACAACGAGCAGCTGGGGCAGGCCCGGTCCCAAGCGATGACACGAGCTGGGACTACTAACATTGCGAAGACTCGGGGATACGACCCTGATTGGATTACTTCGGATATATGGGACCAGCTCGTGGGAATATATTCGACGGATCGATGGTAGGAGATTTCTAGGAATGCGGCTAGAAATCGCATGTTGGGAGGAGCAGCGCGTAACACCGACGGCTCTATTGCATTTGCAGTGCACGCGAACCGTATGGTAAGTATATCTTTTAATTATATATTTTATTTGTTACTATGTGTACTAATTAATGTATTTGTTTTGTAAATGTAGACGACGGTGTTGGATGACGGGACTGTCCAGCGATCCTCCTCGATGGCGGTGTTTGAGCGGACCCACCGTCGAGTACATGGGACGGGGGAGTACATCGACAACCACGCTGCATACATTATGGTAGCTATATATTTGTTTAAATTATTCATTATATATTTATAATTTAAGTTTTATGATAAATATTAAACAAAAAATCAAACTCGACTAGGAGACCTACAACCAGACGGTGGTGCAGCGCGGGGGCACCCCCGAGGACTTTGACGCAGTAGCGTGGGTCGAGGCCGCAGGTGGCTGGGACCATGGCCGCATATATGACTTTGCAGATAGTGGTCATGCGCGAGTCATGCTAGGGCCACTTGGGGCACCGACCCCTCCGGTCGTTGGTGAGCGGTCGTCTACCTCCAGATCCAGTTATGATCATAGTAGCAGGATAAGGACACTAGAGGAGACAGTCGCGCGTCAGACTGAGATGATGGAACGCCAGAGTCAGATGATGGCGGAGATGCATGCTATGCTACGCAATATGTCAAGTCATCTCGGAGCAGGCATCTCTTCGGCATCATCTGATCCATTATCCTCGAGTCAGTCCACGCCGGTGTACACTCAAGCACTCCATACCCCGCCATATGATCCAGACCATCCTCCATCGTCATCGTGAAATTTTTTTATATATTGACTTTGTTACTTAGATGCTATACTTGTTTAATTTATTTTGTTTGAATATTGATACTTTAATTTTGTATTTGAATAGTTTTTATACTTTTGTGGATAATTATAAATATAAGTATAATTGTTTTGATGTATATCTTGGTGTATTTGTGATGTGTGAATGAATGCGTGTATGAGTGTATGGGTGTGTGAGTTATGTATTAGATAATGTATCAATGTATCAATGGAAGTTTGGAATTTTAAATTTTTTTCGTTTTGAGGTTTACATCATCAGCAACGGCTTTCCCACGGCCGTCCGTGGGAAAGCCGTTGCTAAAAGTGTATTAAAAGCCATTGTTGATGACCTACAACAACGGCTTAACAACGGTCTTTTACTAACGGCGTTGCTACGAACTCACTAGCCATTGCTATTAATGTTATCAGCAACGGCTCCATGTCCGTGGTAAAACCGTTGCAGATAATATTTTTAGCAACGACCCGAGCGGCTGTTGCTGATCCGTTGCTAAGTTATCAGCGACGCAATTTTTTGCCACGGCTCCGTTGCAACGGCTGGCGTCGTTGCATGTCGTTGCTGATGCCCATTATTCCAGTAGTGTAAGTTAACGCTCGACTCAGGCTTTGAGTAAAATATAATTGAGCCGAGCTGGGCCAAGGCCTAGCTCATGCTTGGCTCCTCTGCTTAATTTCACCCCTAATTAAGCACAACTAGAAAGTGTTTTCATTAGAAATCACCGACACCATTAATAAAAGCGTCGCGAGTTGCATTGAAGGCGCAACTAAAATGCGTCTCTGCTAGAAATCACCGGCACCGGGTCTTTGCGTCTCAAATACTTTTCGGGACATAATGATCTGAGACGCTTGTAAATGGTGTTGGTGAGTTAATTAGCGATACAAAAGAGTGCCCTTAAGAGAAAAAAATGATGTCCTAATCTGTTCAGTTTGTTGTAGTGTACGTGCGCACTCTCCTTGTTGTAGAAGTATCATGTGATTCGTCATTATTCCAACTTGATGTAAATATGCTTATTTACATGGTGAGTTACATGAAGAGGTCTAGATGCTAAAACCATCTGGATTTGAAAAAGAAAGGGATGCTCGAGTGTGGATGACATTATGTTAACTGGGACTGAGCCAGAAGGAATCACAGAGTTGAAAAGAGAACTTGCCATAATCAGTTTAAAATTAAAGATCTTAGGACCTAACATACTTCATTGGCTTAGAAGTACAAATTAAGGACTAAAAAAGGGACCACACATAAGTCAAGGATATTCATCATTGACCAATTAACTGAGATGAATTTAAAGGATAGCAAGCCGAATTTAAAGAATAGCAAGCCAAAAAATACGCCCATGCAAGTGAATAGTAAATATGACAAGTAAGATATATTATTGAAACAGATCGTTTACAAAAGCTTGATTGACAAATTACTTTACATCACTTTTACAAGATCAGATATTGTATATAGTGTACACCATCTTAGTCAATTTGTACAACAACCAAAGAAATCACATTACAAGCTAGGGAGCTTTTAGAATACTCAAATATTTAAAGAAAACACAATGATTGGGACTATTCTATCCTGCATGGAATGTTTCTTCAATTACTGCATATCGTGATGCTGATTAGGATGTTTATTTCGGGATACCTTTTGAAGTTTAGATCCGCACTAATCACCTGAAAGTGTAAAAAATAAAACATTGTGAGTCGATCAAGTGCTCCAACTTGCAGGGGGGTGTTAGAATGTAGATACAATCAAATGAGATAGAATAAATCAAAATATCAAAGCTCAATTTCCAACATACCATAAATAAGAATTAGTTGGCAGATATCAAAAATAGAATATGTGAATTACCAGTATTGTATATTTGTAATAACAAGGCCCCGAAGTGTTATAAAGGATACTTTTATAAATTCTCTTTTTTCTAAACGGTAATGAATTACTTGCACTAGGGGTGAGAAAGTCCGGATACCCTGTATTTTTCATGATACCCGAACCCTATCTTGTATAGGACCGATTTCTGTATTTTGGATTCGGACCCTACCCTATTGAAACTTGAAATCAGACCCTACCCGAAACCATAGGTTCTGGTTTCAATTTTGGGTATCCTGTTGGAACTTGTTCATATACAGGTTCCAGGTTACAAGTTTCGGGTACCCTGTTGGAACTAATTTTGAAACTTGTAAATGAATAAATTCCAATAGAGTACCCCGTTGAATCTGTTCTGGAACATGTAAATGTACAGATTCCAACAGTGTACCCTATTGGAAACTATACCTTGGAACTCGTAAATGAACAGATTCTATAGTACAAGTTTCGAATACTGGTTTCGATTCCGGGTACCTGATGTGTTGGATATGGAACAAGAACCGATTTTGATCGGTTCTTAAATTTTTATCCCGGACCCTATCCGAATTTAATTCGGGTCTATTTGGAACCTACCCAATCGATTTCAGGTTTATCCGGTACCCATGTATACCCCTAACTTGCACATGTATATAACCGTGAACTATTTGTAATTTTGAATTTAGCTTCACTGTATAATTTTGAATTTCTTCTAGTTGATAACTTTAGATTAAGGCTCAAACCCTTTCACAACGAGAGAAAAAAACATTCATTGAAGCGTCTAGTTTGATTGGATGACAAAAAAATGAGAGAATTTGAACACCAAAGAGAGAATTTGTAACTTTGTGAGGGAAATGATAGTGGAGCGATGATCGAGTAATAGTTGAGCGACGTTAGTGACATGAGCAACATATAAGCGATACGATCGATCAACGTGAACGTCAACATATTATATTAAGATTAATATATTAACCTTTCATATTTTATGTAAAACTTATTTGATATAACTGGTCATCCTTAACCATGAATATAGCATTAATTGAAAGTGCTATGATAGACAAATTAATTAAGGGAAAAAAATGTCTGCGCGCTCGAGCATCTAGTTTGGTTGGATGCTTTGACGAGATGATCAAAGAATTAGTAGAAGTATTTGAATACCAAATGATAGAATTTTCGGCACCAATGAGAAAATCGAGCACCAAATGAGGAAATGATGGATAAGATCTCATCAACTCACAAACAAGGGTAATTATCTGAATACATCCTGAACTTTGGATATTAATGTCTCATTTGTAGCCAAATTCAAAATATTTTTAAATTACATCCTTAACTTTGATATTGATCTCAATTGTATCCTCCCATCATCTCTCAGTCGTCCGCCCCGTTATGTTCATGACGTGGAATGCCCATGTGGAATAAATTATTATTATTTTAACACATCATTAAAAAATAAAAAATAAAACTACAAGATCGTGTTATTTTTATCCCAACTCAGCACTCGTCGTCTTTAACACATCAAGTTCAAGCTCTAAGTACTCCACCTCCGGCAAACCCTACTCTCAGCTTGAACTCCCTCACCGCCGTCAACGGCGATGCCTACTCCCCGTTTCCTCCCTTGCCACCGCCGCCGGCGATGCCTCTGCCTTCATCGTCATGCTCTGCCTCGTGGAAAATGAGTACGGAGAGGGCGACTCGCCTGGTGGCGCGTTCTTCGTCTGGAAAGCGTCGCCGACCTTGTTGTTCCAGATCCGGATGAAGAAGTCGGGCTCGGGTCTTGGTGGTTATGTCCTTATCGAGGAACATAACGATGTCGGCATTCTCCCGGAGGAGCTTCTGCTCCAGGAGCTGCGTGCGGAGGCGGGACTCCTTCTCCTGGAGCTCCTCCACGAGGCGGGGCAGCTCGGCGACATCTGGCGGGTGGGGTTGCACCTGGGCGGAGGCGTGGGGGAAGTAGACACCGAAGGAGTGGGCGAAGGCGGCGGCGGTCTTGGAGTTGGAGGACGGGAGCAACGATGATATATAGTGTCCAACGTCCACAGCAGACGACACCGAGGGATTGTGGCAGGCGGAGGCGGAGGGGGACCGGCGGGGGACGTCCGCCTTCGGCGTGGCGGGGTTGCGCTGAAACCCCAAGGCAACCTTGACCTTATTTTCTTTCTTTTTGTCGTCATCTAGAGTTCTCTCTGCATGCAGGTAGTTTGATGGGCATGTGTAAGATGATGCACTCGTGTCATCAGGATCAAACAAGAATCGGTCACCAACTCGAGTGCCTGAACTCTGCACTCGCAATCCACCCCACAAGCAATATGGACCACTAGGCCTCTCTTTGGCTACAAATGGAAATCGATCAGTGGATCTCTGCTTTCTGCGGCCTCATCAAATCCCAGAGAGAATATACACATTCTCTCGTCGGCTGGTTTCGCCTGTCCCTCTTCCACTACCACGCCAAGAACTACCTGACTACTTCCCACATCTGCTCCCTCAGCGAAGAGTTGCAACTCGTCGTCGATCGAGTTCTTGGCGAAGTGGCCTCCGAAGGGATCAAGAGCTTCCTCACCGTGGTCCAGGCAATCGTCGCTCAGCAAGAGGAGGAGCAAAATTAGGAGAAGAGGGCGCAACGAGGCTCAGAGAGCTTCTGAAGAGAAGCGTTGAACTCGCATCACTAGAGTCCAAGTTGGAGGAAGGTCATGGTGAGGCACCAGGGCTCTTTAAGAAGCGAGCCGAGGTGGCGCCTTTGAAGAAGAAGGCCAAGGAGGAAAAGAGCAACCATGAGAAACGTGTTGCTGTGACGAGAGAGTTGACGCTGCACAATTTGATGGTCGACCCGAACGACGTCGATTGCCGCTCCAGTGTCTGTGCCAGTAGCAACACCTCAGGATACTCCGCCTCCCCTTCGGCGGCCGTCGGCGGCTTGATGCTGTGTACCGACACCATATCTTTGCACACGTCCAAGGTAATCTCGATGTATGCCTCATCGTCATCGGCGGCGGTTGGAGCGGAAAGCGGGAGGTTGAGCGGAACACCAGCTTTAAGCTTTGTGAGTTGTATTAAAAAAATATTATTATTATTTTATTTTTTAATGATGTGTTAAAATAATAATATTTTATTACACGTTGGCATTCCACACCATGAACATAACGGGGCTGACGACGGAGAGATGACGGGATGATATAATTGAGATCAATGTCAAAGTTAGTGATGTAATTTAAAAATATTTCAAATTTGACTACAAATGAGATAATATTCAAATTTCAGGATGTATTCAAATAATAAATAATAGATAAGATCTCAACCAATTCTTTGTGTGTGTATATACATAATTAAAATTAAAATATGTAATAAATACATCTTCTCATCTAATTTTCCAATTTCTCGTTAAATGCACGATTGATGTAGCATGATATTTTTTATAATATTTATTTCTTTCAATTAAATTAATGCACGCCCTATTTTTTTCTTGTTCGTTACAATATATTTTTCACATGCACAATATGTACTTTGAATTAATCCACGTGATAACTACACACAAATAATCAAACATGTATACATACACAATTGTACATATTTTCTTTTAAATTATCTTCGAACTCGTATAATACCATTATAATTAATTAATATACGTATTTAATTAAAGAGGATGAGTTGTACACTCAATATATATTAGGAAATGATAAATTAATACTGACTTGATGAAACATTAATTTAAGATAAACGAATGATGACTTGATGAATGAAATTTATTTATATATGAGATATGGATGAGGATGATATACTAAATAAATTTTCAAAAATAAATTTATTGACAAGACCGGTCGTAAATACTGTCGATGCATGTGCTTTCAGGTCTCGTGCATTCCATCGTGGATCTTGACTTGTTCCGACTTTAATTCCATGCATATGTTAGGTGCCCATCTTCTCTCTCTCTCTCTCTCTCCATTGATTTCTGCAAGGCATTTATTATATAATGAAGGGCTGTGCTGATGTAATACTTGCTATATACCGTGCAGATACGTGTATATTAATTTATGTTTCAAAGACATATATTTATATACAAACTCTTATTTCCCTGGAAGTTTCTCTTTTTTCGCTTGCGAACAAATTAAGGTAATTAACAAATCTCACCAACTGGATTGTATTCTTTTGACTGACGGCCCGGAATTTAGCTTCATTTATGCTGCAGTCAGATTGCTTCTTGTTGCTTTCCTTCTCTCTATAAATACCAGTTGTTCATCTTCTCCTGGAAAGCATACAAAGCCTTGATTCCTCTTTTCTTCCAAGTGATCTGTCCATTCAACATATTTCCCCGGCCAGCTTTGGATTTCTCTCCATTCGAGCTCTTTAAACACTTGCAACTCCACCTAAGAATTGAAGAAGAAATTAATGCCAAGTGAAATGAGCATCTCCTCCCTTCCCGGCCATGGCCAGACCGTCTGCGTCACTGGAGCCAACGGCTTCATCGCTTCTTGGCTCGTGAAGCGCCTCCTCGGGAGAGGCTACACCGTGCGAGGGACCGTGAGGAATCCTGGTCTGTATCCACTAGCAATTGTCTCGCTACGTACTCTTTTCTGTTGGAATATAACTCGAATGGGTTTTCATTAATTCTGTAAGTATACAATAGTCTTTTACAATATACCTTGTATAGGATCTGCTGTAAAGTTCTGTTATAGAACTTAGGTATAAATACTGCTTCTGTTGTGTAAGCTGGTAGCTTGCGATGTTGCTATTCTTTTGAATCTACTTCATTTTTTACATTCCTCTATTGAAGAGTCTCTGTATCTTTTCTTTGTGGATCTGACGACTGTGGATCTGGTGATTTGAACCTACTGATAATATGAAGTTGTTCTTAACATTGCTTTGCTTAATCTGGTGAGTTTCTTTACCAATTCAATCCTTTGCATATACTGTCCGTGGTTTTCTACCTCCCTGTTCGATCCATCATTGGTATCAGAGCCAGATCTGAGGAAGTATTGTGCGTAATGGCCAACTCCTCTGGATTACCTTCAGTACCAATCTTCACGGGTACTGGGTATGAGCTTTGGAGCTCAAAGATGCAGAACTACTTTATTACCTTAGATCTGTGGGATCTGATCGAAGAGGGGTTCACTGGAGAGAATTTGACTGCCAATCGACTCAAAGAAGCCAAGAAGCGTGATGCTAAGGCTATTTTTTGTATTCAGCAAGCAATCTCGGAAGAAATTGGTACCAGATTGGGTAAAATCTCATCGGCTAGAGAGGCGTGGTTAATGCTTGAAAACAGATATCATGGATCATCAAGGATTATTGAAGTGAAATTGCAGACACTCCAAAGAAGATTCGAGAGCTCTTTCATGGAAGAGGATGAAGACTTGAATGATTTTGTAACTGGTGTTATTGATATGGCCAATCAAATCAGAAGCTATGGTGATGAACTTGAAGAGGTGCGAATTGTGAGAAAGATTCTCAGGAGTTTGCCTCAAAAGTTTGATCATATTGTGGCTGCGATTGAGGAAGGCAGAAATATCAAGACAATGACCAGTGAGGAACTTCTCAGCTCATTACTGTCACATGCAGACAGGATGAGCAGGTTCGAGAAGAAAAATGATGAAGGGATGGCTTTCTTTATGCGTTCTGGAAAGAAGTCATCCTGGAAGAAAAAAAATGAATCTAGTGATGAATCAACCAAAAGCACAGATCGAAGAGAATTTTCTTCAGGAGAATCTGGAAAGAAAAAATTCAAATGTTACTATTGTAACAAAGCTGGTCATATAGAGAAAAAATGTTGGTTAAAGCAAAAGCATGAAAAAGAAAAACAAGCTAATTTTGCTGAAGAACAACAAGATTCGAGTGAAGAAGAAGAGGTTCTGTTGCTAGCTAAAGTGGATGATAACCAAACTGAAGATTGGTATCTTGATTCAGGTTGCAGCAATCATATGACATCTTGTCGAAATCTATTTGTGAGCATGAATGAGAATCACTCTACAAGTGTTCGACTGGGAGATGGTTCAGTCAAGTCTGCTAGAGGAATGGGAGATTTGAAACTAAGTACTGATAAAGGGACATTTACTGTGAAGAATGTCTTGTTTGTACCTGACTTAGAGTCAAACTTGTTGAGTGTGGGTCAGCTACTCAGAGATGGTTATAAGGTTGTGTTCACTGATAATTGTTGCCAGGTGTTCTCTAACTCTCAACCAGACAATGTTATATGCTCTGTAGATATGGCTAGGAACAATTTGTTCATGTTGAATACATCCAATTTTGCTTTGCAAGCTGCAGAAGTTATTGATACTGACATGAACTTATGGCATAGAAGATTGGGACATGTTAATGTTCAGAGTCTAATTGAGATGTCATCTAAGAGTCTGGTTGAAGGAATGCCTATGTTTAAGCAACCTGAAAAGAATAGAATCTGTGAAGTATGTCAACAAGGAAAACAAGCCAGGAATCCTTTTCCTAAACAAGCAACTACTCGAGCAAATGAAACCTTAGAGTTAGTTCATGCTGACTTATGTGGACCAATGGAAGTTGAATCATCTTCTGGCTATAGATACATTGCAGTATTTGTGGATGATCTAAGCCGAATGGTCTGGGTATATTTTCTGAAAAATAAATCAGAAGCATTTAACATTTTCAGGAAATTTAAGACTGCTGTAGAAGTTGAAAGTAATCTCAAACTGAAGACTCTGAGAACTGACAGAGGAGGTGAATTCACCTCAAGGCTGTTCAATGATTTTTGTGTAAATGAGGGTATACTGCATCAACTCACTGCTAGCTATACACCCCAACAGAATGGGGTGGCTGAAAGGAAAAACAGGACCCTGATTGAGATGACTAGATGCATGTTAAGTGAAAGTGGTTTACCTAAAAGTTTATGGGCAGAAGCTGTGAATACTTCAGCCTATATTCTGAACAGATGTCCTACAAAGTCAGTGCTAAATAAAACTCCTTATGAGATTTGGTACAACAGGAAACCAGACCTAAGCCATATTAGAATATTTGGATGCATAGCTCACTGTCATGTTCCTAAACAAAAAAGAAGGAAGTTAGATGACAAAAGTATAAGAACATTTATGGTGGGTTACAGTTCTGAAACCAAGGGATATAGATTGTATGATCCAAGAAAGAAGGAACTTATTATTAGTAGAGATGTGGTGTTTGATGAAAGCCATTTGGGACAATTAAAAGAACTTACAAGTGCAAGTGAGACTACAGTTTCATCAAAAGAAAGTACACATGTTGACATACATAATAGCAATGAAGAAGAGCAAGATTCGACTGAATTCAATCAGGTGCAGAATTCTAATCAAGATGGAATGCAACTTGCACCAGAAATCAGTGAAGTTGACAGTTCTCAATCTAGTACACCTCCTAGGGGTTATAGAAATTTGTCTGAAATATATGCAGTATGTGAAAGATGTAACCTCATGGAGTTAGTTGAGCCTGTAACATTTGAAGAGGCAAAGAAGAGGGCAGAATGGATAACAGCCATGAAAGAAGAACTAGAATCAATTACAAAGCATGATACTTGGTTTTTAACTAAGCTACCAGAAGGTAAAATCCCTATTGGTTTGAAGTGGATATACAAAATTAAAAGACATGCAAATGGTGAAATCAGCAAACTGAAAGCAAGGTTGGTAGCTCAGGGGTATATGCAATCTATAGGTGTGGACTGTTTTGAAACTTTTGCCCCTGTTGCTCGTTTTGATACAATCAGGATTTTAATGTCTGTTGCAGCAATATATGAATGGGTCATTTATCAACTCGATGTAAAATCTGCCTTCCTTAATGGTGAGCTAAAGGAAGAAGTGTATGTGACTCAACCAAAAGGGTTTGTGATCAAAGGAAAAGAGGATCAAGTGTATAGATTAAAGAAATCTTTATATGGGCTCAAACAAGCCCCAAGAAGTTGGTATGAAAAGATTGATGCTTTCTTTACTGCAGAGAAGTTTCAAAGAAGCAAAAATGAATATACCTTGTATGTGAAAACTGATGAAAATGATCACATATTGATAGTATTGCTATATGTGGATGATCTGCTTTACTGCAGTGACAGTGAATCTCTAAGAAAGAAATTTAGAGACAGAATGTTTGAGACTTTCGAAATGACTGATCTTGGTAGAATGAAATATTTTCTGGGTCTAGAAATAGAGCAAACAAGTATGGGAATTACTCTATCACAGAAAAAATATACCAAGGATTTGCTTGAAAAATTTGGTATGAACATGTGCCATCCAGTCATTACTCCAATGGTTGCAGGTACTAATTCTCAACTGAATAGTACAGATGATGCAAGTGTTGATGCAACATTGTATAGAAGTCTGATAGGTAGTCTTCTCTACCTGACAAACTCTAGACCAGACATTTTATATAGTGTTGGAATTCTATCTAGATACATGAGCAATCCAAAGACAGAACATATGAAAGCTGCCAAAAGAATATTAAGATACTTGAAAGGGACTGAGAATTATGGAGTGAATTATTCAAAGAATGCTGAAATCAAATTGATTGGGTTCTCAGATAGTGATTGGGCTGGTTCAACTGAAGACAGAAGAAGTACATCTGGTTACCTATTCAAAGTTGGTTCTGCATCAGTTTGCTGGGGATCAAAGAAGCAGAATTCTACTGCCTTATCATCAGCTGAAGCAGAATATATTTCTGCAACTACTGCTAGTTGCCAAGCTATTTGGATTAGGAGAATTCTAGTTGATTTTGGGCTAAAAATAGATGAGCCTACAGTAATATTCTGTGACAACACTTCAACCATTGCCATGGCACTCAATCCTGTGTTCCACAGCAGAACAAAACACATAGAGATAAAGCATCATTTCATTAGAGATCAAATTCAGAATAATATAATCAAATTGGAGCATTGCAGAACTGAAGATCAACAGGCTGACATTTTCACCAAGGCTTTGCCTCATGACAAGTTTCTATATTTTAGAGACTTACTTGATATAAAACCCATTTCTCATTAAGGGGGAATGTTGGAATATAACTCGAATGGGTTTTCATTAATTCTGTAAGTATACAATAGTCTTTTACAATATACCTTGTATAGGATCTGCTGTAAAGTTCTGTTATAGAACTTAGGTATAAATACTGCTTCTGTTGTGTAAGCTGGTAGCTTGCGATGTTGCTATTCTTTTGAATCTACTTCATTTTTTACATTCCTCTATTGAAGAGTCTCTGTATCTTTTCTTTGTGGATCTGACGACTGTGGATCTGGTGATTTGAACCTACTGATAATATGAAGTTGTTCTTAACATTGCTTTGCTTAATCTGGTGAGTTTCTTTACCAATTCAATCCTTTGCATATACTGTCCGTGGTTTTCTACCTCCCTGTTCGATCCATCATTTTCATGATCTTTCTGCAATATTTATGCATGGTTAATGAGGTTTATTTGATCTTAATATTTGCTGCGCGCAGATGATCCGAAGAATGCCCATTTGTGGTCTCTCGAAGGAGCCGAGGAACGTTTAACACTCTTGAAAGCGAACTTGCTCGATCCTGATAGCTTGCGCGCCGCAGTCGAAGGCTGTCATGGCGTGTTCCACACTGCCTCTCCCATGACAGACGATCCAGTGAGTCCTAATTATATAATTAAGCTGAAGCTTGAAGATGAAATATATAACTAATAGTGAATTTGTGCATGCAGGCGCAAATGATCGAGCCGGCGGTACAGGGAGCAAGGGACGTGATAAGTGCCGCAGCCGAAGCAGGTGTTCGACGTGTGGTCTTCACTTCCTCCATTGGCGCGGTCTACATGAACCCTAACCGCGGCCTCGATGCAGCCGTCGACGAGTCATGCTGGTCTGACCTCGACTACTGCAAGAACACCAAGGTCCGCCATCAATTCATCAAACACTTGCCGTGCATATATGCATGCTTTCAGTAGTACTTGATCTATTAATTTCTGGCCTAACATTAATCAATATATATTGTTGGACGCAGAATTGGTACTGTTACGGGAAGACGGTGGCGGAACAGGCGGCATGGGAGGTGGCCGGAGAGAGGGGGCTGGACTTGGTGGTGGTGAACCCGGTGATGACGCTGGGGCCGCTGCTGCAGGCGACGGTGAACGCGACCACGGCGCATGTGCTCAAGTATTTGACGGGGTCGGCGACGACATACGCGAACGCATCGCATGCCTACGTCGACGTGAGGGACGTCGCCGAGGCTCACGTGAAGGTGTACGAGGGGCCGGCGGCCAGGGGCCGGTACATTTGCGCGGAGCGCTCGCTGCACCGGGGAGAGTTGGTGCGGATACTCGCCGAGCTCTTCCCGGAGTACCCCATCCCCACAAAGTAATTAATTAGCTCTTCATTATCTTTCATAAATTACCTCTTTAATTAACTATTTACTAATTAATCGACTGTCCAACTAAGTGAAAAATAATTAATGACTTGCCTGATTCACATCAGAAAATGATAGAGAAAAGATTAACTGAGTTAATTAATGATTGGTCTTGAAAAATGCTGCAGGTGCAAGGATGAAGTAAACCCACCCAAGAAGGGTTTCAAGTTCACCAACCAGAAGCTGAAGGACTTGGGCCTTGACTTCACTCCGGTGAACCAATCCCTCTATGATACTGTCAAGAGTCTTCAAGACAAGGGTCTTCTTCGTATATTTGCCCGTTTATAACGGATATTAACGCTAATGTTCTATCCGTGGAAATGTTATGGACAATTTTTTTATCCGTTTGTTATATGGTACGTCGTATCCGCGAGTACCCGCTATCCGTGAATATAAGTATAATTACAATAAACAACCCTCGTATACATAAACTAAAAAAATTCTAAATCTCTTTTTTTTTTCTTGGAACTTATGTCGTTGTTGACATTCATTTCATTATATATTGTAAATTTGAATAATAAAAAATATATTATAATTTATAATTTTTAAAGTGTCATAGATACCCACAAATATCCGCGGGGATCGGTCCCCCATGACGGGTACCCATTTCTAATACTCGTGAGGAATTAAACGAGTATATATATATGAGTGTCAATATCTTTCGCGGGCTAGTAGCGAGGAGGCACCCCGCACCGCTCCGTTGGCCTCCCTACTTCTTCCTATTTAAAAGCATAATAAAGAAAATAAATTGCATTTCATACATATTTGATGTTGACTTTTGATTTTCTTCATATATTTGTTATTTATTTGTTGAAAAAAAATATTTTAAAAATTAAAAATATTATTTTTTTTAATTTATGGCCGGCTCAGGCACTACTTAGCTTGGCCCAAAAAGGTGGATTGCATATTTCGCTCGACCAATTCATAAAAATATTAAATTGTCTATTACACGGCTCAAAATATTTGTGATGTATGATAGAATTCAAACCAATCCGACTCAACCAATTACCCAAGAGTCATCAATTTGCACAAAAGAACATAATAGGTTAGAGCGAGGGAGGGGGAATTGCCCCCTGCAATTATAAAATTCTTATCAATATCTTAAAAATGATAAATTTGTGCCCATAAATAAGACATTTGCCGACATCCCTAAATCCATAACTTATTCCTCTCACCGTTGCCCTCCCCTACAATTTTAAAAAAATTTATCTATAAATTGGAAAATAATAAGTCTCCCCCCTATAAAAATATTCGTCCCAAATCCTCTCACCACCATTGATTGATGTTATTTTTAGGTAATGATTATTGGAAATGATGTTAGATGTATATATAAATTTAAAAAAATTAAATTAGTACTTGCTCATTTATATATGGGCGCATGTACAAATTCGTTGAATTGAATTGGGTAAATTATACGGACCCCCGCCCCCCCCCAACTATAGTCAATGTGCATAAAGACTACATAAACTACTAAGTGTGCATAGAATCCTCTTTGACTATACTTTTTGTTCCAATAATCCCCCTCTGTTGGCCTGCTTGTTAGTAATTTAACGGTAAAACTCCCACATGTGCAGAATCCCCTCCATAGTGCCATGTTGCAGCAATCTGAACCCTCCATCTCATCCGATAACTATCACTTCTTCGCCTACCTACACCCCTCTCCTTGACCTAGACTCCACCATTGTCGTCGACGCCGCCGCCGCCTCCTCCACCACCACCACCACCACCTCCTCCTCCTCCTCTTCTTGTCGAGAGGAGGTGGTGGTGGTGGTAGAGGCGACGATGGCGACGACGACTGTTGGCTTAAGTGTTTCTCTTAAGTCTCGATCTTTATTTTGATGATAACAAACATGTATTTAATCCAAACGTGAACTTTTGAGTTCAGGTTGAGGTTGTGATAAGCATGCCAAGTCTGTTCAAACGAGACGAAAGAAAAGATCGTCAAAGGAACAAAAGAAGAAAACGTTGAAGAAAGGCTCGAGCTTAGATCAAGTAGAATTCATGTAATATACTCCTAGGATAAGTTTACCCCAAGCCAAAATTGTAAAGTTATCCAAGTTGAAATTTGATAACTAAACCCATAAAAAAAAGGCATGTAAAATCCCAAGAAGAAGTCAGCCTCAGCCTGAGTTCGATCGACCGGTCGGTCGACCGAACAAGGCAGTATTCTGCCAAGCAGCCTAAACGGTCGATCGAATGACAGTAAAAACTGGCAGTAGCCATTCGGTCGATCGAAGTTGGCAAAACAATCTGCGCAAGGCTGCGACGGTCGACAGGCCGGTCGACCGACCAAAGCAAAAAATGGGCAGAATGGTCAGCGGTCAACTGGATTGGAGATCGCTTGACGCGCGACCCTGGCTCAATTTCTTCAGTCGATCGACTGGTCGACCGAATGTGGGATCGATGGTTTTCCGTCAGTCGAACGACCAAGCACTCTCACAAGCCAGCGGTCGCATTGGCGGTCGATCAGTCGGTTGACCGACGATCGACCGGCCAAACGACCCAACGGCTTTAACGACTATTTTTTTGTCCGTTGAACGGTCCGTTCGGGTGTGGGGTTATAAATACCCCACACCTAACTTCTTTAAACCTTCTTAAAAAATTTATTGAGCATTTAAAATAGTTTTTGAGCCTTCAAAAAGTGAATTACTGCGCGCGCCCTCTACTTCCGTCGACAACTCATTTCAAGCGCTGATTCCCTGCTTCTTCAATCTTGCTGCAACACAAAGAGTGATCTTCTTGTAAGTTGGAGACGTGAAGGCGCGGGAAAGGAGCCTTGGTTCATTTTACATTCTAAAGCTCTTTCCTTTGTATTTGACATTTTTTGTAAACTTGTTCTTTAATTAAGATAGCTGCTAGGTGTGCTAGGAAACACTAAGGGTGACTTTATAGGATTATGTTTTGCCTAGGTGAATAGGATTGAGGTGTTCTCAGAGTGGTGAGAAGGGTGTCCTCATTGTATTAAAAGGGAAACATAGATTCTATAAAGTAATGGTTAGAAATCTTTAGTGAGGAGCCAAGGTAGTGGAGTAGGCAGTTGGCCAAACTACTATAATTACTTTTGTTTGCATTGCTTATTTGCTTGTTTTTCATTGCTATTTATATTTGATCATATTCACCATTAAGAAATAATTACATTAAGTGAAGCTAAAATTGAGTAAGAAGAAAATATATGAAAATGGGACAGACACTATTCAACCCCCCTTTCTAGTGTCGAATTTCACACAATATTTGGTATCAGGGCAAGGTCGTAGGGCAAGATTTAACCATCTTCCCTACAAATCAAGATGTCTAGTGAAATTCAATTGGTTCAAGGGTCCTCTACTCATACTCCACTACTATTCGATAAGAACAACTATGTCTATTAGAAGATCCGCATGAATGACTTCCTTCAATCCTTAGACATGGATGTATGGAGGATGATCTTAGTAGAGTATAAACAACCCAATAAGGATATGGACCAATGGGACCAAGAAGAAATTAGGCTTTTCAATGCAAATGCAAAGATCATCAATGCTTTATATTGCAGCCTATCAATTAATGAATTTAACAGGATTTCTACGTGTAAGTCTGCATATGAAGTATGGAAGGTCCTAGAGACCACCCATGAAGGGACTTCATAAGTAAAGGAATCCAAAATTAACTTACTCATGCATGATTACGAAATATTTAAGATGCTTTCACATGAGTCCATTGATGCCATGCATTCTAGATTTCAAAATATTACGAATGGCCTAGCTAACCTTGGTAGGAAAATAAAGGAAGAGGAGAAGGTAAGGAAGCTCATTCGTTCCCTTCCAAAATCTTGGGAGCCCAAAGTGACAGCCATCATGGAAGCCAAGGATTTGAGCACTTTGAAGGTCACCGAGCTTATTGGGTCTCTCATGACACATGAGACCCACATGAAGCAATACCAAAAGGAAGATGCCCCCAAAGGCAAGACCATTGCCTTAAGAGCATCACATTGAGCAGAAGAATCGTCGTCATTCGAGGAAGAGATGGACAATCTTGAAGAAATGGCGATACTCGCAAAAGATCCATGAGCTTCATGAGGGGAGGCATGAGGAAGGGAAGAGGAGGCTACACTTGCTACCATTGCAACAAGACCGGACACCTAAGAAAGGATTGCCCACTTCTCAATATAGCTAGCCTTCACCTCCCACCCTCACAAGAAAGAAAAATACAAGAAGAAGAAGAAGGAAATGATGGCCACGTGGGATGAAAACGAGGTCTCATCGAGTGAAGAAGAAGCAAAGAGCGAAAAGACAAACCTTTGCTTGATGGCAAAGGTTGATGAGGTAAAATTTATTTTTGGTGAAGTTCCATTTACTCAAGAAGAGCTAGAAAATGAATTTGAGCAAATGCATGATGAATTCAATGCCATTAAGAGAAAATTTAGAGATCTAAAAAATGACAATAGATCTTTAGAACTTGAGAATAATAGTCTATTACTTTCATGCAATGCCCTAAGAAAAGAAATAGATACCCTTAAGGAAGAAATATGCACCCTAGAAAAAACTAAGTAGGACTTAGAGATTGACAACCAAAAACTAGAGAATGAAAATAAGTATTTATGTGATAAAGTAGAGCATCTAAATGACAGTATGCTAACATTAAAAAATGAACTTTGCATGCTTAATGAAAAAATGACAACCATCCAAAATGTCATGCCAAAGGTTGTTCATAAAAAGAAATCATCACAATTTTATGCTCACACACACACTAGAAGAAATTGCTTTTCTTGTGGCATATTTGGCCATATGGCCAAGGATTGTGCTTTGAGAAGGAACCCACATGCAAGATTTACATGGGTTCCCAAAGTGACTAACACTCAAGGACCCAAAAAAATTTGGGTGCCTAAAATGGTTTCTTCTCCTTTTGTAGATGAAGAAGTATGCTCAACCAAGTAGAAGTATTTAGATATTGGATAGCGGTTGCTCAAAGTACATGACCAGTGACATCAACTTATTTGCAACCCTATCAAGCAAAGATGGTGGACATCTCACATTTGGTGACAATGTCAAAGGTAAGATATATTGTTGGCATTGGTGGCATAGGTATACTCCCTTATCCATACATTAAGAATATTTTATTAGTTGATGGGTTAAAATATAACTTGATTAGCATATCACAATTATATGACAATGGATACATAATTATTTTTGAAGCATCTAAATATATCATTAGAAGTGTACCATTAAATGATATCATGTTTATTGGAAATAGACAAGAAAATGTTTGGTCCATGTGATGTAGTTAGACTATGTGGAAAGCTATATTATTTTGTATTAGTTGATGATTTTTCTAGATTTACATGAGTTTTTTTTTTGCCAAGAAAAATAAAACTTTTGAGTTTTTCAAAAAGTTTGCAAAGAAAGTTACAAATGCAAAAATGAGTTTCAATTTTAAAAATTAGAAGTGACAATGGAGGATAGTTTAAAAATATAAAATTTTCTGAGTTTTGTGATGATTTGGGTATTAAACATACATTTTTCCCCTAGGACCCCTCAACAAAATGAGGTAGTTGAGAGGAAGAATAGAATCCTACAAGAGATGGCTAGGACCATGCTATGCGAAAACAATTTGCCTAAGTATTTTTAGGCCGAAGCCATAAATACCTCTTTCTATGTTCTTAATCGAGTTTTATTAAGACCTAAAATTAAGAAAACACATTTTGAACTTTAGAATGGTAAAATCCCAAATGTGGGATATTTTCATATTTTTGGATGCAAATATTTTATATTGAATACTAAGGAGAATTTAGGAAAATTTGATTCTAAATCCGATGAAGGGATTTTCCTAGGTTACTCTATTAATTCTAAGGCATATAGAATTTACAATCGTAGAACCATGATTGTTGAAGAATCCATGCATGTCACGTTTAATGAAACTAATGATTCTTCTAGAAATATAAATATTGTGAATGTAAGTGAGGAGCTTGAGGATATCACACTTCATGATAAAGAAGTGGAGGATGAAGATAATGAGAAAACCCAACATGACGAATCACCATCATCGAATCTACCTCAAGTTGAAGATGAAGAAGAAGAAGCTCTACCACCTCTCCCTAAAGGATATAGGTTGGTAAAGGATCATCCAATATTGGACCAAGTCATCGGAGAACCTTCAACGGGAGTGGTAACACATTCTAAACTCAAGAATGTTTGTCAATATGTAGCTTTTGTATCTCAAGTAGAGCCTAAGAACATTTAAGAAGCAATAGAAGAAGAGTTTTGGGTACTAGCTATGCAAGAAGAACTCAACCAATTTGGTAGAAATGATGTATGAGACTTAGTGCCTAGACCTAGTGAACAAACTATAATTGGAACTAAATGAGTATTTAGAAATAAGCTAGATGAATAAAGATTAGTTATTAGAAACAAAGCTAGGTTAGTGGCACAAGGGTATAATCAACAAGAAGTGATAGATTATAATGAAACGTATGCTCCCGTAGCTAGATTAGAAGCAATTAGAATGCTTTTGGCATATGCTAGCTTTAAGGATTTTAAACTTTTTCAAATGGATGTAAAAAGTGCATTTTTGAATAGTTTCATTAATGAAGAAGTCTATGTTGAACAACCCCCGGTTTTGAAAGTTTTGAGTTTCCAAACCATGCTTTCAAACTTAAAAAGACACTATATGGTTTAAAACAAACCCCTAGGGCTTGGTATAAAAGATTTTCAATATTTTTAATTGAACAAGATTTTAATGTTGGAAAAACCGATGTTTCACTTTTCATTAAGCATCATGAAAATGATATGTTATTAGTATAAATTTATGTTGATGACATAATCTTTGGTGCTACTAATGAAATGCTTTGTAAGTGGTTTGCTAAATGTATGCAAGATGAGTTTGAGATGAACATGATGGGAGAGCTCTTCTTCATGCTTGATCTCCAAATCAAACAAACCAACAAAGGAATCTTCATCAATCAAGCTAAGTACACATATGAGCGCATCCATCAAGCTTGACAAAGATGAAGAGGGCATTAAAGTTGACGAAAAATGATATCGATGTATGATTGGTAGTCTTCTTTACTTAACCGCAAGTAGACCCGATATCATGTTTAGTGTTTGTGTATGTGCTAGGTTTCAATCTTGCCCTAAAATATCTCATTTAAGTATGGTAAAACACATATTGAGATATTTAAATGTCACGGTTGACTTAGGACTATGGTATCCATGTCATACATCATTTGATTTAATCGATTTTTCGGACACTGATTTTGCCGGATGTAAAGTAGATAGAAAAAGCACTAGTGGGTGTTGTCAATTTTTAGGAACGAGTCTTGTTTCTTGGTTCTCATGGAAACAAAACTCAGTTGCACTTTCAACTACCGAAGCAGAATACATCACTGCGGCTAGTTGTTGTGCACAAGTCCTTTGGATGAAACAAACCCTTTTAGACTATGGACTTAAGTATTCTTGCATACTTATTCATTATGATAATACTAATGCAATAAATTTAACAAAGAATCTCATTTTACACTCTAGAACTAAGCATATTGACTTAAGACACCATTTTCTTAGGGATAATGTGACTAAGGAAAATATATCGGTAGAATTGAATTATATCCACAGATAAACAACTTGCCGATATCTTTACAAAACCCTTGGTTGAAGAAGGCTTTACAAATTTAAGGATGCAATTAAGAATTTGTGCTTATCCTAGTAATTAAATTTTTTTTTCTTCAAAATGTATATGCTTTTCAAAACTTGCATTCTATAAAGTATCATCACACTTATGTATTGCTCTCTAGTGGGGCTTTGCGACTTATTGATGTTTGTCTTCTATAGACTTACATTAATAGGAAAGACTATAGTGGTAGATGATACTTGGTTTTATAGTTTTCTTGATTTTTATGATGAAACTCATTAATTGTACTTTAATTCTTACCCTTTTTGATTGATGTCAAAAGAGAGAGAAAAAATAATTTCTTACTTAATTTTTACGATGCATATAGTTCTGCCAAAACGGGCACCTCTCATAGGCATCTGTTTTGGCTAAATAGGTACCCCTTGAGGGGCGCCTATTTTGGCGGAACAGGCGCCCCTTGAGGGGCGTCAGCTACATTGAAACCAGCACCTCTTTCAGGTGCGCCGATTTCAATTGTTTTTTATAAAAAAATATATTTAAATAAATATTATATATATTAAAATATAATATATTAAAAGGTAAATTAGTGTGAAGTATAGATATCCTTTATGTATAGCTAACATGGGATTACAATATAATAACAAATAAGAAGCAAATACTATCAACCAACTATACCAGCAATTTCAACCATATACAATTTTATTCCAAAAGAATAACAAAAGTATACATCGCCACAAGATCTTTTGACATGAACTTCAATTCGAAAGACAAATAATTCAAATCTAAGATACAGAGTGGCATCTTGGCATATAGCATCTACCAACATCCTTTGCCAACAATATATAGCTTAATCATTCTAAAATTAAAAATACACGTAAGATAAAGAATTCGGAAGTTATATTTTTTCTAAAAAAAACCTTTTTATAAAGCTTAGCATAAATTTCCCAGCGTTTCAGTTGAGAATAAGTTCTTCTGTCTGCTACAGTTTCAGAAGCTTCAAGAAAGCTCACAGCAACAAGTAGCTCTTTTCCATCATTACTTACCCTGAATTATCCATGTTTACCTGGTAGCATTAGATGTATGATGAACATAGTAATGCTAATGATACAAACAAATTGCAACAAAAATTGAACCCGACAACAATTGCTACAAGTAGTTGACTTCCCTCTACCCTAATCAACTTTAATGCAACTGTATTTCCAAGGACTATCATCTTGAGTATACACTTCATCCTCCAGAAGGTTTGATTGATAGGAAGAAACACTAGCCGTGGAAGCACTTGTATTGATAGGAAGAAACACTAGCATTAGGTGATTTTTGATGATTTAGTAAGTGCTGTACTTGTGTTCTCATTTGCACCTCCAAAGGTGAGATATCAGGACCTTGGACAGCAGTATGAAGGGACTGCAACAAATTTAGCACCAATAACATCATACAAAGAATTTTGCTTGATAGATTCCCATGATTTTTCAGCTAACCTTATCGTTATTTTGTTCCAGTTAGGTCAAGTCAGAGCACCATGTGTCGATCCATACAATTAATTATGCAGTATCTTTGTTGGGGGAAGATATGAATATTTCATGAATGGGAGTGTTCTCTATAGATATAGTTCATTTTGTTTCATACCTACTACCTATGCTTGATATTTTATAATTAACAGGAAAGTGACAGAAGGTTGTGACCTATTTCTTAATTGCATGCAGATGGCATCACAGCATCTGCAGTAGGTATTGATTCTGAAGTCAAATAGCAGAACAGTATAAAAACCTTGGATGGAGAAATCATGGGGAGAGAATGGACACATGCAAATCATATCAAGCTAGTCAGGATCATCGTTCAACTTATACTAGAACAAGCTGTGATTGCACATGCTGTTTGAACAAGAAGTTTGACTTGAGGTAATGATGAGGGTATGGCTAATTATAATAACAGTACTTCATATTTATATAATCCTTAACATGATATGTTAATAGTTTGGTGTACAAATGTCTTTGACAAAAGGAATGTGCTGTGAGCTCTCTTTCCGATTTCTTTTGGCAAAATGTTCTCTTTGATAAAATAAAGATCTTTACACATCTAGCTATGAGAACAAAATTGACAGAGATGCTTAAAATTATAAATATGAAGACTAGAATATGCTGGACATGAATTATAATTCACACCGTGGCCTATCTACACAAATAAAATTGATGCAACTAAAAATATGCTGGATATGAAGACAGCTAATTAAATAAACAATTGGAAATTGTTGATAAGTTGATTAACCTGGTAAGGACTTGTAGAAAGTGTCACTGACATCTCCCATTTCTTCCGATGCTTGGCTAGCATATGCCAAGATTAGCGATGGAAAAGCCACTGAGCACATGCTAATTTGAATAGATCGAACTGTGAAGTGCCCCACATCAGCAAAAAGTGCTTCTACCCCTATTGTATATATACATAACATTAACACAACAGTAACCTTTAATTATACAATTAAAGATAAAGTTTGCAAGCTCTAATTAATTATGTATCGGAGTAATAGATATAGGGTAATATGATGTAATTAAGGATACCAATTATACAAAGAACACTCCACCAAGAGAGATCCAAGCTGTCTTGCCATTCCTCCTGAAGTAATCAACAATGTTACGCCCCGCCTAGGTTCATTCCAAAAAAGGAACCTCACATAGGAGGAGCGCAACCTACAATTAAACCACAGAAAATACACCAGCATATCTCACCAAGAACAACTGAAATCATCATTTCAACAAAAGTTCTCTACACAAATGTTCAACATCACTCTAAAAATAAATAAGAAAACATCTAAGCAACGGATGACGTCTCCTCCTCCAGAATCTCTAGCTACCCAACTTCAACTACCGACATACCTGCAAATATGAGGCAACAACAAACAACATCAGCGGAAAGTTGAGTAGGAGAATCAATATGTCAACAATAAGGACAACAATCATGATGCGATGACACTGCCAAATGCAACAATATATGACTGTGCAATAAAATGCAACATGTCAACGACAACAAGACACATTTTCACCTATCAACTAATGCATCTCATACCAATCAAAAGCGTAGTGGACAATTGGGTTTCCCTGCACTCTCGCACCTCGAGAGTGACACATCATGCCCGCTCAAGCAGGACGTGCGAGCATCCAAGGATAGTTCGCCGACGTCTAACAGCGCGATGCCGCACACGAGCCCGTCAACATCTAACAACGCGACATCGTACGTGCAACTCGAGTGAAAGTCCGTGATCACCGATGCCACCTCCCATACAGCTCTGGCAAACAATCAACAATGTCCAGGGCATCCGCCCAATAAAAGATCAACAATGCAACAATAACTGCTACAACAATAAGCAGCATGATAGCTAGATCTCACCACATGACACATCACAACTAATTTTCAATACTAACAACAATAAATGCTACAACAACTATCAACCGAAGATGCAACGAGAATAATTCATGTTAGCAACTACAACTTATGACAACACTAACAGTGTGCACAATGCCTAGCATAATATCATGCTCAATAATCATCAATGAATAATAGCTAATCAGACTCATGCAATCATCAACATGGCATGCTCAACAACATAATGCAATAGGAGATCAACAGATTTCAGAAGCAAATCAAGCAAATAGAAGCAAGGGGTAAAATCATCAATTTACCAATTCAACATTCATCGGCTACAATAGAAGTCAACTCACACCCAACACCACTATCTATACTCTAAATCACCAAATGATAAAGAATACAACTATTCTACGTTAATTAACTACTATCAAACTGAATTAATCCTATTAAATTATCAACTAATACTGAAAAATAGAAAAGACCTATCAGACAACCTCTGATCAGAAATCCGACATCACCATCGCGTTCAGAACGCAAAAACCTACAACTTTGGTATTCACCTCAACTCGATCTGACGATCCTACAATGAAATCTAAAATACCCTAATATTAAATAATTTAATCTTATTTCATACGATACAACTCTCTTCTTGATTAATCTATTTATTAAATTAAATAAAACTCTCGTCTCCCACTCGTCTCACCCCCGCCCGTCACCCGACACCCAGCCCGACGCCCCGCCCCCGACGCCGCCTCTACTAGCCTCCGATCCACGCCGGCCGGCCCTCTCGGCCGCTGGCGACCACTCGCCGACCATCCTTCGACATCCCCCACGGATTTCGACCCCAGTGCCAACCCACCGCTGCTCCTCTCCGATCCACACGATGTGCGGCCCTACCAGCCGACGCCGACCAACCACCGGTTCCTACCGGCCTCCACCACGACCTCCGGCGCCGGTGGGATGCCGATTCGAGGCTAGGAAGCCACTCCGGCCTCCTACAGCAGCAGCGACAGCTGCCCCACAGCGCGGGCAACAATCGCCCACAGGGTGGCAGCCCGCGGATTGCCCGCAGCGACCGCCGCCCCTTCCTCCATCCGACGGAGTTGGACCTTCCTCATCTCGTCGCCACTCCGATTGCCGCCGATGAACGAAGAAATAGGAACGACAGAAAATAACGGACGAAAAACAGGGAATAGAAGATAAGACTCCTACCTGAAAACTCCTCCAAATTCCTATCCTCACCAGAGCCTTCTCACAGCCGCAGCCTCACTGCTGCAGCCGCACGTCCGCCGCTGCTACAGTGATCGAGAGAGAAAAAAAGAATTAAAGAGGGAAATTAAGGCTAAATATAAGATTAGGCTCTTTTACAAAAGATACCTCCAAAAAAGATATTTACAAAAAAAATCCCCAATTTTTTCATGTCATAACAAACAATGTACTTTGAAAGAGGACTATTAAAATAACCACCTTATTAGTTCCAAACCTCTGAGCCAGGAAGAGGACTATTAAAACAACCACCGATATTAACACAATTTTATCTGCAAAACCAAAGAAAAAAACTCATTATTATCTTCGGTTCACCACTAATTAATAATACACCACCCATTAAGTATTGTTTCTTTGAAAGAGAATCCATACAATTATCATTATTATAAATTACTTAGATTAATAACTGGCGCCAGTGAAGGCCGCCGGTTATTTTCCGCCGCTAACACTCATTTTTGTTGTAGTGTCTCATCCAAACCTATCCTCCCAAACCTATCCTCCTAGCAGCATCAGCAGCAGTGCTACCAGATTATGGCAACAAATGGAGAATAGCTGAATGTTTCATTTAGCCTTGCAGCTCTATGCATGACTTCAAACATAACTACTTCTGAAAGGAAATTGCACCAACGAAATTTACAAGGGGGAATTAATGTACCTCACCTGATACCCCGACTCCAATACTTTAGTATTTTTGTCCAACTAGAATTGTGAATTGTATCTAGATAACAACACAACTTGGGACAATTAGTGTGCTGATATAGTGATATATACTTGTCCACTTTAAGCGTCAGAGATACCATGAATCAGTCTTGTATTACATGTACCGTGATTTCCATCTTACAGCATAATGATTCAAGTTTTTATACTTGTGTTCTTCTTTTTCATATACCGTGATTTCTCAGCCAATTCAACAGCTTTCTGAGCTAACTCTGGCCTACCCATCTTAATGCAAGCCAATGTGAACTGAAATTTATCACAAGAAGTGTCTCTTAGGTGCACAGATGGAATCGGATATTGAAAAAAGTACAAGTAGAAGAAAGAAAACAGATTTCCATATAAGCAATAGAAGAAAGGATTACCTGCCATAGAAGCGTAGGCCATGATCCACCATTATGATATGACCATGGGCTGTAAAAACAATGGTGTTTCTTGTTACACAAGAAGACTATTTCAAAATTCTTAGTGCACAAAACATAGACCTTTCTTAAGAGAATTACAATTAAAGTGCAGCTGAAATTAAACCACAAAGATCTACATTACATGTGGTTTCAGAGAAATTAGACTTAAAATAAATTGATGCAAAATGGCAGCAGCTAAGGCATTAAACATAATTAAGAAGACTGAGGAAGCTCAACTACTTACGTGTTTTTTGGATCACTGCCGGGTAGGGTAGCATATTTTAAAAGGCACATTTCCCACAAGATCATCCCATTTATCTTCAATTAGTTTAAGAATGCCCTGGGCTTGTCTTGGTGTGGCTAGGGAGGAGACAATAGCCCAAAAGTTGCCAAGGGAAAAGAACCTGAAGTCCATGTAAGCTGGCCGTAGATTGCACTTTTATTTTCACTTTTTTTTTTCTCCTATCTTCCTCTCACTTGTATCCTTTCATATCTCTTGAATGGAATACTAGTTTTCTCATTTCAAAAAATAATAATAATAAGGATCTCATTCCCTTTTCGGATCCTTGAAGTCTCCATCGTACACTTACAGGCTGAATCATATGGGTCTAATCTAGAATCCCAATGGTTCAATCAGTTCAAGTTACACTAAATTTTTTTAATGTATAAACCAATTTTAAGTGGTTTATTTTATATTTACATACTTTTTCCTACTAGTTTGGTTTTTCCTCTTTTTCTTTTTTTGAAAGTAGAATTCTACATTTCATTCAAGAGGTACGAACTGATACAGGAGAGATGGGAAAGAGAAAAATATTAAAATACAATCAAAAAGAACAAAGCTCAAAGAAATTTGCTGTCGAAGCGGCCAACAACTGAAAAGTTATAGACTCATTCCTAAAAGCACGAGTGTTCCGCTCGAACCAAATGAACTAACTCCAAATCAAGATAAGTCGAGCTCGATTATCTTCAACTTTGGGAGAAACAGTCAATTGAGAATTCCAATGAGCTTCCGCCACAAAGAAGAAAGGATAGTTCACCAAGGAGAGGAAAATCCTCCAACCAACACAACAGTAAGGGCAAGAAGTGAATAAGTGCTCATGCGTTTCCCAGCCATCACATAGCAAGCAAGAAGTGTGATACCCCACCGTGCAAGTCGATCCCGTGTAAGAAGCCTCTTCCTCAACCGGATCCATCCAAAGATTGAAATCTTTGATGGAAGATTGCAATTCCGCAGGAAGTGGTAGAACCTATCTGTGATTCCACGGAAAGTTAGAAGAAGATATAAACTTTTAGTAGAGAAATTTCCGTCCTTAGTCCACCTCCAACGCACCACATCTTCTCCATTACTGTTTTGAATGCCTTCCAAATCCTGAGCCAAGGAGAGTAGACTGACACCATCAAACAAAGCATAGAAGGATATATCTCAACCCACACAAACATTTGAACTGTTGAGCACTCTAGCATCCGAGATAGAACAATCAGGATTATTAGCCCGCCGATAGAGAGAAGGATATCTGTCAGCTAAACAAACTCCTGAAAGCCAAGCATCAGTCCAGAGTTTGATTTTCTGGCCAAGACCGACTTGGAAGCTAACACCCGAAATAATAAGATCAATGAAACTACATAAGTCTCTCCAAATAGGTGAGGCTCTTCGAGCGAAAGAACTACGCAAGGTCTTTTTTTTTTTTTAATACATGCAGAGTTTTTCCTCTTTTCTTATTATCTATACATGCAAATTGACAATTCACTTGTATGTATGAATTTGTCCAATGTCCAATACCCTTGGACAATACCAATTCTGGAGCTAGACTAGCATTTCAAGCATAGCTTCATTCTAATCAAGCATATGCAACTAATTCTCCATGAATTTATGGATAATTCAACTAATATTATATCATTGTCAATGCACCCGAGGGAATGACCATTAAGTTGCACCCTTAGGATATATTTTTTCAAGGAATGAGCTTAGCACATTAATAAGCCCATTATATGATAAACAAAATACTTTATGAGACACATTTCAGCAGATTTGACAGAATTTGGAATCTCACTGTGAGACAACTAATATTATATCATTTTGAAAGACTAGAAGATAGTATGTTATCATAACATAGAAGGAATATATAACCTGATTAATTATCTGATTCTTGAACTTTTCTGGATGCAGCTTCCTCTCAGAATGAAATGCATATGATACTTGGGCATCCATTCCTAAATTCATACATCAAGTATATGAATAAAAAAATCTTAAGTTAAGACAACACAACTCAAAAATCTGTTAAAGAAAGCTATTGAAATAAAATATGAAGATGGAGCTCTTAATTTTCGAGTGTGTTATTCATTACTAGAAATTGAATCTTCAGCAACGGCTATCAGCAACGGCCGCTCAAGCCGTTGCTATTTGCAACGGCATTCTTACGGCCGCTCAAGCTGTTGCAGATATGTTGTATCTGCAACGGCTTTCTAACGGATACGCGAGCCGCTGCTGATGATTTTAATTATCAGCGGCTTTCTAACGATCAAGTGAGCCGTTGCTGATGATAACTTATTAGCAATGGCTTTCTAACAGGCGAGTGAGCCGTTGCTGATAAGTTTATATAGGTCGCAGATTGCGCCCGCCCCTTCTTCCTCCCGCTGTTGCCGTCGCCTCTCGCCGACGCCACCGAGCTGCCGCTGCCGACGCTGTCGTCCGTCCTCGGCCGCCGATTTCAGGTATTCATCGTCGCCCGGCCATCTCTTCCTGTTGCGGCCGGCGGGAAATCCGATCGAAACCCTAATTTTAAGGTTTCGGCCGGCGGCGGATGGCCGATGGCCGCCGCTCCGGCGCCGGAAATTGTAGATTAATTTTTATTTATTTATTTATTTATTTATTTGTTGATTAATTATTTAAATTAATTGTTTAATTTGTTAGATTAATTTTTAGAATTTATATTAATTTTTAGTTTAATTTAGTTAGATTAATATTTAATAATGGTAGGTTAATTATTTAAATTAATGAAAATGGTGTAGTTTAATATTAATTAATTAGTTAAAATATTGTTAATTAGTCCAAAGTTGTCCTCAATGGACTCGCGTCGGAATTGTCCACTTCGGCATTGTGCCGGAATCGTCCACTTCGGACGCGCGCCGGAATAGTTCATTTTGGACTCCTACTGGAATCGTCTAATTTGGACTCGTGTCGGAATTGTCCAATATGGACTCGAACCGACTCCAAATATTTAGAAAATAATCATCCATCCGACGAGTTGATATGTTTCACGTACGCATCGACGAGTCGGATATGATTTAGCAAAACCTTAGATCCGTTCGGGGATTGTATGTTCGTGTAAAAGAAGTAGATGATCTTTTATACGACGTACAATTCTTGAATTGTCCTTGATTGGACAATTTGAGAATATAGTTATTTGTACTGCATTTACGTTTTTCTTTTAACTGTTAACTAATTATTCTAAATTTCGGCAGCATCTCTCTTGTTCTCCGATACGCGCCCAGATGATATGCGTATTCAGAGAACTGTAGGGAGATGCTGCCGAAATTTAGAATGAAGTTAATTAACGGTTAAAATAAGTACTTAGTGCAATATAAATAACATAAATCCCGAATGGAATAGGACAATCTCACCTAAAGACATTAACTAAAGAAATTATCATTGATTGACAGAATCATGTCGGCTGATCGAAGTTGGATGTACCGACGTCTTGATCGTGGAGCTTTAACGAATGAGTTTCGATTAGGCGTAACGTACTTCCTAAATTTCGCCTATTCGAATCGGAATTTTGTTAGCATCGGTGATCAAATCCGATGTCCGTGCCGCATTTGTTTGAATGGACGATTTTTGGATTGGGAGACTGTCACTCTGCATCTATATAGCAAAGGATTTGCACCAAGATATTTTCTATGGACTTGTCATGGGGAGTCACGCGAAGTCGGGACGTCGAGCAATCCTGTCGTTCAGACATATGGTGAATCTTACTCTGCTGGTGCTTCTTCATCCGGTCAATATAATCCCTATAGAACTATGATACTTGATAGTCTTGGGGGTCAATTCCGCCTGAATGATAATGTTGATCGGCCAGTTCTTCAGACATCAGTCCCACCAGATACTACAGCGGTTGATATCACAGAAGTAGGGGCTGCGGTAGAGATTGAATTACCGAATAAAGAAGCTGCAGAATTTTACGAGATGTTGAAAGCTGCCGATGAACCTTTGTATGAGAATTGTCCTAAATACACTAGGTTTTCAGCAATGACACAGCTCTTAAACATCAAGGCCGATTGTAATATCAGCGGAGTTGCGTATGATCGGATTACTGGATTGATTAATGGAATGCTGCCTACTGATAACAAGTTTGAGCCTACTTTTTATAAGACTAAAAAGCTAATGAGAAAATTGGGGCTTGGGTACGAAAAAATACACGCGTGCCAAAATAATTACATTTTATATTATAAAGAAAATGTGCAGTTGGATAAATGCCCTGTGTGTCAACATCCTCGTTACAAGGAGAAGAAATCGGTCCGACAGAAAAATATCTCGTTTAAGGTGCTTCGGTATTTTCCACTAACACCGAGGCTTCAAAGATTATTCATGTCGGAAAAGACAGCCCCCTACATGAGTTGACATGCAAGAAGTTGTGATGATACAGTAATGACTCATCCATCCGACAGTGAAGCATGAAAACATTTGGATACATATTGTCCTTCATTTGCTAGGGATACTAGAAATATAAGATTGGGAATATGCACAGATGGTTTTAATCCGTTTGGACATTCTGCAACTCCTTATTCAGTTTGGTCAGTGTTGCTGACAGTTTATAATTTGCCACCGTCAATGTGTGTGAAAGATGAATTTATTTATCTTTCGATGATTATTTCGGGTCCTAAGGGTCCGCGAAAAGAAATTGACATATTTCTCAGACCCTTGATAGATGAATTGAAAACATTGTGGACTGAGGGAGCTGCCACTTATGATTGTCATCGGAAGCAAAACTTCAATTTAAAGGCCGCGGTCTTGTGGATAATCAATGATTTCCCGGCGTACAGCATGTTGTCTGGTTGGAGCACTCACGGTCGACTCTCTTGTCCGTATTGTATGGAACACTCTAAATCAATCAATCTTCAGAACGGACGAAAAATCTCATTCTTTGATTGTCATCGTCGATTCCTATCGGCTAATCATCAGTATCAAAGGAATCGTAATAAATTTACTAACGGCAGAGTCGAAAGAAATGAGCCACCACCGATGTTGTCTGGTGAACAAATATAAGCACGTATTTCAGCACTTCCGGATATAGTATTTGGTCGCAATGAAAGAGTGTCAGATTTTGGCCAAACACATAACTGGGTGAAAAAAAATATCTTTTGGGAATTGCCCTATTGGAGTTCATTATTGATTCGACATAATTTAGATGTCATGCACATTGAAAAAAATGTGTTTGATAATATTTTCAACACTTTGATGGATATTTCCGGAAAAACTAAAGATAATGTCAAAGCCCGACATGATATGAAAATACTTTGTAAAAGACCAGAGTTGGAGTTACAAGAGGTCAACAGACGATATCTGAAACCAAAGGCCCTATATGTGTTAAATAAATTACAAATCAAAGATATTTGTCAATGGGTAAAAGAACTCAAATTACCCGATGGATATGCTTCAAACTTATCTCGATGTGCGAACGTCGATGATTGCAAAATATCAGGGATGAAGAGCCATGATTGTCATGTATTCATGCAGAGATTACTTCCGATCGCATTTCGAGATCTTCTACCTGATAATATTTGGGCTCCGTTGACTGAATTAAGTATATTTTTTAGAAACATCTGTGCAAATGTCCTTCGAGTCGAAGATATGTCAACCCTTGAAAATAATATTGTTGAAATCATATGCAAGCTGGAGCAGTTTTTCCCTCCTGTATTTTTTGACTCGATGGAGCATCTACCGATACACTTGGCATACGAGGCACGAGTTGGTGGCCCCGTTCAATATCGGTGGATGTACTTATTTGAAAGATATATGAATCGTCTAAAGAAAAAAGTAAAGAACACCGCAGCTGTTGAAGGATCAATATCTGAATCGTATATCATCCAAGAAATTTCAACATTCTGCTCATTTTACTTTGAATCGACAGTACAGACAAGATTTGATCGTCTTCCACGTAACGACGACGGGGGTGTTCGACATTCAGATGGACGTTTAAATATATTTAATCACTTTGGTCGTGCTTTTGGTTCTCGTCCATCTCGACACTTAAGCGAGGAAGACTATCATTTGGCACATTTGTATGTATTACTCAATTGTCCAGAGATTGAATAATTCATTAAAATATTTGACATTGAGATGGTGCAAAAATACTCTATTCACAACGATGAAGAATTGGAGAGATTATGAAATCGTGATTTCCCTACTTGGATTCAGACTTACAGCAAAGATCACAGAGCTAAAATAGATGAAAGAATATTTGAGTTTATTAGTGGACCATCGCGACTTGTGTCGTGCTATAGCGAATATTTTGTTAATGAGTATAAATTTCACACGGTTGAATATACATTTACAAAGAAGACGATGAATGCTGGGGTCTGTGTGAAAGGGACAACCTATGTTGAATGTGATATGGATTTTTATGGACTGGTGGAAGAAGTGATAGAGTTGCACTACTTCGGCTTGAAATCAGTTATTCTATTTAGATATCATTGGTTCGATACAACAGAAAGGGGCATGAAAGTTCATCCAAAATATAAATTTGTTGATGTTAATTACAAATCTAAATTGGCAACAAATGAGCCTTTTATATTGGCATCACAAGCCGAACAAGTATATTACGCGAAGTATCCGGCTCGAAATAAAGATAGAGCAGATTGGCGTGTAGTCTGTAAGACAAAAAGTAGAGGAAAAATTGATCCAATAGTAGGAGAAAATGAGCTGATACCTGATATGACAGATGGTTTATATCAAGAAGATGATCCTCCTGCTGTAGATCGTATTATTCCAATACTCAAGAATGCAGACACAACGTCAATTCAATTAGAAGTTGAATATGCCGATGATGACAATTATGAAATTGAGGAAGCTGGAGATGAAGAAAAGGAAGAAGAGGAAGAATTCGAAGACTATTATTCAGATGATGAGGAATAATTGTAAAGTATATATTTTATTAAATATATCTCTACTATTTATACAATAATCTGATTATATGTCTATTCGACAGATATGTCTGGTCGTGGTTATCGTCGCAGGAGAGCTTCGGAGTCTCCGATCGGTGAGACTCCTACACTTACTCATGCTGCTGATCCTGCTGTTGCTGATCCTCATACCGATGATACTGCCGAGGCTAGTACATCCAAACGCAGGCGGCCACGCGGGCCGAATAGGTGGCAGCCCACCAGCCATAAAGTCACGTAGATTTATTAGCGTGATTAGGGAGCGGTAATATATCATGAATTATGAATCATTACAAATTCATTATATCATAATATAATATTAAAATTTATTTTTGTTGTGCAGGTTCGAGCAAGAAAAAGTATCGAGGAGCATTTGTTCTACTATTCGACGATACATGCACGAGGCATAGCCTACGTGGTCTCACGTGCCTAGCGAGCACGTCGACATGTTATGGCGCGAGTTTGAGGCACATTTTTTTTTTTACATGCATGATGATTAATATTGGTACTGATATTATTATTCTGCAGGCTCGCTATACATGGGCTGAGGACTAAAGGCCCTTCATTTATTCTGCCTGGGAGGCTATTTCCCGAGCAAGGTACAACGGGCAGCTGGGGCAGGCCCGGTCCCAAGCGATGGCACGAGCTGGGACTACTAACATCGCGGAGACTTGGGGATACAGCCCCGATTGGATTACTCCGGATATATGGGACCAGCTCGTGGGAATATGGTCGACGGATCGATGGCAGGAGGTTTCTCGGAATGCGGCTAGAAATCGCATGTCGGGGGGAGCAGCGCGTCACACCGACGGCTCTGTTGCATTTGCAGTCCACGCGAACCGTATGGTAAGTATATCTTTTAATTATATATTTTATTTGTTACTATGTGTACTAATTAATGTATTTGTTTTGTAAATGTAGACAACGGTGTTGGATGACGGACTGTCCAGCGACCCTCCCCGATGGCGGTGTTTGAGCGGACTCACCGTCGAGCACATGGGACGGGGGAGTACATCGACAACCGCGATGCATACATTATGGTAACTATATATTTGTTTAAATTATTCATTATATATTTATAATTTAAGTTTTATGATAAATATTAAACAAAAAATCAAACTCGAGTAGGAGACCTACAGCCAGACGGTGGTGCAGCGCGGGGGTACTAGGGCCACTTGGGGCACCGACCCCTCCGGTCGCTGGTGAGCGGCCGTCCACCTCCAGATCCAATTATGATCATAGTAGCAGAATAAGGACTCTAGAGGAGACGGTCGCGCGTCAGATTGAGATGATGGAGCGCCAGAGTCAGATGATGACGGAGATGCATGCTATGCTACGCAACATGTCAGGTCATCCCGAAGCAGGCATCTCTTCGGCATCATCTCATCCATCGTCCTCGAGTCAATCCACGCCGGTGTACACTCAAGCACTCCAGACCCCGCCAAATGATCCAGGTCATCCTCCATCGTCATCGTGAGATTTTTTATATTGACTTTGTTACTGAGATATTATACTTGTTTAATTTATTTTGTTTGGATATTGATACTTCAATTTTGCATTTGAATAGTTTTTATACTATTGTGGATAATTATAAATATAAATATAATTATTTTGATGTATATCTTGGTGTATTTATGATGTGTGAATGAATGTGTGTATGAGTGTATGAGTGTGTGAGTTATGTATCAAATAATGTATCAATGTATCAATGGAAATTTGAAATTTTAATTTGTTTCGTTACCAGGTTCACATCATCAGCAACGGCTTTCCCACGGCCGTCCGTGGGAAAGCCGTTGCTAAAAGTTTATCGAAAGCCGTTGTTGATGACCTACGGCAACGGCTTAGCAACGAGCTTTTACTAACGGCGTTGCTACGGACTCACCAGCCATTGCTATTAATGTTATCAGCAACGGCTCCGCGTCCGTGGCAAAATCGTTGCTGATAATATTTTTAGCAACGGCCCGAGCAGCCGTTGCTAATCCGTTGCTAAGTTATCAGCAACGCGATTTTCTGCCATGGCTCCATTGCAACGGCGCCAGCCGTTGCACGCCGTTGCTGATGATTTTCAGCAAAGGCATCAGCCGTTGCTGATGCCCATTTTTCTAGTAGTATGAAAACAATCTGAAAGAGATTTTGTTACTTTCTTAGCATGCTCCTTCTCTAGATAAAAGTTAACCTGATGGATACTGTAATTGACAATATTTGTCAAAATGATGAAACACATCACTAAGAAGATCAACCACACGTAGTTCTCCCAATATTTGAAATAATGAAAAAAATGAACCACAATAATTTCATAAGGTCTATAGGTATGTTTTGAACAGGTCTTGTAATATCATGCCTAATATTAGGCTCGTAGAGGAATGTATGTTTGCACCAATATTGTAACTACTTTATCCTAATCAATTACCACATTTTATGAATAAGTAATAGTTTAGATTCATTTTTTTTAAAAAAAAAGTATAATGATATTCGTAAAAAAATACAGTTGAACCTGAATTTATAGTAAAATAACCTACTATTGGGATCATGATCATGGTGCCCCTTCTGTGCAAAAATCCTAGCTTGAAGGCTTCACTCCTTCAGATAATGCACTAAAATGTATGCATTTAACAGTATAAGAATATGAGACTTACTTTGAGTTTTCTTTCACCAAACGAACAAAAGATTATATTTTATCCTCAGCCCACTGCACAATTCGATTTAACATGAAATTGTTAATCCACGGTATAAGAATATGAGACTTACTTAATTTGATGCTAGTTGGGTATGAAATTGTTTTTGCATGTACTTGAGAGCACACATTGAATTCCATTTAACACGTTTGAAGTTGCAAGAATTGGCAGCACAATTGCCACATATTTTACCACTTCATCCACATTACTCTATGCATAACCACAAATATTTCGAACCAAAATCATGAATAACCCCACTAATAAACTTTGTGTAATGGACAGGAATGCCACAACCTTCATAGCTACTTTTGCAGCTAGTGGATGCCTAGCACCAAGTTCATTAGAAACTCTTGTACTACATAGAGAAAAAACTATTCATTAATTCATTAATTAATTAGGGATATAGATGATTAAGTAGAGAAAGCAACTGATCATCTAACCTTACTGCATCACCCAGGCCAAAGGGACCATAAATACCAACGAAGTATTATATAGAAGTATTATATAACTTTTAATCCAATATATATAACCCTACTGACAGCACTGATTGTTTAGTTCTGCAAACAACATTGTGATCAATTGATTATTTTAGCATTTACCACCTGAGCACTTACCAACCAGTCACAAACTTCTTTGAGGTCCAGCTACGAATGACTTTAGAAAACACCTAAGGGAAACAAGGTGTAAGAACTAAGGGAAAACAAAGGCATTGAACAAGCTTACCTCAGAAATAATGAACATGCCAGGATCAGCACGGCTGCGCTCCACCTGCTTTCGGGCGAGGCAACTCTTCGAGCTGCTGCATCTGTAGTATCCCCTGTTCCCCGACCAACATGATTAGAGAAGCAACAGAGCTTGAAGTTAGCACCTGTGTTTCTTTTGTGGAACCGGAGAAAGATAAGAGGAATAGGCAGTAGAAAAGCTTGGTTTACCGAGGATAAGGAGAGCCCTTGATGGGTTTCTGGCCGTACTTCTGCCACGCCCACACGTCGGAGGAGAGCCCGGTGGCGGGAACGTGACACACCACTTTTTTCTGCTGATTCTTCTTGCAGGAATCACACAACCAGAAATCCAATTTTTAGATCAAGTGTCTCTTCTACCACAGTATGCAAAGGGGTAGAGAACAAGATGAACACCACAAAGAAGCATCGCCGACTTCTTACCTTCGCTTGGAGAGGGGAATCTGGGAGAGAGGCCGGTGAGGTATCCTCGACGACGGCGGTTGATGTATCGGCGATTTGGTCCCTACCATTAAATAAGATTTAAACGGTGCTAACGTGGATAACATGTGCTGACTAGACAATGCTGACGTGGAGCCTGCAGGGACCAACTTTGTAAACTATAGAGACTAAAACCAAAATTTTATAAACTATGAGGACTAAAACCAAAATTTTATAAACTATAGGGACTAAAATCAAAATTTAAGTAATTATTTTTCCTAATAAATATAAAAAATTATATGATATTACCTGGCCCGGCTTAGCCTGGTCCGAAAAAGTTCGTGCCCGACCCGGCCCGAAATAATTCGTGCCCGACCGGACCGGGTCAGGCACGAATTTTTTCTGGTTGGATCGGGCACGAACTTTTTCGGGTCGGGCACGAATTTTTCCGGGCCGGGCCGGGTCAGGCACGAACTTTTCCGGGCCGGGTCAGACACGATTTCTTTCGGGCCGGGCGGGGTCGGCCACGAATTTTTTAGGACCGGGTCGGGCACGAATTTTTTCGGGCCAAGCTGAACTGGGCTAGGTAATATCATATAATTTTTTTATATTTATCAGAAAAAATAATTAGTTAAATTTTGATTTTAGTCCCTATAGTTTATAAAATTTTAATTTTAGTCATCATAGTTTATAAAATTTTAATTTTAGTCCTTATAGTTTACAAAATTGATCTCTAAATGCTTCACGTCAGCACATATTATCCACGTCAACACCGTTTAAACTTTATTTAATGGTAGAGATCAAATTCTAAACGAAAGTAAAATGTGGGTACTAAAACCAAAATTTTGAAACTATATGGACTAAAATCAAAATTTTAAAATTATAAGGACTAAAACTAAAATTGGAGAAAATTATAGGGACAAAAAGTATAATTTTCTCCGGAATTAATAAAATGTCTAATTTTTAAAGTACCCTTGCTTGCAAATACAAAAGGCTAATTACATAAAACCTATTTAAGGAAAAAACACCTATTCAATACTAATCATCGGTCCCTTGAATTTTTCGCATAAATAAATATATTAATTAATTAATTAATTAATTATACCATGTATCCACGAAAGACCTTATCTTGAATCAAAGCGAGACTGCTGATGGAGGGCTCACCGTCCTCCTTTCTCGTCAAGTACTTGCACACGGGCGCTGCGCCGTATCTTGGACCATCAATGGCGCCGTATCTTGCACACCGGTGCCTGCCGATGAAGGGTACACTTACTTTATTTCGTGTTGTGATTACTTGGTTTTCTAGGAGGTATCTAAATGTCTGAGGTACTATGAATACTTTGAGTTACTTTTCTGTATACATAGCTTTCTGAGAGATCATTACGAGAAAGGAGGTGTATGCCTGCGCCTTTGAACTGGCCTTTAGCAGCATCTTTCCCTTCACCCTCAAGGCGGCCATCGAGCTCTGCCTTCTTGACATCATTGTCAAGGCTGGTCCTGGCGCTGCCTTGAGCTCGGCCGAGATCGCCGCCCAGATTCCGACAAGAAACCCTCAAGCAGCTACAACGGTCGACCGAATCCTTCGCCTGCTCGCGGCCAACGGTATCGTCAGCCGCACGGACGTCGGCGGCGCCATCGATGGTCCAAGATACGGCGCAGCGCCCGTGTGCAAGTAATTGACGAGAAAGGAGGACGGTGAGCCCTCCATCGGCAGTCTCGCTCTGTTGATTCAAGATAAGGTCTTCGTGGACACATGGTAATGGTACAATTAATTAATTAATTAATATATTTATTTATGCGAAAAATTCAAGGGACTGATGATTAGTTTAATTAATGGCAGGCACCAACTGAAGGATTCGGTGTTGGAAGGCAGCGAGGTCATGAAAGCCACCCACGAGATGAATCTGTTCGACTACTTGAGCTCCGATATACGGTTCAACAAGGTGTTCAACGAAACCATGTCCGGCCACACCACCGTCTCCGTCGGGCAGTTAATTAGCACATATCATGGCTTCGACGACGTGAAGGTGCTCGTCGACGTCGGTGGCAATCAGGGCACCACACTCGCCACGATCACCTCCATGTACCCTCACATCAAAGCTATCAACTTTGATCTTCCACATGTCATCTCTGTTGCTCCACACCTTCCTGGTTCGTCTCGTCAGCTGATGAATGCTTTTAACTTTAAGTAAATTTATAATTTAAGCTTATTTTTCAGTACAATAAATTTACTTCATAAATGAATAATTAATTGGGATATATATATATAAATTTCAGGAGTGGAACATGTGAGCGGTGACATGTTTGAAAGTATTCCAACTGGAGATGCCATATTCATGAAGGTCTAGCTAGTCTACTGTCTTAATTTATCATTAATTTAGAAAAAGGAACGAAGAACAGAAATAATTGTTTGTTATAATCGATTTATTCATGTATGCAGTGGGTGCTTCATGATTGGGCTGACGCGGACTGTGTAAGGATACTGAAGAACTGCTGCAAGGCACTGCCTGCAGGAAAGGGGAAGGTGATAGTAGTGGAGTATGTTCTTCCTGTTGTACCAGAACAGAGTGCAAAAGCTCGAGGTGTGTTCCAGTTGGACCTCGCCATGTTGGCCTTGTTAAAAATGAATGAAGAGAATGGATGAACTACTTACAGAATCGAATCAAGAGATTAAACAGCTTCACATCATCAGACAACCAATCCATAAGCTCAAGAATGAAGAAGGAAAAGTAAATCTCAGATTCAAATTGAATGCCCGAATATTAGGGTTGAGCAAAAAAAACCAGTAAACCGAACCGGTTTTTCCGGTTACAATTTTTTTTTATTGAAAAATCAGCTTTCGATTTCGGTTTCGGTCCGATAAGTAAAAAGTCCACCGGTTTCGGTTAACCGACCGGTTCTATATAATTTATTAATTTTTAATTATATATATATAATAATAAATTATAAATTATAAAAAATTATAAAAAATTATAGAAAATTATAAAAATATAAAAAAATATTAAAAATATTAAAAATATTAAAAATATTTAAAAAATAAAAATAAAAATATTAGTTTTTGTAGAACATTATCTTGGTTCAATGGTTTCACTTTTTTTTTTCTCAATGAGAATTCGTTATTTGTTTGGATTTTTCTTCATGATTTGCATAATATTATTATGTTTGTAGGTTAAAAAATTTTATTGATTAACCGGAAATTATCGGTTAACCGAACCGAAAAAATCGAAACCGAAATAGCGGTTAACCGAAGTTAATAGACCGGTTTACGGTTAATGATTTTGAAAAACCGAAGTTAATGGATCGGTTTTTTTTTTTGCTAATGGACCGGTTAACCGATCCATGCTCACCCCTACCAAATATTACAGGTATCAGCTATTTATAATTTTCTAAACAAATGACACGTATACAATTACCAAATCATGTACAAGAAAACTAGCAACAATATTACTTGCAATTACAATATTAATGGTTCACATTTATTCTATTTCTCATTAAAATTCTACGCTCCACCTTAATGAGAAATTACATTCAATCCTACTAAATCTCTCAAGTAATGAAACTTTTCCATAGGTAAAGCTTTAGTAAATATATCAGCTTGTTGATCATCAATTTTGTAGTAGATAAGTTCAATTTGCTCCCCTTGGATTTGTTCACGTATGAAGTGATGCTTGATTTCAATATGTTTGGTACGCCCATGTAGAACAGGATTGTGTGCCACTGATATTGTTGAAGTGTTGTCACAGTAAATCACAGTTGTTGCCTTTGATTCTATACCAAAGTCATTCAATACCCTGCGCATCCAAATTGCTTGACAGCAGGCTGCTGTAGCTGCTATGTACTCTGCTTCTACAGATAATAGAGCTATTGAGTTCTATTTTCGAAAACTCCAACAAACAGAACTAGAACCAATCTTAAATAGTTAACCAGAGATTCTCCTTCTATCTTCAGTTGATCCACCCTAGTCACTGTCAGTGTACCCAAATAGTCTCAATTATGTGTTTTTGTTAAAGAACAATCCAACCTTCATGGTTCCTTTAAGGTGCCTTAGTACTCTTTTTGCTGCTTTGAAATGTGTAGTTCTGGGATCATTCATAAACTATGATAGAATATTCACACTAAATTGTATATCTGGTATGGTATGAGTAAGGTAGAATAAGCTCCCAACTAGACTTCTATATAATTGACCATCCACTTTCTGTACATGTTCATCAGTTGATAACTTGTTTCCTGTTATCATAGGACTACTAATTACTGAGTGACACAAACTCATGCCAAACTTCACCAACATCTCAATGATATATATACTTCTTTTGAGAAACATATATACCTTCCTTGCTTTGATTAATTTCTAGACCCAAGAAAAACTTCATCTCACCCAGATCTGTCATCTCAAAAGTATCAAACATTCTATCTTTAAATTCTTTTCTCATTGTTTCATTGTTGCTACGGTATAATAAATCATCCACATATAGTAGAACTATTAATATGTTGTTATCTCCACTCTTCTTAGTATACAAAGTATACTCATTTCTGCTCCTTTCAAAGCTTTCAGCAACAAAGAAACCATCAATTTTTTCATACCAGTTGCAGGGAGCTTGCTTGAGCCCATACGAGGATTTTTTTAATCTATAGACTAGGTCCTCTTTTCCTTCAATTACAAAACCTTTGGGTTGTGTCACATATACCTCTTCCTTCAATTCCCCATTCAAGAATGCAGACTTGACATCTAACTGGTAACTTTCCAATTTTGTATAGCAGCTATACTAAGCAAAATTCGAATTGTGTCAAACTTTGCTACTGGAGCAAAAGTTTCAAAATAGTCTTGTCCCACTGTTCGCATATACCCTTGAGTAACCAGTCGAGCTTTTAGTTTTGTAATTATACCTTCAGCATTTCTCTTTGCTTTGTATATCCATTTCAGGCCAATCACATCTTTGCCTGTTGGTAGCTTTGTCAAGTACCAGGTATCATGCTGGTTAATTGACTTTATTTATTCTTCCATTGCCTTTTTCCAATTAGGTATGTTCACTGCCTCATCAAAGTTCCATGGTTCATTTAACTCCACCAGATTGCATCTTTCACTTCTAGCAAGCACATCTGATACATCTCTGAATACTCTAGGTGGCATTTCAGAATCACTATTGATATCTCCTTGAGCATGCTCTGTGATTGTATCTTGACCAGCTTCATTATTCAAGCTATTCTTTGTATCTTCTGCTATATCACTAATTGAAGTTCAAATACTGATATCATCCAGTCCAACAGTTGCAGGTTCCTTTCCCTTTTCTGTTGTATCAACTATTCCAAGCTGAGTTTCATAAAAAATAACATCCCTGCTAACTATCAACTCTTGTTTCTTTGGGTCAAATAATCTATAGCCCGTTCCTACTAGTACAGTTCTTCTACTTCTGTCATCCAATTTTTTTCTCACTTGCTTTGGAACATGACAGTATGCAGTGCATCCATATACTCTCAAGTGGCTTAGATCAGGTTTTCTTTTAAACCACATTTCAAAAGGAGTCTTGTCAGTCAGTGATTTAGTAGAGCATCTGTTAATGAGGTAAGCAGTCGTACTCAAAGCCTCGCCCCATAAGTTTTTTTGGCAATCTACTTCCTCTCAACAAACATCTGGTCATCTCAATCAATACTCCATTTTTCCTCTCTGCTACCCCATTATGTTGGGGTGTGTAGCTAGCAGTCAATTGATGACTTATACCATGCTTAGTACATAAATCATCAAATGCTTTAGAAGTAAATTCATCTCCTCGATCTGTTCTCAAGACTTTAACCTTCGTATCTATTTCATCCTCGACTGCAGATTTGAATCTTTTAAACAAACTCAATGTTTCTGATTTTTGTTTCAAGAAAGATACCCATGTCATTCTACTCCAGTCATCTACATGCAAACACAACCACATATCTATATCCGGAGCAGGATTCTACCTCCATTGGACCACAGAGATTAGCATGTATGAGTCCTAATGCTTCTGTTGCTCTTGTAGCTGAGTATTTTGGAAATGGTAACCTAGATTGCTTTCCAAATTGACAGGTACCACAGATTCTACCATCCCCACTGAGCTTCAACTCAGGTATTCCTTCTACCATATTTTTCTCAGACATCTCTAGTAAATACTACTCATTTATATGCCCCATTCTTTTGTGCCATAGATCAAGTACTAAATCAGCATTACTTTATACCTTCAAAGCTAAATTAGAACTGTTCAATCTAAACAGATTATTCTTTGCCATGTTCACTGTGCAAACAATCTTGTCTGACTGTGAACTAGAATATATCTGACAAAGACTATCATCAAACACTACCTTATAGTCATCTCTCAGCAGTTGCCCTATACTCAACAAATTTGATTCAAGTTCAGGTACATATAGTACTTTCTTGATCACAAATAATCCTTGATCAGTACTCAACCTTAAATCATCAAGTCCTATAGCAAGTTTGACTGAACCATCACCAAGTCTTACTTCAGTGGATTGTAATCAACATCCATGCATATGATGTTGATTACAATCCAAGAAAGTAATATCAACTTGTGAGTTCAGTACTTGGGATTTCTCCATTCTTCTCTTATGCATGCCAGAGTGTATAAGTGTCTTTATAAAATTTTGTTACATGCCCCGGCGGCAGCCAGCAGCCCCGACGATAGGCAACAAGCGACAACGCTGTGAAGTGTGAAGGTGCTGCCTACGAGAAGCGATTTCTTGAGAAGACATGCGAATTCTTGAGAAGACGATCGAGTGAAGGCGGGAGAAAAAGTTGAGCAGGTCACGCAGGTGGCAATTGGCATTAAATGCTAATGAAACAGTGACGTTTGTGAATGATTGTTGAACACGACACATTAAATGAAAAGATATAGTAAGATTTCATAATTCACAGCCGTTTGTTTATATAAAAAAATTCATGATACTGTGCGGCAGTGTAGTGGGGGCCATCCAAATTTTTTTAAGAAAAAAAATATTTCAGTGGTGGATCTGCCACTGGATACCAATAATATTATATATGATCGATAGCATTTTAAACCACGATCTTGTGCTTAACAGTTTGAGAAATGCTTATTTTTCTTGTAGTTGTATATAGAATTTGTTGTATACATGCCAGATGTTGATTATCGGCGCCCTTAAGGGGACATTGGGTGCTGATTTCCTGTACTTGTTAAATTAATTAAAAATCAACGCTTTTATTTTTGTAGGTTTTCTAATTTATTCTCCTTAAACATTTTACTCTAAAATCGGTGTAATTATGGAGGTCTAAACATGAATGTAGATTTAAAATAACTGACAATTTTCTAAGGAATAAGCGACGATTTTAATATAAAAAAATATAGTGTTGGAACTAGCGCCTCATTGAGGCACCAATTTTTTTCTCGTTTATATTTCAAAGTTTTTCTTGCTCACATGATTGTCACACGATTAATATATATATATATATATATATATATAAAATAAAATCTAGCCCGTTTTAAAAAATATCAAAAGAGTCTTACAAGTGCTTAATGAAACTCTAAGATCAATAGATTTGAACCAGTTAAATTATTTTATTGTCATTTAAACTGTTTCATTAAATGTCCCATATATGTTTGAAAATATATTTTAAAATCATCAAAAAATCACAAAATATCTATTTTACTTAATTAAATAAGATCCACAATTTGCATCATCCAAAATGAGTGTTTACAAGTGGTACATCAAAAGATTTAAACTATTTAAATTGTTTCATTAATTAAATGGTTCATAGCTGCTTGAAAATGAATTATAAAATTACTAAAAAAATCATAGAAAATATATTTTACTTAATTAAATAAGATCCACAACTTGAATTGTTCAAATTGAGTGTTTACAAGTGGCAGATCAAAAGATTTAAGCCATTTAAACTGTTTCAGAATCATTTAAAATTTATTCTAAAATCATCAAAAAAATCACAGAAATTTTATTTTACTCAATTAAATAAAATCCACCACTTCAATTATTCAAAATGAGTGATTACCCGTGGCAGATTAAAAAATTTGAGCAATTTAAATTATTTGAGTGTCATTTAAACTATTTGTAACTACTTGGGAGGAGTTATAAATTAACTCCATGATACATATGAACTTACTACTCATAGTTCAATTCAGCACAACTCACCCTCTTTGATTAATTAATATTGCAATTGAAGTGGCCCTTTGGCATCTTGAAAGGTTGACAACATAATGATTGATCTTCCATGGCCATGAAGCTTTTCTCCTAACCATAGGGTAGGCAAGAGGCAAGGATAAGAAAAAACCATTCTATCTAATATGCTTTCAAGGTAAGTAGTGATGTGAGTTGACATGGTGAACCCCCTCAGGGAAGTCTCTATCTCTTCCTTTGGAGCTTATCATGATCCCTATCTAGCTACTATCCAAACTAGCATTTGAAGCTTAACACTTCTTTTGGAGCTTAACAAAATGATCACTATCTCTTCCTTTGGAGCTTAACACTTCTTTTGGATCTTATCAAGATTCCTATCTACTATATAAACTAGCATTTGAAGTATCTACAAGTTGTATGAATACTACAAATTTTAGTCACTGATTCCTGGGAGAATACGAGTAAAATTGTTTATAATCTTTACCTTCATTCAACTATATGAGCTTGTATTTTTAATTCTTGATTGAATATAAACTACACAATTTTGGCTATTGAATGTAACGAACCATCTGAAGATTTAATGATTCTTCTTGAAGTTGGACTAATTCAAAAACTTTTTTTTTCTGGAATTGTTGATAGAATTTATGGACCTTAGATAACAGTGTAGCAATTTAAATATCTTAGAGCATCCATCTTCTAGGTTCTTTATTCAATTCTTTCCGTGTAATGAACTTTAAATTAATTAGGACTCTTCTCTGTCCTTAGCTTAGCAAATTTGCTTTCTCTCTCTAGCCCTTTCGTATGAAAATATTTGACAAGTTATTTATTCAACATTACGTACCTTTGCTATCCATTTCAAATGTTATTACTTCTTTCCTGCCTATGTTTTAAATCCTAAAGTTATATGACCCTTTTTGTTATTCTTTTTCATTATATAAACTTTCATGAAGCTTTTGTTAGTTAATTAATATTTTCACCTTCTTCCTAGGTCTTGTAATTTATCAATTTTCAATATTTTTCTAGTTCAGATTGACTGAATACATAGCTATTTTCTAGTTCTAGTTCAACTTAAACAGGACAACTTAAAAGTGACTTGTACTAATTAGTACTCCATTCTACACTATTAATGCATAATTTGTCGGTATAAACATCAAGGTTTAGGGTTTAGGGCTTGATGGGTTCGCAGACATCTGAATGCACCGACTCAAGACGTGAGGATGCTCTTCTTGGCTTGTACTTCTTAAAAGGCTTCCTCTGTTGCTTTCCCATGACACATACTTCGCATAAACTATTGGGGGCTTCGATCTTTTGTAGTCCTAGCACCATATTCTTCTTCTTCAGCAGCTTCAACGCCTCAAACTTCATATGTCCATAACGAAGATGCCAAAGACTAGAGCTGTTCGAAGTAGTTGCCTTCAAGTAGTTCTCATTAGCATTTAGCTTTAATGTAAACATCTTGTTCTTTGTCATTCTATCTTACATGAATAATAAGCTTGTCGTTCTTATGACGAATGCTAAGAACCAAATCCTTCATTCATACATCATAGCATTTTTCCAACAACTGCCAGATGCTCAAGAGATTAATTTTAATATCGGAAACATAGTAAACTTCAGAGATGCAAAGTTTCTTCCCATTGTGGAGAGTTAGAAGATTACATTACCTTTTCCTTCAATCGGCCTCTTCGAGAGATCACCAAATATGATGCTGCCCAGTCACATTTCTTCAAGCTTGACAAATAAATCTTTTCTTCCACACGTGATTGGAGGCTCTTAATTTTGTCGAGAATCCACGTAACATATTGGAGTGGTTTTGGTTCATTGTACGACATCAACAACACTAGCCCTTCATCAGCTTCTTCTTTGTCAACATGATTTGCTTTTTCTCCTCCACCGCTGGTGTTGTACCAGCAATCATAAGAGTAATGACCAAACTTCTTATAAATGAAACACTATGTTTCAGATCTGTTATAACTTTCATTTCTATACCGTGTCCGCGACCTCGGCCTCGGCCTCTTCCATAGCCACACTCTCTTTGCACATATTCATCTTCATCACTGTGGTTGTTGTTCTGCTCAGAGTTAATTAGAAGATCGACCGCTTTAGCTTCGACCTCCACCTCTTACTCTTCCTCGTTGATAGCCTCCTTTGGATGTTTCATGCTTCTTGAGGGAGAGCTTTGTTTGCAGCGCTTGGTCCAAATTTCTTTCATCTTCTTTCTTCTTTTGTATTACTTGTTCATACGCCTGCATGGATCCCATGAGTTCCTACACTATCATCTTTAGATTCATCAATCGCGATGGTCACAAAGTCGAACTTCGAGTCTAGAGAGCGCAATATTTTCTCTACGACACAAACGTCTTCCACCTTCTCATCGTTTCTTCTCATCTGATGAACAATAGAGATTACTTGAGAAAAATAATCATAGTGTTTCTCTGAATTCCCCTGTTGTAGTGCTTCAAACTGACCTCGCAAGGACTGCAAGTGAATCTTCTTTACTTTATCGACTCCATTGTATGCTTTTTGTCAATATCTCCCACGCTTCTTTTGATGTTTTTACTGGAGCAATCAACTCGAATGCGGCTTCATTGACTCCTTCATAAATGGTGAATAACACATTCTTCTCTCTCTTCTTCAATTCTTTAAGTTTCTCCTCATCCTTCTCGTCGGAGTCGAATTCTACATAATCATTCTTCACAACATCCCATACATCGAGAGAACACAAGAAGGCATCCATTGGATACTCCACATCCCATAGTTGCCTTTGGTTAATGTGTGCACTTTTGATTGAAAGGAATTGGCTAACGCCATCGTTCTTCCATCTCTAATACCAGACGTTGGCATCAATGTTGTACAGGCCAATGGAGAGAAAAAAAAAACTGAGTAGGAGGACAAGCGAAAGAACAAAGGAGTAATTTTGCAGCTTGTATATATTCTTCATACCACAACATTACATACTTATAGAAATAGAGTTCTAATGACGTTTCACCTCTCAATGATATCTTTCAAAGATTACATTTTAGATTCTTAATTTCCCAAAGATGTACATTTCAAGTTTTCACCAACCAGAGAGCATTTATTGCTTGAAGAACAAGTTTAAATATCAACAAAAGGGATGATATATCAACCCACCGCAAACCTTCTCCAGTCTTCAAAAACCTTCCATCACAGGAGTGGTGTTTCCATTGTTTCAATAGAGGTCATTTTACTAATGCATGCCCTTGGATTTCCTGATACAAACGCAAGGGTACATGGCATACTAGTGCTTCTTGCAAATCACTATCCAAACCGAAGGGGGACATTAATTATGATACAACAACAAACAACTCAATCACATCGCAAATTATCTTTGGCATCTCACTTCTCATCACCCTACAAGAATCCCATTCAACCTTCTCTAGTCTGTTCACAACCTTCGACTTCAATCGTTGAATGATGCAGCATGGTCGATGGACCTTCATGTTGGCTTAAGGTTTTCAACCTTGGTCTTAATCTCGATTTTGATGATAACAAACATGGAACTAATGATTTCATGAAGAGTTATTTTTAGGTTCCATATCGGTTAGCGCACGACGTTCGCGATCAGAAAAATCAAAGAAATTGGAAAATCGAAAGGACGTTGGTCGATGCGCTCGAATTCGTCGGGAAGTTAGAGTTTAGGTATAAGGTGTCTAGTCTATATTTTGAATCCTCATGATGATGCACAAGAATACAAAAACCAATCCCGAATCCCAAATCATGAAATCCCGGGACCGCCCTGAAATACACTAAGCCTAGGGAGCTCCTTGGAGAGCTATATGTCCTAGATATTTTCTTGGCACCAAAAGTCCCGATAATTGTTCCTTGGGGCAAAACTAGATAACAAGATATTTTAAAGGAATTTTTGGAAGCCTTTAGCATACCCTTATTTGACCCGAAAAATTAGAAAAGTTCCGTTTTCCAAAAATTTGTGCTAGACCCCAAAAATTAGATTTTGATTCTTAAGGATTTTGATTTTTTAGATATTTTTATTGAATCCAAATGGGGGGTAATGATCCTTATATAATATTTATATTTTAAAGTTAATAAATGTTATATAAGTAGACTTAGTGAAGACGGAACCAGAAAACAAACAAAAAAAGCCAAACTGCCCTGCCCAGTCCAGGTTCGGTCGACCGATCGATCGATCGAAAGTTGCCAAAAAGTGGCAGTAGGGTCTTCGATCGATCGAACTGCGGATCGCTGAAGTCGCGACTCCATCGGTCGACCGGATTGCGGATCTCACTTCTCGCGACTCATTCGGTCGACCGAATAGTGCGATTTATACACATAAGACGCAGTGGTTGCGGGCGGTCGATCGGTTGGTCGACCGACGATCGACCGACATGCGACCGAACGACGGTAACGGCTAGTTTTCCGCCCGTTTTCCACCCATTGAGCTGTCGTTTCTTTTAGAGGTTATAAATACCTCTCATCTAACTCCTTTATTTTTTTCTAACAGATTTTATTGAGCATTAAAAAGAGAGTTTTGAGCCTTCTAAAGATCGATTAATAGCGCTTTGTTCTTCCGTCAATATTTTCTCAAGCGCTCAGTTTTCTCCTCAACTCGGTTTCAATTCAAGCTCAACAACTTGGCGAGTTGGAGGCTTGAAGGCTTGGAATAGAGCACTAATTCTTGGTTTTATTCTTTAACTCTTTTCATTGTAATCTTTATTGTTATTTGAACATGTTTACTTATTGAAGTTGAGTTTGTGTAAGACCTAGTGTCAGGTCTTGGATCTAAGTGGTTATCTGAGTACAGAAGGTGTAAAGCCATTTGTGTAAACATAGCTTACTAGGATTAGTTGAGGTATCCCTTAGGGTTGAGGTGGAAGAGAACTCTCGATAAGAAGGCGGAGACTTCCGGGTGTGGAAGTACCTTAGATTGAGAGTGAGTCTCTTTAGGTCAAAGTCCACTTGTAAGGGAACCGATTTAATCTAGTAAACCTAGTTTGGAAATCCTAAGCGGGATGCTTAGGTAGTGGATTAGGTATTGGGGCCGAACCACTATAAATTCTTGTGTTTGCATTGGTATTTTGTTTGTATTAATTGCTTTGTCATTTATCACTTCCGCATCTAGTCGATAAATTGTAATTTGCCTAAATAACCAAAGAAATGATTAAAATCAAAATTAGACAATAAGAATTAGTAAATACACTATTCACCCCCCCTCTAGTGTGCCATTTCGCCCAACACTTCATATATCCAAGTGCATCTCCCGAACTCGGCACCAACACATGATTGAGCACATTACCTCAGCCGAAAATGCCTCATCGTCATCGCTTCTAGGTTCATAGCAATGTTAACATTGGCATGTTCCTCTCGCCGATCAGCAACGGGTCATCAACAACGACTTTACCTCGGCTAGTATAAGGTTGTCGTTGATAACAATATTAGCAATAATCACCTGGCCATTGCTGATATATAAAAAACAACGATCACTTCTTCCATTGCAAAGTTACCATCGATGTTGTTATTTGCAACGATGTTTTTGCAACGGATTAGGTCATCGCTCGCCGCTAGTGATGGTCTTCACTGACGGCTTAATTACAAATGAGGCCGACTATCGGTGAAGGTCATATTTCTAGTAATGCTTCAATGTTAGTCACCTCAAATTCACGCATATTAAGTCAAGATTTAATTTAAAAAATTCACACATATCAACCTACAATTTCATTGATTGAATTTGAGCCTACTATGAGTGAACATGCGACGAGACATCATAGGAATCCCTATGGTACCTGACATCATAGTAGTTTTGTCTTTAGTTTGACATATGGAGCCCCGTGAGACAGGCTTCATTGTGCTTAATTGAACAGGCTCCATTTGTCTTTGGCGTCGTAACTGCACCACGAGTACAACTACTAATTAACTGAACATATGGAGCCCCGTGAGATAGGCTCCACGTGTAGTTCGACATTGTGCTTAATTGAAGGTAAATGAATGTACATGAAGCTTTTTAAATTACTTGTTTGGACTCGAATATATTATATGTCACAATTAACTTAACACATTTTTAATGATATATAGCATGATTATAATTTGCATTGTTAGCATGACTTTCTAACAGATGAGTACGTGAACCGTTGCTCATAAGAAAAAATCTATATTTCAGTGGGGGCCACGTCCCCCACTGGGCCTACAGTGGATCCGCAACTAGATACCAGTAATATTATATATGATCGATAGCATTTTAAACCACGATCTTGTGCTTAACAGTTTGAGAAATGCTTATTTTTCTTGTAGTTGTATATACAATTTGTTGTATACATGTCAGATGTTGATTATCGGCGCCCTTAAGGGGACATCGGGTGCCGATTTCCTATACTTGTTGTCAAATTAATTAAAAATCAATGCTTTTTCTTTTCGTAGGTTTTCTAATTTATTCTCCTTAAATATTTTACTCTAAAATTGGCGTAATTATGGAGGTCTAAACATGAATGTAGATTTAAAATAAGTGACAGTTTTCTAAGGAATAAGCGTCGATTTTAATAAAAAATTATATAGTGTTGGAATCGGCGCCTCATTGAGGCACCAATTTTTTTCTCGTTTATATTTCAAAGTTTTTCTCGCTCACATGATTGTCACACGATTAATTTATATATATATATATATATATATATATATATATAATCTAGTCTGCCTTAAATAATACCAAAAGAGTGCTTACAAGTGCTTAATGAAACTCTAAGATCAAAAGATTTGAACCAATTAAATTATTTTATTGTCATTTAAAATGTTTCATTAAATGGTCCATATCTGCTTCAAAATGTATTTTAAAATCATCAAAAAATCACAAAATGTCTATTTTACTTAATTAAATAAGACCCACAATTTGCATCATCCAAAATGAGTGTTTACAAGTGATACATCAAAATATTTAAACTATTTAAATTGTTTCATTAATTAAATGGTTCATATCTGCTTGAAAATGAATTATAAAATCACTAAAAAAATCACATTTTAGTTAATTAAATAAAATCCACAATTTGAATAATTTAAATTAAGTGTTTACAAGTGGCAGATCAAAAGATTTGAGTCATTTAAATTGTTTCAGAGTCATTTAAACTATTTCAGTAAATGACTCATATATGCTTGAAAATTCATTTTAAAATCATCAAAAAAATCATAGAAGAAATTTTATTTTACTCAATTAAATAAGATCCACCACTTGGATTATTCAAAATGAGTGTTTACAAGTGGCAAATCAAAAGATTTGATCAATTTAAACTGTTTGAGTGTCATTTAAACTATTTGTAACTACTTGGGAGTAGGCCTGTCCATTATTCGGTTCACACCGAACTGAACTAAAATATTCGTTTCGATTCGGTCTCAACATTGCCGAGTTCTGTTCTTGACCCGAACCGAACCCGAACAATGGAATCCGGTTTGGATCTGGTTCACGAAATTCGGGAACCGACCCGAACTGAAAACCGAATAAGTAAAAATATTTTTTTAAAAATTCAGATTTCGGGTTCGGGGAGTTAGGGTAAGTGGATAACTTAGAGTGTGTAATGTTGGATAAATTTCATTGCAGGGGAAATTTAGCAATGTAGTGTAATGTTGGATAAAAATTTTGGTTTTTCCGGGTTGGTACCAAACCGAACCGAATTAATTCGATTTAGGTTAGATCGATTTAGGAATAATTCGATTCGGATTCGGGTTGGAATTTCAGTACGAATTTTTTTTTGATTTGGTTTAAATCGGTTCGGTTTGAACCGAATGGACAGCCCTACTTGGGAGGAGTTATAAATTAACTCTATGATACATATGAACTTACTACTCATAGTTCAATATTTCAGCACAGCTCACCCCCCTTGATTAATTAATATTGCAATTGAAGTGGCCCTTTGGCATCTTGAAAGGTTGAAAACAAAATGATTGCTCTTCCATGGCCATGAAACTAATTCAGTCCTAACCATAGAGTAGATAAGAGGCAAGGATAAGAACAAACCATTCTATCTAATTTGCTTTCAAGGTAAGCAGTGGTGTGAGTTGACATGGTGAACAAAATGATCCATATCTACTAACCAAACTAGCATTTGAAGCTTAACACTTCTTTTGGAGCTTAACAAAATGATCACTATCTCTTCCTATGGAGCTTAACACTTCTTTTGGAGTTTATCATGATCCCTATCTACTATATAAACTAGCATTTGAAGTATCTACAAGTTATATGAATACAACAAGTTTTAGTCACTGATTCCCAGGAGAATACGAGTAAAATTGTTTATAATTTTTACCTTCATTCAACTATATGAGCTTGTATTTTTAATGCTTGATTGAATATAAACTACACAACTTTGGCTATTGAATGTAATGAACCATCTGAAGATTTAATAATTCTTCTTGAAGTTGGACTAATTCAGAAACTTTTTTTTTCTGAAATTGTTGATAGAATTTTTGGACCTTAGATAACAGTGTAGCAATTTAAATATCTTAGAGCATCCATCTTCTAGGTTTCTTTATTCAATTCTTTCCGTGTAATGAACTTTAAATTAATTAGGACTCTTTTCTGTCCTTAGCTTAGCAAATTTGCTTTCTCTCTCCAGCCCTTTCGTATGGAAATATTTGACAAGTTATTTATTCAACATTACATACCTTTGCTATCCATTTCAAATATTATTACTTCTTTCCTGCCTATGTTTTAAATCCTAAAGTTATATGACCCTTTTTGTTATTCTTTTTCATTATATAAACTTTCATGAAGCTTTTGCTGGTTAATTAATATTTTCACCTTCTTCCTAGGTCTTGTAATTTATCAATTTTCAATATTTTTCTAGTTCAGATTGACTGAATACATAGCTATTTTCTAGTTCAGTTCAACTTAAACAGAACAACTTAAAAGTGACTTGTACAATTTTATAGTACAAGTACCTTTGTTTGGAGCTGATATATGTATGACGGGATGAAGCATAAAAATTTATTAGCTAAAATAATACAATGTTGGATAATAATCTTTTAAGTTTAGGTCCTTTGTAGATTTCATAATTTTTTGATACTTTATAATTAATTCGCTCTAATTAATGCATAATTATGTTTTGATTAGTTGAAGTTAACAATATTAATTAGTACTCCATTCTACACTATTAATGCATAATTTGTCGGTATAAACGTCAGGGTTTAGGGTTTAGGGCTTGATGGGTCCGCAAACATCTGAATGCACCGACTCAATAGAGGTCATTTTACTAATGCATGCCCTTGGATTTCCTGAGACAAACGCAAGGGTACATGGCATACTAGTGCTTCTTGCAAATCACTATCCAAACCGAAGGGGGGCATTAATTATAATTCAACAACAAACAACTCGATCGCATCGCAAATTATCTTTGGCATCTCACTTCTCATCACCCTACAAGAATCCCGTTCAACCTTCTCTATTCCGTTCACAACGTACCTCCGACTTCAATCTATGAACGATGCAGCATGGCCGATGGACCTTCATATATCCAAGTGCATCTCCGAACTCGGCATCAACACATGATTGAGCACATTACCTCAGTCTAAAATTCCTCACCGTCATCGCGTCAGGTTCATAGGAATGCTAACATTGGCATGTTCCTCTCGCCGATCAAGGTCATCAACAATGACTTTACCTCGGCCAGTATAAGGTTGTCGTTGATAACAATATTAGCAATAGCAGTATGGCCGTTGCTGATATATAAACAACAACGATCGCTTCTGCCGTTGCAAAGTTACCATCGATGTCGTTATTTGCAACGACGTTTTTGCAACAGATCAGATCGTCGCTCGTCGTTGGTGATGGTCTTCACCGACGACTTAATTACAAACGGGGCCGACTATCGGTGAAGGTCATATTTTTAGTAATGGTTCAATGTTAGTCACTTCATATTCACGCTTATTAAGTCCATATTTAAGTTAAAAAATTCACACATATCAACCTACAATTTCATTGATTGAATCTGAGCCTACTATGAGTGAACATGCGACGAGACATCATAGGAATCCCTATGGTACCTGATATCATAGTAGTTTTGTCTTTAGTTTGACATGTGGAGCCCTGTGAGACAAGCTTCATTGTGCTTAATATATTGAACAGGCTCCATTGTCTTTGGTGTCATAATTGTACCACTAGTACAACTACTAATTAAGTGAACATATGGAGCCCCATGAGACAAACTCCACGTGTAGTTCGACATTCTACTTAATCGAAGGTAAACGAAGGTACATGTAGCTTTTTAAATTACTTGTTTGGATTCGGATATATTATCTGTCACAGTTAACTTAACACATTTTTAATGATATATAGCATGATTATAATTTGCATTGTTAGCATGACGTGTATATGTATATATGTATGGATGACCGACAACTTGCTCGTCGCCTTCATAATTGAGGACATCAATGATGGAGTTGTTCAATTGAATTAAGGTGCATGAGCTCATCAGCTAGATCATATTGAAGCATGACATGATGTCCCATGATATTATTTATAGCTAGTAAGCTAGCTAACTAAACGTGCATAATTCACTACTAGAAATATGTTATTCAGCAACGGCCGCTCATGTCGTTGCAATTTCTAACGTCGTTCTTACGGTCGCTCGGGCCGTTGTAGATGTAATATATCTGCAACAGCTTTGTTACGGCCGCTCGAGCCGTTGTAGATATATTATCACATTAGTTACGGCTACTGTATTTGTCACTCTTTAGCCGATCGTGCGTTCGCTGTGCGAAAATAAAATACTTATCAGCAATGACGTTCTAACGGACGAGTGAGCCATTACTTATGATGTTACTTATTAGCAACAACTTTCTAACAGATGAGTGAGTCATTGCTGATAAGAAAAAAAATATTATATAATATATGATCTGCCACTGGGCCTACAGTGGATCCGCCGCTGGATACTAGTAATATTATATATGATCGATAGCATTTTAAACCACGATCTTGTGCTTAACAGTTTGAGAAATGCTTATTTTTCTTGTTGTTGTATACATGCCAAATGTTGATTATCGACGCCCTTAAGGGGACATCGGGTGCCGATTTCCTATACTTGTTGTCAAATTAATTAAAAATCAACACTTTTCTTTTCGTAGGTTTTCTAATTTATTCTCATTAAATATTTTACTCTAAAACCGGAGTAATTATGGAGGTCTAAACATGAATGTAGATTTAAAATAAGTGACGGTTTTCTAAGGAATAAGTGTCAGTTTTAATAAAAAAAAATATAGTGTTGGAACCGACGCCTCAGCGAGGCACCAATTTTTTTCTCATTTATATTTCAAAGATTTTCTCGCACATGATTGTCACATGAGATATATATATATATATATATATATATATATATATATATATGTCAAAGCGAGCGTGTTCCCCACAATGTGAAAAATTCATACAAGGGAGACCCCTACTGATGTTCAAACCTCAGATCTCTAGGCAATTTATAATTGTTGCCACTAACTATGCTAGTCACAGTTGACTAATATATATATATATATATATATATATATATAAAATAAAATCTAGTCTGCTTTAAATAATATCAAAAGAGTGCTTACAAGTGCTTAATGAAACTCTAAGATCAAAAGATTTGAACCAATTAAATTATTTTATTGTCTTTTAAACTGTTTCATCAAATGACCCATATCTACTTGAAAATGTAATTTAAAATCATCAAAAATCACAAAATATATATTTTACTTAATTAAATAAGATCCACAATTTGCATCATCCAAAATGAGTGTTTACAAGTGGTACATCAAAAGATTTAAACTATTTAAATTGTTTCATTAATTACACTTCTAGAATATACCACATCAGCTAGGGGTGAGCATAGACCGATTAACTGGTCCATTAGCAAAAAAAAATCCGGTCCATTAACTTCGGTTTTTCAAAAATATTAACCGTAAACAGGTCCATTAACTTCGGCTAACTGTCATTTCGATTTCGATTTTTCGGTTTGGTTAACCAATAATTACCGGTTAACCAATAAATTAATTAGATTTTTTACCATAATTTAATTAGATGCAAATATAACTACAACAAGTAAGTAAGCACCTAACTTTGACTTAGAAAAGCACAAAATCAATTTGCTCTCTCACATTCATAATATTTAAAAATTATCCTTGCAAATTTTATAATAGAAAACAACTAAATCTAAAACACACATCGAGTTCAAACTACCACAAGTCCACAAGTACTTCAAACACACAACATAAATAACTATACACATTACACAAAGTACTTCAAATTATAGAGTTCAAGCTTAATATTGATCAATAAGCCTAAACATACTGAGAGAAAGTCTAATATTGCTCAATAAGCCTAAACAAAATTTTTATAAGCCTAATATTGCTCAATAAGCCTAAACATACTGGTATCAACCAAAATGCATGTTCACTGTTGGTAATAAAGCATAAAATCTTTGTGAAAATTATACCCAATGTACACAAGCAATATACCCAATGATCTCAAGCAATATACCCAATGTTCACTATTTCTCAAGCAATATACAAGATTACATTATCTCTGTGAAAATTGAAAACTCTGTGATAAATATTACATACCCAATCTTGAAGGTTGATCCGCGCAGGCGCACAATGAATCCCGAGTGAAGGCCGGCGGAGAGATGGGTGCGAGTGAAGGCAAGCGGAGAGATCCTGAGTGAAGGCCGGCGGAGCGATCCCAAGTGAAGGCCGGCGGAGAGATGGATGCGAGTGAAGGCCGGCGGAGAGATCCCAAGTACTGAAGGCCGGTGGAGAGATGGATGCGAGTGAAGGCCGACGAGTGGGGCAGAGCCGGAGTCGCGAAGACGCGGAGAGTGGAGAGCGGAGAGCACCGAGAGGTGAGAGGGCAAGAGAGAAGAGAAGTATCGCCGATTCGCAAGGCTCGGGGGCGACGGGGCGAGTGGGCGGGCAAACCACAAAAGTAAAACTTAGGGAGTTAGGTTTTCTAAGTTTATATTATAAGTATTAAACTTATTATTTATTTTTCATTTAAAACTAAAAAGTATTATATATAAAATATAATATATATATATATATTATATATTATATATATTATATATATAATATATAATATATGTCCACCGGTCGGTTAACCGAAACCAGTGGACTTTTTAAACCTCGACCCGAACCCGAACACGAAAACCGAAATTTGTAAAAAAACAATCCGGAACCGCTCAAATCGGTTCGGTTAACCGCAAAAACCAATTCGGTTTCGGACCGGTTTTTCGGTTAATCGAAAAACCGGTTTTTTTTTCTCACCCCTAACATCAGCCACGGGAATCACCGACGGTCGTAGCGACCGTGGCTGATGTAACCGAATCAACCGCGGCTCGCATACGGCCGCCTAAAGCCGTCGCTCATAGTTGATGGCGCGCACGGGGCGCGAAATAAAATAAGTTATTAGCCACGGCTTAGTGGGCGCACGAGAACCGTTGGTGATATGAATAAGTCATTAGCCACGGTTAGAAGTGGTCATCGCTTATTAATTAATGGTGCGAACATAGCACGAAAATTAAAACACTCTAAATCAACGACTTTTTATTTGCGTGGGTGATATTAAAATTATGAATCCACAATTTTTCGATGGCTGGCGAGCCGTGGGTGAAAATACTTTTTATTTACGTTAGCTCTCGACCCTTCCTCTTTCTCGCTCTCTCTTCTCTCTCCGCTGCTGTCGATCGATTTATCGCCGCCGATCGTCACCGCGCCGCCTGCTACCTCACCCTCATCGTGCTGCCTGCTCCCTCGCCCTCGCTGCGTAGCCGCCCCCTCTCCCCCTCGATCTTCCTCGCCCTTGCCGCCGATCCTTCTCCCCTCTCCGCCGCCACCAAGTGAGTTCGATCCCCCCTCCCCTCTCCGGGTAGGCGCCGACTAATATTATATATATATATATATATATAATTAGTGTTATTAGTGATTAATTAGATTTATTTACTGTTATTTAATGTTAATTACTGTTATTAGAGATTAATTAGGGTTAATTTTAGATATAATTAGTAAATTAGTGTTAATTTTTTAAAAAATTAGATTAATTAGTTTTCAATTAGATTTAATTACTGTTAATTAGTTGTTAATTAGATTTAATTAGGGTAGAATAAATGTTAGGGTTAATTTTAGTTGGGTGTAATTATAATTATGAAATTATCCACTTTGGACTCGCGTCGAAATCGTCCATAATGGACGGACTCGCGCTCGCCGAAATCGTCCACTTTAGACTCGCGGTCAAATTGTCCACGGTGGACTCGTGCCGGAATCAAGACAAGTTGATATGTTTCACGTACGCATCGACGAGTCTGTTGACTTAAGGTTTTCAACCTTGGTCTTAATCTCGATTTTGATGATAACAAACATGAAACTAATGTTTCATTGAGAAATACTTTCAGATTCCATATCAATTAGCGCACGACGTCCCCGATAGGAAAAATCGAAGAAATCGGCAAGGACGCTCGTCGACGCTCGGGATTCTTCAAAATGTAGAGTTTATGTTTAGGGTGTCTAGTTTATATTGTAAATCATCTTTATGATGCATAAGAACCCAAAAACCATCCCCGAATCCCAAATCATGAAATTTCGGAGACCGTCCTAAAATAACCTAGGGAACTCCTTGGAGAGCTATATGACCTAGATATTTTCCTAACATAAAAAATGGCGGTAATTGTTCCTTGGGTAGAAACTAGATAACGAGGTATTTTTAAGGATTTTTTGGAAGCCTTTAGCCTACCCATACTTGACCCGGGAAGTTAGAAAATTTTCGTTTTCCGAAAATTTGTACTAGACCCCAAAAACTAGATTTTGATTCTTTAAAATTTTGATTGTTTAGATATTTTTATTGAAACCAAATGGGGGGTAATTCTTATATAACATTTATGTTTTAAAGTTAATAAATCTTATATAAGTAGACTTAGCGAAGATTGAACCAGAAAATGAACCAAGCAAAGAAAACTGCCCTGCCCAAGTTCGGTCGACCGGCTGGTCGATTGACCGAAGGAGAAGGCAGTTCGATAGATCGATCGATCGACCGAACGATGCCAAAAAATGGCAGTAGCCATTCGATCGACCTATCGGTCGACCAAAATTGGTGAAGAATTCACGGAAGACTTGCGTCGGTCGACCGAATTGTAGATCACAAGAATCGCGTCTGGCGATCGACTCATTGGTCGACCGCACAGAGAGAATGAGCCATCGGTCGCTCTAGCAGTCAATCGGTCGGTTGACCGATGATCGACCGACATGCGACCGAATGGCGAAAACAGCTAGTTTTCCGCCCGTTGACGCACCGTTTCTTATGGGGGTTATAAATACCCAAGCCTAAGCCTTCCTAAAGAACTTTTGATCACTCCTAACCTTTATTGAGCCATCATTGATCAATCACAAGCTTTCGTTGAGCCACTTCATAGAGAAATCCTAGTTCGATCTTCCATTTCTTAAGATTGCCTTCAAGCCTGACTTGATTCATCATTAAGGCATCAAGAGGAGCTAGGATTCATCTTGTTTGAGAGCTAAGTTTACATTGTTCATTATTTACTCTCATTAGTGTTGTATTTTTGTATTTATTTCATTGTATTTTGATTTCGTGTAAACCTAGAGTGCTAGGTTGATTAAGTGGTATACTTGGTGTATAAGGTGTAAAGCCACTTGTGTAAAAATAGTTTACTAGGATTAGTTGAGTTGTCCCTTATGGTTGAGGTGGAAGAGTTCTCTCGATAAGAAGGCGAAGACTTCCGGGTGTGGAAGTGCCTTAGGTTGAGAGTGAGACTCTTCGAGTCAAAGTCCTCTGTGTATGAGAAACTATTTAATCTAGTAAACTAAGTTTGGAAATCCTAAGTTGGATGCTTAGGTAGTGGACTAGGCATTGGGACCGAACCACTATAAATTTATGTGTTAGCATTGTTATCTTTTGTTTGTGCTTAATTAGTTCATCTTGCTTTCGCATTTAATCGTAAAATTGCAATTTGCCTAAACGATTTGAGAAACGATTAAAATTAGAATTAGGCGAAAGATTTAGATAACACACTATTCACCCCCCTCTAGTGTAGGCCATTTCTCCAACAGAGTCAAGTTTTAATTTTGCAAAACCTTAGATCCGTTCGGGGGTTGTATGTTCGTGTAAACGAAGTTAATGATCTTTTATACGACGTACAACCCTTGAATTGTCCCTAATTGGATAATTTGAGAACATAGTTATTTATATTGCACTTAATTTATTTCTTTTAGTCATTATTTATTTTTAAATTTTGGCTTGTATCTCCCTTGTTCTCCGATACGCACCCAGATGATATGCATATTCGGAGAACTATAAGGAGATGCTGCCGAAATTTAGAATAAAGTTAATGACTAAAAGAAATTCTAAGTGCAATATAAATAACATGAATCCCAAATGGAATGGGATCATCCCACCTAAAGACATTACCTAAAGATATTATCAACTTTTTAATAGAACATGTCGGGCGATCGAAGTTGGATGTGTTGGGTGAAATGGCCACACTAGAAGGGGATGAATAGTGTGTTTACTAATCTTTTCGCCTAATTCTGATTTTAATCATTTACTTGGTTACTTAGGCAATTTAACAAATCTAATAACAAGCGGAAACAAAGAGAATATGTTAATTAAGCAAATGCAAGAGAAGCAATGCAAACACAGTGATTTATAGTGGTTTGACCCCAATACCTACTCCACTACCTAAGCACCCCGCTTAGAATTTCTAAACTTAACTTTACTAGATTAATCTTGTTTTCTTTACAACGAGGACTTTGATCCGAAGAGTCTCTCTCTCAACCTAAGGCACCTCCACACTCGGAAGTCTTCGTCTTCTTACCGAGAGCACTCTTCCACCTCAACCTAAGGGACAACTCAACTAATCCTAGTAAACTATGTTTACACCGATGGAATTAAGCCTCAAACACAAAGTCAACCACCAACTTAATCAACCTAGCACTCTAGGTTTACACAAATAGTATACAATGAAAATAACCAAGAAAATATAATAATAATTGGAGCAATAAACAAATCAAATTATACTTAACTAGCTTCAAAAGAAATTCTCTAGTCCTCTTGATGCCTTGAGAAGATGAATCTTGAAGGTTCAAAGGCTAGATCAAGGTTTTATCATGGAAACTAGGGATTGCAAAGAGATGGCTCAAGAAATCCTTTAGAGATGATAAAATATGGCTCAATGGAAGCTTGGATAAAGGGTGGAAGGCTTGCTAAGGCTTTTATTTATAAGCCTTGAGGGGATGGCATGAAACAGCCGACTCAACGGGCGGAAAATTAGCCATTTCCGTCATCCGATTGCAGGTCCGGTCGATCATCGATCGATCGACCGAGTGACCGAAAGGAAACTGCCGCTTTTTGACACACTTCGGTCAACCAAATTGGCTGCTGCCAATTTTTGGCAGTATTTGTTCGATCGAAACTGGGCAGACTACACTGCTTGGTTTGGCTAGGCTGGATTTTTTGCTCGTTTGAGTTCCGTCTTTGCTAAGTCTACTTATATTAAAATACAAATATTATATAAGGATTACCCCTCATTTGGATTCAATAAAAATATCTAAAAAATCAAAATCCTTAGGTGATGTTTGGTTAGCGAAAACTATTTTCTGGTTTCGTTTCAGTGAAACTGAAAACTTGGTTTCAAAAACTTGATTTTGGTTTCTAGTTTTCAGTTTTCTGAAAATGTGTTTGGTTAAGGAAAATAATATCAGTTTTAATCAGTTGAAACCAGTAAATATTTATTTGGTTATAAAAAATAATATTAATTTTTCTTCAATATTTTTAGTAGTAATTAAATATTTAGTTAGTTTACAAAATTTAATGTTTGCTAATATGGTTATAAAATATTTATATGATTTAATTAATTAAGTTATTGATAATTTAAGATTTTTTTTGTTCAATTAAATATAAAAATTAATTAATAGTTATTATAAAAAAATTTAAAAAATAAGTCCAATGGTTTAAAATTAGTTTTTGTTAAATTATAAATAGATCAACGTACTTTAAAAAAATTGAGTTATTTAAAATTTGGGTTTGAGTCAATTTGATATAAATTGGTCTAATTAATTTATAAATTTAAGATAATAGTTTGAGTTGAAAATGATTATTTTTATTTTTATTTTTAAAAATTAGATATAGTTTGATTTATTTTTAAATTAATTAAATATATATAAAAATATTTATAATTACAAAGTTGTCACTGCATTTTGATAACGAAACCGATAGTCTCGAAACCACCGAAAATAATATTCTGGTGTTTTCATTTTTATTAAGAAAATTGGTATCATTTTCATTCTAGTTTCGATTCAGTTTCATGAAAACACTGAACCAAATACGTTTTCGTAAGTAATTTTGATTTCAGTGAAACCGAAACCATGAAAATAGACTTGATTTCGCTAACCAAACAGGCCCTTAAGAATCAAAATCTAGTTTTTGAGGTCTAGTACAAATTTCTAAAAAATGAAAATTTTCTAATCTCCCGGGTCAAATATGAGTATGCTAAAGGCTTCCAAAAATTCCTTTAAAATACATCGTTATCTAGTTTTTACCCAAGGAACAATTACCGTCATTTTTTGTGTCAAAAAAATGTCTAAGTCATATAGCCCTCCAAGGAGTTCCCTAGGCTTAGTGAATTTCAGGGCAGTTTCCGGGTTTTCATGTTTTGGATTCAGGTTTGGTTTTTGAGTTCTTTGTATCATAAAGAGGATTACATTACATTCTAGACACCCTAAACCTAAACTTTAACTTCTCGAAGAATCTCGAGCGACGACGAGCGTCCTTGCCGATTTCTTCAATTTCTCCGATCGGGACGTCGTGTGCTAACCGACTTGGAACCTGAAAGATTTCTTAATGAAACATTAGTTCCATATTTGTTATCATCAAAACCAAGATTAAGACCAAGATTGAAAACCTTAAGCCAACAGGATGTACTGACGAATTCATCGTAGAGCTATAATGGACGAATTTCGAGTAGGCGTAACTTACTTCTTAAATTTCACCTACTCGAATCAAAAATTCCTTAGTGGTGATAAAATTCGATATCCGTGCTGAAAATGTTCGAACATAAGATTTTTGGACCGGAAAACTGTCACAATGCATCTGTATACAAAAGGATTCACACCAAGATATTTTCTATGAAATTGTCACGGTCGAGCAAAACTGTTGTCCAAACTCATGGTGAATCTTCTTCTACTGGTGTTTCTTATTCCAATCCACCTAATCCTTATAGAACAATGACTCTGGATAGTCTTGGAGGACAATTTCATTTAAATGATAATATTGAGTTAGTTATTAAGACAGTAGTGCCACCAGATACTACGATAGTTGAAGTCACTGAAGAACAACCTGCGATACAGATTGAATTGTCGAATAAGGAGACTACAGAATTTTATGAGATGTTGAAAACTGCCGATGAACCTTTGTATGAGAATTGTTCTAATTATACAAGATTTTCGGCAATGACACAACTCCTGAACATCAAGTCCCATTGTAATATCAGTGGGGTTATGTTTGATCGGATTGTAGGCTTTATCAGTGGTACCCTACCTTCAAATAACAAGTTTGAGCCAACTTTTTATAAGATAAAAAAGTTGATGAGGAAATTAGGTCTTGGGTACGAAAAGATACACGCGTGCCCAAATAACTCACAGTTAGAGCAATGCTCGGTATATGAACATCCTCATTACAAGGGAAAAAAATGGTCCGATAAAAAAAATATTCCCTTTAAGATGCTTCGGTATTTTCCACTGACACCGAGGCTTCAAAGGTTATTCATATCGGAAAAGACTGCCTCCTATATGAGTTGGCATGCAAGAAGTCGTGATGATACAGTAATAACTCATCCATCCGACAGTGAAGCATGGAAACATTTGGATAGGTGTTATCCTTCATTTTATAGGGATACTAGAAATATCAGGTTGGAATTGTGCACGGATGGTTTTAATCCAGTTGGTAATTCGACAACTTCGTATTCAGTATGGCCAGTGTTGTTAACCGTTTATAATTTCTCGCCCTCAATGTGTATAAAAGATGAATTTATCTATCTTTCGATGATTATTCTAGGTCCTAGGGGTCCTCGCAAAGAAATTGACGTGTTTCTCTGACCCCTAATTTATGAACTGAAAACATTGTGGGTTGAGGGAGCTGTCACTTATGATTGTCACCAGAAGCAAAACTTCACTTTATAAGCTGCTATATTATGGACAATCAATGATTTCCTAACCTATGGCATGTTGTCTGGTTGGAGCACTCATGGGCGACTCTCTTGCCCGTATTGCATGGAACACTCAAAATCCTTCAGTCTTGAGAACAGTCTGAAAATTTTCTTTTTTGATTATCATCATCGGTTCCTACCGTCTAACCATTAGTATCAAAGAAATCGTGACAAATTTACCAAGGGTAGAGTCGAAAGAGATGAGCCACCACTGATGTTGTCTGGTGAACAAATGTTAGCATATGTTCAATTGCTTCTAGAGATTACTGTTGGTCAGAATGTAAGAATTTCAGGCTTTGGTCAAACACATAACTGGGTGAAAAATATCTTTTGGGAATTGTCGTATTGGAGTTCATTACTAATTCTGCAAAATTTGGACGTCATGCACATTGAAAAGAATGTGTTTGATAATATTTTTAATACTGTGATGGATATTTCTGGCAAACTAAAGATAATGTGAAAGCCCGACATGATGTGAAAATATTTTGTAAGATGCCTGAGTTAGAGTTGCAAGAGGTCAACGGACGACTTCATAAGCCAAAGGCGTCGTATGTGTTAAATAAATAACATATGAAAGATGTGTATCAATGGATCAAAAAACTCAGATTACTCGATGGATATGCCTCAAACTTATCTCGATGTGTAAACGTTGATGAATGCAAAATATCGGGGATGAAGAGCCACGATTGTCATGTATTCATGCAGAGATTGCTTCCGATCGCGTTTCGAGATCATCTACATGATATGATTTAGGGTCCATTGACATAATTAAGTATGTTATTCAGAAACATTTGTGCAAATGTACTTCGAGTCGAAGATATGTCAGCACTTAAAAATAATATTGTTGAAATCATATGCAAGCTGGAGCAGCTAGCTTTTCCCTCCTACATTTTTTGACTCAATAGAGCATCTACCGATACACTTGGCATACGAGGCACGAGTTGGTGGCCTTGTTCAATACTGGTGGATGTACTTATTTGAAAGATACATGAATCGTCTGAAGAAAAAAGTAAAGAACACCATCGCAGTTGAAGGTTCCATATTAGAAGCATATATAATTCAAGAAATTTTAATATTCTGCTCATTTTATTTTGAATCAACCATCAAGACAAGACTTAATCGTCTTCCACGGAACAAGGACGGGGGAGCTCGACCATCAGATGGTTGTTTAAATATCTTTTGTTACCTCGTTCGTGCTTTGGGTTCTCGTCCATCTCGATTCTTAAACGACGAAGAGTACCATTTGGCCTACTTATATGTTTTACTAAACTGTCCAGAGATTGAGAAGTTCATTGAAATATTTGACATTGAGATGGTGACAAAATACTCAATTTACAACGATGAGGTATTAGAAAGATTACGGAATCGTGAGTTCCCTAATTGGTTTCAAGCTTACAACACAGAACATAGAGGTGAAATAGATAAGCAAATCTTTGAGTATGCTAGCGGACCGGCACGAGCTGTACAGTGTTATAATGGTTATTTTGTTAATATATATAAATTTCACACACTTGAATATTCATCTACAAAAAAGACTATGAATATCGAGGTCTGCGTCAAAGGGACAACGTATGCTGAATGTGATGTTGACTTTTATGGACTATTGGAAGAAGTCATAGAATTGTAATTTTTCGGATGTAAATCAGTTGCCCTTTTTAAATGTCATTGGTTCGATACAAGCGATAGGGGCATGAGAGTTCATCCAAAGTATAAACAGTTGGTTGAGGTTAATTACAAATCAAAATTGGTTTCAAGTTGAACAAGTATATTATATATAGTATTTGTCTTAAAAGAAAGATATGGCAGATTGGCGTGTAGTCTGTAAGACTAAAGCTAGAGGAAAAATTGACCCGGTAGTTGGAGAGAATGAGCCAGCAGATGACTTCTATCAAGAAGAATATCATTCTGAAGTGGAACGAGTTAGTCCAATACTCGAGGATGATGACACATAGTTAGTTAAATTGGAAATAGAATATGTCGATGACGACGATAATGAAGTTGAGGAAGGACATAATGATGATGAGGGAGAAGAAGAATAATTACAAAATTTTGATACAAAAGAAGAAGAAGAAGAAGAAGAAGAAGAAGAAGAGTATTACACGGATGATAATAATGACGATGACGAATAATTATAAATGTGAAGTATATATTTAATTATAAAATATATCTATTAATCTATTATATATAATCTAATTATATTAAATTTGTACAGCTGTGGTTCGAGATATCAATTCCCGAGGAGGCATTCCTCATAGAACCCCCCGACGATTACCACCCGTCCCACCTGTATCCACTAACCCTTTGCCTTCCACCACCATCCCCCCACCTCCGGCCACCATACCCCCACTTGATTCGTCCACCGTTCCCTCACTTGATCTGGCCTCCATCCCCTTACCTTCGACTATTATCCCTCGGCCACCCTCCGCAGATCCAGGATCATTGTCTTCAAGACGTAGGCCACGAGGGCCTAACAGAATTATCCCTCCGCCACCCGAGGGAGAACTGCGCACGCTACTAGAAATATATTCTTCAGCAACGGCTATTAGCAACGGACGCTCAAGTCATTGCAATTTCTAACGGCGTTCTTACGACCGCTCGTGTCGTTGCAGATGTGATGTATCTACAACAGCTTTGTTACGGCCGCTCGAGCCGTTGTAAATATATTATCACATTAGCAAATGCTTAATTACGGCTACGACATCTGTCACTCTTGAGCCGATCATGCGCTCGAGGCGCAAAAATAAAATACTTATTAGCAACGACATTCTAACAGACGAGTGAGCTGTTACTGATGATGTTACTTATCAGGAACGACTTTCTAACGGACGAATGAGCCGTTGCTGATAAGTTTATATAGGTCACCGATCACGCTCGCACCTTCCTCTTTCTTCTTCCTCTTCCTACTACTGCCTGCCATCGTCGCCCGCCGTCCTTGACCGCCGAAGCCACTCGCCGCCGCCGCCCGCCGTCTTCGCTTGCTCCAGGTAAGTCGTGTGCCACCCCCTCTCTATTTATCGTAGAATCGGCCAGAACCCTATATTTAGGGTTTCGGTCGATGGCTGGAGCATTATCCAGTGTCCGACATTTCTCGGATCCTGGACACCGAAAATAGGGTTTTTTTAAACCCTATTTTTTCAATTAAATTAATTAAATATAAAATTTGATAAATTTACATGTTTAGATTAATTAAATTTGGGCTTGTTTAGATTAATTAAATATTTGTGTTAATTTAGATGTTTAGATTAGATTAGATTAATTTAGATAAATGTTTAGATTAGATTAATTTAAATTAGATTAATTTAGATTAATTTTATTGTTAATCTTTATATTTAGATTAATTAGAATCGTCCACTTTGGACTCGTGCTGGAATCATCCACCTCGGACTTGCGCCGGAATCGTCCACCTCGAACTTGCGCCAGAATTGTCCACTTTGGACTAGCACCGAAATCGTCCACTTTGGACTCGCGTCGGAATTATCCACTATGGACTCGAACCGACTCGAAACATTTAGAAAATAATCATCCATCCGGCGAGTTGATATGTTTCAAGTACACATCGACGAGTCGGATATGATTTAGTAAAATCTTAGATCCATTCGAGGGTTGTATGTTCATGTAAAAGAAGTAGATGATCTTTTATACAACGTACAACCCTTGAATTGTCCCTAATTGTATAATTTGGAAATATAGTTATTTGTATTGCACTTAGTTTTTTCTTGTAACCATTAACTCAGTAATTCTTAAATTTCGGCTATTGTGTCTCTCTTGTTCTTCGATACGCGCCCAGATGATATGCGTATTCGGAGAACTATAGGGAGTTGCTGCCAAAATTTAGAATGAAGTTAGCGGTTAAAAGAAATACTTAGTGCAATATGAATAACATAAATCCCGAATGGAATAGGACCATCTCACCTAAAGGCATTAATTAACTGAATAAATTATCATTGATTGATATAATCATGTCGGACGATAGAAGTTGGATGTATCGACGTCTTGATCGTGGAGCTTTAACGAATGAGTTTCGATTAGGCGTAACTTACTTCATAAATTTCGCATATTCGAATCAAAAATTCGTTACCATCAGTGATAAAATCCGATGTTCGTGCCGCATTTGCTTGAAGGGACGATTTTTGGATCGGGAAATTATCACTATGCATCTATATAGCAAAGGATTTGCAACAGGATATTTTTTATGGACTTGTCACGGGGAGTCACGTGAAGTCGGGACGTCGAGCAATCCTGTCATTCAGACACATGGTGAATCTTCCTCTGCTGGTGTTTCTTCATCCAGTCCATCTAATCCCTATAAAACTATGATACTTGATAGTCTTGGGGGTCAATTCTACCTGAATGATAATATCGATCAGCCAATTACTGAGATGTTAGTGCTACCAGATACTAAAGGTGTTGATATTACAAAAGTACAAACTACGGTAGAGATTGAATTGCTGAATAAAGAAGTTGCAGAATTTTATGAGATGTTGAAAGCTGTCGATGAACCTTTGTATGAGAATTGTCCTAAATACACTAGGTTTTCGGCAATGACGCAACTCCTAAACATCAAGGCTGATTGTAATATCAACGGGGTTGCGTTTGATCAGATTGCATGATCGATTAATGGAATGCTGCCTACTGATAACAAGTTTGAGCCAACTTTTTATAAAACTAAAAAGTTAATGAGAAAATTAGGGCTTGGGTACGAAAAAACACATGCATGCCAAAATAACTATATTTTATATTATAAAGAAAATGTGCAGTTGGATAAATGTCTTGTATGTCAACATGCTCGTTACAAGAAAAAAAATTGGTCAGACAAAAAAATATCACGTTTAAGGTGCTTCGGTATTTTCCACTAACACCGAGGCTTCAAATATTATTCATGTCAAAAAAGACGGTCCCCTACATGAGTTGGCATGCAAGAAGCTGTGATGATATAGTAATGACTCATCCATCTGATAGTGAAACATGGAAATATTTGGATACATGTTATCCTTCATTTACTAGGGATACTAGAAATATCAGATTGGGATTGTGCACGAATGGTTTTAATCCGTTTGGTCATTCTGCAACTCCTTATTTAGTTTGGCCAGTGCTGCTAACGGTTTATAATTTACCACTGTCGATGTGTATGAAAGATGAATTTATTTATCTTTCAATGATTATTCCGGGTCCTAAGGATCCACGAAAAGAAATTGACGTGTTTCTCAGACCCTTGATAGATGAATTGAAAACATTGTGGACTGAATGAGCTGTCACTTATGATTGTCATCGGAAGCAAAACTTCAATTTAAAGTCCGCGGTCTTGTGGACAATCAATGATTTTTCAGCGTACGGCAAGTTGTCTGGCTGGAGCACTCACCACCGACTCTCTTGTCTGTATTGTATGGAACACTCTAAATCATTAAGTCTTCAGAACGGATGAAAAATCTCATTCTTTGATTGTCATCGTCGATTCCTACCGGCTAACCATCAGTATCAAAGGAATCGTAATAAATTTACTAAGGGCAGAGTCGAAAGAGATGAACAAATGTTGTCTGGTGAACAAATATTAGCACGTGTTTTAGCACTTCCAGAGATAGTGTTTGGTCGGAATGAAAGAGTGTCAGGCTTTGGTCAAACACATAACTGGGTGAAAAAAAGTATCTTTTGGGAATTGCTGTATTGGAGTTCATTACTGATTCGGCATAATTTGGATGTCATGCACATTGAAAAAAATGTGTTTGATAATATTTTCAACACTTTGATGGATGTTTCAGGAAAAACTAAAGATAATATCAAGGCCCAACATGATATAAAAATACTTTGTAAGAGACCGGAGTTAGAGTTGAAAGAGATCAACGGACGATATCTGAAGCCGAAGGCCCCATATGTGTTAAATAAACAACATATCAAAGATGTTTATCAATGGATAAAAGAACTCAGATTACCTGATGGACATGCCTCAAACTTATCTCGATGTGTGAACGTCGATGATTGCAAAATATCAGGGATGAAGAACCACGATTGCCATGTATTCATGCAGAGATTGCTTTCAATCGTATTCCGAGATCTTCTACCTGATAATATTTGGGGTCCGTTGACTGGATTAAGTATGTTTTTTAGAAGCATTTGTTCAAATGTCCTTCGAGTCGAAGATATCTTAACACTTGAAAGTAATATTGTTGAAATTATATGCAAGTTGGAGCAGTTTTCCCTCTTGCCTTCTTTGACTCAATGGAGCATCTACCGATACACTTGGCATACGAGGCATGAGTTTGTGGTCCCGTTCAATACCAATGGATGTACTTATTTGAAAGATACATGAATCGTCTGAAGAAAAAAGTAAAGAACACCACAACCGTTGAAGGATCAATATCTGAATCGTATATCATCCAAGAAATTTCAACATTCTGCTCATTTTACTTTGAATCGACAATACAGACAAGATTTGATCGTCTTCCACGTAACGATGATGGGGGAGTTCGACATTCAGATGGACATTTAAATATATTTTGTCACTCTGGTCGTGCTTTTGGTTCTCGTCCGTCTCAACACTTAAGCGACAAAGAGTATCATTTGGCACAATTGTACGTATTACTCAATTATCCAGATATTGAACAATTCATTGAAATATTTGACATTGAGATGGTGCAAAAATACTCTATTCACAATGATGAAGAATTGGAGAGATTACGGAATCGTGATTTTCCTACTTGAATTCGGGCTTACAACAAAGACCACATAGCTGAAACAGATGAAAGAATATTTGAGTTTGTTAGTGGACCATTGCGACTAGTGTCGTGTTATAGCGGATATTTTGTTAATGGATATAAATTTCACACGGTTGAATATGTATTTGCAAAGAAGATGATGAATGTCGAGGTCTGCGTGAAAGGGACAACGTATGTTGAATGTGATATGGATTTTTATGGACTGGTGGAAGAAGTGATAGAGTTGCACTACTTCGGCTTGAAATCAGTTATTCTATTTAGATGTCATTAGTTCGATACAACAGAAAGGGGCATCAAAGTTCATCCAAAATACAAACTTGTTGAGGTTAATTACAAATCTAAATTGGCAGCAAATGAGCATTTTATATTGGCATCACAAGTCGAACAAATATATTACGCGAAGTATCCAGCTCGAAATAAAGATAAAGCAGATTGGCGTGTAGTCTGTAAGACTAAAGGTAGAGGAAGAATTGATCCAATAGCAGGAGAAAATGAGCTGATACCTGATGTGGCAGATGATTTCTATCAAGAACATGATCCTTCTGCTATAGACCATATTATTCCAATACTTGAGGATGCAGACACAGCGTTAGTTCAATTAGAAGTTGAATATGTTGATGATGACGATCATGAAGTTGAGGAAGCTGAAGATGAAAAAGATGAAGAAGAGGAAGAAGAGGAAGAACTTGAAGACTATTACTCAGATGATGAGGAATAATTGTAAAGTATATCTTATATTAAATATATATATATTATATATATAATCTAATTATATGCTTATTCGACAGATATGTTGGTTGTGGTTATCGTTGGACAGATATATATAATCTAATTATATGCTTCAGAGTCTCCGATCGGTCACACTCCGACACTTCCTCCTCCTACTGATCCTCCTGCCGTTGATCCTCATGCCGTCGAGGCTAGTTCATCGAGATGCAGGCGGCCACGCAGGCCGAATAAGTGGTAGCCTCTGCCAGCCACAGAGTCACTTAGACTCATTAGTGTGATTGTGGAGCGGTAATGTATCATGAATTATGAATTATTACAAATTTATTATATCATAATTAATATTGAACTTTATTTTTGTTGTGTAGGTTCGAGCAGGAGGATGTATCGAGGACCATATCTTCTACCATCCGACGATACATGCATAGGGCATGGCCCACGTGGTCTCACATTCCCAGTGAGCATGTCGACATGCTATGGCGCGAGTTTGATGCACGTATTAAAAAAAAATTATACATGATGATTAATATTGGTACTGATATTATTGTTTTGCAGGCTCGCTATACATGGCCTGAGGACCAGAAGTCCTTCATTTACGCTGCCTGGGAGGCTATTTCCCGACAAAGGTACAATGGCCAACTAGGGCATGCTCGGTCCCAGGCGATGGCCCGAGCTGGGACCACAAACATCGAGCACACTCAGGGATACGGCCCCGATTGGATTACTCCAGATATATGGGACCAGCTCGTGGCATTATGGTCGACGGATCGATGGTAGGAGGTTTCTAGGACTGCGGCTAGTAATCGCATGTCGGGGGGGAGGAGCGTGTCACACTGTCGGCTCTATTTCATTTGCAGTGCATGGTCATCATATGGTAAGTATATATTATACCTTACTTTTAATTATATATTTTATTTGTTACTCTGTGTACTAATTAATGTATTTGTTTTGTAAATATAGACGACGGTGATGGACGACTAGACTGTCCAGCGACCCTCCCCAATGGAGGTGTTTGAGCGAACTCACCGTCGAGGACATGGGATGGGGGAGTACATTGATAACCGCGCTGCAATCATTATGGTAAGTATATTTGTTTAAATTATTCATTATTTATTTATAATTTAAGTTTTAGGAAAATATGAAACAAAAAATCAAACTAGAGTAGGAGACCTACACTCAAACGGTGATTCAGCGCGGGTGCACCCCCGAGGACTTTGACGCAGGAGCATGGGTCGAGGCTGCAAGTGGATGGGACCACGGTCGTGTATATGGCTTTGCGGATAGTGGTCATGCGCGAGCCGTGCTAGGGCCACTTGGGGCACCGACCCCTCCGGTCGCTGGTGAGCGGCCGTCCACCTCCAGGACTAGTTATGATCAGAGTAGCGGGATAAGGACACTAGATGAGACGATCGCGCGTCAAAATGGGATGATGGAGCGTCAGAGTCAGATGATGGCAGAGATGCATGCTATGCTACGCAACATCTAAGCTCATACCGGAGCAGGCATCCCTTCGGCATCATCAGATCCATCGTCCTCGAGACAGTCCATGCCGGTGTACACCCATGCACTCCAAACCTTGTCATATTATGATCCATACCTTCCTCCACCGTGTTTGTGACGTTTATTGTTTTGTTTGGACATTGAATTTTTTACTTGGATACTATACTTAATTGACTTGTTTTGTTTGGATATTGATATGATAGTTTTGAATTTGAATAGTTTTTATATGATTGTGAATAATTATAAATATAAGTATAATTGTTTTGATGTATATCTAGGTGTATCTGTGATGTGTATGTGAATGGATGTGTGTATGGGTGTGTGAGTTATGTATCAAGTTAAAAGTATCAAAGTATTAATGGAAATTAGATATTTTAAAACTTTTCAGTTACAGGTTAACATTATCAGCAACGGCTTTCCCACGGCTGTCTGTGGGAAAGCTATTACTGAAAGTGTATCGTATTTTCTAGGTCGTAATCTCAAAGCCGTTGCTGATGACCTACAACAACAGCTTAGCAACGGGCTTTCACTAACGGCCTTGCCACGACCACTGGGCCATTGTTGATGTACATATCTACAACGGCACAGCAGCCGTGGCAGAACCGTTGCTAATAACATTATTAGCAACGGCGCAGCGGTCGTTGCTAATCTGTTGCTAAGTTATCAGCAACGCGATTTTCTGCCACGGCTATGTTGCAACATGGCGGGCCGTTGCAAGTCGTTGCTGATGTCTTTCAGCAACGAATGGAGTCGTTGCTGATGTTCGTTATTCCAGTAGTGGCGGAGCAGTTAGTGTGCGCGTAAGACGGTAAGTATATGCATCAATTATTTCTTATAATTTATTTATAATTCAAAATATCATAATATGAATTTATATTTGGTGCAGATTTGAGTAGGAGGACGTCCCTCGCACGATAGCGGGGACGATCCGGAAGTTTATGCACTGGGCGTGGCCTACATTGTCTCACGTGCCCCGTGAGCATATGGATTTATTGTGGCGAGAGTTCACGGTAAGTATATTTATTAAATTAATGTTAATGTTAAATATTGACCAGTAATAATAATTTTTTTTTGCAAGCTCATTATACATGGCCGGAGGACCAGACCACCTTTGTTGAGGCTGCATGGGAGCGTGTTGCCCGCGCTCGCTATAACGGGCTGCTTCAGCAGGCCCATCAAACCTTGATGAGACGGCTGGGGGCCACACAGATAGGGCAGACTCGGGGACACGCCCCAAGTGGATTCCTGGCCCTGTGCCAACTCGTTGAGCGGTGGGACACGCCTGAGTGGCAAGTGGTCTCCCGGACTGCGTCGAGAAACCGCATGTCCGAGGGGGACGACACGGGGGCGCGCCACACTAGTGGCTCCATCTCTTTTGCGATTCATACGCGTTGCATGGTATGTATAATTTAATTATTTTTAATTAAATTATATATTATGTATAATGATACTAATGTATTTATTAATTTTCTAATGTAAGATGCGTGTGGCGGAGGACGGCACTGTCCAACGCCCGTCGATGATGGAGGTGTTTGAGCTCACCCACCGTCATCGACGAGGAGCGGGGGACTACGTTGATAGCAAAGCCTCGATCATAATGGTAAGTATTTATATATGTCTATTTGATTTACACAATTTTTATTTATAGTTTATATATATTTAAAATATAAACACGTGTAGGAAACTTACACGATGACTGTGATCGAGCGTGGAGGCACACCGGAAGAGTTCGACGTAGCAGCTTGGGTGGAGGCCGCATGTGGCTGGGAGCACGGTCGTATTTATGGCTTTGCAGACAGTGGCCATGTATACGTCGTGCTCGGGCCACTTGGGGCACCAACCTCTCCGGCTGCGGGTGAGCAGCCCTCGACATCCCAGGCGCAGGACCAGAGTCGGATAGTGGGCTTGGAGTCAGAGCTCACCCAACAGAGACAGGCGATGGACAAGCAGAGGCTGGCAATGGAGCGAGGAGCGCGCAGAGACGGACGAATAAAGAGTTGAGACAAACGATGAAGAACATGCAAGCACTCCTCACTCAGATTGTGTCTCACTCTGGCATTCTACCGATGATGTCGCAGTCGTCATCCTCCTCGACCCAGTCGACACTACCGACCTAGTCGCTGTCGACTCCATCGCCTCCACCGTAGCCTTGAGATTTTGATTTATTATATTTTATTTATATTTTGATACTTGTTTGTATACAGATAGTTGTTTATATACTTATGGTTGTATATAAATGATATTTTGATAATTATTTGCCTCCGGTTTGAGGTTTAGATTGATAATATTTATGTAAAACTTATATATTTGGTTTCAAATGCATGTGTATGATGTTTTCTGATTGTAATATGTTATTGAAAATATATTGTCGTCTATAAATATTATTGTATACAAGAATTTTTAAAATTTTTATTTTTTTTAGTTACAGGATATACCTTCAGCTACAGCTTACCCACGGCCATCATCACTAAGCTGTGGCTGAAGGCTTATTGTAAATGGCTGATGGCCTGGGCAACACCAAATATCACGGTTGCTAATAGTATCACCAACGGCCTGAAGCCGTGGCTGATGTGTTAGTATCAGTGACAGTCGCATACGTCACTAAGTCGTGGCTGAAGGCATGGTTGATGGCCTGGGCAGCACCAAATATCATGGTTGCTAATAAGTATCATTGATAGCCCCGGACCGTGGCTGATGTGTTGGTATCAGTGATAGCCGTCTACAACCGTCACTAATGTGTTTAAATCAGCGACAGCGCCCACGACTGTCGCTGATGATTACTTGACGGCTGAGATATGCCATCACAACTTATCTGAGATGCGCACATCAGTGACGACTTTTTGCTACGGCTTGTGTCGTTCGTGATAGTTATCACCGACGGTTCAACCACGGCTTCAGCCATCGGTGATGACGACATTTTCTAGTAGTGTTAAATGGTTCATATCTGCTTGAAAATGAATTATAAAATAACTAAAAAAATCATAGAAAATCTATTTTACTTAATTAAACAAGATCCACAATTTGAATCATTCAAATTGAGTGTTTACAAGTGGTCGATGAAAAGATTTGAGTCATTTAAACTGTTTCAGAGTCATTTAAACTATTTCAGTAAATGACTCATATATGCTTGAAAATTCATTCTAAAATCATTTTAAAAAATCACAGAAATTTTATTTTACTCAATTAAATAAGATCCAGCACTTGGATTATTCAAAATGAGTGTTTACAAGTGGCGGATCAAAAGATTTGAGCAATTTAAACTATTTGAGTGTCATTTAAACTATTTGTAACTACTTGGGAGTAGGCATGTCCATTATTCGGTCCGGTTTCAACATTGTCGGGTTCGGTTCTTGACCTGAACTGAATCCGAACAATGGAATTTGATTCGGATTTGGTTCCCGAAATTCGCGGGAATTGATCCGAACTGAAAACCGAATAAGTAAAAATATTTTTAAAAAATTCAAATTTCGGGTTCGGGGAGTTAGGGTAAGTGGGTAACTTAGGGTATGTGATATTGGATAAATTACATTGTAGGGGAAATTTAGCAAAGTAGTGTAATGTTGGATAAAATATTAGTTTTTTCAGGTTGGAATTGAACCGAACCGAATTAATTCGGTTCGGATTAGATCGGTTTAGGAATAATTCGATCGGTCCGGATTCAGGTTGGAATTTCAGTACGAAAATTTTTTTGGTTTGGTTCAAATCGGTTCAGTTCGGTTCGATTTGAACTGAATAGATAGCCCTACTTAGGAGGAGTTATAAATTAACTCTACGATACATATGAACTTAACTACTCATAGTTCAACTCAGCACAACTCACCCTCCTTGATTAATTAATATTGCAATTGAAGTGGCCCTTTGGCATGTTTTGAAAGGTTGACAACAAAATGAAGCTTCTGTCCTAACCATAGGGTAGGCAAGAGGCAACGCTAATTAAGAACAAACCATTCTATCTAATTTGCTTTCAAGTAGTGGTGTGAGTTTACATGGTGAACAAAATGATCCCTATCTACTATCCAAACTAGCATTTGAAGCTTAACACTTCTTTTGGAGCTTAACAAAATGATCACTATCTTTTCTTTTGGAGCTTAACACTTCTTTTGGAGCTTATCATGATCCCTATCTACTATATAAACTAGCATTTGAAGTATCTACAAATTGTATGAATACTACAAGTTTTAGTCACCGATTCCCGGGAGAATATATACGAGTAAAATTGTTTATAATCTTTACCTTCATTCAACTATACGAGCTTGTATTTTTAATGCTTGATTGACTATAAACTAAACAGGATGTGAGGCTGAGGCTACACAGATTCATTTCATAAGGTTTGAAATGTACAAATGAAACGAGTCATTTCCCCTAGGATATGAAAGTCAACATGACTTTCAGAGCTAGAGCAACGAGACTCAAAGAAAAACTAACACAAGATAGAGAAAAAGAGAAAGCAGAGCGTAAAACACATGTTTGAATCAAATTCCTCATGATCAACTAGTCAAGTGACCATAGGTCGAGTGACGACTATTGAATGCGATCCCAAAAACGAAGAACAATCGGAGCAGCATTCAACCCTTCCGCCTCCTGATTATTAAAGATTGAATTATTACGAATGGTCCAAAGCGTCCAACACCAGAGCATCGCAATCGAGGTTTGGGAAGAAGACCAAGAATCCATAATCGGTGCTACATTGAACCTCGAACATCCAACCTTCTGAAGAAACTCCAACCATCCTTTTCTTGTATCCTCGCACTCAACAAATAGGTGATCAATCGATTCCGGGTGTACATGACAAAATACACAAACTGGGTCGACCTGTGAACTACCATGCTTGATCACCCGATCTTTCGTTTGAAGTCTCCTCTTATGCAAGAGCCATAGCGTGAATTTCATTTTTAACGGGCCCTTACACTTCCATATCTTTTCTGCTTTGTCGTCTCTTATTCCCCGATCTGTCAATTGCTTGTAAAGAGAGGCAGTAGAGAAAACACCTGTGTTATTCCATCTCCAAAAAGACCTATCCTCCGATGTGGAGATATTGTAGTGTCCAATCACATTTTCAAGTCTCCCAATCTCAGACTAATCTGCCAAATTCCTCCAACGAAGATTCCAGCTCTCATTATTTGGGTCCCAAACATCTGCAATCATTGTGTTTTTGTGGAGAGCGCTGGTGTATAATTCTGGGAACCAATCTGCCAAGCGAATATTGAGAATCCATCTATCCTTCCAAAACAAGGTTTCATTTCCCATCCCTACTGTTGATTCCATACCCATACAGAAGATGTATTTAGCGCCATAGATTCCTTTCCATAATCCAGACCATGAAGCAGTGCTATGATCATTCTGCCAACGTTTCCTTCTAAAGTAAGTCCGCTTCACAATAACCACTCAAAGCAAATCATCTCTCCTTGCCACACCCCACCACCATCTTCCCAGACGCGCCAAGTTATGTTTGTCCAGGTCGATGATGCCAAGCCCACAGCTAATTAAGTCCATAATTTATTAAACAGGATGAGTTTGAGCTGTACAGTCAATATTAGAAAATGATAAATTAATTTTGACTCGAGATATTTAATTTAAGATACAAATAATGACTTGATCATGAATGAAATTTATATATATATATATATATATATATGAGATATGGATGAGGATGCATGATATATATATAATAAATTTTCAAAAATAAATTAATTGACAAGACATTTGTGTGCTTTCCTTTGATCTCTCTACAAATACCAGTTGTTCATCTTCTCCTGGAAATTAAGCACACATTAATGCCAAGTGAAATGAGCATCTCCTCCCTCCCCGGCCATGGCCAGACCGTCTGCGTCACTGGCGCCAACGGCTTCATCGCTTCTTGGCTCGTGAAGCGCCTCCTCGAGAGAGGCTACACTGTGCGAGGCACCGTGAGGAATCCTGGTCTGTGTCCACTAGCAACTGTCTCGCTACGTACTCTTTCCATGATCTTTCTACAATATTTATGCATGGTTAATGAGGTTTATTGATTTGATCGATCTTAATATTTGCTGCACGCAGATGATCCGAAGAACGCCCATTTGTGGTCTCTTGAAGGAGCCAAGGAACGTTTAACACTCGTGAAAGCAAATTTGCTCGATCCTGATAGCTTGCGCGCCGCAGTCGAAGGCTGTCATGGCGTGTTCCACACTGCCTCTCCCATGACAGACGATCCAGTGAGTCCTAATTATATAATTAAGCTGAAGCTTGAAGATGAAATATATAACTAATAGTGAATTTGTGCATGCAGGCGCAAATGATCGAGCCGGCGGTACAGGGAGCAAGGGACGTGGTAATTAAGTGCCGCAGCCGACGCAGGTGTTCGACGTGTAGTCTTCACTTCGTCCATTGGCGCGGTCTACATGAACCCTAAACGCGGCCTCGATGCAGCCGTGGACGAGTCATGCTGGAGTGACCTCGACTACTGCAAGAACACCAATGTCCGTCATCAATTCATCAAACACTTGCCGTGCATATATGCATGCTTGCAGTAGTACTTGATCTATTAATTTCTGACCTAACATTAATCAATATATATTGTTGTACTCAGAACTGGTACTGTTACGGGAAAACGGTGGCGGAACAGGTGGCATGGGAGGTGGCCGGAGAGAGGGGGCTGGACTTGGTGGTGGTGAACCCGGTGTCGACGCTGGGGCCGCTGCTGCAGGCGACGGTGAACATGAGCACAGCGCATGTGGTGAAGTACTTGACGGGGTCGGCGACGACATACGTGAACGCGTCGCAGGCCTACGTCGACGTGAGGGACGCCGCCGAGGCTCACGTGAAGGTGTACGAGGCGCCGGCGGCCAAAGGCCGGTACATTTGCGCGGAGAGCTCGCTGCACCGAGGAGAGTTGGTGCGGATACTCGCCAAGTTCTTCCCGGAATACCCAATCCCCACAAAGTAATTAATTTGCTCTTCAATATATTATCTTTCCTGAAACTACATATAAACCTCTTTAATTAATTACTTACTAATTTTTTTTGCCATAATTACTTACTAATTAATCGACTGTCCAACTAAGAGAGAAAAATAATTAATGACTTCATGATTCACATCGATCAGAAAAGGATAGAGAAAACAATTAACTGAGTTAATTAATGTTTGCTTTTGAAAAATGCTGCAGGTGTAAGGATGAAGTAAACCCACCCAAGAAGGGTTACAAGTTCACCAACCAGAAGCTGAAGGACTTGGGCCTTGACTTCACTCCGGTGAACCAGTCCCTCTATGATACTATCAAGAGCCTCCGAGACAAGGGCCTTCTTCCTAGGAATGACAATAGTACTCGTTTAAGCGGATACCCGCGGATATTTGCCCGTTTATGACGGGTATTAACGCTAATGTTCTATCCGTAGAAATATCATGGGTAATTTTTTTACCCGTTTATTATATGGGTTGTATCCGCGGATACCCGCTACCCGTGAATATAAGTATAATTACAATAAACGACCCTCATATTTTGGAACTTATGTTGTTGGAACTTATAAGTATTCTCTATCTCTTATTTTTTCTTGGAACTTATGTTGTTAGCATTCATTTCATTATTGTAAGTTTGAATAATAATAAAATATTATAATTTTTAAAGTATCATGGATACCCACAAATATTCGTGGGATATGTCCTCCCATGACGGGTACTCATTCCCATTTCTAAGATTACTCGCAGAGAATTAATCGAATATATAGGGTATATCAATATCTTTTGCAAGACGAGTAGCGAGGAGGCATCCTCTCCCCTCCTCCACCGCACCGTCCCGTTGGCATCCTACTTCTTCCTATTCTCTATTAGATAGCTAACTTACTCAGGAATTTCTTGCCTACTTAATTTGGATAACTTACATACACCCATATATATATACACAGATAATATTGTAATGAAAAATGAATGATGTCATATGTATTAAGACTGAACTTTATATAGAGGAATTGCAGTTCACAATTTTCAATCGTAGAAAACTAGAAATCTAGCAACAGAGCAGAATAATAAATGCGGAAAGGGTTCTTGATTCAAGACGACAGATCGTACATAAGTTTGGTGGATAAAATTCCAAGTCTGACAAAGCAGTACCAACACTATTTTACTGTTTCTTCCATAAAGTAGAATCAATAGTGTTACTTTTTCTCACTTCATATCAATCATTATACAAGTTACAGAGAAACAAACGTTTCAGAACATAGTACGCCATCAACTATCAGGTGTACCAATTCACAAAGCATCATGTAAACCAGATATAAACTTCCCTGGAGATGCATATTTCCGACTGTAGTGTTCTTCATCCAGAATGGTATTCTTTCCAGAAACACTTATAAACCTCTCGAGGCAAACAGCTTCAGATTAATTTGGCTTCTTCATGCAACTCAGTGGGGATCACACATTGAATTCTGCAAAAGGGCTAATACCATCACTTTACCATCAGAGGCTAGGTTGATTGCATTTATCACTGCATCCACCTCCTCGCTCAGCTTCCCTAAAGAGGGACTCGGATCCTCGCCATTTATTTCATCGATCCAACTAATCGATCTCCAGGCAAAACCAAGTAAAAGAACCAAGCTTAAATACAAGTACAAACGTTCATATTCGTTGAAGCAGTCTTTTTTTTGAATAAAAGCATTGTATTCAATTCATGAGTGTGAATAGAATACATGGGAGGAGAGAGAGAAAACATAAGATAAAAATATAACAGATTGATCAAGTTCCAACCAAGACTATGTTATCTTGTAGGAACAAATGAAGGACAACTAATGATATTAATGGCCATTGCGGGAGTACAAGAGTGGATCTGCAATATTCTATTAGTATTATTATCAATCACCCCAGCAAGATCTATACAAATAATTTTCAGTATGAAGTATAAGAGACTATTAAACTAACAGAACAGGCTTCATCTAAGACTAGCAAACAAATATCAAGCAAACTAAAGTAGATGTAGCATGTAGGAGGAAGAAAAATTAACCAAGCCATGTGTTTCCACAAATATACCCTTTGATCAGTAATATACCATTGAAATTCTACGAGCAGCACCTTCTGACAATTACATGCACAGGGAATCCGAAGTGAATCCAAGCAAACAAGAATTTGGGAATAACTAAAGTCCTGCAACAAAACAATTTACTTTGTCAATGAAAATTTAAGATTTATGGTTCTGAATACAACTAGCCAACAATTTATGGAAATTTTTTAGATTTATAACCAAAGTAGTATATATATATGGTTCTGAAGACTGAGATGACAAAGTATGTCGTACATATAGGCTAAAATTAATATATAGCAATGTTTTTGCTATTTATTTACGTGATTAAGATATAATACGTAGGTAATAATGCATGGATATACGCCAAATCTAGATGGTGAATTCCATGACATAGTTATTAATTTGCAAGAAGATGAACAGCCTTGAACCCTGTAAAGCCGGCTTCCATTCCCAAGGCTTTGAACTCCGTTTCTGTTCCCTCCTTAATTCCCTCCCGGGTAGAAGGCCAACATGGCGGCGTCCAACTGGAACACACCTCGAGCTTACGCACTCTGTTGTGGTACAAAAAGGAAGAACATACTCCACTACTATCACCTTCCCCTTTTATTCAAGTACTTGAGTAGAGATTACTTAGTAGTTGGGCAGGATTTACTTAGGCTTATTCCATATGCAGAGTACATGTCATTGCAGATTTTAAGGTTCAGGGAGTTAGGGTAAGTGGGTAACTTAGGGTGTGTGGTGTTGGATAAATTTTATTGCAGGGGAAATTTAGCAATGTAGTGTAATGTTGGATAAAATTTTGGTTTTTTCGGGTTGAAACCGAACCGAATCGAATTAATTCGGTTCGGGTTATATCGGTTTAGGAATAATTCGGTTCGGGTTCGGGTTGGAATTTCAGTACGAAAAAAATTTCGATTTGGTTCAAATCGGTTCAGTTCGGTTCGATTTGAACCGAATGGACAGTCCTACTTGGGAGGAGTTATAAATTAACTCTATGATACATATGAACTTACTACTCATAGTTCAATTAAGCACAACTCACCTTCCTTGATTAATTAATATTGCAATTGAAGTGGCCCTTTGGCATCTTGAAAGGTTGACAACAAAATGATTGCTTTTCCATGGCCATGAAGCTAATTCTGTCCTAACCATAGGGTAGGCAAGAGGCAAGGATAAGAACAAACCATTCTATCTAATTTGCTTTCAAGGTAAGCAGTGGTGTGAGTTGACATGGTGAACAAAATGATCCCTATCAACTGTCCAAACTCGCATATATTTGTAGCTTAACACTTCTTTTGGAGCTTAACAAAATGATCATTATCTCTTCCTTTGGAGCTTAACACTTCTTTTGGAGCTTATCATGATCCCTATCTACTATATAAACTAGCATTTGAAGTATCTACAAGTTGTATGAATACTATAAGTTTTAGTCACCGATTCCCGGGAGAATACGAGTAAAATTGTTTATAATCTTTACCTTCATTCAACTATATGAGCTTGTATTTTTTAATGCTTGATTGAATATAAACTACACAACTTTGGCTATTGAATGTAATGAACCATCCGAAGATTTAATGATTCTTCTTGAAGTTGGACTAATTCAAAAAAAAATTTATTTTTTGGAATTGTTGACAAAATTTTTGGACCTTAGATAGCAGTGTAGCAGTTTAAATATCTTAGAGCATCCATCTGCTAGGTTTCTTTATTCAATTCTTTCCGTGCAATGAACTTTAAATTAATTAGGACTCTTCTATGAACTAAGCAAATTTGCATTCTCTCTCCAGCCCTTTCATATGAAAATATTTGACAAGTTATTTATTCCACGTTACGTACTTTTGCTATCCATTTCAAATGTTATTACTTCTTTCCTAGGTATGTTTTAAATCCTAAAGTTATATTGTTACGCCCCGCTTAGGTTCATCCCCAAAAAAGACCTCACCTAGGAGAAGCGCAACTTACAACTAAACCACAGAAAATACACCAATATATCTCAACAAGAACAACTGAAATCATCATTTCAACAAAAGTTCTCTACACAAATGTTCAACATGTGGGCGAAATGGCGACACTAGAGGGAGATGAATAGTGTGTTTACTAATTCTATTAGCCTAAATTCCGGTTTTAATCAATTTCTTAAATTGTTAGGCTAAGCACGATTGAATGATTGGATGCAGAAGCTATAAATAATTAAGCGGATAAAATAATCAATAATAACAATGCAAACACAAGATTTATAGTGGTTCGGCTCTAATGTCTACTCCACTACCTAAGCACCCCGCTTAGGATTTTCAAACTAGTTTTACTAGATTAATATTCGTTTCCCTTACACAGAGGACTTTTCACCGGAAAATCTCCGCTCTCCAACCGTAGGCACTTCCACACCCGAAAGTATCTCGCCTTCCTACCAAGAGCACTTTCACACCTCAACCTAAGGGACAACTAGACTAATCCTAGTAAACATTAAGTTTACACAAGTGGCTTTACTCCTTCTACACCGAGGATACCACTTCACACAACAAGACCTAACAACCTAGGTCTTACAAACGCAACTTCAAATAAAACGTTCAAATAACAGGTAAAATTACAATCAAAAGAGCTAAGAATGAAACCAATAGTAAAAGCTCCTTTGCAAGCCTTTAGCACCTTCAACTCGTCAAGTGGTAGAACTCGATCGAAACTCGAGTTGAGCCCAACTTGTGCGCTTGAAAAAGATTGCCGCCGAAAGAAACAGGGCGCACTGCAATTGATCGATTGGAAGGCTTGATTCTCCCTTTTGAGTGCTCAATAATATCTATAATAAATCAAGGAAGAAAGTACAAAAGAATCATATTAGGGTATATTTATACCCTGCTGAAGAAACGGTTGCTCAACTGATAGAAAACTATCCGTTGCAAACCGCCGGTCGTTTGGTCGGTTGACCGACTGATCGATCGCTCACATCGACCGTTGCTTTCTGTCTGTGGTCGATCGACCGACGGGTCGATCGCCCAGATGCGACTGTTCATTCCCTCAATTCGGTCGACCGACGCAAGGAAGCCAAGATCGCGTGCTGCACGATTTTTTTTACTCTAGTCAACCGATCGGTCGACCACTTGGGCTACTGCCCAAAACCAGCCTCTGTCGGTCGACCGACCGGTCGATCGAAAAGGCTACTAGCCTTTTTCTTACCCTGTTCGGTCGACCGCCCGGTCGGTCGAATTTAGGCTGAATTGAATTTTTAGCCAAGTTTTCTTCCGCGCTTTGTTTTTGGGTTCCGAGTTTTAACGAGAATCATCTTGGAGGGCTTTCATGTGATATTTGAGCCCGTCCAATGTGACTTTCATGCCGATTTAACTTGACTATTTTGCTGTCTAGTCAATGTGTTTTCTATAATTATCATGTCCAGGAAACATTTTTCTTCTCTTTTCTGGAATGTGAGGGGATCGGGACGACCATCAAAACGTTTCATGGTTAAATCCCTTGTTAAAGAACATCACTGCTCAGTGTTGGCCATTATGGAGACTAAACTCTATGTTTCTTCTTTACCTCTTGCTAAACAAATTTCGGGCTTTAGTAACCCTTCATTCATTGCTCTTGACGCAGAGGGACAATGTGGTGGACTTATTCTTATATGGGACGTTGATATATGGATTGTCTCTCAAACTCTCATTGGTCGACACTACCTTCTGGCCGCTCTTGAACACTCTGTTACGAATATCTCCTACTCTTTCATCAACATATACGGTCCTCCTCGCAGCGCAGGTAGGAGGGAATTCCTTGATGAACTCTCTCCTCTTCTCCAAGAATCGGAGACAAACATTATTATGGGGGGTGACTATAATATGACCCGATTCGATTATGAGCGCAAAAATTGTATGGGATCGGATCATGATTCTGCGCGCTTCTCTCTGTTCATCTTGGACCATGGAATGATTGACTTACCTCTAATGGGGAAAGACTTCACATGGACAAACAACCAAGCTATTCAGAGCCTTGCAAAGCTTGATCGCGTATTGATATCATTGGCTTCTTCTATATCTCTGCCTTTTGCTTCGGTGGTTGTCAGGGAGAAAAAATTATCTGATCACTCAGCCTTGTTATTTCGCAGTTCTCTTCCTAGCTTCATCATCAATTAATAGACCTTTCCGTATGGAATTATGATGGTTGAGAAATGATACTTTCAACAATATCCTGCTCTCATCTTGGTCCTCTCATGCGAGGCATTCATCATCGGCTGGGGAACGCTGGTCGCATAGGTGGTGTATTCTCAGAAAAACCATCTCTCAATGGGCGGCTTGCCATCGCAAAGAACAGAGTGTCCGTTGTCGACTTCTTGAAGCCCAGATTTAAGACTTATATAAGAAGGCTGACCTGATGTCCCTTGACCCGGAGAATATAATTCATTTACGCGGCCTGAAATCTGATCTCGACTTGGCATTAGACTAGGAGGACTCATACTGGCGTCAGCAAGCCAAAATTCGATGGATCAAAGACGGCGATAGAAACTCGCGTTTCTTTCATCAATGGGCATCACACAAACCGAGGAGGAAGTTGATTCATTCGATCCTTTCTCCGATGGAGTCTCGCATTGACTCGGACCAGATTACGTTTTGCTTTCGCGACTTCTATACTAACTTATTGGGACGGCGGCGACGGCCACTACTTCGGATCAACTGGACTAGAATTGGCATATTACCATTACCGAAATTGAGCAATCTGGATAGTTCTTTTTCTTTGGAAGAAATCAAACTTGCTATTGATGGTATGGGTAGCAATAAAGCTCCTTGACCCAACGGGATTCCGTTGGAATTTTTTTGCACTCATTGGGATCTCATCAAATATGACATCAACGATATATTCGCGGAATTTTTTTCTCGACCCGACCTCTCTCCATCGTTTCAACAAAGCTCACATTGCTTTGATTCCTAAGTCCGATGGTGCCTATCAATGCAAAGATTATCGCACCATAAGCCTTGAGCATAGTCTTATCCGCATCTTTTCTAAGGTGCTTGCTAACCGACTAAAGACGCTCATTCCAAAATTGATTGACGATCGTTAATGTGCTTTCATGTCAGGCCGCAGCACCCTTGACTATTTCATGGGGCTTCATGAGGCGGCATGGGCTTCTCACCGCGCACATGAGGATGGTCTACTCATAATGGTCGACTTCGAGAAAGCCTTTGACTCGATCGGATGGAAATTTCTTCTTGAACTCTTGGAGGCCAGGGTGTTGGCTTTAGGTTTTCAACCTTAGCCTTAATCTCGATCTTGATAGTTTTGATGATAACAAACATGAAACTAATGATTTTATTAAGAATATCTTTCAGGTTCCATATCGACTAGCGTTCGATGTCCTCGATCGAATAAATCGGAGAAATCACGAAATCAGAAGGACATTGATCATCACGCTCGGGTTCGTCGCGGAAGTTTCTCGAAGATCAACGAGTGCACCAAAGTCGTTTGGACGAGTCCAAAGATCAAGTCAAAATCTCTCCAAGATGATGCTCGTTGAAAGTTGAAACCCGAAAATGAAGCGCGGAAGAAATAGGCTGAAGAAATAACATTCAGCCTAGGTTCGGTCGACCGGTCGGTCGATCGACCAAAGGTAAAAAGGTAGCAGAGCTACTTCGGTCGACCGAGCGATCGACCGATGGAAGCCCAAAATGGGAAGTAGCTCGGGTGGTCGACCCGTCGGTCGACCGACCTGCTGATTCCCGCGATGCAAGATCGCGTCGGTTGACCGAATGGTGAAAGAATCGGGCCGAGGCTAGTGATCAACCAATCGATCGACCGACCTGTATATGAGTCGCGATGCAATACCGCGTCGATCGATCGACGGGTCGACCGCCAGACGTAGATCACAACCGACCTACATATGAGCCGCGACACAATACCGCGTCAGTCGACCGACGGGTCAATCGAAGATCGTGCGATCTGCGTCTGGCGGTCGACCAGTCGGTCGACCAGTCGGTCGACCGACCACAGGGTAAACAGAAGCGGTCGAATGACCGGTCGACCAATGCTTCGACCGGCGCTTCGATCGGCGGCCTGTAACGGATAGTTTTCTATCCGTTGAATGTCGTTTCTTCACCTAGGTATAAATACACCCAGGTATGATTCATTTGATCTTCTACCCTTTATGTTGCAGAAATTATTGAGCATTTAAAGAAGGATTTAAAGCCTTCCAAATGATCAATCGCGCGCGCTCTGCTTCTCCAGCGAGTTCCACTTCAAGTCAAGTTTTTCCTCAACTCGAGAATTAAATTGAGCAGTTCGTCTTGACGAGTTGGAGGCCCATTGAAGGCTGTGAAAGGAGCTTGCAAACATTAGTTTTATCTTAAGCTCTTTCAATTATAATTTTATTGTTATTTCAACTGTGTTTTTATTTGTGTCTTTGTAAAGACCTAGAGTATAGGTCTTGTTGATTGTGAAGTAGTATCCTTGGTGAAGAGGAGTAAAGCCACTTATGTAAACTTAGTGTTTACTAGGTTTAGTTTAGTTGTCCCTTAGGTTGAGGTGGAAGAGGACTCTCCCTAAGAAGGCGGTGACTTCCGGGTGTGGAAGTGCCTTAGGTCGAGAGTGTGTCTCTTCGGTGAAAAGTCCTCGAGTGCAAGGAAAACGTAAACTAATTTAGTAAAACTAGTTTGGAAATCCTAAGCGGGGTGCTTAGGTTGTGGAGTAGGCATTGGGGCCGAACCACTATAAATCTTGTGTTTGCGTTGATTTAAATTATTTGTGCTATATTGCTTTATTTTGCTTCCGCATTTAAATCGCATAAGTACATCTTACCTAATTGTCTTAAGTAAACGTTTAAAATTGAATTTAGGCGAATCGAATTAGTAAACACACTATTCACTCCCCCCTCTAGTATCGTCATTTCGCCTTCAATTGGTATCAGAGCGGGTTCGTAGCTTGAGATTTCACCATCTCTTCTACACCTTGTCTCGATCTTGAAATGGCTCTAGAGTCGGTAGCGTCTAGACCTCCTAGGTTCGATGAATTAAACTTTGGTTTTTGGAAAGGAAGAATGTATACATTCTTAAAGACTCGAGGTTTAGGTGTTTTTAATATGGTTAAGTCAAAATACATAGAACCTAAGAAAAATATGAATGCATGGACCCAAGAACAAATTAGCATGTTTGAGTTAAATGCTAAAGCTACAAATTGCTTATTTTGTTCTTTGGATGATAAGATTTTTGAAAAGATCATGCATTGCACTTCCGCTTTCGATATTTGGGCTACTTTAAATATGCTTTATAATTATGCAAAAACTGAAGAGCTTAAAATATTTGATGAGGGGAGTGATGACAATTGTCATCCACCCAATACTAATATGATTTTTGAAGCCCATAGTGTCTCCAGTCATAGGAACACCAAGAGCCGAAAAAGGAAGATAGTGTGTCATGCATGCAAAGAGAAAGGGCATGTAAGGAAAAATTGCTCTTTCATGAAGAACAAGGCAAAGAAGAGGTCAAACGCTTCCACATCATCATCATACTCAAATGAAGCATCCTCTTCCCATGGCTATGAAGCTAATTCAAAAGATTGCCTCATGAATGATGAGGTACACTCTTCTTCCTCTAGTCATAATAATAAAAAGTGTAATACTAGTTCATCTAATTCTCATGATATGCTTTATGATGAATTGATGGATGAATACAAAAACATGTATGCCTTGTTGATTAGAAAAGATAAAGAGAACAAAAAATTGAAGAAAGAAAACTCAAATCTTAGCTCTCAATTGCATGATGTAAAATTAGAAAATGAGAAGGTAAGAATTAGTGTCAACAATTTATGTCATGATGCTTTAAGTATTGACACTAAGGATTTGAAAAATGAAAATGACATATTAAAAAATGAAAATAGCATGTTGAAAATTCAATTGCATGTTATTCACAAATCCATGAATGATTTGAAAAATGAGATTATTTTTCTAAACAAAAAGGTTAGTAATGTATCTAGTAATTCTTCATTTAAGAATTCTAGTAAAAAGAATGCTCATGCTAAAGCTTAAATCCCATGCTAAGCATTCTACCATTAAACCTCATGATCATAAAAAGAGGAATGATATCTTTAAGAATGCTCATTCTCATCATGTTTCACATGATAAGCATTCTAAAATTAAATCTCATGTCCATGCTAAAAATGAAAAGAAAAAGTTTCATGGACATTATTTTTGTTGTGATATCTATGGTCATGTCATACATGATTGTGCATTCAAAAGAAATCCAAATGTTGCTAAGACACTTTGGATTCCTAAGTCATCTAACCCCCAAGGGCCCAAAGCTATTTGGGTACCAAATATCTCATTTTCTATTGTAGGGGGAGCTACCACACAAGGGTGAAGGATTGATGATATGTTGGAGTTGACCATGGACTTGAATGATGAATCCTCCATTGGTTGCAACTTCAAGCTACATTGATGCCTTAGGTAAAGTTGGCATCAAAACTACTTCGGTATCATCTTCTATCTTGTATTGCTTAATCTTAGTCGAAGATTATGATACATGTTTAAATTGATTGATTTTTCCCGCTCTTGCAAAAGAGTTCTTCAAAAACATTTTTAATTTTTGATTTCCGGTCTCTTCGGAGACCCAGTGGCTTGTAATTGGCCTAAGCGACCTTGCGGCTCTAAATCGTAGGCTACTTATGGCTTTCAATTTTCAACCAATACGAAGGGTTGGAGATCTTATGTTTCAAATATTTTATATTTTGAGATCTCTTGATTCATTTTGTTATCATGAAGATTTATATCAAATGAATCCATGTTATTTAGTGAAGTGGAATTTGATAAATGATACTTGATTTTTCTCTTCACTATTTAGTTTGATAGCTTGCATGTAGATTTAAATTCATTGTCTACTTAAGATGTATACTTGCAAGTTATAAGGTTTTAGGAAGGCTAATTAGGAAGAAAAAGATTAGTTTGGCAAATAATCATGAATTAGGTATAACTTCAATTAATTTAAAATCTTAGTGTTATACCTCATTGTTTAAGCTAAAATCATGTCTCTATACTCATGACTAGAATTGCATTTAAAATTCTTGATTTTTCATGAGTAGGTAAAAACTTAGCACTTAGGCAAAATTCATCAAATGAAACTTGCTCTAGGTTGACACTTACTATAAGAGACATTCCTTTAAGACCAAACTAGTTAAACTTGTTTAGGGACCACAATTCTCAAATGGTTCACATCTTGATCCCTTAGATTCATTTTAATATCATGGTAAACTTTTTTTAAAATGAATCTTAACTATCTAGCATAGGTTAAGATTTTAAATGAAACTTTGCATTGAACCTTTGCTAGTTAGTAAATTAGCTTGCTAGTAGACATATTATTTCACTATGATACTAATGATGTCCATTTGCAAGTTAAAAATTGGAAAGCTATGCTATCTAGAAGTAAATGAAAAACGAAATGAAAAAGTTTGGAAAATTTCTAAAAATAATGTATGATTTTATTTTGCAAAAATCTTTAAAAAATAATAATTGAATTTTCATGCTTGATGATGTCTCTATGCTCATTATTGATTATGCATGATGAATATTTGATCTTTCATGAGTAGAAAATAATTTGATAACTTAGGCAAATTTCATGATAATCTTGATTAAATGAAACTTGCTCTAGGTTAAAATTCTTGTTAGAGACCTCATTTTAAGTTAAAATTTGATGAACATGTTTAGATACACATATCACATAAGTCTAGAAAGTTAAAATTAAAAATTCTTGTCTAGATGAACAATGTGATATCTATATCACTTTAGGGGACTTAAGCTTGAAAAGCTTGGTCAAAGTCAACAAACCACAATTGGTATCAATTGACTTGGTCATTTGATTTTAAGTCCAAATCATCATAAACATGTTTAGGAATAGGTATGACATGTTTCTATGCTCTTAGAGTGGAAATTTTATATGGATATGGATAAAATGACATAGAGGTCAATTCATGAATACCTCTTGTTGAACCATGTTGACCCAAGTCAACAAGTTGACTTAAAAGTCTCATCCATGATCCATATTTGAGAAACATGTTTAGATTTACTCATGTTACGTATTCATAGGTTTAAACTTGAAAAATCATGAGTAAATGTTAAGATTGAAACTTGACAAGTTTCATGAAAACTAGTTTAGTTTTGAATGAAACCATGCTAGGTTGATATCTTGACTTAAGGACAAAATTTTCATTTCAAACTTGACATATACTCTTTACATAACCATCATATGGTGTCATGAAAGTTTGAATGAAAATTGAAAAAGTTTTAAGAAAAACTGAAATTTACAAAAATATCATTTCAACCTACATTTAGTATAAATTTCAGTTATTTTTAGTAAAATTTAGAAAAATCTTTTTTAGGTGATTCTTGAAACTACACCTTCGTTGAAAAATCTAGTTTCTTAAGTAAAAATTTTAAAACATTTCATCAAGAATCTAATTTATAATAAACTTTTGAAGTTGGATTTCAAAACTCAAAGTATCATCCTTAATTGAAATATCAATTTTCTATACTTTGATTTTTCTTCAAAAATCTTCAATAAAAACTCATGTACACCATTTGGATTCTAATTCTAATATCATTCACATATTTTCATGAGTAAAATCATTTCTATGAATGATTTTGATATTTTGGATGATAGCTAGGATTCATTTGTTTATTTGAAAACAATATAGGATGAAAAATGGACTTCAATTGTTAAATTCATATTAAGTTCAATCTTGATACATGCATTTCAAATGTCTATTCAATAATTGGTATCAAAATTTTCATCCCATATTTTTATCAAAATGAGCATTCTATATTTGGTATCAAATCTTTTATCCAAAAATTGGTTTCAAAATCATTTGTCAAAAATATAATTTTGATTAAACTTAAAAGTGTGATTTTTGAAAACTAGAAATATAGGTTGACTTGAGTCAATAAAGTAACTTTAAAATCTCATCTTAAGCCCAAACTTAACTCATAGTTTTACACTATCTCATGTTAGATGTCTAAATGCCTAAGTATGAGAAAACATGAGTAGATAGCCAAATTTGACACTTAGCATTTTCCTTGGTTTCAAGCATACATTAAATGGAATCATACTAAGTTTATACATTCTTGAGAACATACATGATTTAATTTTGAATGTAGATTCATGTTCTCATATCATGTATGATTTTGGTTCTTATTAAATACTTGTTTTCCATCCCTTTGGTTGAGATTTTCATGTTGCATGAAAATAATCCTTTGAGTCTCAACTTCATACAATATATTTGTGTTTCATCCCGTTGTCTAGATGAACCTTTTTTGCCCTTTTTGATTGATGTCAAAAGGGGGAGAAATGTATAAGTCAAAAGGGAGAAAAGTATAGGTATAAAGGGGAGGAAAATATAGGAGATACATGCATATAGATAGGAGGAGTTTATCTTATAGATATACATGTTGATATGGGAGAAATCCCTACGTTGATATCCTTATGCTTTAATGTTATATTTTCTTAAGGATGTTTGTCATCATCAAAAATGGCGAGATTGTTGGCTTTATGTTTTCAACCTTAGCCTTAATCTCGATCTTGGTAGTTTTGATGATAACAAATATGGAACTAATGATTTCATTAAGAATATCTTTCAGGTTCTATATCAACTAGCGTTCGATGTCCTCGATCGAATAAATCAGAGAAATCACGAAATTAGAAGGACATTGATCGTCGCGCTCGGGTTCGTCGCGGAAGTTTCTCGAAGATCAACGAGTGCACCAAAGTCGCTTGGACGAGTCCAAAGATCAAGTCAAAATCTCTCCAAGATGATGCTCGTTGAAAGCCGAAACCCGAAAATGAAGCACGAAAGAAATAAGCTGAAGAAATAACATTCAGCCTAGGTTCGGTCGACCGAGCGGTCGATCGATGGAAGCCCAAAATGGGCAGTAGCTCGGGTGGTTGACCCGTTGGTCGACTGACCTGCTAATTCCCGCGACGCAAGATCATGTCGGTCGACCGACGGGTCGACCGCCAGACGCAGATCGCAACCGACCTACATATGAGTCGCGATGCAGTACTGTGTTGGTCGACCGACGGGTCGATCGAAGATCGCGGATCGCGCGATCTGCGTCTGGCGGTCGACCGACCACATGGTAAACAGAAGTGGTCGAATGATCGGTCTATCGATGCTTCGACCAGCGCTTCGACCGGCGGCCTATAACGGATAATTTTCTATTCGTTGAACGTCGTTTCTTCACCTGGGTATAAATACACCCAGGTATGATTCATTTGATCTTCGTCCCTTTATGTTATAGAAATTATTGAGCATTTAATGAGGGATTTAAAGCCTTCCAAACGATCAATCGCACGCGCTCTACTTCTCCAGCGAGTTCCACTTCAAGCGCAAGTTTTTCCTCAACTCGAGAATTAAATCGAGCAGTTCGTCTTGACGAGTTGGAGGCCCATTGTAGGCTGTGAAAGGAGCTTGCAAACATTGGTTTTATCTTAAGCTCTTTCAATTGTAATTTTATTGTTATTTCAACTGTGTTTTTATTTGTGTCCGTGTAAAGACCTAGAGTGTAGGTCTTGTTGATTGTGAAGTGGTATCCTTGGTGAAGAGGAGTAAAGTCACTTGTGTAAACTTAATGTTTACTATATTTAGTTTAGTTGTCCCTTAGGTTGAGGTGGAAGAGGACTCTCGATAAGAAGGCGGTGACTTCCGGGTGTGGAATTGCCTTAAGTCGAGAGTGTGTCTCTTCGGTGAAAAGTCCTCGGGTGCAAGGGAAACTAATTTAGTAAAACTAGTTTGAAAATCCTAAGCGGAGTACTTAGGTAGTGGAGTAGGCATTGGGGCCGAACCATTATAAATCTTGTGTTTGCGTTGATTTAAATTGTTTGTGCTATATTGCTTTATTTTGCTTCCACATTTAAATCGCATAAGTACATCTTGCCTAATCGTCTTAAGTAAATGTTTAAAATTGAATTTAGGCGAATCGAATTAGTAAACACACTATTCACCCCCCCCCTCTAGTGTCGTCATTTCGCCTTCAATGGGATTCTCCCATAAATGGCGATTATGGATTTCTAACCTTCTTGATACTAATTCTCAACTATTGATTAATGGCTCTGCTGGGATCCCTTTTCACCATCGACGGGGTATCCGTCAAGGTAATCCGTTGTCACCATTTCTATTTAATATGATCACTGACTGCCTTTCTCACATGATCGACCATGCAGCTCATCTCGATCTCATCCGGGGACTATTGGGAGGGATGACGGTTGATCCTGTTACACATTTCTTCTTTGCATATAACCTCATCCTCATGTGTATGAACGACAACGTCAATCATCGCAACTTATTCTTGCTCCTCTGTTGTTTTGAGCTGGTATCGGGCCTAAAGGTAAATCTACATAAAACATCGATCTCCAATATATATTGGGTGACCATGAGACAGCCTCTCGAGCTGCTGATTCTCATGGATGTCATCCGGCAACTCTTCCGATGAAGTACCTTGGCCTCCCCTTTCTTATTGGGCGCTTGCGGAGACATGACTGGAACTAGGTCGTGGCTCGCATCGATGCTCGTCTTAATTGTTGGCAGGGGCGCCTTCTATCGCGGGCCGGCAAGCTCTGTTTAATTAATAGTGCACTCACTAATTGTGCCGCCTATCCACTGTTTATTTTCATAGCTCCGCAATGGGTTATATCGGCGATTGATCGATGCCGAAGGCGTTTCTTCTGGGTTGGTGCTGATCGCCTCTCCGCCAAGGGTCATTGCTTGATGGCTTGGCCTAATGTTACCTGTTGTAAAGCTGATGGTGGACTTGATGTCCTAAATCTTATAACTCACAACATTGCTAGGATCTATTCTTGGATTTGGAAAATTATCCAATGTAGCGATCTCTTTTGGGTGCTGATGATGATTCAACTATATGGTGAGTACCGCTCATGGAATTCCATGTCTTTCTTCCGTTGGGCATCACCCATTTGGAAAGATCTCTTCAACCACTTTGACATGATGATTGTCGGTTCTGCTATCATGGTTGGTAATGGTGCTCATACGCGTTTGTGGACGGATAGATGGTGCTCGGGTATTTCCCTCGCACATAAATACCTTGAGCTTTTCCATCTATCTGAACAGCCCTTTGCTCTTATATCGGAGCTTAAGCGCTTCAACCACCTGGGTATTTCCATTGGTTGGACACTATCTTTTTCTTCATTGGTTGGCATGCAGTCCTTGGTCCCTCTCTATAATGATCTTGCAGTGATTCAAAATTCCTCTCATGATGACTCCGTCTCCTGGCGATGGGATTCGATCAAATGGCTCTTTCTCTACACGGAGCCTCTATCGGATTTTGAATTATCGTGGGGTCTACGATCGCCACCACAAACGACTATGGACTCTCAATCTCCCTCCGAAGGTCGCTATCTTTGGCTGGCTTTGGCTTCACCGGAAGCTACTCACCCGCGACCGGCTACTGAGATGGGGAATTACACCGGATGTCACCTGCGTCTTATGCTCGATTACTCGTGAAACTCATGGCCACTTATTTCGATACTGTGCCTTTACGTCTGATGGATGGAATATCCTCCTTCATTTGCGTCGACTTGGTCACCATCCTTTGTCCCCATCGGGTTGGCAATCAGTGGACACTTCTCATCATAAGACGCTTTCATATCTCTCATTTATATGGAGATGGTTTGTATGGAATGAGCGAAATCTGCGCATTTTCCAGAACAAGTCTTCGACGCCACTACTGTCCGCGATTGCGACTGATGCTTTTGCAAGAAGATACTCATTCAACCGACGCCCGTTGTGAAATTTATATTTCTATTTTGATTGTTGGTTGATCTTTGTATTTGAATTTTTTTTTCTCTCTCCCTCCCCTATTCTTGTCTCTCTTCATATATCTTGAATAGAAGCAGGGTTCATATTTCAAAAAAAAAATCGCAAGGCATTTATATATTATCTAATGAAGGCGCTCAGCTGATGTAATACTTGCTATATACCCTGCAGATACGTGTATATTAATTTATGTTTTTGATCAGACATATTTATATCTAAACTCTTATTCCCCAGAAGTTTTTCTTTTTTCGCATGCGAACGAAAAGGTAATTAACAAATCTCACCAACTGGATTGTATTCTTGTCATTTTGTCAATCTCCGTAATTCTTTTGACTGACGGGAATTAATTAAGCTTCATTTATGCTGCAGTCAGGTTGCTTCTTGTTTTCCTTCTCTCTACGTATACCAGTTGGTCATCTTCTTCTGCACAAACCTTAGTTTCCTCTTTTCTTCCAAGTGATCAGTCCTTTCAACATCCCCGGCCAGCTTTGGAATTCTCTCTGTTTGAACTCTTTAAACACCAACTCCGCCTAAGAAGGAGACCAATTAATCAAGCTAGCTAGTAAGCAACACAATGCCAAGTGAAATGAGCATCTCCTCCCTCCCCGGCCATGGCCAGACCGTCTGCGTCACTGGCGCCGCCGGCTTCATCGCTTCTTGGCTCGTGAAGCGCCTCCTCGAGAGAGGCTACTGTTAAAGATAGCAACATCACCCACTTGGCAAGGCTAGGCTTGGTTGACCCAGCCTAGTAATTATCTTATTTGTTTTTGATAAATCTTGTATTTATTCATTTAATTAGTTTGATTTAATATGTGGCTCATATTGTTTTGAGATCACTTATTTAGAGTTTATCATTTTTTTTGTAAGCCTATATAAGGCCCTCATTTCTACTGATTAATCAATTAATCTAGTTTTCATTCCTCCATTGTGTGTGCGTTTGTTCAACATCTGGTATCAGAGCCGAAATTGTGAGAGATTGAGGGAGAAATTGTGAGAAGAAAGAGAGGTAGAAAATACTTGTTGCCGAGAGGAGATTGAGAAGATCCTGTCCATTGTGAAGGAAAGCCACTGTACCTTTCCGCTGCCAGAGCCGACATAGCCAAATCGGTGCGTTCCTCGGCGCCCCTCATCCTCACGATTTTTTTCCCCTGTTTCGAACAGAGGAAGAAGGAAACACTGTCCGTTGGACTCCATCGCCAATCTCTTCTCCGTACAAAGAAGTCAACTAGAAGAGCAACACTAACAAATATCCATCGGGACTAGCCGACACACCTCATCATCCCTCCAGATCCTTCTTCCATAAGCTTCAGACTACAACTTCACTATTGGCGTGAAGAAGAAGCTGTTGTAGAGCAGTCATTTAATTGAAGGTACTTTTGTGCATTGAAGAATTCTTTTACATAAAGAATTACTTGCTTCATTTGTTGAGGAGACATCACGTGAGGGAGAAAAAGAGTGTCATCTTCTAATTAAGAGAAGAAGGAAGGTGGGCCCCACTTCAAAAGAAAAAAAAAGTTTGAAGCAACAGCAAAGTAGCAAGACATTAATTTTGACTTTGGTCAAAATAAAAAGGAGGAAAGAAAAAGCAAATCAGCAGCTGACAAGCTAATTTTTTTTTGAGATACATTTGCTTATTTTAATTTATTCTTTTTCTGTTCTCTTGTCTGTAACCAGAAAAAAAAAAAAGAAAGAAAGAAAAAAAAAAAGAGAGAGAGAGAAAAAGAAAAGAAAATGAGAGATTAGTTAGAAATTAAATTTCTCCGATGGAGATAGCAAATGGAGTAAATACTCAGAACGGGATAGAGAAACTTGTAGGTAATAACTACAAGTACTGGAGGATGTGTATGGAGGCATATCTTCAAGGCCAAGACTTATGGGAATTGGTGACCGGTGCTGATGCAGGAATCCCTACCGATGTTCCTGAAAATGCTGAATCAAGAAGGAAGTGGAAAATCAAGTGTGGTAGAGCCCTCTTTATTTTGAGGACATCGATCAACAAAGAATTTATTGATCATGTTCGTGATGTAAGCTCTCCAAAACAAGTTTGGGAAACACTTGAAAGACTATTTACCAAGAAGAATACCGCAAGGCTACAACTACTGGAGAACGAGTTGGCATCACTAAAACAGGAAGGTATGACAATTTCAGAATACTTTTTACGAGTTAAAAGTATTTGTGCTGAAATCTCAGAGATAGATACGGATGAGAAAATTAGTGAAGCACGTCTACGAAGATACCTCATTCGTGGATTAAAAAAGGAGTACGGGCCTTTTGTCACTTCCATCCAAAGGTGGCCAAAGCAACCCTCTGTAGAAGAACTAGAGAATTTACTCTCTAATCAGGAAGCCTTGGCGAAGCAAATGGCAGGAGTTTCTCTTAAAAATGAGGAGGAGGCACTCTACGCCAAGAAGAGTAAGGGAAACTTCAAGCAACGCACCGACAACAAATTTAGAAGAAATGATGGTAAGAATCATACAACAGAAGGGAGGAACCTTGCAGGGGGAGCATCAAAGAAATAAAACAACAATAGAAAATTTGAGGTAATATGCTACAACTGCAACAAAAAAGGTCACATGGCAAAAGATTGTTGGTCAAGGAAGAAAAAGCCCGTAGAGAGCAATACAGCTACCGCCAAAGAAGAATTTGTTCTACTCCCAAATGAAGAATGGGATGCTGAGGCGTTGTTTGCTGTAGAGAAGGAGCTAGCTCTTACATCAACAGTGTCCAATCACATCAACTATCAAAATGATTGGATTATTGATTCGGGATGCTCAAATCATATGACAGGAGACAAAGAGAAGCTGCAGAACCTGTCAGAATACAAAAGTAGTCGTGTGGTGGTGACAGCAAACAACTCACAATTACCAATAGCTCATGTTGGTAACACCATAGTTTCTCCTCAGAATAGTGCTACCGAGGTGCCTCTTCAAAATGTCTACCATGTCCCAAGTATGAAGAAAAATCTTCTTTCAGTAGCACAACTAACATCTTCTGGTCATTTTGTTCTGTTTGGGCCGCAAGATGTAAAGGTTTATCGAGACCTTGAAATTATAAAGAAGCCGATGATGAAAGGACGTAGACTGGAGTCGATCTATGTGATGTCTGCAGAAACAGCTTATGTAGACAAGACCAGGAGGAGCGAAACAACAGACTTATGGCACATGCGACTAAGTCATGTTAGCTATCACAAGCTAGACATAATGATGAAGAAATCCATGCTGAAGGGACTCCCACAACTTGAAGTAAGAACAGACACAATATGTGTAGGCTGTCAATATGGGAAAGCGCATCAACAACCATATGAAGAGTCCAATTTTAAAACAACAGAACCTCTGGAGTTAATCCACTCTGACGTGTTTGGACCAGTCAAACAGGCCTCCATCGGTGGGATGAAGTACATGGTAACGTTCATTGATGACTTTTCCAGGTATGTTTGGATTTATTTCATGAAGGAAAAATCAGAGACTCTTTCAAAATTCAAAGAGTACAAGGAGGCAGCAGAAGCAGAAGTTGGCAAAAGAATCCGCTGCATACGCACTGACAACAGAGGAGAGTACACCTCAACTGAGTTCTCCAAATTTCTTCGAGATGGCTGGATACGCCATCACTTTACATGTGCCAACACTCCGCAACAAAACGGCATAGCAGAAAGAAAGAACAGACATCTTGCAGAAATATGCCGAAGTATGCTCCACGCAAAGAATGTTCCAGGACGCTTTTGGACAGAAGCAATGAGGACTGCATCATTTGTCATTAATAGGCTTCCCCAACAAAGGTTACACTTTCTTTCTCCTTATGAAAAATTATGGAACATGAAACCTTCAGTTAGCTTTTTTCGAGTTTTTGGATGTGTATGCTATGTATTTGTATCTGATCATCTACGTAGCAAAATGGACAAAAAGGCTGTTAGGTGCATCTTTGTAGGATATGATAATCAGAGAAAAGGATGGAGATGTTGTGATCCTACGACTGGAAAATGCTACACATCCAGGAATGTTGTGTTTGATGAAGCATCCTCTTGGTGGTCCTCAGACAAACAAGTATTGCCAGATTCAGACGCCTTTAAAGATAAGGTACAAACTTCTCCTCAAGTCTAGTGGAACTCAGATGAAGCTGAGGTTGCGTATGGCGATGGTGGAGAAAATCAAAGTCCTTGGCAAACTGGTGTGTATCAACCAAGTGATGAAGGCGAACCTAGCGAAGCAGTAGCACCAACTCCAATAAGAAGGTCTACCAGAATCAGAAAGCCTAATCCTAGGTACGCCAACGCCGCCATAATTGAAGAACAAGATGCAAAAGAGCCAGAAACTTTTGAAGAAGCATTTATGAAGCCGGAGTGGACTAAAGCAATGAAAGAAGAAATTACTGCGCTTGAACAAAACCAAACCTGGGAGCTCATGCCAAAGCCAAAAGATGTGAAGCCCATCTCATGCAAATGGGTTTACAAGATAAAGCGTTGCACAGATGAATCGATTGAGAGGCACAAGGCTCGATTGGTAGCTCGAGGATTCTCTCAACAATATGGACTGGACTATGATGAGACATTTAGTCCGGTGGCAAAGCTTACAACTGTGCGGGTGTTATTGGCCTTAGCTGCAAACAAAAATTGGAAGTTATGGCAGATGGACGTGAAAAATGCATTCTTGCATGGAGAGCTGGATCGAGAGATCTACATGAATCAACCATCGGGCTTCCAGAGTCAAGATCATCCTGACTATGTGTGTAAGTTAAGAAAAGCACTGTATGGGCTAAAACAAGCTCCAAGGGCATGGTATGGTAAGATTGCTGAATTTCTTACCTATAATGGTTATGTTATAACACCTGCAGATTCTAGCTTGTTTGTCAAAACTAATGGAAGCAAACTAGTTGTTGTGCTAGTATATGTAGATGATCTAATCATCACAGGAGATTGTGAAGAAGAAATTCTCCAAACATGGGAGAATCTATCAGTTCGCTTCCAGATGAAAGAACTAGGTGAACTTAAACACTTCCTTGGCTTAGAAGTTGATCGCACTAAAGAAGGAATCCTCCTTCATCAACAGAAATACTCCAGAGACTTGCTAAAGAAGCTTGGAATGCTTGAATGCAAGCCTATCTCAGCACCTATGGAGTCAAATGCAAAAATTTGTGCTCATGAAGGAAAAGATTTGGAAGACGCAACAATGTACCGACAGTTAGTAGGTAGTCGTCTAATCTACCTAACTTTAACAAGACCTGACATTTCCTTTATAGTTGGTGTGATGAGCCGGTACATGCAAAATCCGAAGAAGCCACACTTAGAAGCAGTACGTCGAATCCTCAGATATGTGAGGAGTACACTTGGCCATGGAGTCTTCTACAAAGAATGTGAAAATTGCAAGCTAGTTGGTTATTGCGATGCTGACTATGCAGGTGATCACGACCTCGACGCTCAACCACAGGCTATGTCTTCATGCTTGGGTCGGGAGCAATCTCTTGGTGTAGTAAAAGACAACCAACAGTGTCGTTGTCTACAACAGAAGTCGAGTATCGAGCTGCAGCCATGGCAACTCAAGAATGTACATGGCTTATGCAACTATTGAAGGACCTACATCAGCCAACAAGGTATGCAGTACCCTTATATTGCGACAATCAGTCAACAATACAATTGGCAGAAAATCCAACCTTCCATGCAAGAACGAAACATATTGAAGTACACTATCACTTTGTCAGAGAAAAGGTCCTAACAGAAGAAGTCGAATTAAGGTATGTCAAAACTGAAGATCAACTTGCAGATTTATTCACGAAAGGCTTGAGTGGCAACAAGCTTGAGGACTTTTGTCATAAACTCGGCATGATGAAGAAGACGGAGGTTGATGTTGAGGGGGAGTGTTAAAGATAGCAACATCACCCACTTGGCAAGGCTAGGCTTGGTTGACCTAGCCTAGTAATTATCTTATTTGTTTTTGATAAATCTTGTATTTATTCATTTAATTAGTTTGATTTAATATGTGGCTCATATTATTTTGAGATCACTTATTTAGAGTTTATCATTTTTTTTGTAAGCCTATATAAGGCCCTCATTTCTACTGATTAATCAATTAATCTAGTTTTCATTCCTCCATTGTGTGTGCGTTTGTTCAACAACTACACAGTCCGAGGGACCGTGAGGAATCCCGGTATGTCCCCTATAAATATATATACTCTTTTGAACTTTCTGCAACATTGATGGCTAATTAATGAGGTTTATTAATTTGAGCTTAATATTTGCTGCATGCAGATGATCCGAAGAATGACCACTTGAGGTCTCTCGAAGGAGCCGAGGAACGTTTAACACTCGTGAAAGGAAACTTGCTCGATCCTGATAGCTTGTGCGCCGCTGTCGAAGGCTGCCATGGCGTGTTCCACACTGCCTCTCCCGTCACAGACGATCCAGTGAGTCCTAATTATATAATTAAGCTGCAGCTTGAAGATGAAATATATAACTAACAGTGAATTTGTGCATGCAGCCGCAAATGATCGAGCCGGCGGTACAGGGAGCAAGGGACGAGATAAGTACCGCAGCCGACGCAGGTGTTCGACGTGTGGTCTTCACTTCCTCCATCTGCGCGGTCTACATGAACCCTAACCGCGGCCTCGACGCAGCCATGGACAAGTCATGCTGGACTAACCTCGACTACTGCAAGAACACCAAGGTCCGCCATCAATTCATCAAACACTTCTGTAATACTCCACTTTAGTCTCACATAGGGAGAATATTGGATGTTGTGTTGGGTCATAAAGTTTGATGGGTGTGCTACCATCAACTTCAGCTTAAGCATTTTAATTAGGCCAATAGATTGGCCTATGAAGTTGGTGGGTCAGTTATTCTATCAAGCGGGTTGTAACAAATGGTATCAGAGCAAGACCTAGTTCTAAACATGATTAGGAAGCCTATATGAGAAAGGGCTGCCCAGGTGATGGGGTGGAGCCGCTATTAGGCTAGGTCTCACATGCCGCCGACTTGAGTGTGATTATGGGCTATGTGTTAGACTCGAGTTGAGTCTTGACGATGACGTCAAGACATAACTAGGGGAGATTATAATACCCCACTTTAGTCCCACATAAGGAGAATATTGGATGTTGTGTTGGCTCATAAGGCATGATAGGTGTGCTACCATCAACTTCAGTTTAAGCATTTTAATTAGGCTAGACTTGGTGGTGGTGAACTCTATGATACTGTCAAGAGTCTTCAAGACAAGGGTCTTCTTCCTAGGAATGACAATAATACTCGTTTAAGCGGATACCCGCGGATATTTGCCCGTTTATGACGGGTATTAACGCTAATGTTCTATCCGTAGAAATGTCATGGATAATTTTTTTACCCGTTTATTATATGGTACGTCGTATCCGCAAGTACCTGCTACCCGTGAATATAAGTATAATTATAATAAATAGCCCTCGTATACATAAACTAAAAAAATTCTAAATCTCTTTTTTTTCTTGGTTAACTTATGATGTTGTCATTTCATTATATATTGTAAATTTGAATAATAATAAAATATTATAATTTATAATTTTTAAAGTGTCATAGATACCAACAAATATCCGCAGGAATCGATCCCCCATGACGGGTACCCATTTCTAATACTTGTGAGGAATTAAATGAGTATATATGAGTATCAATATCTTTCGCGGGCCGAGTATCAAGGAGGCACCGCGCATCGCTCCGTTGACATACCTACTTCCTATTCTCTACTAGGTAGATAATTTACTCAGGAATTTTTTGCATTTGGGCGATCAAAATTACATCTAACTTCGAAATATCAGATACTATTGTTCCTCACAAGAAACAGAGAATGATCACTGTAATTCTGCTCTGTTATGTCTCAAAACGAGGATCAGCAGTTCTCAATTTTCAATTGTAGAAAGCTAGCAACAGAGCAAAGTAATAAATGTGTGAAAGGGATCTTGATTTGGTGGATAAAATTCCAAGTCTGACAAAGCAGTACCAACACTATTTTACATGTTTCTTCCATAAAGTACAATCAATAGTTACTTTTTCTCACTTCATATCAATCATTAAACACTTTTAAACCTCTCGATTTGGTAGAGATTAGGGATGGCACTGGGGAGGATTTGAGACGGCAAAACCAATCCTGTCTCAAATCCATTAAGAAAACTCAATCCTAAATCCGTCCCAAACTCATTAGTATTTTGAAAAATAATTTCCAAACTCATCCCACTAATTTAACGGGTATCCACTGGGAATCGTTTTTCGCCGGTTAACAAATTTTATATATTTTTTTTTACAATCTACATACTTGTCATAACATCTAAGAATAGTTAACAAAAATTATATTAAAAAATTGATTATAACAAGTAGCACACGTAATATAATACTTAGTGGAGGATTCTTCCACCCATAAGCATATCGATTGATTGCATCCTTAAGCTAACATTGAGGGCAGCGAGCCGGTGATCGAGTGATAGCTGATAGGAGGGGCGACCGATTGAGGGCGGGTCACAGGCGTGAGGGCAGAGGGCTGAGGCGTGAGGCGTCGGGTGAGTAACAAAACAACACATTAGGGTATAGGTTAAAAGTTAAAATAATATATTTTTATATTATATAATGTGTTAGGAATTAGAAAATATGGTATAGGTAAAAAGATATAATTATCAATATGAAGGGTATTTTAGTAATTTTACACTTAACGGGTTTGGGACGGATTTTAAACTAAAATCCTAGACCCGTCCCAAACCCTACAGGGTTTTTACCTCAAATTTCTATACCCGTCTCACGACCCAACGAGCAAAACCCGCTAATGACCTATCAGGGTATGTGATATATGGATAAATATCCATTTATACAAACCCATTATCATCCCTAGTGGAGATGCATATTTCCGACTGTAGTGTTCTTCATCCAGAATGGTATTCTTTCCGGAAACACTTTTAAACCTCTCGAGGAAAACAGCTTCAGATTAATTTGGCTTCTTCATGCAACTCAGTGGGGATCACACATTGAATTCTGCAAAAGGGCTAATACCATCACTTTACCATCAGAGGCTAGGTTGATTGCATTCATCACTGCATCCACCTCCTCGCTCAGCTTCCCCTAAAGAGTGACTCGGATCCTCGCCATTTATTTCATCCAACTAATCTCCAGGCAAAACCAGGTAAAAGAACCAAGCTTAAATACAAGTACAAACGTTCATATTCGTTGAAGCTGTCGGAGGCATATGAACTTTCAACTAATGATATTAATGGCCATTGCGCAAGTACAAGACTGGATCTGCAATATTCTATTAGTATTATTATCAATCACCCCAGCAAGATCTATACAAATAATTTTCAGTATGAAGTATAAGAGACTATCAAACTAACAGAACAGGCTTCATCTAAGACTAGCAAACAAATATCAAGCAAACTAAAGTAGATGTAGCATGTAGGAGGAAAAAAAATTAACCAAGCCATGTGTTTCCACAAATATACCCTTTGATCAGTAATATACCATTGAAATTCTACGAGCAGCACCTTCTGATAACTACATGCACAGGGAATCCGAAGTGAATCCAAGCAAACAAGAATTTGGGAATAACTAAAGTCCTGCAACAAAACAATTTACTTTGTCTGTTGCTAAGGTCAAAGAGTTTGGTCCCTACTGTAGCATCTTGTAGAGTTACTGCACTTGAAAACTTAATGTGTCAATGACTCAATGAACTGGAAATGGCAAAGTATAAGTCTTTTATTCGGGCATGTGTGTGGTAATTGTGCTACAGTTTACATTAAAAACATCAACAAACTAGCAGTCTATTCCCCTAATTCTTACCTCCCAAAATTAATCAAAGTATAATTCTACCGAAGCATTTAGTATGACCACTATTCAGGAGCTGTATACTGTATCACATTCATGTTTGTTCACTTAGGAAGATTAAAAATAGGAACCAAAGGATTAAAAGAAGGAAAATAGAGGGAAAGCAAACAAAAAAAAGGTTAATATGGTATTTTTACTTGTGAGGAAGAGGAAATGAATCTTGCACCCCTATCAACCCATTTTCACTTACATGAATAAATGTGTTCATGAGTTAGGGCAGTGGTCAGGCTTATGAAATTGATAAGTTAGTTATCCCAATTGATAAGTTGAAAGCAAATAAATTATAGAAGAATTATGTAGACTTGATCATTCTAATAGAAAGTACGTAGACAGCTTTTCTGAGTACAATCTATATTGATAATTTTAACTTTTTTAAAAAATTATTCTCAAATAGAATTGTAAGGTTAATGTTTTTTTCAAAAGCATAACAAATAAAATAAATTGCATTTCATATATACTTGGTTGACTTATAAACTTTGATTTTCTTCTTATATTAATTATTTATTTGTTGAAAAAAATATTTTAAAAATTAAAAATATTAATTTTTTTAATTTATGGCCGGCTCAAGCACTACTTGAACTTGGCCCAAAGAGGTGAATTGCATATTTCATTCGGCCAATTCATTAAAAAATTAAGTTGTCTATTACAAGGCGCGAAATATGTTGTAGTGTATGATAGAATTTGAACCAACCCGACTCAACCAATTAACCAAGAGTCATCAATTTACACAAAAGAACATAATAGGTTAGAGCCGGGAAGGGGGAATTGCCCCTTGCAATTATAAAATTCTTATCAATATCTTATAAATGATAAATTTGTGCCCCTAAAGAAGGCATTTGCCAACATCCCTAAATCCATAACTCATTCCTCTCACCATTGCCCTCCCCTACAATTTTAAAATTTCTTATCTATAAATTGGAAAATAACAAGTCTAGCTTCCCCCCTATAAAAGATATTCGTCCCAAATCCTCCTTATCTCTATATCTCATTATCTCTAACTTTCTCCTCTCAGTCGATCATCTTCTTCTCCTTTCTTCCGCCGCACACCACCTAGCCACCCACTTGCTTTTGCAGTCCTCCGATTTGAATTAATAATTTCATTTCATCAAAAATAAATAAAAGCTATTTCTATGGTTTATTATTGTTGAAAAAATAATTATTTTGTAGGTATGACAAGAAATTTTATAAAGTACACTTATTTTATCAATTATAATATTGTTGATCTTCTACTGATCGATTTGAAAGTCTACTCCTTTTATTTTATCAAGTGCACATGTTGTTTTGCTCTGATACCATTTTGTTACAACCCCGCTTAATGGGATAACTGACCGATCAACTTCATAGACCAACCTATTGGCCTAATTAAAATGCTTAAGCTGGAGTTGATAGTAGCACACCCATCAAGTCTTATAAGTCAACACCACATCCAACATACTCCCGATGTAGGACTAAACCGAGGTATTACATATACTTCATGAAACAATTAGTGAAGCCACAATGAAGAAGTGCTTGAGCAAGCACATGTCTACGCAATAGGAGCTTCCATGCATGGTGTCACCTAAGCAATTTAATCCATCTGCTTCTATGATTCTCCATGGTTGATTTAACAAATAGTAAGTCGGTGGATCGTCTTAGAAACTGACAGTGATTTAACAAATACTATAAGGAATTTGAAATAGTAAGGTGGCATTTGAAATGGATGCTGACAAACAAGAGGTTAATAACCCTAAAAACAACATTATTTGGAGATCAAAAAGCGCTAGCAAAACAAGAAATGGATCAGGAGATAAACATTGGCTGTTCTGGATATTAGGAAGTAATAAATTCCAAACATGAAATTTTGAACTAGCGGGGGATTAAATGTCATATATAGAGTGAAGTCATATCGAATTTTTGTTGAGGATCCACTGTGTGAGAAAGGAGAGAGTATGGAAGTTGCAGTTTATCTTCAACTGAAACTATAATAGAGAGAATCCCAGGAGGATCCTAAAGATTGATTGTAAATTTCATGATGTAGTGTGTTGTTACAGTGGAAGTATGAAACTGATATTAACAAGATGTTGTGATTACGATTGCAGAAAAAAATACGTTATTTTTCCCATAGGCCCAATGAATTCATTGAAAAGGACAGATCGAAGGGATGGACAAGGTGAAACCGATTAAAAGAAAAGAAAAATGTAAATATTATATAGTATACTCTGAAAAAAATTGCTATGGAGCCCCTACTAGGAGTGAACCTAGATTTTTTAATATTGAACCTGAAGTGAAAATGTTAGGTTCACTTGTTTGCAACATAAGTTCTCTCTTACTTTAGGTTCAGTATAAATTATACTAGGTTCAATGTTAGTAAACCTAGGTTCACTCATAGGAGGGGCTCTATAAAAAATTTCTATGGAGCCCGACTGCATAAAAATTTCTATCCTTTCTAGGAGCACCTTACTATCGTGATCAGTAAATGTAAAATTTACTATTAACGATTATATATAATGCAATGCAAACATTACAATCTTTATGAGATCATAGTATAGATGTGCAAATTTAATAAGAATATTGATATTTGGAAGTAAATGTGCTTCTGAAAATTTAACGTTTCAATAGCTCCATTATTTTGGTGCACAAATCTCCAGTTCAATTGTTAAACGAAAAAAAATAGTCCATTATTTTGGTGCACAAATCTCCAGTTCAATTGTTAAACGAAAAAAAAACAGTCTTTAGAGGTAGTAGGTACATTGTATAGATGAACAGATGCAAAGGCAGTACTGATCATCATATTCAATTCACAAACAAAAACTTCTCGGATTTTATCTAGAGAGTAACAAGTTTAATTATGGAGGGGAGTGTCTGAATCTAGTGTACTCAGTACTACGGGTACTAGTATTAGCTTCATAAATTAGAGAGAGAGAGAGAGAGAGAGAGAGAGATCTTAAGGTAAAAATTACAGGTTGATTCTTCTTTTTTTGAAAATATGAATCATGCATTTCATTCAAGAGAGATGAAAGAGTACAGGCGAGGGAAGAAAGCAGTAAAAAACAAAGGACGAAAATACAACAAGAGTAAAGAGAAACAAAGAGAATCACAAACACTACAAATTAAGCATTACAAGACTCAAAAAAACCCGCAGCCGAAGTAGCCACTTGCTGAGGCGCACAGGTTGTTTCTTCTTGCTTTAGAATGCTTGACACAAACATAGAGAACCTCGATCACCTAGACAGGCCAACTCATCTACTAACAAAAACTTAATATATACTTCATTATGATATCCTCAGTGAGCTAATTAGTTCAATCGATCAAACAAAAAACCTTCCGAGTCCAAACATAGAGAAGCTTCCTAGTCTTTTTTTTTTTTGAAAAGAAGCAATTGTATTAATGCATGAGATAGAATTGAATACAATGAGGGGGGAGGAGAGAAACAGTTAAAAACAACAAGACAAAGACAAACTAAGAAAAGAACTAAGGAAGAACAAAAGAAGGAAAAACTACATGTTGCAGTAAAGCGAGAAAGAAAACAGAGAGTTGATAAGTTCGGCCACTCCCCAACTACGGTCTTCGAAGAATCAACGGTTTCTTTCCCCAGATGAACCAACTCCAAACCAAGAGAATCCTGAACTAGCTCACAATGTAGCTTGTCTTGGTTCGTGGATTTGAAAATTCATTCACCGTCCAGATCTCATGTGCACTGAGGTTATTCGTGGAGCCTCTTTGGGATCAAGCTAGTTCCCAATCCTCCTTGCGATCGTGGACAAACCAAGGATCGGAGGTTGATAATTCCCAATCCTCCTTGCGATCGTGGACAAACAATCGATTCCCAACGAACGAGGCATTTCCCCCGGCAAGAAGAGGTGTCCGTGCCCACCCAAAAGAATTTCTTTCGACGATAATCAATCTTTTTAATTACCCATGCAGGCGCTTTGAAAACCAAAAGGATGTAGCTCGACCCACTCGAAATAGTGTTGTTAATTAGCGTAAGACGCCCCGCTCGAGAAAGAAGAGCCCCTTTCCAACCACTTAGTCTTTTGTCAATACGGTTGATGACTGAGTTCCAATCAATCTTGAGAAGATTGCCGATGCGCAGAGGCAGCCCCAGATAGGTGAAGGGAAAGGAACCCGATGCAAAACCAAAAAAAGCAACTTTATTTTGAGCCAAGGAAATGTTGTCTTGCAGATGGAGAACACATGAACACAGATGGAGAAGCTTCCTAGTCTTAGTAAACCTATTACCTGCCAAGCAACTTAAAAAACTTCATGAATACTTGGGGAAATCAAAGTTCAGTAGTCAGACAAAAACATAAGCCCAAATTTCATATAAGGAATTGATTTAACAAATATATCAACAATTTTTTTAAAAAAAAAAAAAAGAAACTGACAGTGATCGTCTTAGAAAGTCAGTGGATCGAATTGGCCTACCAGCAAAGCATGAAGAGGTTCGTGAATGACAAGCTCGTTCCTTTTCGCCACTGATTCATTTCTTCACCTAGAAGAACATAAGACCAAACACATTAAATGAGGGACTGGACCATAATATATAGTGGACCACTAATGAAATGGGTTCGTCTTGTTGCTTGCATGCCGTCGTGGGATTGGCAAACAACAGCAGACATGAGATCTTATTTCTTCAACCATATATTCTACAGTATGAGATCTGGAAAGAGAGCCAAGGAAAAACAATGAAGATAAAAAGGAGAAATGACAGCTAATGAGATGTAACATATCACGAAATGGATAACTCATCTCTTCACGGTCAAAAGCAAAAGAAAAAAAAAAACACTTGCACTAAACGAGGAAAAGCTAGACGGCAACCGACAAGGAATGAGGTACTGAGGTACTGGAGCAATAATGCCACCCCAAAAATGGAAACCTCAGACGAGATGATTTGAGAAGGCAAGGATATTGCTACTTTAACCCTATCTCTTCCATTTCCCACAGGCAAAATAGGAAAGAAAAAAGTTCCTTTCAGCACAGTGAGCATGGAGACTAGGAACATGATCAGTGGTAAAAAAAAAAAAAAGAACATGATCAGTAAGCACGGCAAGTCAAATACAAGAACAAAGATATGCATCAAGATTCAAGTTTGTCATCACAAGACAAGGAAAAATCTTCTTTCCCTAAAAAAGAAGAGTAAACCCGGCGCCCAAACACTAAAAAATGAGAAATTTTGACAACCACTGAAGAAATTGAAGGTAAAGACGCTTACGAACCAGGATCTCTCGTGAAGATACGACTTTGCTTCTAAGTACGCATATATTGTCGGCGAAGCCGGTTCTTGCATCTCCATCGTCAACCTTCGAAACGCCGACAATAGCTCCTCGCCAAAAATAAAATAAGAGAATGATTCGACAAGGCAGAATAACAAAGACGAGAGAACAAGAGAAGTAAGAAAACCAGTCAAACAGTGGTTTTCGTTAGGTCCGCACATTCGCTTCTATTCGGAGATATGGACGGTCGCCTCCTCCTGCTCCTCAAAAGTTACGCCATTTCCAGGGCTCAGATGCTTCAGCGTCTCCTCCTCCCAAAAATTTCCCTTATCCGTCACACAAAACCACTGCTATGAAGCAATGGCTTGTCGTGGAAACAAGAGGAGATGAGAGAGGATAAGGATCATCTGATCTGAGAGCCGTATGTACAAGCAATTACATCACTATCGCCCTTGGAAATCATCCACTGCGCTGTACCTTCATCCCACACGCAAATAGAGAAAAGAAAGACGAGCTGCTGCAGTGAGCAAGTGCTACAACAATAATAATAATAATAATCAAAAGAAACCATTTTGATGAATCGAAAACCCAGAGATTGCACACGCGTCGCCATTCCTCGAGATAAAGATCTCATCTTTAATATATTTTTTCCCTCTTCTCGCCAAGGAAACCCAGTTCCCCAAAGAACGAGATCGAACGACAGAGATCACGACTATATGATGCCGACAAAAAAAAAAGGTTGACAGGAAGACAAGTGAGCACGCAACGGAAACAGCACCATATAATACCATTTCCCTCCGTCATGTGCTCACTCTCTTCTGTCAACCACCCCTCTTCTCCTCCTCCCCCCATAATTCTCCATTCCTTCGCATAAAATCTCGATCTTTCACTCCTCATCAAACACTCACCGAAAACCTCCCTAATCCTCTTTATAGATCTTTTGATAGCCAATCAAAGCCAGAAGAGAGTTGGAATGGATCAGATATAGTCTCACCCAGCACTAGCAACCATGAAAAGAAGCACAAAGCTCTCAGAACTTGTCGCTATAAAGGGCGAGGAAAGAGAAGCTGCGGTGACCGGACTCGTCGACTCGAGCTCTCTCTAATTAGATTATTAGATGAAGTAATTACGTGATTTAGGGCAAATCAGGTGCGAAACAGCTGTCGGCAGGGGATTGGCTGTCGCGAAGCGGTTGTCAGTACTCGCAGGCTCGACCCATGCAACAGGTGGCATATACGTGGGCGTTTCAGCTGTGGGCCCCCGAGGTGACCTGTCAGTGAAAGATGCCGTTCCTGGCCCGTGGGGACCTCGAACTGGCACGTGAAATCGTATCGAGCCGTCTCCTTATTTTGTGGGCGTAAACGTTATCCACGAATTAACGACCCACTGTGCTACCTCTTCGGCTCTTCCTGCTCGTCCGCGTATTGCACGTGACACGTCAGCGGGACCCGTTCGGTCTTCCAATCACAACTCACAAGGATCATATCTGTACGGGTGAAAATATTAAAAAGCAGTCGAATTATTTACTCTATTTAGACAGGCGATTAAGTCAACACTCAATGGCAATTTCCTTAAATCAAAACCTGAAATCTAAAAATTCCGTAAAATCAAATATAACATAATCAAATTCAAATTCAAAAAATACGAAACTATTTAAAATGATTATTTTAATTATGAAAATTCTAAAATATTCAAAAAAATTATAATAATTCTAAATTGTTAAATAAATTTTTTTATGATTTTTTATAATTTTAAAATATATTTTTTATGATTAAAATAATTATTTGAACTTTGAAAAGTGATCATTTGATCATGAAAATAAATTTTAAAATTTTTAAAAAATCATACAAAAATTCATTCACTAATTTTGAATTATTGTGATTTTTCAAAAATTTTAAGAAGTATTTTTATAATCAAAATGATCATTTTAAATAGTTTTAGTACAAAAGATTTTTTTTAATTTGATTTTAATTTTAAAATTTTTAAATATTCTATTCTATTTTAAAGAATTTTGTGATTTTGATGTTTTGATTTAAGGATAACCTATTAAATCAAATGAAGGACCACGTCAGAGACATGCTAAATATGATGCAGAAATGCCCAATAATAACGTCCATTATGACTAGGTCCTCAAAACATTGAAGAGAATAAATAAGTTGGGTCATATGTTTCCATCGTCCTACTTGCCTTGCGAGATTCAATTCAGCATCAACTTTAATTCTAAGGATAAGGATATGATAAGAACACTCAAAATCTTCAAATTTAACTATATTTAAATAACTTGATTTTATATATATATATATAATATAATATAATATATTCCATGCGTGCCCTCTTTAGAATCTTCAAATTTTCACCAAATCAATGATTTTTTTCTTCTTTTTTTCAAATAATGCAATAAATCAATTGAAAGGTTAGTCAAAGTGTGGTTGGTTCTAGCTGATATATAGGGTGAGTTGTCCCAATTAACTCCTTGTGGCTTGTGGTCCTTCCATTGACTGGTGCCCTTCTAACACATGAAAATATAATATTGGTTGAGCTAGCTAGCTAGCTTGTTGATATTTGATTTAGGCCTCGTTTGATTAATATTATTTTCTATATGAAATTGTACTTTTCAAAAAGTAAAAAAAAAATGCTCATATTTGATTAATATATTTTCCGTATTTTGCAGGAAGTATAACTTCCTAAGTAAGTGCAATTTTCTACAAAATACAGGAAGTAACTAACATAGGCCCTCCTAAATAAGTTGCACTTCATGCATTGTATTTGAAGAAAAAAATTAATTTCATCCTCACATTTGCATTTAGTATAGAATTTATAATTTATATTCCCAACATTATAGATTAGATAATTCTTGAATTCTTTACGTATTTATTTTAATTTAATTTGTTTTTGATAAAAATGTGTAATTTTTTCATATTAATTATAAATAAAAATTATTTTTTCATATATAATAAAGTATATATTATATTAACTATATACGCAAAAATTATATTTATATATATATATATATTTATTTATTTATTTATTTATTTATTTATTTTTTCATATATATACTAATGCATATAAATTAAATATTATTTTATAAAGAGATTTAAAAAATAATATATTGATCATTTGATATGTACTTCCTATGAAGTACTCATGTCAAAAAAACATATTCTATGAGGAAAGTTGCACTTCCTATGTATTAACTTTTTGTCAATCAAATACTTTTTAGATATTTCCCGAAAAATATATATATAAAGTTAATTCATGTGAATTATAATTTTTCGCAGAACGTTACTTCCAATATCAACCAAATGAGACCTTAGTATATATCATGTGTGTTATAATGCTATTTGTATAAATGGACTAGACCGACACTCTTGGCTCGGTCGGGTCGGCCCCGGAAGCGACTCAACTCGCAAACTAGACATCGGTCGAACCAACTACGATTCGTACGGGGGACTCTACCCGCTCGTACTAGGATATTAACATCATGCATTTATCATCAATGAGTCAACAGTAATGATACTACAATCTAGTGGATAACAATCGATCTATTCATGGTGTATCCCTGTGGAATTCCATGAGACATCCTCTCCAAAATATCTTACCTGATCTATAAAATAGACACAACACATAACATGTATTTTTTATGTTCCAAATCCATATACACCACGAGAAACTCTCTCTCACTTGATAGTTAGAGTGTCTTTGCAAATTGTCATTGGATCAGCCACGCCCAGCCAGGAGCCCCGGGGGCTTGCTGCACCATCGATCTCAGATAATAACATTTGGCATCCACCGTGGAGCTGAGTAAATCACTACTAGAAAAATGGTCATCAGCAACGGCTGATGCCGTTGCTGAGCCGTTGCTGAAGAGCATCAGCAACGGCTGAGCCGTTGCAATAGCGCCGTGACAGAAAGTCGCGTTGCTGATGACTTCGCAACGGATCAGCAACGGCCGCTCGGGCCGTCGCTCAAAACATTATCAGCAACGGCCGCTCGGGCCGTCGCTAAAACTATTATCAGCAACGGGTTTGCAACAGACCCGGAGCCGTTGCTGATAACACTAATAGCAACGGCCTCGAGTCCGTAGCAAAGCCGTTAGTAAAAACCCGTCGCTAAGCCGTTGCTGTAGGTCATCAGCAACGGTTGTCGATACACTTTTAGCAACGGCTTTCCCACGGACGGCCGTGGGGAAGCCGTTGCTGATGACCCATACCTGCAAACAGAAATATTTCAAATTTCTAATTTCCGTTGATACATTGATACATTTATCTGATACATAACTCACACACCCATACCCTCATACACACATCACAAACATCTCATACACATTCATTCACACATCACAAACACACCAAGATATACATCAAAACAATTATATTTATATTCATAATTATCCACGATAGTATAAACACAATTCAAATGTAAAATTGAAGTATCAACATCTGAGTAACATAGTCAATATAAATTAAACAAGTTCAATATCTGAGTAACAAAGTGAATATAAACAAAATCTCACGATGACGATGGAGGATGGCCTGGACCATATGGCGGGGTCTGGAGTGCTTGAGTGTACACCGGCGTGGACTGACTCGAGGACGACGGATTAGATGATGCCGAAGAGATGCCTGCTTCGGGATGACCTGACATGTTGCGTAGCATAGATTGTATATCTGTCATCATCTGACTCTGGCGCTCCATCATCTCAGTCTGACGCGCGACCGTCTCCTCTAGAGTCCTTATTCTGTTACTATGATCATAACTGGATCTAGAGGTGGACGGCCGCTCACCAGCGACCGGAGGGGTCGGTGCCCCAAGTGGCCCTAGTACGGCTCGCGCATGACCACTATCTGCGAAGCCATATACGCGGCCATGGTCCCAGCCACCTGCGGCCTCGACCCACGATGCTGCGTCAAAGTCCTCGGGGGTACCCCCGCGCTGCACCACCGTCTGGCTGTAGGTCTCCTACTCGAGTTTGATTTTTTGTTTAATATTTATCATAAAACTTAAATTATAAATATATAATGAATAATTTAAACAAATATATAATTACCATAATGTATGCAGCGCGGTTGTGGATGTACTCCCCAGTCCCATGTGCTCGACGGTGAGTCCGCTCAAACACTGCCATCGGGGAGGGTCGCTGGACAGTCCCGTCATCCGACACCGTCGTCTACATTTACAAAACAAATACATTAATTAGTACACATAATAACAAATAAAATATATAATTAAAAGATATACTTACCATACGGTTTGCGTGCACTGCAAATGCAACAGAGCCGCCGGTGTGACGCGCTGCTCCTCCCGACATGCGATTTCTAGCCGCATTCCGAGAAACCTCCTGCCATCGATCCGTCGACCATATCCCCACGAGCTGGTCCCATATATCCGGAGTAATCCAACCGGGGCCGTATCCCCGAGTCTCCGCGATGTTAGTGGTCCCAGCTCGGGCCATCGCCTGGGACCGAGCTTGCCCCAGCTGCCCGTTGTACCTTGCCCGAGAAATAGCCTCCCAGGCAGCGTAAATGAAGGGCCTCTGGTCCTCGGCCCATGTATAGCGAGCCTGCAAAATAATAATATCAGTACCAATATTAATATATCATCATGCATGTAAAAAAAATAATAATACGTGCCTCAAACTCGCGCCATAACATGTCGACGTGCTCGCTAGGCACGTGAGACCACGTAGGCCATGCCCCGTGCATGTATCGTCGAATAGTAGAAGAAATGCTCCTCGGCACTTCTTCTTGCTGGAACCTGCACAACAAAAATAAATTTTAATATTATATTATGATATAATGAATTTGTAATGATTCATAATTCATGATATATTACGTACCGCTCCCCAATCACGCTAATCAATCTACGTGACTCTGTGGCTGGTGGAGGCTGCCACCTGTTCGGCCCGCGTGGCCGCCTACGTCTGGATGTACTAGCCTCGGCAGTATCATCGGAATGAGGATCAGCAACAGGAGGATCAGCAGCATGAGTAAGTGCTGGAGTCTCACCGATCGGAGACTCCGAAACTCTCCTGCGTCGATAACCACGACCAGACATATCTGTCGAACAGACATATAATCAGATTATTGTATAAATAGTAGAGATATATTTAATAAAATATATACTTTACAATTATTCTTCATCATCTGAATAATAGTCTTCGAATTCTTCTTCTTCTTCCTCTTCTTCCTCTTCTTCCTCTTCTTCATCTTCTTCATCTTCAGCTTCCTCAATTTCATGATCGTCATCATCAGCATATTCAACTTCTAATTGAATTGACGTTGTGTCTGCATCCTCGAGTATTGGAATAATACGATCCACAGCAGGAATATCTTCTTCTTGATAGAAACCAGGAGGATCATTTTCTCCTACTATCGGATCAATTTTTCCTCTACCTTTTGTCTTACAGACTACACGCCAATCTGCTCTATCTTTATTTCGAGCCGGATACTTCGCGTAATATACTTGTTCGGCTTGTGATGCCAATATAAAAGGCTCATTTGCTGCCAATTTCGATTTATAATTAACCTCAACAAGTTTGTATTTTGGATGAACTTTCATGCCCCTTTCTGTTGTATCGAACCAATGACATCTAAATAGGATCACTGATTTTAAGCCGAAGTAGTGCAACTCTATCACTTCTTCAATCAGTCCATAAAAATCCATATCACATTCAACATAGGTTGTCCCTTTCACGCAGACCCCAGCATTCATCGTCTTCTTTGCAAATGAATATTCAACCGTGTGAAATTTATACCCGTTAACAAAATATCCGCTATAGCACGACACAAGTCGCGACGGTCCACTAACAAACTCAAATATTTTTTCATCTATTTCAGCTCTGTGATCTTTGCTGTAAGTCTGAATCCAAGTAGGGAAATCACGATTCCGTAATCTCTCCAATTCTTCATCGTTGTGAATAGAGTATTTTTGCACCATCTCAATGTCAAATATTTCAATGAATTGTTCAATCTCTGGACAATTGAGTAATACATACAAGTGTGCCAAATGATACTCTTCATCGCTTAAGTGTCGAGATGGACGAGAACCAAAAGCACGACCAGAGTGACAAAATATATTTAAACGTCCATCTGAATGTCGAACACCCCCATCGTCGTTACGTGGAAGACGATCAAATCTTGTCTGTACTGTCGATTCAAAGTAAAATGAGCAGAATTGCTCGACGTCCCGACTTCGCGTGACTCCCCGTGACAAGTCCATAGAAAATATCTTGGTGTAAATCCTTTGGTATATAGATGCAGAGTGACAGTCTCCCGATCCAAAAATCGGCCATTCGAACAAATGCGGCACGGACATCGGATTTGATCACCCATGCTAACGAAATTCCGATTCGAATAGGCGAAATTTAGGAAGTACGTTACGCCTAATCGAAACTCATTCGTTAAAGCTCCATGATCAAAACGTCGGTACATCCAACTTCGATCAGCCGACATGATTCTGTCAATCAATGACAATTTCTTTGGTTAATGTCTTTAGGTGAGATGGTCCTATTCCATTCGGGATTTATGTTATTCGTACTGCACTTACGTTTTTATTTTAACTGTTAACTAATTATTCTAAATTTCGACAGCATCTCCCTACAGTTCTCCGAATACGCATATCATCTGGGCGCGTATCGGAGAACAAGAGAGATGTTGCCGAAATTTAGAATAATTAGTTAACAGTTAAAATAAAAACGTAAGTGCAGTACAAATAACTATATTCCCAAATTGTCCAATCAGGGACAATTCAAGAATTGTACGTCGTATAAAAGATCATCTACTTCTTTTACACGAACATACAATTCCCGAACGGATCTAAGGTTTTGCTAAATCATATCCGATCGTCGATGCGTACGTGAAACATATCAACTCGTCGGAGGATGATTATTTTCTAAATGTTTCGAGACAGTTCGAGTCCATATTGGACGATTTCGGCGCGCGTCCGAAGTGGACGATTCTGGCGCGAGTCCGAAGTGGACGATTCCAGCGCGAGTCCGAATTGGACGATTCCGGCGCGCGTCCGAAGTGGACGATTCCGGTGCGAGTCCGAATTGGACGATACCGGCGCGCGTCCGAAGTGGACGATACCGGCGCGCGTCCGAAGTGGACGATTCCGGTGCGAGTCTGAATTGGACGATACAGGGCGCGCGTCCGAAGTGGACGATTCCGGCGCGCGTCCGAAATTAATCTAAACCCTAATAATTAATCTAACAAATTAAACAATTAATTAACAATTATTAAATAATTAATTAACAAATATAAAATAATATAAACTATATATATATATACTAAATTCCGGCGCCGGAGTCCACCCTCCGGCGCCGGCGTACAGTGGCCGGACACAATGTCCGGCCACTGCAGAAGGTCCGGCGGCGGCCATCGGCCGACCGCCGCCGGCCGAAACCCTAGAAATAGGGTTTCGGTCGGGTGATTTCCGCCGGCCGCAGGGAAGAGCAGGGGAGACTTACCTGAACAACTCGGCAGCAGCGGTCGGCGTCGTCGGCAGCAGCGGCAGCGGCGGCGAGCGGCGGCGGCAGCAGCGGCGGCGAGCGGCGGCGGCAGCAGCGGCGGCGGCAGCAGCGAGCAGCGGGAGGAAGAAGAGTCGGGCGCGAGAGCGTGCCCTATATAAACTTATCAGCAACGGCTCACTCGCCCGTTAGAACGCCGTTGCTGATAAGTTATCATCAGCGACGGCTCACTTATCCGTTAGAAAGCCGTTGCTGAATATTAAAATATCAGCAACGGCTCACCTTTCCGTCCGAAAGCCGTTGCTGATAATTAAAATAATCAGCAACGGCTCGGTTTTCCGTTAGAAAGCCGTTGCAGATACAGTTTTCTGCAACGGCTCGAGCGGCCGTAAGAATGCCGTTGCAAATAGCAACGGCTTGAGCGGCCGTCGCTGATAGCCGTTGCTGAAGACGAAGTTTCTAGTAGTGAATTTTCCCTACCCCCGCCATGGTAGACACTCGAAGTCAAGCAAACACCGCCGGTAATAGGCAACAACCCGACATCAACGTTCCCACGCTACAACGTTATCCCACGTGGCAAAGGAGCATCACTTTGATTGCCACCAATTAACTCGAGTATGGAGGAGTATGATGCATGATCACTGATCTACATGAACAAAATCAAATATTAACAACCCAAGTCGACGCACTAACACAATCCAAATGCATGAGCAACACCAACTGAGCACGAGCATTGCTGTTGAGCACGAGAGAACTTGCTATGCCATCGATCTTAGACAAGAATAATATATTGTAGTCTTATAGATTGAGCTTAGATGTTGACACTACTGGAAAAATAGGCATCAGCAACGGCTTGCAACGGCCCGGCCCATTGCAAAGTAGCCGTGGCAAAAAAGCGCGTTGCTGATAATTTAGCAACGGCTCTGCAACGGTCGATCGGGTCGTTGCTAATAATATTATCAGCAACGACTTTGCCACGGAAATCGGGCCGTTGTTGATAACCTTATTAGCAACGGCCCGTGAGGCCGTGGCAAGGCCGTTAGTGAAAGACCGTTAGTAAGCCGTTGCTGATGTTGTATAGCAACGGCTTACGATACACTTATAGTAACGGCTTTCCCACGGACAATCGTGGAAAAGCCGTTGCTGATGATTAAAACCTGGAACAGAAAAAATTTTAAAATTCTAAATTTCTATTAATACATTGATACAATCTGATACATAACTGACACACTCATACACACATCCATTCACACATCACAAATATACCCAAATATATATCAAAATAATTATACTTATATTTATAATTATTCACAATCGTATAAAAACTATTCAAATACAAAATTGAAGTATCAATATCCAAACAAAATAAAACTAAAATATATATAGTATCGAAGTAACAAAGTCAATATAATAAAATAATAATAAATCTCACGATGACGATGGAGGATGGTCTGGATCATATGGCGGATTCTGGAGTACCTGGGTGTACACCGACGTGGACTGACTCAAGGACCATAGATCAGATGATGATGCTCCGTGATGACTTGACAAGTTGCGTAGCACAACTTGCATATCTGCCATCATCTGACTCTGACGCTCCATCAACTCAGTCTGACGCGCGATCGTCTCCTCCAGTGTCATTATCCTACTACTATGATCATCTCTAGACCTGGAGGTCGACGGTCGTTCACTAGCATGCGGAGGGGTCAGTGGCCCTAGCACGGCTCGCGCATGACCACTATCTGCAAAACCATACACGCAGTCGTGCTCCCAGTCACCTGCAGCATCGACCCACGCTGCTGCGTCAAAGTCCTCGGGGGTGCCTCCGCGCTGTATCACCGTCTAACTGTAGGTCTCCTACTCGAGTTTAATTTTTTGTTTAATATTTTTTATAAAACTTAAATTATAAATATATAATGAATAATTTAAACAAATATACTTACCATAATAAATACAGCGCGGTTGTCGACGTACTCCCCCGTCTCATGCACTCGACGGTGTGTCCGCTCAAACACCGCCATCGGGGAGGGTCGCTGGACAGTCCCGTCGTCTACATTTATAAAACAAATACATTAATCAGTACACAGAGTAACAAATAAAATATAAAATTAAAATTAAGGTATACTTACCATACGGTTCGCGTGCACAGCAAATGCAGCAAATGATACTTCAATTTTGCATTTGAATTGTGTTTATACTATCGTGGATAATTATGAATATAAATATAATTGTTTTGATGTATATCTTGGTGTGTTTGTGATGTGTGAATGAATGTGTGTATGAGGGTATGGGTGTGTGAGTTATGTATCAGATAAATGTATCAATGTATCAATGGAAATTTGAAATTTTTAAATTTTCTGGTTGCAGGCATAGGTCATCAGCAACGGCTTTCCCACGGGCGTCCGTGGGAAAGCCGTTGCTAAAAGTGTATCGAAAGCCGTTGCTGATGACCTACAGCAACGGCTTAGCGACGGAGTTTTACTAACGGTGTTGCTACGGACTCAGCGGCCGTTGCTATTAATGGTATCAGCAACGGCTCCGTGTCTGTGGCAAAACCGTTGCTGATAATATTTTTAGCGACGGCCCAGCGGCCGTTGCTGATAATGTTTTGAGCGACGGCCCGAGCGGCCGTTGCTGATCCGTTGCTAAGTCATCAGCAACGCGACTTTCTGTCACGGCGCTATTGCAACGGCTCAGCCGTTGCTGATGCTCTTCTGCAACGGCTCAGCCGTTGCTGATGCTCTTCAGCAACGGCTCAGCAACGGCATCAGCCGTTGCTGATGACCATTTTTCTAGTAGTGAGAGCCGCCAGTGTGACGCGCTCCTCCCCCCGACATGCGGTTTCTAGCCGCAGCCCTAGAAACCTCCTACCATCGATCCGTCGATCATAATGCCACGAGCTGGTCCCATATATTTGGAGTAATCCAATCGGGGCCGTATCCCCGAGTCTTTGCGATGTTAGTGGTCCCAGCTCGAGCCATCGCCTGGGACCGGGCCTGCCCCAGCTGTCCGTTGTACCTCGCACGGGAAATAGCCTCCCAGACAGCATAAATGAAGGGCCTCTGGTCCTCGGCCCATATAAAGCGAGCCTGCAAAATAATAATATCAGTACCAATATTAATCATCATGCATGTATAAAAAAAAATTAATACGTGCCTCAAACTCGCGCCATAGCATGTCGACGTGCTCACTGGGCACGTGAGACCACGTGGGTCATGCCCCGTGCATATATCGTCGAATGGTAGAAGAAATGCTCATTGGCACTTCTTCTTGCTCAAACCTACACAAGAAAAATAAATTTTAATATTATATTATGATATAATGAATTTGTAATGATTCATAATTCATGATATATTACCTCTCCCCAATCACTCTAATGAATCTACATGACTCTGTGGCCGGTGGAGGATGCCACATGTTCGGCCCGCGTGGTCGTCTGCGTTTGGATGTACTAGCCTCAGCAGTATCATCGGCAGGAGGATCGGCAGTAGGAGGATCAACAGCATGAGTAAGTGCTGGAGTCTCACCAATCGGAGACTCCGAAGCTCTCCTACGACGATAACCACGATCAAACATATCTATCGAATAGGTATATAATTAGATTATTATATATATATTAGAGATATATTTAATATAAGATATACTTTACAATTATTCCTCATCATCTGAGTAATAGTCGTCGAATTCTTCCTCTTCTTCATTTTCTTCATCTTCCTCATCTTCTTCATCTTCTTCATCTTCTTCATCTTCATTATCAGCATATTCAACTTCTAATTGAATTGACGTTGTGTCTGCATCCTCAAGTATTGAAATAATACGATCTACAGCAGAAGGATCATCTTCTTGATAGAAACCATCTATCACATTAGGTATCGGCTCATTTTCTCCTACTATCGGATCAATTTTTCCTCTACCTTTAGTCTTACAGACTACACACCAATCTGCTCTATCTTTATTTCGAGCCGAATACTTCGCGTAATATACTTGTTCGGCTTGTGCTACCAAAATAAAAGGCTCATTTGCTGCCAATTTGGATTTGTAATTAACCTCAACAAGTTTGTGTTTTGGATGAACTTTCATGCCCCTTTATGTTGTATCGAACCAATGACATCTAAATACGATAACTGATTTTAAGCCGAAGTAGTGCAACTCTATCACTTCTTCCACCAGTCCATAAAAATCCATATCACATTCAACATAGGTTGTCTCTTTCACGTAGACCCCGGCATTCATCGTCTTTTTTGTAAATGCATATTCCACCATGTGAAATTTGTATCCATTAACAAAATATCCGTTATAACAAGACACTAGTCGCGACGGTCCACTAACAAACTCAAATATTCTTTCATCTATTTCAGCTCGGTGATCTTTACTGTAAGCTTGAATCCATGTAGGGAAATCACGATTTCGTAATCTCTCCAATTCTTGATCGTTGTGAATATAGTATTTTTGCACCATCTCAATGTCAAATATTTTAATGAATTGTTCAATCTCTGGACAATTGAGTAATACATACAAGTGTGTCAAATGATACTCTTCCTCGCTTAAGTGTCGAGATGGACGAGAACCAAAAGCACGACCAGATTGATAAAATATATTTAAACGTCCATCTGAATGTCGAACTCCCCCGTCGTCGTTACATGGAAGACGATCAAATCTTGTCTGTACTGTCGATTCAAAGTAAAATGAGCAGAATGATAAAATTTCTTGGATGATATACGATTCAGATATTGATCCTTCAACAACTGCGGTGTTCTTTATTTTTTTCTTCAGACGATTCATGTATCTTTCAAATAAGTACATTCACCGGTATTGGCACACGTGTATTTTTTCGTACCCAAGCCCCAATTTTCTCATCAGCTTTTTAGTTTTATAAAAAGTTGGCTCAAACTTGTTATCAGTAGGCAATATTTCATTAATCAATTCTGTAATCCGATCATACGCAACCCCGCTGATATTACAATCGGCCTTGATGTTTAGGAGTTGTGTCATTGCTGAAAACCTAGTGTATTTAGGACAATTCTCATACAAAGGTTCATCGACAGCTTTCAACAGCATCTCGTAAAATTCTGCAGCTTCTTTATTCGGTAATTCAATCTCTACCGCAGTTTGTACTTTTGTGATATCAACCGTTGTAGTATCTGGTGGGACTGATGTCTAAGTAATTGGCCGATCAATATTATCATTCAGGTGGAATTGACCCCCAAGACTATCAAGTATGATAGTTCTATAGGGATTTGATTGACTGGATGAAGAAGCACCAACAGAGGAAGATTCACCATATGTCTGAACGACAGGATTGCTCGACGTCCCGACTTCACGTGACTCCCCGTGACAAGTCCATAGAAAATATCTTGATGCAAATTCTTTGCTATATAGATGCAGAGTGACAGTCTCTCGATCCAACAATCGTCCATTCAACCAAATGCAGTACGGACATCGGATTTTATCACCGACGCTAACGAATTTTTGATTCGAATAGGCAAAATTTAGGAAGTACGTTATGTCTAATCGAAACTCATTCGTTAAAGCTCCACGATCAAGACGTCGGTACATCCAACTTCGATCGACCGACATGATTCTGTCAATCAATGACAATTTCTTTGGTTAATGCCTTTATGTGAGATTATCCTATTCCATTCGGGATTTATGTTATTCATATTGCATTAAGTATTTCTTTTAATCGCTAACATCATTCTAAATTTCGGCAGCATCTCCCTACAGTTCTTCGAATACGCATATCATCTGGACGCGTATTGGATAACAAGAGAAGTGCTGTCGAAATTTAGAATATGTTAACGATTAAAAGAAAAACGTAAGTGCAATCCAAATAACTATATTCCCAAATTATCCAATCAGGAATAATTCAATTATTGTACGTCGTATAAAAGATCATATACTTCTTTTACACGAACATACAACCCCCAAACGGATCTAAGTATTTGCTAAATTATATCCGACTCGTCGATGCGTACGTGAAATATATCAACTCATCGGATGGATGATTATTTTCTAAATATTTTGAGTCAGTTCGAGTCCATAGTGGATAATTCTGACACGACTCCAAATTAGACGATTTCGGCGGGAGTCCAAATTTGATGATTCCGGCGCGAGTTCGAAGTGGACGATTCCGGCGCAAGTCCGAATTGGACGATTCTAGCGCGAGTCCATTGAGTACTACTCCGGACTAATTAACATTTTAACTAATTAATTAATATTAATTTATAATATTTTAACTAATTTAAATAATTAATCTACAATTATTAATCTAAAATATAATATTAATCTAACTAAATTAATCTAAAAATTACTCTAAACTCTAACAATTAATCTAAAAATCATAACAATTAATCTAAACCCTAAAAATTAATCTAACAAATTAAATAATTAATTAAATTATTAATCCAAACAATTAATTAAAAATTAAAAATATATATATAATATTATATAAGCATTTCCGACGCCGGCGTCTAGTGCCCGGACATGGCATAAACCACCAGCCGCTAGCCGGTGCCCGTCGACCGCCAGTCGAAACCCTATTTTAAGGGTTTCGGCCGGCTCTAACAAGGGGGCGGAGGTCGAATGGGAGGCGGCGAGAAATACCTCAAATCGAACGGGAGGCGGAGGTCGAAATCGGAGGTCGAGGACGGGGCGGCGGCGTTGGCAACGGTAGTTCGATGGCGGCGTCGGAAGAGAGAGCGGCGGCGGACAGAGGAAGAGGAAGAAAAGGGCGGGCGCGATCGCGTGCCCTATATAAACTTATCAGCAACGGCTCACTTAGCCGTTAAAAAATCGTTGCTGATAGGTTAATCATCAGCAACGGCTCACATGTCCGTTAGAACGCCATTGCTGATAATTTAATCATCAGCAACGACTCACGTGTTCGTTACAACGCCGTTGCAGATATAGCATATCTGCAACAACTTGAGCGGCCGTAAGAACGATGTTGCAAATAGCAAAGGCTTGAGCGACCGTTGTTGATAGCCGTTGCTGAAGAACCAATTTCTAGTAGTGTGACTTTGAGTAATTCAAGTTGACCATAAATCATGTTTAGTATATTCGTTTTGCAAAACATATTCTCGATATAAGCAAGCGAATCATTAAAGTTGAACGCATAAAAATATAGTATTTTTTAAAAAAAATAATTTTAAAAAAAAGTAATATGTAATTCATTCATGGCCTAGTTATCAAAATCATCGGATTGAGCGATTCAGGTAATCAGGTCATATATAATTATTTTTTTGTATAACCAAATTATAAATTAGAATCAACTATTTGATAGTTTTTTTATAATACAATATTGTTTATGCGATGTGATTTGTATATTTGTATTACTTGAGAAGTAATTTTAATGTGCTAGTTATTATATTGAATTAGTATTTTTCTCTTTTTCCTATATCTTTATATATTATATATTAAAAATATATATGATTCGACCAATGAACCAATGATCGGTTGCTCAACTAGGTCAAAGTCTAATTCGATTACGATATTTATAGTCAATAAATCTTTTGGGCTTTAGGAAAGTTCTAATTCTCAAGTTGGGCCATCAACAAACAATCTGGGCTTAAGAGTTTACTGAAGCTTACATATAAAAATCAAATTAATAAATTAGGATAAAAATATTAAATAATGAAAATTAATATTTTGAAAATTTTAATTTTTGGGCCGTGTTCGGGAATTTTCAGGTAGTGTCGAACACGGCAAAAAAAAATTTTGGTCAAGACACTCTTGGACACGTGTGTCGAACGAGTGTCTTCGTGTGTTGGACACCGCGATGTGTCGAACACGCAGACACGGCAGTTTCCAAAAAGTTCCAAACACGATCGGACATGCTAATTTAGGGATTTTTGGGAGATGTCAATAAGTATTATGCCTCATGCTTTTAAAATGGACTTTAAAATAATAATTATTAACATAAGAAATTATTTATAATATTTCATATATTTTGAAAGAAACTTAGAAACTGAAATTTGGTAGTTTGACATCAATGAAAATATCATAATATTATTATAAATCTTGAACTTTATATATGTCGTGTATGTGTCTCGTAAATTTTTGAAGTTGGTGTGCCCCCGTGTCCATGTCGTGTCCCGTGTTTGTGTCGGTGTCGGTGCTTTATAGTTAGCAATTAAGCCAATTGTTTGATTAATTGTAAGGCCATAATTATTTTATTAAAAATATAAAATATAATTAGTATTGGGTTGATGATTTTATTTTTTAAGGACCAATTGGATTGAATGGAACAAACAAATGGGGTGAATCATTAATTTAATGATTTCATGTAAATGGCTATCATCCACTGTAGGGTAATGTTTTTCACTTTTGAGGAAAGATAGGGGAGATTGAATGTTTTTGATAAGAAAGGGTAAGAGGCTTTTTTTTATGTTCAGTATATTATTTCAGTAAAACAAATATTAAATATAATATTAAAATAACATACATATATAAGCCGTGGCGGATCCAAAAAAAATTATTAGTTGGGGCAAATTAATATATAATTTTTAAGACTTCAAGTTCAAGCTAATTTTGATAGTCGATCTCGATGGGTCTTCATATTTTGAAAATGTTGCAAAAAATTTTTGTTATCAATGTTATCAAATACTTCTTTCTCAATGTATGTAACCAAACAATCAAACATGAATTCGATAGTCCTTATCCATTTGATCAGATTGCCTATAAATGACAACTTCTATATGTTTTTTTTATTCATTAATGCCTCACAATTTTTTCAAGCTTGATTATGAGCACTATTAATTAGGACCAACTCCAACATGAACTCCTAATCTATCTTTCTTTTTTCAATTTGAAAAACCTTCTACAGTAAATGCATCACCACTATCCTGCTCTCCAACTTGAGGTCTCATAGGATAACAACATAAACAAAAAGCCGCATCCTTAGATATACTATACTCTAACCAATTACAAAACTCATTAAATCATACATGATTAAAACGCCTAAATGAATTTCCAAATTTTATTTTTAGAAAGTCATGCTCTCTTGGCTAACACGGACTCTTTTGAAGATAAGCTCGTCGAATTTTATTCCTTTGCTTAGGATGATACTCAGATATTTTCATTCGTTTAGCTGGATCGACGAGAAAATTTTCTAAGTCAATTTCTAGGTATTCTTTTTTACATTGAGGTTGTATTTTATTTTCAGAACTAGAATTATTATTTATTAATTTTTTTAAAAAAAAATCTTTCCATAATTTTGTTAATCAATTTAATTAACAAGTAAACAAAAATTAAATATTGAAATAATTAATAATGCTGAAAATAAAAAAATTAATAATGCTAAAAATAAAAAAATTAATAATGCTGAAATAAAAATATCAATCTTACCGCTTGAAGAAAAAATCAATAAACTAAAAATATTGTACGATGTCGATAGCCTGGCGGAGATTGAAGGCGATCCGACGAGCGACAATTGCAGCGAGCGTTAAGAGGCAGCGAGCGGCAACGGCAATGAGCAATCCGGCGGAAGCACTGTGAAGGTGGCAGGCGGCAGGCTGCAGTCACACGATGGAGGTAGGCGGCAGGTGGCAACTCGACGGCAGGCGGTAGACGGTAGGCGCTACAACCTGCAGTCACACGACGGCAGGCGACAGGCGACAACCCGACAATAGGCGGCAGCCCAACGACAAGCGGCAAGCGGAAAATTTAGAAGGCGAGCGACTGAGAGATCGAGAGTGACGAGCGAGAGAAAAGAAGGCGAGAGGAGTGAAAATTTAGCATATGATATTAAATAATAATTAATTATGTCGTTTGTTAAGGGAAGATAAACACACAACATTAAATGTAAAGAACTAAAGATTTCTTTAGATTTCATTGAACGACACTATACACAACAGTGCGTCGAAAAATAATAGTGGGCATGTCATCTAAAAGTATTTTCTGTGATTGTGAGTGGGGGCCACTTAAAAGAAAATTAGAAAAAAAATTATCTCAGTGGAGGCCACTGTCCGTGCCCCCAGTGAGCCGATAGTGGATCGGCCATGATATATAAGGATATTAAAAGTACATTGTCAAAATTGATTCTCATTTTGACCAATCTTTTTAGTAATTTTAATTTTTATCATTTTAAATTTTAAATAGTTCTGAATTTAATAAAAAGTCGAAGAATATTTATTAGTTACTTCCAATATAACTCGAATATGCCAGTCCCTAGTTCCATAAACGGACAATACTATGCCCACTAGGTCCATCTCTACTAAAAATTAAACATGCAACCTTGTGTGTAGTTGCATCCCACAATCATCATCCAATTAATTCCCAAGAATAAAATTCCAAATATAGCCAATCCAAGTCAAATGGTTGGCTCGCACGCCTTCCTCCCGGTCCCACTCGCTCCTTGACTTCCCATTGCCGACGATCAAAGCAAAATGAGCAACACGACAAGCTTCATCCTCCACCGTCCGCACGAGCAAAAAACGAATCACGAGGCAAAAGCAACGATCCATAAATTTCCGTCCATTTTTCCTTTCATTCATTTATCACGTGCTCCTCGTGCTGCTAATCTCAAGCTTGATTAGGTTAAGCCGAGGAAACCCACGAGAGGCACGGAGACTAGAGGGTGCTATAAAAGGGAGGATGAACCAAGTCAACTTTGTCAACCTTGACTTGGACGCCCACATCGTCTTCCTCTTGACTTCCTTTTGCGGTGGCCGACACCCACCACGACGTTGACCCTTGACGTTGATGATCCTTCGAGAGCGAGCATGAAGACAACCCTCGCACGCTTCCTCGCTGGTCTCTTCTTCTTCTTCCCTCTTCATGACCCGTGTTGATTCCCTCAAAGAAGACCTTTCCGAATCCTTGCTTTCTCTCCCTATAAATCCCCGCTCGCACACGAGAGCTTCTTCCAAACACAATCGATCGATCACGCACATGGAGGTCGCATGGCTCAACCACCCCTCCCTCGACCTCGATCTCAGCATCGGCTCATCGCTCCGGTTGCCCCCCGCGAAAGCCGAAGATGAGCGACTAGAGGTTAAGGCCCTGGAGGCGGAGCTCGATCGCGCGAGCGACGAGAATAAGAGGCTGAAGGAGATGCTCGCCGCCATGGTCGCGAGCTACAGCACGCTCCGGAATCAGATGGCCGATCTGATGATGTCGTCCAACGACACGTCATCCGAGGGAGGCTCCGTCTCACCGGCGGGAACGAATAAGAGGAAGAGAGACGCCGGCGCCACTATCCTCGACTCCGCGCACCAGTACCAGGCCTTGGCCAACGCCGCCGTCACGAACGGCAACAAGAGAAGCTCCGTGGAGAGCACCTCGAGCGAGGATTCCGGCTGCAAGAGAGTCGTGGAAGAGTGCAGCAAGCCCAAAATCTCCAAGCTGTACGTGCGCACCGATCCGTCCGATTCCAGCCTCGTGAGTTCCCAAATCTCGCCCGGTACATGTTCGATGGAATTCCCCTTTGAACCACGAGTTATATTGACTTGAAGTATTCAATGATTCAGGTGGTGAAAGATGGGTACCAATGGAGGAAGTACGGCCAGAAGGTGACCAGAGATAACCCGTGCCCGAGGGCATACTTCAGATGCTCGTTTGCTCCAGCTTGCTCTGTCAAGAAGAAGGTAACCAATCAATACTCTCTCCAAATAAATTAACATGACGAATTAGATTGAAGTAATCTGATGATTTGCATTTCATTGCAGGTGCAAAAAAGTGCCGACGATCCATCCATGTTGGTTGCCACATACGAGGGAGAGCACAACCACGGACAACCTTCCCAACCTGGCGGAGCTCTGCCTGCTGCACCAAGGCAAAGTGGCGTAGCTCCGCTGCAAACCCCTGCGACGAACAAGACGGTGCTCGATGGCATGCCAGTGAAGCAGCAGCGAGTACAGGAATTGGAGTCGGCGTCGGCGTCGCCGGACCTGCGACGCAGTCTGGTGGAGCAGATGGCTGTGTCCCTGACGAATGATCCGGCTTTCAAGACTGCTTTAGCTGCTGCTATTTCCGGGAGAATGTTTCAACCATGATCTCGTCAATGGAGTAGCTGTTGCAATTCTTGTTTGATTTCTTTGTTATTTCTGTGGTCGATCTCTCCTCATGCAAGGCGATCATGATGATGAGCGATATGAATTGGTGATGTACATACAACTCTTTGATTTTGCAGCGTCGTTTTTGACTCTGCCAAGTCGTAGCAAATTAATGAATGAAGAAAAGAATTTTCAGATCATCTGATTTCAATTTCTTTCTGGAAGAACAAGGCATATGTTTGATTTTTTGCATGTGTTATCCAGTGCTGATATTTCCTATAAGAAAACTGATGAAATGAACAAAAAATCTCTTCCTCTCTGGATGCAAATTAACCATCTGTTCTGAGGATTATTTTCTCTGAGTCTTTCTTTCCTAATCAGATAACCATCAGATTAACATATTCATAAAAGAGTCAACAAAGATTTCTTGATTAAATTGACTGATTTGTTGAATCAGCCGTCCGAGTAGGAATTAGAAATGGAGTCAAAACACGAGCGGGTGGGTAAATTCCCGGTCCAAGGTGGAAATTTGGGACTGCATGCCGTGGTTGGACCAACTTGCTTGTTCTTCCTACCGCTTCTCCAGTTTCTAATTGGCTTTCCAAATCAACGTGCTCGATCGATGTCCATGTTATTGACCGTGTGGCTTTGATAGGACTTTGAAGCTTCTTTAATTTCAAGAATTGGGAGTGCAAATGCATCACAATCAATTGGAGGAAAGAAAAGAGGAAGATGTGTATCGTATAAGATATTTTTCTATCAGAAAAACGACAGTACACTCAGCCTTGACGTTTCATACAAATGGAATAATCAAACATGTAGTTGAGATTTTGGGCCATTGTTTTTCTATCTGAAAAATAGAGATTACTTTTATTAATATTATGGAGTCAGACCAAAGAAGCAAAGCATGTGCACAGTCAGTGAAGAATTCAAGACATCACAAGAGGACAAGAACCACCCTGCTGTAGAAGAAACAACGCCTCCATCAAGAAATCCAAACATGCGTTCACGTTGTTCTCTTCCCAACCCCTCTATCTGCTCCTTTTGCTTTGCTCATCTTCTCCAGCTCTACTGGTTTACCTCTTTGTCGGCGATATAACCCAACTCCTTGGCTTTTCCCCGCCGTGGAATTTTCTTCTCCCTCGTCCTCTTCCAGTGCTGCCACCTCTTCCTGCCCTCTCCACCCGCACTCTGCCACACATTGTTGGTAGAGCTTCACAGCCACCACTACCATGAAGACTGCATGGTTTGCTCGCTCTCCATCATTAATTCAATGAAGCAAATCAAATGAAATCAGCATGCATATACGTAATGGAGGACGCTTACAAGTCCAGATGCGAGCAACAGTGGAGGAGATGTTCCAGACGAGGATGAACATGGCAGCTGACACTGCCTTCTTGTGGCTGCATGACTCCCACCCATCTCTGAACCTCTCCAACCAAAATTTCCCTACATTTTCCATTATTTGTTAAGTGTGTTATTGACTATACTCCAGTCATTAAAAGGTAGAGTAAAAGTGAAGGAGATGCAAAAAACCTACGACAGATCCTAATTGCAGTATAAGATTAGTGACAGAATCCACTAACCAAAATTTGCCAGCTGAGAGGAATAGGAAGAGCAGATTCTGGGGATGGTGAAGACTCCAAAAAATGCTGCAGCCAATCATAAGCATAGTAGAGAAATTAAATTCGCCACAGAGTAAAAATTGAGTTACTTTTCTTATGGCAAAATCGTACTCATTTTGGCAAGACTCCAAATTGTGATGGAACTTCCAGACCTTGCCAGTACAAATAAGAGAAGTGCCAGCTGCCTCAGCAAGCACAAATAATATCAGATGAGAGACAATTGCAGAAACAAGCATCAAAATTTTGTTATGTTACCTTCAAAGTTGTTGCAGGGTCCCCAGAGAAGAGGCTTCTCAGCTTTGCAAGCAGTTCATTGACATAAGGAAGGAGCATTTTTAGAAGCCAAATTGCCTCTTCTTCCCCCACCATATAACTCTCATCCCTTTCATCACAGTCGATCACTTCTCCTCTATTTCACATGTAAAAAGTAAAAACAACATTGTTGATTTGTTGTTCAACAAAAAAAAAAGACTTGTTAATTTCATGTTAGTTCTCATTGTACTTCTGAGGCTGTTACCTGCGCAAAATGGACTTGCAAAGGAAAACAAATGCAAGGTAAAAAAGCCCAACGTATGAGCTTGCTGAAATCAGGCTGCAAATCAGGGAATTAACGCAATTAGTCCTGAACTTTTGTTTCCTCGATAGACTTTTTGGGGTTTGCCTTCTGACCTGAAGTTGATGTCCTTGGCATAGGAAGAGGAGACGAGAAAAAATGTCCCTGAACCGAAGACGAAGGCCGATCTCGATACATCTCTCCACATAATTAAATTGACTAAAGAGTTTCAATAAATTGAAGTAAGTGTGTTGGTTTAGATTTGCAGGAAGATATACTGAATTGTTGAATGAGGATGAATCATTTTGAAATACTAACCAAGGCTTTGCATTCTGTTATGCTTAAACGAGGCTCTTCCAAACCTGTCTTCTGCAACTTTAACTGATCATAAGAAGAAAAATGATTTCAAACTACAAACTATTATGAATGGGAAGGAAGAAGGAAGAATTCACTTACAATGAGGTAGTACTGATGGATGGGGTTTGGTTGCCCTGTGTTCAAACACAGGATTCTGCTTCTTTTCAGCTACATTCATTGATGGCAAACTCACAGGACTCATATTCTTTTCTTCATCCTGTGACGACACAGGAATCTCATGATGCTCATCATTAACCTCCTCCTCCTCCTCTTCCTCCTCCTCCTCCTCAACCACCACCACCTCCTGTTGCTCCTCCTCCTCTATGCTCACCGGTTTCTGTTCGAAAAGATCCATCTTTTTATCAACGGAGCTCTTTTCTTCCTCCTCTACCTCAATCTTAACCTTCTCTTCTACCTCCCCTTCTCCGGCATCACCTCCATTGCCGTCACCAATCAGCAGCACTGGCTCTTGTCCACCGACTTGGAGATAATTTTTCGCCGAAGTCTTTGGAGAGTTCGACAAATCCGAATAGCTCTTTCGGATCAAAGAATTGTCCTCCTTGTCAGAACGTGCACAATTGCTCATTCTTCTCCTTTCCAAGGCAGCATTGTCGCTCTGGTTTCTCCTCAGTCGCCGGGATCCCCGGTTTCCTTCTTGTTCGGCATTTCCATCGTTTTTGTGGCTCGGTTTGACATTATTAGTGACCTTACTGCCACCCTTAACTTCTTCCATCTTCATCTTAGTTCTGCAAACTGATCCTGCACCCACCACCACTGCATTTCTTGTCAAGACTCTCCTTTTAGCATTTGCCTGCATCTCCTCCTGTGCTTCTCTCTTTCCCTGTTTCTTAACTTCCAATCGAAGGGATGGACAAATGAGTACAATGAAGTCTCCCTTTCACTTTCCGGTCTCTCTTGTAAATTGTGTGCTGTCTGCAACATGGGATGAGATGAGATAAGGCACAGTGGGGCTGCAGATTTATAGCAGAGGCTAATTAGTTAGAAGGTAAATCTTGTAAATTGTGTGCTGTTATCATTGGAGTTTTTACAGATCATTGTCAAGAGATCAAGGTTAAACTTGAGGAGTGCTATGGGAAGTAAGCCAAGCCATGATTGAGGCCATGTCCTCAAGGATTGCAAAGCAAGTTACAAGGAGGTGGCACATGTCCAGGGCCAAGCTTTTTGGCAGTGTACTGACATCCAATGGATGGGGGTTGGTGAAGAAAAAAAGGTCAATCATGCACAGTGGATGCCCCAGCAAGGAGAGAAAGAAGATCTGAGGCTGTGCAGATGCTACAAGCTTTGTTCAAGGTGGGTGCAGTTAGTTGATCTGAATCCTTTAGTAGCTCTTGAAGGTTAGGTTTGCTGCCTACTCAGATGGCCAGTTCATTTTGTCTAATCTCAATCTTCCACATGCAAATAACTTGAAATTTCTTTGTTTTCTTGCTTCTAGATCTATTAGGGTTATTGCATTTGCATACAAATTCCACTGTAGTTGACTGAGAGGCAATTGTAGGGGAAATGGAAGGGGGTAATTCACAAGGAAAGCAAAAGCAATCACATATCAGTTATTATTTTCCTTGACTAGATTCTGTTTCTTATTATATTCCATCATGCAGATAAGATCCATCTCTTGATTGGCTACCACAAGTATTCCATGCATGGTAGATTTTAGATTTTTGGCAATAACCAAGTGTTTTTGAGATTGACAGAATTGTTCAGTGTAGTTAAGAATGAATTCAGCTTAGATTCATGTCTCAGTGTGGCATAACAGCAACTTCAAGGTGGCTTTTAAGTCAATCAATGTTGGGCTTTTGAAACTAATGGTCAATCTTGAAAGCTGCTGTTCTGGGAGCATTCACCTTGGGGTTCTGAGTGCATTCCTGCATCATTGCAGTTGTGCAGCTTGTGCTCATCAATTATATGATAAAAAAGACTGGTAGATGGAACAGGTTACCTTCCCCCAACCTAATAATAATCCTTATCTGGTTAGTGTCAGATTCCTATCCTCCAAATTCAACAACAGTAATTTTTTTAAATCTAAATATGAATTCTCTAAATTTCCCAAAATAGAATATGATCTCGGAAATTCTCGAACGGAATCCGAATTCAAAAAATCTTCAATATACTTTTGTACTAAAATTTTTGAAATGTTTTAAAAAGTTTTAAGTAGTAGTCATTTAACCATGAAAATACATTCAAAAACCTCAAAAAGTTATTAAAAAAAGCATTCACTAATTTAAAATTTTTATGATTTTTTTAGAATATTATGATGCATTTTCACGATCGAATGATCACTTTAAGAAGTTTCACTTTCAAGTAGTGGTCATTTTAATCATGAAAATGCATCTTAATTTTTTTAAAAAAAAAAATTACAAAAATTTTAAATTAGTGAATGATTTTTTTATGAACATTTTAGAACGTATTTTCATAATCAAATAACCACTTTCAAGAGTTTCAAGTCAAACATTTCAAGAGTTTTGATGAAATTATTAAAGTGGTCATTTCGACCATTAAAATACATTCTAAAATTCATAAAAATTATAAAAAAATCTAAATTAGTGAATGATTTGTTTTTGTAATTTTTGAATATTTTTGGATATTTTTTCATGGTCAAATGATCACTTCCAATAGTTTCAAAAGATTTTCACTTGAAACATTTTAGTACAAGTGTACAAACCTTGATAAAATGAGTTTGAGATCGATTCGGGGGAATTTGATCAGTGACAAAGGGGTATCAATCAACATAACTAAAGTACGACACCGCTCTTTCAAAGGGTACGAAAATCTCATAACATACCAAAGAAGAAAACCTAGAAAAGGATTCATCTTTACTCTTCGCCCTAGGAAAAGATAGTCCATTCCTAGCACGAGCTTATAAACGACTAAGGCGAAGTTACTCGAGATCCTACTATCATCTCCAGCATGATTCATTCGTCTTATAAGGACCTCTTCACTTCTAAAGTATGTCAGCTCACTTGGCACAAGGAACTGACTCCTTATTACAAAAGAGCAAAACGAGCAGCTAATAAGCACACACACTATTGATGAGGTTAAGGACGCGATCTTCAGACTATTCGTCGAAAGTGCTCTGGGACCAGACGATTGGGTACTTATTTACCACCTGCTGGGATATAGTTTATACTAACATATACGAAGTTATTTTGGAATTCTTCAGCAGCTCTTCACTACCCCTCTAAAAACTATGAAGAATAATGCTTCGACCCATATTCGATTTCGAGTAATTTCGGAGATTCATATTCGGGTTTAGGAAAATGACTGATTCAACAAATGGCACAATAATTTGATGCTGATGCCATCAATGAGTGTAATTAGCATTAGTATTGATGATGATAGTGTGAACGGACACGTGGATGAATATAATAGGACGAAATATGAATGTTAAATTATATACATCCGAGTTACTAGATTTTAATCAATTTGAATTAAAGTTGGATCATATCCTGGGCTCATGAGTATATAAAACCCAAACTTGCCTACTAAAATACTCCATCCAACCCAGTTATATAATCCAATCCACATTTGATAACACCCAAACCCAAATTCTTGGTTTTAAAGTAAAGTGACTATCAATTGATATCTAATCAACCTTTTTAAACACGCCTATTTCAAAGTATTGGCTTGATTTTTTTTTAAACAGATCAGGCCAGGTCATAGACCCTTGACAGACCGTCTGACCTATTTCCACCCCTAATTCAAGTAAAATGACTATCAAATAATATGTATCTAATCAATCTTTTTCTTCCGGTGGCAGCAACAACTTTTGACCATAACTTTTCGAGCGCGACTTCGGTGCAGCCATGCTTGCATCGAAGCATGTGCTCCGCCAATCAAGGAGAGCCGTGATATGGGACCCTCCAGGGTTTGGCACGGGAGCTGCTGCATCGAAGTTTTTTCCCCATTTTTGCGTATATCAGACCTTGAATTCCATCAAAAATATATAGTGATGGTGATGCAACTGCAATTGTTATGCAATCATAGTCCCAATCTGCAAGATGTGGTGACTGTGTAATGCAATTCTATCATCCAAGTTGTGGTCAAAGTCAACCCATTGTCCTGAGAAACTTAGGTCAACTCCCTTGATCAAAGTGAAAAGGGAGGAAAAGAAAGAGGGACAAGCATGGTGCATGAACCAGAGAAATCTTTGGAGACGTGAGTCACTCAGTCACATGTGATGGATTGGATTTGGGGGGGAATAATCCAATCATCAATTAAGCCCCAACAACCAATGTCCACATCTCCTTCCTGTGGGTTTGCTGTTCATATTATTAATAGCTGGATTTTCCATATTATAAAGAAATTAAGAGAGCAAAAAATATATAATTAATATATAATTTAATCCTTTTTTTGTCCCTTTCTCCCTTGCACGTGTATTTTGTTATCAAATTTATATTTTTAACTTTTAAAAATTAAAATTAAATAATCATCACATAGGAAATTTCCCCTGTGCAATAATTAAATCTACTGTTAACTTTTATAGTTAGGAGTGAGCGAAAAAAATCAACAAATTGATTAATAAAAAATAAGTCTAAAATATTATAATATATATATTTTAAAACATAAATACATGTTACGATACATAAATCTCTAAAATATTATTATACATGTTTTTACTAAATAAATATTTTTGCCTAAAGTTGGGATGACGTGATCTAGTTCGTCTCGTGATCCGGAGTGTTGCTCTAGGGGAGAGGGGGCTGCAAAGACAATATAATCCTCAAGTAAGTAGGAATTCGAGATGAGAATATGTAAGAATTAGAATCTAAATATATTTGATGTGCGTCGTGTTTATATATAGTGCATAGTTTAAGGGACGTCTGACGAAAATACCTCTAATAATCTCGTAGGGAGGTGCTCAGAATGAGTCGAGGCTAATCCCGAAGATGTCGGGTTCATAATTGATGAATTCCTTCTAATGAATGAGGACACAGTTGTCATTAGGGCTGAGCAAAACCCGATCCGACCCGAAAAACCCGATAAAACTGACCCGAAAACTCAATTCGGATCAGGTTAGTCGGGTATAACGGGTCGGGTCGGGTCAAAATTTTGAAAATTTTATATAAATTTTCGGGTCGGGTTTGGGTGAAAACCCTGTTTAACCCGACCCGCCCGATTGTAAGTAGCCGACCGCATCTGGACCCGACCCGCAATCCGCAATCCGCATTCCGCACGGACCCGCACAGACCCGCACGACCGCACCCGTTACGTTGAGGGCGAGCGGCCGAGCGGGCATTGACTTGACCTGGTCAAGTCAAGCGCAATCCGCATTCCCGCACCCCTCTCTCCACTGTCGACTCTCGACGCTCGACTCCCCTCTCTCGCTAGTCGCCACACCTGTGTGGCTGTGCCCTAACTCCAGTCATCATCGTCGTCTCGCCGATCCCTTCCACTCGGGTGAGGACTCAGTCGCCCCACCCCGCCGGCCCATCGAGGCACCGAGTCGCCGAATCCAATCCTCCAGAAGGACCAGAACACTCGTGGTTGTCTCCTCAACGACATTGTTGCCCGCCGGCGATCCTCAACATCTCGCCGTCACCTAATCCCGACTCCCGACTCCCGACATTGTTGCCCGCCGACGATCCTCAACGACATCCCTCCAGTCCTCCACTGCCCGTGCCCGAGACGCCCGACATTGCTGGATTTGCTGCTCCTGCTCAAATGCTCTACAACCTATAAGTAAATTACTAAAAATTAAAGATTAATTTTGATTAATCTACACTTCTACAACATGGATTATTGGATTTGATTTACTTAATTTTGATTTTGATAATTTTGATTGGGTACACAGTAGTAGCCTACACTGCCCGAATGATTGATACTTGATTTTGAATTTGAATTTAATAGATATATATATATATATTAAGTATAGATTTAGATTAGTTATACACTTATACTTATAGATTTGTTTAAGTATAGATTAAGTATAGTAGTATACTTTGATAGTTTGATTGATAATTTGATATGCTTAAATAGTTGAATGTTTGATTGATACTTGATTGATATGCTTAAATGTTTAAGTATAGATAATTTGATATAGTTGTTTGATTGATATAGATTAAGTATAGGATTTGTTTAACCGTTTAAGTATACTTGATTGATATTTGTTTAAGTATAGGATACTTGTTTGATTGATATAATTGTTATTTGATTGAATTAAGGATAAGACTTGTGGCTATTGGTGATTAAGTTGATGACTTATTTTTTTCTTAGATGAGTGACAATATGGAAGTAGAACAAAAAAGGATAGATGAAGCATCATCTACCAAGGAAGGTGAATCAAGGAAAGCTGATGAGGTAGAGGCACCACTTCCAAAGAAGATAGCTAGTTCTAAAATGTCGATTGTGTGGACACATTTTGAAAAAATCTATGATGTTCAGGGTGTCCGAAAAGGCAAGTGTTTATATTGTATTAAAGAGTTTTATTGTGACGTTAAGAAACGTGACACAACTTCATTGCACAATCATTTGAATAATTGCAAGAAGCACCCACATATTGTAGAAACTAGACAGAAGCAATTGTCTTTGCAATCATCAATTGGGGATGATAATATGGGGGTGTTGAGTGCTTAGAAGTTTGATCAAGAATATAGTAGAAAGTGTCTTTCATTGATGATTATTCTTGATGAGCTTCCATTTAGATTTGTTGAAGGGGAAGAGTTTAAAAAATTTGTGCAAAGTTTAAACCCTAAGTTTAAAATTCCTTCTAGATGGACGGTATCACGAGATTGTTCACAACTGTATAAGGATGAAAAATCAAAGTTGAAGATGCTCATTAGAAATAATTCACAATCTATTTGCATTACTACTGATACATGGACTTCTGTGCAAAACTTAAATTACATGGTTGTAACTGCTCATTTCATTGACAATGATTGAAAATTGAATAAAAAGATTTTGAGTTTTTCTTCAATTAGCAGTCATAAGGGTGATGCAATGACATCTGAGCTTAAAAAGGTGTTGAAGGAATGGGGCATTGAGCGAGTTTTTTCTATATCAGCTGATAATGCTTCTTCCAACCAGAAAATGATTGATACATTGAGAAAAAAAATTAAAGTGACAAAAAAAGTTATGGCAGGTGGTAAGTACATGCATGTGAGGTGTATTGCTCACATATTCAACTTAGTGGTTCAGAAAGGGTTGAATGATGTGAAAACTTCTGTGACAAAAATCAGGAATGCAGTTAAATATGTTAGATCAGCACCTGCTAGATTGAAAAAGTTTAAGGAGTTTGTTGATTCTGAAGGTATGGAATGGTCCAAGTCATTGGTTTTAGATATACCAACTAGGTGAAACTCCACTTATTTGATGTTGAGCTCTGCTCTGAATTATGAGAGAGCATTTGATACTTTTGAGAGTGCAGAGTCATACTTTAGAGTTGAAGCAGAATCAGATGATCAATGGGGTGTCTCTAGTTTTATTGATTGGCATTTGATTAAGAGGATAACTAAGATGTTGCATTAATTTTATCTTGCTACCACTACTAGAAATTAGGTCTTCAGCAACGACTATCAGCAACGGCCGCTCAAGCCGTTGCTATTTGCAACGGCTTTCTTACGGCCGCCCGAGCCGTTGCAGATATTTGTATCTGCAACGGCGTTCTAATGGATACGCGAGCCGTTGCGAATTATTTTAATTATCCGTAACGGCTTTCTGACGGATAAGTGAGCCGTTGCTGATGATAACTTATCAGCAACGGCTTTCTAACGGGCGAGTGAGCCGTTGCTGATAAGTTTATATAGGGCACCAGTCGCGCCCGACCCTTCTTCCTCCCACTGCTGCCGCCGCCGCTCCTGCTCTCGCCTCTCGCCGCCGCTGCCGCTGCTGCCGACGCCGCTGCTGCTGACGTCGACGACGTCTCTTCCTCCTCCCGCTGCTGCCGACTTATTCAGGTATGCCTCGTCGGCCGGCCGTCTCTTCCTATTGCGGCCGGCGGGAATCAATCCGACCGAAACCCGATTTCTAAGGTTTCGGCCGGCGGCGGTCGGCCGATGGCCGGCGGCGGTCGGCCGATGGTCGGCGGCGGTCGGCCGATGGCCGCCGCCGGACCCTGTACAGTGGCCGGACACACTGTCCGGCCACTGTACGCCGGCGCCGGAGTCCACCTGACTCCGACGCCAGAATTTATAATTTTATATATAATTTATTGTTTTAATTAATTATTTTATAACTGTTAATTACTTGTTTTATAATTATTAATTAATTGTTTTATAATTATTTAGATTAATTGTTTAATTTGTTAGATTAACTATTAGGGTTTAGATTAATTTCGGACGCGCGCCGGAATCGTCCACTTCGGACGCGCGCCGGAATCGTCCAATATGGACTCGAACGGTCTCGAAACATTTAGAAAATAATCATGCATCCGACGAGTTCATATGTTTCACGTACGCATCGACGAGTCGGATATGATTTAGCAAAACCTTAGATCCGTTCGGGGATTGTATGTTCGTGTAAAAGAAGTAGATGATCTTTTATACGATATACAATTCTTGAATTGTCCCTGATTGGACAGTTTGGGAATATAGTTATTTGTACTGCACTTACGTTTTTATTTTAACTGTTATCTGATTATTCTAAATTTCGACAACATCTCTCTTGTTCTCCGATACGCACCCAGATAATATGCGTATTCGGAGAACTATAGGGAGATGCTGCCGAAATTTAGAATAATTAGTTAACAGTTAAAATAAAAACGTAAGTGCGGTTCAAATAACATAAATCCCGAATGGAATAGGACAATCTCACCTAAAGACATTAGGCGTTGGATGTACCGACGTTGGATGTATCGATGTCTCGATCGTGGAGCTTTAACGAATGAGTTTCGATTAGGCGTAACGTACTTCCTAAATTTCGCCTATTCGAATCGGAATTTCGTTAGCATGGGTGATCAAATCCGATGTCTGTGCCGTATTTGTTCAAATGGACGATTTTTGGATCGGGAGACTGTCACTCTGCATCTATATACCAAAGGATTTGCACCAAGATATTTTCTATGGACTTGTCACGAGGAGTCACGCGAAGTCGGGACGTCGAGCAATCCTGTCGTTCAAACATATGGTGAATCTTCCTCTGCTGGTGCTTCTTCATCCAGTCAATGTAATCCCTATAGAACTATATATGATACTTGATAGTCTTGGGGGTCAATTCCACCTGAATGATAATGTTGATCGGCTAGTTCTTCAGACATTAGTTCCACCAGATACTACAACGGTTGATATCACAGAAGTACAAACTGCGGTAGAGATTGAATTACCGAATAAAGAAGCTGCAGAATTTTACGAGATGTTGAAAGCTGCCGATGAACCTTTGTATGAGAATTGTCCTAAATACACTAGGTTTTCAGCAATGACACAGCTCTTAAACATCAAAGCCGATTGTAATATCAGCGGAGTTGCGTATGATCGGATTGCTGGATTGATTAATGGAATGCTGCCTACTGATAACAAGTTTGAGCCTACTTTTTATAAGACTAAAAAGCTAATGAGAAAATTGGGGCTTGGGTACGAAAAAATACACGCGTGCCAAAATAACTGCATTTTATATTATAAAGAAAATGTGCAGTTGGATAAATGCCCTGTATGTCAACACCCTCGTTACAAGGAGAAGAAATCGGTCCGACGAAAAAATATCCCGTTTAAGGTGCTTCGGTATTTTCCACTAACACCGAGGCTTCAAAGATTATTCATGTCGGAAAAGACAGCCCCCTACATGAGTTGGCATGCAAGAAGTCGTGATGATACAGTAATGACTCATCCATCTGACAGTGAAGCATGAAAACATTTGGATACATGTTATCCTTCATTTGCTAGGGATACTAGAAATATCAGATTGGGATTATGCACAGATGGTTTTAATCCGTTTGGACATTCTGCAACTCCTTATTCAGTTTGGACAGTGCTGCTGACAGTTTATAATTTGCCACCGTCAATGTTCGACAGATATGTCTGGTCGTGGTTATCGACGCAGGAGAGCTTCGGAGTCTCCGATCGGTGAGACTCCAGCACTTACTCATGCTGCTGATCCTCCTGTTGCTGATCCTCATGAGGATGATACTGCCGAGGCTAGTACATCCAGACGCAGGCGGCCACGCGGGCCGAACAGGTGGCAGCCTCCACCAGTCACAGAGTCACGTAGATTGATTAGCGTGATTGGGGAGCGGTAATATATCATGAATTATGAATCATTACAAATTCATTATATCATAATATAATATTAAAAAATATTTTTGTTATGCAGGTTCGAGCAAGAAGAAGTGCCGAGGAGCATTTCTTCTACTATTCGACGATACATGCACGGGGCATGGCCTACGTGGTCTCACGTGCCTAGCGAGCACGTCGACATGTTATGGTGCGAGTTTGAGACACGTATTATTATTATTTTTACATGCATGATGATATACTAATATTGGTACTTATATTATTATTTTGCAGGCTCGCTATACATGGGCCGAGGACCAGAGGCCCTTCATTTACGCTGCCTGGGAGGCTATTTCCCGGGCAAGGTACAACGGGTAGCTGGGGCAGGCTCGGTCCCAAGCGATGGCCCGAGCTGGGACCACTAACATCGCGGAGACTCGGGGATACGGCCCCGGTTGGATTACTCCGGATATATGGGACCAGCTCGTGGGGATATGGTCGACGGATCGATGGCAGGAGGTTTCTCGGAATGCGGCTAGAAATCGCATGTCGGGGGGAGCAGCGCGTCACACCGGCGGCTCTGTTGCATTTGCAGTGCACGCGAACCGTATGGTAAGTATATCTTTTAATTATATATTTTATTTGTTACTATGTGTACTAATTAATGTATTTGTTTTGTAAATGTAGACGACAGTGTCGGATGACGGGACTGTCCAGCGACCCTCCCCGATGGCGGTGTTTGAGCGGACTCACCGTCGAGCACATGGGACGGGGGAGTACATCGACAACCGCGCTGCATACATTGCGGTAATTATATATTTGTTTAAATTATTCATTATATATTTATAATTTAAGTTTTATGATAAATATTAAACAAAAAATCAAACTCGAGTAGGAGACGTACAGCCAGACGGTGGTGCAGCGCGGGGGTACCCCCGAGGACTTTGACGCAGCATCGTGGGTCGAGGCCGCAGGTGGCTGGGACCATGGCCGCGTATATGGCTTCGCAGATAGTGGTCATGCGCGAGCCGTGCTAGGGCCACTTGGGGCACCGACCCCTCCGGTCGCTGGTGAGCGGTCGTCCACCTCTAGATCCAATTATGATCATAGTAGCAGAATAAGGACTCTAAAGGAGACGGTCGCGCGTCAGACTCAGATGATGGAGGAGATGCATGCTATGCTACGCAACATGTCAGGTCATCCCGAAGCAGGCATCTCTTCGGCATCATCTAATCCATCGTCCTCGAGTCAGTCCACGCCGGTGTACACACAAGCACTCCAGACCCCGCCATATGATCCAGACCATCTTCCATCGTGATCGTGAGATTTTTTGTTTGGATATTGAACTTGTTACTGAGATATTGAACTTGTTTAACTTATTTTGTTTGGATATTGATACTTCAATTTTGCATTTGAATTGTTTTTATACTATCGTGGATAATTATCAATATAAATATAATTATTTTGATGCATATCTTGGTGTGTTTGTGATGTGTGAATGAATGTGTGTATGAGGGTATGGGTGTGTGAGTTATGTATCAGATAATGTATCAATGTATCAATGGAAATTTTCAATTTTCAATTTTTCTGTTTCCAGGTATACGTCATCAGCAACGGCTTTCCCACGGCCGTCCGTGGGAAAGCCGTTGCTAAAAGTGTATCGAAAGCCGTTGCTGATGACCTACAGCAACGGCTTAGCGACGGGGTTTTACTAACGGCATTGCTACAGACTCAGCGGCCATTGCTATTAATGTTATCAGCAACGGCTCCAGGTCTGTGGCAAAACCGTTGCTGATAATGTTTTTAGCGACGGCCCGAGCGGCCGTTGCTGATCCGTTGCTAAGTCATCAGCAACGCGACTTTCTGTCACGGCTCTATTGCAACGGCGCGGCCGTTGCTGATGCTCTTCAGCAACGGCTCAACAACGGCATCAGCCGTTGCTGATGCCCATTTTTCTAGTAGTGTACTCTACGTATTTTTAGTTTCATTTATGTCACTTCTAATACTATTGGATTGAAATTAGTGACTTATATGTTAAATTATCTGATTGGAAAGAAAGTGATGGTGTTGAGTTGAGAGATATGACAATGAGTATGCAAAGTAAATTTGACAAGTATTTGGGGGATTACGATAGAATGAATAAACTAATTTTCATGGCCTCAGCTCTTGATCCCCGTAAAAAGTTTGAATATATGGAGGATGTTCTACAACAAATTTATGGTGATAAGAAGGGTAAACACCTATTTGATGGTGTGAAAATTACCATGTCTGAGTTATTTGATGAGTACAAAAAGAAACTACAACATGATCCTAGCTCCTCACTTATTACACAACCAACCTCAGTCTCAACTGGTGAGAGTATGGAGCAAAGAGATCTTCTGAAACAAAGAATCAAACATAAAAGGGTAGAAAGTGATTTAGTTGGGGATAGAAAATCTGAACTGGATATGTATTTGAATGAAACTACATATGAGGATGATAAAGGAGACTTTGATTTGTTGAAATGGTGGAAGCTCAATTCTAAGAGATTTTCCGTGTTGTCAAGTATGGCTCGAGATATTCTAGTTGTCCCAATTTCTACAGTGGCTTCAGAGTCCGCATTTAGCACTAGCGGGAGAGTGCTTGATCCATTTAGGAGTTCTTTAACTCCTAAGGTTGTAGAGGTTTTGATATGCACTCAAGATTAGCTTCGACAAAGTCATGAACATATAAGAGTTGAAGAAGATTTGGAAATGATTGAGAAGCTCAAGGATGGTGTGTATTTTAAAAAAATGCTTATTATTTAACTTATTTAATGTTTGTTTATTTCAATTATTTACTTCTTTTATGTCTATTTATTAGAAATGAAAAAGTTTAATCAAAAAGATAGTCAAGGGACCCAATCAAGTGTAAATATGAAAGTATCATCATCTAATATGGACATCATAGACTTACATGAATGAGAACGGTAAATATTAATTCAAATTTTAGATATTTTTAATGTTAGTTGCAATTTCAATATATTATTGACTTTTTTGTCATAATTTTCGTTTTGTATGTTGAAGTGTTAAACCGTTGAGGCGTTGAAGACTTGACTCTTGAAGTGTGAAATGTAGTTGTAAATTTTTATATGAATTTTGGAATGAAATTGTGGACTTGTATGTGTTTGTATGTTTGTATTTGACTTGTAGACTTGTGGTCTATATCTTGTGTTTGTATAATTGTATGTGACTTGTAGACTTGTGGTCTTGTGACTCTTGTGGATGTATCGCACTATTGTGGAATGTGGAGTAGACTTAATAACTTTGTAGACTTGTAGACTTGTAGTTGGTAGACTTGTGGAATGTGGTTACTAGACTACTAGTTATTATGTATTATTGTATTGTGTGGTAATTTTTTATTTTAGTTATGTGTTTATATGTTTGAGTTTGATTGTACGTGTAATTTTCATCTTTGTATTGGAAGTTGTTGTTATGTGATAATTTTAGACTTTTAGTTATGTGGTAATGATACGTGTAATTTTTATTTTATTTATATATGTTGAATTATGGAGAAAACTTTGAAGCATAGTGAAGGGATGATATTTTCGGGTTAAACGGGTCAAACAGGTCGGGGCCTGATTTTTTCGGGTAATTCGGGTCGGGCCCCGATTTAAAAATCGGGTCGTTTCGGGTTTTTTAAAAAAATATTTCGAGTATTAACCCGATCGGGTCGGGTCGGGTATTGACCTGATCGACCCGCCCAATGCTCCCCAGTGGCGGAGCCAGAAATCAAATTGGAGGGGGGCAAACTCTCAAATGAATAAATACCAAATTACCAACGATATTATACATAAAAAAATAAGCATTTTTTACAAAAAGATAATTCATCACATCATATATATATAAGTCATTATAGACATCATCCATACATAATGCAAAGCATAGAACATAATTTGAAGTCTTAAACATAAAAAAAAAAAATTACAATGCTTCTCTACGAGTTTTCTAAATAATATGAAATCAAACTAAATGAAATCAAACAATCTGTTATATAAAAATTAATCAGGCAATTAAATAAAATTGCTCCATATCGTTTGCTAAGCTTGATTTCTAAATAAAATGAAATCAAACAATGAAACATGAAAATTATGAAATCAATTTAAAGTTAAACATGAAGTGATGAAACAGTAGAATTAAAGCAAGACTACAACAGATGAGAAGACGCAATCTGTTATCAAGCAGATGGAAGCTTGATTTCTAAATAATATGGAATCAAACTAAATGAAATCTGCAATTCATATTATTTAGAAATCAAGCTTCCAAATCAAACTTAAAGAAAAGAGGTAATTTGAGGATAGAAAAGTAATATTTAAAATAGAGGAGGGTAAAATCGTCAAAATACATATATATAAAACAAAAAATTAAAAATTGAATGGGGAGCAGTTGCCCCATCCTACTGTAGTAGCTCCGCCCCTGATGCTCCTCCCTAGTTGTCATTGTATGGTTGGGGTGGAGCCCTCGGGTTAAGTGGTGTCTGATTCGGCTAGAGTCTGATTCATAGGTGTGGGTATTTTCGGACCTAATCCGCTTGGACTCAAAGTATTAATCTAGTCTATATTTAATTTTTGCAATCTATTGTTAAAATATTATCATTTTTTAATTTTTTATTTATGGATATTACGTTTGATTTATATTTTTATTTTGAAGTATTAAAATAAATATTTATAATTTGTATAATTTTATTATTATTATTATTATTATTATTATTATTATTATTATTATTATATATTAAAAAATTATTAATTAATCGAGAACTATTGATTAATGGAATCGTAAAAATCTAAATGAAATTAATGATTTTGAAAAATCAATATCACTTAACTTATTTATAAAATTGTTAATGGACCATTAATCGGTCCACGCTCACTTTTATTTTTAGTGCTATGATTTGATTGAGCAAAAAATCCTTAAAATATATATTTGTAAAGCTGAGAGAAATACTAGTCGTACCATTCCATAAGATACCTGTTTCTTCTCCGTGCATTGGGTTGGAGGCACTAGTGGCCGACAAAAAGATCAACTTTACTTTTCTTGCCAATCATAAAGCGAGTACGCGCCGCGGGTAAATGATGGAGAAGGTGGAAAATGTTTTGCCTGCATGATTAGATTTGGACGGCAGTGAGGTGGAAACGCGTTTCTCGGCGCCTGCACTGCCACTAGTCTCTTTTTTTAAAGCCCATAAAGATGGCTTAAATTCAAAGACGTCTCCTTTTTCCCTTTCTCCTCTTTCCTCTCTCGGGAACCCTAGAAATTTGCCCCAATTTCACTCTAATCTCCGCTGGAATCGCTTCGATCCGGCCTCGACTGCTGTTCCCCTTTTCCGATTTTAGGTTTGCAGCGCGCTCTTGGACTAGATCTGGGCTTTTCTCCGGCCTCCAAGGATCTGCTGAAGTTTCTTATGCGCTGCCTCCCTGACGCCGTGACCGATCTGATCTGGACCACCGATGTCGAAGGGCGAGGAAGATTCCGTCGAGATCCGCGACGTGTGGTCCGGCAACCTCGAATCGGAGTTCGCCGTGATCCGCGACATCGTCGATGACTTTCCCTTCGTCGCCATGGACACCGAATTCCCCGGCGTCGTGATCCGCCACATCGGGGACTTCAAGCAGCCCGCCGACGCCTACTACCATACCCTGAGCACCAACGTTGACCTGCTTCACCTCCTCCAGCTCGGCCTCACCTTCTCCGACGCCGACGGGAATCTCCCCACCTCCCCCTCATCCGGCCGTCCCGTCGTCTGGCAGTTCAACTTCAGGGAGTTCGACGTCGACAGCGACGTCTTCGTCCCTGACTCCATCGACCTCCTCAGGAATTCTGGCATCGACTTTAGGAAGAACCGGGAGCATGGTATCGACGCCAGCCGGTTTGCTGAGCTCTTCATGTCCTCCGGCGTTGTCCTCAATGATTCCATCCACTGGGTGGCCTTCCACGGTTCCTACGACTTCGGGTATCTCCTAAAGATCCTAACTTGCAGGAAGCTACCGGAAACCCGGGGGGAGTTCATGGAGCTGCTCCGTGTATTCTTCCCTGTCATGTACGACATCAAGCGCGTGATCCACCTCAACAACAACCTTTACGGCGGTCTCAACAAGGTCGCTGAGAAGTTGGAGGTTGAGAGGGTTGGGACCTGCCATCAGGCGGGCTCCGACAGTTTGCTCACCTCCCGGGCCTTCATGAAGATGCGAGGCCACCGCTTTGTTGGGTCCATGGACAAATATGTAGGATTGTTGTTTGGTCTGGATACTGAGAGTGCTCAGAATTCACATAATTAGTACTAGAGAATAGAATTTTTAGTAATAAATCATGGATTAGAGGCAAGAAAAGCCCTTGGTCCATTGATAATTGTGAATCTATTGTGTCTACTGTCTCGTGTACTTACTACTTACAACTTTAAATTTTTTAATGAAGAGAAGTGTCTACTTTAGCATGTTTGTGTTAGACTTTCACTTATTTATTCTGTATGAAGTATTTTTCTTCCAGATCCTGTGTGAAGTTATATGCTTTAGTTTCTTGGGTTTGTTTGTATCTGGATTATGGTGGGCTGTTGTAAATTATAACCATATTGGCTATGCATCTTGGCTCTGGAGTTCAATTCTACAATTTCTTTCTCTGGAGTAGCAGATGCTTAGTTTCTCTTGTTATGGTTTGGATTCAGGTCTACTTTAGCATATGCTTGTGCTAGATTTACAGTTGTTTACTCCATGTGAAGTTTATTATTCTTTTTCCATATTCTGTGTGAAGTTATATGCTTTAGTTTCTTAAGTTCATTTTCTCTAGATGTTGGCTCTGGAGTCCAATTCTACAATTTCTTTCTCTGGAGTAGCAGATACTTGGTTTCTCTTTTTATGGTTGGCCTTCTGTAACTGGTGTGCCATTTTTGCTCCAAAATAATTCTAGTTGGCTCCTAAAGGTCTTGTACTTGCTTTCCTTTGCTTTAGTTTGAGGAAGAACTATAAATGTGTGGTGAGGCCTGAGGTTGCAGTCTTCTTGCACTTAATAGAAAATTAAATTTGTGAAACCATATTAATTTAATTTATGCTGATGTTCATGTTAAACAACAAATGGTCGAGATTGTTCATTTAAGATTTTGCTCTTGTCATCTGCAATGTCTTCAGTCAATCATTAATTTTTTTAATCTTATTAAATGTATTTTTTTTGTCTGTATGTGATATTGCTTGTTCATTGTGGTTTCCTTTTTTATAGGAGGTTCACCTTTCAAACCTCTCATCCATTGGTGAGATTAGGGAAGAGCATGGTAGGTTGCTTGTTGAATTGGTCAAGCTGGGAGGAAATGCCTGATGGTAGGTGGCTCAATTGTGAATATATATGGATATGCACTTGAGAAATGCTTTATAGATTAGGAACTAAGTCTACACAAATAAATTGACTGCTTACTGCTTGTTCTAGTTTAATATAAGCAGTAGGTAAGGTAGTTCTTTTGATATAATTGCTACTGTCTAACTACAAAAAATTTGCAACATGAAGATCAGGTTACTTAAAGATTAGAGGAGCATGATCCAAGACTCGATGTCATTATGGAGTCTATCTGCTTGAGGAATGGGCTATAAGTTGAACTAGAAGATTGATACAATACTGTCACCCCATTTCTATTGAAGATCAGGCTGTTGCTACTTGCTGCTATGTGCCAGTGCCTTCCACCTTTGGCATGGTAGTTTGAGGAAGTTCACAACAATGATTACATCTAAATACAATCATGTTCTTTAATCTTTAACTGCTTGTCACTAAGTTTATGCTGTACATATATGTTATGTAGGTGATCTTGCATGGAAAAAAAAGAAGGTAGGTGATCTTGCAAGCCATGATGAAGTGTACTGTTATCATGTGGTTTCAACTTTCAACATTTAATGTACTTTTGCTAAATATGCTACATTTGCATTTTGGCACTTCCATTCTTTGTCACTTTGATTTTAGTTGACAACAAAGTCATAACTACTCTTCTTGATAGCATGTAATTAAGCAAGTCCAGGTTTGCTGCCCTTCCATTGACCCTGAGCAATTATTGTTGGTATGTCTTTGATGTGGGACAGCAGAGGGTTAGTGTTCCATTAGGAAAAAAAATACAATATTTTTATAACGAATGAGAATAATAAATACAGCACCTGAAATGAAAAGAAAACATTCAAATCATCTGGGGATCATGAATATGCGTCAGACATGTTCAAAATCTTAGAAAAGGATACCACTAACAGACCTCTGATGATTGGTTCTCCATGTCTGCCATGTACCCTTAAAAACAAGTATATTTTTACACCCTCGATAAGAGGATCACTTAATGAAATTACACATAAATAAACAAATTTGGTAAGTTTTTGTCAGTCAATGAATAAACTACACTCTTATATACCACATCATTATCCAGCCTCAACTCGAGTAGATATTGTCATAGATCATCAATTAAACTTAATGCCAAAAGTTTCCCACAGTACAGAATTCTAAAGCGACAGAACCAACTCCATCAAATGCATCATCATCATCTTCTATGCTACATGCTCTTATTCATCACTCTACTAAGACCACATAATACAGAGATCAAGATGAAACATGCTCGATAATTTCATACATAGCAACAATGGTAGCTTCTCCAAGTAATAGATATTACTATAGAGGTAAGGTAATCTTCACTGCTTACATGCAAGTACCTAAAGAGTAGATATCACATCCAAAGTCTGTATCTGCGAAAGCAAGATCATCCTGCTCCTGAAAGGAATGGGAAATATGATATATGATTTTTTTTCAGAAAAAAAAAAATCACATTATTGAGAATATTAAATCAGATATACTGCAACACAAAATTTATCGCGAATCCAAATTCAAAAGTTTGTGTGCAAAATAGTTATAAGGAAAATACTGTTGATGAACTTGAATAGCTTTTCTTTTCATTTAACGAAAAAAATGAATTACTTCACCCATGGAATTTGACTGTGAGAAGCATAATATCAAGACTGCGATCCTAAAACAATTCAGGCAACTCATTTTAATTAACTTTTATTTAATCAACTTGAAGCAAGAAAAGAATCAACTGAAGGTGCATCGCATAAAACTTATGGTGATCTTCTTTTTCAGAAAGTAAAGAGTGAAAATGTTCCCAGGATAGTTTTGAGTATTCTTCTCAACATATAACAAATGACTTTGAGTTGCTTTTGACTTCTGGTTTTTGTATCAGTTTGCACTAATTATATCTGTCAAACAATTTAGATTCCTTGACACACTCTTCCTGTTGCAGTTCATTTTTACATTATTACAATTGTGTACCTGGTTGCTGAAAGTTCTTCCTACATCTATTTCCTCTGTAGACACTGATAATTGTCATATAAGCTGTGATCTGTTTGGAAGCACTAATAGGGGCTGCTAGGGGAGTACTTTTCTTCTTTTTTTCTGATGTAATGTGAGGCCGAGATGAATCCACATGGTTTCATTTCAAAAGTTTGAAATGCTACAAGAGCGTTGCAAGGTATTCAAATACAAGGGATAAGTTGCAAAGAAGTACATCATCTACAATAGTATCTTAATCCTGTTCCAACTAGCTATGCTTGCATCAATAGTATGCCTAATCGAGAGGTCCTTCCATTGAAGATAATAGAGTTCCTGGTAAACCACAAATTCCGGCACGAAATCATAGCAAGACATCTTGAGTTTTCCCGCAATTCACATTGTGCTAGGGGAGTACTTAAGCATATAAACAAAACATATCAGATAGGGAGTTCATAGCTAAGTTATCTTGGTTGGTTCATAATGCCAATTATGTTAATAGGTTAGTTATCCTATCATTCTCGGTTGTACAATTCGACTAGTGAAATTTATCATAAGATTGAGACAATTCTGAACTAGCATTCATGCCAAAAAGTGAAAAAACAAAAGTACACTATAAGGTCCTTCAAACTGGCTAATCTCACAACTGATTTACTAACACCAACTAAACATCCATAATTGGTTGAAAAGAGAAGGGGGAAGAGACATACTGGCTTAATCATGGAATTCACAATATCTTCCAAGCTGTAGCCGATATTATCTAGGCCAGTCTGCAAGCCTGTTGTCTCCGTTGCATATCCATCCATAGAATTCAGCTGGCTATCACTTGTAGATTTATCAACCATGCAATTCTGTGGAACAAGTGGCACACCACAGTTAACTTGGCTTGTTGCATCTACTTCCAACTTTTTGGCGAAGAAGCCATCCTCTGATGTTCGACGTTGAGCAGTTGCATTAGTATTACTAATATTGGGCAATGAAAAATCTGAGGTACTTGCAATTTCTTCTGAATTGAATATTTGGTCCCATTTCTCTGTATAGTTGCTTATAAGATTGCAGTTTGAAAGCTTTGGATCCTTGCCAACACCTGAAGGGGTAGTTATTGTGCTCCCACTTAGCATACAAACTTGGTTTGCTACATCATTATTTGTCCTTGGATCAAGATTAGGTGCAACTGCCATGAATTTTGCAGAGTCATCGAGAACTTTACTGGCTCCATTTGTAGTTGGAGAAATACTTCCTCCAATATCACCACTTATACTCGGAAACTTGTGAACTTCTTGGAGACCTATATCAAAAGGTTCAGATGGAGGCAACCTAAAAGATGAATAATTGCCTAATTCTCCCGGTTGATTGTGCATCATATTTTGTTGCGGTAACAAAGGATTACCACCAACATTTGGGAAAGAGATACTGCAATTATTAGCCACAAGTCCGCTGCCAGAAAAGCCCTCCTGCGCCAACTTAGGTCGTTGAAACTGCTCCAACTGCGATGTTGCGGGCAGCCCATGAGGCAAACTCATTTGATGATTTCCTGGCAAATTGATCCCCTGAATCTTCTCTAACCCATTATATGTATTATTTGTGTGCACTTGCTGAGCAGGCGGTAGCTTATGAATCCCTAGTGAAGATGGACTGTTCATTCTACCAACCACTCCTTGCAGTTGAAGAGAACCAAGAGTTGGCAGTTGTGCTGATCCTCCCATTGCATGGTAATTTCTGAAACCATTTAAAGAAGCCATGTGAAGATATGATGGGTTTCTACCTCCTACAGCTGCAACCATGCTAGCTTGTTGGTTTGCCACTGCACTGAGCCTTTTCAGATACAACCTGTACTTCTGCAATCACATAAGAGGAGAGTTGAACTGCTACTCAGAAGACAAACAAGCACTTGATGACTAATCAGATAAGAACTTGATGGTTGCATAAAGTTTTTATGAAGAAAAATGCTACTGGAAAAATTGAGGAAATATAACCTATTATAGGAAGAACATGTATATAATTTAATGAGAAGAACATGCCTGTAGATGGCTCGCGACGTTCTCCCTTGTAATCCTCTCAACATTCATAAGATCAAGTATTTTCTTTGGTACAGCCTCTGCATCAAAATGACAAAAGTTAAATGTTCATTTCAGTTATAATCAAGCAAAAGCAAGCAAACTGTCACTGAAAAAGCTCAAGCACAACAGTGACTAATGATACTTACTGTCAATACCCAATTGATTAACAGCAGCAACAAATTTCCTGTGTAGCTCAACAGACCAAACAACCCTAGGCTTTTTCTGAGTTGATGAATCTTCACTCTCTTGCATGTTGTCTTCACTCTCATCCTCATCATCCTCATTCTGATCTTTCCTCTTCTTGTTAACTTTTCCATTGTGATCAGCCACTCCTTGGCCATCATCAGAATATGTGACTTGAGCCTTTTCTCCATTCTGCTTACTGTCAAGATCATTGTGCCATCTTCTTTCGGATTTCTTCCTCCGAATGACATGCTGCCATATGTTCCTCAGTTCCTCAATCCTCACAGGCTTTAGTAGATAGTCACACGCACCATGCGTGATTCCCTTCATCACAGTTTGGGTTTCACCATTTGCAGACAACACTGCATCATGAGCAATAATCACATGAAGTGAAAAGCCGAATTCATAAGATTATAACATCGAGAAGAATGTTCTTGAGACTTACTTATAACTGGCAGGTCCATCTCCAGGCCTACGAGCTCTAAGAGCTTGAAACCATCCATATCTGGCATGTGCACGTCGCTGATGACCAAATCAAACTTGTCTCTGTTCTCCCTCAATAGCTTCAATGCTGTTGTTGCTTTATCAGTCGTTGTAACTAAAGAACACGCACAAAGAGATCCTAATAAATGTCAAATCTTGTTTTGAGGGGAAAAAAGAAGGAAAGATTCAGCTTTTTTTCCAGGTAAAAGAGATTATCGACCAAGAACATAACCAAATAGTCGAGATAAAAGCCAATTAAAATGTGGATAAATGCACAGAACAATAAAAATCCTTGTTTTGGGTTGGAAATAGTTCAGAGACAACAGATAGCCTTCGATTTAAAGGGGAAAGAACAATAATGAAGAAGAAAGATCGATCCAAAGTTTAGCGCATACCATTGTACTGGCAGCGAATTAGCAGGAACTCCAACAACCTGAGGCATACGGGATCGTCATCCACCGCGAGAACTCGCATGCCCACGGGGAACTGAACCATGTTCCCCTTCCTCTCTTCCACCGTCATGATCAGAGCAATCTTCTGCCGCCCAAAGACAAGACAAGCAACGAAGCAAAACCACCAAAACCTAGCCAAGCCTCCAAAACTTGTCCGCGAACCGCAACAGGTTGAAAATCGAACACAGCGGTGAAAGAAGGAGAGAGGGAGAGAAAGACGAGAACTTTCAACGGAACAGATAAAGAAGGATTGGAGAACAGAGAGAAAAGATGATGAGGAAGAAGGAAAGATGAGGAGGACGGTAATCAAATTAAGAAAGAAGTAATAAAAAGAGGCTGGGATTGGGGGCGTGGCCTCAATTCATGCACTCATAAAAATGGAAACTTTCCTCTCCTCCTTTTGAAAGGCTTCTTTTTGCCTTACTTCCACTTATCAATAAGCACAAAACAGCAACAATGGAGGAGTCTTCTAATGATGGAATCCAGGAAGCAATCCGGAGGGGGAAAAAAGACCAAACTCAGGGAACTAATCCTTTGTTTTCACATCAAAATTTAGCAATTTTTGTGGATGTCTCTAATCCATGATCCAGTTCTTGATAATATAGTCTCGTCAAGCATAAAAACTCTGCCTTGTGTCTTCTGCAACTTCGTTAAGATAATATATCATTAGCTCCTTTTGATGACACTTCAAGATAAACAATCAGCACAATCGAAAAAAGAATGCGCACGACGTGGTCAATGGTTTTGGAGTTGAGCTGCTGTTGATAATATATTCAGATTTCTACTTCCTAAGAGATTAGGCGCCTACAATGCAAATGCGCATTTCATACTGCATGAAGTAAAAAGCATATCCCCCCTTTTCTTGCATCAATATATTTAGCTTTTTCACAGGAACCAATGAGCAAACTATAAATGGATCAACGCGGAGTTGGAATTCAAGAACATGTGCTGATGGCATGAGAAGAAGAGAGAGGGGGAGAGCTAGTAGAATGAGATCACCATCACTTGTTGGTTTGCCTTCACATATTCTAGTCAAACGTCAGCCCGAAGCAAGTAGTGATGTGCACCTGTTGATGCATGTCGTTGTCATTTGGCTGTCAGAATTAGTGTAATCCATTAAGTTTGTGTTAGCTGTTAATTATGTATCATTTGTTGTCAGCATGAGTGGACGTCAACCTGCAAAAAGGTGCAACCTAATTCTGTGTGACTGCACTGTAGCTGCGTGGGGGTAGTGGAATATGAATGCTGTAATTTTCTGCAATGGCTTTTGACTCACTGGAAGTTGTTTGTGTTAGGATTTGGGATAATTAAAGTCATGTGAATTCTAACATGTGTAGAACTCATTTTAAGACAAACATTGATTAGTCTCGTGGCATTGTTTATTCAACTCCTTTATTGCTTAAAATTGGTGAAAGGAATTGGCAAAGTACTTAAAAGCTTTGCCAGGGAGGCATGGAGAGCATCTTTCCCAGACTCCTTTTCCCAAGTCATCAGTCATCACCACTCTGTTTTAAGTATTATTGTTTTAACTTGGGGCTAATTACTTTATGGGTTTTTATCTATGTTAGCAATTTTTTATCCGCACTTTACCCGAACCGGAACTCCGGTTCCGGTACCGGTTCCGGTAATTATGAGATCGAGAATTTGATTCCGGATATTAAAAGATCTAAAATCAAATGTTCTGATCTCTTCAAAATGCCCCTACTCAGCTTTTGATGTAGAGTAGGGACATTTGATGCAAGCAATTGAAAACCCGCAGTTGTCAAATCGAAAATCGAGAATCGGGTCTGATTCAAATTACTCAGAAAAAAGAACCAAATTAAAACCTAAACATAACCATATTACGGAGAAAAAAGAAAATTTGTTAGATTTAATTTGATTTGACCCAACTATTGTATAGAAAAATATATACAATATCTTGCAAGTTAATTAGATCAACCCAAGAATTAAGTTCAATCATAAATTTTTATAAGTGTCATGGGCATTTGGTACGCAACAATTTATTTACATTATTAGTAATATTACTTTTAAATTTCCAGGACTCACATTTGTCATATTTGGTTCACATACTTTATCCATAATCTAGATTATTTTGGTAATCCATATTACTATGTAGATAGCCCCCCATGGGAGATGGGTATATGGTTTACCACCCAATGGTAATCCTAAGTTCTAATGTTGCACTTTTCTTTCATATATTCTTCTCCATGCAAGATATCACTAGATTTTGATAAGAATTTTTTGATAATTCTTTGTGAAGTCAAAAAAATATAAAATTAGATTACCATCTAGACCCGACAATTTTTGACTCGGCCTAATAGCCCGGCTCGGCTCGGCACGATAAAATCGGGCTTGTGCCGATTCTTACTGTGCTTGAACCCTTATCAAGCTGGTCCGATAGCCCGATAAGAATTTTGTTTCATTTTCAACATAGTGAGCTATCGGGCCCCAATCGACCTAATAGCTCAATTTCGATAGTCCAATTTGGGCCTAATAGCACGACTCAGGCCCGATAATATGGAGCACAATAGTCTGATTCTAAATTTTTATTATTGTGCTAATGGTCGGGCCAACCCGGCCCGTTTACTGTTTGTGTTGTGCGGGGCCCGAGGTCTCAAGCCAAAACTTTTATCGAGTTGGGGCGAGCATGATTTTTGTTCGAACCAGGCTAGTTGGTCCGATATCTCGGGCTCGAAATGAATTGCCGGGTTTACCATCTATGTTAGGGTCATGCTTGACCAGGCCCGACATAGGGTCATGCTTGACCCGGCCCGAAAAATTTACCCGACTATGCCTAAGGGACGGGTTGGGCTCGTCCCTTAGGCACGCGAGTCGTGCCGAGCATGGCCCACGTGTGTCATGCTCAGCACGAGCGCGTGTTGGACCATCTGACACGTGGCAAACCCACCTAGCGTGCGTCGACCTAGGTCTAGCGTACCCTAGACCCACCATGTGCACGCCAGACCCAAGTCTAGCGCAGGCCAAACCAATAAAAATTTGAAAAATAAATAAAAATAAAGATAAAATGTGGGCTAGCCCGAGTCCGAAGGGGCGGGCCCCGTGCCGGGCTAGGACGCTCCTTTGAGCAATCAAGTCATGTCAAACACAGTAACAATATATCTTATGATAATATGAATTAGCATTATAATATTACATGTAATAAACACAACCATAAAATAACATATCTATAATTAGGCGAGCTCATTCTGCAATCAGTAAATCTTGAGTATTAAGTATACATTGAGAGGATGACAACATTATGTCTCATCTTGACGGCCAAATTACTAGTTTAATACAAGTCAAGCCAAAGGGGCTTCTTGGATAATATTTATTTATCTTAAAGATATCACCTTTAGACAATGATAATAAATTAATAATGTAGAATTCTCCAAAAAAAAAGTTGTGCTCGCACAATACAACTTTGCATGTATTAAATTTAATTCCTCAGGTGATGGGCAGAAGCGTGTAGCTGCAATCATGAATCATTGTTTAGTCACACACCACAAGGTTACCATTACATTAGTTTATTACTTGTGCATATCTTCAAATGCATGTATTGAATTAAGCAGATGATTGGGCTGCCCAGGACCCAGGTAGACTGACAATATGGAGTTGTGTGCTGAATTTAATTGAAATTAATGTTTCATAATTGAGGGTCTTAATGATCTTTATTCTGAGTAACTATTGCTGCTTCAAGAAAATTCAATTTTTTTAAGACAACCCACCACTTTGATTTTTCTTTATAAATAGTACTAATTAATTGCCAAAATGAACAGTACAGCAGCATTAATAATTTGGATTCCCTAATAAATTATTACATAATTATAATTAAAAAAATTGTTCTCTTTCAGGGAAATAATTAATTGTATGACATGTATAGCACAAATTATGACAAAAATCTCAGATATAAATCACCTGCATCAAGTGCCCTCCTATGAAATTTTTAATAATGTCATCTCATCATAATCATTGATACCAAGAATTTGTCTCATTGGATTAAAAAAATAACAAATTTGTGGCTGATATTATACACCAACATATTCATGTCTGTACTCTGTACTACTTTGTTTGTACAATGTACTAATCAATAATATGTCATCTTACTAAATGCATCTTCTACCACCGCCATCTGATATCAACCATGAACATCAATGCTTGTTCACATGGCCACATTGATTTATTTAATTTCTTTTCCAGCTACTATATCATTGAGAAACCTATTAATCAGAAGCATCTATTTTTTTACTCTCTCTGTTTTTACCCATGATAAAGAGTAAATGATATGTTCAAAGAATTATAAGCCAATAAACATGCACAATATATTGCTTGGTTAAGGAAACTTGTAAGATCACATGGAAAGTATTTGAATGTAATTAGACAGTAATCATATTCAAGGATTAAGCAGTAGAGGAATGTACTGCACATGTGAACACCCAATACCAAGTTTCCCCAAAATCTGCTCCATCTGATCTCAGTTTGCCAAACCTCTTTTGTAGGGTAGGCAACAGTTATTGGAAGCATTTAAAGATGTAGAAGTAGTACCATAGGCACATGGATGTTTAGAAGCACTTATCTGCAGTTCATTGGAATTGTTTTAGACCAATACAACAGTTGTTTTGGATCGCAATTCATGTGAAGAACTTCTCTAGTGCAAATCAAGAGTTAAGAGTTTGAGAGGAGAAAGTAGAACTTCCTTCACATTTTCTGAAAATGAGAAACATTTCTTGATAGACATAAAAATAATATTATTTTCCTTGCACAAAAAGGTCTCTTTTTTCCGTAAAACCGACTATCACATCTCAGTTCTACCAGTGACTAAACTTTTTTTTTTAGAAGTGATACAGGATACTCACTGCTTATGAAGGGATATGCAAGGGGAAAATATAGTCACTGATAACACTAGAAGGATTGACAGAATAGAGTGATTTGTATGATCAGTGACCAGAAGATTTTTGACTCACAGATAATAATGGCTCAGAGACTCGCAGTGTCCCTCCGAGTTCTACAGGAACAAGAGGAATGAGAGAATGAAGCACATCAGTTATCAATGGCCTGTAGCTTGGCTCTCGCTGAACGCACAGTACAGCCACAGCTGCAACCTGCACCATGACATTCTATTTATTAGCAAAGAAACACTATGTCAATTGATTGAAAATATTGCAGAAGACATTTTCCGGATAACAAACTTGATACAAGTGTTTCAAGTCCATTGTGTTCATGATCACTGGATCTACTATATTTGGAAGCTTTGATCTGTCAGTAAGCTGAGGCATTGCCTGAAAAAATAAATTACTGATTTAGATACAGGTTTGTCAATGCCATGAGTCATAATATGAGGAATCATACCCATGTCACTAGTGATTGGCACTGAGATGGTGCTGTTTTCTCAACTGGCTTTCTTCCCATTAGAAGTTCCAAAAGAACAACTCCAAATGCATAAACATCACTCTTCTCAGTGAGCTTACCTGAAAAATCAGCGTAATTTTCACTCAAGAGTTTCTTATTTTCTAATCAGTTGTTTAAATAAAAACAGTTGATATAATGTCAATTAGCTGATGAAAAAGGCATGTGTGATGAATGACTGAAATGATAACAGATCAACTAATACCATCCAATAGATACTCTGGAGCTACATAACCAACAGTGCCTGAAAGTTTTAAGCTACTTCTGTTATGGTATCCTACAGGCACAGCGAGGCCAAAATCTGAAATCTGTAACAAAAAGCAATTTACTTGGATCAGTGACATTTTGCTGAATGTACATAAGGAAAATGCTAATTCATTTGGAATTACATTTCCATTGATTCATCTGTACCTTAGCATTGAAATCTGAACCCAGAAGAATGTTCGAGGATTTAAGATCCCTATGGATTATGGGAGGGTTGCAGTGCTCATGAAGATACTCCAATCCTCTGTTCAAGATCATTTTTCAAAAGAGAAAATTGTTAGAAATAGCTAGTTGAAGGAAGTAATTGCAAGTTCTAATATAACAAGAAGAGACCTTGCTATGTCGAGTGCGATTTTTATGCGGATATTCCAGGTTAAGGCTGATCCATGAGATGGCCCTGTGCAATAGCATTCACACAAAAAAAGAATTAAGCTTTTTATATATATCTAAAACTGATGTGACAGTAGGTATTTTTACCATGTAATTGTGATTCAAGAGATCCATTTTCCATCAACTCATAAACGATAAACCGCTCTTCTCCATGCACACAATAGCCCAAGAGAGAAACAATATTTGGATGCCGAATTCTTCCAAGCAAATCCAGCTCATTCTGAAGATGAAAAAAGCTAAGTTGAAATGCTAAGTATTTTCACCAAAACATGAAGAACTGAGAAGTAGGTCATCACCTCAAACTCTTTCTCGCAATCCTGTCCCCCTCCAGATAATTTCTTCACTGCAGCAAAGACTTCCCCATTGAAGCAAGCTTTATAAACAAACGCAAATCCACCTTCCCCCAAGAAATTACTCTCATTGAATTTGTTTGTTGCTGACTCTAATGATGCATAGTCAATCAATGTTATCAACTCTTTCTTGGACAGTTTGAAAGAATTATACCTGCCCAAGATTGTTCCAAATGGAAGCCCTCTACCAGCATCTGCATTAGTCTAAAAATTCAGCACACCAACACTGAGAGAGTCGTTCAATTAGAGACCAGTAGTTCAAAAGAACCTGAGCTTTCTAAGTCTTCTGAACCGAGAGTTTGGCGGCTCCTTTGCCAGACAATCCACGCACAAAAGGTAGAGGACGCGATCGCTACTACGGCAACAGATGCAAGGACAACCGCCAAGATCATTTCTTTGTGGTAATGGTGATGTTGAGTCTGTACGATGATCTGCACCGCTGCAATCAGAAGATGAGTAATTCCTTTTTCCTACATATGCAACTCCGTTCAGATTAAGAAGACGAGACCGAATGACCAAGCAAAGGGGATCGGTTCCCCTAAAAAAAACCAAATTTCGGATCAGAAGAGAAAAGCAAAAGATCCACATAAAACTTGAAAAAAAAATACACGCATTTGGTTTGCAAATTACATAAACTTGAAAGTTCGGAACAAGGACCACGCAGAACACAGGAAATGCGTAGAACCAGAAGTATTAGAACTTTAAATATGGAAATCAGGGAGGGAAATAGTACCAATAGGAGGTCGTGCTATGGAAGACGGAGGTAGAGGAACAGACAGGTTCCAAACGGAGGAAATGGGCGAGGGCGAAGGAGACATGGAAGCCACTTTGGCGTCGGTTAGCATTGCGACGAGAATAGAACCGACAACACAAATGCGAAGACGAAGAGGTGCAACAGGTGGTGGCCTCTTCATGTTTCCTCCCGCTGATAAAAAGACAGCAAGCAAGTCCCGAGGATATCTCCAAAGACGGAGGGGAGGGGAGAGAACGGCAGCAAACAGCACAAGAATGAACCTTTTTTCTTTAAGATCGCTCAAGGGCAATTTGGTGACACAAAAAGAAGTCTTACAATCTTTTGTGACTCCGGGCTCCTCGATCATTTTTTATACATGTCTTGCATTTTTTTTCCTTGATCGAAATGAGTAGGAGTAAGAGACAGTGCGCAATGGAGAAGAAGAGAGCACTTTTAATCCTTATGTGGGGGCAGAAGAGGACTAAATCATGTGGTAGTTGCCACAAAAGCAGAAAGAAGATTGAGGAGAGAGAGAAGGGCATCACCAAGAGGGGCAGAATACTTCATTTTGGTCAAGATCTTGGTGCTCAATCCTGGGGAGGATGTCAGTGCATGCGAGCTAGCTCTTTGGATCCTTAATTCATTCATGGCCAGCTGCTTTCACTAAGCTATGAATTTGACTTTGCATTTGCCTTTGGTGTTTCAATACAATTAGCTCATCTTGATCTTGAAAATAAATCTCTAAGTATCTTTTAGCAGAGATCCTCCTCGATCAGAGATTACAGCAGAAGAGCTAAGCTGTCTCACGTGAGACAAGGAACAGACTGGGTCCTCTCAGTCTATAAAAAAGAGCTCAAGTTTGCTGTAAATTATTACTGCAATGGGAATAACAAAACAACAGCTCCTTGGGAACAAAATGAACCTTCTGCTTCACTCCTTATAAGTGAATGTTTTCAACAATAATTTTGACCCTCATCATATGATGTTGACATGTTGTACAGCAATCCATGTACTACTAAGCACTCGTATTGCATACAGCAGAAGGGAAAAAAAGATACAGTACTCGAGTTGATGTAATGTGATCAAGATGGGGTCATAAGATGTTTCTAAATCACTAATCCGACATCTTCATATGATACTGATGCCGCCAGATTGACCGACATGGCACATCCTGGGTTCACTCTTGACTTAAATTACGATACAGGCTTGCACAATTCATGGGACTTTTGGATTGCAAAGATGAGTTGGAAGTCATAACAATAATCAGACCACAAGGGACATTGACATGGCTGCATGGGTTCACGTGTAAGGCAGAGAGTCACATAGTTAGCTTGACTAGAGTAAAAGATCAAACGTGTAAGTCATCAAGTAGCACAATTGAATCAGTGTTGCAGAACCTACATACGGCAGCTCCTTGATCTTGGCTTGAAGATCCCACCTTGAATGCTGGTGGCTGAAGTTTCGGTCAGTCCCGATCAAGGTAGGTGAGCCACACCCTAAAACAGAGTGAGAAGTTGGTATTCTTACATGCAAAACAGCAGAGCCGAACGCCATCAAGCTCAATGTGCACAGGAATACAGGATGTTGAAGAGTCACTTCAATGGTCAAATAAAGGAGATCTGGGACATCTTCAATGATCAAATAAAGGAGATCTGAGACATAGGTTACTTGTGCACATGCTTTTGGATGAAGACATTGCATCTACATAAATGTGCAGAACGTTGGGGGGCGTTGCAGAGCCATTTCCAAACTTTGCCCACACACCACCTCCGGTGCAAGACATTATTGCCCTCAGAGTAACTCTGGTAAGGTAAGAAATCAAAATGTCCTGTGAGTAATTTGTTGATCCAAATCCTATGAGAAGACTGTTACCATTGCATAGTACATTGACTGGGCAGACGACTTGCATAACTTAGCATGAGAGCCAAAGTCATTTATCTGACACTGACGTTGAACATCAATCGATCGAACAGGTGCAGATTTTGACGTGCCTGTCGCGCATGTTTACTCACGTGCAGGCTAAGCTCTGAAACTGGAAGGTCAACTGTTAATCAAAGATGAGATATTTAGAAATCCTGTTTTCTGAAGTACCTTGAGAAATGCAAAGTAAAATGTAAAATCTGGCATGTTTGTAACAATATGCGAGACTCAGGGTTCCAGCAGACAACAGTCGTGCCTTGTTCTCAGTGTAAGGCAGATGTCATATCACTGGGGCCGCAGCCGCAGCTTCTGTGGCTCAGGGAATGAGCAAAGATGAAAATCCATTAACCATCTCCGCAAACACTGGCAACCTGCAGTATCCTGGAAGACTGTTAGTGCTCAAATATGATGTATGGAGATGCCAAATTGAATCATTTTCCTAACAAGCTCATTTGGAGGCTTATAATATATGGAATCCTTGCACGATACGCAAGTGGATCAGTTCCTTTTACATTCTACAAGAAATTGCTATGGATATTGGAAAGGGAAATTAACTGAGAAGTGAGTGAGGATCTGCATTAATTAGGTGGATGTCTGGATAGCTTCCCCAGTATGCCACCAGATGCATAACAGTGCATTTTGCCCCACAAGTCCATCAAGGAACTATGCCGCACACAAAGGTGTTATTAGGGTAAAATGTTTAATGCACCACTGAGCTCACTGGTCAGAAGTACTGACCACTATAATCCAGGGTCTGGCTACTCCACTGTTTTCATTTTCAATGAATCCAACATGTGATTAGGTCCAATCGACATGCCTGAGATAAATAGGCGACCTCTGTTCTTTGAGCTCATCTTAAGGTGAAAAGTGAAAACAAATAGATGTATTGCTTTAGTTAAAGGAAAGGAACTTATGTCCACAGTGAGGTAACATTTCTCTTGCCAAAATTCTTTTTACATGCAAGATGGAGTTCTTATTCCATGTTTCTGCAGATGATTTTAGGCAAAAAATGACGAAGGCACAGACCAGATATTTCCACGGTTACACGACAATCCAAGGGATATCCGACATCTTCAAACTTATACACGAATTAGTTTATTAATATTTCCAGCAATCCATTTTGTAAACTAGACCATAAGCACTACCAATCAAGACTCTCATAACATAGTAATTATCTGATACATCCTACTTATTTTTTCATATCTGATGAATCTTCAAGTAGATTCGCTACTATGCTATTGACTAATTCAATATATTTATAATAAACAACACTTCTTTGATCAAGAATCAGTTTTGAAATGATAGCTTTAAAATTTGTGAACAAAGAAAGAACTACCAGAAAGATTGCAATGGAAAATCTATAATTTCTGGAACAAAAATTTGCTTATTTGACCAAATTTTCAACTGGAGCCTGATTGGAGACACTGTGGGTGCCACTTGAAAAACCAAAGTACCAAGTGCAGGAACAGCTTCTCTACTTCTACTTACAGGGTACCCAGAACCCACAGTGATTGACGTGACATACACTAACCAATATATTTTTAAGCCGATTAAGTGAGCATGTATCAAGCTACACCGACAAACTATTTAGAAAACAGTGCCAAAAAGGAAAAAAAAATCAGTAGCATGAAAGTACATCATGCAGCACATCCAGAAAGCCTTATGAAGGATAATTGACAGAATACTAAGGTCACAATTTGGCTGGGAAACTATAAATAGTATAATTTAAAGAAAAACAATATGTAAAACTTTTATGAAATCATATATCTTAATTCTTAAAGCTAATGACAGACATATCATGCGAGAATGTTATGACAAGTTACAAGTACCATCCCATCCACAACTAAAGTTCTTCATTGTTGACAGTTCTTTTCACAATTTCACTTTCACATGACCAATGAACTATGAACTGATCCAGATGTATAGTCATTATCCGATCTAGGATTACATCACGAAATACGCAATTCATGCCACTTCCAAACATGCGCAATGACATAATTGACATGATATAGCTTTCGTGGTTGTACTGAAGATTGAGTAATCAGATTAGAGAGCATGCAAAACTTAAGTCGTTATCTGATCCAAAATGTACATACGAAAGCATGTAGTTCATGTACATTAACACAATAAAAAGTCAAAAGTATCTAACTTTTACCATTGTACTGAATTTGATTTTAAAGTATTCAGCACAGTAAATACAAAAAAAAGAAGAAAAAACATGATCATCCTGTCCGCACTATAGAGAAATTGTATATTTACAGATCCAACCTGGCCCAGAATAATTTAAATCGAGATATTTGTTTTGCATATCAAAAATTGCCAACAAGAAGAAATCAATAATCTCTGATCTACTAAATACATAAATAAAATTCCATCAAGTGTCAATTTGGTTGATTGTCTGTCGATTATTTCCCCTTTTTTCGCAGTGAATGAAAAACATATATCACATTAAACACATGATGCAGAACTATGAATATGGAGTACTTAGCAAATCAAGTACTATAAAGATACAGCCTTCTCACTGCAAATTGAAAATTCATCGCGTTCAAAAGAAAATCCTTGAAACCAAAGCTTTGACACAACAGAGGGCATCGTGATCGACCGGAGATACCTTTATGCAGCTGGAATGAAAGGAGATATGGATCCGCCGATTGAGCTGGAGCAGAAAGCGAGCGTCGAATTCGACAACGTGACGATTTTGGCGACCTACTGCTGCATCAGCTCCCTCGGTAACGGAACCGATCAAGTTGACGACGTGGAAGAGCTTTCTGGAGTACCACCTCCGGCATCATCAATTTCTGCCACGTGTGCTGCCGGCTCTAGTGCCCCACCTGCGTTGCTATCCCCACCGCCACTTGTTACAAACGTTCGGGTCATTCACGGGGACGAATGATGAGGCAGAGTCCATGAGGCAGAGTCCACCTCTTCCTACCAGCTGGTGCTCGATCTTTCGCGCTACAACTTACGATTGGGGTTTAGGGTTTTAGTGAACGGAGAGGACGAGAGAGAGAGAGAGAGAGAGTCGGAGAGACCGTTTTCCTAGCTGTTTGTAACGCTGGCTTATACATAACACAAACGTTACGTTACACGGATATAATAGTGACAAAATACGTATAAACCAATTAATACCTCAAATTTCCAATATTAATCCGGCCGCTAATCCATATGACTTGGCGGATTGGTGGCCGTTGGAGTGAAGATTCTCTCTGACAGAAATTAACCGTCGTGGACCTGGCCAGGAGAGTGGGCTGTAACTGTAAGGACATGGTCGAATACACGCCGCGACTACGGACGGCCCGAAAGATGCATGGTGTGTCCAGTGTCCTGGCGCGCGTCTCTGATGAGTTGGGCATGACGTAGTTCTCGATGTGAGTACAGCTGGCGAGAGCACGTGGCGGATGACTTGGCAGGAAGTGACGTGGTCCTACGCAGCACACACGTACGACTGCAGACGATGCACGAGGGAGAGAGAGGGGGACGGGATAAAATTAATGCGATAGGACAAGACGAGTGAGGTCACGAGTGATGCTGAGGGAGGATTGCGTGGGCGTTTGACACGTGGCAATTTTCATGGATCAAGGGTGCACACGCCACTCATGCAGGAACAAGTTGCGTCGCCGCCCTGCACACTTGTCATGTTCCGGCTCTAAATGATATATATCCCGAACTTTATAATTTTTTTAATTATATTTTAATTTTTTATTTGTATTAATTTATTTTAGAGTAATTTACCCAATCGAATTTTGAAAATAAAAAATCTCCAAAATCAGGTTGAACTTTGGGAAATTCCTCGAATAAGAATTGAATGGATTCAATATCGATTTTGCACGATTAAATATTTTGGTTAAAAATTAAAAAAAAATATAAAAATAATAATTTTAATTTATATAAAAAAGAGGTATAATAAAAATGAAGTGTTAGATTTTAAAAAATATATTTTCAAACTCTCTAATCAGTTAGAGACTCTGGTTAAAAATTTATATATATATAAAGAGGTATAAAAGAAATGAGGTGTTAGATTCTAAAAAAATATATTTTTAAACTCTCTAATGATATAGAAATGAGGTGTTAGAGTTTAAAAAATATATTTTCAAACTTTCTAAATCATTAGAGAGTTTTGCACAAAGTCTATAAATCCAAATTTAAATTAAAAATTGTAAAATATTTTTAATATTATAAACTTTGGGCAAAAGTCTATAATGCATTAAATTTTATTTAGAGATTTTTGTCCAAAGTCTATAGAACTAATTTTTAATTATGATGTTAGTGAAATATTTTTTGTCCAGAATATTTTGATAGACTCTAGCATATCTTTTATATTAGGGGTGTGCACGGGTACCGGGCAGACCCAGAACCGATTGGAACCGGCCCAATTGGGTAGGTTTCGGGTAGACCCAAATTAAATCTGAGTAGGGTCCGGGTAACAAATCAAGGAACCGGTTAAAATCGGTTCCGGGTCCGGGTCCAACAAGTCGGGACCCAAAACCGGAATCGGTACCAAGTTTTATATATTTAATTATTTAACTTGAATTCGATATATTAGATAATAGATATATTTAATTAGGAGCCTATTTATAATTTATCAATATAATTTATTGGTTACACTATATATATTACTACTTTTGCCACAAAATAATAATAGAAATTATAGTGAACATTAACAAACCATTTCATTCATTAATTCATTATTTTTTATTCACACTAATAAAATTAAATAGGTGATCCAATAGGGTACCCAGAATCGGAACCGAAACCGGTGGTTCCGGGTAGAGTCCAATTTTAGATTCCAACAAGGTAGGGTCCGGGTCCAAAATATAGGAACCGGTCCTATATAGGGTAGGGTCCGGGTATCATAAAAATTAAAGGGTGCCCGGACCCGCTCACTCCTATTTTATATTACATATATTTTTTGTGAATTAAATTTTATTTTTTATAATTATAAAATTACTATAAACAAAAGTCTCTAACTCATTAGAGATTTTTGTGCAAAGTCTACAATAGTTTCATAATTTTTTTAAAAAATATATTTAAATTTATAAAATAATATTTTAATAATACAAAAAATGAATTATGATCTAGAAAAATATTTTACATCAAAATATTTTATAATTTTTAATTTAAATATAAATATATAGACTTTGTATAAAAGTCTTTAATATATTAGAGAATTTAAAAAATATATTTTTTATTTTCTAATATCTTATTTTTATCGTAAAAAGTATTTTATAAATTAATTTTTTTTTAAAGTTTTGGCCAAAGTCTCTAAAATTAGTTAGAGACTTTGGTCAGGGGCAAAATCGGTATTGAATCCACTCAATTCATGTTTGGGGAATTCTCCAATATTCAGACAATTTTTCATTCCTAAAATCCGATTTGGGTAAATTGGTCTTTATTTTAACTTTAATCGGCATTTAACATTATTATTGGAACATGTGTATTAGTAAAAATAAAAAATCCATTAATGTCTTATGATTAAGGATTAATTAATAAATTTAGCTCAAATTATAGGAATTTTAATAAATCTAACTCATTTTTTTATTTGTCATAATTCTAGTCCAAATTTTTAAAAGTTGATACTTGTTAAGTAGTTGCACAATCAGCTTTTTTTTAAAAAAAAAAAATTATTCATTTTTTTCTTTAGTTTGGCCACTCAGCATATATACTATTAAAAAATATTAAAACCCTAAATCCCAATTGTCGGTCTTATGTCGGCAATCGGCGTCGGAATCAGCTCGCCCTTTGACCTCCAGGCGAAGGAGGGGCTTGCGCTTGTCAATGGCACCACGGTCGGATCAGGGAGGTGCACTTTTGCAGGGCGCTCGCAACGATGTCCTCGTAGATGGTTTCGAGTTTGGAGATGGTCGTCATGGGGCGGATGGCCATAGAGTTGAACTGGTGGTACGCCTCGAAGACCACGACCATTTCATCAGTGTTGTCTTGCTTGTTCCAGAAGGGAAGGCCATTGCGACGAACCTTGTGGACCATGGAGATAGCAGACGAACACTCCAAGAATTCCATGAGGTGCAACGCGTACACGGTGAGGCGACGACGATGGGTGCTGCGGGAGGACTCCACCACGTTGATAATGGTGGAGATGTTGCGGCTACCATGGAAGCAGGGCAGGATGTGGAGATCGCTGTCCATATCTGACCTCTCGATGGTTCGATGCTTGTACGGCGCTGCCCCCGCCGAGCCGGCTTGTAGATGGCCATGACGATGGGTGGTGGTAATGAAGATGGTGAATAGCGCCATCAGCACCATGATCGCGAAGGTCTCGTCGTTAAGCACCTTGTGATCCCTTCCGATGTTGAGTATGATAAGCTCAACGAGTCCCTTGGTGTTCATGAGGAAGTCAATAGTGATTGCTTCACGGAAGGGTATCTTCATGGTTAGAGATGCCAAGAGGGGCGTGTATGCCGATGGTGTAGGTGACGAAGCCGGCAGCAAGCACAATGGCGAGGGTGGCGCAGACATAGGACTCATTCACCAGCTCACCATCGAGGGAGCGGCGGGCCATCCAAGTGAGGATGGGGCGGACGCAAATGGCGACGAACACGACGAAGGCGATGCCGGTGAGGAGAACCCAGAGAGAGATAGCGAGTGCGAGGAGGATCCATGCGGTGACGTCGTTGACGGCAGCAGCAGACATGGCCATTCGACCAAGGTCGATGGTTCGAAGCTTCAGCTCGGCGAGGAAGCAGGCGAGTATGGGGAAGGCAGTGATGGAGAGGGCAACGCCCATAAATATCGACATCGTCGAGCCAATTGTGGTGCCATTGACAAGCGCAAGCACCTCCTTCGCCTGGAGGTCAAAGGGACAGCTGATTCAGACGCCGACTGCCGACCTGAGACCGGCGATTGGTATTTAGGGTTTTGATATTTTTTTAATAGTATATATGCTGAGGTGGTAAAATTAAATAAAAAAATATTTTTTAAAAGCTGACTGTGCAGCCACGTCAGCAACTAACGATTAATGTAACGGGTATCTCACGGTGGGTTATAATTATTGTAAATTCAAAAATTTGGGTTAGAATTATGGCAAATTAAAAGGTGGGCTAGATCTATTAAAATATTTATAGTTTGTGCTAGATTCATTAATTAACCCTATAATTAATTTGGTTAATTATATGATATATTTCAAACTTTAATAATATATTTGCTTCATTGCATGGGATGGAATATGATTGGATAATAAATGAGAGTGAATTGGATATGAATTTTTTAAATCCGATGTACATCAAATATAATATTAATTTTATACTCATTTTCTTCTAATTCATGCATTAAACAAACAATGGATATATATTAATTCATCTCTTATCATATTCTACTTTTATCCTATGAAACAAACATGCTCTAAGGGGACATTTGGTACATTACAACTTAAGATTACTGAGAATCTAGATTATCACTCAGATAGATTATCATTTTTAAAATTACCATTAATGTTACATTACGATATTTGGTATGTACTGATAATCTCGCTAGTAATTCATATTACCTTGTTTGGTATATAAAAAATTAATAGAAAACTTATATCTTTAACTAAAATACCCTCAAATAAAAAATAAATTAAAAAAGAATAAAATAAAATAAAAATATAAACATAAAAAATAGGGATTACTAATTTACTATGAGATGAGACAAATGAGATGAGACGATGATTTTTTTCTACGTCAATAGATGATATTTTAGTTGAGGGTATTTTTGTCAAATATATATATATATATATATATATATATATATATATATTACCACCTTACTGGTAGTCCACATAGCCACCCCCTCCCTTGATAATCTATTTCAACCAAACGCGATAATCTGATGGGACCCATGCAATTTTAACTAAGATTACCAGTAATCCATTTATATTATCTCAAACCAAATGCCCCCTACAGGTTTTCCTAATTATATATCTCTCAACTTTTTATTTATATCAATTATATACTCTAATTAGGGGTGGCAGAAATGAGCACGGTACGACAACTGCGAGCCATGCTAATGCGGGCCGGCTCTTATCGTGTCGAGTCAACCCATTTTGCCCATTTGGCACACTAAGTATTAAAAATAATAATAATTTTCAGTATGGTTTAATGCTTGTTTAGTGTTTCAAAATTGCAATTGAAGTTAATCCATGGAGCTTTTCGTGTGAAATGTCACATTTGGTGCTTATTTAGTCTCTCAAATATTTTAAAATAAGTTTTTAGCATATTTTAGCTGATAAACAGGCTCGCGGGTCGTGCCGTGCAATCTACAATTTTTTTTGGGTCGTGCTGGGCCTAGAATTTTCGGTCCACGAAGTTGGCGGGTCGGGCCGAGGCGGCACGCTACCTTTTCGTGTCGGGCCGACCCATTTTGCCACATCTAAATCTAACTTTTATTTGGTATCAATTATATCTCGATATCAACCTATAGTTATTTGTCATAGAGGCTTTGACGCGATGTTGCTAACGTATATGAACAAAAAAAAAATCGTAAATGTCATGTCATCGATTTTATATTATAATCATGTAATGATGTGGATTAATAAAATGGTCTACATCAGTACTTAAGACGTCAAGTTATTAAATTCTAGTAACCCGACATAACTCAACATTCGAGCACTTAAGAATCTGTCTTATTAACCTTTGTTTATATACCTTTTTAAGAAACCCAACGTTAACACTTCATTACAATTAATCATTGTTGATCAATAATTGCACAATATATTTATGCGAATTAATAAGCACTTAAAAAGTCAAATTTCTTAAGTGCTGGGATGTTAGGTTATGTCGGGTTAATTATTAGGGAATAATAATTCGACTTCTTAAATGTTTATATATGTGGACCCTTTAAATTAAGGGGAAATGGTCAAATTTGCTCCTGAAGTATTGAAAAATGTGCAAATTTGTCAATCAACTATATTTTTTATCAAAATTATCATCGACTTTACATAATTGGATCATTTTTGCCCTTCTCGTTAACGGAAGTCCACATCAACAAACGGAATCCCACGTGGCAAGTGCAGCTCGGCCACATAAGATGTCACGATGGAAAATGACATGTGACAATTTTGATCCAAAACATATTTAAAGGGGCAAATCTAAACCTTTTTCAATACTTTAGGGACAAATTTGCACTCTTTTCAATACTTCAGAGGCAAGTTTGCATATTTTTCAATACTTTAGAGACAAATTTTGCCCGTTTCCCTTAAATAAAATATATATGATGCCCAAACAACGTGTTTTATGTTCATTGCACGATTTCTGCAAGTTTGGTTTCTATCTAAGAATTTGAACAAATACTTTAGTAAATTTTTTGAGAAATATAAATTCTAAAGATGAAACAAAAATAATATTCAAAAAGATATTTCTTAATTACTCAAATAAAAACTTGATTAAATTTAATTATTAGTAACTAGTCCGGCCCGACCCGAAAGTTCGGGGATAATCCCGTCCCAATTCAAAATCGGGACGAGACCGGGACAAAATTGCGATACTTCATATTCGGTACTAAGACTGAGACACATATTTGCGTCCCGACTCAAAATTAGGATGGGATCAAGACATACAAAATCTCGACCCATCCGACCTGAACTAACCCCTACGTTGGTTGGTTTCTTATTACAATGATAAGTGACTAAAGCTGTTCATATCTTTGAGTAAACACTTCGGTTACAATACTAAGTATAATTGTCAAACTTATATTTTCTTGATTTTGGTAAAGATGATATCAAAATTATTTTTATAGTGTTAATTAGAATCACATTAATGATAATAATATATAAAAGAAAAAATAATTAAATTTGCCCATGAAGTATTGAAAATGGTGCAAATTTGCCCCTAAAGTATTGAAAAAGATTCATATTTGCACATTTAAATATGTTTTGGGCCAAAATTGCCCTTGTCACTACATAATTGCCACATGTCATTTTTTATCGGCATCTTATGTGGCCGAGCTGCACTTGCCACGTGGGATTCCGTTTGCTGACGTAGACTTCCGTTAACGAGAAGGATAAAAATGATCCAATTATGTAACGTCGAGGAAAATTTTGATTAAAAAAATATAGTTGAGGAACAAATTTGCACATTTTTCAATACTTCAAGGGTAAATTTGACCATTTTCCCTTAAATTAATCAACATTAACACTTGATTATAATATAAAAATAATGATATAACATTAACAAAATTTTTATTGCTAATACATATTAACAACATTATAATTAATTGTGCTCTAATGATAAAGTTAATCGTTGATTTATGTCAAAATATAATTAATACAAAATAGAATTTTGAGTATACGATTTATACAAATAAAAAATAAAAAATTTAAAAATATCTAAAGTTCGAAATATATATAATGTAATTAACCTTTTGGTTTTTATACTTTTCAACTTATCATTATGGATTCGGCAAAAAAAAAGATTATATTTATATAAAGGGAAAACGATCAAAATGGTCCATCAACTATGGCGGCGGCTTATTCACTTTGGTCCCATAATTTTTTTTTTCGCTCACTTGACTACTAAAACTTTTTTCCATCCTCCACTTTGGTCCCTAGCATACACCATGTCGTCAAAAAATATCTACATGGCTAACGTTCTGACGATGTGACATATTTCTTTTAAATAAGAAAAGTATGAAATATCTACGTGGTTAACTTTATAATTTACAAATTAAAACGAAGTCCATTTCTCTCTCTCTCTCTCTCTCTCTCTCTCTCTCTCTCTCTCTCTCCGTCTCCCACCGTTGCCACCTCCTTCCCTCCTCCCCCTCCTTGCCTCCACCCCTGCCCTGCATATCAGATATCCCTCTCCCTCTCCCTCGTCCACCGCAAAGAAGGCTCGGACCTCGCCCGACATCCGCTGCAAGGTGCCCGATCGATGAGGCAATCGATTTCCTGGTGCTCGCCCACGAGAGGGTTTGCTTCGTGCTCGCCTTGTGCCGCACGGTCCTGGTCGCCTTGCTTTTCCTTCCACCTCCATCTCCCTCCTTAGTCTTCTCCTCCTTTTTCTCCACCTTTCCTCAACAACTTCACCTACCAATCCAACCTCAACGTCCTCCTATTTGGCCTTGCCTCCAATGGCTCCACTTTCGGCTTCACCAAGGCCAACGTCGGGCAAGCTCCAGACCGAGTCTACCGCCTCGTCCATAGGTGACGATGTCGAAGAATATACCTCATGTCGTGTCATGAATTTGGATATATAGAGATTACATAAAGGTTATTGGAGTTGGCGGTGGTAGACTGACAGGTGGTGAGGAGCGGAAGGGCCCCAATGTCGATCTCGTGATCCTCGTCGAAGAAGACGACGAGGGAGGAGGCGAAGGCCGCCGACACAATCAATTATGCTGCCATCTTATCGAAGTGGCTGGAGGAGATCAGATCAACGAGGGGAAGGGTAGTAGGAGGAGGAGGCGACGACGACGAGGGCAGAGACAGAGAGGAGGAGGTAGCGATGGCGGGGGCAAAGGTAGGGAGGATGAGGAAAGAATGAGGTGGAATCGATGGGAGGGTGAGAGAGAGAAATGAAATTTAGTTTAATTTATAAATTATAAAATTAGTCACACAAATATTTTATACTTTTTTATTTTAAAAAAATATATCACATCGTTAGAATGTTAATCACGTAGATATTTTTTAATGATAGTGTGTGGGCCAATGATTAAAGTGGTAATGGAAAAAAGTTTTGGTAGTTAAGTGAGCAAAAAAAAAATTATAGAACCAAAATGAATAACCCCCATAGTTGGGGACCAATTTGATTATTTTCCCTGGTATAAAAAAAAGCTAAACTCCAGCAGCAAGCTGAATTAATGCCGAATTTTATATATACCTCCCTCACTCGACGTCGTCCAATCTACGCATGACTACGTGTCGTCCCAATTCCCGAACCAAACATTTTTCCGATGGGACCAATACGCTCAACCCGGTTCAACCGCTAAACCCGTCCCAATTGGTTCAATTTCCAATTTCCAATTTCCAATTTCCAAACCAAATAATGCGGTTCATTTGCACACCTTCCGCCAGTTTGTCGCCCACGGCCCCCCACTCTCGTCCCTCTCTAGAGTAGGTCGACCTCATCCAACACTCGCCTGCCCCAATTATTATGACCATTACATCCCTCTCTCCTCCATATATATATTAAATTTAATGCATACCCGATTGCCACTGCCACCATTCTCTCTCTCTCTCTCTCTCTCTCTCTCATATTTGTCAGAGCAACACATCCGCCGCCCAACCAACGCTTTGCTCTCTCTCTTTCCCTCTCCAACTACGCGCTGCATCTAGGGTTGGAGTTGGCGCCCACGGCTTCCCATGTCCGTCTCCGCTGTCGCCGGCGACGCCCGCGACTGGGCGCACGATGCCTTCCTCGACCCCGCTCTCGTGGCAGACTTCCTCCTCAGTCTCCGCCGTCGGAGCCGCCTTGACCCGGAGGCGGAGGGCGACGAGAGGCCGTCCACGTCCGCGCCTCCTCCCCCGGTGGAGTTACTGGGTTGGGGAAAGCGGATCAAGCGGTCGCCCGTCATGAGACTCCCGAGGCCGAGAATAATCTCGACGATGGGAGGAGAGGAGGACAACGCGGCGGCACTGACAGAGAAGAGGAAAGGAAAGAGGAGGGCTAGCCCGCAGTCGCCTCTGGAGGGGTACAGCAGCGCGTCGGTGAGCGGAGACGAGGAGAGGGCGGAGAGATCTCCCGTCCTCTCCGTCGCCGCGCCGGAGGACCGCCACGCCAAGGTGCGCGCCGCACTTTTTCCGCTGCGTCCCTCTACCCTTTTCGCTTTTCTCGATTTGACGAAAATACCCCCACCTCGAACGGGAACAAACGCATATGCCATTTTTCCACCGTCGTCGTCTCCATCAGATCGCGTCTATTTGTTTGTTAGTTCTATAATTTTCAATTTTATTTTCGTTTAATTAAATTCCGAAGGATTTAGCGAATTTTGGGCAAGTTTTATTTCTAAAATTAAAGATTTATTTTTATTATGATTTTTCTCGACCAGTTAAATATTTATCCGGAGAAATGCGTCGTGTTGGCCTGTTATCCGAAAGGGTAGTTTGGTAAATTGAATCCAAAAGAGAGCGGGCCCCACTTCCGCTCGAGCTTCCTTTTCGTTGGGACAGTCGAAGGGCGTGTCCAAAAAAAGGCTTCAAAACAAAACACTACGTTGATTAGATCAGGAGACCTTTCAGTTCCAGCGAGAATAAAGAGAAAGCAATAAATTTCTTCCCTCTCACATCGATCGTAGTTTCTTATGCCTTCTATTTTCCATAAATAATAGATCTCCCACGCATTTTATTTTTGATCTTGAAAAGTTAAAAATATATGCTTGGCTTCAATTAATTTCCTTCTTTCTTTGCCTCGGGGACGAAGTAGTGATAGCATCACGTTGCCGTATGTTTGAGTCCTGCGGCGGAATAGTAAAGTGATAACACATGTCCCTCGGATCCGTTTTGGACGGGCGATATGCATCTTTTCGTCATCGTGTTTCGTGCACCGGGTGTCTTTTTATATCCCCCCATCAATATTAGTTGTTGACTCGTGGACCTGACGCGCGCGCTCTTTTTCGTGGTCCGACTTTTACACCAGGTGGTGGTCACGAACCCACGGGCTCCATCGGCTTCGCCGATCCCAGCCTCCTGCCCCATCCGACGGCCATCCTCGAAGAAAATGGTATCTCTCATTCTCTCCCTCCCTCCCTCCCCCCTCTCTACTGTCGGCGCTCCTTTTTCTTCTTTAATTGTTTTTGGAATATTATTTGTCGTTGTGTTTGGTGAACAGACGAAACTGGAGCTGCAAGCCATGGAGAGGACGCTGCTGGAAGAGAAGGCGAAGCTTCTCAAGGTTGCTCCTTTTTTCTCTCTTTACAAAATTCTGTCCTTCCCCCCTCAACAGATTATGTTATTCCGTTGTTGTATAACGTGATGTAGGAGACGGAGAAATGGCGGAGAGCTGCGGAGCAGCTGAGGTCTGACAATGTCAAGCTGCAGGTGACCACCGGAGCCCATGCATTTTATCTGCTTTCTTTGCGTCTCTTTTCGATGTCCTTGTTAGGCAGGCGTGGCTCCCGTGCCTCTGCGGCGCCACCACCCAGGGAAGGCCTGGAACCTACCAATGAGGTTGCCGACAGGCCTGCAATCAAATGAGGGGCCCGGCCAATTGGATGGCGCCTTTGTTTGGTTTGTTGCTTGCTAGTCCGAGACTGGGTAGACTCGGTCACTACCGAGTTAAAACTTTTCAGGCTGTGAATAGAAAATGGGCATATCCTGTCCGTAGTGGATATGCAGATTACATGCTTCTTGCCCATCCACCACTCAAAGCATCTGCAATCACACCCGATTTACCACCGAATCACGTCCATGTGTTGGTGGTGGACCACCCGCTGGTAGGCATGGGGTAGTTGCCCCGCCGGTACGTAGGAAATTCTTTGATGCAGGTCCACCACACTTACGTGGACCACCCATCTAAAAAACAAGAAAAAACATTAAGCCCCTTTAAGAGTATCTAGGGATTTGCATTTGTGCAGTTGAGTTCATTTACGAAGAAGTCCTATAATACTTATTCAATCATAGTATATCCTCATTGACCTGAATTATAGTAGGCAGAAGGGCTTACGTCATCTTAACATCATACTAATTTGGTTGATGCATATCACAGCTTGTCAGCTGGTGGTTGTACACTTGTACATTGGGGAAAAACAAGGTGAAGCAGTCTGACAAGCAAAAATCTGCCTTTACATTGTACACAAATGAAAAAAATTACATTAATTTGTTTATTGGATTTTGCTTGAGCAAAATATCATTCAAACATCTATGAATCTATTACAGAAAATCATTGATAATTTGGTCAATGATTGTAATTTTTGTCATCTTAAAGAAAAAAATGCTTTTTGACTTTAAATCTCAAACCTCCCTTGTGAAAAAAGCTTACATGTTTTTTTGAGAAAAGAAGAACTTGTATTTCTCATAAGGGGTGAAAATTATAAGTACATAGAGAGGTGAGTTGTGAATAGAGAGTAGGGGGATTACAGGTCTGGGGAGGTACCTCTCCCCAGGTTACAATGTTAAGCATTTAGTTTGGGATAAATTCACTTATTGAAAAAGTTGATTACCAAACACTCAAATTAGCAGTTCATCTTTCCTTAGTTTCCTACCACCCGAAAGTGCATGAAATTAGGTCATGTAGTTAATTTCTTATATAAATTGATCTCCTAGATCAACCATGCAAATTATGACAGAATTGAACTATGTCCACCAATTTGTGCTTCTTGGCCTACATCTTGGCTGTTATAAGCTGAATTTGCATTATTTCTTTGTCCTTCAAAAAGTTAGTGGTATTGGAGTAGCACAAGATGAACAAAAAGGAAGCAACGAGAAAATAGATTTAAGTATGATGATATTTCATTGAACGTCAATTGATTCAATTAAACATATGCAAATCATTGCATATATCTAGCAATTTTTCAGTGATCAACCCACAATAACAATGTGCAATTGTGTATCAAGAAATGATTTATCATTGCCTGATTGTGAGTTTCTCTGTCAGTGTCGTTAACTATGCTTATTATAGTGGTACAATTTTAAGCTGCCAAGACTTCTTTATTCATCAAATGAGATTTAAGAACTAGTGTCACTTAAAGATTAATTTGCTGCATCATTCTTGCAGGCACACCTGGAATTGGCAAGGAGACCAGATAACTTCGACATGGTTGATAAGGATGTTCAACTGCCTGCTAAACGTAAACCTGTTGCTCCGTCTTCTCTTCCCGGCCGCAAAGATTTCATTGCAATTCCAGACCTCAATGACCCTATATCAGATTGTTGATTCTCCAATACTAACAAGTCCAAGTATTGAGGAAGGCAAATGATAATTGATTTAACCCAAAATATAGTAGATACAAGTGGTGATAAGAGAAAGGTGGAGTTCACTAGTAGTATCGGATGGCTAACCATATATCTAATGTATAAGTGAGCCCGAAGGGAACTCTATAAATTTAGCAGCATCTGGATTTACGGCTGCTTTGCTACATTTATGATTTGCAAGAGAGTGGGATACTTTTATTCTTTCAAAAGTTAAATATATATTTGTGTGTTAATTTCGGCACTGTACGTTCATCCAAAGCGTCATTGCAGCAAATTCTTCCTATTTTCTGATGCCTTTTGGTTTATAAAAAATACAGCAACTAGTGTGATTTATTCATCTTTTAGATAAAGTTAGTCTATGTAAAAATATAAATTTACCTTTGTTTTTTTCATGACATTTGTTATTATTATAATATTATCAATAATATATTATATCATTAGTTATACTTATTTACAGGGGTGAGTGTAGGGCTGAAAACGAGCCGAACACGAGCAAGTACTGGTCTGCTCATGTTCGGCTCGGTTTTAAAATGTACATATTCGAATTTGAAGCATTACCTAGACCTGCTGATTATATTCGGCTCGATTCGAATATTCGAGCACTCGAGTTCGTAATTGCTCGACTCGGATCGCAATCGAACAGTCTGATTGAAACGAATCCGAGTACTGTTCGACAGATCAAGCCAGTAGTAATTGCATTGCATCGGATCTCCGCTCGAATAGCTCGAGCGATTTCGAGCGACGACACCTTCACGAACAGTTCGGGAGGAGTCGAGTAGCTTGAGGAGAAAACGAGTCGAGCACCCTTCTATTCATATCCGGTTCGCCTAATTGATCGAACCCTAAAGGGGGATCAGATTCGGCTCAGATCCATTTCGAATTCGAGTCCCGCTCGTTCGATTCCGAGCCGAATCCGAATCGAGCCCGACCAGTTCGGTTCGATTTTCAGCCCTAGGTGAGTGGATTCGGATATTCTGAATTCATGATATTTGAACCCTCACACAGTATAAGATCAAGATCGATTATTAGGTTTTGGACTTTGACTTTACTCTATTGGGATTTGGAATTGGATTTTACCTGGAATTGTATCTTACTCGGAACATATGGTGTAGTATAGGTTCTAGGTATTTTATTGGAACTTGTTCATTCATAAGTTCTAGGTACAGATTCTAAGTACCATGTTAGAACATGTACAGTTTATTTAAGTTATAGACTCCAATGTACAAGTTCCAACAAGATCAGAATCTATTCATTTACAGGTTTCAAGGTACCAACAAGGTTCTCCCGAACATGTTCATTTATAGACTTCGAGTATCCTATTAGAACTTGTTCATTTATATGTTCCAGGATACAAGTTTTGGATATTAGTTTCAGTTTTGATTCTGGGTACTCGATGTGTTGGATTTGGAACTAGAATCGATTTTAATCGATTCCTTAATTTTTATCTCGGACTCTATCCGAATCGGTTTTGGGTTTACTCGGAATCTACCCGATCGGGATAGGTTTCAATCGGTTTTGGTTTTACTCGGTACCCATGCACACTCCTGTTTATTTAAGTTTATATTAATATTTAATATTATAAATTATAAATTTATATAATAGTTGAAGAAAATATTTGTTTTTTTGGCAGCGTGTAACTTCAGACTTACCTGCATTGGCCCAATGAGCGTCTTCCACGTTGGCCGGTCGTGAGTTGAATCTGTGCCACGAACGGACGTTTTTTAATCCTTTTTGGTAATAAATCTGTCCATTTATTTCCTAAGAACAGGCGGCAGGAAAGTGGACGGGGACGAGCCTTCCCCACAACAAACCAACGATACAGAATCCCCCACGTCAGCTTCATAAACCAAATACTCCGTTTCTTATTCTGTGAGAGACCAAGAGAGAGTGAGTGACGGAGGGAGAGAGAAGGAGAAGAAGAGCAATGGCTGCCATTTCCTCCCCAACCCTTTCGTCATCCCAGTTCGGCTCCTCCTTCCGTAGCTTCCAACACTCTCCTCCTCGTCCTCTCAGGTTTCATCCTCGCCCTTCGTTCCTTGGATCCCACTCTTCCCACCGTCTCCGGGTACTCGCGATTGCTGCAGTCTCCGTCGAGCCGGTAAACCTCTTCCTCCTTTCATTGTGATGAGCCCACATCTCTTCTATTAATTCGATCGAGATTTCTGGTTCCTCTTCGGATCATCGAAGACCTAGTGTTATGCTCTCTTGAAGTAAAAACGAGGTTTTTGTTTGACTAGGTTGTAAGAATCATGTCAAAATTTGGATTTTGCATTTTTCGCATTTTATTGAGTTCAATATCGAATTTTAGTGTATTCACCGGTGAAGAAAGACCAGTGTGGTGATCTGTGCTGGTTCATTGTGCCCCCTGAAGCCTGAAGGTAGAGTTAAGGAAATGCTACCGAGAAAACGCTTGTCATGTCCTAGGGGGTATCACTGCTTCGGCTATGCTTATAGATGTTGACTTGTGATAATGTTAAAAAAAAGGTTATGAGTTGGGGATTGGTCGTAAAGTTGCCCCAGAGCCAAGCAATTCCAATCTATTTGAGTATTTGTTACTTCTGCGAAAAATTAGTTAACCACATGGAAAGTAACAGGTACTGATGATAAGTTGTTCTTTATGCATCATAATGCAAAAAATATAATCAAAACCTTTTTACTTTTTAAGGGAATAGGAGAGATGCCAATCCCATATTGATTTTATTATCGAGAAGTTAATGAATACAGAAAAGTTTATATGGTTTACAATGCTGGTAATTCCTACGCATGGGTAATCAAGCTTACACCTGTCGCCTGCATCACAAGGCCCATTCATGGAAGTTGCAGAAGGATCTAAATACTTGGACGAAATCCATTGTCACTTTTTCAAAAATTCTTTTGTTACTTTCCAGTCAAATGCTTTATCCAAGTAAAGATCAATCCACTCCTTTTAGTGCCTCTTCTTTCCAATAGCTGGTTAGAAATCCAGGCTTCTAAGGCCTATTGGGTAGGTTAAGGTTATTCCAGCCTTATGATGCAAAGTTACATTCCACAAAGATATGCATCTCATCTTTGAAGTTGCAGTCACAGAATACACAAGAGGCATCCTAAATAAGACCCTATCTTGCAAGGAAAGCCCTTACTCTCATTTTGTTTTTGAGGAGTATCCATACAAATATTTTCGTTTTCTGGGTGGTGGTTCCATTCCAAATTAGCTGCCATCTAGGAATGGAGATATCATGGATGTGTTCGATTAATAAATGGCACTGACTACTGAGAATGTTTCATGGCTTGGCCATGCTGTGGACCAATGGGATTGAGAGAAGCAAGAGTTTAGCAAAATGGTTTTCCATGGAGCTTCATGGCTTGAGAGAAGCCACCACCACAGTTTAGCAAGTAGAGCTCTATTTTTTTTTGAACCATTAAAACCTGCATTCTATTCAAGAGAATTGAAAAGAGTACAGGTATGGGGGAAGAGAAGAGAGTAAAATGTTTCGAAATAACTTAACAAAAACAAAATACAAGGCAACACACTCAAAGCAATGAAGAGCTCTATTGTGGTCGGAGAGGTCCAAACTGCTGACTTCACCTTCCTGGTAGGAGCCGTAAACTTGAGGCCATTGTACTTTACGAGTCTGCTTGTTTCGCAAATTTCGTGTGATAAAATTACCGCCCAAGGATAAGAGAACTAGCCATTTTCTTGTTACTTAAATTGGAAAAACAAGAGACTTGTCTTTCAGCACAAAAATGCAAAAAGCCTCATTGTCCTCATCCTAAAAAGATCCTATTATTTATTGTATTATAATATAATATAATATATAATATCTATTACCTTGTATTATATTATTATTATAGTATTGTATTATATAATAATATTATTTAATATTATAAAAAATATAATACAAATATTAATATTACATTATTAAATTAATTATAATTATTATATTATAATTAGAATGACATATTTTATCTAGTGCAATGCTTTATTGTGATAATCCTAATATAGGACATGAGAAAGGTATTTTGGTCAATGTCTTGTTTTGTATTGTGATAATTCTAAACATAAACAGGACATCATTAACTTTGTTATTCAGTGTCATCCAAAACGAACACAGGACAAGTTCTTGTCCAGTGCTGCCCTGTCATGTCCTGTGCAATTTGCGAAAGGAAAATAACCTATATTTGTATTAATTGGATTTTCGTTTCCACCCCAAAGAAAATTTCTTCTAGTCTATCAATTGATAACCCATTTTGGAATTCTTAGTATGCTCATGTAGAAGGAAGCTATTGAGACAAGGACAATACGACCTGCCTGAGATACTAGAGATGACTCTCAAGATGGACATGTTACTTATGTGGCATGTCACTATAAATAAGTTCTCACCCAAGATGCATATTTTCTTTGACATGCTATAATATCACTGTAAATTTTCATGCTTTATTTGGTCCTTTGTTTTTTCATGAAATGCTTGATGCACTACCTGAAGAGATTCAGTTGCAGGAGACTCAAGTTAAGCACAATGATACAATGGAACTCCCATTACTTGCCTGCCCAATTTGCTATGAACCACTAATAAGAAAAGGGCCTTCAGGTTTCAACCTGTAAGTATGATTTGGTGTCTTGGGTTGGAAATGCTTTAGTTGGATTAACTAACTTTTTTCTTTTTGTACTTGTGGCAGACCTTCCATATACAGGTCTGGATTCAAGTGCCAGAAATGTAATAAGTCATTCACCAGTAAAGATGTCTTCTTAGATCTAACTATCACTTCAGGCACGACAGAGTACAGTGAATTCAAGCCTGCCAGAAGTGAGCTATTTAGGTATATTAGTGCCTAGTTTTCGTATGTTTTATTAATTGTGCATCATGGCATTCAGAACTGTCACTTTCTTCTGTTATTTTATTAATCTTTACATCCACTGAATTCTCTAACAATTGCTCATATGCAAATAACAAGGGTGACAGAACACTGAAAGGTATCATAAAAAAATCTATGCATAATTGAAATAAGGAGATCTTCTACGAAAGGGCTTGAAGATTATGACTAAATGCAAACAACTGAATGATTGACTTATAAAGTTTTATGGTTTTCTTGTAAGTTTTAAGTTAGCATCAATACACTGTGGTATAAGCTAGTGGCATGTTGCATCTACTGAAGACATATTGAGATAGGCTAAAAATGTGACATTTTAAACATGTATTCCTCCTCCAATGAAATACATGCATTGATTGAGAATTAGTTCATAATATATCTTTATAGATCAAATATAAACCTTCATATTTGCTTGAGCTTTGGAATTTTTTATGAGCTGAATATGCTCCATTTGATTATTATAAATCACCCCTTACTTTTATTTGTAGCTCCATTTGATTAACTATTTTTCCCTTGCTTTCTTAACCTTAGGAGCCCACTAGTTTCGTTTCTCTATGAAAGAGGATGGCGTCAGAATTTCAACCGAAGTGGATTTCCAGGTCTTGATGAAGAGGTTTACTACTTATCTTTGGCCCTTTTTCATGTTTCTCTATAGTATAATGTGGGAGAATATGGAGCTCATGGGTAGATTTCTTCATGTTTGAAAACTAGATTTAGAAGAAGTCCAATATTCTTGCTTGACTGCTCTATTTGTTTCATCATGACATTCATACAACTCTATAATGAACCATTATGTGATCATGGTAGAGGTTTTTCCAAATGCATATCCACAAATTTTAGGTTTATGAATGACTTTTGCAGTTCAACATGGCTCAAGAATACTTCAAGCCTGTTGCTGGTGGTGTTCTCATAGATGTTAGCTGCGGGAGTGGCTTGTTCTCAAGAAAGTTTGCAAAATCTGGTTCTTATTCTGCTGTAGTTGCACTGGATTTTTCTGAGAATATGCTTCGGCAATGCTATGAGTTCATTAAGCAAGATGATACTCTACTGACAACGTAAGTGCCTTCCTGGTCATGTTGTTGCCTTGTTGGTGTGGGTGGTGATCCTTCTTCATAATTTTTCTTATCACCTAAACATTTGGTCATGGGTCAGGGTGGTTTCTCCTAATATACTTTCTTTCTCATGCATTTGGAAGAAAAATTTCCAATATATTCAATATCGCAATGTTGCTATCTATGTTCTATTCCAGGAGCAAAGTGTTCTGGTTTGCTTATTGGGAATACAAAGTAACTTTTTCCTCATGACATACAAATTCTATCTAGTTAATCATGAAAAGTGGATAACAGAAACAATGAAATATTTGTCTCATGCAATGATCCAGTTCACATTGCAGGAATTTTCAGGCTGTATTATAAGGTGGAAAAATATGTTACTAAGATGATATTCAAATTCTATCATACTGTTAGAGTGGTCTTCTGCTCTTGATTTAGTAGTTTTACAGAATATGCTTACTTGCAAAGTAATACTCTTTTTTGGCCCTCTTTAAGGAACCTTGCTCTCGTAAGGGCAGATGTATCGAGGCTTCCCTTTGCATCAGGTTCCATTGATGCAATTCATGCTGGTGCTGCTTTGCATTGCTGGCCTTCTCCTTCCAATGCGGTAATTACCAATTTGTCTGCATCATTTGGTTTTCTTGTTGTGTTTTTCAATGTAGAACTCACATGAAATGTGAGTTTGAGGGATTTCCCTCCCACTATCTTTCCATTCTTTTTAACACGGCAGTCATTTTAATCGTTCATTAAGATAAGTCAATGATTTTCTGCAATCACAATGACATGCTGTTTAACTTAACTCTGATTGGCAATGTAAGAATGACCATGATTGAAGAGCACGTAGTTCTATCATATTCAACACTGACAAAATTTCATTCCTCGGAAAATAACTCAGAAATGCCCCCATTCAGCATTAAATGTATTTACAGTTGATGTTGTTTTGACTTGCAATATCCGTCTCCATTTCCTTTAATGTTTGCTAGTCACTTCAAGATAATGATTTTGATCATATGCCATTAGGTTGCTGAAATAAGTCGAGTCCTTCGGAGCGGTGGTGTCTTTGTGGCAACAACCTTTTTATCATCTCCCTTGAATACTCCCTTACCCATAGAAGCATCCCGTTCTCTAAGACAGGTTATATACTTCTACACAGCATTTCTTAATCTAGTTTCTTCAACAGCAATTTAACTAGTATTTATGTGATGATTTCCACAGTTATTTGGGCAAGCGACCAACAGCTATAACTATTTCACGGAGAAAGAAATCGAAGACTTGTGCAAATCATGTGGCCTGGTCAATTACACGAGCACAGTACGAAGGTCTTTTATCATGTTTTCTGCACAGAAACCGTAACATCTGTCCTGTGATTCAGCCCTCCGATATCCACTCTCTCATTCTTTGGAAATTTTGTGCATAAATCATTAGAGCTTTAACAGGCATCACACAGGTTAATGATCACCTACAGATATATATACTAGTCATCCCATTAGGTACTTTTGCTGTATTTATACACAACTATTCAAGAACCCGTGTGTATAAGTAGCTGTTCATCTCTGCTGGACACCAACTTCAAATGCTTCACAGGGATCTACCTGTATATATTATTGCTAATAAAATTTTGGAGACTCCGAACCTCGTGTTTTGTTGTCATCTTTATATTTCATTTCACCTTAATTTATTTCCACACGTTTTCAATTTACAATTCTGCGTGACGTCTAATATTATATGAACATAAATAATTGCAACATGGCATCCTCTTCCACTAAACTATTTACATGGAAGGTTCCACTTTCTTGATGGTGCATGCTCTTCTCTATATAATATATGGTGATTTGAATGGTTAAATTAATGGAGTGTCATGTTTTGTGAACGTAGCAAGTTCGCAGATTGAAAGAAACAAAATGGGTTGATTTCTGTGATATTATATGATTGGGTTCAGTTCATTGATCATGCAACGAAGAAAGAGTCAACGCAGCCAATGGGTTGAGCGGGTTCTTGTAGATATGTCAGAGAACAATTCAAACTATGGTTTATCAATAAGCTCAGGATTTGAATAAGAATCATTTATCAATATATTTCATGCTGAAACATTTGCTTGAAGTGACAAAATTTATTTCTTGGACCCTCAAGAACATTGCTGATGAATTGATTCGCTTGCCAACACAATAATCATTGATCAAGATAGTTGACTTCGGTTTTTATATTACGAGCAAACGGCGAGTTGGTAGCGAACGTAGCCACCAGTTTTCATTTCACAAATCTACTCCCGCTGACTTTACTGAATTAGTCAGATCCTCCCTTCTCAATACTTTATTGCCACTAATTATTCGAATTGAGATCTTGCAGAGAGAGGTCAAGTCAAACTTCATGAACTGTCGCGCATGATCGTTTTCTTGATCATTTTTCTTTACCTTCTTCATAAAAACTTGATCTCCTTCTCGGGACTCCGGAAGCATCATGGCATTCTGTAGAGCACAGGCTGTTGTTTTGTTGTTCGCCGCCATCTCTTTGTGTTCTTCTGTTACTGCACTTCCAGAAACCCTAATTTCAGGTACTATATCTTCTTCTCCTTCTTGGGAATTGCATCTTGGACATGATTTCTCAACAGAAAACAAGCCTTTTCTTTTGTTCTTTAATTAAGTCCTAACGCAGTTTCTGCTAATGGAAGGTCTTTCATATATTCCAGATTGCAATGTGATCAGAGAAAAATGTTTCAATGCAAAATTTTAAATTTCTAGTTGTTCTAGTAATCCTGATGTGAAAATGTCTTGGCAGAACATATCTTGATTTCAACAAAGAGACTTACTTTTACTTTGGAGAATTCACCAACTCGGATTCTGGTAGAGAACAATTCTTTCATCTTGGCAGCAGAGAGGACCCAGAGAAAAGATCCCTTGGATGGATTCAAACTATATAAGGCCGGTTGGAACATCAGTAATCTGCACTACCTGGCTGTGAGCTACCCTCATCAGTATTTTTATGCATCTTAATTGTTTCTTGTTAGATGCTTATTTGGTCAAAAATCATTGATGGCAGTCCGTGGGTTTCACTGCTGTTCCCTTGTTCTCCATTGCCATCGTATGGTTCTTAGGCTTTGGTTTGGTCTTGGCTTTGATCTGCTGTTGCTATTGCTGCTGCCCACATCAGAGTTTCTCCTATTCTCGAACAACTTATGCTCTCTCATTCATACTTCTCATTCTCTTCACTGCTGCTACAATGTGAGCTCGCTTCTGCTATTGCATTTCTGACGAAATACTACCATGATTCACAAGTATTAATTCTGACTACTCTTTTCTTGTGATGCATCCAGTGTTGGATGTGTTGTTTTGTTCCATGGGCAGGAGAAATTTCATGGTAGCACGTCAAGCACTCTGGATTTTGTTGTGGGGCAGTCCAACACTACAGTTTCCAACCTCAGAAATTTCTCCAATAACTTGGCTGATGCTAATAAGGTTGGAGTGGGCCAAATTTCTCTTCCAGCTGATCAAAAGGCCACCGTCGATGCAGTTGTGAGAAGGCTTAATAATGCTGCAAACGATGTTTCTTCTCGGACATCAGACAACTCGAAGAAGATCCAAGATTATTTAGATACAGTGTATGCATCTTAAACATAAACTAGCTATTTACTTCTTCAATCTGCTTAATTTCTTCATCTTCTTCATTTTTGCAGGCGCCTTATATTGATCATAGTTGTAGCTGTAATGCTCCTTTTAGTTCTTCTTGGATTAAGTAAGATGCATATAATCCTCAAATTGTGAATTCTACAACCCTAGTCATATTGGCTAACTCAAAGGCACTTCTTTCTGCTTTTTTCATACAGCATTTTCGATACTTGGAATGCAATATCTTGTCTATATGTAAGTCAGATGATTGTACATCAATTTTTATTCTCATGATATCTGCATTTCTCCAACTATTCTGATCACTTTGCATGATTTCTGAGAACCCACAGATTCGTTATTGTCGGTTGGGTGCTTGTGGCAGCAACATTTTTCTTGAGTGGCCTTTTCCTCCTCCTGCACAAGTCAGTATTACATTTGTTTTATAGAATGTCTAATAGAGGATTATAGTAACATTGTGTTGGAAATTACCAGTGCAGTAGGAGACACCTGCGTCGCAATGGACGAATGGGTTCTTCATCCCCGCGAGCACACGGCCATGGACGATATCCTTCCATGTGTGGATGTTGCCACTGCCAATGCATCCTTGAACAAGAGCAGGGAAGTCACTTATCTGTTGGTGAATGTGGTTAACCAAGTTATCCTCAATGTATCAAATGTCAACTATCCCCCAATGCTCAAACCTTTGTACTTCAACCAATCTGGCCCCCTGGTGCCTCAACTCTGCAACCCATACAAGCCTGACATGACCAACCGGACATGCCTCCCGGGCGAATTAGGCTTCAACAATGTGTCGCAGGTAAGTTATTCGATCATCATGCTTTTTTTTGGTAAAGAAAGCTTGTATTTATCAAGAGTCATGAGAAATACTCGATCGTGATGCTGATTCAATTACTCTAAGAACGATGAAACACCTGCATTGTTTGTGCAGGTTTGGTACAATTATGTGTGCCAAGTATCACTTGTGAATGGATCTGAGATATGCACCACTGTGGGGAGGCTCACCCGGAATATGTTCGAGAAAATGACCGCGGCAGTGAACGTGAGCAATGGCCTGTATCAGTACGGGCCATTCCTTGCTGGACTTGCGGATTGCACATTTGTGAGGCAGACGTTTCGATCCATCAGCAGAAACAATTGCCCTGATCTGGCGAGCCACAGTCGGCAGGTATATGTGGGGTTGACCATGGCTTCAAGTGCTGTGATGGTGTCTCTGGTTCTTTGGGTCATTTATGCTCGGTCGAGATGGCACCGCAAGCGCAACAAGCAGCTTCTGGCTGAGTCTTATCAAGCACAAATGCATCTCCAAGAGAAGTATCTCTTAGGAACTCCCAGATCAGGGAGATGATACATATGTAGTGATGTCTCAATCACTGGTTCTTTTGAGTATCTAAACTGATTAAATAGTTCACTGATGTACAGATGAGAATATCCATAACAAGCTATTTATTAAGGAACAAAACAAACAACTTTTCTGATGCAATGTTATGGATTTTGGGTTCAACCTTTTGTGGGAATTCTGAGCACCTACGCTTCTTATTAATTCTACAAAAGAATAAACCTAGAAACGTCAAACACTAGCGGAGTTTGTGAAAGGATAAGCCTGGAAAGAAGGATTGGTTCAACTTAAGACACCTACTACACAAAGTAATAGTGTTGGAAGACAGAACAAGTCCACCTGCCAAGTCTCTGGATATTTCTTCACCTTGCAATATCAAACAAGTGTACCACATAAATAACTGAAAATTACAAATCATAAGAATTTGCTGGCCAGGAGGCATAAAATGAAGGATCTGAGTAGATGCAGTTTTCTAATGGTGGAAATTGACAGCAGGACCAGTTTCCACTTCAGGTTTCCTTCTCCACAAAGCCCCAAAAGCATTAATTAACCTGCACAAGAATACTGCTTTCCGTTTATAGTTTAATGGAAAAATGTACTAAAATACTCCTAACGTTGGTCAACGAATACTATTTAATCCTACGGTTAATTTTAACTTAAAAATACTCTTGACGTTCCAAAAACACGTATTAAAGTGTTCTTATTGTTAATATACACTTAACAACGTTTACGTGGCTGGCATATGAGTGAACGCTTAGACGTTGTCCATGCGTAAAAAGGACACTCTTTTAGTATATCTTTCTAGAATCCAGAGAGCCACAATATATATATCTGACGTATAATATCAAAACAAGTGCAAAAGAGGACACCACCGCCTCAACCTCAAGCCTACCACTTTGCAACTCAAACCTGCTCTCCATGGATTCCAAGAGTTCTTCTTCTTCTTCTTCTTGCAAGCCCCACAAGCCTGCTCGGGCCACCTGCCTTTGCTCGCCGACGACCCACCCGGGATCGTTCCGGTGCAAGATGCACCGGAGTAGCCCGAGAAAGAGTTCCGGGCGAGCGGCGGGGCACTCGGAGGCAAAGGGATCTTCGGTGAAGGCCACGACGGCGATGAGAGCGCTCCTCATGCAGCTGATACGACCGTCGACGTCTAGCCGTGGCCTGTGCAGGAGGAGGGAGTTCCAGCCCAGGCCTTCGAGGTTCTTTCTTCTGAATGGTGATGATCATGGTGCTGTATATTGATTAACTAGCTAGCTAGATGTATGTCTTAATTACTGCATGTATATGGGCAGCTTTTTTGGCCTGGAAACACATGCAATCAGTGATGTCTGATGGATCTTATATATATATGTATGATTTGATGGTCATATCTTTTTTTCGAAGTGACCATTTCTTGACTGTTTAATTTTATAAGGATTTTTTTGCTTTGGTTTTGGGAATTGATTTAAGGTTGAACTACTGAAAGCATTTTTGAGAAAAAACTAGCAGCAGATGATTGCAGAATCAATGGAAGTATACTGTTGGAAAAATAACTAAACTGTCAGTTTTGTTCACTTATTTATATATGTTGCTGCTATAATTTTTCTGGTTGTAATTTTGAGGAAGGATATTGGAGTAGGTATCAATCAGCTGGTCACTGACTCCCAAAACATAATGATGGGCTCCACTGTGATGCAATCTGCAAATGCCCTTCCAACACTACTAAAATCATACATCAGTACTTGTCAGAGGATGAATCAGTGACACAAACAAGGACAACTTTCGGTTTACCTAATACTTCCCTTTATTCCAAAAAGAAGAGAGCAAAAGAAGAAAGAAACTAAACTTAGAAACACATAGTACACAACTATCTCAGAATCATAAACTCAGCAATACAGTAGATTCAAAATATTTAGACAAGAGTCTAAATAGGATAGGAGCTTCTATGGTAGTACCAAGAGCACTCCTCTGAATACCTTCAAAACATTGAAGATTTCTCTCCTGCCATATCATGTAATTCCATTGCATCTTTTTGCTAAAACTAGTCTTCTTTTGTGTCCAATGAGAGCCTTGAGGACAGTAACCAAGTAGAATTCACCACTGACCAGTCAACACCACCTAGGAACTCATTAGTCTTATTTTGTGCTCAAATTTTTTACTATCTTTTTGTTTAAAATAAGAACAAAAATGCATGAATTTGATTGTTTCTTAATAACTTAACTTTTTAGAAAAAATAATCATCCAATTAAATTTGCATGATATCAGATGCTCCATTATTCAAATTCTAGTGCTACTAATATATATATAATTAATTAGTGTTAGGGCTCGGATCAAGTTAGTCTAATTCATCCGTCTTTTCATGAAAAAATATGTTATTGATTATTCTCTTCTAATAGTTTTAAATTTGCAATTCATTTATATATTTGAACTTAGAATTGATAAAAGATTAATTCATTGATGCAGTATAGTTGTTCCACATGCCACAAATTTGAAATTATGAGTAGAATTAAAATCAAAATGTTCGAAAGTAGTATTAATTCATCAATATTAAAAATCTAATTATAATATAAATAAAAAATCAATTATATATATATATATATTATATTTAGAAAGCACTAGGCGATTTGGCAATATTATATAGCAAAAAAAAGAAAAAAACATATATTATTAAGGGGTAAAAGGCAAAAATTTTAATCAATCACGTTTCAAAATGTTTACAATGTCCGGAGGTCTAATGGTAAACCAACTCCGTGATTCAGGAAAATTTTCCCCAAAAATTATCATCCAATGGACACAACTTGATTATGATTTCTAGGTACAAAGGAACAAATAAGTTGTGTGCTTATATATTTTTATTTTACTTGTATATGATATTTTCTGTTATATTCATTTGCTTTTGTTATTTTAACTTATGGTGTGCTTTATTTTTAAAAGAATTAGCACAATCCAACTCATTGACTCATGCCTAATTATTTTTGTTACAAAATAATGCTTTTCTATTTAAAATCCAAACCATTATTACTAAATATTTTAATAATAATTGAAGGGTTAATGTTACTAGTATTTTGAAAATTGAATTCAATGATTGACTTGATCCATTGCAAAGTAGTACTCGATCAGATATAAAACAACTCCAAAGAATTACATTTTTAGCAAGACTTTAATGAATGATATAAAACCTTGATAGGGACTTCGCTAATTGCTACGTATAATATTAACCGGTTGTTGTTAAGGCTTTCTTTTTCTTAAAAAAATGAACAAAATTTATGATAAAAAAATAATAATAATTGAAAAATAGTTTAGATTTGAAAACCAAACAAATTCTCATCTCATCCAAAATTGCAAACTAAATTCAAAGAGGCATCATTCTTTAATAAGGCAAATTAAACAAAATAATTTTATGAAAACCCCCCTCCTTTGAAAAATAATAAACTGGGGTTCTTTTTCCAATAACTGAGAAATTTTTCCTATGCATGGTCAAGAAGAAGAACCCTGGCCCCACATTGAAAAGAAACGCGGTTAGGGTTTAGTTCTCTCAACAAGTACCTTTTAGATAGATTCGCTGTTGGATACGGGTTGGATTCCAACAAAATCTATTTCTACCCCGCATTAAATCATGTGTCCACGGATCCTCTCCAAACACCCTTTTAATTGTAAAATTTAGAACTCCACATCGTGCCCGTTAAATAACACAGCAACCGCCAGAGATTTAGAAGATCCACCTCGAGTCCTAATCGCCCAGCAAAACCCTAATCAAAAACCCCCTTTTGGTATATTTGGGTGTCAGGAGAGTGTTCGAAGGAGCTCAGCAAGAGAGGGATCTTGCGCTGTAGCATCGCGTTGGGCAGCGCTCTTCTTTTCTCTCTCTCGTTCGTCCTTGACCTGGGTAGGCTTCCATTTCCATTGCTAATTTAGTGTTTTTGCTCCCCTCATCGTTTCTCCGCTAGGGTTTTGGTTCTGGGTTTTTTTTTTGCTGTTTTGTATGGATTTTGGTGCACGGTTTGCAGATATGGAGGCTTTGCGCCCACGGGAGAGTAGTGGAGCTGCTATACTCCACTCAGTGGTCGAATTGCTTGCGGCAGAGACCGTTTTAGCTGCGGAAAGGACTCTTCTTGGGTTTCTCCTTGTGGTACGGTAACTCCTCCCTCTTTTTTATTTTCTTTTCATGATTTCCTTGTTTGTTTGAAGCTTATTGAAGTCGGTAATTTGATGAGTGGAGTTAAAGTAGGTGTAGAGATTTTGTTGTTGCTGTCTTGCTGAGGTTCTTAGTTTATTCCGTTCCTTTCTTCTTTCTGCTGCTTAAGCTAATGACTTGGGATGTTCGGGTGCCAACTTGTTCTAGGACTCCTGGCGGTTGTTGAGGCTTTAAAACGTCATTTTTGTTCTCTATAGTGTCAAATTCTGTAAATTGGGATAATGTACCCCTTCCCTTTTTATTTTCCTTAGTAGTATCGTGTTTGGAGTCTTGGGAATTTGTCGAAGAGCGTATGTTTTCCTACTGGCGGGTTTTTGTAATAACAGAAATTCATAGCTAGAAGTGCTTTTTAGTAGATCAGTTGTTAGTAATATCATGAATTTATTGGTTTCCCTTTTCATACCAAATGGTGGAAGTAGCGCTATCTGTATTCATCCAGATCTTCTGATTTTTCCTCTTTGTTATGGAATTATATTTAACTCCGTTAAATCGAAATCTTGATATGGCAAGAACAACTCTGCCATTGGTAAGAGCCATGTATTGAAATTAGATTGCTATAAATCATTGACAAGGATGGAAGTGAGAGAATGATAAGATATTTTGGTTCCTTGTGCACAAGGAAGTTACCATTTTTATCCTCATTGAAGAAGCACAAAACAACGGAATTGGTAATAATTTAATCTTGCTGATTGAATACTTAATAGAAACATGCTTCTATGAGACTGGTTAACTCAGATGTCACGCCTCATGAGCTTATTCGAGGTCAGTTTGATGCTTATTTGTTGGTGAAATTATGTCAGTTTGAGATGCTCAAGTCCTGATCCACCGTCCACGTGTCATACAAATTGGTCCATTCTTATGAAGGTTAGATCACTTAGATCTGAGTATCTTTAGGTTGCATGTGTGGATTGGTATGATTCCAAGCTAGGTCGACTTGCATATAATTAATCTTGTATATGGTAAAACTATGTTTATACAGATATACTGACATCAATATACTTTTGATGTGTTTATCTCTGCAACTATAAAATCAGCTTGCTTTTGGTTGTTTTCCTTTGATGAAAAAACTAACAAGGACTTGCTGTCTGTTTGTTTTCTCCTTGATCGTTTCAGTGAGAAATATGATTTGCTGTTGCCTTGTCAGTGTTTCTATCTTATGAGGTTCGCAAACTACAGTGACTTTAAAATTTCTTTTTTGGCCTTAGACTAGTCTCTATCTTTGGCATTATTGATTTGGTCTGTTCATGTGTATTTTTTATTTTGTTGAGGGGGAGCTTGTGCAGCACGTCGAGATTGCTCACTATCGTCATGTGTTACTAGGCTTCATCACAAAAATAATCTTAGTACTTCTAGGAACTTAGAGCATGTTTCGAACTTAGTTTTTTATTGGCATGAGCCAAGTGCACCAAAGTCCAGTGTTTTACTTTTTTTTTCTCTAAATGTTAATTTACTGTGATTTTCAAAGAAACATAGGTTTTTTCTTTCTATATGCATCTTTTTATTAGGTATCCTTTTATTATTAGGTTATGCAAAAGATTGTTTTTGTCTCATCAATTATATCATCTATTTCCCTTTGATGCTTAGTTGATTGCTATTTCCCTTCTTTTATCTTTTATTGCCTCCGCTGATATCCTTGTAACCTTCCACTTTACAACTAACTTGTGATCAATTGTATATGGAATGCACTTACAACAACAAATATTTTACCGATTTTTTTTTAAAAAATAAAAAATATTGAAACCGGTGCCTATTAAAGTGTCGGTTTGAAATTCGGTAGAAACCAAAACCAGCGCCGGTTGGTAGATACCTGGCGCCGATTTTAAGATTTGAGTTTTTTTTAAAAAAACTGGCCTTTTGTTTTTTAGTCCCATATTGGTTAAAATCATTTTTCTAACTATTCTTATATATTATAAATATCTTTCTTGAGTCCCATATGGATTTTTTTTTTTCATAAACCTTAACTATTATAAATTGATACCTTCTTAAACTTAAAAATTATAAATTTATATTATGATCTAATATATTATAATATTATATTGTAATATTTAAAAGAGTCGGGGACACCTATTATAGGTGTCCGTATTAATGTTCTTTCTTCATAAATTTTTCACTTCTATTTAGACTCATTTGAAGGAGTCAGAATTAGAATTCGGGCACCTATATTTCCTTTTAAATGGTGTCTGAATAGGTGTCCGGATTCTTATTTATTTTTGTAGTGACTTTATGGTCAATATTATTGCTCCAGCTTAGTCCGAGAAATGAGGGGATTTATGAAACTCAGATTTTTTAAAATAGTTTGCTTCAAAATCCTATTCTTTTCATTATTACTTGATGGCTGATCATAATATTTTTGTGATCTTGTTAGGCAATATCCCCAAAAAATTCTGGTTTTGCTTTCTGTTTTCACTGACCTAATTAATATAATGATATGCTAGGCAATTATTTCCTTCATGTATAATGACTGTTCCTATATTACTTGCTAAAGTTGAACTTGTTTCAGGTGGGCACTTTATCAAGTCAAACTGCACCACAGGCTGAAGGGTCTGAAGTAATTCATGGGTATGGCCATTTTCTAAATTTCTTTGATGCAAATCTTTGTGTTTGGCTCCTAATCTGTCTTGTGGTTCCGAAGGATACTCGGGAGAAGCAAACCTGAAGCTATGCCAGAGAACAAGGATGATGGTGAGTCAGATGATGACGAGGATGATGATGACGACGAAGAGGCTGGAAATGACCATGCAGACGACGGAGGTGAAGATGTGTCCGAAGAGGAAGGAAATGACGATGGAGATGATGACGATGACCCTGAGGCCAATGGCGAAGGTGGAAGTGAAGAAGAGGATGAAGATGACGATGAGGATGATGAAGACGAAGAGGATGACGAGGATGAGGATGAGGAAGACGAGGAAGATGAAGACGACGAGGACCTCCCACAGCCACCCAGCAAGAAGAGGAAGTGATGGAAGTGGATGCTAAATGTGCCATTACAGTTGGTCTCAATTTGGCTAGTGTTGGTGTTATGCATTAGCATTTAGGTGGGTTTAGTTTGTGGCTGTGGAGTGGATCTTTATAGATTAATTAATGTGGGAAGGATGACTTCCTGTCATTACTGTGAACAAACTTAATTTCTCAATGTGTTTTTATCTTAGTCACACTGCTACTTGTCATGGGGTACTATTATTCAAGACTTAGTTCATTTTTCAGAATTCGTCAGAGAACCTAAACAATCTGACAACAGTTGATGGCACTTTTGTGCTCCAGCAAGAAGCTTATGGTCCAAGTTACTTGACGAAAGCTGTATTTGGATGCTACAGGAAAGGCAAGAATAATCAAGAGGGAACGTTACCGAAATCAGACACTCACTGGATGACATGATGACGGAGTTGGCAGGCTTTGTTTTGGACAAATCAGGATAACTGGATAAGCCTCGTGCTGTGGAATATTAGGTTTGCTTTTGAGCTCGGACGTACTTGAGAGATAGCTGCGTTGTCAGAAAGCCTGCCATAAGCACGATCCAATTCCTTTCATTAAGATTAGATGCTGACCATTAGTTTACATATTTACTCCTTCACAAGAACAATCAATGGATAAATACTAGCCACAGCCTCATGAAATGGGCAGTGTTCTACTGTTCTACTGAGAACATGAAAAGTTACAATTTCCTGACACATTGAAAGATGAGTGATTTTGGTTGTCAGACAATGCGCAACTCCTAAATTTGGAGAGCTTAGTACAGGAATCGAAGATTCAAAGTTTGAACAACACAACTCCTTTCTGCAACATCGATCCTCTTATCATCCCGTCCTTAATGGAGCAAAGCCATCTACATTCTCCTTACGCTTTTTGCATATTCTTTTCTTATTTCCCATAGTCGTTCTCCGACTTCTTTCATAGCAGGGCGATCTGCACGAGTAGGCGCAGCACATTCAAATGCCAGATCAAGCATCTGCCCAACTATCACGTTGTCAACCTGTTTCTCCAATAAAGGATCCAATATCTCCCACACATTTCCTTCACTATGTTTCCTGAATGCCTGTAGCACAAAATATATAAAGATCCAAAGAAGAAATACAATGTGTGTAGGAATACATTTTTACTAAGTCGAATCTTTTAACTTGAGCTTGTGTTCTATTAATATAATGGTGAAATCAAATGTCTAATAATCTTTTTGTTAATCAAGGGTAAAGTATAATATGTCGGTAAACATGTGGGATTGAAATTGTGAGAGCTTTTAAATGAGTTTGAGAACAAGTCATGATAAATTTGCAAATATCATTAATGTTATTCACAAAGGAACAAGAGTTCACTAAATCAATATAAACATCTAAAAAGCAATTTTACTATATCATTCCAGAATAATTAGATATTTTGATATGATTTGGGAACTTCACTGCTAGTACCAGGATATCAGTAAAGATAAGGAGAACAGGGCAGGATAGCAATAAATAGAAGCCATTATATCAAGTGCTGAGCATGAAATGCTGGTGCTTACCCATCTCACAGTGATTCTCTCATCAGGATTTCTTTTCAGATCAACTGGTCGTCTTCCAGAAACTATTTCTATGAGCAAAATGCCAAAGGAAAATACGTCGCTCTTTGGAGTGAGTTGATAGGTCCTCAGGTATTCTGGATCGAGGTATCCAGCAGTTCCTTTCACTTTGGTTGAGATGTGAGTCTGATCCGCATCAGATGGACCACTCCTTGCAAACCCAAAGTCAGAGACCTTAGCTCTATAGCTTTCAGTCAGCAAAATGTTCGAAGATTTCACATCTCGGTGAATGATTGTTTTCTCTGTCAGCACATGGATCATCATCAGACACAACATTTTCAAAGAAAATTCAAGTACTAGATAAATGACATGATTTTTGCCCAATAAGTTTTACTGAAAGGTGAAAACTTCACTCATATAGCTATCCAACTTCATCACCACTGACTTAATTCATAAAAATTAATATTCAGAAAGTGATTTATATCTGTCCAACTTGAGATTAAACCAAGGAATAAAATTTACTGTAACATCCTTGGTGATTCACCAACCTCATCTTAATTAACACAGGCATACAGAGAGAAAAGGTGCAGAAAATTCATTAAAAGCACATGATACATCTGGTGAAAACAGTTGACATTTTTCCCCCTTTCAATAAAAATAAACTCGACTTGAAGATCAAAATTTCAAAATCAAGTCATGCAATGAAATCATATTCTGGCAAGCTAAAGGCACTACAACTAGTTTTGTGTCAACTGATGGAGCAAAATGATCCAACATACAGAAAATCCTGCAAACACAATAATAAATCTCTGAAGGAAAAGCATAGCAGGTTTTGAGCTGAAGTCATACTAAATGATAATGTCTGGAATATAGATAAGCTTTTGTTTTGCTTTGCTTCCTCTGTAACCAGATAAAGATAAACTATGACATGTCACACCCAGAAATAAAAAATATAAGTTTACACTAAAGATTTCATTGTGTATAAGTAACTCCATGAAACTCATAATTTTTTTAAAAAAAATTAATTAAGGATAAAGCATAAAGATAAGTGACATATAAAAGACCAAAATGGGAATTGCTCTATCCAAATTCGCAAAGTGGGCTCTTGTCATTAGATTCTCCGTTCACAGTGGCGGAAGTCTATGAGGTCATCAGGACCGCGAAGAATCACAAGGCACCGGGGCCAGATGGCCTCACCATGGAATTCTACTCAAAATTATGGGATTGCATTGGAGATCAAGTAGTAAGCATCCTACAAGAATTACAAAACAACCCAGAGATGATGACTCGCATCAATAAGGCCAACATCGTCCTCATTCCAAAATCGCCGGGGGTAAACGCAATATCAAACTATCGGCCTATCAGTCTAGAAAACAGCATTATTAAGATCTTTTCAAAGCTTCTTGCCAAGCGTCTAACCCCCTTTATTGGGGATTTGGTGGACAACAAGCAAGGTGCCTTCATACAGGGGAGAAGTACATTAGACTGCTTCATGACGGCTCATGAAACTATTTGGGAATGTAAAAGGCTGAAGCAAGATATCTGCATGATAAAGATTGATTTCGAGAAGGCTTTCGATTAAGTAAATTGGGAATTTCTATTGCAGCGGTTGACGGCCAGAGGATTTCCCCACAAATGGATCTCTTGGATACAACACATTCTCTGCACAGCTGAGTCCTCGTTATTAACCAATGGTACAGAAGGGCAACCTTTCAGGCACCGTAGGGGTCTGAGACAAGGGAACCCCCTCTCCCCCCTTTTGTTCAACCTAATAACGGACTCCCTCTCGAAGATCATCTCCAGAGCGGCAGAGCTAGGATTAATTTTAGGAGCGCTGAGTCCTTTTCTTACGAGGAGCATCAGCCATATCTTCTTCGCGGATGACCTCCTTCTTTTTTGCAACGCCAATGAGGAGGCGATTAGAACCCTTGGGCTAATCTTAAAATGTTTCGAGCTTAGCTCCGGACTAAAATTGAATTGCAACAAGACAAAGGTGATCCATGTGCTCGGCGACGATACAAAGGCATCGATGGCTGCAAATATTCTTGGATGTTCGGTGGGAACTTTTCCTATAAAATACCTTGGTCTGCCACTGAGAGACGGGGGACTCACAAGGGCGGATTGGACCCAGCTTATTACGAAAGTAGACGGAACGCTCGCTTCTTGGAAAGGGGCTCTTCTCTCCAGAGCCAGGCGTCTCACTTTGGTCAACAGTGTGATCACCAGCCAGACTTCATACTTTTTTTCCATCTTCATGGCCCCTCAATGGGTATACAAGTTAATCGATAGAAGGAGAAGGACCTTCTTCTGGACAGGTAAAGGGGATTCAAATGCACAAGGAAAGTGTTTGGTGCGTTGGGACGCGCTGACCGCTGGAAGAAATTAGGGGGGGCTAGGGATCATCAACCTACCCGCTCACAACAAGGCCCGCCTAACCAAATGGATTTGGAAGATATTTCAGCAAGGAGGGATGCCCTAGCAAGACATCCTGACAACCCTACACCCGAGGCTGCTAGAGCTGCATGACAGAAATCGACAAACTCCGTCACATATCTGGAGGAGCATAAGTAGCTTGCTTGTTATCATACGATCATCCTTCAACCTATTCGTAGGGAATGGAGGCGGGCTACGGATCTGGTACACTCCATGTTTCGAGGGTCATTCCCTACGGGATCGATATCCGACCCTCTTCTCGGCCGCCACCTCCTCGGAAGCTCTCTTTGAAGATACCAGAATAAGGGACAACTTGGGCATTGCTCGCGATTGGAACTTGAGTTTCAGGCACCCGATTCCTATGGACATGCTTAACAGCCTTCGAGCAGACTTAGAACCCTACTTATCCTCCACGGGACCCGTCTCCCTTACATGGAAATGGAGTACCAACGGGGAATACTCAACAAACTAGTTCTATCACATTCTCACTTATCGAGGGATACTATACCCGAAATGCCCGTTTCTCTAGCAGAAGGAGTGTCCCCCGGCGTGCTCAATTCACAGCTGGCTTGTGGAGAGTAAGAGATTGCTCACGATGGATCGCCTCCGAAGTAGAAACGTGTTTGTCAGTCAAACGTGCATCCTCTGTAACGTAAATGATGAGACACATACCCATCTTTTCAGAGACTGTCAGTTTACTGTGACAGGATGGAAGCTTTTCCTATAGCTTACTCGTCAATGCTTGTTTCCCCTGAGCCTCAAACCTTGGAATTGTCCATCTACCGGAGACCCTAAATCTGGGCGCAAGCGCTATCGTATGGTAATGATATGGAGGCAGAAGATTTGGCAGGAGCGAAACACTAGAATATTTGAAAGCAAGAGGAGAACCCATACAGAGGTCGCCTCAGAAGCAACAGCCCTCTCCTCTCAGCTGTAGTCACGACCTGTTGTGTCGCATTTCCTGTTGGTTCTAATTCCTGCTTTGTTTTAAAATTTCTCTTTTCCCCTTACTTGTATTTCTTTCATTACTCTTGAATTAAATACAAGGTTCTATTATTCAAAAAAAAAGTGACATATAAAAGACAATAATCAATCAAACATCTTAAATAGCATTGTTGAGTCTGAACCTGCATATAGATGGAGATAAGTCAGCCCATGAGCAACATCAATAGCAATTTCTAAACGTTGGTTGAAGTCCAATATTTTCCCATATTGACCTGAAAAACAAGATGGTATTTTATAAAATATTTATATCACAGCACAAGAATAGAATCTGACGCTTACCATCTAGATGCTCCCTCAGAGTACCATTGGGAACATACTCTGTAATTATAATGCGCTCATTTCCCTTATCAGTGTATCCGAGCAATCTCACCAAGTTCTTATGTTCAATTTTTGCAAGCAGTTCAACTTCATTGCTAAATTCATCTCTCAAGGATGAAATTTGCTCCTACCCAACAGCAATTGTCAGCAGTGTACATCAAAGTAATATCAACAGTGTTAAGAATAATAATGTATTGATTGAACCATCCTAAAAGCTTAAGCTTTTGAGAAAATTTATTACCAAAACAAATTTTACCGCAAATATCGTGATATTTCTTGCAAGAAGTGTATTATTTATTATCTTATCTTCTTTATTCCAATTCCTTTGTCTAAGGGAAAGGTGATTGAGTAAGGAGACAACAAAAATTGTGCCTATGCACCAAACTTTATAACTTAAGAGGACAAATGAGTAAGTGTATTTTCTTATTTGTGTGATATAACAGAGCTACTTCCACATGTAATTAAGAAAGTCCCAGTGTGACTGTGAACTTGATAAGGCAATTAATGAAGGATACATCAAACTATAAAATTGTTCAATAAATGCAATATGATATCAAACAAATACATGTGATGCTAAGAATCATTTTACTACTTCTAAGACGGCATATATATTGTTACCTTCTTTGCTCGCTTAATTGCGACAACTTGACCATCTGGCAAAGAAGCCTTGTATACAGTTCCAAATCCCCCTTCCCCCAATTTCAGTGAAGGTGAAAAATTGTGAGTTGCTTTCATTATCTGATTGATACTGAGATGTACAGATCCAATTCTGCACAACTGAGGAGACAGTGTAAACCGTGATGGACTAGGAGGTACTCTTGGAGTTGCTGGAATCTTTCCAGAGGCTGAGCTAAACTCTACAGATGAAGGTATCTCCACTGAGACATGTAAAAGGGCACCAAATTAGGACACAAGTCCGTACATGCAGCCAATCAAACAGTTGGTAGATGAAGCACAAGCTCGTTTATAATTAAGTAGCAGCTGTTAAATTAATAATACAATAGAATCCTGTGTGAGATTTCATCACAGTGGTGATAAGGCAATCAACTGCTAATAAAGAACAAAAGATTGGGAGATTGGGGGGGGGATCAAGAGTAGCTATTTAAAATATGTGTTTCAAGAGAAACTACTTTCATGTTTGATGACAACATGTACAACTACTCTCTACTGCCCTTACCACTCAAGTTGTTCAAATGAAGACAACCTTAAGAAAGTAGAAAAAAGAGTAGCAATTTTCATGCTTGACTCACTTGAATTTGGCTGCTGATCCAGATCATTATTCTCATTCCCTTCTTTTCTTTTCGCATGAAAACAAGGGCACAGGAGACCACAACATAGAAGAAGCATTCCTGGAACAGCAAGAGGAATACTCTGTGGTTCTGAAGAAAATGAATACTCTTGTTTTTCTTCTTCAGACATACCCATATTGCTCGACTGGCCAGGGTTAGAGACATTCTTCGACGACTGTAACAAGATTTCATTTCCTTCTTGTTGGAGTGAGTCCGCTGCAACAGGCCATACAAACATAAAAAGTTGCAAATTCAACAAAAATGTTAAGGAAATTAAAATAAGACAGCAAAGTTAAAAGAGATGAATTTCAACACTATAATCATTTAAGAGATTTTTTATTTTTTACTGAATATTCCAAATAGTTAACATTACTACACAATTATCTCTACAAGGTTGTAGCATTCCGGCCGCTAGCAATGCACCAAAACTAAAGGTCCCTTAGACATGTATAGACATGCAATGCAAGTTGGTACATAATTATCACGCACACGCATAATCTAATTGAGCACAGAACATTTAGCTATACAAAAATCATATTCCCCGTACATTGTACTGCTAAAAGACATGCATGATATTATCTAAGATGCCTGTATAAACTGACTCGCTTGACATAAATTACCTGAGATAGAATTACACCCAATATTGATTAGAGCATGGAGATCTTGATTACAGTACTTCTCTCCAATCGTTCCCCATGGTTCCAAACTGGAGTCGCAGAAGAAGCAACCATTCTTGAAGTAGGATTCCAGTGCGTTGCAGATCAAAAAAGAATCTTCTATTCTCCTCCCATTAATTAGGAGGTACTGCTCACTCGGCGATCTAAAGTAGTCGACCTGATCGTGTCCACATGCCATTGACAGGGGCGGAACGGAAATTGGAACAGAGACCAGGCCCCAGGGAAATTGCGCAATAACAAACAGAAGCAAAACAAAAGAAGCCATGTACAAGAATTCTGAACTTTGGAGTCCCGAAGCGGCTAAGCATATCTCATCTTGAGCTCCGGATTTAAGCTTCTCTCAGTCTTAAGTCGGCAGATTGGACAAAAATCAGTTGCTAGAAACTGTACCCTAATCTGAGCACAATAAGCCTCGAAATATCTTGTCTTCAGCTCAGATCGAGCTCTTACATACCCTTAAGAAATCCAATAATTCATACATATGAATATATCACCCAGGCAAGAGATCGATGCATCTACCGAAGAATCGAAAGAGGAATTTAAGGAAAAGAAAACAAAACCGCTTCGGAAAAGACGGGAGGGAAGCTAATCTGGAAAGAAAGCGCCGAAACCCAGCAAGATCTCGTTCCGATGTCGGAGAAACACCGCACCGGTCGCAAATTATCCGATCGGTTGAAGCTCGCTTCGACGACCGAAAGAATTCAAGGGGAAACCTACGGATACAAGGCGAGTAATATCGACGAAAGTGCAGGAAAGGGCAGAAACCGGCGGCTGGGATTTAGATGAGGGTGGGGGAAGGAGGTGAGCAAGGTGACGGCATCATCGCCTTGACTTCTCGGTCATCAGCAACGACTGCAGCGTGGGGAAAAAAATTGGCGGTTTTCGAGTAAAAAAAACAAATACCAATTATTTTGTATTCATATATATATATATTAGTGCTTATTATTTACTCGAATTTTAATTTTAATTTCTATAATTTAATTTTTTTTAATTTTCGTTTAGAATTTAATTCTTGTCTTCACTTGAGGCATAATCGAAGGTGACGTGGATAACGATTACTGACAGGATATTACTGACCTGGAGTATGCAGCGACCAACTCATAAAAAAAATATAGTATAATGATTAAAATCAAAATTTTATAAATTATCGGGACTAAAACTAAAATTCGAATAAACTATGGGGACTAAAAGTATGATTTTCCTATGCTGCAGACTAAAAATATTATTATCAGAGGACAAGATAATACATACCGATTAAAATATCGTCATATGCATAAATTATCAAAAAAAGTATTATATCGTAAAAAATCAAAATAAAAAATAAATGATGCTTGAAAACAAAATAACAAGCAATAGTAACCCCAAAGTCTAGCATAAAATATATCATATCAGGAGAGTTGTGGAAGTTGTAGCGGACTCGAGAGCAAGAAAGAGTTTTGGAACAATTGAGAGATAATTAAATATGAGGAAGGTCGTAATTTATTTCATGAATTTACCTACTTGTCTCCGGTGCTCTTTCCGTTGTACCGTGGACAATAAACGAGTATGTTGTACTATCAATCTCATCATTTTTGTCTTGTATCGTGTCGCATTTTGTGTATCAAACTTAGAACAAACTGAGTTATCCTGTCGAATATGGTACTTTTTGTGATATCAAAACAAACATGGCTGAGTTTTTAACTTACCTTACTAGTCTTATTTTAAATTTAATTTTATACTTCTGTGATAAATCCAGAGTGATCCATTCCAACCTAAGTAGTTTTCATGATAAATACAAGTATTCCTTTCTAAAAACAAAAACCTACAGCTTTCTCCTCTCTCTTGTGTGTGCTGGCAAATAGCTTGTTTTGGACTTGTCTAGACTATACTTTGATAGAATTTAGCAGAATCCAGGGAGATATTCTCATGAATAATATATTTCCTGATAATTCCAATTCACAACTTTTTTTATTAAACCAATCAGAAACATGCAAGTTTAGCAAGATGCCAAGATAAATCTGATGATGACTGCTAATGTCAGGATCAGAAAGGGGGGGGGGGGGAGAGAAATTAAAGCCTCAGTGACAGCTAAGTGATGTGGAGTGACAGAAAAATGACACAATAAGCAGAAGAAGATGAAGTAGACAATTCTAAGTAGCTGCTTTAGTGGTCCAAGGATTGTTTTCGCCTATTATAGTAAGTAAAAATATTCATAATAATATTTTGAGTGCACAAAAACTTTGAAAGTTTGTGCATGACTCCCAAAGAAAATTTCCTTTATTGATTAAGATTGATTTTAAAAAAAAGACTATGATATGTTATTTAACCTTGCGCAACCTCTTATTTTAATAGGTGTGAGCGGCTTTGGGGGAGGGGGGGGGGGGGGGGGGGCAGACTTTCTAGTTTTTAATAAATAAGGTTTCAATTTTTATTATTTTTAATAAATAAGGTTTTAATAATATTTCACATTTTTAAATATATTTTAATTAAGTATATAATTGTTTAAAATTATTTTTATGTTAGAATTAATTTTTATTTATTTTTGGCCTGTCCCAAGCCTTATCGTTTGACCGCGCCACAAGTCGAGCTAGGTTGATCCCAAAAATTTATGGTCATGCCCAGCATGACTCGAAGATGGTCGAACCATGTAATTTTAAGTCAATCGTTGTTTGACAGTTGATTAAATTATTTTAAATTATTTTTTTAAGAGGATATTTGATTGGATGTAATAAAAAGGAATAATATATTTATCCTGTTTAGTTAACATAAGGAATAGACCAAGAATTGTATTACTTTATTTGATTAGCATATGAAATTGATAATGAATAGAAAGAAAAATAACAGAAATAGTCTTTGTGATATAGGTAAATTACATTGATCTCATCTAAGGTGCGCGCAATGAAATTATACTGACCACCCCTTTATTTGTAACTTTGTCTTGTGATCCTCCTGAATTTTGTAAAAGATTACGCAGACCTTCCATACTAACGAAAATTGTTAGTAAAGTGTATGTATATTGTACATATTTACTAATGACATTTTTGAAATGTTTGTGTTTTTTACTTATTTTAAATGACAAAATACCCTTATGTCATTTAACTCTTATTCCCTCATATTTTCACTCAATGAGTGCTTAACATTTTAATTTTCACATTCAACTAACATTAATTACGCGAAGAATATTAAATAATAAAATAATTTCTCTCATATTTTTATTTTAAAAATATTTATTCAATTATTTTATGCATGCATTTTAATAATTCTTCAGCAAGAAGCATAAGGGAGAAATCACATTACTAACGGACTTCGTTTATCACCATTAGCTACAGGGGAGGTGAGTGTCACCTGGACAAATAAATGAGATGTCAGTGTAATTTACTCTTATAATATTGATTATTTATACTCAAAATAGTATATTTGTATTATAACTAATTCTAATCAATAAAATACATAATAAAAAATATGGATTAGTATAAATATTTTTTTTTTTAAAAAAACATTATTTTAAAACATAACAAATCTAAATTAATTTTGAATTAATAAAAATTATTAAGTTTACAATAGTAATAATAATAATTATCATTAATTTTATTCTCATAAAAATTAATAATAATTAGACACCATTGTTGCATATCTAGCGTTTTTATTTTTAATATATATAATTATTAATATTGATTTAATAATTTAGTTTTTTATATTTTTATGTAATTACTATAAACATTAAAGGATAATATTGAAAAATATAGTAAATAATAGACGAAAAATATCATTTCTTATGTTTCCTTAATTTAGGTAAGAATAGTATTCTCTGTCGTCCACGAGGAATAGTAATAGTATTTCTTTATTTTCCATTTGTTTGATCCAACTAAATAGCCCCCCTCTCCAATGAATTTGTGATAAAAAGCCTGCATATTCACACATGCAGTCCATGATCAGCTTTTTCCAACCTCGAAATTTCTTTCAAAGCTACAATTCAATACAAGAATGGTCAAGAAGAAGGAAAATACAAGTCAACGAGTTGCTGGCCGACTTGTCGTGCGAAAAGTCCAACTTTATCAGTAGTTGAATAAGTTCTCTAAGTCAAAAGGAGGCAAGTCATTCAATGAACACACAACCCATACACACCCATCATTTAAGCAAAACATTGTGAATTAATTGCAGTCAGAATCAAAGGAACAATTAACACATGAACCCAGTAGGCGTTTCTCCTTAATCTCCTCGTTGCTGTGGAACTGATAATTTAAAGCAAGTTGGATATCTGCATACTGAAGTTGGTATCTTTTCTTGTGGCCATTAATCCTATTTACATTCTTCACAATTCAATGCATTCAAGGCGTTGAGAGTTGGCAACCACAATTTAGTATTTAATTCCCTGTTTTGTTTCCGTGTTCCAGTTGCAAAATTAAGAACAAGAAGCATTCTTGACCAGCCTTGGAAGAAACCCATTACTTCCTGATTAAATTTATCTGCTCGGAAGTAGTTTCCCTTTTGCTAACATTAACTTCTCCTACTGGAATTCTGCAACGTCAATTACTCCTTAATTAAAAGCATAAGTTATTGCCAAATTCTTCCAGTTGACCAATTATTCAAGCATCTGTAGGCTTCAGCGAAAAGTCTTCATCAAGGTGAAATGGTAAAACGTAGATGTCAGCCGAGTTGAGCAGAAACTGCAGAACAAGATCAATCTAAGGAAAAAGAAGCAGCTAGCAGCTAACATTCCGCTTTTAGTTCCAACTAAGCTCAACTGCAATCTTTCAAGCAAACAGTCAGATTCTGCAAATTAGGATAATGATCACTGGCTCCAAGTTTCCTCATTTTACCTCTGTTAACATCTCTAATGAAAATTTCTGAGTTCTGACCAGAAAAAGGATGCATTGTTTCAGTGTATAATAGCAAAAAGAAAGAATGTATACAGAAATCACTATTAATTGTATGCCCAATTAATTATTTGTTTGTATTTAGATTCACATTCCTGCCTAAATCTAGACTTATGGTGCCAATAGGTCGGCAAATTATAAATGAGACAGCTGAGGAGGATGGTTAGTAGCTCAGCTACAATTAAATGACCCTGCAGGACCAGCATCCACAACCTTATTTTCCCTTAATTTCTCCATCTCTTTCTCCTCATAAGAAACTTGTTAAATATATAAATCCCTTTCTTATCAGTACTCTCTGCAATAGTTTTCATACCCAAGAAGAAGAAGAGGCCGGAAGGGGCAAGGGAGTCACTGTATGGAGTTTGAGAGCCAGCAACTGACGATGGAGGAAAAGCTAGAGAACAAGAGGAAGAAGTTGAACCAAAGGAAGAAGAAGAAGAAGAAGGAGAAGCAATACAAGCTGTTGAGCTACGAGGAGCTGCCGGAGTACATGAAGGAGAATGAGTACATAAGGAATTATTACAGGGCTGAATGGCCTATCAAGAATGCACTGCTGAGCCTCTTCTCTTGGCACAATGAAACACTCAACATCTGGACGTATGTTCTCATTCCCTCCTCCTTTCTACGTCTCTCGTGAAAATTCTGCATCAATTTAGATGCTTTACTGCATTTTGGCTACAGGCATTTGCTGGGATTCTTTGCGTTCTTGGGGTTAACTCTGGTTCATCTCAGTCATCATGTGCCAGAGGTGGCCGATTTCCTTGGACATCTTACATGGTATGTATTCTGAATCTTCACTTCCATTCAGCATATATATGCTTCTGATATCAATGTTCTATCCTTCTTTTACACCCAAAAAACGTCCTGATTAAGAAGTTGACTAGTTTTGCAGGTCAATTTCTACAAACGCAGTTGAAAATGTCTCCAGCAACCTAGGAACTTTCTTTGTGGTGAGTCAATTCATCGCCTATTATTAATTGGTTAAAAGTTCAGAAGCTGCAGAATTGTAGGTTAATGGTATACATAGCAACCAACATGCAAAACAAATTAAATGAATGTTGTAGGATACTCATTGCTCATATGTGGACAAGCAAATGTCAGAGTAATAATTGAAGGTTGCAGTTAATAGAGTTGTCTGCTTTTTTGTCTTCATTGGAAATCACGGATACAAAGAACAAAAAAATGTAAGCAGAGAAATCAGAAATGGAGCTCTAGCAATTAATGCCTTCTCAATTACTGTAGTAACTAAATAAGGAAAAAAACTTCATATTCATTTCTTTTCTATTTATGTTCATTCTATTTCTACTTATGTTCATTAGTTCATGTATTTTCTATGTTAATCTAGATCTTGATGTTTGTCTTGCAAGCAGGAAGCTGTAGCGTTTATTAAGCTGCCCGTTTCCCTTCAGGCCGACGCAGACGTCGTCGAGTCCGCTTTGCCGGCGGCAGCAGCAGCAGCCCGATGGCCCTTCTTCGTGTTCCTCGGCGGCTCCATGTTCTGCCTCCTCTCGAGCAGCGCGTGTCACCTCCTCTGCTGCCACTCGCGCCGCCTGAGCCTGTTCCTCCTCCGCATGGACTACGTCGGCATCGCGGTCATGATCGTCACCTCCTTCTTCCCGCCGGTCTACTACATCTTCCAGTGCGACCCTCACTGGCGGGCGACCTACCTCGTGGCCATCTCCGCGATGGGGTTCGTCACGGTCTTCACCCTCCTCTCGCCGCAGCTCTCCACCGGCAAGTTCCGCGCCTACCGGGCGATGCTCTTCTCGGGCATGGGCCTCTTCGGCTTGGTGCCGGCGGCGCACGCGGCCGTCCTGAACTGGGGCGACCCGAGGCGCGGCGTGACGATGGCGTACGAGGCGGCCATGGCGGCGGCGTACTTGACGGGGACCGTGTTCTACGTGACGAGGGTGCCGGAGCGGTGGAAGCCCGGGTGGTTCGACCTCGCGGGCCACAGCCACCAGATATTCCATGTGTTTGTGATCGCCGGGGCGGCGGCGCACTACGGGGCGGCGGTCATCTTCCTGCAGTGGCGCGACCAGGTGGGCTGTGAGCAAAGTGTGCATACATTGTGATTCTTGTAGTTTTGCATGCGATTGTGAGAGGAGTTGATTACAGCTCGTAGCAAATGAAGATTGATTGTTTCTTTTCGATCGAGGAAAGCTCGTGGCATAGATTATGTCAGGTTGATTAATTTAGTAAGATATTCATTCATAATTTCATATCAAAATTAACTACTGGAAGCATTGTGATTCAAACTGGGCGGGGCGGGCAGGAGCTGCCTTCCCGCAACCCGTCGTCCGATCATATTCGTTTAATTCTTCGCTGATATCAAAGATGAGTATTTATCGCGAGGGAATGGATTTCCGCGGATATTTACGAGTATTCATCAAAATTTTTGAAATATATATCATTAAAATTTAAACTCACGATAAATGTCAATAAAAAAAATAATTCAACGTATTAAATTTGAAAATATAAAAAGAGTACATAAACACATAAAACGTATTCAAAGTTCAATAAATTCTTCATGTCAATATTTATCTAACTCGCACAAATATTTTCATCATTCACACGTATGTAATAGATTAGTTCATCGTAAAAATGCTCTTTATTAACAATAAAATCTACCATTATTGATTAATATATATATATATACACACGGGGCATATTTGTAATTACACATTTGTATGTAGTGGGGGTACCCGTTGATACGTATATTATGATATTCGTACCCGTTCTATATATTAAATAGGTAAAAAAAAATTACTCAATATTCTCACGAATAAAATATTAACCCTCGTATCCGTTCGACATCCCTAGCATGGACTTAGATTCCACGTATATGAACTTTATATGTAGATTAGTTTTTTTGACAAATTACACGCATATTTTTAATTTAAAGAAAATAACTTGCATTTCAATCGAGAGTGATAAATAAGATACCTTAATAAGTTAAGGAAGAAAAAAGATAGAATTTTTTTTTTTGGTCAAAGAAAACGAGATCGTTACAAGAATGAGAATAATATTACAAATAACACAAGATGAAAAATCCACACAAAAGAACTTTACTCTAGACTTATAGGTAACTTATAAAATATTATCATCAATTGTGCTACTCACTGTCCAACAGATAGAACACTGTCCACAAAATTAAACGATGTGATAAAGAATTAATGAAGCACGTCAAGGAGGTAACGGTGGACTAAGTGCTGCTTGAGGATCTTTTGAAATATCTTTACTTTTCTTTTTTAACCAAAGAAATCAACTTCAGACCAAAGCTATGCACGCCTTTCATACCAAAGACATTGAGCTAGTTTGGGGTTCGAATACTAATTTTGAAATCATATTGTTTTTGGTTTTGATTTCGAGAGTTTTTTATTTTATTTCGATTTTGATTAATCAAATCGGACCATTCTAAGGAATGTAAAATGATTTCTTCTTTAAAAAATTAATTTTATAATGAAAACAACAATGCGTATGCTAAAACTAGGGATCAAATTATGCATAAATGTCAAAAATAAAAAAAAATTTATGCACAAATTTCTATTTATTTACGATTCTGTCCTACCAAACAGTCATTTTGTTAAGGGGGAAGAAAGAATTAGTAAAATACTCAAATTTGCCGTATATCGGCGAAAAGAAATAGGAAAAGAGGAAGACGGTCTGGTGGTGGTGTCGCCTTTTGGAGTCTTACTCGTGCAGGCCAAAACACCAGGGGGCAGCAACCCGTCTCACCGTCGCCCCCTCCTCGATCCGATCTCAATCTCGTTATATTTCTCTTCCCCGTTCGCTGTGTGGCGGGAGCGCGGCGATGTCCAAGACCAGCCCACCCAAGCACCGCCACGATGGAACCTCGCCGCTGCCTCTCGGCATGGACTGGAGCCCTCCGCCGAAGCGTTGGGTAAGCACGCCCTCCTCCTCCTCCTCTGCTAATCTACAACCCGTTTTCGTTTATAGACACCGTCAATGCTATACTTATCTTGCGAATCTCGTGCCCCTTCACGCGCGATCAGAGTATGGTGTTTCAACGATTGAGTTTCGATCCCTAGTATCCCCTTACTATATGCAGGGTTTAAGTCCGGATCATGCCATTTTCGCTTTAATTTGGGAATTTGATTCATGGAGCAGCTTAAATTTAGTTTTGGCACTGAAGTTTAAATTGTGCCCTATGCTTGACTGTGAGGGTGAATGGCAGATGATGCCTTGTTTATATGACGAATGTAATTTATTCTTACTGGATTTCAGTAAGGACGGCGTTATATAATGTATTTTTTTTTCTCTTTTTATAGTAATCATGAATGACTACTAATGGTGAATCTGTAACTAATGCCAATTTAACCAATATTAAATAAACTAAATCAAAATTAAGATGATTTAAAATCTCGAATAGGAATGTCTTATAGGTTAGCTAACATCATGGCCCACTGGGCTAGTAGGAGTAAATGATTAATTTAGTTAAAAACTGTTAAGGTATTAGGCTTAGTATATGATGTGACTTTCGAACAAGTAACACCAAAATGACAAGTCAAGGAAAGAAAGAGAAAGAGAAAGCACACTCACAGTCACAGAATGAGCTTACATTTGGCACATTTACTTGGTTTAGGACATTGTAGTATGTAAACTTGTCAAAGCAAAGAGTCTATGCCATACTCCAGTTGCTGCACCAATAAATATGCTTCCCCCACATTTATCACCTTAAGTATGCCAATGAATTAGTGTTCCTTTGTCATTTAGTCAATTATCACGCACTAGCTTATACTTGTTAATTCTTTCCAGCTAACTGTTTCAAATAAATAGCTAATCAACCTTGAGTAATTATAAAATCTCTTCATTATTTGAGCCATCTTAAGCTGTAAAAGCTAATTGATGCCACGGAAATTTAAAAGCATTGCCTTGTCAGTTATTGATGTTTTGAACTGCATAATCATCATTTGGATCTTCACTTGCTTGCAGGATGGAAGAAATACTGTTTGGCCGCACAATCCTCGGACTGGTTGGAGTTACTGTGTGATCATTCCTTCTTGGATTGTTCAGACAGAACCTGGAACATCCCATGAAAGCTTCTTGAATCCTATTGTTGTAATCATCTATCTTTGCATGATTACTGTTCTTTAGCTCCAAATGCTTCCCTAGGAAACTGCTAGATGTATTGAGCAGGATATGAAGCAATCTTAAAATGAACTTCCATCCATCTAGTAATGTTGTTCATATTAAGAACACTCCTTATATGCATTAGTGTTGAATTTCGTGTTTCTTCAGAATTTGTTTCCAACAAAATACTGAGCTTCATTTAAAAATTGTCTTTTTCTTCTTTCCTCCATCTTGTATGATGTACCATTCTTGAAATATATATATCAAATCTGAGAAAAGTAACTATACTACAGAGCTAGCCATAAAAAGGGGTAAAACAATATGACAGAAAAAGGTTGGCTGTTGAGTCCTCATAAAACTGCTATTATCATATATGCATAAAAAAAGTAAATGCAAACTTTAATCAGATTATTAGAGTAGGTTGTTAACATTTTTCTCCCTAATTGTATGGTACTTGGATCTAGCTGATTTAGGCTTGGAATTCACAACCATGTTGAACTATAAAACATTTTAGCTTATGATAGTCCACCTGCTTATTAGTAATGATTCTCTTGACTATGAATCTTGTACACAAGTTTGAAGCTGCAGTCAAGTGTTTGTCACTTTTTTGAATGTCCAAATTTATTCTTCTTTTTGCTTATGAATTGATCTTTTACTGTGAGTCCAACAACATACAATTGCGGGTTTTTGATAGAGTAGAGGAGATGAAAGATCGCAAGATGACGTTAATGAGATTGTAATTTTTATTTGTCATGGTTTAAGGACATCATTGATTTGATATTGCTGTTAAATATATTCAGAAAAACAATCTTTTTAGTCTACGTCTGTCTATCTACTATTCCTTGTCTGGCAATTTTAGGTGCCACATTTGATTGTCTCCTTGTCACCTCTTTATAGTAATGCTGTTTTTTAGTCTAGTTAAATTTCTGAGGATTTTGAATGTAATAGTTCCCTGAAAAATATGCTATATGATTATAACTTTAAAGACCGGATCTTATCTTGTAAAGTTGTAATATTATTCTTACCCTTGTGCGTCTCTCTTAGCACTTAGCAGTATGGAAACTATTGATGTTTTTTGTAAGTGGAATAACCAAGATCCATCTTATGAATCTTTTCTAGGATAAGATCACCAGATCATTTTACTAATTTGATATAAAAAATGTATCTTAGTTTTACATTACTAGGATAATATTAATCTTACCCTTGTGCATCATTTTGTTTCTACCTTTACTCTTTCTTTATTTTTAACATTACTCATTGTCAGTTTTACAGGATTCATGTGGGAATACAATCACCAGAAGGAGTCAGCAGTAGCCATGGATTACTGAGAAGATTCAGTGACTTCTTGAAGTTATACTCTGCTGTATGATAAATGTTTTCCATCATCTGATTTAAAAGGCGATATTTGCTATATACATCCAATTTCGATTATTTATTTGCTAGCCAAATGACTGTTTTTTTTTGTCTTTTTTTTGCGGTTGTAAAACTATAGTTTGCACTTTGCACAAGATAAAGTTAAGCATATCAATTATGGAACACCATTCACGAGTGATTAGATTTCAAAGTGGAGATATATGAGTACAAACAAAATGATCCATATCAGAAGGGTTCCTCACATATAGAGCAGTTAACATTTAGATTGGTCATATATCATTAATCAAACATACTCAAGATGCACCTAGAAATTTAGTCACAAGCTGTTAATTTAAATAAAAAATAAATAAGTTTGATGTTATTAGTAATTACTGCTATTTATGATGACAATATTGCATATTATTTTCACCTTACTATCACTTCGCATGTGGGTTTCTTGCTAAAATAGTAAAATATATAGTGGTGGATTGAGTATGTATTTTCTGCATTTAGTGGTGGATTGTATATGAACAAATTTTTTCTGCATTCAATGTGAAAATTATGCCCTTGCTTGCCAACTTTCTCTTGATTCTAGAGTTTCTTGTATGATATTGGCAATTATAGAATATGTTTGAGTGAGATCTTTTTATGCCATGTTAGGAGGGTAGCTTAGTATTTGTTATTTTCTGCTATATGGATTTAGCTTTATTTTGTCTCTTCTTTATACACTATTTTCTTTTTTGTAGCTTAAGAAGGCATTTCCTAGAAAAGATATTCCTCAGGCCCCGCCAAAGCATTCTTTCTTGAGAATAAATTCCAGTCGCATGCTCCTAGAAGAGGTAAACATTGTATTTTTATCTTGTATTTACATGCATTCTGTTGCATTTGTTAAGCTGTGAATTCTATGACAGTTTGTAAGTTAGATCTCCATTCAAATTCATTTATGCTGATGTTACTATTGTGCTTAAGCCGACTTACTAAATTGTCTTCAAAGGTGAACTAGCTACAAAAACTGAGTCTCTCTGTTGAGGGATGTGTGTGTGTGTGTGTGTCAGATTGCAATACAATCACAGCATATGCCACTTCTCCATATACTAGGGTAAGAAATCCTTGTATTAGTTCTATTTACTGAATATGCATATGACCTGATAAAATTAGTTTTACATATCAAATTAGAATACCATTTCTCTAGTTATAATAAAAAATTAAGTCAAATTTCCCCATGAAAGAAATTAACTTGTTAGTAAATACTACGATGCAAAGAGGATTAGCCACTGGAAAAGCTTCGTAGGTGACATTGGACAAACAACCAATAAGGGGTTAGGGATCCTGGAATTTAGGAGGTTGGGTTTTCTGGGATCAATTTGGATTGGATCAAGTAGGATCTTGTTGATTTTTTGGGTCAGAAGCAAGTGTTTATAATGAAGTTGTTGGGTCCAGAATTTTTTTTTTCAAATGTTTTGAAGTGCAGGTTTGTGTTGGGTCAATCAAAACTAAGAGAACCTGAGATTTGACCCAAACACGAAATTAAAAAATTAAAAACAGGAGACCAATCCTGATGTCTTAAACAACCTGAAATTTCTGGTTAGGCCAGTCAGGTTGTTTGCCCATCCCTAAGTTATCCACAACATGCTATAATATTCCTATTTTCTACACATCATTGCCTACTATGCCAATGACATGGGCTTTCCCTGGTTGTCACGAGACAACAAAAAACAAGAAGAAATAACCCTTATTCTGTCTTTTCCAGAAAAGGATAGGTGGGAGAGAGGAGAGGAAGAGGGAAGTGAAGTGGAATAACAGTGGCAAGAAATCATTTACATGCTCGCGACCAACAAGCATTTTTTCCAACATGCCTTTCATCTTTCCCAAACTATTTGTTGTTTCATCTCAAACTTTCTAGAATTATTGCTCACAATGTGACAATATGTTGCCAATCTGTGGCTAAACTCTAACATATGAGTTATTGTAAAAACAAGATATGACACAATGCTGTATGCCAATAAAATATTTCCAATATATGCTGCCGTGTTTAATAAATCTTGACATTTGTTGGTAATGCTTGTACATCTAGAAAGCTTGTTGGCATTGTTTGGATATGTTGATACATATCTGTGTACATAATGAGTTAAAAACATTCTTAACACATTCATTAAGAAAAGAATTACTTTAGTAAAATAGTAGTTCAAAATGTTATATGATAAATTTTTTGATTATGATTTAATACTTAATACAAATAAGAATAACTGTATATCTAATAATCTATTATTCTAAAAGATATCAGCAATTAAGAAAGATTTCTCAGAGAAGTGTCAACAAAGTATTCCTTCGGTAAAATATTTGTTTCTTAACTATAGGAAGTATTTTACATATACACAAGATGTATTCCGGGTATTGCTTGTGATAAGTTTCCAAGATATGACAGACAATTTAACATAACTGTCTCAGGGATGTTTAGTATTCTATGAAATGCAGATGAAATTGTATGTTCTCATTGTGTTCAAGATTTTTTGTTCTTTAAAGTGTGGAGATAGTCGCATGTAATGACATATCACGAGTTCACGACCATATTATTAAAAGCTTGTGGTAAGAATGGGTTTGTTCTAGTGCCCTGCAATAATATTCTAAAGCCTCTCCATTACTTGTGTGTATAAGGCCTATGTTATAGAGTACATAACTTTGATCATAGGGATCAATTTCTGGTCGCGTAGCTTCATATTAATTTTGTAAAGCTTTCGCATAATTTCCTTCTATTTAAAGAATCTCTGTTCCAGAACCATAAGTGAGATTTTCATTTCATACGGCTCATCCCTTGTGTGCATAGTACTAAGGGAAATAGAAAATTTATTTTCGAGTTCACTCAGAAGTCAGAAATGAATTATCATTGCCAACCTCAAAAGTCTGACTTTCAATTTCAAAATATACGACTATTACCGTTTAGGGATGGCAATATTACCCGTACCCGCGGATATTTACCCGACACGGGTCGGGTATGGTAAACATATTATACCCACGGGTACGGCCGTACGGGTACGGGTATAAATTTTTACCCATTTAATAAACGGGTACGGGTATGGATACTATACTATCCACACCCGCGGATACCCGCTACCCGCCAATAAATATGAAAAATTAAATTTATAATTTTATATATTAATATCTAATGGAAAGTTTAAAAATAAATCTAAATATAATATATTTTTAGGGACATCAATTTTCAATTTTAGTTGAAAGTACTTTGATTTTAAATTTAATGTTGTATAGATGGTTATTGCTATTTGTTAAGATAATTTTATGATTTAGAATTTAATTGTTACGTAGTTTATTTTATGGATTAATGTTTCTCAATCAAGTTATTAATATTGGTGAAATGAGAATCATTGGTGGTATACTATTATAATAAAATAAAAATTCTTGTCATATATTAAATGGGTATCCGCGGATATTCGCGGGTATCAATTACCCGCGAGGGTATGTGTGACAGATACTCGTCGCGGGTGCGGGTACGGGAGACGGGTTTAGTAAACGAGTGCGGGTGCGGGTGTGGCACTATCCGCCCCGAACCTGCCCCGTTGACATCCCTATCACCGTTACTATCCCCAACTAAAAAAGTGTCACCATAGATCAAACTCCAAATATCCGTGATACCAAATAAATAATCAACATTAGTGAAACTATAATTAGTGCTATAATTCCAACTAGGGTCCTTTTTCTCCGTATCGTTTAGAATAGGTTGTTCACTTATACTAGTATGTCTAATACCATCAAGACTATCCATTGATTTATTTAGCCCACACCTATGTTCCAACTTCTTGTTAGACAACATCGATTGAACCGTCATTTTCCCATGGAGTCTTCCTACCCCCTATTTAATGAAAATACCTTCAATGAATAATCATTTTACCCTCACTATTTGATTTATTGTCAAAATTAATCATAAGAATCCAATCATTAGGGTTGAATACGAAGTTATTGTTTGTCTTAACCATAAAGGAGAGATTTAAATTTAAGTTATGTAATATACTATAGGTTAAATTTCATTCTAGGTTATTAGTGATGCTCAAACAGGATAGTTGTCTTGCAGAGAAGGCATGCTTTGGAGGAATGGATGGGAAAGCTACTTTCTAACATAGACATCTCTAGAAGTGCACCAGTGGCAGGTTTTCTAGAGTTAGAAGCTGCTGTAAGGTCAGGTAGGTTCTTCTAGCTCTGTACTTGTTAGCGTCTCAATAATAAGCATGCTTTGATGTGGTTGTTCTTTTGTATGCTTCCAAGATAAAATGCTTCTCTTGTTGGGTGGGACTATTTGTAGAATTTTGTTAGCTAGCTAAACTAATTTTTATTCTGGATATGCACTTACTTTTTTCTGGTTACTCATTTTCCTATCCAGCATTTCAGAATCTGAATGATCATCCTAAAGAACCAAGTTCTTCAACTGATGATGTCGCTATGGCTCCTTTGGTTCCAGCTAAACCCAATTTATTTGCTCCTATTGCTAATTGTTCCACAGTTCCACATAAGTTTCAGTCTGTTGCATCAGATACATATAGCGAGAATGCAGATGAATCATCAAACCTTGGGACACCGAAAAAATGGAAGATCCAAGTTCCTGAAACTAGCAATGAAGATCGAACACTGGTTCATTATCCAGTATCCTCAACAATAGCTATCGGTGATGGCCTCACAGGTGAAACATTCCTTGACCAGCCAGAAAATTTTGTTAGGAGTAAGTTGAATCGCAGGAAAGAGTACCACACCCATGAGATAGGCGGAATTTCATCCAAGGACCAATTGGAGTCCATCTCAGATCAAGACCATGATAAATCTTCTGGTCATGCTCGAAAGCTCTCTGCTGAAAGCATCGGGAGTGACATAAGTTCTACAAGAGGCAGTGAATTCTCAGTTGCTGGGGCCACCAACTCATTTTGGGATGGCTCCCTTGATGGTCCTGAAATTCCAAATGCCATTGATGCCCTTGCTGGCTTGGAGTCGCAGATTCTTGATCATGTGCAGATTGTTCTTCCACTTGATCAAAAGGTCAAATTGAATAGGTTTCTTGTCACTATGCAACAAAGATTGGTGACAGCCAAAACTGATATGGAGGATCTTATAGCACGGTTGAATCAAGAAATGGCTGTGAAGGAATATCTTACAACAAAGGTGCGCCTCTGGCTATTTCTTCTGATCTGCTTCTCTTGTGGATTTGAGTAGCAAAAAATTTTGAGTAGCAAAAAATATTGTTTCTCACCTGTTGTGGTCTCAAAATACATTATTAGTTGCTCATGCATTTCCTTATGATGTGGATCCACATTTAATTATTAAGTGAGCTATGGTTTTCTCTCCTATCTTGTTATTGCATCCCTGATGAGTCATATTTGTTTTACTTCAAACCCTTGTGTATCTTCATATTATGGTTCACTTTCTCAATACCTGCACTTGGTGTCATTTGATATAAGATACTTTTGGATCTAGGTCAAGGATTTAGAGGTTGAACTAGAGGCCACAGAACAGAAGGGTAAAGAAAACTTGCAACAAGCCATCTTGATTGAAAGAGAACGTGTCACACAAATGCAATGGGACATGGATGAACTACGGAGGAAATGTTCAGAGATGGAGGCAAAACTTGCAACTGAACAAGTAACTGTTCTTTTTTCCCCATATTTTCTAACTTTATATTGTTATGATATTTCGGTGGAATATTATTACTCATTTTGTTTTCACTTGTCGCAGAACGAAAAGAGTCATGCGGATTTGGAGAAGACATCTGCTAGTGATGAAAAGGAGTTCTTATTAGAGGAGTTACATCATAAACAACAAGAACTGCAGTACGTCCAAAAATGCCTAGAAGAACTAGAATTGAAATCAAAGACTGACATCAAGGTTCTCGTCAAAGAAGTAAAGTCCCTAAGGAAATCTCAAGCGGAGCTAAGGGAATTGCTGAATCAATCTTTAAAAGAAAAGACCGAGTCAGAGGTAGTGCTCCAAAATCCTCTTGTTGTATAGGATGAAAGCGTCAATGAAAAATGTCATGTTCATGTCCTTTGGGCAATGTCTAAGTAGACAGGTGTCCAGTTAACTATACTTACCCATTCGATGTTATTGACATCTTGTGCATGCATGCCAGTTATCCTTTAGGCATGCTAATTTACTTTGCCTGTATCTATATGGGTGTGTGGCTAGAGTTGAGGGAACATTATAGTAATTGACTTATTGGGGAGATATATTATATAATTTTCTAGAAGTAACACTTCTCACTATCCATTCAAGGACAATGCAACATAGTGACTAAAAGGAATACATCAGTATCATGTTACTATAATTTAGATTGTTATATGACATAAATATTGCTTAGCTGCTCTGCTCTCTGGACTTGGTGAATCCTTTCTCCCACAATTCTTGTTTTCAATTAAATTATTTCTTGATTCTTTCTATTTTTAGCAACCATCTTGATGTCTTCTTCGCATTTCCTCTTCCAGTTATTATTACTCTCACCATTTTCTTGTTTCTTATTTCTGCTATCATTATTTGCTTACTTGATAATTCCTTTCTCCAGTTTCTTCATGCCTGATTTACGTTTCCCCTTCCTGTCATGTCCCTTTTTGTACTTTTTTGTGTTTATTTTTATTTTTATTTAATTTGTATCAATGAAAGTTCATAACTTAACTCATAATAATTTCACCTTAACATAATTATATACAATTTTGATTAATTTGGTTTGCTAACTTTTAGGTATATTTTACCAGGAATTTTGTTTGAGCAAGCTACTTATACATACATTTCCTTGTAGTTACTTGGTATTACCAATATAGCCACTCTGCAGTCTGCTAACTTTTTAACTCTTTTCTTGAAGCAGGTAGTTCTTCATAGAGAAAGGCAAAGATGGTCAAACACAAAATCTGCAAAGAAGAAACTTCTTCATGAATGCACCGTTTTGCGTGATCGACTTCAAGAATGCAGTGTTAATTTTCTCAGAGATGAGGACAAATTCAATATAAGTTCTTCATCACTTTCTGATGCTTTGGATCTCCTAGCAACATCAGATAACCGGATTGGTCTCCTTCTTGCGGAGGTATGTTCCAATGTTGGAAGTGTCAGTCTTGGTGCCATGTGTTTGACAATTATGTTAATATCTGTTTGCTAATCTTAATCCATGTCTATTGGTTGAACTTTCACCAAGATAAAACCATTTAGCTACAACAAGAATGAGAAGCATAATCTCTCAACTGTATGGATATTTTTCCACCATTGACCCACAGATACCGTTGAATGAAATTCAAATCAAGGAAATAGACACACTAAGCACGATCAAAGGGAACGAGTTCTTCTATCTGGTTTTTATTTGTGGTGGTGAGGGTGGGGTCATGGGAGCAAGATATCAAAGTTTTTATTCATCGCTCAAGGATCTTAGGTCCTAAATGCTTATAATTGCATCATGTTCACTCAGAAAATGCTTTTATAAGTTGACAGAAAGCTGTGACATTGTCTAGGTTTTATGTTCCATGTATTTCTTTTACTTAGAATTGATTCCTTTGTTTACTTGGATCGACTTCTGCACACAATTTGTCCAGGCTCAACTCCTTGCAAGGGACGATGAACATGAAGCTTCTTTGAATATCGATGATGCTCAAACCAGTGAATTTTCTGAATCTCCAGTTGCAGAGAATGGTGATATCTCAACTAGTGTTGATGATGAAATTAGAAAAATGCTTACTGATATGTTTGTAGATAATGCGAGACTAAGGAAAGAGGTAAATTCAGTCATCAGGTGTGCCTTAAATACAGTTATTAGACCCGAGGAAGAAAACGACAATGAAGTCCTCTCTAGGAAGACAGTTCTTAACCTTTTCCTGGAGAGATGAAACAAAAATATATATTTATCTAAAGGTGCTTTTTTGCTGTTCACTAATTAGGCTCGGCCGCATTCCATGCGCTGTATATTCTTTTACCATATGATGTATATATGCTGGAATTATACAAGCAATATAGCTATTACACCTGGAGGACATCAGCTGCTGCTGTAGTGTTGCATTCATTTTTATGTTTCATCTATGAATTGTGAAAGGTATGCACTCTATCATTGTTGCGAGTTAATGGTTCTCTCCGACTAGATGGTTACCCGTTCTAAGCACCGGTAGTAAAAAATCTAAATTTTATTCAGCAGCTAATCACATCTTTCTTATGAAATGAAGTGAATTTGATTCTGTCTTCTGCATTGAAAATATTTCATTTTCTCATTGATTCAATTATATAATTTGTTAGCGTAGAAGATGTTTGAATAGATTTCATTTATAATATCTGATGTTTGAACAGAATTCAGTTTCCATTCCACCCTGCATAAGTTCAATAAGATAGTACAAGTACAACTTCATGAGACCATTAAAAACTCACAGACCATCATGTCAAAAAAGGAGCAGATATTTTAGAATACAATCCATATGAATATACAAAATATAAAATGTACTCAGAATCTATCTATAATTTTCGTTTTTTTATTATTTGCTACTTCTCTTCCTTTGACTTGTATAATTCCAATGTGCTTTGGCTTAAAAAAATAAAAGCAAAAGAGAAAGAGACTAATTGTACGCAGGATCTCGAAATGAAAAGCATGCTTGTCGTGGGAGGCCATCATTAATTTTCCAAAGAAGATGAATTAGTGCATGCATGTCGTGGTAAGTGGGTAACAGACGGCGCCATGTCCACTTGGAATATATTTTTAATTGTTCCCGCATATTTAGTTAAGCTAATTGCTGAATTCGTTAGCGTTTTGACTTCTCGCATTTCTTTATCTTATTAAATTTTCCAAATTTATTAATAAATTATGGAGTCTGCTCATAATCATAATATTAATAGTCAGTTTTGTAGTTTATTTGCAGAATAAACTCGTTCAAATGTTGTTGAAATTGATTTTATCTCAATCGTTAGATGCGAATTTATAGTCTCTCTATCCTCGTTTAACTCTCTTCTGAAATGGTCAGCTATAGGCCAAGTAGATTGTTGGTACGAATACGCTGAACATAAAACAATTTTTTTGATCTGTCTTTGTTTGGATTGCACCGACGGCATCCATCCCTTGGTTTCTCCTTCATATCAATTTTTGATCTATCAAAGTCGAAATAAAATTTCAAAACCCTTATTCGATATTTTCTTCTCCTGTGATATTCTCTTTTCTGAGGTCATTCAATTTTAATATTTTTTTTATAGTTGTGGTTTTTATCATTTTAGAACTTATCTTTCCAGGTTCGGTATAAAAAGCTGAAAAATAATCATTTGCAGAAGCAATGCATTAATCAGACAACACTTGTAACATTAATTCTTATGATTTAGTCAAATCCTTCGAAGAAATTGCGCTCTCAACTTCGGAAGCCATGTTTGATAACTTCACAGAGGACAAATCTGCCTGCAGATATTTTATGGACAACTTCGCCGATGAAGATAACATCTCTTCCTTTCCCTGTCAATTGTCATGCATGAACACCGCGAGTAGAACTACTGCTGCTTCCATGAGACCATTTCCTGATAGCCGAAGTCACCATGTTCCTCCTCGACGCGAAGAAGCCCCCCGTCGGCCGCTTCCTCGCCGTGCACCGTCCTTTACTGCTCCCCGCACCCCGGTCGACTGCGACTGTACTGTTCTCCATCATCCCAATCTCTTCCAAGACAATAATTCCCTCCTCCTGCTGCTGCTCCATGACTGATTCATCCTCAGCAGCCTCCAAGCTGACCGTCAGCTTCCCCTCCCTGCTCGCTTCCAGCCTTTCCGCACTTTCCGGCGTCACCCTCGAGCATTTCTTCACCTTGACCTTGACCAGCTTCGGGCACCCTGCAGAGAGCGCCTTCATCCCTTCGTCGGAGACCGGGCAAGCTTTGATGCAGAGCTTCTTGAGCGACGCGCACTTGGACGCAATGCAGGCGACCTCGACGTCCCCGAAGCTGTCGCTGCCGCAGAGCGCGAGGCGCTCCAAGCTGCCGCAATTGCTCGCTATGAGCTCCAAGCTCCGGATCGTGGCATCGACCCCCACGAGGACGAGCTCCTGCAGGCCCGCGCACCGCCGAGCCACCGCGGCGAGGCCGTCGTCGCCGATCTGGCCCGCCTTCCAGCCGTCGATGTGAAGCTTGCGGAGGCGGGGGCAGTGCTCGGCGATGGCCGCGAGGCCCGCGTCGGTGCACTCCGGCGTCTTGACGAGGCGGAGGAAGTCGAGATCCACGCGGGCGGACAGGGCGATGAGGCCGCGGTCGCTCACCTGCAGCCTCTCGAGGTGAATTTCGACCATTCCGGGGACCCTCGCGGCCATGTCCTCCAAGAGCGGATCCCAGTCGCCGGAGCAGCGGATTAACTTGAGCGTCTTGAGATTAGGGGACCCGGCGATGAGCGGGGCGAAGCATTGACCGTTATAGAGATCCTTGAGGCAGACGGCGCGGAGGGAGGCGGCGCCGTCGACGAGACCGGCGGTCGCGGAAGGGTCGTGCAGGCCGCGGAGGCGCTTGATGGAGAGCTCCTCCAGCAGAGGGCACCCGCGGAGGACGGCGTCGACGCCCTTCGCGCCGAAGCTGCACGACCCAACGGAGAGCTTGCGGAGTCCGGGGCAGTGCCGGGCGACGGCGGTCATGCCGGCGTCCGTGACGCTGCGACAGCCGCGGAGCTTGAGGCTGGCGAGATTGGGACTCCGCGCCGCGACGAGCGCGAGGGCCTCATCGTCGATGCTATCTGAGCGGCGGCCGCACCGGAGCGCGAGCTGAGAGACGGCATCGAAGCGGTTGAAAATGGCGGGCGCCGCCTCGATGAGCGCGGCGCGCGCGTCGAGGGAGAGGCGGAGGCGGCTGCGGCCCTCGACGGCGAGCCATCGCTTGCAGACCAGGGAGCAGCTCTTGCGGTCGGCGGCGGCGCCGAGGAACTGGAAGACGAGGGCAAGGCACTCGTCGGGGAGGTCTTCAGTATAATCCAAGGCAGTGGGCATGGCATCCACAGAAGGCGGCGCCGGGGGCACAGGGCGGCTGGAGGAGGAAGCGGAGACGGATTGGCCCATTCGCTGCGGCGACGGCGGGCTTTTAACCGACAAATCCAAGACAAGACGAGAGTATAAGGGATCGATTCGATTCGGTTCTTACTAGATTCTGCTGCTGCTGCTGCTTTGGATTTCGGCAGACGACGGGAGACGAAGGAGTTGGGCTTCGGGTTTATATACGAGAGAGAGAAGGATTTTTGGAAGGTGGACTTGTCAAAGTGAGGGAGCGCGTGGAGACCATGGAATAAGAGGAGGAGCGTGCGCTCACGCGGTAATAATTGCACTGCTCGATCGTTTACGTTGGAGAAGAAGAAGCACTGCTTGCTGTTCATGGAGATTAATGCTATAACTAGAATTATTATTATTATTATTATTATTATTATTATTATTATTATTATTATTACGTGGAAAAGTTCAAGCAATCGTAGAGTTGTTGAATCAAACCAATGAAAAAAAATATATAGTTGAATATTATTTAAAATGATGTGGAAAATTTCAAGCAAACTTTGTTGAGATGTTTCAGTTGTGTTCATAATTCAAAGTTTGAATTTTTGCTCGGTCTGCACTCCGTGTTGTTAATTTAGATGAGATGATGATGTACGACGACTGCATTGAAATGGGTAGAGACTAGAGACCTTGTCAGCCTTTGTTGTGAACTTTTTTTTTCCATTTTAGCGGGAAGGTTGATTCAATTTGAACCCGATCTAAATCTAAATCTATGTTCGTGAAAAATTAGGCTTGAAATTTATTGTTTTCGGCTTGTTAAAAAAATTGTGTCGCGCTCAAATTTTGACCTGATCAAATAGTGAGCGATGCTGCTGTGAAGATTGCAACTAGACCTGATAATTTTCGGCCCAACACGATAAAATTGGGCTAGGCTGAATTTTACCGTGCACGCATCGGCTCGATAAGACCCGAACAAATAACAGGCCGGACTGAGCTAGCTAGATGGTGTAGGACCGCTAGCTTTTCTTCGAATCCGAACCACGTCAACCTCTTGTGTCTACTATTTTTATATTTTGAATTCGAATGTAATTTTTTGTTTCTCCCATTGAATTCAAATTTGGTCGATTGTGCGTGAAATTTTCATAATTTCCTAACCGTAGCCATTTAAAAAGGATTTATTATTATCTTCTCCAGGGCAAATATAAGAGAACCACTGTTCTGGTCCAACTTCATCATCCTCCCTTTAGAACGGAAGGACGAAGAAAGAAGAAAGAAGAAGAAGACTTGACAGTCTTCCACCCATACTTCATTAGGTGATATGTCACTTGCTGCTGCTGTGCACAACACTCGATTCTGCTTCCTTAATGTGCTAAAATTGTAAGTGGAACTCAATTTAAATCGCACAGAGACTATGAACTCCGCTGTTGCTCATGATTTCTTAATCTCATCAGCAGCAGTAGCTGCTGCTGCTGCTGCAACTACTACTACATATTGTGATCGATCGAACATCACTTGCATCTCAAACTTCTGATGAACTAACTGGTCGTTGTCGGTGCACAAGAGAATATGCGCTGTAGCTGCAAGCTTTGGATCAGGCCCACATCTTTACTGGAGGAGGCATTAATTGGCTGATACGAGGGGTTGTGGAAGTCAGAGTCAGTGACTGGTATACAAGGAGTCGATCCTCCATCAAAGCTTGTGGTCCATCCAATGGGGCAAAAGTCTTCGTTTCTTCTTCCTCCTCTACGATCCACAATGGCTTGACAGAGATGGGTTTGCAGCTGGTGGTGGAATGAATTGAAGAACTTGTCATGGTCGTACTCTCGTGTTGCCCGACAAAGGTTTTGATTGATGGCTTTCTGCTATGAGGAGGTGGAGTTGACTTCGAAGGGGATGATTAATTCTGTGCAGCTGGTAAGCTAGGAATTGGAACATCTAGAAGAGTTGACTGGCAATATGTAATTATAAAGTCTGGAAGCAAAAGTATGCCAAAACAGCCACTTTCTGATTAACTTTGCATATAATTAATCTAAGTTTTTTTTTATTTATTTGAAGGGTTCAATGAAGTTTGACGGCTGATTAATGAGCTCATTTATATATTTTTCTATTATATAAATCAAGTTCGTATGTAATTCCCCAGTTTAATCACATAGGGAGTATGTTGAATGTGGTGTTGGCTTATAAGATTGATATGTGAAATTGATGAGTCAATTATCCCATTAAGCGGATCATAACAAATAGTATCATAGCAGGATCTAGTCGTAGGCATGGTGAGGGAGCCTATGTGAGAAAAGACTGCCCACGTGATGGGGTGAAGCTGCTACTAGGTTAGACCTCACATGCAGTCGACTTGGATGTGATTCTAGCTATATGTTAGACTTGAGTTGGATCTTGACGAGGACGTCAACACATAAGTGGGGAGATCGTAATACACCAGTTTAGTCTCACATCAGGAGTATATATATTAGATGTGGTGTTGGCTTATATGGCTTGATGGGTGTGCTATCCCATCAAGCAGGTCGTAACATCGTAGCAGTTGAAATTTGGAGCGGATTGGATTAAGAAAAGATATTTCTCTCGTAGTAGACTAAATGGGAAAAATAATCCTAAATAGTTTGAGCCTTTGTATCAAATCAGCAACTTATAAGTTTCAAAAGAATTGCAAAAAGAAAATACCAAAATCAGAATCAATTTTGACATTATACCCTAAATATCTTTCTATGTTGTTTTACTAAAAAATTATTTAATATTCTATTTTGATAAAACAACATATTGAACACAAAAAAGAAATTTTCAACAACTTTCTTTTCTCTCGTCTCTTTTTCCTCATCGCTGATCATTGCCTTGTAAGCGCACCATCGATGCCAAATTTGATGGATAAAAATACTCACATCTTCTTTCTTATTTTCAATCATTGGTACGTAGTGCCTCGAGTAGACCTGACAATTTTCGACTCGGCCCGGTAAAATTAGATTCGGGCTTATCGCGCCCGGGTTGTTAAGTTATCGGGCCGGTCCGATAAAGCCCAAACCCTTAATGTGTCGGGCGGGGCCAAGTGCTATCGGGCCAACTCGGCACGTAGCCCGATAAACAATGTGTTATAGGAATTTTTTTCTGTGGGTTCATGCTGCTGATGCTATAACAATCATGAGTTTTTTTTTTTTTCGTGTTATCGGCTAAACGGGTCGAGCCGTGCAGCCCTGTTATTGTTCATGTTGTGTCGGGCCGGTGATTCCAAGCCCGAATATTTATCGGACTGGGCCGGACACGAATTTTTTCCGATAACTCTAGTTGTGCACGAATTGCCGAGTCTAGCCTCGAGGACTTCATAATCTTTTTCCTCCCCCGCCCTATAACAACCTAGGTGTAGTATTAGGAATCAATGGAAGTTAGGGTTTGAAGAATGAACAACGGGGAGGAGAGAAGAGAACATGGGATAAGAGAAAAATGTTAATAAAGAATTTTTGAGTTTTATTTGGACGATTGGTCAGAAATCGGCCAAGAGAAAGAAGAAGAATATGAGAAGGGGTGAATGTCGGGTAGTCTAAACAAAAAAAAAAAAAAAAATTATGTTTAGTACACTATCAAAATTGATTCTGATTTTGGTATAAAACAAATTACTGTTTTGATTTTTTGTGAAACTTGACTCTGAATATGATAAGAAGCTGAAATATCTTTGCTCGTAAAAATAAAAATTGCCTGTAAAAATATCACATGCAGTGTATGGCCGTAAAAGGATAAGAATCTTGTCCTTCACTAATTACTGCTAGTGCTGAGGTCATATTTTCTCCTCTTCCAAGGACAAGAATCATAGTACACTGATTCATTATTTTAAAAGATAAGCTCCAGCTTTCCTTTCAAATTGTGATCTCACTTTTTTGGAAAAAAACAACAAAATCAACTTCTTTGGGTTTCTCCTGTGAACGTACTGTGGAGCTCAGTTTGTATTTTTATCACCAGCACAAAGCAACAAGTGAAATCAACACAAGGAGAGCTCTCTTCATTAATTTCTCTTCTGCATCTCATTGGAGCATCCATGGCGGACCAACAACTTTATGCTGCTAGAAGGCCACAGTTCCTCAAACTGTTGACCCCTATTTGCTTGAGAAAGCTTGTAAGCATCTCCCCTCTCTTATATAGCATGTTTATGTTTCTTTTCTACAGTTTCAAATTCAATTAACATCTGTAGTGGGTTAGAATAATCTCTTAATTACTTGCAAGAAGACAAAGATTTGACAGTGTTCCTGCTTAATTGATCCTTTGACACCCTTCACAAATGTTTCCAGGCAATTCCTAGTAGTTTCATCAAGCATCTTGATCACGAGCAGACTGAAGTCACTGATGAACATCCAAAGGCTACGCTGTTCAGTCCATTGATGGGCATGTTTTGGCACGTCAGCATTGTGCAGGATGGATGCAACATGTACTTGGGGAGCGGCTGGGAGAAGCTTGCTCGAGCTCACAATTTAGAAGCTGGCAAATTTGTTCTGCTCCGCTACGAAGGCAACATGGTGTTCACAGTCAAGTTGTTCCTCTCAGATGGATGCCTTGCAGTACCCATTTTGCAGGAGCAGATCAATGTAGAAGATTCAACTGATCTCAACCGTGCCTCAGGAAGTAAGTAAATCTATGTGCATTAAGAAGTATTAATTTATTTATGTAGCTTCTACAAAGAATTCAATGCAGATTCTAGGAAGGAGAACACAGTGGCATGTTCAAGCAGGAAGAGGCCAAAACCATCAGCCTCCAAATTAGGGAAACGAGTGACCAAAGGAGGAGCTTCTTCTCGAGTGAGTCATCCGACAAGAAGCTGCAAGCAGCTTCCCCAGTTCGAGAAGGTCGTAACTGCTTATAGCATTTCCAGAGGACTGCTGGTGAGAGTTATTCGATTGATGATCATCCGAGAAGATGACATAAAACATAACATTAATTTCAATTATACTGCAGCCTGTTCCGAGGAGACGCGTCGATGCTCTTTTCATCAGGAAGATCGACAAGGTGGCGGCCACGGATTCTCGTGGGAGGAGATGGACTTTAGGGCTTTGGCACCGCGACAAGGGCAGTCTATTCACCAAAGGCTGGCGGCAGTTCGCGGAGAAGAACAAGGTTGAATTAGGCGACAGGTGCATTTGCCGATTTGTGTCTGAGCGAGCAGTGCGCATCCGGGTGCAGAAGAAACATCAACGGAAGAAATGAACACATGCATGGTCTGAAGGATTACTAGCTGGTCTAATTTGCAAGCTGCTGTTTTATATGTTGAATCTGTCTCTTTACGAAGAAATTATGAACATGGATTGAAGGATTACTAGCTGATCCATTTTGCAAGCTGCTGTTTTATATGTTGAATCTGTCTCTTTACGAAGAAATTATGAACATGGATTGAAGGATTACTAGCTGATCCATTTTGCAAGCTGCTGTTTTATATGTTGAATAATCTGTCTCTTTAAGCTTTGTTTTTGCATGGTGTAAGCAGTCCATGAAAGACAGTATCCTTTTCAGAAATGCTGAAGCAATTTGCAGCACAACAGACCTGACAGAATACCAGCTATTCTGTCTTTATTTATTAAGTCATCAATATTTCTCAGAAAGTAAATATATGTTCAATTTTTGGAAATTTATATTTTGCAGAGTTAATTAATTAAAAAGGTACGAAAACCTAAATTATCTTAAAATATGACTTTCTATTTATTTATTTTTGAAAATGGAAACGGTATACCATTCATAAGTAATGAAGAGTTACAGTATAAAAGGGGAGTCAAGAAGAAGTAGAAAAACAGATAGACAATGACCACACTCAGTTCCCCACAGCGAATTCAAGCTTCCACTCACGACGAATAGAGCCGAAAGAAATTTGCCGCCGACGCAGCAAGCTCCTGAGAACTAGAACAAACATTCAGAAATGCTCTAGAATTCCTCTCGAACCATATAAACTAGTTCCGAATCAACATCAACTTTCTATTAGTTAAAGATGATAACATTTTACCTGTAGTTGATGTTTTGCTGTGTATATATATTCATATTAATTACGCTATTTATTTCGAACTGTGGGGTTATTCTTCCAATTATATCTTTAGTTTTTATTTGTATCAATACTATATTTCTAACTTTAATTTTGTTTCAAGATTATTCAATTGTCAATTCGATGTTAGTTTTGCTTTTTAATTATTGACGTGACACCGTTGACATGGATTAACATTAGCAAATCCAATTATAATAAAAAAACTAAGAAATGACGCGTTAGCAACTCAAGTTTTAACCATTGATGAGGTGGGCGTGATTTGTCGAGGTGCAAAGATTAGCGAGCAAATGTCGGGTTCAAGGGAAATAATGAAACAAAGATAGGTATGTTTTAACTGTTGACATTGACGGAGAAGGTGAGTTGATGATGTATCATTTCTTAATATTTTATTATAATTTATTTTGCTGATTTGGCTGTCGATCCACATCAGCAACATCACGTCAATAATTGAACAGTAAAACTAACATCAGAATATTGAGATAAAATTAAAGTTGAAGCATAGTATTGATACAAATAAAAACGTGAGATATAATTGACAGAAATCTCAAAATTCGGGATACATAATGTATTTAACCCTATAATTAATAGTTGCTTAACATCTTACTCGCACATAAAATAATATGCTGCTATATTAATGCTTGAATTAGTAATTATTTGTGTCTTGATTTATTTGGATAATTATTTGTATTGTTTGCATCATATGTTATTAAATAATTTATTTTTATTTTAAGGTAAATAAAAAATATTTAATTGATTGCTTCTTAATAGATGCTTGTTTGTTAGTCTTCAATGCTCATTAGATCCGACAATTCGTGTCGGATTGAAAATATCGGGTTGGCCCGGCCCGGCACGAACAAAAGTCGTGCTCGTTCGGGACCCAGGGCCGACACCATATGAACAGTAAATAGCCCGGCTCAGTCTGGTCCGTTAGCACGATAATAAAAATTTAAAATTAGACTATCGAGTTCGAATAGTTCTATTAGAACTGGATGATATGGCTCAAATTAGGGCTCTCGGGTCAATTTAAGCGTGATAACTTAATATTTTGATAACAAATGAAAAATTTTATCGAGTCATTAGTACGTGCCTGCATCATCATCTGGCCCGGTCCGATATTTGTTCGGATCTTATTTAGTTTTTCTTTTCTCGCCCTCGCCTCTGAGCATCGAGTGAAGCCTGCCTTGTGATTGTTGCTCTCAGTACTTCCGGGATAAGGAGCCGCCTTTCGGTATGTTTGCTTGAGGTTTTAGTTTGTTCCTGATGTGCTTGTTCGACGGATTTCCTTGCTCTTCTTTCTTCTCGTGGATTTGATCCCGTTCGGGGTTCGGTTCCTTCGATATGTGTAGATGTTCCTTAAGTTTTCTTTTCGAGGTTAACCTTCCCAAAATGCTATTCATAATCGCAAAAGTATGCTTTTGCGTGAAAAAAGTGATTTTTTCACTAGAAATTGCGATTTTGAGGCGATAAATATTTGCAATATTTTGACTACTTCTTTGGGGTCGAGAATATTATGTGCTTATATAGTAAGAAATTTAACCAAGAAAGATCTTTTTTATTGTTCCTGAGCGGCATCCTTTGGACTGAGATGAGAAACTTGGTTGGAGTTATCCTCTCTTTGTCTCTTCTTAGTTGCTTGCTAAGGAGTAAGGATTCCTTTTTCTTAATAAAAGTGTGACTTTGGTTGTAACTATAAAATGATTATGGTGATTCTATTGAGATGTACTGTTTCCAGATTTTGGGGGCAATGATGCATGCTCCATCCAAGAACAGAACTGTTGCAGAGAATGGGGATGGGGGAATTGATGGAGTCCTAGCTAGGTCAATTGGAAATTGGGAGGATTTGGGCCCTATTGTTAGGTATGCCTTTAAATGTGGCAAACCTGGTGCCCTCCTGCACCAACTGAGCACCAACTGATAAAAAGCAGAAATTTTTTTGAACGTAATAATAAAAATTGCCTGTAAAAATATCACATGTAGTGTATGTATGGCCGTAAAAGGATAAGAATCTTGTCCTTCACTATTTACTGCTAGTGATGAGGTCATATTTTCTCATCTTCCAAGCTAAAGTACACTGATTTATTATTTTGAAAGATATGCTCCAGCTTCTTCTATCATAAAAAAATTAATTATTTTGAAAGATAAGCTGGAACTTCTTCTTTCAGCAAGTTTTCAAATTGTGATCTCACGTTTTTAGGAAAAAAACAACAAAAAAGAACAAAATCCTCTTTGGATATCTCCTGTGAACGTACGGTAGAGCTATGCGCAGTTTGTATTTTGTCCCCAGCACAAAGCAACAAGCAACAAGCAACAAGAGAAATCAACACCAGGAGAGCTCTCTTCATTAATTTCTCTTCTGCATCTGTTTGGAGCGTCCATGGGGGACGAACAACTTTATGGTGCTAGAAGGCCACAGTTCCTCAAACTGTTGGCGCCCAGTTGCTTGAGAAAGCTTGTAAGCATCTTTTTCCTTTTATTCAAACCTGGAAACAGTTTGTTTGATTAATTATCTTGAACATTACTCTCCCCTCTCTTATATAGCATGTTTATGTTTCTTTTCTACAGTTTCAAATTCAGTTAACATCTGTAGTGGGTTAAAATAATAATCACCCAAAAAATAACAGGTTGGATAAGATCTCAGGAAAAAGAGATAAGCTAAATCTTTGTCTTACTTGCAAGAAGACAATTTTCATATATAGTGTTCCTGCTTAATACTTTTGTGTGCAAATTGATCCTTTGACACCATTCACAAATGTTTCCAGGCAATTCCTCGTAGTTTCATCAAGTATCTTGAGCAGACTGAAGTCACTGTACATCCAAAGGCTACTCTGTTCAGTCCATTAATGGGCATGTTTTGGCACGTCAGCATTGTGCAGGATGGATGCAACGTGTACTTGGGGAGCGGCTGGGAGAAGCTTGCTCAAGCTCATAATTTAGAAGCTGGCAAATTTGTTTTGTTCCGCTACGAAGGCAACATGGTGTTCACAGTCAAGTTATTCCTCTCAGATGGATGCCTTGCAGTACCCGGCGCCAACATTTTTCCAAGATTTATTTTGCAGGAGCAGATCAACGTAGAAGATTCAACTGATGTCAACCATGACTCAGGAAGTAATTAAATCTATGTGCATTAAAAAGTGTCTATTTATGTAGCTTCTACAAAGAATTCATAGTAATCAACCACACCTGCATGCAGATTCTAGGAAGGAGAACACAGTGGCATGTTCCAGCAGGAAAAGGCCAAAACCATCAGCCTCCAAAGGAAAACAAGTGATAAAAGAAGAAGCGTCTCGAGTGAATTATCCGATAAGGAGCAAGCAGCTTCTCCAATTCGAGAAAGTCGTAACTGCCTATAACATTTCCAGAGGACAGCTGGTGAGCGTTATTCTTGATGATCATCCGAGAAGATGACATAAAACATAACATTTCGTATGGCTTTCAATTATACTGCAGTCTGTTCCGAGGAGATGCATGGATGATCTTTTCAGGAAGATCGACAAGGTGATCGCCACGGATTCTCGTGGGAGGAGATGGCCTTTAGAGCTTTGGCATGGTGACAAGGAAAGTATATTCACCAAAGGTTGGCGTCAGTTCGCGGAGAAGAACAAGGTTGAAGTAGGTGACAAGTGCATTTGCCGATTTGTGTCTGAACGAGCAATGCGCATTCATGTGCAGAAGAAACATCAACTGAAGAAATGAACATGGTCTGAAGGAATTACTAGCTGGTCTATTTTGCAAGCTGTATTATATATATGTTGAATCTGTCTCTTTAAGAAGAAATGAACATGGTTTGAAGGATTACTTGCTGGTCTATTTTGGAAGTTGTGGTATATGTTGAATCTGTCTCTTTAAGAAGAAATGAACATAGTTTGAAGGATTACTAGCTGGTATATATGTAGAATCTGTCTCTTTAAGCTTTGTTTTGCATGGTGTAACTGTGTAAGCAGTCCATTAAAGACAGTATCCTTTTCAGAAATGCTGAAGCAATTTGCAGCCCAACAGACCTGACAAATACAAGCAATTCGTTTTTTTTAACTCTTTGTTAAGTCATCACTATTTCTCAGAAAGTAAATGTTCAATTTTTGGAAATTGATATTTTGCCCAGTTAATTAAAAGGTATGAAAACCTAAATTATCTTAAAATATGACTTTCTATTAGCTAAAGATGATAACATTTCACTTGAACTTTAAATAATATACTAGTAGATTAATGCTTGAATTAGTAATTATTTAAGTCTTGATTTATTTGGATATTATTAAATAATCTTTAATTGATTGCCTCTTCTTTGTAGATGCCCGTTAATGCTCATTTGTTAGTGCTATAAATCCACTCCAACTTCTCTTTCTCATTTATTTCCAATCATTCTAATGATTCTATTTTTTGCTGGTTTTATATGCATTAATTAGCTTTCTTTTCTCTGCTATTTCCTTTTTTGCCCCCTCAATCTTTTGTCCGTGCAGGGAAAAATTATTCCGGATTAGGAACATTGCTAGTTGACATTGATATCATTGTTGTTGCCTCATTTATTGATTTGATAATTGAGTTATTTAAGGGAAACTAATTCAAGTTAAATATCATGATTTTTTTAATACCATAATAAGTGTATTTTAGGTATTTAACTCCACTTTACTTCATAATTTCCTCATCTTCCATCATGTTTAATTATAATTGATTTAATATTAAATATCACCACATTAAGTTGATGAAGTGGATTAGAAATTATTTTTAAATAAATATATTTTAATTTTTAAAAAATAAATAAAATAAAATAAAAATAAACACTTTAATTATTAGTAATTAAGAAATATTTGGTTAATTATTATGATAATATATAGTATTAAATTAATTATATTTAATTTTCAATGCTCATTCAAAATTGAGGGATGATAATGCAATTTTGAACATTAGAGGGGAACCATAATATAATAAGCGTACAATATAAGAAGCACGTGCGTAATTTTCCTATACCTATATAATTAATTAATTCAAATTATTGATTGATAATTGTATTTTGTAACGTCCGGTCCGACGCGGGTCAAGTCGTCAACCAGATGTAAGCCGGTCCGCGGGGGGTTCGGGTTCAGTTCTCGGTGCTTGACTCCACAGTGTGCGAGGGGAAGAAGCTGCCTCGAAGAACTCGCTGTGATATGGCCAACAATAACACATCGGGAGAGACGACAAACAACAGCAGCAACCGCGGAAAACACCGAGAGAATATTACTATGCGGATTTTTTTATTTTTACTAAACCCTCAAAAGCTTAGTGGAGGGAGAGTAAAACAAAGGGTGGTGGGGGGAGCAAAGATACACCCCCTTTCTCCATTTCCTATGAAGCCCTAGCTACCTCCCTCAAGAGCCCTGTCCTAATATTTCATTTTTCTTCTCTCGCCCTCGCCTCTGAGCATCGAGGGAAGACTGCCTTGTGATTGTTGCTCTCGGTACTTCCGGGATAAGGAGCCGCCTTTCGGTACGTTTGCTTGAGGTTTTAGTTTGTTCCTGATTTGCTTGTTCGATGGATTTCCTTGCTCTTCTTTCTTCTCGTGGATTTGATCCCGTTCGGGTTTCGGTTCCTTCGATATGTTTAGATGTTCCTTAAGTTTTCTTTTTGAGGTTAACTTTCCCAAAATGCTATTCATCATCGCAAAAGTATGCTTTTGCGTGAAAAAAAAGTGATTTTTTTTCCCACTAGAAATTGCGATTTTGAAGCGATTGCAATTATTTGACTATTTCTTTGGGGGCGAGAATATTATTTGCTTATACAGTTAAGAAATTTAACCAATAAAGATCTCTTTTATTTTTCCTGAGCGACATCCTTTGGACTGAGATGAGAAACTTGGTTGAAGTTATTCTTTCAAATTTATTTCATCTTTTAGTTGCTTGCTAGCATTCCTTTTTCTTTTTAAAAAGTGTGATTTTGGTTGTAACTATTAAATGATTATGGTGATTCTATTGAGATGTACTGTTTCCAGATTTTGCGGCAATGATGCATGCTCCATCCAAGAACAGAACTGTTGCAGAGAATGGGGATGGAGGAATTGATGGAGTGCTAGCTAGGTCAATTGGAAATCGGGAGGATTTGGGCCCTATTGTTAGGTATGCCTTTCAATGTGGGAAACCTGATGCCCTCCTGCACCAACTGAGCAATGTCTCTAAGAAGAAAGAAGTGGAGATAGAAGAGCTCTGCAAGCTTCATTATGAGGATTTCATTCTTGCAGTTGATGAGTTACGAGGTGTGCTGATTGATACTGATGAGCTCAAGAACTCATTATCAAGTGAGAATATCCGGTTGCAAGAGGTGGCAGGTGCACTTCTGCAAAAGCTCGATGAGCTCCTTGAGCTCTACTCAATTAAGAAAAATATAACAGAGGCCATACAAACATTAAAGATCTGTGTTCAGGTAGCAAAACTATGCCATCAGTGCAACATGCATATCTCAAAGAGTCGGTTCTATCCTGCACTGAAGATCTTGGATTCCATTGAGAGAGAATACATACAGAACATTCCTCTTGAGACCCTCAAGAAGGTGATTGAGAAGCAAATACCTGCAATTAAGCTGCACATTGAGAAGAAGGTTTGCAGTGAGTTTAATGATTGGCTTATTTACATAAGGGGCAAAACTAAGGAGATTGGACAGTTGGCTATAGGACAGGCCGCCTCGGCTCGTCAACGAGAAGAGGAAAAAAGGGCCCGCCGGAGGGAAGCCGAAGAGCAGAGTAGGTCTGGTGTTGGTATTCCTGTGTACAAATTAGATGATGAGAACATCGATGAAGATTCAGTGCTAGAGTTTGATCTGGCTCCTGTGTACCGTGCACACCATGTACACAGTTTCCTTGGTATTGAGAACAAGTTCCGTGAGAACTATTATGATAACCGGCTAAAGCAGTTGAATTTGGACTTGCAGATTTCATCAGCACAACCCTTCCTTGAATCTCATCAACCCTTCTTCACACAAATTGCTGGGTTTTTCATTGTGGAAGATCGAGCTCTACGAACTGCTGGGGGATTGTTGTCAGAGAGTCAGGTGGAGACATTGTGGAATACTGCTATCTCAAAGATGACATCTGTTCTAGAGGATCAGTTCTCTTGTATGGACACTGCAAACCACCTTCTACTTATCAAAGACTTTGTTACCCTTTTTGGCACTTCTCTTGTGCGGCATGGGTACCAAGTGAAACCTTTACTTGAGGTTCTTGATAAGAGCACAGACAAGTACCATGAACTTCTCCTCAGTGAATATCGTAAGCAAATTGGAGATATTCTAGCAAGTGATACGTTCGAACAGATGGTAATAAAGAAGGAATATGAGTACAATATGAATGTTGTGTCATTCCATCTTCAAACCTCAGATACGGTGCCAGATTTTCCATATATTGCACCATTCTCATCCTCTGTTCCAGATGCATGTCGTATAGTTCGTTCCTTCATAGAAGACTCTGTCAACTATTTATCACATGGAGGTCATCTTAACTCTTATGATGTTTTAAAGAAATATCTTGACAAGCTTATGATTGATGTGCTGAATGAGGCTTTGCTTAATATGATCCATTCTGGTACTTTAGATGTATCACGAGCAATGCAAATTTCAGCTAACATAGCTGTTCTTGAGCGAACTTGTGATCTTTTCCTATGGCAGGCTGCCCAACTTTGCTCACTCCCTTTACATTTAGTTGAAAGGCCTCATACTGGGTTGACTGCTAAGGCTGTTTTTAGTGCAACACAGAATGCTGCCTATAATGCATTATTGAATGTTGTTGATTCTAAGTTGGATGAATACCTTAGTCTTATGAACAGCATAAATTGGACAGCTGATGAAGCCCCAGAGCATGTAAATGATTATATGAATGAAATCGTTATTTATCTTAACTTCCTCATTACTAATGCTCAGCAAATTTTGCCTTTAGACGCACTTTACCGAGTTGGGGTTGGTGCTCTAAAACATATTTCTGACTGTATTGTGGCAGCTTTTCAGAGTGAGAGTTTAAAAAGATTCAATCTCAATGCTGTCATCGGCATCGACAATGATCTGAAAAGGTTAGAATTACTTGCAGATGAAATATTTCAAAGCACAGGTCTGAGTGATTTAAAGAATGATCGCAGTTTCAGAGGTTGCTTAACTGAATCCAGGCAGTTAGTGAATCTTCTCCTAAGTAATCAGCCTGAGAGTTTTGTGAATCCTGTAATAAGGGAGGAAAGTTATGGTGCTTTGGACTACAAAAAGGTTGCAACTATCTGTGAAAGATATAAGGATTCACCAGATGGATTGTTTGGGAGCCTCTCTAGCCGGAACACAAAGCAAACTGCTCGGAAGAAGTCAATGGACACATTGAAAAGAAGACTGAAAGACTTCAGCTGATATTAATTATGCAATTTAGTGATGCTAGCTTGTGATGGATTAGTGCAGTCCCTGTAGCTTCTATATTTGTGTCCTCTTAACTTGTGATCAGTGTTTTAAATCCCGCCTGACCCGGCTGGCTTGATCGAGAATCGAAACTCATTTCGGACCAATTTTTGTTTGAACCCGAACTGGGCAAATTTGGGAAATCCGAATATTTAATTTAATAATATTATATATAGTATAAATGTGGAATGTATATTTGTTTTTATAATGATTGGTTTATTTTACTGGATATGATATGATAATAAATAAGAAAATATTGAATATTTTTTTTAGAATTGAGTGTATATCAGATGTAATATCGACATTGTATTGTTTTAATCCTATTTTTTTCAATTCATGCATTAAACAAATAATAAATATAAATTCATTAATTATTTTATCTTTTTTATCTTACTAAGCAAAGATATGTTTACAATGTAATCGGTGACTCTCATGGTTTGATCGACTTGACTGAGTGGTCAATTTTTGTCGGGTTAAAAAACATTGCTTATGAGATAAAGAGTAAATTTGCAGTCACCCTTGCATCCAATCCAATTCATGTTCATTGGATTTTATTGTAGTGTTTAATTTTAATAAACCCAAGTTTACGGTGAACATTATCTTCATATTTAATTACACACAGTTAAAATATGATCAATGTAGCATTTAAATAATTTGAATAATTCTCTTCTCATGAGCTAGTTTTTGGGGTGAGTTAGGCCTATTAATTTCTTAATATGATATCAAAATTAAATTTGTGGCTGATATTGTGCCACCCGCAGATGTCCAATCTTGCAAAACTCAATGCTCTAGATGTCCAATCCTGAGCGTGATGGGGTGTGTTAAAGTCTCACATTAGTTAAAATATGGCCAATGTAGCATTTAAATAGTTTGGACAATCCTCTCCTCATGAGCTAGCTTTTGGGGTGAGTTAGGTCTATTAATTTCTTAACATGGTATTAGAATCAAACCTGTGGTTGATATTGTGTCACCCGCAGATGTCCAGTCCTACAAAACTCCACGCTTTAAATGTCCAATCCTGGGCATGAGGGGGTGTGTTAAAGTCCCACATTGGTTAAAATATGACCAAGATAATCTTTAAAATATGACTAGCTTTTGGGATGAATTAGACCTACTAATTTCTTAACACACACCATTGGTTTTAACTTAGAAAATAATCCAAAGCATTATTTATTTTGGATGATTCTCCATAGCATAATATTATTTTAAAAATTTTAAAATCAAAATCATTTTAACAAAATTCTCAAAATGTTCTTAACAGGTTTTTTTAAGCAAAAAGTCTTTATGAATTTCAGACTTTTTTTAAATATTTAAGGTGTTGTTTATATCGAAGTTATTACTTGTTATTTTCAACTAGTTTCACATCTAGTAAACACTTCTTTGTGAAATAATTTTAGGAGCCAAAACCTTATTTAAATTCAAAAGCTTTGAATTATTTTTCATGAATAATTTTAATATGCGGTAAAGTTTGCTTGTTTAAATTTGTTATAAACACCTAGGTGGATCATCATATACAAAAGTTAATTACCTAATTAAATATCACAAACAAAATTCAAAAGCATTTATTATTGAGCTAAATTGCAGCCTTTGAGAAATTGAACATGCTTAATCTTATATAAAAAGGAACAAAACAAAAAGAAAAAACAAAAAAGTGACAAATGAAAAATATGATTCGATCCTCCTTGACGTCGTGGAATCCCAGTGATATCTGACACTAACATCTGGATCCAAAAATATGGACTTCAAAAGAGTTGGCCCAACATAGGTTGACCATCAACAAGACATCGAGCAACCAAAAAACTAGTAAAGGGGGGAATTTGTTCTTAGAAATAGAGCTTCAAAAGAGTGTCATTTCCAAGTGACATGAAGATATCACGGACCAATAATCATCACTTCATGTTCAGTGTCAGTTGAACAACAATTGCATGTCGTACTGTTCCAAGCTTATTGCCCCCAAATGGAAAGTCATAACTCCAGCAAGAAAACTCTCTTGAGATATATTCCATAATAGATGTTGATTACGTCATCCATTGGATATCTCCTTTCTATTTTTAAGGCGCCAAAGTGGGTGATTAATCGGATTGACTCTAGGAGACGAAAGTTCTTTTAGGTAGGACAAGAGAATATTTCCTTGAGAGGGAAATCCTTGGTTAGCTGGGATTCTATCACTTGCTCGAAGGCTGAGGGCGAGCTTGGCGTTCTAGATCTGAGTGCTCATAATATGGCTAGACTCGGATCTTAGCTGTGGAAGGTTTCTAGTGGGGCTGATCTACTATGAGTTGAGTTACTTAGATGTCTCTACGGGGATTTTCGGTTGTGGATCAGAAATCGGTCTTTCGCTAGGCGTGCCTCGCCAATCTGGAAGGTCCTATGCGGCTGCCTCCTAGAGATCTTTATTCTTGGTCTCTCTTTCCATGTCGGTTCTGGTAGAAAGATTAAATTATGGACTGACGGATGGCTTAATGGAGAATGCTTGGCAAGGAAATATCCGTCTCTCTATAGGCTTGCGATTAATCCAAATTCCTCTATTTTTGATGCTAGAATCCTTGATAGATCTAACTCTTGCATTGGCTGGGACATCTCCTTCTCGGCCTTGATTGATATCGCTTGTTTGTCTTCTTTGGCCGGGGATCTTGAAACTATTCAACAATCTAGTGGTGAGGATCTTCTTGGTTGGAGGTGGTCAAAAGATGGGGTTTTCTCTTCAAAAAGCCTATATTGTTTACTCACTTTTCGTGGTGTTTCTGTGGAGAATCTGGGCTTTCTATGGCGCATCAAGCTTCCCCCAAAGATTTCTATCTTTGGGTGGTTGAGGTTGAGGGGGCGTCTTCTTACTCGAGATCGTTTAGCTCGGTGGAATATCGCAGTCGATCCCTCCTGCCTACTTTGTGACAATGGACTTGAATCCCACACTCATATTTTCAGATCTTGCCCTTTCAGTTGTGCTGGTTGGAAGGTGTTTCTTTCCCTGCTGAAGTGCACCTTCTTCCCTTTGGCCAGTACTCCATGGGGCTCCTTGGTGAGCAGTTCCCCCACGACGACTACCAAAAAATTGCGACTTATCCTGATTTGGCTTTGGTTTGTATGGTTTGAGAGAAACTCAAGAGCCTTTAGAAGCGAATCTACTTCTTACCAATCTCTGGCCGTGTCGGCCGCGAATTACTATGAGTTGTGTCGGGCTTGATTGTATAGTATCTTTAACTTAATTCTTTAACTTCTATCCCTCCCTTTAAACTTGTACCTCTTCATATCTCTTGAATGGAATGCAGGTTCTTCTTTTTCAAAAAAAAAAAATAATAGACGTTGAATAGAAATCACAGCAACTTGACACCAGCATCTCTCATATTATCTATGACAGCCCGGATCTTTCCATGATATCTCTGTTCCCTCTTCAAGAACACAGAAACAGCAGGAATACCTTTGAGCAGCAGACGCTCCCCCAGAATCTTCCCAATCTCAGCGGCTGCTGCAATGTCCCGGGTGGTATCCATGCTTGGTCTCAGCAGCTTTTCCTGTGAGCTTGCTGAGGCATTCATTTCCGTGTTATCCAAATAAATAATGCTGAGGCATTTATTTCCGGGTGGTATCCATGAAATAATGCTTCAATTTCATGCTAAAGCATTCATTTCCGTGTTATCCAAATAAGCAACTGCTGATGCATCCTCCGATGGACAGAGGGTATTCCATCGGTCCATCCATGGAGAAAGAAACCAAAGTCACCAAACAGTAGCAATTGACAATTGAACATTGCATCAAATGGTAAGTTGTAAGACAAGAAAATCACAGTTGACTTTGATGACAGGCCTCAAATATTTCAAGTATAATGTTCTTGAATCAGAATTCTTTCAGAGGGTTCAATATGAAAATAGTTTGCAAATTATGCAAATTGATATCAAGCTGTTTAACTCTGTATTTCAGCCAACTACCATTCATTCAATAGCAAGTAAACAACTCTCTTAAAGTCAGGGAGAAACAATGAAAAATCGAATAAAAAAACCTGAAACTCAAGAATGGAGGATCAAGGAGAAGAAATTCAACTAGAGTATTAAAGAAAAGAGCCATAATCATGATTTGGCACTAGAAAAGCAACCTACCATTTCATACTTAAGGGATGCCCTGTGCTAAGACTAGACATGTCGCGCCCCGGCCCCGGGCCCGAGACGCGACGGCGACCCGAACACCGCGCAGCGGAAGGAAAAGTCACGAATCCGAATCATAAATCACAATCAAGCATATTTAATAATATATATTTACAAAACTCCAAAATCATCAATATCAAAATCAGTATAAAAAGACGACAAGGTATGACAAAAATACAAAAGCTGTCGCCATATCAGAGCTCCAGATCTACATGATGTCTATCAACTATCTACACCTCGATATATAGATCAACAGCTCACTCTTGCAAGTCTGAAGCAATACAATAGGAGTCAGCGAATGCTGAGTAGGAGAATCACAATATGATCAACAACATGAATAAGATGTCAACTCAACAATAAACAACAATATGGCCTAAGATGCAATCAAAAGTAATATATGTACAACAAATGCTCCACACCTACTCCTAATCAACGTCGACCAAATCATCGAGCGTATGGACCGTTGCGTAAAAACCCCGCACTCTAGCACCCATAGAGTGGCATCAACCGTCCGCTCCAACGGCGACGCGACTACCCCCACCAAGCAGGTAGCCCGACGGGCGTCGTATCCGACATCCGCACACCCGAAGATGCCCAAAGTGACTAGTCAATATCCATACCCTCGTCCATGTCTGGAGGGTACCGCAATAAAATGGTCCTGGACTGAAGTCCTCTCCGAGGTCGTAGTCTCCAGGTCGACAACTCAACTCCAACAATGCAACAAAGTGTATCACCGTGATCAATGGATAACAAATAACATCACCGGTATCAACAATATAACAACTCCAAATGATGATATAATCAAAAGAATAACATTATAAGTAACAACATAATATCATGCATGACATATCATGATCAAATATCAACATCAATAATATATATCACCATGATCAACAATAACACATGCAATTATCTACATGGCATGTCCAACAACAATATGCAACATGAGTTCAACGGAATTAGAAGCAATATTAAGCAGATCGAGGCAAAAGGATAAATTCGCCATTTCAGCCATCGATAATTCATCGGCCACAACGGGAATCAAACTCAAGCTCACACAAACCAATTACCCCTAAATCATCCTTTAGAGCAATATAATATTTTTATAATATTTAATTATTTATCAAATTAAATTAATAAATATTAACCACCAAACAACACTAAAATATAGAAAAGACCTACCAAACGATCTCCGATCAGAAATCCGACACTACCATCGCGTTCAGCACACGAAAACATACAACTTTGATATTCTTCTCGACTCGATCCGATGACTCTACGATCAATTATAAAAATATCTTAAATAATTTATAAATTGATCCTATACAACTCTTTCGCTCGCTATTCATGTCCGACACCCGCGCGCGCGCGCACACACCACCCCACCCCCACCCACACCACCCGGACGCCCAACGCTCGCGCCCGACGCTCCGCTGCCCGCTCGACCCACGCCGGGCAGCCCCCTGGCCGCCGGCGAGGCGCCAAATCATGGCCGGGAGGCCACGGCGGCCTCCCCTTCCCCTTCACACCCGACTCCCTCTTCCGCCACCTCAATCCGTCGCCGGCCGGCCCCATTGCCGCCGGCGACCCACCCCGGCGGACTCGCCGCCTCCTACGCCGGCCTACGACCCCTGGCGGAGCTCCGGACAACGCCGGAAGGCGCAGCCGCACGCTGCGCGCCGCGGCCTGGAATCTCATGCACCAAAACAGAGATGTAGAACTTGGCTTTTCCTCTTCCTCCTTTCTTGAGGAATCTCACCTTTACGACATTCACCTAATGCAATATATATGCTTTCTACTTCTCAGTAAGTTAGTAATTTGATCTGAAGCTTAATCCACAACTACGTCTATGAATCTGCTTTAATTCACCATGTCATTGAATAATGCCTTGTTCTTTATCAATATTTGAAAACTAGATTGACTCAGACCATTCAACCGCAGGTCAACTTTGGATTTCTTCCAAACTTTTTCTGGAACCAATCAAATTTGCTCAAATATAATAAAGAACCAATTGATATTTTTTTTCTTATATATATATATAAAGACCAAAGAGACTGTATATATATTTTTTCACTCGGTTTACTCGGTTTTGACCCGGCTCGATTGATAGATCTTTTATCAATATATATCTGTATTTTTTAGCAGACTTAGAAGATTAGATTCACTACTCACGAGGGAATTAAACAAGAGTTTGTCTTTCTTTTTGGTTTCATCCGATCTGAGTCATATTCTAATATGATTGCTAGACTTGCTCAATCTTAATAATTAACTACTGAAACTTGCTTGTTTAGTTTGATGAATCCAGCTATACATATAATAAACAAAGAGTCAAAGACGCTATTTTTTCTATTAAAAGAACAACAACTACGTCCTTAAAATTAAAAATAAGCAGGAAGTCTGGTAGAAAGCACATGCGATGCAAGCTTACAATTATGAACTCTGAGTTGACTTTATTATATACAGCTAATTAATTAGCAATCAGATCTTGCAGAAAGGCTATAAATATCAGAACCTTTTGGCTTTCATGTATATTTCAGAGTAGATCCACCTCAGACTTTGAAAAGCAAGGAGTTTGTGATTGGGATCTCCAACTAGTTAGGAGCTTAATTCAGGTATGCATGCCATCGACTCATCGAGTACTTGATCAATATTTAGACCTATATAATATTGAAATTATTATGGAATTTCTTTTATTTATTATAATACCTTTCTTATATCTTAAATGAATAAATAAATTTTATTCTGCAAAAATATAGAAGACATTTTAAAACATTTAAAAAGGAATGCAGGAAAGACTTACTACTACATACTTCCTTGTCCTTTTTTGTTTTTGTAAATTGAATACTTCCTTGTCCTTAATCTGCTTACATTTTGATCTACAGATATTAATTGGTAGTTCTCTCATATGAATTCATGCGAAATTAAATCCAACTTTACTACTTATCTTTCCATCATAAACTGCATGTTTCGTGCATATATATTAGTAGTCACCTCATCTTTCTTTCAGATTCTGTTCTTGAGGAAAATGGACTTTCTAGTGAGCTCTGTCTGCAAGTGCGTGGTGGGAGAACTAGTGGACGACGCTAACAAAGCATTCCATGATGTCAAGGACTGCGGAGATCAGATTGCTACTTTACAAACCGAGGCACATCAACTAAAGATCAAGAGCGAAACCATAGATCAGGAGCTCAAGTATGCAATCAAGAAAGGAAAAGAGCCTGTTCCAGGTGTTGAGAAATGGATCAAGGAGGCAGAGATGCTAGAATCTGAAGCGAGTTTACTCGAAATTGAATTCCACAAAAGAACGGGATCTCTTTTTGGCTATGCTCTGAATTTTAAGTTGTTGTTAAACCTCAGCAAAAAGGCAAAAGACAAGCTTCATGAAGCAGAATCCATGAAGAAGGATGGGGATTTTCATGAGGTTGCAAGAGCACCAAGTCCAGACTACACCGTAGAAAAGCCTGGAGGAACTCTTTTGGGCATGGAAGAAGCACTGCAGCTGCTTGAGATCTATATGAATAGCTCCAACATAAGAATTTTTGGAATCTGTGGCATGGGGAGAGTTGGCAAGTCGACAGTGTTGAAGAGATTCTGCAGCGGATTGGATTCAGACGACAGAATGCCAATCTATGTTGACATGAATGAGCTTGGTATGGCTCAGCTGGATGAGCAGCACAAAGCTGAGGCTATCCAGAATTCCATAATACAACAATTTCGAGAGGAAAAGAATATGACATCGGATAAAGCAAGCCACATTCACACTCGGCTGAAGAAGATGAAATTCTTGTTAATTTTAGACAATCTATGTGAATACATCGATCTTAAGAATTTGGGAATTCCAGATCTGCAAGACAATAGCAATGGGAAGGTCATCCTGTCCACAAGATTCGCCGACATCTGTAATCAAATGGAGGCAAAAATTGTCAGAGTTGAATGCTTAAGTTTGCAGGATGCTTGGACTCTATTTAAAGAGAAGGCCGGAGAGACTGCACGGAAGCTGATGAAGGATAAGAGAATACGAGAACTAGCTCTTGACTTGGTCAGGAAGTGTGATGGCCTTCCTGAAGCTCTCATCAATGTCGGATATGCTGTGGCAGGCACAGAGAGCCAGGACCAGTGGCATTACATTATCGAGCAAATGGACATCAAGCCATGGAAGATAGCAAACATGGAGAAGGTGCTTCATTCGCTGAAGTTAAGCTATGATGCTCTGGATGAGAAGTTGAAGAAGTGTCTACTCTACTGTTCTCTCTACCCAGCGGGGTTTTCCATCAACAAGGAATGGATCATAGATTACTGCATGAACGAGGGGCTCTTCGACAAGTACTCCGAGGGACTCCACTACCTGGGTCAACTGAAGGTGAAATCATTGTTGGACAGTGGTCATGCTGAGAACCAAATCAGGATGCATCCGATGATGCATGCCATGGCTCTGTGGATAGCTTGTGAAGGTGGCGACAGTGAGAACAGATGGCTCGTGCAGGCGAATCTTAAGCTGACAGAAGCACCCAAGGACTGGGCCGGCGCTCAGCGAGTCTCCCTGATGAGGAACAAAATAGTTTCCCTACCTCCAAATCCAAATGGCAAGGAGCTGGAGACGATGATGCTTCAAGTAAACACCCATTTGAAGCAGATACCAGATGGTTTCTTCATTCACATGCCAATCTTAAAAGTTCTTGATCTTTCACAGACTGCTATCGAAAAGCTTCCTGCTGGAATTGGTTCGTTGCTTAGTCTACAGTATCTCAATGTTTCTGATACTAAGATCAAATCACTACCAAAGGAGCTCGGAGAACTCGTGAAATTGAGGTTCTTGTTGCTGTCACGCACGCCTATAGAAATTGTTGCTAAGGGAGTCATTGCAAGACTAACAGAGCTGCAGGTGTTCTTCATTGATTTCAGCTATGGCAATTGGAGAGTGGGCTCTTCTGCGAATGGTGTGGATATTGAAGAATTTGAGTCGCTGAATTTGAAGGCACTTGGAATCTCTGTAGAAAGCAAGGATGCTCTTTTAAAGCTTAGTAAGTATTATATGCTTGCACAGTCAATAGTAACACTGCAGATAAGAGGTTGCATTGGGTTGGCGAGCATCACAAACGAATCTCTTGGCAAAAACATGAAGCATGTGAAAACTCTTCATATAAAGAGTGCTAATGATCTGAAAGAGCTGGTCATTGACCATCACGAGTGGTACCTGGAAAGTGTGTCTAATCTTCATCTTCAGCATCTTCCCGGCGTCAAGATATTGTGGCATCAAGGTTGCAGCTTCCAGAACCTCACTAAGTTGTCTGTTTGTGGATGTGATGGAATGGAAATATTGGTTCACAGGAAGTTAGAAATTTCTGAGGTAGGAAAAACAGAAGGAGAATGTGAAGAAGATGATGGTGGTGATGCATATGAAGACGAGGAGGACATGAATTCAGCTGCTGCAATACTAGAAGAAGACAGTTGGGAAGACATCAGTCCTTTTCCTTATCTGAAAAGCTTGGAACTTATTCACCTCCCAGAGCTCAAAAGTTTATCTGAGGGCAAAAGATTGCTTCTCCCTTCTTTGGAACACCTGAGGGTTGTGAATTGTCCAAAGCTGAACAAGCTTTGGATGGCTACAAGAGAGGTTCCAGATGTACTTGGTGAAGATCTGTGGTGGAGCAAGCTGGAATGGGATGAAGGTTGCACCAAGCCAAAGTTCACATCCCTTGTTGAATAGCTGCAGTGGTATATATATTCTCAAACTATAGCAATGCTAATTTGTTTGAAAGTTTAACTCATCCCATTCATATGCATGCTTAGGCATTAATTTTCTTATTGTACCAAATATAGAAATTAAAAGTTGAGTTAGCATTATTTTTGGTGTGCCAGGATATTCTGGGGAGTTACTTGGGAAGTGAGAGTGATTTTTGTTGTTTGGTGTGTGTTCAAAGTATAGTGTTGTAGATTGATGTTTTAGGTTATATTGTTTGATTGAAGTTGTAATATTCTATTAGTTACTTCCTCTTTGTCACTGTTGTGATGTTGGTTGTAAGTGTTGTTATTCCTTCTAAAACTTGTATGAGCAGCCTGCTCATACGAGTTTATATGAGCAGGCCGCTCATCTTCCGCCACGTCAGCAATTACACATCTTGATGCAATCAAAAAAGTGCATCTTGGATTTCGGGTATGAGTTTAATTCTAGATGCAATTTTTTTATTGCATCAAGATACGTGCTGGGCTGACGTGGCGGAAGATGAGCGACCTGCTCATATAAACTCGTATGAGCAGGCCGCTCATACAAGTTTTATTCTTTTCTTCCTGTAGGCATTTGTTTCTATACATACGTTACAGAAAAACAATTTAAAATCAGCCCAAATTATAAGTATAAAATCGGTGTCGGTGGAAGGAAAAAAACTACTATAGAGACTAACTCCGTTAAATTAGACTTCATTATGTTTTTGGTCCTCCAAAATATTACGTTTTTTTTCGTTTGGGCCCTCCTTTTTAAAAACTTTTTGTTTAACCACTCAAAAATTATTTTCGTTTCCGTTTGATCCATCCGTTAACTTTCTGTTAACTTTTGTTGTTAAGTGCCAATGATGACATGGAGTAAAGACAAAATGAGGGACCAATGATGGAAAAAATATATATCTTAATGACCTAAAGCATATATATATATATATATGTTTTGTCATCTTATTTACCAATATAAAATCTCATCAATTTATTTTTTTTTATTTCAAAATATTCACCCCACAAATCATCAATAAAATTACGATTCATTCTCGTGTCGCCCTAGCTTACGTCACCATGACTCATGCTCGCGTCGCCCTTGCATCACCACGACTCACGCTCGCTCCGCTCTTGCGTTACCACGACTCATGCTTGCGCCTTCCTTTTCTGTGTCAGCACATTTTATTCCCTCGACCCTTCTTTGCCACCGTAATTTCTTTATTAATTAATTTCAAAAAATCATGGTGGAAAGAGCGAGGTCGTTGTGGTGTTACATGATAGTGGACAGTCTCATGGCGCCTGCAGCAAGAGGTGGTGCGATTCGTGGTGGTGCAAGGGCGAAGCGAGCGCAAGTCGTGGTGGCACAAGGGGTGGCGCAAGCGCGAGTCATGGTGGCACAAGGGCGGCACGAGCGCGAGTAGTAAATTTATTATAGATTTATGTGGTGAAGATTTTGAAATAATAATAATAAAAATGATGAGAATTTATATTTATGGAAAAAAACACACACACATATATATAGAGATATGATTTAGGTTATCTAGTCTCTTAAAATATCTCCATTTTTCCGTTTGGTCCCTCATTTTATCTTTAATTCATGTCAACATTGGCACTTAATAGCAAAAGTTAACGGATGGACCAAATGAAAATGAAAATAGTTTTGAGAGACTAAACGTAAGGAAGTTTTTTAAAATAGGACTAAACGAAAAAAAATGTGATATTTTGGGGACCAAAAATATAATTAAGCCGTCAAATTATAATGACAAACATATAATTCATTTTTCCTCACATTGTACAACTTGGAGGTATTTCTTGAGGGATAATTTAAGGAACATAAACATATCGATTATATAATAAAAAAAATATTGAATTAATCAAGAAGGTAAGAATTAATTAATTTAACGAATAATTGTAATGACAAAATTTATGTATTATAAAAAATATATAAAATGTAAATTTAATAAGATAATAATTATTGTTTTTAAAAGTTATGTATATAAATAATTATGATAAATTAAAATATATTTATTATGGGAACTAGCTAAATATTTTATAAGTTATTTAAAAATATAATTGCTAAAAGCAGAAAAATTAAAATAGTTTAAATCTATACCAATATTTGATCAAATCTAAAATATGATATTTTTCTCGGATTTTAATTAATTTAATTAATTTAATGGTATGCACGTAATTAATTAATGAAAAATTAAATATGAATATAAATTAAATATAAAACATCATATAATATATAATATACATGGGCTGAAGTTTGGGCCGCTACTGGTGAGCCGGGCATGGCCCGGTCCTCAATTTGGATTGGACACAGCTTGTGGGCCATCAGGGAGATCTGAGCCCAGCCCATTGGAATAGCACAAGCTAGGCTCAACTCGAACCGGCCGGGTCAGGGCTACGCAAGCCGGCCCAGTACACTGATGTATACACATTAAATATATATCCCGAGTGAAAATGATATATATACACATTTAGTCAACGCTATATATGTATACTCGAAGAGGATAAGACATATTCTCCAAAGTATATATATAGGTCAACGTTTGTATAAAGTCATACACAAGTAGCAACCACTCTTTTATTTTTGCCTTAAAGAATGAATTGTCATCATATTTTTTTTTGGCGTATGAACGTAATTACGATATAAACAAAGACAAAGAATTCAATTGACTTCCAAATTATAAATAATTAGGTTAATTTGAGGTTTGACCTACAAATAACGCAGGGTCAATTTATAAATGACTTTGGATTGGATCCGCCCGGGAATCCCTCTCTAGCTTTCATATCATCTCTCCCTAGATATAATTATTTTGGACTATATATTTTGCAAATATAACTAATGCATGTGCTATATGTAGGATTAATTGGTATGGATGCAAGCATTGACTTCTAGAGAGACTTTAGAATTTCTTTAGTTTGACTATATTGTTTTCATATGATCCAAATTAATTCTATCAATTCTTTGTCTTCATCATGTATATATATATATCACATTATGATTTTTAAATTTTTTGCCAAGGTAATAAAAAAAGACAATCTAAATTCAACGCCATTTGGGTCTTGAGCTAATTTATTATTTTTTAAAAATACTTATCAAAAATAATTTATTAATCAGCTAAAGAAATTTCCATGTGGGCTTAAACTGTGGTGTAACGAAGTTTCTCCTGCTTAATTAATTAAGACTCTTAATTGACTTGCTCATCAAGACTAAGTTAAGTCAAACATGTAGTCTATATATATATATATGACTTAATTTAGCAGTGAATTTATGTCATCTCCGAGTATTACTTTCCCATATAGAGATGACAATGGATCGGATGCAACTAGACTTGAGCATTTCGGGTATTATCGGGCATGGAAGATTTTGAGGGCTGGCTCAAGTACGTACTTGACACCCGGCATGGATGCTTGGGAATTGGGTCGGCTTGAAAATAATTAAAAATAAATTTAAAATAAAAAATAATAATTTTAAAATTAAATAATTAATTGAAATATATTTTAAAATCTAAAATATTATTTATTGTATATAAATTATTATTAAGATCCTCTTTAATATCATTTGTTACAATATTCTTGATACGATAATTAGTCCATCAATTTCATAGATATAATCACTAGCCTAATTAAAATGTTTAAGTAAAATTAAGTTGATGGTGCAACATTCATCAAATTAATCTTATTAATCAACACAACTTATATATACGTACTCCAGAATTTAGATGCAAGACCAATAATAACTTCGTGAGCGTATGTAATTTTAAATAAAAAATATATAACTTCCACGCGATGATTATTTTACAAGACAATAAAAAAAGACCAATCTTAATTTCAATGTCAGTTAGAGATAGACAATTCAAATTGTACCTTTAGTCTAATCTAATTCACACCAAATTAATTCATATATTTTTCAACTCAATTATTGCTGACCTCATCATATAATTAATACAAATAATTTTTGTTTAAATAGAGTAGAAACTAAATTAAAAAATTAAGATCAGTCAGAGTAATTAATTAAGATTTGGTTTTTTAATATTTATAGCAATATATTCCTCATTCTAATTAAGATAAAATTCATTCTCTATATATAGTTGTACCTTAACCACTAAATTAAGTTCATAGCAAGCTAGCTATATATAATACATGTTAATTCCAAGAGCAATTATTTTGTGGGATATGCTTGCTTGCAAGTTTAGTCATGTCTAATTAATTACAAGATAAAATAACTTATCTTGACATGCACATGAAGAATAAATTGTATGACCCTGATCAAGAACATGCAGTATATAAATAGAATCATTAAACAATGACAAAAAAAATTCCTGATTGATTAATTAGTCCTAAACTAACTACAACTTTGCTTGCTTGTTAATTTGGGTTTGTAAACAAAGACTTTGTGTTTCTGAAGGTTAATTGGTAATCTGCTTACCTGTACGTACCTATTAATTATTATTAGTTTGAGCACTAATTAGTTAATTAAGTGCATGTAATATATTAAGAATTAATTAATCCGGCCTATAAATATAGGTTTGGGTTTGAAGCTAAAACCCACCTCTCGCACAAGGAAGGAGAGTGCAGCTTGTTGTTCTTCTTGTTCTTGGGAGAGCAGCAGACTTGTGAAGGTGCGTACTTAGAATAATATGCATGCATGTTAATTCTTATAATTAAGCTCTCTTTTACTTTTGTTAATTTTCCCAGCTAATTAATTTGTGCATATATAAATAAATTCTTAATCTTATTAGCCCTATTTTAGTTGTGTGTATATATATATATTTTCTTTCTATCTTTGACAATTGCAAGCAACATTAATTGATGTTGTATATGTTGGAAGCCCCAAGCCTAATTTTAAGTGGGATGTTAATTACATGTAGATTTGTAATATATAAGATCACGTGAGAAACTCAATAATATACATCATGCGATTTATAATATATTAATTAAAAAATAAAGTTGATGATTATACTAAAAAGCTAATTGTAATATTAATAATTAAAGTTATTCATTTTTTATAAACTAATAATATTAATTTAATTGATTAATTTTTAACTTCTTTTAAGAATGAATACAAAAAATTATATTTTGATTGTTAGTAAATTTATTTTAAATATTTATACTTCAAGTTATAGCATCGAATATTGACTTTTCTTACATTCATTAGTATGTAATTTTCTTCTGCGATCATTTTACTAAAACACTTTATTTATTTTACTTATTTTCATCAACCAAAATAAATATCAATGTCAAATATAATGTCAAAATTTATTTAATTATTTTTTAATTGTTATCATTAAAGATATTTCATTTAAATTATAAAATAATTTGCACAAATCAACTTAGAATAACGTAGCCAATGATCGATGACATGGTAAGATTAAATAATAAAGAAATTTTGATTATATATATACTCATATCACGTGGGGTTGGTATTATAATTAATTTTCTAAGGCAGAAGGATTATAATGTAATTTACCCTAAATGAAATTATATCTACGATGGTTGGGTTTTTCTAGGGGTGAGCGAGTCTGAGTATCTTGTATTTTTCATGATATACGGATCCTATCCTGTATAGGACTCGTTCCTAAGTTTTGGACTCAGACCTTATCCCTATGGTGTAGTACATGTTTCGAGTGTCCTGAACATGTACCATGTTGGAACTTATTCATTAATTTATAAGTTCCAGGATATATACAGGTTATGGATTCTGATTTTAATTCTAGATACCCGATGTGTTGGACTCAAAAATTAAAATCAATTTTAACCGATTCCTTAATTATTTTTTGTCTCGGACATTATCCGAATTTATACTAAGTCTACCTTGAATCTACCCAATCGGATAAGTTCCAACCGATTTCGAGTATACTCAATTATACGCATGCACACCCCTAGATTTTTCATGTAATCCCTCTACTTCACATGATAAATTTATTGATTAAAAATCTATTGGAAAGAATATATTTAATTTGGATCAGGATTTAATATATTATATATTATTTTTTTAGTATATATATAATTAGTCTTTTTTGTTAACAACTTTAGTATGCAATATTTCTTAATATTAATTTGTGTTCTACAGGGAATTAAAAATGTCCTTTATAGTAGACGCTCTTTTAAAATGCTTGCTGGCTGATTTGGTGGAATCCGCCACCCAAACATACAAAAATGTCAAAGACTGCGGAAGTAAAATTGAAACTCTGCAGACACATCTGCATCAACTGACAAAAAAGAAAGAAACCATCGATCACGAGGTTGAAACCGAAATCAAAAAGGGAAAAGAGCCCATTCCGCAAGTCGATGAATGGTGTAACAAGGTGAAGATGCTAGAATCTGAAGCGAGCAAGCTCGAAAGCAAGTTCCACCAAAACGCCGGATCTTTATTCGCCTATGTCGTCAATTTCATGAAGCTGTTGGAGGTCAGCCAGCAGGCGAAACACAAGCTCGACGAAGCAGACGAACTGAAGAAGGACGGTGATTTCCATGAAGTTGCCAAATTGCCAAAGCTTAACCACTCGGTAGCAATGATCACCGGAACTTTTGTGGGCATTGACGACGCACTGGAGCAGCTGAAGCGCTATAAAATGGACGACAAGGTGAGCGTCGTCGGAATCTGCGGCATGGGGAGAGTTGGCAAGTCAACCATCTTGAAGAAGTTCTGCAACGGCTTCACTGATGCGGAGAAAAGTAAGCAGATCGAAGTTGACTTCGATAAGAACACGAAGAACAAGAGCGTTGCTGACTACGTACAGGATATCATAATGGACACGTATGAATTAAAGGAGGAGGAGGAGGAAGATAAGAACTCAGTCGACGACCGAGCGACTCGCATTCGCAAACAACTGGAGAAGGAAGAGTTCTATCTGATTTTGGATAATGTGTGGGAGTACATAAATCTTTATGAGCTGGGAATTCCAAATTTGAACGTCCACAAGAAAGGAAAGGTCTTCTTGTCGACGAGATCCACCAAGATCTGCAAAAGAATGGAGGCGAAGACTGTCAGAGTCAAGACCTTAAGTTTCGAGAATGCTTGGACTCTATTTAAAGACAAGGTCGGAGATGCTGTGCACGGAATCGAGGAGGACAGCAGAATTGAAGAGCGAGCTCGTGAGTTGCTGCGGAAGTGCGATGGCCTACCTGAAGCCCTCATCCACGTAGGGCATGCGGTGGCGAGCAAGGAAAGGCTCGAGGAGTGGGATTACATCATCGAGCAATTGGATTCCAAGCCATGGAAGATAGAGAACATGGTCCAAGTGCTCGCCTCGCTGAAGCAGGGCTATGATAAGTTGAACACGGCGTTGCAGAAGTGCCTCCTCTACTGTTCTCTCTACCCGCCCGGGTTTCCCATCAAGAGGAAGTGGATCATCGACTACTGCATCAACGAAGGGCTCTTCGACACCTTCAGCGAGGGGATCCACCACCTGGGCGAGCTCATGGCGGAGTCATGGATCGAGACCGGCATCGACGAGAGCCAGATCACGGTGCACCCCGCCGTCCACGCCATGGCGCTGTGGGTCGCCTGCGAGTGCGGGAAGAGCGAGAGCAAATGGCTGGTGCACGCACGGCGCAAGCTGAAAGGTCCGCCGAGGAACTGGGCCGAGTCGCATCGGGTCTCCCTGATGAGGAACAAAATAGCGGCGCTACCTCAAATTCCAGAGTGCAAGATGCTGACGACGTTGATGCTTCAGGGAAACGCGCATCTGAAGGCGATACCGGACGACTTCTTCCCGTCGACGCCCAAGCTCAAAGTGCTCGATCTTTCGCAAACTTCTCTCGAGCAAATTCCAGCTGGGATCGCATGTTTGAAAGAGCTGCAATACTTCGATGTCTCCGATACCAAGATCAAATCTCTGCCGAAAGAAGTCGGAAAACTGGTGGAGCTTAAGTTCTTTATGCTGTCCCGGACGCTGGTAGAAACAATTCCCGAGGGAGTCATAAAAAAACTCATTCATCTGGAAGTTTTCTTCGTCGATTTCAGCTACGGCGGATGGAAAGCGGGCTCCGACGGGGCCGGCGTGAGTGTCGGAGAGCTCGAGAACCTGCACTACTTGAAGGCTCTCGGAATCTCCGTCGAAAGCTCCGGTGCTCTACGGAAGCTCACTGCCTCCGATGCGCTTACGGAGGCGATCGAATCACTGCACATACGAGGCTGCCCTGGGCTGGAGAGCATCTCGAATAAATCTCTCGGGGAGAACTTGGAGCACGTGAAGACGCTTCAGCTGAAGAATGCTAATGACCTGGAGGAGCTGACGATTGACCGCGACGAGTGGTACCTCAGAAGCGTGACAGATCTTATTCTTCAGCGTCTTCCTGGAATTATCAAGATCACGTGGTCTCAAGGTTACTGCTTTGAGGATCTCATGAAATTAACTGTTTCCGGGTGCGAAGGAATGGAAACATTGATTCATAAAAAGGATGGAGGAGGTTCTGAACAAGGAAGAACGAGCAACAACCAGATGAACAGTCGCAGTGCAAGGAGAGAGATCAGTCCTTTTCCTCGCCTAAAAAGTTTGGAACTCATTCATCTGCCAAAGCTCAACAGCATATTTGAGGGAGGAAACTTGAATCTCCCTTCCTTGGAATCTCTACGGGTCACAGATTGTCCAAATCTCAAAAAGCTCGCCATCAATGCAAACAAATTGGTGGAGATATCTGGCGGACAAGACTGGTGGGATCACATAGAATGGGATGGAGAGAGCAGCAGCAATAGGCCATCCTTGTTTAAACTACTCCCTGAATAATTAGTTCGTCAAAGCTTGATTAATTTATCATTGTTTCTGATATGCATGCAGGATCTGAAGCATGCGTTTGATGATTGGGTCTTGGTTTTGTGCTTTTGCCTTTGATTGTTCGAAGCCTATGCAGTCTGTGTGATATTGGTAATGGTCGTGCAGTATTATTAATTGTTAGTGAATCATAATTGTAATTCTTGGGAATAAACTTTGAATGCTGCAATAAAATTATGGATTTACTCACGTTGAGATGGAATTGGTCAGCAAGTCAACTCGTTGACCAAAACTGCACATCCTAGTTAACCTGACGTACAAATTATAATGTGCAATTTTGATCAACTGTTGCAGTACTTCGTACTTTAGATCATCACGTACTGATTAGTTGTGTTGACCAATTATATTGACTTGCATGCATCTTTGACCAGACTAGCTCTATATATATATAAACGAGTGCAACTTTGACCAAGTATACATGTTGACCAGACATTTCTCAGTCTCGTGTGGGAATTAATTACCGCTTTCCTAACATTTATCCTTTTGACCAAGTATACATTTTGAACATAATTAACGCACGTGCCAATCATGCATCACATTGATGCACGTGCCAATCAGACATTTCTTGTATGATTCGTTGGCCAATAGTCAGCATGGTTTGTTTCGAGAAAATAAAATTGAAAATTAGACAAATTATATAATTCTGCTTTGAAAAATTGATGATATGGTGGGCTGGAAATGGGCGAAGGAGGGAGTCTTCTTCACAAAAAGTCTTTGCTGCTTACTTACATTTGGTGGATTTTTTAATGGGATTCTTGGCTTTCTTTGGCGTATCAATCTTCCACCGAAGATATTTATTTTTGGGTGGCTTCGGTTGAAAGGACGACTTCTCGATCACAAGGGATCGTTTAATGCGGTGGAGCATCACGGCGGATTCAACCTGCTTACTTTGTGAAAATGATATTGAATCCCATGAATATATCTTCAGCTTTTGCCCTTTCAGTTTTGATGATTGGAGGACTTTTTTATCACTGCTGCAGGTCTCCTTTTTTCCGTTGTCCAGCTCTCCTTGGCACTCCTTGGCGGGCAGCTCTTCTATGACCGCTACCAAGCGGGCTCGTCTTATCCTAATTTAACTTTGGTTTGTTTGGTTTGAAAGAAACTCTAGGGCAGTCAGAAATGAATCTTCTAATTTTCAAACTCTAGCCGTGTCAGCTGCAAATTATTTCGAACTTTGTTAGTATCATTTGTATTTTCTTATTTTTTATCCCTCTCCCTAGTGCTCTTGTATCCTTTCATTTCTCTTGAATGACATACATGATTCTTTCTTCAAAAAAAAGGTGGCAGTTTTCAGCCTAACCCGACCCGACACGAAAAAATTGAATTCGGGCCGGGTCTTAACATGCTCGGCCGTTATCGGGGCAGACTCGATAAGGCCCGATCGACCCCTTTATCGTGTCGGGCCGAGCCAAGTGTTATCCGGATAACAATATAACAGAGCCAATTACAAGAAATCCAATAATCCCTTTGAGAAAAATCAAAGCCTGATTTGTTGGTAAGAACATTCCAAATTGCAGTCGAATAGGTACAAGTAAAAAAATAAATGCTCCAATGTTTAGTTTTCAGAATACACATATTATTCCAAGGAAAAGGACAAGCTCATGACTTCTAAAAAAATAAATAGGCGGATTCGATGGTAACACCGCACTCAAAGTCATTCAACCAAATATAGGAGTAATAGAGCACCACCCAATTCAAAATTTACCTCATTTCTAATTTATAAAAGACAAAAAAAAAAACAATTATGTGGACTTGTGTGAGTTCCATTGAACTCACCAAATCTGATGGAAGTTAAATGTTACGCGCATTCATGTCCTATGAATAATTTCCTTGGAAGCATGTAAATGAATTAGTCCTCCGTAGAAGATAACGACTCATGAATACTTCAATTGCAAAGACGTACGCTTCAGATTCTCTGCGGGCGCACGCATGCATACAAACAGCCGCCCTTGTCTCCACAAAGTATTAATTAGCACAAGCACTAGTCCGCATATATATATAAACATATCAGCCTTTGGGTTTCTGAACCCACAATTCGCCCAAAAAGCTAGCTTGCAGTTTTTTTCCTTAGCATATATACTTTGAGAGATCAATCAGAAGCAAGGAGTTGCCTCTCCAGTTTCTTCTCTTTACTTGAGTTGGAGGTATGTTCATGTGTTTCTTAATTTCTCTCTTCTGTTCAGTTTTTTCATTTCTCCTTTTTCTGTTGATTCTTTCCTGCAGAAATAAATACAATGTTACTCCTTTTCTTCCACTTATATATCAAAGTATATATAGCCATATATATCTTCAATACCTGGAATATATATCAACATGATCATCTGTTCAATTTATTTAGTTTGCTTGTGAGAAACAAAACCTTAGAAGATATCGCTCCCTGTTTGTTCTTTGAGTTTCTGATATCTCTTGTACGCTGAAGATGATTAATGGCGTCAGCACCTAAAGTTAATTAGGCTCTTAAGTCTTGACCTTGACCAAGTCAAACTATTTCTATCAATCCACTGCATGCAAAAATGCTTTGACTTTTCTACTTGAAAGATTCTTCTCTTATCAATATGTATTAATATATACTGAATTTATGAAACTTTTTTTTTTGAAAAGTAAGCAATTGTATTCAATCAAGAGAGTTGAGGGAATACAAAAAGAGGGGAGAGAGTAAAATGAGGGGAGGCCTCAAAAAAATAAAAATAAAAATAAAATAAAATAATAATAATAATAATTTCTGAAGAACCAGAAACTAGTTACAGAATGGAAGAGCTACAGGTGAAGACCGACATAGAGATAGCAAGGGATCTGGAGTTAGATAGCACCATCTCGAAGCACCTTCTATTTCTCTCATACCAGATATACCAACTCCACACCAATAGGATCCTTGGGAGCTTAAAAGAGTCATCTTGTTTGTCACTCATGCTTGAAGGGGATATTCTAAGCTTTGCCCGACATCTTTCTGCAGGGCAGGGTATGCAATTGATCTGTTCTTTTCTTACCTTCTGTTCTTGAGGAAAATGGATTGCCTACTAGAAAATGCCACCAAATGCTTGATGGGTTCACTCATCGAAGGCTTGAGAAATGTATTCAATGATGTCAAGAACTATGAAGATACAGTTGATTCTTTGAAAGAACAGATGCATCAGCTACAGAACAAGAGAGATGCCATAGAAGACAAGCTTAAAGCTGATGGCTTGAAGGGGAGAAAGCCAATAAAGGAAGTGGAAGAATGGGTTGCAGTTGTAAAAGAACTAGAATCTGAAACAAGAAGAATAGAATTAGAATTGGACAAAAGCAACGGATGCCTCTGCGACTGTTCCACATATGTATGCAAGGCCTATAAGTTCAGCAAGTTGGCAAATAAGAAGCTTGAACATGCAAAAAAACTGATTGAAAGTGGTAATTTTAGTGAAGTTAGCAAAGAGAGAAATCCACGTTACATCGTTGAAAGGCCTGCAGGACTTCTAGTTGGCATGGAAACGACATTGGAGCAGCTCAAGAACTACATCAATGATGAGAATGTGAGTGTCATCGGAATCTTGGGCATGGGGAGGGTTGGCAAGTCAACAATCCTGAAAACATTCTGTAGCGAGTTAAATCCTGAAGAGAGAACACAGATCTACTTTGATGTAGGTCACCAGTTAAATGTAGATGAGATGCAGAAGAGAATAGTACAACAGTTTGAATTAGAATGGCAAGAGAGTGTACCATCAGATGAACGAGCGGGCTACATCCGCACTCGGCTGAAGGAGAGAGAATTCTTGTTAATTTTGGATAATGTATGGAAGTACGTCGACCTCGCAAGCTTAGGAATTCCAGATTTGATGGAGAACAAAAAGTCAAAGGCTATACTTTCGACAAGATTCACCGAGGTTTGTAACGAAATGAGCGCGAAAATTGTCAGAGTTCAAGGCTTAAGTTTCGAAGATTCTTGGACTCTCTTCAAAGAGAAGGCTGGAGATGAAGCACAAAGGCTCATGAATGATTCAAGAATTCGAGAACAAGGTGAAGAATTGGTCAAGAAGTGTGACGGTTTGCCGGAAGCTCTTATCAATCTGGGATTTGCTGTGGCAAGCTTGGAAAGTCAGGAACAATGGCGGTTTGTAGTTGAAGAACTGGATACAAATCCATGGAAGATCCATAACATGGAGAAAGTGCTTTCCTCCTTGAAGGAAAGTTATGATAAGCTTGATGATACATTGCAGAAGTGTCTCCTATACTGCTCTTTGTACCCCGAAGGGTTCTCCATCGAAAAGGAATGGATTATAAATTACTGCATTGGCGAAGGGCTCATTGATGAATACGCGGAGGGAGACATGATCATGGCCATACTGAAGGCAGTTTCATTGCTGGAAACTGGAACTGAGGAGGACCAAATTAAGATGCATGCCATGGTGCGCGCCATGGCTCTGTGGATAGCTCGAGAATCTGGCAAGAATACGAACGGATGGCTGGTGCATCCGAAACACAACCTGAGAGAAGTTCCAAATCCTAGTCTATGGGAAGGAGCTCAGCGAGTCTCCCTGATGAGGAACAAAATAGCCTCTCTACCTCAGATTCCAAACTGCCCGGAACTGGAGACGCTTCTGCTTCAAGATAACAGACAGCTGAACAAAATACCTGATGATTTCTTCAAGTTCATGCCAGTTCTGAAAGTCCTTGATATTTCGCAAACAGCGATTGAAAATCTTCCCCCAGGGATCGGTTCGTTGGTGAACCTGCAATATCTCAATGTTTGTGATACTAAGACCAAGTCTCTGCCGAAAAACCTCAGAAAGTTGGTGAAATTGAGATTCTTGTTGTTGTCAAGAACTCCTATAGAAACAATTCCTGAGGGTGTCATTGCAAATCTCACAGAACTGCAAAGCTTGTACATTGATTTTAGCTATGGCAACTGGAGAGTCGGCAAAGGTTCAACTGGTGTTAACACTGTCTTTCATAAAACTGGTGTTAACATTGAAGAGTTCAACGAGCTGAATAAATTGAAAGCACTTGGAATGACAGTTGAAAGATTCAATGTTCTTGAAAATGTTGCTAAGACCCATTCACTTGCAGAGCGAATGCGGCATCTCCAGATAAGGGGCTGTGATGGAATGACAAGCATCTCAACCAAATTGCTTGGGGAAGACCTGAAGGGTGTGCTAAATCTTGAGGTGAAGGATGTCAATGACCTGAAAGAACTGGTGATCGGTGGCGACGAATGGTACCTTCAGAATGTGAGTAACCTTCAGCTTAATGGTCTTTCTAATATGAAGATTGTGTGGAATCAAGGTTGGTTCAAGAATCTCTCTGAGTTGAGTGTTGCTAGGTGCGATGAAATGGAAATTTTAGTTCATTGGGATGGTGAACTTTCCGAAAAAGAAGCAATAGAAGAAGGACAAGAACAAGAATATGAGAATGGTAATAAGGATGATGGTTCAGTTGTTGCTGATGAAGAGGAGAAAGAAGCAGCAAAAGGAGAAAAAGATATAGAAAAAATTAAAGAAATTGGTGCTTTTCCCCATCTAAGAACTTTGGAACTCAGTGATATGCCAAAGCTTAGGACTTTATGTGAAGGAAGAAGGTTGGCTCTCCCTTCCTTGGAACATCTGCAAGTAATAAATTGTCCAAAGCTGAAGAAGCTTTCAATAGGAGCAAACAAGTTGCAACTTATTTCCGGTGAACAAGTATGGTGGAGCATAGTGGAAAAAGATGACAGCTACAAGAAAGTACAATTCAAAACCCTCTCTTCTTAGTTCCAATGGTACTCCCTCCAACCCTTTTCTCTCCTTCTTTAGCTGACAAGCAAAACTAAGGCAGTAAGGTCCAAGTGCCTCAAGAAATAAATTAAATGCATCTAGAAGTCATTTTTGTTGTATAATCATAGTCTGCTTTTGCATTACCATATCATGATAATATTATGAAGGTTTAACTTTCAGAAATATGTAGTAGTTGCAATTTATGCATCAAAGTTTAGTTGTACTAATTAGCTAGGGTATTTTCCTAGAACTTTGGCTAAAACACATTTCCAATGCATGCAGGATATGTTGTGTTGGGGAGTAAGAAGAACCCTAGTTTGTAAAGGAAGTGATGCTACTCAATTGATGCTCAAAGTGGTCTACCATTGATGTTTTAGAATTTTAGTGCTCCTAGAAATTCTTTGTTATGTGGTTATTCTTTATTTCCTTTTCCCTCAGAAACTATTTCTGAACATATATTGTTGCTTGAAAATTAGGAATAAGCTTCGAATGTGGAATAAAGATTATGGTTTTACTGATTACGTACTATGATTCAGATGTTTCCTTGGCTTCACCTTACATGACATTTAAACTTGCCACCTCCTTTTGTTGAAGAAATCATGATTTAGATTAGCTATGAAAAAAGAATTAGGTTGGATTAAGTGATGTGGTTTCTAGAGGCAGTTGTTCTTACCTCTAAAAATGCAAAAAAGCTACTTCTTGCAATACTTGCTCCCTGACTATTGATACTGGGTGCTGAGCTACAAAATGAATGTTCTGCAAATGCAAGGCCAATGCTGTGTTATCAAGTTCTCAAAATGCAAGGCTAATATTGAGTTATCATGTTACAACCCGCTTAATGGGATAACTGACCCATCAACTTCATAGACCAACCTATTGGCCTAATTAAAATGCTTAAGCTGAAGTTGATGGTAGCACACCCATCAAGCCTTATAAGCCAACACCACATCCAACATACTCCCGATGTGGGACTAAACCGGGGTATTACAATCTCCCCCACTTATGTCTTGACGTCCTCGTCAAGACTCAACTCGAGTCTAACACATAGCCCAGAATCACACCCAAGTCGTCGGCATGTGAGGCCTAGCCTAGTAGCGGCTCCACCCCTTCACCTGGGCAGCCCTTTCTCACATAGGCTCCCTCACCATGCTTAGGACTAGGTCTTGCTTTGATACCATTTGTTACAACCCGCTTAATGGGATAACTGACCCATCAACTTCATAGACCAACCTATTGGCCTAATTAAAATGCTTAAGCTGAAGTTGATGGTAGCACACCCATCAAGCCTTATAAGCCAACACCACATCCAACATACTCCCGATGTGGGACTAAACCGGGGTATTACATATCAAGTTTCATCGACTAGAATTATACCATGTTTTAGCATCATCGAAAAAAACACTTAACCAAGACTGTTATGAAGCAGACATCTTTTATCTATCCGACCACTTCAAATTTTGGATTGCAGAACAGCCTTATTGAATACAAACAACCAACAAAAAATGGCATCCGCAATTAGATCAGTGTATAGAATGCAGAAAAATCTAGCTACGTAAACAGAACACGGAAGGTATTGCAAAATTATCACACAGCGGCAAACCAACAAACAGATGGTGTGCAGAGTTACACAGCAAAGCTCATTTCCGTCTGCAGATTAAACTCAGCATGGAACAATACACACGCACCTGTACATCCTCAATTGAAACCGAAGCTCATCCGTCAAGCACAAGCCTGTAAGAAGTTGTAGCGAGCGCGTGAATTCGATGAGGAGACAGTTCATTTACATGTAGCTAGGCGTCTGCCGACCTTCGACTTCTGAAGGCATTTGTACGTGTTAAAGTGACTGTTAATATATGATTAATGATGAAAGTGTGACAATAAAATTAATCCTCTAATTAAATATTTCTTCAGAATTATAATTTCATATTAAAAATTTAAGTTCTTCAACTGATCAATACATTTTACATTTTAATCAGCAATTCATAAATAATTTATTTTTTACTAATATCATATTTTATCAAAATTTATGTATGTAAAAAATAATTAATTGCATATTTTAATAATTTAAAAGCATATATTCAAAAATTATTAAAGATATTTTGTGTTTAAATTCTATAATTTTTTTTCGATTATATATATATTCAATTGATTCCATCATTAATGCAAAAAATTTATATTTTAAAAATTAAATTAAATTAAAGATATATATACATATATGCGTACTATTTTATTTAAGTGATTAAGTCCATCATTATACATATATATATATATATATATATATATATATATATATACATGTGTGTGTTTAAATAGTGATCATTAATAGAAATGAATTTTTTTTTGTATGCAATATTATGGGTGTGCATGGGTACTGGGTAAATCCAGAATCGGGTAGACTCGAATTAAATTCGGATAGGGTATGAGACAAAAATTGAGAAAATGATTAAAATCGATTTCAATTCTGAGTCCAATATGTCAAGTACCTAGAGCTGAAATCGGTACTCGAAAGAACAGATTCCAACATAGTACTCTAAACTTTTACTTGGAACTTGTATAAATAAACCCAACAACGTAACTTGGAACCTATAAGATTCCAACTAGGTACCCTATATAAAACTTGTAAATGAACAAGTTTCAGGACACATAATACCGTGGAACTCGTTCATTGACAAGTTTCAACATGGTGTCATGGAACTTGTAAATGAATAGGTTCCATGACACATGGTATATTGTAACAGATTCCAACAAGATATTCGGCTCGAACCTGTACTACACGACCATCACAGACACCAACGCAGGAATGAAGGAGCTGGAACGATTAACTGGGAAGGTTCTATTCAAAAGACCCAGGACCCTTGAACAAGAAACAAAATGGGCCGAGAAGATTAAGCAGATCCATATGAACCAAACTTTAGCAACAATCTCGGAACTAGAGAAACTTCTGGCAATGAGCTTCTTGCAAAAATCAAGAGTTGAGCAGAATGACTCAATCTACAAGTGGGAGACAGATTCGATTGAAGTCATCTCAAGACACATCGACAACCTAAAGCAATGCCATCAAATGATAAATAGTACAAGACAAAGCATTTCCTATACCATTTGAAAGATGCTTCTGCACGATGGCAACAGCTCACTACCAAGGACGATAAGAACGAATCTAATGTGCTGTAAAGTATGGTGTATGCTGTAAAGCATTATCTAGTCACTGTAACATACCAATAAGTGAGGTACGAAGGAATCACTTTAAGAAAAGCAAATAGTATGAGTGGACGATGGGGCCCATAGAGCACCCGCACTCAATTATTGTTGCTTACTCTGAAAGTTTCCTTCTCGCCTATATAAGGCGACGTAGATAGAGTTGTGAGGACACACTGGCATAACCAGACAGTTCAAACTTCTCTTAGCTTGCTACTACTCTTGTGAAAAGCTTTCAAAGCTTCCAGTTTAATAGAGATCTTTTGCTCTACTCTGAAGTCTTACTTTATCTCGTGTCTTTAATGACCTGAGATCTTGTAAGAATAGATCCAATTTCCGCTGAGGAGCAACTTCCATTTGGTATCAGAGCTAAACTACATTCAGGTACTTTCGTTTTCTGGTTCCTAAACTCTACTAGCATTTAAATCTGCATACCAGTATACTTTAAGGCCAAAATCTACTAGGATAGACGATAAAGGGGATAACAGTACCCATTAAAGGAGAAGATTTCCCATACGTTCGCAATCCAAGCAGATATTAGCCTGCTAAGTATGTCTAGTATCTAGATTTTTATCTATATGAGTGATTGGAACCTTACAGCGGCGAGTTCCGTTTATAAGGACGCTCTCAAAGCCACTGAAGCTTTAGGCACCCCAGCTGAAGGCTTTATTAAACCAGCTTTAATCACAACCAAACAATCAGAAATAATCTTCAAGCAATTAAACACTTTAATACAGCTTTCTTGTAAAATTAAAGAACAGCTTGACGAACTAGCTACAGAGGTCAAACTTCTCAAAGAGGCTCGAACAACAGCTCTCCAATCACTCATATAGATAAAAATCTAGATACTAGACATACTTAGCAGGCTAATATCTGCTTGGATTGCGAACGTATGGGAAATCTTCTCCTTTAATGGGTACTGTTATCCCCTTTATCGTCTATCCTAGTAGATTTTGGCCTTAAAGTATACTGGTATGCAGATTTAAATGCTAGTAGAGTTTAGGAACCAGAAAACGAAAGTACCTGAATGTAGTTTAGCTCTGATAACAAATGGAAGTTGCTCCTCAGCGGAAATTGGATCTATTCTTACAAGATCTCAGGTCATTAAAGACACGGGATAAAGTAAGACTTCAGAGTAGAGCAAAAGATCTCTATTAAACTGGAAGCTTTGAAAGCTTTTCACAAGAGTAGTAGCAAGCTAAGAGAAGTTTGAACTGTCTGGTTATGCCAGTGTGTCCTCACAACTCTATCTACGTCGCCTTATATAGGCGAGAAGGAAACTTTCAGAGTAAGCAACAATAATTGAGTGCGGGTGCTCTATGGGCCCCATCGTCCACTCATACTATTTGCTTTTCTTAAAGTGATTCCTTCGTACCTCACTTATTGGTATGTTACAGTGACTAGATAATGCTTTACAGCATACACCATACTTTACAGCACATTAGATTCGTTCTTATCGTCCTTGGTAGTGAGCTGTTGCCATCGTGCAGAAGCATCTTTCAAATGGTATAGGAATTGCTTTGTCTTGTACTATTTATCATTTGATGGCATTGCTTTAGGTTGTCGATGTGTCTTGAGATGACTTCAATCGAATCTGTCTCCCACTTGTAGATTGAGTCATTCTGCTCAACTCTTGATTTTTGCAGGAAGCTCATTGCCAGAAGTTTCTCTAGTTCCGAGATTGTTGCTAAAGTTTGGTCCATATGGATCTGCTTAATCTTCTCGGCCCATTTTGTTTCTTGTTCAAGGGTCCTGGGTCTTTTGAATAGAACCTTCCCAGTTAATCGTTCCAGCTCCTTCATTCCTGCGTTGGTGTCTGTGACTCCTCCAAGAACAGCCCAGTGCTGGGCACTGGAAATGCTCTTCTTAGTGGCCCAAAGAGTCTGACGATTTGTGATTGCCTGGTGCTGTAGCTTATCAAATATCATTTTTCTGCAAAATAAAAATAAAATGAGTGAAAATAAAATTACGCGGACTTTAGTGAGGGGTCATCCGCTTCCCCTGAGAACCGTGCTAATCTTCTTCCTCGGCAGGGCCTTTGCCTTTCCTGAAGGCATCTAAGTCCCTTTCTTCAGTCTGGTCATCATTTTGTTGTCCTCTTTGTTGTTCTAACTCTTCAAAGAGTCTCTCTGGATGCCATAACATTTCATCGTAGTTTCGCCGTCGAAGTGTTCTGTAGAACTCGTCTGTTTCTTCTAGCATTCTTTTTACGGCTTTCTGGTAACTGCCTTCGTTTTCTTGGACTCCTTCGTTGTCTTCTTTTCTTCTCGAGGATTCAGGTTTGTCTTGTATGGATACGCTCTTCTCAAAGGTTTCTTGTATCCTTCTCAGTTGTGTATCTATCAACTCTTCTTCTTCTTTTTCTCTCATGTAGTCGTCTAGGTATTCGTCCCAAAATGGTAAATCCGATGTCCTCAGTGGTGTACCATAGTAGAAGCTTTCGTCTGGATAGTAAGCGTAGTACTCTGGTCTCATCATTTCCTCCATTAGGATGCTTATTGCCTCTTCGTTATCATCATTTATTTCCTCAGTTTCTTCATCCCACGCGTAGAGTGCATTAGCTTCCTCTTGTTTGAAGATGAGCTTACTAATGGCATTAATAGTTTCGCTTAATTCTTCTGTTATGGGTCTTGGCGCTGTTTGAGTTTCTTCCATGGCTTCCTCCAGGCTGTGTATGTATCCGGCTATATGCGATGGTAACTCTTCTACCACGGCTAGTTTCGTGGTCAATCTTGATAAAGCGTCAGCTAGGATATTTAGTTTTCCATCGATATGCTCAAAGTTGATGGTAATACCTGTGCCTGTGATGTAGTCTACGAAATTTAACCATCTGACTCTTGATGGTTTATTCTGATTGGACTTATTGTAGAAGCTTATTATCGCCTGGCAGTCTGTCCTCGGTGTAATTTCCTTTTTATCCAGGTAGTAAATTTTTAGGGAGCTGAGAGTTTCCATGCACGCATGGATCTCTGCGTCAATTGTGGATTTTACCACAGGAAATTTACCGCTTGCATAAATATCAGTTGTGGATTTACCAGCGGAAATTTACCACAGGAAATTCGGCAACGGAACCAAATGGAAGTTGCTCCTCAGCGGAAATTGGATCTATTCTTACAAGATCTCAGGTCATTAAAGACACGGGATAAAGTAAGACTTCAGAGTAGAGCAAAAGATCTCTATTAAACTGGAAGCTTTGAAAGCTTTTCACAAGAGTAGTAGCAAGCTAAGAGAAGTTTGAACTGTCTGGTTATGCCAGTGTGTCCTCACAACTCTATCTACGTCGCCTTATATAGGCGAGAAGGAAACTTTCAGAGTAAGCAACAATAATTGAGTGCGGGTGCTCTATGGGCCCCATCGTCCACTCATACTATTTGCTTTTCTTAAAGTGATTCCTTCGTACCTCACTTATTGGTATGTTACAGTGACTAGATAATGCTTTACAGCATACACCATACTTTACAGCACATTAGATTCGTTCTTATCGTCCTTGGTAGTGAGCTGTTGCCATCGTGCAGAAGCATCTTTCAAATGGTATAGGAAATGCTTTGTCTTGTACTATTTATCATTTGATGGCATTGCTTTAGGTTGTCGATGTGTCTTGAGATGACTTCAATCGAATCTGTCTCCCACTTGTAGATTGAGTCATTCTGCTCAACTCTTGATTTTTGCAGGAAGCTCATTGCCAGAAGTTTCTCTAGTTCCGAGATTGTTGCTAAAGTTTGGTCCATATGGATCTGCTTAATCTTCTCGGCCCATTTTGTTTCTTGTTCAAGGGTCCTGGGTCTTTTGAATAGAACCTTCCCAGTTAATCGTTCCAGCTCCTTCATTCCTGCGTTGGTGTCTGTGACTCCTCCAAGAACAGCCCAGTGCTGGGCACTGGAAATGCTCTTCTTAGTGGCCCAAAGAGTCTGACGATTTGTGATTGCCTGGTGCTGTAGCTTATCAAATATCATTTTTCTGCAAAATAAAAATAAAATGAGTGAAAATAAAATTACGCGGACTTTAGTGAGGGGTCATCCGCTTCCCCTGAGAACCGTGCTAATCTTCTTCCTCGGCAGGGCCTTTGCCTTTCCTGAAGGCATCTAAGTCCCTTTCTTCAGTCTGGTCATCATTTTGTTGTCCTCTTTGTTGTTCTAACTCTTCAAAGAGTCTCTCTGGATGCCATAACATTTCATCGTAGTTTCGCCGTCGAAGTGTTCTGTAGAACTCGTCTGTTTCTTCTAGCATTCTTTTTACGGCTTTCTGGTAACTGCCTTCGTTTTCTTGGACTCCTTCGTTGTCTTCTTTTCTTCTCGAGGATTCAGGTTTGTCTTGTATGGATACGCTCTTCTCAAAGGTTTCTTGTATCCTTCTCAGTTGTGTATCTATCAACTCTTCTTCTTCTTTTTCTCTCATGTAGTCGTCTAGGTATTCGTCCCAAAATGGTAAATCCGATGTCCTCAGTGGTGTACCATAGTAGAAGCTTTCGTCTGGATAGTAAGCGTAGTACTCTGGTCTCATCATTTCCTCCATTAGGATGCTTATTGCCTCTTCGTTATCATCATTTATTTCCTCAGTTTCTTCATCCCACGCGTAGAGTGCATTAGCTTCCTCTTGTTTGAAGATGAGCTTACTAATGGCATTAATAGTTTCGCTTAATTCTTCTGTTATGGGTCTTGGCGCTGTTTGAGTTTCTTCCATGGCTTCCTCCAGGCTGTGTATGTATCCGGCTATATGCGATGGTAACTCTTCTACCACGGCTAGTTTCGTGGTCAATCTTGATAAAGCGTCAGCTAGGATATTTAGTTTTCCATCGATATGCTCAAAGTTGATGGTAATACCTGTGCCTGTGATGTAGTCTACGAAATTTAACCATCTGACTCTTGATGGTTTATTCTGATTGGACTTATTGTAGAAGCTTATTATCGCCTGGCAGTCTGTCCTCGGTGTAATTTCCTTTTTATCCAGGTAGTGAATTTTTAGGGAGCTGAGAGTTTCCATGCACGCATGGATCTCTGCGTCAATTGTGGATTTTACCACAGGAAATTTACCGCTTGCATAAATATCAGTTGTGGATTTACCAGCGGAAATTTACCACAGGAAATTCGGCAACGGAACCAAATGGAAGTTGCTCCTCAGCGGAAATTGGATCTATTCTTACAAGATCTCAGGTCATTAAAGACACGGGATAAAGTAAGACTTCAGAGTAGAGCAAAAGATCTCTATTAAACTGGAAGCTTTGAAAGCTTTTCACAAGAGTAGTAGCAAGCTAAGAGAAGTTTGAACTGTCTGGTTATGCCAGTGTGTCCTCACAACTCTATCTACGTCGCCTTATATAGGCGAGAAGGAAACTTTCAGAGTAAGCAACAATAATTGAGTGCGGGTGCTCTATGGGCCCCATCGTCCACTCATACTATTTGCTTTTCTTAAAGTGATTCCTTCGTACCTCACTTATTGGTATGTTACAGTGACTAGATAATGCTTTACAGCATACACCATACTTTACAGCACATTAGATTCGTTCTTATCGTCCTTGGTAGTGAGCTGTTGCCATCGTGCAGAAGCATCTTTCAAATGGTATAGGAAATGCTTTGTCTTGTACTATTTATCATTTGATGGCATTGCTTTAGGTTGTCGATGTGTCTTGAGATGACTTCAATCGAATCTGTCTCCCACTTGTAGATTGAGTCATTCTGCTCAACTCTTGATTTTTGCAGGAAGCTCATTGCCAGAAGTTTCTCTAGTTCCGAGATTGTTGCTAAAGTTTGGTCCATATGGATCTGCTTAATCTTCTCGGCCCATTTTGTTTCTTGTTCAAGGGTCCTGGGTCTTTTGAATAGAACCTTCCCAGTTAATCGTTCCAGCTCTTTCATTCCTGCGTTGGTGTCTGTGACTCCTCCAAGAACAGCCCAGTGCTGGGCACTGGAAATGCTCTTCTTAGTGGTCCAAAGAGTCTGACGATTTGTGATCGCCTGGTGCTGTAGCTTATCAAATATCATTTTTCTGCAAAATAAAAATAAAATGAGTGAAAATAAAATTACGCGGACTTTAGTGAGGGGTCATCCGCTTCCCCTGAGAACCGTGCTAATCTTCTTCCTCGGCAGGGCCTTTGCCTTTTCTGAAGGCATCTAAGTCCCTTTCTTCAGTCTGGTCATCATTTTGTTGTCCTCTTTGTTGTTCTAACTCTTCAAAGAGTCTCTCTGGATGCCATAACATTTCGTCGTAGTTTCGCCGTCGAAGTGTTCTGTAGAACTCGTCTGTTTCTTCTAGCATTCTTTTTACGGCTTTCTGGTAACTGCCTTCGTTTTCTTGGACTCCTTCGTTGTCTTCTTTTCTTCTCGAGGATTCAGGTTTGTCTTGTATGGATACGCTCTTCTCAAAGGTTTCTTGTATCCTTCTCAGTTGTGTATCTATCAACTCTTCTTCTTCTTTTTCTCTCATGTAGTCGTCTAGGTATTCGTCCCAAAATGGTAAATCCGATGTCCTCAGTGGTGTACCATAGTAGAAGCTTTCGTCTGGATAGTAAGCGTAGTACTCTGGTCTCATCATTTCCTCCATTAGGATGCTTATTGTCTCTTCATTATCATCATTTATTTCCTCAGTTTCTTCATCCCACGCGTAGAGTGCATTAGCTTCCTCTTGTTTGAAGATGAGCTTACTAATGGCATTAATAGTTTCGCTTAATTCTTCTGTTATGGGTCTTGGCGCTGTTTGAGTTTCTTCCATGGCTTCCTCCAGGCTGTGTATGTATCCGGCTATATGCGATGGTAACTCTTCTACCACGGCTAGTTTCGTGGTCAATCTTGATAAAGCGTCAGCTAGGATGTTTAGTTTTCCATCGATATGCTCAAAGTTGATGGTAATACCTGTGCCTGTGATGTAGTCTACGAAATTTAACCATCTGACTCTTGATGGTTTATTCTGATTGGACTTATTGTGGAAGCTTATTATCGCCTGACAGTCTGTCCTCAGTGTAATTTCCTTTTTATCCAGATAGTGAATTTTTAGGGAGCTGAGAGTTTCCATGCACGCATGGATCTCTGCGTCAATTGTGGATTTTACCACAGGAAATTTACCGCTTGCATAAGCGCAGATGCGCTCTGACTGCCTGCTGTCATTCTTTCTTTTCTTCCACTTACAGATCCTGCCCCAACCTTTCATACATCCGTCGGTCTCCAGTACGATGTATGCGTCAGGTGGTGGGAGCTCGAGGTCTGGTAGGTTTTGTACCAGTTCCTTAACCTTTGCGATGAGGTCTCTGTCTGAAGGTTTAAGTCGCTTATCTCCGTGAGGCCCTGTTTTAGAGTATAACGGCCCCAATAAAGTCCCTAGTTTTGGAATGTAATTCCTGGCATAATTTAGGATCCCTAGCCAGGTTCTTAGACCAGTCTTGGTCATTAAACTCTCCAAGTCGAATGATGCTATCTTTTTAATGATATGAGGCTGGAGCCTTATCCTACTCTTCCCGATAATCGCTCCCAGAAATTCGATCTCTCCTACCGCTATCTTCATCTTCGTAGGCGAGAGAACGAGGCCCCACTTCTCACAAATTTCTAACATTTTCTTGAGGTGTACTGCATGTTCTTCCTCTGTGTTGGAAAATACTAATATGTCATCAACGTAGACAGCTATGAATTTTTCCGTACCTTTAAAACATTGATCCATCTTTCTTTGGAATATGGCTGGGGCGTTCTTGAGCCCGAATGACATTACTAGCCATTCAAATAGCCCATTCGGAACAATGAAAGCTGTCCAGGGTATGGATTCTGGATCCATTGCGACTTGATGGAAGCCTGATTTAAGGTCGAATTTAGAAAATACCTTACTATTTCCAACTCTCTTGATAATTGTGTTGATTCCAGGTAAACTGTACTGGTCCTTATAGGTGTTGTCATTGAGTGTGCGGTAGTTGAAGACCAGTCTCTCTTTCCCTTTAATCTCCTTCTTGGTGATCGGATCAATTGTAGTTCCTGAATTAACGATCATTGCCATCGTTCTGTGTCGACTGGAACTTGGTCTTATTACCCCTATCTGGAGAAGGCTTTTGATGTGTTTATCATACTGATCTCTCATGGATGGTGTGACATGCTTTAGGGGCTTGTCCTGCACTGTTAGATCAGGGTTTATCACGTCTATTTTGCACGTTACCTGGTTTTTGTCCCAGTGAGCTATTGGGTTATCCCCAATGAAACCTTGATCCCTTAGACGTTGAAGTAAAGGTTTGAATCTTCTGTGAAACCTTTCTGATTCTTGGACTTCATGATTTGTCGTAGCATTGAATATGTCTATACATTCATCCTCAGTTAGCTCAAATTCTTCGAGTGCTGTCATTGCTGAAATCTCTGCATCAGTCCTGGTTGATATGGTGGTGAGCTTTTTGTAGAATGTAATAGTTTGATCCTCTATTCTGAGGCCTCCTTTCATTGCTCGGATGAAATTGCATCCGATGAGCATTTGGATTCCGTCCTTCTTACTCATTGGGAACGCATAAGTGAAGGGGATAGGAAATTTGTTTTCCTCGATAATCATGTATCCACCCTTCAGCTTGTTGCTGGCCATCTGCTGGGAGTTCACTCCATTAATCATAATAGGATATGGGCTTGGTTCTAGTGCCTCTTTTGGTATGGAATCTTGATCCACACAACATACGGTAGCCCCTGTATCCAAAATGGCTTGAACTCTGAAGGTTTTTACCTGCGGAATTTCCATGACTATCGTCATATTATACAGCCTATTCAAGACTCTCTTTCCTTGAGGCTGATTAACCTTGTCCGCTATGGTGGCATATTCTTGTGGTAGTTGCTCTTGCGATGATGTAGAAAGCTTGTTCGTGCTTTCCTCTGGTTCTTAGATCTTTAATTTTCTTGGCTTGAGGTTGATATCTTCTCTGTTTAGAGAGAATTCAAGATCATCTTTCATAGGGGACTTCCCTTTTCTTTCCCTAGCATCTTCTTGAATACTCAAATTGTGGAATTCTTCTTCTAGGTCTTCTATCTGCTGTTCTCTGAGTTCCTTGATCTCTTTCTTTAGACCTTCGTTTTCCATCTTTACTGCTTGGTTTTCTTCCTTAATGACTTTGTTCTCCAACATCAAGTAATTCGCATAGTCAAGCAACTCTTTGATTAAGATATCCTTATCTTGTTATTGAGGGAAGCTCTGCTTAATAATGGTCAGCTTCCTTCCTAAAATGAAACGTGAGCACATAGGGCATACCGTTAGCAGGCAGCTCCGGCAATGTGCCCTCATTCTGGGGTTCGTAAATTCCTTGCAGCAAGTACAGCGTTCACATTCTGGGGTGATCTCTTCCTGATTGTCTTCCCATCTGTGTACGCAATTTTCCATGTTTGCTGGTAGGGTTATCTTTGTTCTCCAATTGTTCTCTGTAGATCCCCATGTCTGATCTTTTGTTTCTGTAGTGGTGATTACCATGACTAATTCTTCATTGCTTGTCCATAAGACAAATGCTGTCTCGTATGGGAATTCTGATTGCTCTAAGAAGAGAGTGTGAGCTGTTCCAGGTTCTCCTTCCGAGAATGAACAGATGGCTTCACTATCTGGTTCATCCTGATCAACTGATAGTACGTCCCAATCTTCTGGTAGCTCGAGATTGTCAATTATCGCTGCTCTAGCGATATTTCCTAATTTCTTCTTGCACTCTCTAGCAAAGTGGCCTTCTTCGCCACAAATGAAACATTTGCATTTTCTCATCCTTTCCGAATATTTTCTTCTGAAGATTCTTACGTGTGACTCGTGAGGCTTTCCTTTGTAGTTTTTAGCCTTCCTCAGGCCATACTTCTTGGTTTTATTGTAGTAGCCTGGAATCAGGATCTTACTGCACAATGATAGATCCTTTAGGCTTCTTTGAAAAGCGGCTCGTTTGCATTGATCTTCGATATATTGGTAAATAAAGTGGATTCTGGGCACCACTCCTATTGTATTGCCCGGATGCTTGAGCTTAAACGCTGCTTCTAATTCTTTGCCGATGACCGGAGGCATTTTTCTAAAGATCTTTTCTGAGAGCTCGGGAGAGATATACATCCTTCCTGATTTTGAGGCGAGCGTTTTGTAGTCATTGAGATATTCGAACAGATCTTTGACATTTGAACAGGTAAGTCGTTCCAAGTCTTCGTAAGCTCTGTTTTGTTCATCCGTGGATCCAGTAGTAGGGTCTTCTAGCAGTACCATTCTTCTTACTTGGGAAATGATATTCTGTGGATCATCAGCTATGGATACTATCTCCTCATATTCGGTAGGGTAGGCCATCCGCCATTGTATCCACATTTTCTTTTCATTTTCCCCTAAGAGATTTTCTACAAAGCATACCTTTGCTCTATTGTCTGTCCAAGTTCTTTCATTTATCAAGTTGAGAGTGATGAATTCCCATCTTGCAATTATATCACTGTAGTGGCCGGCATTTTCCGGTAGTACTAAGATGGCTCCGGTATTTGATTGAGCAGAGGGTAAGGTGTACCTTTCGCTGTATGCTTTAGAATATCCTCCTCGTAGGTTGGTTATCTTTGAACTCATCGTCCCAAAGTCTCCCTGGTAGATTGGTCTTGTTATATTACCAGGAGGGTATTGAGCCGGACCCATGATTGGTTCTCTTGGTATTTGGGTCACTGATGATGATTCGCCTGTAGCGAATGCTGATTCTGAAACATTCTGTGCTTCATTGGTGATGATTTTATCCTTCAGTTTTCGGAGAACAGGGTAATCAAGTTCTGCTGTGAATGCGGTCTCATCTGAAATGCTGAATTTACTGTATTTAGCTTCGAAATCTTCTTCATAGTCGTCATCATCATCATCATCATCATCTCTTTCAAAATCCGCATCAAGGTTTGGCCTTTTCTCTCTCTATCTCAATATCAGCGTGCTCAACAAGTCACTGCCGAGACTCTATACCAGGCAGGCTGGTCTGAACGAAATCATAGGGTCTACCAACATTATTCTGATGAAAGAATTCTGGTAACAGAAGGTGCTCAACTTGAACTCCCTTTTATTACTGATCAGAGTTACTCAACATTAGTACAGGAGGGATGCACATTGCCGGAGCTGCCTGCTAACGGTATGCCCTATGTGCTCACGTTTCGTTTTAGGAAGGAAGCTGACCATTATTAAGCAGAGCTTCCCTCAATACCAAGATAAGGATATCTTAATCAAAGAGTTGCTTGACTATGCGAATTACTTGATGTTGGAGAACAAAGTCATTAAGGAAGAAAACCAAGCAGTAAAGATGGAAAACGAAGGTCTAAAGAAAGAGATCAAGGAACCCAGAGAACAGCAGATAGAAGACCTAGAAGAAGAATTCCACAATTTGAGTATTCAAGAAGATGCTAGGGAAAGAAAAGGGAAGTCCCCTATGAAAGATGATCTTGAATTCTCTCTAAACAGAGAAGATATCAACCTCAAGCCAAGAAAATTAAAGATCCAAGAACCAGAGGAAAGCACGAACAAGCTTTCTACATCATCGCAAGAGCAACTACCACAAGAATATGCCACCATAGCGGACAAGGTTAATCAGCCTCAAGGAAAGAGAGTCTTGAATAGGCTGTATAATATGACGATAGTCATGGAAATTCCGCAGGTAAAAACCTTCAGAGTTCAAGCCATTTTGGATACAGGGGCTACCGTATGTTGTGTGGATCAAGATTCCATACCAAAAGAGGCACTAGAACCAAGCCCATATCCTATTATGATTAATGGAGTGAACTCCCAGCAGATGGCCAGCAACAAGCTGAAGGGTGGATACATGATTATCGAGGAAAACAAATTTCCTATCCCCTTCACTTATGCGTTCCCAATGAGTAAGAAGGACGGAATTCAAATGCTCATCGGATGCAATTTCATCCGAGCAATGAAAGGAGGCCTCAGAATAGAGGATCAAACTATTACATTCTACAAAAAGCTCACCACCATATCAACCAGGACTGATGCAGAGATTTCAGCAATGACAGCACTCGAAGAATTTGAGCTAACTGAGGATGAATGTATAGACATATTCAATGCTACGACAAATCATGAAGTCCAAGAATCAGAAAGGTTTCACAGAAGATTCAAACCTTTACTTCAACGTCTAAGGGATCAAGGTTTCATTGGGGACAACCCAATAGCTCACTGGGACAAAAACCAGGTAACGTGCAAAATAGACGTGATTAACCCTGATCTAACAGTGCAGGACAAGCCCCTAAAGCATGTCACACCATCCATGAGAGATCAGTATGATAAACACATCAAAAGCCTTCTCCAGATAGGGGTAATAAGACCAAGTTCCAGTCGACACAGAACGATGGCAATGATCGTTAATTCAGGAACTACAATTGATCCGATCACCAAGAAGGAGATTAAAGGGAAAGAGAGACTGGTCTTCAACTACCGCACACTCAATGACAACACCTATAAGGACCAGTACAGTTTACCTGGAATCAACACAATTATCAAGAGAGTTGGAAATAGTAAGGTATTTTCTAAATTCGACCTTAAATCAGGCTTCCATCAAGTCGCAATGGATCCAGAATCCATACCCTGGACAGCTTTCATTGTTCCGAATGGGCTATTTGAATGGCTAGTAATGTCATTCGGGCTCAAGAACGCCCCAGCCATATTCCAAAGAAAGATGGATCAATGTTTTAAAGGTACGGAAAAATTCATAGCTGTCTACGTTGATGACATATTAGTATTTTCCAACACAGAGGAAGAACATGCAGTACACCTCAAGAAAATGTTAGAAATTTGTGAGAAGTGGGGCCTCGTTCTCTCGCCTACGAAGATGAAGATAGCGGTAGGAGAGATCGAATTTCTGGGAGCGATTATCGGGAAGAGTAGGATAAGGCTCCAGCCTCATATCATTAAAAAGATAGCATCATTCGACTTGGAGAGTTTAATGACCAAGACTGGTCTAAGAACCTGGCTAGGGATCCTAAATTATGCCAGGAATTACATTCCAAAACTAGGGACTTTATTGGGGCCGTTATACTCTAAAACAGGGCCTCACGGAGATAAGCGACTTAAACCTTCAGACAGAGACCTCATCGCAAAGGTTAAGGAACTGGTACAAAACCTACCAGACCTCGAGCTCCCACCACCTGACGCATACATCGTACTGGAGACCGACGGATGTATGGAAGGTTGGGGCGGGATCTGTAAGTGGAAGAAAAGAAAGAATGACAGCAGGCAGTCAGAGCGCATCTGCGCTTATGCAAGCGGTAAATTTCCTGTGGTAAAATCCACAATTGACGCAGAGATCCATGCGTGCATGGAAACTCTCAGCTCCCTAAAAATTCACTACCTGGATAAAAATGAAATTATACTGAGGACAGACTGCCAGGCGATAATAAGCTTCCACAATAAGTCCAATCAGAATAAACCATCAAGAGTCAGATGGTTAAATTTCGTAGACTACATCACAGGCACAGGTATTACCATCAACTTTGAGCATATCGATGGAAAACTAAACATCCTAGCTGACGCTTTATCAAGATTGACCACGAAATTAGCCGTGGTAAAAGAGTTACCATCGCATATAGCCGGATACATACACAGCCTGGAGGAAGCCATGGAAGAAACTCAAACAGCGCCAAGACCCATAACAGAAGAATTAAGCGAAACTATTAATGTCATTAGTAAGCTCATCTTCAAACAAGAGGAAGCTAATGCACTCTACGCGTGGGATGAAGAAACTGAGGAAATAAATGATGATAACGAAGAGGCAATAAGCATCCTAATGGAGGAAATGATGAGACCAGAGTACTACGCTTACTATCCAGACGAAAGCTTCTACTATGGTACACCACTGAGGACATCGGATTTACCATTTTGGGACGAATACCTAGACGACTACATGAGAGAAAAAGAAGAAGAAGAGTTGATAGATACACAACTGAGAAGGATACAAGAAACCTTTGAGAAGAGCGTATCCATACAAGACAAACCTGAATCCTCGAGAAGAAAAGAAGACAATGAAGGAGTCCAAGAAAACGAAGGCAGTTACCAGAAAGCCGTAAAAAGAATGCTAGAAGAAATAGACGAGTTCTACAGAACACTTCGACGGCGAAACTACGACGAAATGTTATGGCATCCAGAGAGACTCTTTGAAGAGTTAGAACAACAAAGAGGACAACAAAATGATGACCAGACTGAAGAAAGGGACTTAGATGCCTTCAGAAAAGGCAAAGGCCCTGCCGAGGAAGAAGATTAGCACGATTCTCAGGGGAAGCGGATGACCCCTCACTAAAGTCCGCGTAATTTTATTTTCACTCATTTTATTTTTATTTTGCTGAAAAATGATACAGCGTTCACATTCTGGGGTGATCTCTTCCTGATTGTCTTCCCATCTGTGTACGCAATTTTCCATGTTTGCTGGTAGGGTTATCTTTGTTCTCCAATTGTTCTCTGTAGATCCCCATGTCTGATCTTTTGTTTCTGTAGTGGTGATTACCATGACTAATTCTTCATTGCTTGTCCATAAGACAAATGCTGTCTCGTATGGGAATTCTGATTGCTCTAAGAAGAGAGTGTGAGCTGTTCCATGTTCTCCTTCCGAGAATGAACAGATGGCTTCACTATCTGGTTCATCCTGATCAACTGATAGTACGTCCCAATCTTCTGGCAGCTCGAGATTGTCAATTATCGCTGCTCTAGCGATATTTCCTAATTTCTTCTTGCACTCTCTAGCAAAGTGGCCTTCTTCGCCACAAATGAAACATTTGCATTTTCTCATCCTTTCCGAATATTTTCTTCTGAAGATTCTTACGTGTGACTCGTGAGGCTTTCCTTTGTAGTTTTTAGCCTTCCTCAGGCCATACTTCTTGGTTTTATTGTAGTAGCCTGGAATCGGAATCTTACTGCACAATGATAGATCCTTTAGGCTTCTCTGAAAAGCAGCTCGTTTGCATTGATCTTCGATATATTGGTAAATAAAGTGGATTCTGGGCACCACTCCTATTGTATTGCCCGGATGCTTGAGCTTAAACGCTGCTTCTAATTCTTTGCCGATGACCGGAGGCATTTTTCTAAAGATCTTTTCTGAGAGCTCAGGAGACACACGTAAGAATCTTCAGAAGAAAATATTCGGAAAGGATGAGAAAATGCAAATGTTTCATTTGTGGCGAAGAAGGCCACTTTGCTAGAGAGTGCAAGAAGAAATTGGAAATTCCGCAGGTAAAAACCTTCAGAGTTCAAGCCATTTTGGATACAGGGGCTACCGTATGTTGTGTGGATCAAGATTTATTTCCTAATTTCTTCTTGCACTCTCTAGCAAAGTGGCCTTCTTCGCCACAAATGAAACATTTGCATTTTCTCATCCTTTCCGAATATTTTCTTTTGAAGATTCTTACGTGTGACTCGTGAGGCTTTCCTTTGTAGTTTTTAGCCTTCCTCAGGCCATACTTCTTGGTTTTATTGTAGTAGCCTGGAATCGGGATCTTACTGCACAATGATAGATCCTTTTTAACTGCCTTCGTTTTCTTGGACTCCTTCGTTGTCTTCTTTTCTTCTCGAGGATTCAGGTTTGTCTTGTATGGATACGCTCTTCTCAAAGGTTTCTTGTATCCTTCTCAGTTGTGTATCTATCAACTCTTCTTCTTCTTTTTCTCTCATGTAGTCATCTAGGTATTCGTCCCAAAATGGTAAATCCGATGTCCTCAGTGGTGTACCATAGTAGAAGCTTTCGTCTGGATAGTAAGCGTAGTCGCCTGTAAATTCGTCAGCAGGTAGATCATCGTCGTCAGCAGTTGCTGAGGATGGTTGTGTAACATAATCTGAGAATTGGACGGCTAAGGAACCGTCTGTTCTTGTTCGGATATTGCTTGATTGTGGGTTTCTTGGAACTGCAATGAGAGCTGGGCGTATAATCCACTGTTGCCCTTGAAGGCTCTCTGTCGAACGTATTTGTCCTGGTATTGCTCGAATACCTCGACTTGCTAGGTGATCCGCCACATTTTGAACATTGTATCTGAAGTTTGTGTGGCTGGTGTTGGAAAGTCTTCCTAGCAGAGAACGTGAGAGCAGGAGATTACTCTCCCCTCCCTGCCATCCTGTGTATCCATGCGTTTGGATGACCAGTTGGATATGTTCTCGAAAGTCATGAATGCTTATCATTATGTCTGGCGTGGTAGAAACTCCGATCTTTAGTTTTTGCAGATCACGAGCTAAGGAATCAATCGATTCAGAGATTGCTTTTGGAGCTGTTGTTCGAGCCTCTTTGAGAAGTTTGACCTCTGTAGCTAGTTCGTCAAGCTGTTCTTTAATTTTACAAGAAAGCTGTATTAAAGTGTTTAATTGCTTGAAGATTATTTCTGATTGTTTGGTTGTGATTAAAGCTGGTTTAATAAAGCCTTCAGCTGGGGTGCCTAAAGCTTCAGTGGCTTTGAGAGCGTCCTTATAAACGGAACTCGCCGCTGTAAGGTTCCAATCACTCATATAGATAAAAATCTAGATACTAGACATACTTAGCAGGCTAATATCTGCTTGGATTGCGAACGTATGGGAAATCTTCTCCTTTAATGGGTACTGTTATCCCCTTTATCGTCTATCCTAGTAGATTTTGGCCTTAAAGTATACTGGTATGCAGATTTAAATGCTAGTAGAGTTTAGGAACCAGAAAACGAAAGTACCTGAATGTAGTTTAGCTCTGATAACAAATGGAAGTTGCTCCTCAGCGGAAATTGGATCTATTCTTACAAGATCTCAGGTCATTAAAGACACGGGATAAAGTAAGACTTCAGAGTAGAGCAAAAGATCTCTATTAAATTGGAAGCTTTGAAAGCTTTTCACAAGAGTAGTAGCAAGCTAAGAGAAGTTTGAACTGTCTGGTTATGCCAGTGTGTCCTCACAACTCTATCTACGTCGCCTTATATAGGCGAGAAGGAAACTTTCAGAGTAAGCAACAATAATTGAGTGCGGGTGCTCTATGGGCCCCCCTTCTGTTACCAGAATTCTTTCATCAGAATAATGTTGGTAGACCCTATGATTTCGTTCAGACCAGCCTGCCTGGTATAGAGTCTCGGCAGGGACTTGTTGAGCACGCTGATATTGAGATATTGTCAGCTCAGCGTTTGGATCTACTTGTGATTCGAGGCTCCTGTTGAAGCCTCTCCTTCTTGATGAATTGTGGACTCGTCGTTGGAGTTCGTGCCTCAGGCGGTTGCTGAGTCGGTAGCTCCTGATTTGGTCATCAATAGTTGGCTGTCTATTGTCGTTGCCGGCTATTGACGGTCTTGGGGCAAGTACTTCTGTTCTGGATGAAGTAGAAGCTCTGTTTGCCGTAGTCATTGCTTCAATTTAGTCTTTTCCTGTTCGAAAATTAGCTTTGGATCTTTGAACACGTATAGTGTTCCAGGAGGTTTTGGATGAGGTTTCTTCTCGGTAGAATCTCCGATCTTTAGTTTTTGCAGATCACGAGCTAAGGAATCAATCGATTCAGAGATTGCTTTTGGAGCTGTTGTTCGAGCCTCTTTGAGAAGTTTGACCTCTGTAGCTAGTTCGTCAAGCTGTTCTTTAATTTTACAAGAAAGCTGTATTAAAGTGTTTAATTGCTTGAAGATTATTTCTGATTGTTTGGTTGTGATTAAAGCTGGTTTAATAAAGCCTTCAGCTGGGGTGCCTAAAGCTTCAGTGGCTTTGAGAGCGTCCTTATAAACGGAACTCGCCGCTGTAAGGTTCCAATCACTCATATAGATAAAAATCTAGATACTAGACATACTTAGCAGGCTAATATCTGCTTGGATTGCGAACGTATGGGAAATCTTCTCCTTTAATGGGTACTGTTATCCCCTTTATCGTCTATCCTAGTAGATTTTGGCCTTAAAGTATACTGGTATGCAGATTTAAATGCTAGTAGAGTTTAGGAACCAGAAAACGAAAGTACCTGAATGTAGTTTAGCTCTGATACCAAATGGAAGTTGCTCCTCAGCGGAAATTGGATCTATTCTTACAAGATCTCAGGTCATTAAAGACACGGGATAAAGTAAGACTTCAGAGTAGAGCAAAAGATCTCTATTAAACTGGAAGCTTTGAAAGCTTTTCACAAGAGTAGTAGCAAGCTAAGAGAAGTTTGAACTGTCTGGTTATGCCAGTGTGTCCTCACATGCGTTTGGATGACCAGTTGGATATGTTCTCGAAAGTCATGAATGCTTATCATTATGTCTGGCGCTGTGTAGGCCAGTTGAGTTCCCGAGGTGAGATCTATTTCCATAGAACTTATAATGGATCGGTCGTCTGACCACCTTGTATCTCTTAAGAGGATTAAGGCGTTTACACCGGCGCTCCTTCTGTGCATGGTGTGTAGCCGAACCATAATCATTCCGATATGTAAGTGCTGTAATCCCTCCTGTACTAATGTTTAGTAACTCTGATCAGTAATAAAAGGGAGTTCAAGTTGAGCACCTTCTGTTACCAGAATTCTTTCATCAGAATAATGTTGGTAGACCCTATGATTTCGTTCAGACCAGCCTGCCTGGTATAGAGTCTCGGCAGGGACTTGTTGAGCACGCTGATATTGAGATATTGTCAGCTCAGCGTTTGGATCTACTTGTGATTCGAGGCTCCTGTTGAAGCCTCTCCTTCTTGATGAATTGTGGACTTTCCTTCGTACCTCACTTATTGGTATGTTACAGTGACTAGATAATGCTTTACAGCATACACCATACTTTACAGCACATTAGATTCGTTCTTATCGTCCTTGGTAGTGAGCTGTTGCCATCGTGCAGAAGCATCTTTCAAATGGTATACTTGCTGCAAGGAATTTACGAACCCCAGAATGAGGGCACATTGCCGGAGCTGCCTGCTAACGGTATGCCCTATGTGCTCACGTTTCGTTTTAGGAAGGAAGCTGACCATTATTAAGCAGAGCTTCCCTCAATACCAAGATAAGGATATCTTAATCAAAGAGTTGCTTGACTATGCGAATTACTTGATGTTGGAGAACAAAGTCATTAAGGAAGAAAACCAAGCAGTAAAGATGGAAAACGAAGGTCTAAAGAAAGAGACCCTAATTTCTTCTTGCACTCTCTAGCAAAGTGGCCTTCTTCGCCACAAATGAAACATTTGCATTTTCTCATCCTTTCCGAATATTTTCTTCTGAAGATTCTTACGTGTGACTCGTGAGGCTTTCCTTTATAGTTTTTAGCCTTCCTCAGGCCATACTTCTTGGTTTTATTGTAGTAGCCTGGAATCGGGATCTTACTGCACAATGATAGATCCTTTAGACTTCTCTGAAAAGCGGCTCGTTTGCATTGATCTTCGATATATTGGTAAATAAAGTGGATTCTGGGCACCACTCCTATTGTATTGCCCGGATGCTTGAGCTTAAACGCTGCTTCTAATTCTTTGCCGATGACCGGAGGCATTTTTCTAAAGATCTTTTCTGAGAGCTCAGGAGAGATATACATCCTTCCTGATTTTGAGGCGAGCGTTTTGTAGTCATTGAGATATTCGAACAGATCTTTGACATTTGAACAGGTAAGTCGTTCCAAGTCTTCGTAAGCTCTGTTTTGTTCATCCGTGGATCCAGTAGTAGGGTCTTCTAGCAGTACCATTCTTCTTACTTGGGAAATGATATTCTGTGGATCATCAGCTATGGATACTATCTCCTCATATTCGGTAGGGTAGGCCATCCGCCATTGTATCCACATTTTCTTTTCATTTTCCCCTAAGAGATTTTCTACAAAGCATACCTTTGCTCTATTGTCTGTCCAAGTTCTCTCATTTATCAAGTTGAGAGTGATGGATTCCCATCTTGCAATTATATCACTGTAGTGGCCGGCATTTTCCGGTAGTACTAAGATGGCTCCGGTATTTGATTGAGCAGAGGGTAAGGTGTACCTTTCGCTGTATGCTTTAGAATATCCTCCTCGTAGGTTGGTTATCTTTGAACTCATCGTCCCAAAGTCTCCCTGGTAGATTGGTCTTGTTATATTACCAGGAGGGTATTGAGCCGGACCCATGATTGGTTCTCTTGGTATTTGGGTCACTGATGAAGGCCTCCCTTCATTGCTCGGATGAAATTGCATCCGATGAGCATTTGGATTCCGTCAGATTATGTTACACAACCATCCTCAGCAACTGCTGACGACGATGATCTACCTGCTGACGAATTTGCAGGCGTACTCTTAGTAGAAGATCCTGACTGGGATCAAATCTACAAGGTCGATGAAGACTGGAGCAGCGAATATGATGAATCAGAGCTCCTCAACGACCAACAATTCTTAACTCTTTATGACGACGATTTCTACAACAACCCTCCACCAAAATGGGATACCTCCGAAGAAGATGACAGCCCCTCATCACCTAAGATTAGGCAGAACCTAATCTCTTTTGACGGGGAAGAGAGAGAGAAAAGGCCAAACCTTGATGCGGATTTTGAAAGAGATGATGATGATGATGATGATGATGACGACTATGAAGAAGATTTCGAAGCTAAATACAGTAAATTCAGCATTTCAGATGAGACCGCATTCACAGCAGAACTTGATTACCCTGTTCTCCGAAAATTGAAGGATAAAATCATCACCAATGAAGCACAGAATGTTTCAGAATCAGCATTCGCTACAGGCGAATCATCATCAGTGACCCAAATACCAAGAGAACCAATCATGGGTCCGGCTCAATACCCTCCTGGTAATATAACAAGACCAATCTACCAGGGAGACTTTGGGACGATGAGTTCAAAGATAACCAACCTACGAGGAGGATATTCTAAAGCATACAGCGAAAGGTACACCTTACCCTCTGCTCAATCAAATACCGGAGCCATCTTAGTACTACCGGAAAATGCCGGCCACTACAGTGATATAATTGCAAGATGGGAATCCATCACTCTCAACTTGATAAATGAGAGAACTTGGACAGACAATAGAGCAAAGGTATGCTTTGTAGAAAATCTCTTAGGGGAAAATGAAAAGAAAATGTGGATACAATGGCGGATGGCCTACCCTACCGAATATGAGGAGATAGTATCCATAGCTGATGATCCACAGAATATCATTTCCCAAGTAAAAAGAATGGTACTGCTAGAAGACCCTACTACTGGATCCACGGATGAACAAAACAGAGCTTACGAAGACTTGGAACGACTTACCTGTTCAAATGTCAAAGATCTGTTCGAATATCTCAATGACTACAAAACGCTCGCCTCAAAATCAGGAAGGATGTATATCTCTCCTGAGCTCTCAGAAAAGATCTTTAGAAAAATGCCTCCGGTCATCGGCAAAGAATTAGAAGCAGCGTTTAAGCTCAAGCATCCGGGCAATACAATAGGAGTGGTGCCCAGAATCCACTTTATTTACCAATATATCGAAGATCAATGCAAACGAGCCGCTTTTCAGAGAAGCCTAAAGGATCTATCATTGTGCAGTAAGATCCCGATTCCAGACTACTACAATAAAACCAAGAAGTATGGCCTGAGGAAGGCTAAAAACTACAAAGGAAAGCCTCACGAGTCACACGTAAGAATCTTCAGAAGAAAATATTCGGAAAGGATGAGAAAATGCAAATGTTTCATTTGTGGCGAAGAAGGCCACTTTGCTAGAGAGTGCAAGAAGAAATTAGGAAATATCGCTAGAGCAGCGATAATTGACAACCTCGAGCTGCCAGAAGATTGGGACGTACTATCAGTTGATCAGGATGAACCAGATAGTGAAGCCATCTGTTCATTCTCGGAAGGAGAACCTGGAACAGCTCACACTCTCTTCTTAGAGCAATCAGAATTCCCATACGAGACAGCATTTGTCTTATGGACAAGCAATGAAGAATTAGTCATGGTAATCACCACTACAGAAACAAAAGATCAGACATGGGGATCTACAGAGAACAATTGGAGAACAAAGATAACCCTACCAGGCTCGAACCTGTACTACACGACCACAAGTTCAGGGTATGATCTGGTTCCAGATCCCAATTCATAGGGTAGGATCTGGGTTCAAAACCTAGCTATGAACTAGTCCTATATAGAGTAGAGTCTGAGTATCATGAAAATACATGGTACCGGACCCACTCACCCTATGCAATATACAACATCAAAACTATATGCAATTTATACCGCTAATATATAGCATACACACACAAACTTAACTAAAAGTGTCAAGTATGTAGATGCAGTCAATTCATGAGAACTCATGCTTAACTATATTAGGGATCAAACTTCCCCTAATTAATAAACAATTAATGTGACTTTCTCCCATAATTTCTCCTGATATATATGTGATGATCACCTCCGCTTCATTGTCATTCAACCTTAAGCAACGTACGAAAATAAGAAATTAAGAAGGAAGGCTTCTATCACATGAATCGATGGCTTTACTTTTCATGATAAATTTGACAGTAATTAAAGTTGACGGCCGGCCATTCAAAACTCAGTATATATGCAAACAACTTTCACTCATTATATCACATCCAATTAAAAAAGGATTATTCGATCTTCCATGAGTTATATATATATTATTCTTTACTTCATCTCACCAAAAAGAAAGAAGCAGCTAAAGAAAGCATCAAATAATTTTCCACAGTGTAATAATGGCACTGCAAAGAACCTTTGAAGTGAAGTGAAGTGAAGGTACTGTGAAGAATCTAATTTCCTTCGCTTCTCTGATAAGAAAGTGAAAGCTTCAACCACCACACCCAACTCCTTCCGGCCCTCCTCCTACTTGATAATTAAAAATGGCCTCATATTCACAATAAAAATGTATCTAAATTAATCAACTCCCATTCAAGAAATCGATCCAAAGCAGAAAACTACCCAAAACCAGGAAAAGTACAAGATCGACTGGAAGAAGATCACTCACATGTCAGGAAAATTCTTCAGTCGAAGGATCGAGTTGGAGAAGGATCGATTCATGCATGCACAGAGACTGGTACTTAGGGTTAATACATGAGTTGGGGGGAATGAAGCCTGGTCCGAAACCATTCTCTCGAAACGACACGATCGATATCCAGTGCATGCATGCATGCACTACTTCAATATATGGCTGATCTAATTAATGGCTTCGAACCAGACGACACTCCCCTCAACTTTCAGAAGAGAAACAAAGAGAGATAGATAGATGCTGAGTGTAAGAGAAAGGAGAGACACCATCCACACCCATCACTAGCTAGGGCATGCAGTATTGCAATATTTCTCATGCCTCCTTTTATATATACTTGGAGAGGGGGGAGGGGAATCCTTCAGCCTTATGACTTGGAGTCCACTTTCAGTAAGACCTTTCGCAGCCATGATTACCTCAAGCCTTAATCAGCTTTGTGATCTTTATTCTAACGAGAATGCATGATGGATTAATTAGAATAGCTCGATTAATTAATCTTCTTTCGAATATTTTGACATCTTTCTCTGGCTATAATTAATAGCATGGTTAATTAATTGGATGCTAACCTAAGTCAACCGAGGACTGAGCTTAGCATATCTTAGGTGATCTTAGAGCAGCCATAATTAGATTCTAATAAGGTAAGTCAACCGGCCTCTATAAGCATCTTAGTGAGGTCTTGGAAATAATATATACTGGAAATCTTAGTTTGTCGCATCATTCAGTTTGACCTTTAAAATCTTAATTTAGCTCATTCGTGAAGAAATTGATTTCATTTTGGTCCGTACGTAATTCCTCAATTTCTTAATGTTTTCTAAAATTTACAAACTAGTTAGTCTGTAAGGCTAAATATGTCAAAATAATTATATTTAATTAACTCGAGCAATTTTAACTAAATTTACATTAAATTCTAGGGTCTGATCTTCGACAAATTTCACCTTTTCAAAGGTATACATTTATATATGAGCAAGTAGTGGAATATATTAATGGAATACAAAAATCACCTTTTCAAGAAATTGAGGCAAAGGGTCAAACTGAAATTTCCCCCATATATCTTAAAATTTTATGGGTCAAACCGGAATTAATCCATATATATTCTTGGATATTATAGAGCCAATTGACGATTAACAAAAGGTTTATATATATATTAAGAGTGCATGCATGGGAGTTGAGACTGGGCTTTAATTATTCTCAACTCTGAAGCAAAGGATATTGTGCTTTTGCTTCCCACTTGGAAAAAGGATGGTGTGATGAGGACTGCAGAACCTTGAGCAGATGGGAGGAGGCACAAGCCAACTGGTGATTCCAAGCTTAACACTCAAGCAACCATGGCAAGCAGACCTGCTCCCCCAAAAAGCTAGCCGGCCCTTTTCTGCAGCAGCCATGCATGCATGGCTAAATGATAAAGAACAAATTAAAGAAGGCTGGGTGCAGGGAAATTGTCAGACGAGAGAGATCTAGATCTTGATAAAGGCACATGCATTCTGTCACAAGCTTCATTAACTAGATCATTATTAATTAACTAGGGTTCTTGGTACCAAATCATGCATGATTTGGTCTTACAAATCACTGATGTGTGGGATATATGATCCTTAATTTGGTTCTAAATAAGGAAGCTTTTAATTAGGCTACTTCAGAAATGCAGCAATAGTACAGCTTCAGAAAAAAAGACACAGAAGGCTTGGAAGCATCCAAAGCCCTCAAATTAATGAGTGCTGTAAATAATAAGGATTTAGGAACAATTTGGATTTCCAGAGTCTAACGTACGTAGATGCCGATTAAGCCGGAGAGGAAGCAAGAACAAGAATGCATGAGAAGGTGCATGGTCGTTAGTTCTTTGCTGGTCCAAACCCTACTGACGGCCTCGCCAGACACTCAATAGCATGATGAAAGGGAAATCAAAAGTTCCATTACTCCACCCTAGGAAGGAAGAGAAACCAACATCAGATTTTGTACTTCAATTACATTTAGGGGTGTCCAATCGATTTAAACCGAACCGACATAACTTGAACCGAACCAAATTTTTTTTGGAATGAAAATTTAAACCGAAAACCAAACTGAATATTCATTCCAAAAAATCTAAACCGACTAGTATGCAGACTTGGCTATTTTAGCATGTTTAAACAAAAAAAATCATCATTCCGTCAGTAATAAGTCATGAAGTCCGCTTGAAACACACACGGTACACACCAACATAAAAAAAAACAACACAAACATCAACCAACTAACCAAGTAACACCATTATAAAGTCTTCCAAACATCAAAAACCAAAAACAATAAGTCATTCATGGACCGATAAAGTTCAACAAAACAAACCAAATTAATAAAGTAATAACCGGAACCGAAGCCGAACCGATTTTTCTTATTCCCAAATCTTGAACTTGCCAATGACCAAACCTAACCGAACCGACAAATTTGGTTTGGATTTTCGATTCAGTTGGATGTGATCCGAATGGTGGACATCCCTAATTATTACATCACTGGTCTTTTTTTAGAGAAAGAAAAATTTGTATTTATCAAGAGAAATGAGAAATACAAGCCAAGAGGGATACAAGAAGTGTGAGTACTTATCTACAACAAGACATCACTGCCGACCTTATACATACCATATTATACAAAGAACCGTAAAATTAATATAGACATTACAACTAGGTCCCCAGTCCATTTACAATACAATCCAAATTATTTGCAATTATATCCTTAAATTCAAAATTGAACAAAAGGATATAAAAAGTATCTCTTTATCAGAGGTTTTGATTGTCTTTATTCGATCGGGATAATTAAATACGATTAGACGGTGACCAAGGTGGAGTTCGAGCATGCAATGATTGATTTGATTTCCATTAATTCTCCCCCACTCCAGAAAATTCACCTTCGGTGAATTAAAGATGTTGTAGGCCTCCGGTAGGAAATATCTCAAAAAGGTTTGGAGCCTCCGTAAGGAATCCGGTGCACTCGATGAAATCCATCATATTAGCATAAATTTCAATTGAATCAATAGATGACCTCACTCCACCAAAGTGTATCAAATGTATTATAATGGTTTCCATAAGCTGATCCCACTGGTAGCTCCTTACTATTGTCAATCAATTGAAAGGGCGACTTCACTGAGAAAGCACTAGATGAAGAACTTGTCCCTGCTCCTTTCCACATAGAATAGGTATTTGCACAAGGTTCAATCAAAACCATCACATTGTCAACGTACTCTTGCCGCAATCTAACTGAACTTGAAGCATATACCGAGAGTCCGAGACATACACTGTGTTAGAAAATTTGGGATAATTTCCTGCAGGATCTACGAAACCCGAACCCGGCGAGAAAAGCGGAAAACCAAATCCGATAATAATAATGCAGGAAAAATAAAAGACACAAGGGGGTTAACGTGGTTCGGACTCGGCGGGGTGCCGATCCTACGTCCACATGGAGAAGAGGAGACTGCTTTATTAAATCCAGAAAAAGAACTTTTACAATAAGAGTGCAATAATCTAAATCCCCTTCGGAATACAGCAAACTATCTTAAATTAATTGAACCTGAAACTGGTACGGAGTAGAGGCACTGTCTCTGCAAGATCTGCTTGGAAACTGAACTCCTGCTGCTGTATGTCAGAAACTGAGAAGGGGCACTCCTTAGGAAAAGGGTCGTAGCGGCACTCTTAATTTTCTGGATACTCTCATATGAGGGATTTTCTTTTGGTGTGGGATTCTTTGAACTGCATATTAGGCCCCTATTTATAATAGAGGGGGAGAGCCGATTCAGGCCTACTTTAGTGGAGAAAAAATCTCCAAGGAATTTGCTGCTCCGTCTGATTTAATCGGATGGCTGAAATGCTTCTTTTGACCAAAGAAACTTTCAAAATGCTTGGTGGCTTCACGTGATGCCTCCACATTTTTCTCCCTTTGACTAGTCAAAAGCAATATTTGATTTTCACATCATCAATTTGAAAACTTCTGAAGTTATCATCAATTTGAAAAATTTTACGTGTGCCGCTGCAACATTGACATGGGTATCTTGAGAAGATGGTGGGCTGGGCTCCCAGGCCCATGATTATAAAATCATAGTTTATTTTGATCGAGTCCGGTTCAACATGGTTCAATCAAATTAATTGGCAAATTGGTTTAAGCATATCTTGATCAAATCAACTCCGATTTGGATCTAGTCGAACTCGATCGTTGGATTCGGTTCGGACCCAAATTTGAGTCAATCTCTAACACACTGCATGCAAACTGGTCTTCATCCAACCAATTATCCAGATGATTCCTTTTATTCGAGTCATCAAAAAAACAAAACAATTTCTTAGGCTCAACAGCTTTCCCTTTGTGAACAATGCTTCAAGGTATTGCAACAATGGTGATGTTTGTCCAACTAGCACTGGAACGTTCTGAAACTTGGGAACAGTCTTTAGAATCCAAAGGATGCCTTCTGGAATTTTCCATTTTCCAAATGTAAAAGTGGAATAAGAGAGCAAGAAAATATAAACATAAAGCTTCAGTGATAGAAGGATATGGAAATGGCGAAGGTAAGTGGTCCTACTATCCTGCTTCTTGGTAACTGTCATGCCGGCGGGTTTGCGGCCGGCGGCAATGACGATGGATGGACGGTAGTTTCTCGTCGGGATAAGGGGAAGCGGGTGCATTTCGCAGATGCTCCTCACCCCTCATCCTCTCAGTGGGTTCCTATTGGATCTTTTGCAGAGGCTATTCGCAACTTTCGTCCACCACTTGGACCGTCGGCTTCTCGGTTTACAGCTGCCTCCTCCTCGATCTCTCGGGCGCGTTCGGGGCCGATGAAGTTATTGGTTTATCTGGAACATCTTCGGAATTCTGGGAGATGTTTTAATTGTTGTGGGAAGGGGCACCGGAGCCACGGTTGTAAGGTTGCTCCTGTGTTGTTTTGTCTGCCGGCGACCTGGTCATCGTGCGAATGTCTGTTCGGAGCATTCTCGCTCTACTACCGGATCTCTTTCAAGCTTTGCTTCCGATCCTCCTGCGCTTATGATTGTTGCTTCCCTAGACCCTAATGCCACTGGTCTGATGAAAATATCTTCGTTACAACGTTCAGGAGGTTCTGATGGCGATTGTGTCTCGGAAGGTCGGCCGGTGTCAGTGGAGCTATATCTTCCGCCTATTGATGCAACGTTAAATCGGGGTGGCTTCTTGGCCGAACGTTGTTTGGTGATCTCAATTGCTGGCCATCTTCCTCCTAAGGTTGATGTGGCTGGTTTCTTGGCATCATGCTTTAATGACGAAGCAATGCATCACCACCATTGGAAGCAGCGGGCTCTTCCTGATGGTCGGCTTCTCATCTCTACGTCGGCTGGTTATGATTCATACTACAAACGGACTCTCATTAAGCGTGGGTGCTTCCGGTGGGGCGCAATTACTCTCTCCGCAGCATAGTGGGTGGACGAGGGGGAGATGGAATTCGTTCCAAACTTCGAGCTGAGCGTTGGTCTAGAGCTTTCGGGGCTGCCTCTTCGCTTCTGGAACTCTGAGGCCCTTGCAATTTTGGTGAGCCCCTTCGGAGCTTTTGATGCTATTGATGTGAGATCGTTGCGATGGTCCGAGACTACTTCTTGCAAAGTGAGGATGCGAGTTCGATCGCTTCAGCTAATTCCGCATTCAATTTTTGCGATTTCGGAAGGGTGCCGTATCAAGATTGTCGTGGGTATTTTCTAGTATCGTTGGATTTATTCCAATTCACCAAAATGGAACACCTGAATTTTTGGCTGGCGGATCGGATGTGAGTGATGGTTTCGATGATGATAGGGACCTTGCCTGTGCCCCTATCCCTTCTTACCCTGATAGCATGGTTGTTGAACTGGTTTCTGGGTCTGATATTGTGGCTTCTATTGACGCTGGGATATCACTGCCGATTGCGACTCTGGTGTCCTCTTTGAGTTTGGCTCCTATACCTTCGGTCCCACCGTCCTCGGGAGGAAACTCTCGGTGCAAACAATCACCTCCTCTCTGGTTGATCTTTTTGTCTTGGATCGGTGGCAGGCCGTGGTTTCTCCGGTGATCACCGTGTCGATTGATCAGATGGTGGCTTCGGCTCGAGACGATAGGGACGCTGTCAGTGCGAATCGTTCGGATGATGCGGTGTCAGAGAAGGTCGAGTCTTCCTTCCTTTCTGAGGAGGGTCATCATTTGCTTTCGAAGGCGGTCAGTGACGATTTCCCTTCCCCTGACAATTTGGCGTGGGGAAGAGGCAAGATGTCTGCAGAGGCGCCTTCCAAATTGCTTCCATTGGTACATGCGAAAATAGGTCCTACGATTTCTCCTCCTTTTGTCGTGGATGGCTTTTCAGCAGAGGCGGTGGCTTTGGTCCTCAAATTTATATGGAATCTTGGGCTTTCAGATCTAGTGGCCGTGGTCTTATTGCAGCTGATGGTGGAGCTCCGAGTAGTGGCTGTGGCGGGTTGGAGGATCCAACATCCATTAATTCTCCAGGGCGGGTTGAAGTTGAAACCTCGGATCCGGGCCTAGCAAATAATGTTGACACTAGATTCATTCTAACCTACATGCGTAGGCATCATCGAGGTGGGCGGATGCTCGTTCGACGCAGTGCACGTCTCTGAGGTCCCCGCAATTCCGACAGCTCTTGTCTTCAAAAGGCGGTGGATAGGAAGGCCCTCCTCAATGGCGATGTGAGGGTGGCCTCCTCGTCGAGAACCCTAGTTCCGACTTGCTCCTCTTCGGCGTTAGTGGTCTGCTCGCCCGAGTTGGGGTCGAGTTTCTGTCTGGCGGCATCCTCACTTGCAGATCTTCCTCTTCACGATCAGGCGAAGGCGCTGGGGTTCTCGCTCATTGCCCCTGAGGCTATGGTAGATCAAGAATCGGCATCCTTCCGCCATGGCTCCTCATCATCCTAATCTATCATCCTTGCCGCTCATTAGGAGGTTATACTATTATTATGAATATTAAAAAAATTGTTGCTTTATTTTGGAATGTGTGTGGCTTGAACAGGGGGTCAAAAAGGCTGATGGTGAAGAATGTCGTTCGAGATTCTAATTGCTCTATCATTGGGCTTCAGGAGACAAAATTACCTTCCTTCTCATCTTCTTGCGCAAAGCAAATTTCAGGTTTTATTGATCCGGGGTTTATCGTTTTGGATGCTTCGAGTTTAGCTGGTGGATTGGTTCTTATTTAGGAAGGCAAATTATGGAATTGTATTCACTCTTATGTGGGTGATAATTTTTTTGTCTGATAAGCTGGTGCAAAGGAGTACTCTATCTGATTTCAACTTCATCTGTGTGTATGGTCCTTCTTGGAGGTCTGGCCATAGCGCTTTTTTTGAAAAGTTGGACATCTTCTTGAGTGCAACTGATGATCGATATATCATCGGGGGTGACTTAAATGTCACGTGTTTTGATGCTGAGCGAAGAAATTGCAATGTGTCGGTCGGAGATTCGGCTTTACTGTCCTTTCTTATTTTTGACCGGGAACTTGTGGATCTACCGATTAAAGGGAAGGCCTTCACTTGGTCTAACAACCGTCCCTCTCCTTGTCTTGCTCGCCTGGATCGAGTTCTAATATCCCTTCCTACTTCTTTGGTTCTTCCTCTTGCATCGGTAATGGGCGGCGAGAAGAGATTATCATATCATAATGCACTTATTTTTGAGTCTGGGATTCATGTTGTCCACAAAAATAAACCTTTTCGTTTAGAGCATGCTTGGTTTTCCAATTTGGGTTTCCGTGGGATTATCTCGGCGTCTTGGAATGCTTCTCGGTTCTCAAATTCGGCCTCATCTGAGTGGATCCTACGATGGAGGAAACTCCGCAAACTTATACCTCAGTGGGCATCATCATTTAGAAAAGAGTACTTGGCCAGAAGATTATTGCTTGAGAGGGAAGTTGATGATTTATGCACTAAAGTTGATTACTCGGATCTTTCATGCTCTGATCTGGAGTCCCTCAGGTGCAAAAAAATTGCTCTTGATTCTTTCTGCAGGGATGAGATTGCTTATTGGCGTCTGCGAGCAAAGAGGAGATGGTTCCGGGATGGTGATCAAAACTCTCATTTTTTTCATCAATGGGTTTCAGTCCGAAAGAGGAATAATTGGATTCACTCCATTAACACGGAGTTTGGTGTTCTCACCAATGAGGAGGAAATTGCAAGAGGCTTTAGGGATTCCTACTCGGCCTTATTAGGAACTGCAAGGAAGCCTCTCTTTGATCTGACTTGGCCGACTTTGGGCTTCCCTCTATTCAGGGGGCAAGCATTGATTCTCCTTTCTCTATTGAAGAAATCAAATCGGCGGTTTGGGATTTGGGCTCGGATAAGGCTCCGGGGCCGGATGGGTTATCCGCGGAATTCTTTCGATCATTTTGGGATCTTATTCATGCTGATCTACTTCATATTTTTAACGAGATTTTTCTCAACCCTAAAACTTTACATATATTCAATTATGGGCATTTGGTGATGCTTCCTAAGAAAGAGGGGGCCTCGCAATTCAAGGACTTTAGGCCTATTAGATTGGAAAACAGCATTACTCGTTTTTTCTCCAAGGTCCTTGCTTGTCGTCTCAAACCTTACTTGGGTGACTTGATCAGTGATTCCCAAAATGCATTTATGTCGGGCAAAAGCACGTTGGATTGTTTTATGGGGGTGCACGAGGTGGTTTGGGCTTGTCATCGCTCGCACCAAGATGGTTTTCTCTTCAAGATTGATTTTGAGAAAGCATTCGACTCTATGGATTGGGGTTTTATTATGAGAATGTTGGAGGCAAGGGGTTTCTCAGCAAAATGGATAGGTTGGATCACTCATTTACTTAATATTGAATCCTCAATCCTTATTAATGGTGCTATTGGCAGTCCCTTTCGTCATAAGAGAGGAGTTCGTCAAGAGAATTCCTTGTCACCATTTATATTCAATCTCGCTATGGACTGCCTCTCCCGCATTCTATCTATGGCATCTCGGAGCAATCTCATTGATGGAGTTTTATCTAACCATATTAAAGGTGGTGTAACTCACTCATTATTTGCAGATTACATTATTCTTTTTGGATTGAATAAGGAGGATGGTTTGAGGAATCTATTATTTATTATGAAATGTTTTGAACTCGCATCTGGATTAAAGGTTAACTTAAACAAGACGGAGGTGGTCAGTCTTTGTGGCAATATTCATGTGGCGGAGCAGGTAGCCGGGATGCTTGGCTGTCGGGCATCATCTTTCCCTCTGAGTTATCTTGGGTTACCTCTCAAGATTGGGTGTTTGGTAAAGGCAGATTGGTTGGGTTTCATTGCTAAATTGGACGCTCGCCTTCCCACTTGGCAAGGCAAGTTGCTATATCGTGCTGGAAGACTTCTATTGTTAAATTGCACCATCTTGAGCTCGGTGGCGTATCTGCTTTCTATTTTTCAAGCTCCGGATTGGGTTTTTAAATCTATTGATAAACAACGAAGAAAATTCTTTTGGACGGGTCCTGATGCTGCTGCGGTAAATGGAAAGTATCTTGTGGGGTGGGATACTATCACTTGTTCTAAAGAAGAAAGGGAGTCTCGGTTTGTTAGATTTGAAGGCCCATTCTCTAGCTCGACATGGTCGTTGGTTATGGAAGGTTATACAAGGGGATGACTTGTTTTGGGTTCTCTTGATGAGAAGCATTTATGGAGATTTTCGAAACTGGTCCAGCGCGAGTTTCAATCGGCAGGCTTCCCCCATTTGGTATGATCTCTTAAAAGTGTTTGAATTGATGCCCTCGAATATTTCTTTTTCGGTTGGTGAAGGTCGGGATATTAGGCTCTGGACGGATCATTGGTCTAATGGTCAGTCCTTTGCCGAGCTGCATCCTTCTTTGTTTATTCTTGCTCGTCATCCTTCGTGCTCTATCTCTGAAGCTCGGATTCTGGATGCAGATCGGAGATTCATTGGCTGGAATATTCCTTTTTCCTCTTGGGTTGAGTTTTTTTTTCTACTATTAGTTTCAATTGTTAATTCCAATCTCATTTGTTAACTTCTCGCATTAATTTTAATTGTTAATTTCAATTTAATATTAATTCCAATAGTTAATTCTATGAAATAATTTTTCGATGTCAATTGAATGTCATTAATTTTAATTATTAATTACAATTTAATATTAATTGCAATCCTTAATTCTATATAATTCATGCATTAATTTTAATTATTAATTCCAAATTAATTCCAATCCTTAATTCTATGCAATAGTAATGAATGTCAATAATTATTTAAATCACACCATATTAATTCATTGTGTGGTTGTCGATTTAGATTGATTTTTTTATTAAATTTCACCACGCATTAATTCACTGTGTGGCTATTAATTGGCTGTCAATTAAATTTACTTTTATTAAATATCATTGTTCTCTAACTCTCGCCCGCATTAATTCACTGTGTGGTTTTTTTTCACTTAAAAGTGACTTTATAACACAGTCATTACAAATCACAAACATGATAATATACGCACAAGACGTATTACAAGATGTACAAAGACGTGGAAAAGACGCACAAAGCGCTACAACTAGGGATTGAACCCAAGACCTAAGCAACATATTCGGATGCTACTACCACTTGAGCACAAATGGGTTCACACTTTGTGATTGTTATCTTAAATTTATTTTTTTAATTAAATTTTATCTCTTTCTCTCTAAATTTGAAACGACGTAGAAAAATTAACTCTCTCTTTTATTAAATCTTTTTCTTCGGTTACCTCTCATTTTATTAAATTCCACCAATTTTCTCTCTCTGAATTTGAAATATAAAAGGAATTGTAATATGCCCCACACTGTGACCTCTCACTTTTCCAGCTTCCTATCATTTCTTCCTTTTCGGTCTCTCTCTGAGCATCACTATCACTTTGCAAGGTCAAAGAGAATTCTTCATGAAATAGGTAGTTCGAGAATCTAATTTATTTCATTAATGTATTATATTATAACATATATTATATTTGATGTTTATTCAAAAAACATTATTTATTTTTCATTTTTACATTTACTTAATTTGATTGTTGATATATATATATATAATTGCTCCTGGTGCATTTTTTAGTGTTTTTGTATATAAGTCTATTTTCGATATTTTTAATTTTAGATTTATTTTTTTGATTAATTCATATAGATATTTTTACTCTATTGAATTATTTTTATATTAGTTATCGAGTTTTTAAAATTTCATTTCTTAAGTTCATTTGTAATAATATTTCAAAACAAATAAATATTATATAGTTTAAAATAATTTATATTTTCTATTTTTTTCAATTTTTTTAATTATATATAAATTCTATTTGAATTTTATCCATAAAAAAATACTATTTTTTTACTTTTGTTTTTTTATATATTTTAGTTGTTTTGATCTATATAGACTATTATAATTATTTTTGGTGCAAATTTTTTAGTATTTTTCTATATCAACACATTTATGATGTTTTTAATTTTAGATTTATTATTGTTTTACTAATAATTGATGACAACATTTTTTTATGTATTGAATTTTTTTATATTAGTTTTTGGATTTTTGAAATATCATTTATTTAATTTTTTTAATAGTATTTCAAAATCAAATATATTTATGCACTTTAAAACAAATTAACTTTTTTAGTTTCTAATTAATTTGTTTCAATTGTTATATTATATTTGATATTTATCCATGTATTTTTTTTTCTTTTTTATATATTTTGGTTTTTGAAATCTATATTTTCATATATTCTAATTACTTTGACTTTTTTATTAAAAAATTATAAATTATATCGCTCCAATAAAAAAAATTTATTAAAAATTTACTCTTTATAAATAAATATAATTTAGTATAAATGTGTATGATTACATAAGAATCAAAATATTAATGATGATTTTGTCGATATTTTTTTAAACATTTTACTTATTATAATTATAAATTTTAATCTATTTTTATATTTTTTTCATATTAATTATTTGAACCTATTATTTATAAAATTATTTTTATTAGCCTTTTGATTTTAAAGAAAATTTATATAATTCAAAAAATTTAAGAGTTATCTACGCTTATATAGTTTTAATTGGTAGAGTTTATTTTCTTATTTTTATATAAATTTTAAAAATTGTGAAAAATAAAAATATCACAGTTATCTTAGATTAAATTAAACTTTTAAATAATAATATTCATAACCAAATAATTAAGAGTAATAATAAATATTATATATTTATATAATTTTTCAATGTAATTTTTAATTATTATAAAATGATATTAACCAAGTGATATATGTTTTAGATATATTAGATAAATAGTAATTCCTTAATTTAGTAGTTAAACAAAAGTTTACAATTGAATTTTTAGAAAATTATATTTTAAATCTCTATAATTATTTATGTAGTATATATTGGATCTTTGTTTTATATACCCTAAAAATAGTATTATTTTAATTATATATTTGGTATAAATTTTAATTTTATAATTTATTCATTTTTAATAGCATGTAAACAAAAATATCAATAAAATATTATAACAAATGTGCGAATAATGAATAAATGAAACATTTAATAATAAATTATTTTATATATTTAAAAATAAATAGCGTAATTGAAGAGATTGAAATGAAAAATAATTTAATTATCAATAGTAAAATTGCATTGAGTTTTAATTTATTTGTTTTTTACATTATTGTGTTTGGTAAATTTTAAGCAGTAAACAAAAATAATATTTAACAAGAGATATGTACATTTTTTTCTTTTACAATATATAAATTAAACTAAATTATTTATTTAAACTAATTTTGATAATTTTATTTATATTTATTTACTCTCTATAAATAAATATAATTTAGTATAAATGTGTATGATTATATAAGAAGCAAAATATTAATGATGACTATGTATATATTTTTATTAACATTTTACTTTTTTATTATTATAAATTTTAATATTTTTTATTTTTTTCATATTAATTATTTGAACCAACTATTTATAAGATTATTTTTATTAGCTTTTTGATTTTTAAAGAAAAATTATATAATTCAAAATTTCTTATTTTTAAATGAGTTATCTACGCTTATACAGTTTTAATTGGTAGAGTTTATTTATGTGTTATTTGATGTTTATTCGTAAATTTTATTATTTTTATATAAATTTTAAATAATGAAAAATAAAAATATCAAAGTTATCTTAAATTAAATTATACTTTTAAATAATAATATTCATACCCAAATAATTAAGAGTAATAATAAAGATTATATATTTATAAAAAATTTCAATGTAATTTTTAACTATTATAAAATGATATTAACCAAGTGATATATGTTTTAGATATATTAGATAAACAATAATTCCTTAAAACAAAAGTTTACAATTGAATTTTTAGAAAATTATAGTTTAAATCTCTATAACTATTTATTTAGTATATATTGGATCTTTGTTTTATATACAATAAAAATAGTATTATTTTAATTATATATTTGGTATAGATTTTAATTTTATAATTTATTCATTTTTAGTAGCATGTAAACAAAAATATCAAAAAAAATATTATAATAAATGTGTGATTAATGAATAGTTTAGTAATAAATTAATTTTATATATTTGAAAATGAATAGCATAATTAAAGAGATTGAAATAAAAAATAATTTAATTATCAATAGTAAAATTATATTGAGTTTTAATTTATATATTTTTTACATTATTGTGTTTGGTAAATTTTAAGCAATAAACAAAAATAATATTTAACAAGAGATACGTACATTTTTTACTTTTAAAATATATAGATTAGACTAAATTATTTATTTAAACTAATTTTGATAATTTTATTTATCTTTATTATCGAATTTATTTAAAATACATACACTATGCATCAATCATCATATCAGCCACTTGGGCAAGGTCCACAGTTAGGGCTTCTAGGGTTTTCAGTGCAGCACGAAGGCCCCGAAGGCAGCACCGGCCCTTGCGGTAGAGACGGCAGCGGGAGCGACCCATAACGTCACCAGTTATCATCTCCCTGCACCGTCCTCGTCACCATGAGAGGTTTCTGCAAGCTTGAAACCACTAACAAAATCAACAAGAGCTGCTTATACGCCATCATCAATGATCAAATCAAGAATAATAAGGGATGAAGTATGATATTTATGTTGGTGTCTGTTGAGGTCGAGAAAGAAGGGAAGATGTGGATGTCTATATATACGTACACATCAGTGCAGCACACAAATGTATGCGTAGAATCATTCAAGCATATACTTTTCTGTGGTGTGATCTCCATGGATTTGAAATCCAGTACTCGTGCTTTTAATTAATTCCTGTTCTCATTTTCGATGCACGCGGTTCTTAATGTTAGTCTGAAAGCTCGTGATCTTTCGTTTCTTATCTTTATGTAGCAGCTGATGGAGTAGCAGAAGAACTTAACAATTCACACTTGCCACGTAACACTTTCCTAAGGAAAATTTGTTGACGTGGCATTTTCTAAATTTTTTGAACTTTATTCATTTTTTAATTTCTCTAAATGTCACATTTAATCTTCTCTTTATGGATTTAATCTCATCTTCTCTCTCTCCCCTTAATCTCTCCCCTCACACTGCATGTTTAACGTCTGCACATTTAATCTCCTCCCCCTTCAATTTCACTTCACACGAGCACATTTAATCTCCTCTCCATTCAATATCAATTTCAAATCATATTTAATATCATTTTCAATTCCCTTAATCAACATTTCGCACATTTAACATTTCGCATGATGCATTTTCAATTCATTTAATATTATTACGCAAGCGTCATTTCTTCTTCTTCGACAGCATTTGCACAGCAGCAGCACATGCAGCATTTCTTCTTCTTCGCAGCACCACAGGCCGTGGTCATCCCATTGTTCACTTCCTCTTCTCCCTTGCTTCGCTGCATTGAGTGAAGTAGTAGTAGTTGGTGGGTGGGAGTTTGCCTTCATTCGCACATGCGGCAGCCGTCGTTCCATTTTTCACGAGGAGCAATAAGAGATTTGAGTAGAATAACAGTGAAAAAGAGAATCACATGAAGCAGGGAGATATGCGAGGGAAGGACCGGCTTACGAGTTTAATGGTAAGCCGCTGATTAATATGTTTTCCCCTCGCCTTATCGGTTTAAGGACCGGCTTACAAAGTATGAACAGTTTATCTTCATGTTGAATTGTAATGCGAGCACATAAGCAACAACAAGATGATTCATTGTTGGTACTATCTTGGAGGCACTTGGATTTCCAATGTCTTCGATCATTTGCACATGTTTCTTTAATTCTTGCCCCGAATAGAACTAAACTATCAAAACGTCATGGTGCAACTTCAATTGGACAGGTAATCATTATTAATTCTAGAAATAGTTTCATGGTTGGGGATTGACATGTGGTTTCTGCTGGGCTACTGGTTGTAGTACAATTCATGCTAGGGAAATCTTGGATCTCGGATTAGAATGCAACGTCCTATTTGTGCCGGGAAACAATTCGATAATACCGATGTGTGTTTTACCACTAGGAATGCACATGTTTACCACAGGTGAAACTATCCCCATTCTTTCAATTTCGCCTGTAGTTACTCGATATATTAATACAAACAAAGGGATATGATTGTAGTTAATATACAATGCTGATGCTAGAGATATGGTCGTAGTTAACTAAAATTTCTTATGTATGCATCTTCTTCTTTGGTATTGATCGATTTCACAAAGAGCAATGAGTGGTCATGTTAATATACAGTGTTGATGCTAGAGATATTGTTGTAGTTAACTAAAATTTCTTATTTATGCAAGGATCTTGATGTGTAATGAATTTGGTAATCGGGTAAATTAATTTTCATTTGGAGGCCGCAGCTTGTATCGTAATGGTAATACACCGAATCCTTAAAAACATGCAATCTCCTTAATTGTTTTTTTAAAATATTTTTTTCTAAAATTCTTTATTTCTTTAACTAATTAATACTATATATATATATATAGTAATATATTTCATCTTCCAATGGGATAATTAGAGTTTTAGTGTGCTCATTAGAGTTTTATCAAGCATATCTGTTCACTTAAATCAGAGAGTTTTGCTGAAGCTTGGCTTCAATGAAGGATGTGAGTTGGATGATTTCAAAGGATGATAACCATTTATGACAAAAGACATGATGGAAGGATTGGTTTCACCGAGTTCGTTAAGCTTATGGAGATTAGCTTCAATGAAGGAGGTGAAAATTCAGTGTTGGTTAATATCAATATAATTTGTTTTCTTTGCTAATTAAATCAAACTTGAATTTAATAATTGAAAATGCTATAAATTATCTTAAAATTATATTATATCCTTTTATTTCTTATTCAAATTTTATCTATTATTTTTTATTATATTCATATATTCTTTATCCCATTTATAATGAAGAAATGCGAGACATGCATACAAATCAAGTTCTCATGGCCGTTGTCAATCTTATTTAGTATGTGAATTAACTATTACTTTTTGTTTAATTTTTAAAAGTTTTGAAGAATTTTTTAGAGATTAAACTAAATGTTGGAAGAACACGAAAAAATAAAATAAATCATGTTGTACACAACAAATATCGATGTGCAATTGGAATTTTTACTAGAATTTACAGAGTTATATATAGTTATTTGATCTATAGTTGCTCATTGTGCAATTGCTAAAGTTGGACAACATTCAAGCTGAGGAAAAGCTAAATAAAGTGAAGCGAATGATTAAGGGCATGTTTGGTTAGCGAAATCAAGTCTGTTTTGATGATTTCAATTTCATTGAAATCAAAACTGCTTTCAAAAACGTATTTAGTTCAACGTTTTCATGAAACTAAATCGAAACCAGAATGAAAACGAAACCAGTATTCATAATAAAAATGAAAACAAAATAATATTATTTTTTGTGGTTTTGAGACTGTCGATTTCGTTATCAAAATGAAGTGACAACTTTGTAATTATAAATATTTTTTATAAAATTAATTAATTTAAAAATAAATCAAACTATATTTAATTTTTTAAAAAAAAATATAAATCCTTATTTTCAACTCAAACTATTATTTTAATTTTACAAATTAATTAAACTAATTTATATCTAATTGACTCAAACACAAATTTTAAAATAACTCAATTTTCTTAAAGTTAATCTATTTATAATTAATCAAAACTAATTTTAGACCACTTGACTTATTTTTTTTGACATATTAATAACTATTAATTAATTTTTATAACGATAATTGAACAAAAAAATCTTAAACTATCAATAACATAATTCATTAAATCTTATAAATATTTTATAATCATATTAGCAAATATTTAATTTTGTAAACTAACTAAATATTTAATTACTACTAAAAATGTCCAAGGAAAATCAATATTACTTTTTATAGCCAAATCAATATTCACTGGTTTCAACTAACTAAAACGGATGTTATTTTTATTAACCAAACGCGTTTTTAGAAAACTGAAAACTATAAACCAAAATCAAGTTTTTGAAACCAAGTTTTCAGTTTCACTAAAATCAAACGAGAAAATAATTTTCGCTAACCAAACAACACCAAGGTACTTTCATTATATTTCTTTCTCACCATATTGAATTTATGTAGTATTAATTTTGAAACTGATGCTTTGATGCCAATTAGAAATGGACAAATGTGGTAATGGAATAAGGATGATTTGTACTATAGTTTGTACGTGTTCTCGTAAACACATACAACCACACACCATCAATAGAGAGTAGGTGCCGCAAATGTTTTTCACATATTATTATTATGTGTTTAATTTTTTTCTATCTCTTATACATTTGTTGTTATCCATAATTTCCTACGAAAATTGAGTTTTATATATTATTTTATTTTTTATATTTTTAGTTATTTTTGTTTTCACATATTTTAAAGTTAAATAAAATAATATTATGCTGGTAGAATTATTTTTTTCAAAAATATGTAATTTTAATAATTACAACATACTACAAATACAAATTGGTTTAATTCTATTTTGATTATTTAAACAACTACAAATACAAATATTTATATATTAATTCAAATAATCATAACAAATTATTTAGTCCAAAGTCTATTAGAATTATAATTTTATGTTACTGTGTTTATTAATATCATTAAGCAATTTTAATTTATTTTTATGTACTAATTATTGTCGATTCTACTTTTATGTAAATGTTCACGTAAGATTCACGTACGTAGACACATACCATGATACTATTACTTGATGTATTCTCTTTCTCCCAACATCAAGTTTGAATATTTGCTTAAAAATATTTTCAAAACTTTTATTTGTAAAATATTTATATTCTTTTATAAATCTTTGTTGAATTTATTACGAGTGCATATTATATGATAAAGACAATGATTGTATTATATCAATTAACAATATTGTCATTATTTTTTAATATAAAATTTAATATACATATATTTTTAATTTTTAATAATAATTAAATTTCTAATGATATTATATGTAGGATTAATATAAAATTATATATAATTTAAAAAATATTAAATTTATACTTAATTTATTTAATTATTCATAGTTTTTTACATAAAATTATATTTATATATATTTGCGCAACGCGCGGGTTCTCAGCTAGTCTATATCTATACAAAAAAACAAGACTCATTGTTGCCACATGGCACTTTCACAAAGAAAGTTGGCCGATGTGGCATTTTCTGAGTTTTTTGAAATTTTCTTTTTTTTTTTATTTGTTTACCCCTTTAATACAAATGTGTTTTATGCTGCCGAAATTTACTAAAATTTATTGTCGATTTTTAATTTTTTATACTACCGAAATTTATTATTGTGCCTATTGAAATTTCATTAATTATTTCACACATCTTTTAATAATGACAGTTATTTTTTTTCAATGCTTACCAAAATCCATTGCGTCCTCTCACTCCCCACGTATTCTCTCCCCCTCTCTCTCACAATTAATGACCTTTTTTTTTTTTCTCACTCCCTCAATTAATTCTCTCCATTTGGAAGGCACGCATCTTTTAATAATGACATGTTTGGCCATATATTTTAATTTTATAATTTACTACTATTAAATAATATCTAAAAAATAATCAATAAATTGTTATTAATTAATAAATTAATGGTTTAGTTATTAAAGATGAATATATGTAATTGAAAAAAAAATGATATATAAGAATAATGATATATAAGGATGAAATTTAATCAATGAGTTGTAATTTTTTTTATATTTTATGCATATATTAAACAAAAAAAATCATATTAAAAGATATTTGTATACACTTATAAATTTTCTTATATGTGAGATTTATTATTACTCTTAATTATTGTTGCATGAAATGATAATACCTTATACACAATAAAAAGTAAATGAAATATCTTTAAAATTATTATCAAAATTGCTACTAATTCTCCCAAGTGAAACATTATATTTTTTGTCAAAAAGAAATAATTTTGCAGTTAATATTGTGATTTAATGCAAATTTTAGTTTTACCTTCATATATAGTTTTAAAAATATCAATTTAATGAATAAGTTAGATTTTGGTTTTAATTTAGATTCACACGGGAATAATTTTCTACGAGAAGTTGTACTACCCATGAATTAACTCCATATATGAACTTTTTAAAAAAAATATTCAAAATATATTTGGTTGGTAGTAAAGGAATTACATTTATCACACCTATCAAGAAAATAACATCATCGATTGTACTACCCTAGGGCTGTCGTACCATGTTCACCACAAAGAGACGCCAAATCTCATCAAAATCACACCAATCAAGAAAATAACATCATCGATTTCGTGCCGAAAAGAAAACAAATTAGAAATTAAATCCTCAACAATGAGGGGCGGCTGAAATTTGGGGAGGATCTATGAGCAAGCTAGGTTTCAAGTCACTCACCTTAGGAAGAATACAAGAGGAAGACGAAGATCACCCCAAAGCTTCGCGATGATCGGATCTCCGACAAGAAACTTCTAGGCGTCACCTCCTTTCCCTCTCTAGGCATTCGTGCGGCTCCTCCTTGGAGTCGCATGGTTGCCACACCAATCTTTATATATATATATTCTTTTTTTTCTTTTACTTAATACCCTCATGACTTAAATTGAACTCAAGTCCATAAGTACACATCCAAATTGAGTTCCGATCAAACCCCCGGACTCGACTCGAGTCCAACCCAAACCCAACATCACAAACAACTTTATTAAAATAATTTTTCTAGCAATCAGGGCTTATCTTAAGTCGCACCTTCCAGCGATTCCCTTTGAAACCAAATTAAAAATAATAAAAAATAAATAAAAATTTACTCTTTATAAATAAATATAATTTAGTATAAATGTGTATGATTATATAAGAAGCAAAATATTAATGATGATTTTGTGTATATTTTTATTCACATCTTACTTTTTATAATTATAAATTTTAATCTATTTTTATATTTTTTCATATTAATTATTTGAACCTATTATTTATAAAATTATTTTTATTAGCTTTCTTATTTTAAAGAAAATTTAAATAATTCAAAAATTTTAAGAGTTATCTACACTTATATAGTTTTAATTGGTAGAGTTTATTTTCTTATTTTTATATAAATTTTAAAAATAGTGAAAAATAAAAATATCAAAGTTACCTTAAATTATATTATATTTTTAAATAATAATATTCATAACCAAATAATTAAGAGTAATAATAAATATTATATATTTATATAATTTTTCAATGTAATTTTTAATTATTATAAAATGATATTAACCAATGGATTTATGTTTTAGATATATTAGATAAATAGTAATTCCTTAATTTAGTAGTTAAACAAAAGTTTATAATTGAATTTTTAGGAAATTATATTTTAAATATAATTATTTATTTAGTATATATTGGATCTTTATTTTATATACCCTAAAAAAGGTATTATTTTAATTATATATTTGGTATAAATTTTAATTTTATAATTTATTCATTTTTAATAGCATGTAAACAAAAATATCAATAAAATATTATAACAAATGTGTGATTAATGAATAAATGAAATGTTTAATAATAAATTATTTTATATATTTAAAAATGAATAGCGTAATTGAAGAGATTGAAATAAAAAATAATTTAATTATCAATAGTAAAATTACATTGAGTTTTAATTTATATGTTTTTTACATTATTGTGTTTGGCAACTTTTAAGCAATAAACAAAAATAATATTTAACAAGAGATATGTACATTTTTTTTCTTTTACAATATATAAATTAAACTAAATTGTTTATTTAAACTAATTTTGATGATTTTATTTATCTTTATTTACTCTCTATAAATAGATATAATTTAGTAAAAATGTGTATGATTATATAAGAAGCAAAATATTAATGATGACTATGTGTATATTTTTATTAACATTTTACTTTTTATGATTATAAATTTTAATCTATTTTTAATTGTTTTCATATTAATTATTTGAACCTATTATTTATAAAATTATTTTTATTAGCTTTGTGATTTTTAAAGAAAATTTATATAATTCAAAATTTCTTATTTTAAAATGAGTTATCTACGCTTATACAGTTTTAATTGGTAGAGTTTATTTATGTGTTGTTTGATGTTTATTCGTAATTTTTTTATTTTTATATAATTTTAAAAAATAATTAAAAATAAAAATATCAAAGTTATCTTAAATTAAATTATACTTTTAAATAATATTATTCATACCCAAATAATTAAGAGTAATAATAAAGATTATATATTTATATAATTTTTCAATGTAATTTTTAATTATTATAAAATGATATTAACCAAGTGATATATGTTTTAGATATATTAGATAAATAATAATTTCTTAATTTAGTAGTTAAACAAAAATTTGCAATTGAATTTTTAGAAAATTATATTTAAATCTCTATAATTATTTATTTAGTATATATTGGATCTTTGTTTTATATACCATAAAAATAGTATTATTTTAATTATATATTGGGTATAATTTTAATTTTATAATTTATTCATTTTTAATAGCATGTAAACAAAAATATCAATAAAATATTATAATAAATGTGCAATTAATGAATAGTTTAGTAATAAATTATTTTATATATTTGAAAATGAATAACTTAATTGAAGAGATTGAAATAAAAAATAATTTAATTATCAATAGTAAAATTACATTGAGTTTTAATTTATATGTTTTTTACATTATTGTGTTTGGTAAATTTTAAGCAATAAACAAAAATAATATTTAACAAGAGATACGTACATTTTTTTCTTTTAGAATATATAAATTAAACTAAATTGTTTATTTAAACTAATTTTGATAATTTTATTTATCTTTATTATCAAATTTATTTAAAATACATAGACTATGCAATAATCATCATATCAGTCACTTGGGCAAGGTCCACAGTTAGGGCTTGTTGGGTCTTCAGTGCAGCACGAAGGCGCCGAAGGCGGCACCGGCCCTTGCGGCAGAGACGGCAGCGGGAACGACCCATAACGCCACCAGTTATCATCTCCCTGCACCGCGCTCGCCGCCATGAGAGGCTTCTGCAAGCTTGAAACCACCAACAGAATCAACAAGAGCTGCTTATACGCCATCATCAACGATCAAATCAAGAATATGTCGGGATCGATGAAGTATGAGATTTATGTTGGTGTGTGTTGAGGTCGAGAAAGACGGGAAGATGTGGTGGTCTATATATACGTACACAGCAGTGCAACATGCAAATGTACGTGTAGAATGATTCATGCATATAATTTTCCGTGGTGTGATCTCCAAGGATTTGAAATCCAGTACTCATGCTTTTAATTAATTCCCGTTCTCGTTTTCAAGACACGCGGTTCTTAATGTTAGTCTGAAAGCTCATGATCTTTGGTTTCTTATCTTTATGTAGCAGCTGATGGAGTAGCAGAAGAACTTAATGATTCACACTTGCCACATGACACTTTCCTAAGGAAAATTTGTTGATGTGGCATTTCCTAAATTTTTTAAATTTTATTCATTTTTTAATTTCTCTAAATATCACATTTAATCTTCTCTCTACAGATTTAATATATCTCGTCTTCTCTCTCCCCTCACCCTCCACATTTAATCTCCTCGATCCCCCTTCAATTTCACCTCACACTGGCACATTTAATCTTCTCTCCATTCAATATCAATTTCAAATCATATTTAATATCATTTTCAATTCCCTTAATCAACTGTTTCTTTAATTCTTGCCCCGGATAAAAGTAAACTATCAAAAGGTATGTCATGGTGCAACTTCAATTGGACAGGTACTCATTATTAATTTTAGAAATAGTTTCATGGATGGGAATTGGCATGTGGTTTCTGCTGGGCTACTGGTTATAGTACTATTCATGCTGTGGGAAATTTTGGATCTCGGATCGGAAGGCAACGTCCTATTTGTGCCGGGGAACAATTCGATAATACCGATGCGTGTTTTACCACGAGGAATGCACCTGTTTGCCACAGTTGGGTGAAACTATCCCCATTCTTTCAATTTCGCTTGTAGTTACTCGATATATTAATACAAACAAAGGGATATGATTGTAGTTAATATACAATGCTGATGCTAGAGATATGGTCGTAGTTAACTAAAATTTCTTATGTATGCATCTTCTTCTTTGGTATTGATCAATTTCACAAAAAGCAATGAGTGATCATGTTAATATACAATGCTGATGCTAGAGATATGGTTGTAGTTAACTAAAATTTCTTATTTATGCAAGGATCTTGATGTGTAATGAATTTGGTAATCAGGTAAATTAATTTTCATTTGGAGGCCGCAGCTTGCATCATAATGGTAATACACCGGATCCTTAAAAACATGCAATCTCCTTAATTATTTTTTAAAATAATTCTTTCCAAAATTCTTTATTTCTTTAACTAATTAATACTATATATATTGTGATATATTTCATCTTCCAATGGGATAATTAGAGTTTTATCAAGCGTATCTGTTCACTTAAGCCAGAGAGTTATGCTGAAGCTTGGCTTCAATGAAGGAGGTGAGTTGGATGATTTCAGAGGATAATAACCATTTATGACAAAAGACATGATGGAATGATTGGTTTCACCGAGTTCGTTAAGCTTATGGAGATTAGCTTCAATGAAGGAGGTGAAAATCCAGCGTTGGTTAATATCAATATAATTTGTTTTCTTTGCTAATTAAATCAAACTTGAATTTAATAATTGAAAATACTATAAATTATTTTAAAATTATATTATATCCTTTTATTTCTTATTCAAATTTTATCTATTGTTTTCGATCATATTCATATATTCTTTATCTCATTTGATAATGAAGAAATGCGAGACATGCATACAAATCAAGTTCTCATGGTTGTTGTCAATCCTATTTAGTATGTGAATTCACTATTATTTTTTGTTTAATTTTTAAAAGTTTTGAAGAATTTTTTAGAGATTAAATTAAATGTTGGAAGAACACGAAAAAATAAAATAAATCATGTTGTACACAACAAATATCGACGTGCAATTGGAATTTTTACTAGAATATGCAGGGTTATATATAGTTATTTGATCTATAGTTGCTCATTGTGCAATTGCTAAAGTTGGACAACATTCAAGCTGAGGAAAAGCTAAATAAAGTGAAGCGAATGATTAAGGGCATGTTTGGTTAGCGAAATCAAGTTTGTTTTGATGATTTTAGTTTCACTGAAATCAAAACTGCTTACGAAAACGTATTTGGTTCAGCGTTTTCATGAAACTAAATCGAAACAAGAATTAAAAACGAAACTAGTTTTTTTAATAAAAATGAAAATACAAGAATGTTGTTTTTTTTTGTTTTGAGACTGTCGATTTCGTTATCAAAATGGAGTGACAACTTTGTAATTGTAAATATTTTTTTATAAAATTAATTAATTTAAAAATAAATCAAACTATATTTATTTTTTAAAAAAAAAATCCTCATTTTCAACTCAAACAATTATTTTAATTTTATAAATTAATTAAACCAATTTATATCTATATAACTCAAATGCAAATTTTAAAATAACTCAATTTTCTTAAAGTTAATCTATTTATAATTAATCAAAACTAATGTTAGACTACTAGACTTATTTTTTTTGACACATTAATGACTATTAATTAATTTTTATAACTATAATTGAATAAAAAATCTTAAACTATCAATAACTTAATTAATTAAATCTTACAAATATTTTATAATCATATTAGCAAATATTTAATTTTGTAAACTAACTAAATATTTAATTACTACTAAAAATATCCAAAGAAAATCAATATTACTTTTTATAGTCAAATCAATATTCACTGATTTCAACTAACTAAAACTGATGTTATTTTTATTAACCAAACGAGTTTTCAGAAAATTGAAAACTATAAACCAAAATCAAGTTTTCAAAACAAACCAATTCAGAAAATAATTTTCGCTAACCAAACAGCACCAAGGTACTTTCATTATATTTCTTTCTCACCATATTAAATTTATGTAATATTAATTTTGAAACTGGTGCTTTGATGCCAATTAGAAATAGTGGAATGTGGTAATGGAATAAGGATGGTTTGTATTATAGTTTGTACGTGTTCTCATAAACACATACAACCACTCACCGTCAATAGAGAGTAGATGCCGCAAATGTTTTTCACATATTATTTTATGTGTTTAATTTTTTTTCATCTCTTATACATTTGTTTTTATCCATAATTTTCTACGAAAATTGAGTTTTATATATTATTTTATTTTTTATATTTTTAGTTATTTTTGTTTCCACATATTTTAAAGTTAAATAAAATAATATTATGCTGGTAGAATTATTTTTTTCAAAAATATGTAATTTTAATAATTACAACATACTACAAATACAAATTGGTTTAATTCTATTTTGATTATTTAAACAACTACAAATACAAATATTTATATATTAATTCAAATAATTATAACAAATTATTTAGTCCAAAGTCTATTAGAATTATAATTTTTAGTTACTGTGTTTATTAATATCATTAAGCAATTTTAATTTATTTTTGTGTATTAATTATTATCTATTCTACTTTTATGTAAATGTTCACGTAAGATTCACGTACGTAGACACGTACTATGATACTATTACTTGATGTATTCTCTTTCTCCCAACATCAAGTTTGAATATTTGCTTAAAAATATTTTCAAAAATTTTATTTGTAAAATATTTATATTCTTTTATAAATCTTTGTTGAATTTATTACGAGTGCATATTATATGATAAAGACAATGATTGTATTATATCAATTAACAATATTGTCATTATTTTTTAATATAAAATTTAATATACATATATTTTTAATTTTTAATAATAATTAAATTTCTAATGATATTATATGTTTGATGAATATAATATTAATATATAATTTTAAAAATATTAAATTTATACTTAATTTATTTAATTATTCGTAGTTTTTTACATAAAATTATATTTGTATATATATTTGCGCAACGCGCCGGTTCTCGGCTAGTCTATATCTATACAAAAAAGCAAGATTCATTGTTGCCACGTGGCACTTTCACAAAGAAAGTTGGCTGATGTGGCATTTTCTGAGTTTTTTGAAATTTTCTAATTTTTTTTTAATTTTTTTACCCCTTTAGTACAAATGTGTTTTATGCTGCCGAAATTTACTAAAATTTATTGCCGATTTTTAATTTTTTATACTACCGAAATTTATTATTGTGCCTATTAAATTTCCATTAATTATTTCACACATCTTTTAATAATGACAGTTATTTTTTTTTCAATACTTACCAAAATCCATTGCTTCCTCTCACTCCCCACGAATTCTCTCCCCCTCTCTCTCACAATTAATGACCTCCCTTTTTTTTCTCACTCCCTCAATTAATTCTCTCCATTTGAAAGGCACGCATCTTTTAATAATGACATGTTTGGCCATATATTTTAATTTTATAATTTACTACTATTAAATAATATCTAAAAAATAATCAATTAAATTGTTATTAATTAATAAATTAATGGTTTAGTTATTAAAGACGAATATATGTAATTGAAAAAAAAATGATATATAAGAATAATGATATATAAGGATGAAAGTTAATCAATGAGTTGTAATTTTTTAATATATTTTATGCATATATTAAACAAAAAAAAAATCATATTTAAAAGATATTTGTATACACTTATAAATTTTCTTATATGTGAGATTTATTATTACTCTTAATTATTGTTGCATGAAATGATAATACCTTATACACAATAAAAAGTAAACGAAATATCTTTAAAATTACTATCAAAATTGCTACTAATTCTCCCAAGTGAAACATCATATTTTTTGTCAAAAAGAAATAATTTTGCAGTTAATATTGTGATTTAATGCAAATTTTAGTTTTACCTTCATATATAGTTTTAAAAATATCAATTTAATGAATAAGTTAGATTTTGGTTTTAATTTAGATTCACACAGGAATAATTTTCTACGAGAAGTTGTACCCATGAATTAACTCCATATATGAACTTTTTTAAAAAAAATATTCAAAATATATTTGGTTGGTAGTAAAGGAATTACATTTATTCATATATTAATTTTATACATTTTATTTAGTTCAACTAGGTATTTTATAAGAAGTATACATAAAATAATTAAAATGTTTTTCATTTGTAACAATTATAGTAATATCACATTAATAATATATAATTTTATAACTAACATTAATATTATAATTACTTTATTATAATATTATATCATACTTGTTATATGCTTTTAATTATATATTAATTACGAAATATATATGAAGATAATTAAAAAAACACACGAGTGTATTTTTATATTCTAAAATATGAAAAGTATAAAACTTACTTGGGTATGCGGATAAGCCACTTCTCAAGTTTTATGGAAAGTGCAACTTCAGCGTAGAACTTCATCTCGGATAATCTGTATTCGAAATTAATTAAAATATATAATCGATTTTGATTATTGATTATCCGCGAATTAGTGACCAAAATTGAAACAAATTTAATTGATTTTTTATATTCTCTAATCGAAACTAAAACTAAATTATAAATTTACTATCCGAAACTGAATTTTACGATTCAATTAACCAGTTAAATATGGTTAACCATTTTCAATTGACGCCGCCCTTGTATGAAGAAGAGCATGAATTAATTTTGGTCCTATATTTTAGGCTCAAATTTATATTAATTCGTACCTACACTTTAAAAATTTAATATTGACTTAAGTTAACAAAATTAATTAGAAATAATTTGTCACGTCAAATTGTCATATTTATTTTTCATGTAATACATAGGATAAGTTTAACAACGTTTGGTGTTGGATTGACGATAGAGACTAATATTACAGATAAATTCTTTTTATAAATACCAAAGTCCAAATTTTTAAAGTGTAGGTATGAATACTAATTTGAGCCTAAAATGTAGAGACTAAAATTATTATTTTACCTGAAATAAAAAAAAAATTACCAAATAAAAAGTAAGAAAGAAAGAAAAGGGGCTCCGAATAGCCTTTTAAATGAGAAGAAGTTCTACTCCACCCTAAAACCCTTTTTCTCAAAAACCCAGCCTTTAAAGAGACGTAGTATGGATATTGCTCATTGGAGTTGCAGTATGGATAAGAAGAATCACTATTTGCGCTTCCAATGCAAGAGTCATGGTAGTAATAATCTTCTCTGTGGAATCTAGCTTATGAGCTGTAATGACAGGGAGAGTATTTTTTTGCAATTCCATCATAGGAGTCTTGGTAGGGATAGTAATCTTGTGGAGATATTATCTTTTAGGTGGCAGTACTCATTTTGAGGAGGATGATCACCTATGGAAGGTCCAGAATAAGGGTAATAATAGTGTCCATTATCCGAGCTAGACATTTGTCAAACACCTTGTGGTCACCAACAATTCTAAAAGTATTCCCCTTTCTGAGAACTCACGATGTCTTTTTGAACTGAATATATGCTCTATGAATAGATATTCACAAGAAGGAATCAAACATCTCAGGGAAGACAAGTCACAATATAATTCTCATCATTCAACCTCTTCAATCACACAAGCTAATCAAGCATAAATTGAGCAGTCCAATTCAGAACCATTCAGTTTCAATTTCTTTCAAATCAGTAGTCAAAACAAACTACTCTAGGAGCATTCCATTTCTTGGAAGCATAACGTCGAGCATTTGCAAAGCATCTATTCGTCACGAATGAACACAGTAAATTACTACCGAACCCAGAACAAAAGCAAAGACCACGAATTCTTGATCAAAGAATCACGACTAAACACGGCATGCAGCAACTAACATAATAAAATTAAATACTAAGTTTCAGATCGGCTTCATGAGAACATCGGAACATCAAATCGGAACAAAAAGCAAAGGATCGACATCCGCGGCAGCGGCACAACTGCTCAAGAACCCAGAATTTACCGCTCTGATCGATGCCTCTTATGTAGACGCAGCCGGTCGCCGATGTCGGAGTTGCCGTAGAAGCCGATCAAGCAGGAGAAGAAGGAAAATAAAGACGGGAGGGGAAGTGGCCGTCAGGTCTTGACCCAGGAGCCGGGAAGGAAGAGAGACAAATCTCAGATTTTGTATTCCAATAAAAAATTGTTATTACTATATAATAAATTTTTTTATCCTGTATAAACTTAAAATAACATTAATTTTATTTTTTAATTTTATTTTTCTTCTCATTCAAACGGTCAAATATAAATAAGAAATTAAAATTCTATCTTTTATCAATATTATTTCTTATCTCATAGAATAAAAGAAAAATGTACAAAAATAGCCCTAATATTTTCTCACATGTACAAAAATGCTCCTAAGATTTTTTTTTTATCAAAAATATCTCTGACGTTATGGAATTGGGTAAAAAAATAACCCTATATGTAAATGGTGTTAACAGAGGAATAACGGAGCTGATGTGGCTGATGACTGAAACTGATGACGTGGACACGCAACGCGCATGCATACCAAAATATTTTCTCACGTGCACTAAAATGCCTCTAATATTTATTCTGGAACTAAAATACCCCTAAGGTTATTGATAATGGTACAAAAATGACACTCAAGCTAATTTCTGCTAAGTGAGACTTAACGAAGATGTCGTGGATACTGACTAGGATGTTGACTTTATACGTGTCGCACATACAAAGAGTAACTTGCCATGCAAACGACACATAAGATACAACATATGCATGAGCAAAAAAATTGAAAATTCGATTAATCGAAAAATCGGTTCGAAACCGAATTAAACAAATTTTTCGGTTAATCAATTGGACGGTTTCGGTTTCAATTTTTGTTTTCTAAATTTTTCGGTTTTCGGTTCCGATTTCGATTTCAGTCAACATCATTATCCCTCCATTTACAAAAACTAAAATCGAAATCGGGAACCGAAAATTTAGAAAATAAAAACTTAAACTTAAACCGACAGATCGGTTGACCGAAAAATTAGATTCGATTTCGGACCAGTTTTTTGGTTAATCAAATTTTTTATTTTTCGTTGATGTCTACGTTGTATCTTACGTGTCGCTTTGCGTGGCAAAATGCTCTTTGTATATGTGTCACGTGTAAAGTCAACATCCTAGTCAACATCCACGACATATCTGTTAAGTCTCACTTAACATAAGTTAACTTATGTGATATTTTTGTACCATTTTCAATAATTTTAGGAGTATTTTATCTCCAAAACAAATATTATAGACATTTTATTACCCGTGAAAAAACGTTAGGGGCATTTTAGTATCCGTGAGAAAAAATCTTGGTTTGCATGTGTGCCATGTGTCAACGTCATTAGTCTTAATCATCAGCCACGTCAGCTCAGTTATCCTTCCATTAACGTTATTTAGCTTTAGGATCGTTTTTGTACCCATATATTTCATAATGTAAGTGATATTTTTGATCCAACAAAAAAATTCTTTGGGGGCATTATAGTACACGTGGGAAACGTCAGCTCTATTTTTTTACCTTTCTAAAAAATAAATATGTAATTGTCAACTCATAATTAATTAATTAATTAATTAATTAATTAATTAAGCTTTCTATGCAAAGTCAGCATTAATATATTTCTTTCTTTCAAATTCGGGGGCGTTTTTGCCATTCTTGCCTCAATCCACGCCGCATCTTCTTAATTTTAATGCCATTAAATTTTCAGATGGTGTACTAATTAGAAATTTGAATCATATATATATTCACGTCTGGGTCAGCCTCAACTCGTGGAAAATTAATTGAAATAATCAACAAAGTAATTAATCCTAATTTGTTCTGATCGTGACATCTTTGACCGATCTAGTGGCTTGATTGACCCACCGAATGAAGTCAACGAAATCCATTCAACTACTGACTGTGTTTTTTTCCAAACCGGCAAAGCTACTCATCAACCCTTCAAACACATGCTTCATGCTGATTTCAAACTACGTACACCTGCTCGATCATCAGAAGTGCTGTTAATTAACTAAATAACAAGATCAGATCCAAGATAGAACCATGCATGCACGTAGGATCAAATCGACAAATTTATCCAAATCCAAAATAACATCAAAGATGGAGAGAGAGAGAGAGAGAGAGAGAGAGAGAGAGAGAGAGAGAGAGAGATCGAGAGAGAGACTTTTCTTCCATTAGCTTCCTCCTTGATACATGATCTGCAGAGTTTTCATGTGACGTTTTGCTATTATATGGTTAAATGTACGTAGACGAGAGAGAGAGAGATTTCTTCCATTAGTTTCATGTGATTTCTTATCAAATCAATTTAGTAGATGTACTGCTCTTAATTTGTGAAATAATTAAGAGATAATCAAACCATGTAAACATAAATTTGGAAGGAAAATAATATAATTCTATTTCTGATTGTAATATGGGCAATTAACATAATTGTATGTATACACTATTATGCATCAATCATCATCATATATATCAGCCACTTGGGCAAGGTCCACAGTCAGGGCTGCTAGAGTTATGAGTGCAGCACGAAGGCCCCGAAGGCCCCGAAGGCGGCACCGTCCCTTGCAAAGACGGCAGCAGGAGCGACCCATAATGCCACCAGTTATCATCTCCCTGCATCGCCCTCGCCGCCATGAGAGACTGCTGCAAGCTTGAAACCACCAACAGAATCAACAAGAGCTGCTTATACGCCATCATCAGCGATCAAATCAAGAATAATAAGGCCGGGATGAAGTATGAGATTTATATTGGTGTGTGTTGAGGTCGAGAAATAAGGGAATATGTGGAGGTCTATATATACACAGAAGTGCAGCATGCAAATGTATGCGTAGAATGATTCAAACATATAATTTTCCGTGGTGCGCTCTCCAAGTTAAGGATTTGAAATCCAGTACTCATGCTTTTAATTAATTCCCGTTCTCGTTTTCGAGACACGTAATTAGACTGCATGAATACGCGGTTCTTAATGTTAGTCTGAAAGCTCGTGATCTTTCGTTTCTGATCTTTATGTAGCAGATGGAGTACGTAGCAGAAGAACTTAACTCGCACGCACTACGTATATGTGTAATGTACAAGAAAACAATCAGCAGATCAACACAATTCCTCTATTCTGACTTGACTTGCTCAATTCAACCGGTCATGTTGACCAATCTACGGTCGATCAATATCAAGTCAACCACTCCATTCAACCCCCCATGACGGATTCTCAGTTAGGAATTGGCCACGTACTGCATGCATGATCTTTCCTCGACCGATCGAGTTAATGATCTCTTGAACCCATAACTAGTCAGTTCAACTGACCCAGCATTCAAGTTCAATGCATATATATAAACGGCGTTTATTTCGACCGAGTCCAAATCCCACAAGCAGTACTGCTTCTACGCTTTGACTTTTCCTTGATCACGCGATTTAACTGTTTGACTTCAAAACAATGCAGCCACGTACACACGTACGTCGTCATTTGCATGCATGCTCGCTCTAAAAATTAGCCTCCCTCTTCGATCCTCTCCCTAAAAACTACCATTCTAAATCTTAGATAGTATCAATTCTCGCACTGCAGTACTGCTTAAAGATATATAGTTAAGTGATCATAAATATTATGGCCTTGTCGCGGCAGCTGTTGTTGTTTCTGCTGCTGGTTTCAAGCTTGCAGCAGCCTCTAATGGCGATCCGGGTCGGAGGAGATGATGGCTGGTGGCGTCACAAGCACGGCGCGCTCTTGCTGCAGTCCCTGCCGCAGGGGCCGGTGCCGCCGTCGGGGCCTTCGCCTTGCACCCACAACCCCAACATCCATCGCAGTGGATCTTGTCCTTGATGAGGCTGAGCTGATCGAAAAGATTGCGATCGCAGGTGATGAATTATTTGAACTACTATATATAATGGCTTGATTAAACCCATTATTCTAATTGCTCCATTTATTTGTGCAATTAATTCTAATAAATAAATAATTCCTTAAAGAGATGCAAAACTGTGTGTCCATTAATTTATCTGACAAATATATTTGTTTTAATTGTGTTTGGATTTTGTGGTGTTGGCTAAATTAATTTTTCTCTCCTAAATTAAAATAAAATATTAAAATTTTATTCATAAAATAAACCGTCACACTGAAAAATATATGTCCAATATATACTTTCTATATATGCATCGGGCGCATTACAAGGGCCGAGATCCCTCATATATTGTGATTCTCTATGGGCTCGTTTGGTTCGCAAACTGCTCGTCACAGGACACCAGACAGGGACAAGGACAGGACATCAGGTGTCCTGAAACAGTAGCTATACCGTGTTTGTTTTGTCAAGAACAGGACACGATATTCTGTCCTGTCCTGCGTTTGTTTCGCTATAACAAAGTACTGTACATGATAAAATGACTAAAATACCCTTGTAAATTAGTCTTAAAATTGATTAATACATAAAAAAATCTTAATATATAGTATCAAATATTTTTCAACTAATATATAGTTTAACTAATAAATTTTCAACTAACCTAAAGTATAATAATAGGATAATACCGAAAAATATAAAAATCATACCAAACGATCTTCAATCTTCAATCTGACACCACCATCGCGTTCAGCACGTGAAAATTTACAACTTTGGTATTCACATCGACTCGATCCGACGATTCTACGATCAACTATAAAAATACCCTAATAATTCATAAATCAACCCAATTTCATATGATACAGCTCTCTTCTCTAAATACTATTCATATCCCACCCACTCGTCTCCCTCTCGCGCTGCCCCTTGCCCTTGCGCCCGACGCCACCTCCCTGCTCCGCTCGAACCCACGCCGGCCGGCCCTCCCGGCCGCCGACGATCACCCCGACGGTGACGTCGCCTCTCCCGCAACTCCCGACGCCGGCGGGACGCGCTCTCTCTCTCTTTCTCTCTCTCTCCTCCCGATCTCCCTCTTCACCCCTCACCCCACCTACAGCTCGCCGCCCCCTCCTCTTCCGCCCCCTCATGGTTGACGGTGACGCTAGAGACGGAGGTCGCGCCGACGGGGAAGGAAGTAGGCTCGGCGGCGGACCCTCACTCGTCTCCCTCTCCACCCGACGCCAGCCCGACGCCCGATCGACGCCCGCCCGAGCCCTGCCTTCGGTCAGGGGCTGTTCTTGCTGGCGCCACCGCATCAGGGCATCGACGACGAGTGGGGCGCCGACGAGGAGAATGCGCTGCCGTGCCGGCGTGGGCGGCATATTTCCTGGAGCTTGCGACAGCCGGGTGAGAGGCGAGAGCAGCATGCGAGGGCAGCAGGCGAGGGCATTGAGGTATTTTTGCATCAATGTCCTGCGCCCTGTTTTGATATACCGAGAATTTTCTCGGTACACCAAAAGGGTCCAAAATCCTGTCCCGAACAGGAATTAAAATCCAGTCCCTTCCACTTTTTACAAAACAAACGGGGGACAAGAGCCAAAATCCAGTCCAGTCCCCCGTTTTTTAACGAAACAAACGGCCCCTATGTTTTCAAAGCTCAAAATCGTCTTCGATTAACCTAAAATGACAAATTTTGATACTTCAAACAGTAGCCTATTCAGCTGAAGGTCAGCTGAATCTTGATCAACTGACTATCGATTACAACTTTCTATAACCTTTCTATGATTTTGATCAAGATCGATTAGCGGCCGTCGAGACTGCTCGGGCACGCCTCAGCACCGACATGGCCGCTATGAGAGATACTATGACGCAGATGGCTCAACATATGACGCAAATGGCGTAGATGGCTCAGCATATGACGCAAATGATCCAGTACTTGACACATATATATATCTTCTCTCATACCTGGTGCTCCGGCTCTTCCACCTCCCCCATCATTCGGTGCGACGACATCAGCATCAAATCCATCATCATCATCGATGCCGACTGATGTGCTCCCCACACAGCCCCTCTCCCCGTCTCCTGATGCGCCTGATCATTGATGTACTTTTTTGATATTTTATTTTTATATAATATAAACATTATTGTTTTGATACAATGTAAATAATATTTTAATATCTATATATTATAATCTGTTGTCTTTTGTCTGTATTTTAATTAAATATTGGAATAAGAATTAATATATTTTTTATTTTTAAAAAAATATATATTTGTCTGCGACGGTTTTACGACCGTCATCATCGTCGCAGATGCTCACCACACTGTCGCGTGAAGCGGTCGCGAAAACGGTACGACGACCATTGCGATCGCCAGATGTGGTCGCAATATTGGTCACAAAAAACTATGTGATGGCCTTTGCGGTCGCAATATATATATATATATATATATATATATATATATATATATGTATCTTTGGCGACGGTGACGTGACGGTCGCGTAGAATTTGCGACGAGACTATCCGCGACGAACTATTTGCGATAGCCTCTGTCGTCACAATTGCTATTCTACGACGGCTTTGCGATCGCATTAACCGTCGCAGATGATGAAATTTTTAGTAGTGATCAAACAATGTTTAGTCGAAGTTTGACTGAGGATCGATTGAACTCACAATGGTGATTTTTATACCTATTATATATAGTATATATTATCAAATCTGACTTTTTCAATTCCAGCTTTTATATAAGCTTTTGTATTCAACCATTAACACGTACAACTCTAACCCCATATAAATTTTTATTCGTCGTCTTCTTGAGATTTCATTATGGTAATTCTTCTAGATCTCCGGTCCCTTTATGAAGCTCATCTTTATCATCCCAAGGCTACAAAAGATTAGAAGGGAAAGAGTTATTCACTATCTTTGTTTCATTATAAACTCCTTAATCGTATTTAATTTTTTACTTTATGATTTATCTATACTTGCTCATTTGAAACTAGACAAATTTATTTTTTCTTGATCTTAAGGTTGTTGATGGAGAAAGCCTCAGCGCGCGTAGACCATCTTGAAGGAAATTTATATATTGCGAATTTAGTTAAAATCCTAAGTTGAATGCTTAAGTAATGGACGTCGATTTGATTGAAGTTGAACCATCGTAAATCTCTTGACTAGTGTTGTTGTTTTGTGATTATTGTGTATTAAAATCATTTATTTATTGCTATTTTTATTTTCTAAGTGTTGGTTGAAAACTAAATTGATTTGATTGTACCAAATCCACAATTGCACTTCTTATTTTTGGGGAAAAAAAATCGTACTTTAGCTTCATAAACTATTGATCATCTTCCTTGAAATGCAAAAATACTTTAACAAAGTGTTTATTGTTATAACTAAATATCCATCCATTAACAAATATCATTTGGAAAATAATTTAGAATAAACACTACAACACAATTGACTTGTAGGGATATAAAATTAAGAACAAATTAAAATTTTATTTTCAAATCTTCACATTTAGAAACTAATATATACAAAATTTGTTCCTAATTAGTTTCTAAAGGTCTATACTCTATAGAAATAATAACAACATATCCACTTAATTGATTTGACTCTAAACTATAGAAACACAAACAACATAGTCACTTAATTGATTTGATTCTAAAGCTATTTTTAGAGACTAATTAGGAACAAATTTTGTGTCTATTAATCTCTAAATGTGAAGATTTAGAAAAAAAAATCTAATTTGTCTATAATTATATATCTCTATAGACTGATTGTGTTGTAGCGAAATATACATGACATCACATGCATTATATCTCGCCTTCAAATTGTCATAATCTTATTTATCTTTGCGTGGGAAAATATTTGGAATTAATATTTCACATTAGTGAGCCTTTTTCTAACTACGTCTAATACAATTAATTTACTAGAAAACATTTTTTAGGGTGATTTTGATCTAGATTGTTTGTTGCATGAAATGATAATATCTTATACACAGTAAAAAGTAAATGAAATATCTTTTAGATTATTATCAAAATTGCTACTAATCCTCCTAAGTGAAACATTATATTTTTTCTAAAAAAATAATTTTGCATTTAATACTGTGATTTAATGCAAATTTTAGTTTTACCTTCATATATAGTTTTAAAAAATATCAATTTAATGAATAAGTTAGATTTTGGTTTTAATTTAGATTCACACGGCCGGAATAACTTTCTACGAGAAGTTGTATTACCCATGAATTAACTCCATATATGAACTTTTTTAAAAAAATATTCAAAACATATTTGGTTGGTAGTAAAGGAATTACATTTATTCATATATTAATTTTATACATTTTATTTAGTTCAACTATGTATTTTATAAGAAGTATACATAAAATAATTAATATGTTTTTCATTTGCAACAATTATAGTAATATCATATTAATAATATATAATTTTATAACTAACATTAATATTATAATTACTTTACTATAATATTATATCATACTTGTTATATGTTTTTAATTATATATTAATTACTAAATATATATGAAGATAATTTTAAAAAAAATACACGAGTGTATTTTTATATTTCAAAATATGAAAAGTATAACTTACTTGGGTACGTGGATAAGCCACTTCTCGAGTTTTATGGAAAGTGCAACTTCAGCGTAGAACTTTATCTCGAATAATCGATATCTGAAACTGAAATATATAATCGATTTCGATTATTGATTATCTGCGAACCCGTGACCAAATTTGAAACAAATTTAATTAATTTTTTATATTCTCTAACCGAAACTAAAATTAAACCATAAAATTACTATCTGAAATTGAATTTTATGATTTAATTAACCAGTTAAACATGATTAACCATTTTCAATTGACGCCACTCTTATATGAAGAAGAGCATGAATTTCTCATTCAAATTGAAGTTGTTGGAAGGGAAAACGATAATTTTGGTCCATATTTTGGGCCCAAATTTGTATTAGTACCTGTACTTTGAAAACTTAATATTGATTTGAGTTAACAAAATTAATTAGAAATAACTTATCACGTTAAATTGTCATATTTATTTTTCATCTAACAGGTAGGATAAATTTAACAACGTTTGGTATTAGATTGACGATAGGGACTAATATTACAGACAAATTCTTTTTATAAATATCAATGTCCAAATTTTTTAAGTGTAGGTATGAATACTAATTTGAGCCAAAAAAAAAAATGTAAAGGCTAAAATTATTGTTTTACCTAAAATAAAATAAAAATTACAAAAAAAAAAAAGTAAGAAAGAAAAGGGGCTCCGAATAGCCTTTTAAATAATGAAGCTCTACTCCACCCTAAAACCCTCTTTCTCAAAAACCCAGCCTTTAAAGAGACGTATAAAAGGGAGAAGAAAAAAAAAAGGAGGAATACAGAATTGGGTTTAATAATACGGCTATAGGGTTTCTCTTCTCCCTTTATATACATTCGCTCTCTCTCAGTCAGCCGACAATTCGGGAGAAGAGAGGAGGGAGATGGCGCAATCGTTGGAGCTTCTGCTGATACAAGTCCTGATGCCGGACAACGACGCGCGGCGGCAGGCGGAGGAGCAGATAAAGCGGCTGTCCAAGGACCCGGCGGTGGTGCCCGCCCTCGTCCACCACCTCCGCACCGCCAAGACCTCCAACGTCCGCCAGCTCGCCGCCGTCCTCCTCCGCAAGAAAATCACCGGCCACTGGACCAAGCTCTCCCCCGCCATTAAGCTCTCCGTCAAGCAGGCCCTCATCGACAGCATCACCCTCGAGCACAGGTCTTTCCACTTCATCTCCACCCTTTTCTATCAGTTTTCGGTTCTCAAAGAATTTTGCAATTTCCAGTTGTTTTTGTTTGATCACCAAAGGCGTCCGTAGACCAATTGAATCCGTAATGTTATCAAATGTGGAGATTTTTAAGTATTGCTGGCGTCAAAAAAGTCCTTTTTTTCAGCCATCAACGAATTCTTCAATTTATAGTTGTCTGGTGTACTTGGATTCAAGAAGGATTATGAGTTGGGACGTGCCCACTCTTTGAGTCTCGATCACCAAACTTGTTGAACTTGTTGTGTTGATTTATCGTCTGTTCTGATTTCATGTGATCCAATCGATTATGGTATGTTACAACTATAGGTATAGAATGTTAACTTCTTCTCCCTTACTTCCTGTTTCCTACTATCCTTTCCTGCACGGTCATTGGATTCTGGCTTTCTCCAGCTTCAGTTCTGCTTGTGATGTCTTAATTCATTGTTACTTTTTATACACAATTTAACATTGTTATCATTCCTTCTTGGTTTCCTACTATGAGATATCAAAAACTTTCATCAATTTTAGCTTCTGCAAGTTGAACAGTAAATTGATTTTATCATTTGAAGCCTTTTCCAATTATGATATTTTTCATTTCTTGCTTCTGGTGGGCACAGCAGAAGGGTACCATCATCTGAGTCACCTTTTCCAACATTTCCATCTGATAACTTCTGCCATGTTTAATTGTCTAATCAGATTGTATGATTATGTTCAATTTTCTAATTTGATCAAATTTCATATCATCTAACAAATTATGATCTGATGTAATGAGAGAATAATGAGTAGTCATCCTTGTTTCTTTCTGGCTAAATAAATTTTAGATCAATAAAAAATTGGTACATTTATAAACTGAGTATCATCATGGCTCACTTCTTATTGTAGTGGTTATAGCCTTCTGCAAGAAGATGATACTTCTTACTTGTTGCATCATGTGCTTGCTTGGTGGTAACATGATATAATATTTTCATTCCGTTGTCCTTGAAAATATCTTCCTTTTCATATTATCAGTTTGAGTTTCTATGAGTTGAATTATAGTTCATGTGCGATATTGTTATATTCTGGATCCTCTTGCCTTCCTTTCTGTGTGTTTTCAGTGATAAATAATATGAAGTATCTATTACTATGATTTATGCAGTTCACTAGTGAGGCGAGCAAGTGCTAATGTTGTGAGCATTATTGCCAAATATGCGGTCCCAGCTGGGGAGTGGCCAGATTTGTTGCCCTTTTTATTCCAGTGCAGTCAGAGTTCACAAGAAGACCACAGAGAAGTAATTTATGTTTCACAATTCTTCCTTTGCTACGTCAAAGTTCTTATATGCTACTTTTCCATAATTATATATTGGCAGTTGATTTCATTGATCAGTGAAACAAACAATTCTAATGCCAGACATGAAACAGTAGACGGTAAAAAGAGAGGCTTACAAAATAAGTTAGAAAGGGGAGAAAAAGTTGATAGAAGAGATGACCTATTAAGATGTGGAAACAAAAAAAGATGCTAACAATAAACCTAGAAGAAACACATTTTTCTTGAAATTTACAGAACTATCTGTTGTTGACATACATAATCTGTTATAAAATCTTATTGTGATTTGGATTGGGTGATTGTTAGGCTGAGTGGAGGAGAGGGTTATTGGCCCATGTTTTTGATGATATTATTCTACTGTTATAAACTTCTATTGACCTCAAGTTTGTATATCCTAGTTTATTTGCCACTAATGTCTACCTGATGTTATCATGATGCCCACTTCAGAAAAGGCTTCTACAATTTCTGCTTGTTTAAGCTTATGGCAATAATTTCTGCTTGTAGTGAATGATTTTCTTATATCCAAAGGTAATGCTATTTACTTATTTGGTATTCTCCTAGGTGGCTCTGATCCTTTTCAGCTCTCTAACTGAAACAATCGGCCCAACATTTCAAACACACTTAGCTGATCTGCAGCCTATTCTGCTCAAATGCCTGCAAGATGAGACAAGCACTCGTGTCAGAGTTGCAGCTCTGAAGTGTGTATTTGCGATGTTTATGATTTTTCATCTCTGATTTCTGTAGAGTAATTAGAGTAATTTTCATATGCATCCTTTTATTATTGGTTGGCATCATTCTGACTCAGTTATTTCAACCTTCAGGGCTGTTGGATCCTTTATAGAGTTCATCAATGATGGGGCAAACATTGTAAGTTCAGTGGCCATTTCATTATATTTTATAGATGTATTTGATGTCATTCATCAAATAGTAGTGACTTCTGCAATAACAGATATTATTTGCTCTAATTTGTTGGGATTGAGTCAGTGATAACCTCCAATGTGGTAAAATATTGATTCTTAACATGTACAAAAACCTTGTCCAGTCCTTATATTTTGCAATTCATTTGATAATTAATTTTCCATGATGATCATATCCAATTAAAACATTACTTTTTTGCCCATCTCTTGTGGGAAAACCCATCATACAATAAGTTGACTTGTTGGCTCTTTTGTTCCATTGAAGTGAACTGCCTCTTATATTCTTATTTTCATGAACTTAGTATCTAAATCAGTCTCTCGTGAACCTAGCCTTTTAGATACAAAATTTTCTTTGTTTAGTTAGGGCTTGGGTCAAGCTCTAGAAGCTGACAGTAAGTTGCTAATGGATTATAAAATGTCATGACCACAACCAGAATCATGTTGGTTTTCCTGCCTAAAGGGTACAACTTATGAAGTTTCTTTTCAGATTGCTTGGCAACTTGTACATTTCTAAAATTAAATGTTCCTTAAGCTCATGTTGATCTAAGATTTACTCACTTACTAGAAGAAAAACATAGGAAACAAATAGCTAAGTTGCAGAATGAAGAAGAAATAAATGATTTTGGATTTCAGTAATAGGAGAGAAAGTTTAAATAGGTATACAGGGAATATAGGCTCATAATTCATTACGTTTCATATTCACCCCCTCCTATGGGAATCAAAATCCATTATCATTTTGTTCCAATTCCAAACTAGTTCTCATTCCAAGCCGTTTCTTACATCCAAACCTTTGAAAATTAGTGAATGCCTAACCGTTTCTATTCCACCCTCTTTGATTGAATTAACCAAATTGGCTGCGAATGACTTTTTACATCATCCATTTGTGATCTAGTAAGATAAATTCATAAATTGATCCAAAATATCATCACAATTGAACTCATATTGCATGTGAAACAAAGTATTCATTATAAAGTAACATGAAATAGAAAGCCAAGAAGAAATGAGACGACTTAAACAATGATAGTATGAAAAATCAGGAGTTTTTATCTAAAAAAATGCTGCTTCCAATTGTGGTCATATTGCATCTGGAATATAGAAATTAATTGCTGCTAATTGTGACCACGAGAAGCTCCAAAATAGGAGCATAGCTAACTTTTCTAATTGAGGTAAGCCACTCAATTTATTGATGAGTTATCATTGTGTTCTGAACCTTTTGCATGATGTTGAGTAATTTGGTGTTATCTTGGACCTTTTGCATCGCCTTGCACTTTTTTCATTTTATTGCATGCAAAACAACCACAATTCTCATATGCTATTTACGCTGACTTAAACTTTTTATATATCATCACTTTGCAGGTGAAATTATTTCGAGATTTTATTCCAAGTATATTAAATGTGTCACGACAATGCCTCGCTAATGGCGAGGAGGATGTTGCTTCTATTGCTTTTGAAATATTTGATGAGCTCATTGAGTCTCCTGCTCCACTTCTTGGTGATTCAGTAAAGTCCATAGTGCAATTTTCTCTTGAAGTTTGTTCAAGTCAGGGTTTGGAAATCAACATACGCCACCAGGTTTGACTAACTCTGAATGTTGGGCATGTAGTGTATGTATGTAGGTCGTTTCTAACTTCAACCTATTGATAATGTCAGGCAATTCAGATAATTTCATGGTTGGCAAAATACAAGGCTTCTTTCCTAAAGAAGCACAAGCTTGCTGTACCTATTCTCCAAGTTATGTGTCCTCTTCTTACAGAAACGACAGATGGAGATGAAGATTCTGATCTTTCTGCTGATAGAGCTGCTGCTGAGGTTATTGATACAATGGCTATAAATATACCTAAGCACGTGTTTCCACCAATCTTTGAATTTGCTTCACTGAACTTTCATCACAATAACCCCAAGTTCCGGGAGGCTTCCGTTACAGCACTAGGTGTTGTCTCTGAGGGTTGTTGTGAGTTGTTGAAAGATAAGTTAGAACATGTTTTACACATTATTTTGGGAGCATTGAAGGACCAAGAGCAAATGGTAAGAGGAGCTGCATCATTTGCATTGGGCCAGTTTGCCGAACATCTACAGCCAGAAATTTTATCTCACTATGAAAGTGTACTTCCCTGTATTCTGAATGCCCTTGAGGACCCCTCAGATGAAGTGAAGGTAACATGTATTGGAGGTGGCATAAGACATGTTGTAATAGAGTTTTACCAAGTTCTCATCCTTTTTTTTTTTGCAGGAGAAGTCGTACTATGCACTTGCAGCTTTTTGTGAAGACATGGGAGAAGAAATTCTTCCTTATCTGGATCCTTTGATGGGGAGATTAGTTATATCTCTCCAAAACAGTTCACGAAATTTGCAAGAGACATGCATGGTATTATCTTAGTCCTTTCTGGAAGATTACCATGAATATTCTTAAATTATAATTTGAGATGTTTTATGCTACATTTTTTCTGCAGTCTGCAATTGGTTCAGTAGCTTCTGCAGCAGAGCAGGCTTTTATTCCATATGCTGAGAAAGTTCTTGAACTGATGAAAAGTTTTATGGTGCTCACAAATGATGAGGACTTGCGAGCACGGGCCAGAGCAACTGAACTAGTTGGAATAGTTGCCATGGCAGTGGGTCGAATGAGGATGGAACCCATACTACCTCCTTTTGTTGAGGCTGCACTTGCTGTGAGTTTCTATTTGAATATTTTTCAGGGTTATTGTACAAATATATCTTGTTTCAAGCATTATATATGTATTGTCAGGGTTTTGCATTAGATTTCAGTGAGCTCCGGGAATATACTCATGGATTCTTTAGCAATATGGCCGAAATTTTAGATGATGGTTTTACTCAGGTAATATGTTTTGCATTTTGGGTATTGATTCATTTTAGCAAGAATATCATTGAAATAACATAGTGTAGCATTTTCTGTTGTGCAGTACCTTCATCATGTTGTACCTCTAGTATTTTCTTCATGTAATCTGGATGATGGCTCTGCAGTCGACATTGATGACTCTGATAGCATTGAAAATGGGTTTGGAGGAGTATCCTCTGATGAAGATACAAATGATGAACCAAGAGTTCGTAATATTAGTGTGAGGACTGGGGTCTTGGATGAAAAGGCTGCAGCAACACAAGCTATTGGCTTGTTTGCACTTCATACTAAGGGTTCTTATGCACCGTATCCTACCTTTCTGATATCATTCTTAGGTTGTTGATTATTTGAGCATGTGCTTGGTTTATTTCCTTAACTAACATCAGCTATATGGAGGAGTCATTGAAGATTTTAGTTAGACATGCGGGATACTTCCATGAAGATGTCAGGCTTCAGGCTATCATAGCTTTAAAACGTGGGTAACTTTTTCTTGTGCCCCACTTTTTTTATGCGATATATTCTTTGTAATACATGGGCAATAAGTTGTTTCTATTAAGCATTTTATCTTTTCTCCAAGAATTGGACATCTGGATGAAATTTCTTTCAGTATTCAAACATTTTACCTTGAAGTTATGGATTGGGGTTTCTTGACTATCATGGTTGTATGATTTTAACTTATTTGATTAACATACTAGAGTTAGTTATTAGAAAAAAACAACTCATATAAGTTGCTAGACTATTTAGTTATTATAAAATGTAAGACAGCGCAAATTGACATAAGGCTCTGATCACCAGGAGCATGAGAGATTTTAATATGAACAAGATTTTAGTAGAAAGGTTGGTTTAATAGTGACAGTGAAAAGTGCTGATGAAATACAGAGAAATTTGCAAATTGTTCCCAAATAAAACTCAATATATTTTGGATAAGCTATGAAGATAAGTTAAAAAATATGTCCAAACATATCTTGGGTAGTAATGGTATGACAATAAATTTTGGATACTTAAAGAAATAGAAGGCAACTGGAACTTTTGATAATAAAGTTTTAAATGTGGAAAGATGACAGTTTGTTTAAATTTTGTAAATTGAATTCACATTAGTGCTTTTTATTTCAATGCGGGGAAACTTCTCTTGATCCCAATTTGTTGAGTATCTTAAAATGACTTCATATCATGTTCTTTTTTGGGCCATAAAGTGTTATTTTCTAATGCTAACATTCTGAGCCATGTCGATATCCTTTTACTTTTCAGATATTTTGATGGCTGTACAATCGATCTCATTGGGTCACAATGTAAGTAGAAGCTTTGTTTCTTTTAACATTTATGTAATAATTGTGCCTGTTCATGTTAGGTAGAATTTATTTATTTGCAATTTTCCAGCATTAAGTAATCCAAATGGAGGTCTTTGAACACTTCAATATTCATATCCTCCCACTGAAAAGATACTAAGAAAAATAATTAAGTTCTGATCTTCACTGAGATAATAATCTATTGACCTTTGGCTAAGCAGTTCACAGCCATGCATCTCTGTAATATTGTTTTAATATGAAGAAAAGTAAGATTTCTAGTTTTATTAAACATCTTATGCCTCTGAATAATAATGATATCCTTAACAAGAAGTTGAATGCATCCAAACTTTTCTGTTATTAAAATATTGCTTTTAAATCCTTTATCTGATATATAGTAAGTTTTGATGCAATGATGCATCTCATTTGTTTGCCATGCAGGATGTATCAGAAAAACAAAAGGAGGTTCTTGGTAAGTTCTAATTCTTATTGAACTTATTGTGTATTATACTATTATTAACTGCTCTATCATCCTCATAGAATTTACTCTCATGCCGACATGCCGTTACATTTTAATTATTTTTTACTATAAGCAGACACTGTGATGAACATCTACATCAACACCATGATTGAGGATGATGACAAGGAAGTTGTTGCTCAAGCTTGCATGGGCACGGCCGATATCATGAAGGAGTGTGGATACATGGCTATTGAGTCCTGTAAGCTTAAGGGTTCACTTTATAGAGGAACTGGGGTATCTTAGTAGTTAACTTGTTAAGCATGCACTGATATATAATCTTTTACCAGATATTCCTAGGATTGCTGAGGCAACTCTAACACTTTTGCGTGAGGAATCATCATGTCAACAAGTAGAGTCTGATTGTGATGCTGATGATGGTGATGTTGACCATGATGAAGTGCTCATGGATGCAGTGTCAGATCTTCTTCCAGCTTTTGCAAAGGCGTTGGGACCTAATTTTGAACCAATTTTTGCCAAGTTATTTGATCCTCTAATGAAATTTTCGGTAGGAATGATTGTGCAATCTTTATGTATGCATATGGTTTTTACTGTGATATCTGTTATTCTATTTTCCATGTTAACATACTAACATAATATGTTCAAAACTCCAAATAACTGTAGAAAGTCCCACACCCTCCCCAAGATCGGACCATGGTTGTTGCTTGCTTAGCTGAAGTTGCTCAGGAAATGGGTTCCCCTATCTCTGCATATGTTGATGTAAGAATTTCACATGTTATTTTAACCAGTGGAATTTACTTATTCTTTTTATATAATTTTTGTTGTTTTATAATGAATGTTTTACCTTTTTAATTGGCAAAAAATCATTTTCAGCGAGTAATGCCTCTGATATTGAAAGAACTCGGCTCATCCGACGCAACCAATAGGAGAAATGCTGCTTTTTGTGTTGGCGAATTTTGCAAAAATGGGGGTGCTCCAACACTTAAGTATCCTTTTAGTTCCTAGAAAGTCCACTATATAATATACATCTCCACTATATAATCTACATCTCTTAAATATACTAACTCGAGAAACTATTTTTGCATTTTGACCAATAAATGCTTGAGGTCCTTTTCCTGTCACTCAGGTTATATCACATGATCTCAGATTCCAAGTTTCCTATCATCTTCTCTAGATATTATGGAGACATTCTTCGCACTCTTTACCCATTGTTTAGTGACTCAGAATCAGATGACGCAGTGCGAGATAATGCTGCTGGTGCAGTTGCTAGGATGATTATGGTGCAACCACAGTCCATTCCTCTCAATCAGGTAAAGAACTATAATTCTCTTATAAGAAAATTATTCTCAGTTGGTGAATATTTAACAAGAACATCTTCAATTGCCAAACTGTCTTCATATCTCAGGTTTTACCTGTTCTTCTGAAATCTTTACCGCTGAAGGAAGATTTTGAGGAGTCATTGACCGTTTACAGTTGCATCTGCAGTCTGGTGTTATCTTCAAACCCAATGGTAAGCTGTACTTGTATTTAATTACTTAATGGTCTTTCATGGAATATTTGAAACCCTGAAAACACTCAACAATCCTATCTTGTTCAATTGTAACAGGTCCTTCCGCTAGTGCCAGATGTGGTAAACATTTTTGCACAAGTTATAGTATCTCCTGCTGAGAGTGAACAAGTCAAAAATCACATCGGCCTTGCTATTGCTCACTTGGTTTCAGTCTATGGTAATCAAATGCAGCCTATCATGGCTGCTCTTGCACCTGGATATGCTAATGCTTTGGCTGCATATGCTAGTAAAAGATGACAACAAAAGAATTTGTTCAACGTACTCACATTGTGTGATTATTAGCGGAGTCTTTCATTTAAAGGCTGTCTTTTTGATGTCAGTTTTTGGTGTTCAATATGTATTTAATCATTCTTTATATTTTTGATAAGTGCGAAGTTTTGTATTAAGTTTGCCAATAGCTTCCAAGGTTGAGTTATCTGTGTGTGAGGGATTCGAGTTTGTTTTGTTTTTTGTTCTTTAATTATATTTACCGAGTTTGGTATTCAAACGTTGTATACAGTTTTGACTCATCATGAAAGTGAAACCTCAGTTTTATTTTATCATCGTCCTGTTATGTAAATCTTATGCCCTGATTTGGATGAGTAGTATTAATTAAGGTTCGTGTTGGCATTATAGATGAAGAAAGCATAGTGGGCAGTGACATGTAGTTGCTTTCTTGTTGTGAGCCTATTTGTTAATATTTTAGCTGGAATGACAGTGGAATTTGGCACTTGTTAAGTCAGGTGTTGGTTGGGCTTGGTTTACATTTGTTTATTTCATGATGTACAAATGTTTTTATTATCTTTATGACTTTATATATTATACATCTCATCTTATTATTTACACTAAAAATTGTATTGGTTTGAATATTTCCTAGTTTTGAAATAGCCTAGTGGTTAGACGTTCGGGCATGTTGTCAATATGTTTTGGATTTGGTCATTGGTTGTAGCGCTTAATAGGTTTATTTTTGTCTCTTATAAAGCTAAATTTTACAGAAAAAAAAGCTTTAAACCCAACTTAAATGAATTTGAATATAGTGTTAAGACATTTAATTACTGTGCTCCACCAGCCATTGCACGCAACAGGCCTTCGCTTTAGCCTTTCGTAGCAGCTCCACCGTGTAGGTCGAGTGCAATTATTATGGGCGAGGGACCGCCCATATATGGTCGAGTGAACATGGGTAAAAACAATGAACAGATAGAAAATGAATGAATACGATTCATATTCATTTAACCATATAAAAGAATCATTTCCCTTCACCTGTCCCAAACCTCAATCATCCATGCATGAAAAGAATGATGAAAGAGTACAAATGAGATGAGATCTAATATCCTCATTTATAGAAAAATGTTAAACTGTACATAATTTTTCAAAGTTTTCTGTAACAATTATATGTATACACTCAGTCAGCTACAAGAAGTTGTCAATTCTTATTAAATATTGGAATAATCAGCTAAAAACTACATTTTACATCAAAAAAGAGAAAAAGAACTAATAAGCTCATAACTTAACCACTGAGCTGCAGCTACAAGATTTATCATATTAAACGTTAACACATATAATAGATCTTTACGAATCAGCTTCGTACTCACCACATTTTACACCAAAAGGGACAACATGATCACTGAGCTGCCGCTATAAGTTGCCTCATTGGGGTGAGCAACCTTGCAAGTGGAAGAGGAACATGTGCCCTTACCAAGGTTCCATCTTCCATGTATTCCTGCAATAGATCAGGAGAATGTATTATGTGAAAAATTCAGATGCAAAACACTCACAAGAAAGCCCATTAGAATAGTGTTGTTTATACTCATGCAATTGGCAACAGAATCAGAACTTTTGTTTTGAAGATGCATGTTTAATTGCCAATGAAAACAGCAGATGCTAAATATTTCTTGATTTAGATATTTATATAACTCGAAAGGGCTATGTTTGGAAATGATCAAGCATGATACTTACAGTTGTCTCCACCATTCCGACCTGATGTATTGTGTTAAGAAGCTCGCCTTTGTCATAAGGAATTAAGGCTTCAACTGGTACCAACGAGTCCTATTAAGAAAAATCAGAAAAATTAATGGCTAACACCACACAACCTAAGTTCAAAAATCTCATGAAGACAATATCCGAGAAATATAAATGAATTGATACCTTAAGCTTTTCCTGAACTGCACTGCAGAATTGCTCCAATCCATCACCAGTCATTGCGGATATGCATAAGGCACCTATTTGTTTTGCCTCATATTTTAATCTTTCAGGATCATCAGCCTTGTCAATCTGTAGTAAACAACTCACCATCACAAAGTTATGGAACATCCATTTATGTTGCAAAAGACTGCAAACATTTAGTTGTATAGTATAGCGTAAAACTAAAAGTGAATGTTGAAAACATGTCTGACTAGGAAAAACTAGATGGAAACAATAATTATGATTCAAAGGAGTTGGCAATTTGGCGTCATGGCTATAAGCTAACAAAGAAGTTATTGGATCACATCCCAATAGTTCCAGTTTTCAAAGGACCTAATTTCTACAACATTTAGTGGATCAAACGTCAACATACTAGAATTTGGTCACAAATCTCAATCAAACACAAAAGATTACAACATCCAAATGCAATTGTATAAGCTCAATGCAAAACCAAAGGCATTAAAGCAATCATTTCTTGGTATTGATAACAAAGAAAGATACCTTACCAAGGCACATAAATAGTGTCCTTGAGCCAAATATCTAAAACAATGCAGACTATAACTCATAGAAGACATTTTCTTTTTTTTCATGCATGAACCAACTACCGTGAAATTAATGACATTTCATCATCCCCTTCCATAAAAAAACTTAACAGAAAGAATCTATTTGGATCCATACTCGAAGCAGGGATGGGCTGAAACTCAACCCAACTAAGCAGTAGATAACAACTGACTCAGAAATACAACTGGTCCAAAAAAATTGGGGGAGAAAATAACAAGTAATCAGCAGCAGAAGAATCAGTCATGAGTGCAATCACTTCCACAGTAACCAGCTGACACCAACAGCAACTCTGCAGGTTAAAGAGGGGGGAAGCAAGAGCATTGCCAGTAGCTGACATCAATGGTGGCAACACAAGACAAGCTAGGTAGGAAGAGATTGAGTAAGGAGGAAGATACTATCCCATCACCAACAATGTCAATGCTATGACCATCCTCAGAGACCCTACTCATCACACATATGACTAGAAGATTATATATATATATATATATATATAGCATTTTTAAGATAAAGATGAAACATATATACAATCATTTATTTACCACATATGGTGGGCCCAATTGCAGATCCAAATGTCAATTCTTATTTGATGAATCCTAACTTTTTTGGAGAGTTATAGAAGTTTCTTGATGAGTTTCTTTTTTCCAACATCTATATTCAAGACAATTTTCTTATCACTAGAAGGTCCAAGAAAAAGAATAATCTACTGTAGGTTGCTCCCACTTTCAAGGGTCTAGGGAGGATTACCACTCAATACATACCCAATTCTTCTAGGACTATACTCCTTAATCATTTTTAATCACTAGGCAAAATGAAGCCCATATAGATTTCCAACAGTCAAAAGGCTCTTCAGATGATGGACTAATCCTAATAGTAAATAAAGAAAAGATATGAGTACAGTTCTCAAAATCGGCGTAGATCAGATATATAGCCATACCTTATTCCAAACAATTAACTTAGGTATTGATGCTACATCCAATTCTTGAAGTACTTTATCAACAGCATCTATCTGTTGACTAGCTAATGGATGGCTGTAATTAACAACATGAGGATGTATCAACAACAAAATTATTAGATAGAAGTACTTAAATGAAGTAACAATAAGTTACATGGAATAATACCTGATGTCCACGACATGCACTAAAAGTGACGACTCAGATATTTCCTCTAGTGTTGCTCTAAATGCAGCTACCTGTATAAGTAAATTTTAACTTAACAAATAAAGCACTAGATAGTAAATGTATCAGTCTCAGAAGAAAAGTGTACACCCAAGTGCAATGCTAAATTCATGGAATGGCAATCCTAAGAAGATACTTATCCAATAGTGGAGGATCCTTCAATTATTAACAAAAATCTTCTAGCATAATATCAAGAACATGCTAATCGACCATATTTTCAAATATGATGCTAGCTGGTCCTTACGAGATGATATTTTATCTATCTTTAAGAATTGATGTATTGTTCTTTTGGCTAATTGCTTGCATATTTTACACCATATCCTAAGAAACAAATGCATTATACCCGTTACAAATTTTCCTTGATACTTTCTTACACACAAGTGCAAAATTGAAAGAAACTAAATTGTCTAAATGCTCACGTAACACAGATCAAACAATCAAAGTTCATAAAAAAGGTGTATAATATACAAGGTAGGTGACAAAGACATGCATAATGGTAGATATACAAAACGAACATGTAATTATCTGTACATAAAGAAATTCAAATAGAATGAATTAAGGATCCATATTTGGCAGAGAAATGCAGCTTTTGGTATTTGAGACAGAGGCTTTGTTTATATTAATGGATTGAGGCTGCAGTAGACAGCTTTTAGCTTATCTCACATCATCTCTCTGAGTCTCTCTGCTTATGTATTAACAGAATTAAAAATGTTCCAGAAAATTATTCATACAGAAGAAGGAAAGTCAAAGCACATACCAGTGTAGTAGGTAACTTTTGAATGAAACCAACTGTGTCTGTCAAAAGGAACTCTTTCCCATTTTTCATCTGTTCAACACATGTATCGTTAGAGAAAGTTCCCAAATATTATAAAAATGCTAGGCAAACAGTTCCATAAACATTTCAGTGTGGCAGTCGTCATGGAATGAAGTGGGGTGGCAGCACTGAATGAATTATAAATGTGCCACTTCTCTAAGTTATGCTATTTTCTAAGTATGCCCTGCTTGAAGAGTGAATGTAAAAAGTAGATGAGGATGATGAGAATCATGAAATGACTCAGAGTCTCAGACTACACACTTTTTGTGTGCATACAAGAAGCAGTGACTCAGACTACATGCTTTTTTTGTGTACATACAAGATGCTTCAAGCAGTGAACTTATATTGACGATTTGACGACATTCATCCGTTCAAAAGCAGTATCAATGAACTAGAGATCTACTTTAAGATTACCTGGACCCTTCTGGTAGTTGGATCCAGTGTCGCGAAGAGCTGATCCTCAGCAAGAACATCGGCTCCAGTTAAGTGATTCAAGAGCGTACTTTTCCCAGCATTTGTATATCCAACCTAAACACTACCTTCATCAATTTATTGTCACAGGATATTTCAACAAACCAACCTATCATCTGGTATTACCAGGGATACAACAGGAACGGGTACTGATAGGCGCCGATTACGATATTGCTTCCGATGTTGCCGAACAGATTCCAACTCTTTTCTTAATGCGCTAATCTGCATTTGTAAACATAGCACAAAGGATATCAATAAAATAAAAATGGTAATCTCTATCTACCGCCTCTCACATTGTATTTCTCTATAAGAAAGTTTGACATATCCAAAAAATCAAGAGACAACAAGACAATAGGTAATACTAGAAAGTAGGAACCAAATATTAGGATAGTGTTCATATTCATCAATAATCGTAAGCATTTGAAAGCATGGTTTAAAATACCGATACCGGTCATCATCTCGGTGGATGACTGGTACCGGTACGTACCGGTACCATACCGTACCGACACACGGTACGGTCCGGTACGTAAATGGCATACCGAGCCCTTTTATTTATTTTTTTTGATTTTGTGCTAAAAATAACTCCAATAACCCATGATTGATCAAGAAATACTTAAATTTCATATCCAAATATCAAATACATGAATACAATGTTTAAAATGCGGACGAATGACGTCCATCGTACTCGTACATATCTTGGGGACATACACGACTAAGGTCAACACCGTAAGTCTGCAATGTGCAATGCCCATATCTGAAAATGATCCCATGTCATCATGTCTTGGTATCCATTATACCACATACCCATCAGTGTTTCTTTGTTGACCGTCCAAGAACTAGTCCCTGTATCATCAGTTGAGTAGGTACTTGATACGGAGTGGGTTGATTCGGAAACTTCTTGCAAGCTACTCATCATATCGTGGTGGTAATCTTGCAAAGCTGTCGATCCACCTCCTCGACGCCGGCCTTTCTTCTCGTACACCCGAGTTGTTCGTCTGGTTCTAGCACCGTGATCCTGATCTTGGGTGGAGTGGTCGAAGTATTGCTCATTCGTCCACAGATCGGTAGGTGCCAGTGTTGATGGTACGACAGTGTCTTCTTCCCCAGCTCCATCATCATCTCCTCCGTCTTCTGTGCTGCTACTGCTACGAACCGAGGGCTCGTCTTCTTCGTCCTCTTCCGCTTCTGCAATCACGTCCAAAGGATCAATTGGTCGTTTCCCTTTCCCTTTCCCTTTGTCTTTTGCCTTTGAAGGTGAAGGTGAAGGTGCCTTCTTCTTTCCCTTTAATTGTGAAGGTGGAGAGTCGGACGTGGATCGTCGTCTTACTCGTCGAACTCGTTGAGAGTCCAAGGGAGCAAAGTTCATGTCCCTCTCAAGAACTTGACTGTACATGTCTTCTGGTTGACTCTCGGACTCAATAGCATCAGATATAATTGGTGAAGGCCGAGGTGGTTCGCCTGGTTGAGGTTCATCAAGAAGAGGCGGGTCAGTCTCCATTGCACTCCACCAATCAATTATTGGGTCTGCATTGCCTTGGACGAACTCGACATCGAACGGATCTACATGTAGAATTTCTCTATCTTCGTTCTGTGACGCCCGCATTCGAAGTCGCATGTTATAATGAACATATACGAGCTTCTCTAATCGGGCGTACGAAAGGCGATTGCGCGGCTTCGTATGAATCAAGGCGAAGGTCGACCAATTCCTCTCGCATCCACTTGATGATGTGGTTTGCGAGAGGATGCGTGTTGCAATCTTTCGAAGAGTTAGAGATTCGTTTCCAAATTGCAACCACTATTCGACTGCAGCAAATTTAAAATTAATATTAGTAACGGGATTTTATCTTTGATAAATAAATTGACAAAGAAAATCTATCTACCTGGATCCATAGTATCTCGGATGAAGATTGCAAATGAATCTCCGAAATTGCCAGTTGCATCGCGGAACCATTTTAATTCATTGAGAGCTTGTACCGCTTCTTGGTTGGATCCCGACATTCGTTGTATGATCTTGCGGAGGGGATATAACAAACTATCGACCATTCCAAGATTATACCGGTATTGGTATGAAGGATTTAAATAATACCCTATAAAAAATTAAGCATAATGAATAAGTAATTAAGCATAATGAATTAAATTTAAATAATTTTTGAATATTAAATAAAAAATACCTGCGATGTGTATGTCACGGCTCATTTGATTATCCCTTCTCTCGGAGATAATTTTGATGAATGGTTCATACTTGGCAGGAGAAATCATAACCCTCTTGATTTCTTCTTGTGCTTGGTGGATGTAGTGGTAAAGATGACTCATTTGAGGCGTCTTTTCCATATCCACCTGTCGTAGAACCTTGTACAGAGGTTCTACGGCGACGACTATTTCTGCAATGCAATCCCAGAAATGCATGTTGAGGATGAACTTCTCTGTTTGTTTTCCATCGATTTTTCCAACATATCTTGATAAAGTCCATTCCTCACTTGTAAACATGGTTCTAAGGGCCGCCTTTTTTTGTTGGAGTGACCTTAATGCGATGAAGGTGGTTGCAAAACGAGTCGCTCCCGGTCGAAGAATTTCACCTAAAATATGAAATTATCATTAGTAAATATTTATGATAAACTAATAAATAAATAAATATTAGAAATTACTTTAAAATTAATAAATTACCTTCTGTAAATTTTTTCATTAGGGCGTGTACCCATGTATGGTTGTAGATGAAGCGGGTAATTTGTTGTGCCTTCTTTACCGTCAACTTCACCATCGGTATATCACCGATATCTTTCATCATTAGGTCTACACAATGGGCTGCACATGGAGTCCAACATATGTGAGGATAATCTTGTTCAATTATCTCACCTGCCTTTTTGAAATTGGCTCCATTGTCAGTTATAACTTGAACAAGGTTCTGAGGTCCAATCTCCTCGATCACCTCCGTCATCAGCTTCGAGATGTAGTAAGCTTCATGGATTTCATCGGACGAGTTCAACGACTTGTGATAAACAACTCTCCGGTTGCAATAGACGAGGAAGTTGATGATGCTCATTCGGGTTGGCCCGGTCCAGCTATCGCACATCAAACTGCATCCGTACTCCCCCCATTGTCGCTTGATTTCATCGATCCAGGTTTTTATTTCATCGACCTCCGCTTCTAGGTAAGGACCTGAAATTTCATAGGGAGTTGGAGGGGCAATACCTGGGCCTACCTTTTGGATGGTAGACACCATGGTTCGGTAGTATGGGTTGTTGGCTGCATTTGCGGGAATCCGGCTGAAATGGAACCATTTGGAGATGGCTCTCCCCAACTCCCACTTCTTCGTCTTGCCCCAAGCATCGTCTATACGTGGTTGCTTTGCTGATGGAGGAAATGCCCTGGGATCAAGATCAGAAACATTAATATTAGTTTTCCTACCACTTGCTCCGAGGTTTGTGAAGAATCCACGAAGGCCTCCTCTGCTGCTTCCTCTGCTCTGAGTTTGAGGTGCTCTCATGCTAGAACTCCGACCAATATAAGGACCGGAGGGAATTGGACTGCTTCGGTCCATTGCTCCGGCAGCCGAAGTTGAGCCGACGCTGCTTATGCCACCGCTGCCACTGCCGCCGCCATATTCGAATTGAGATCCGGGATAATACATCCGTTCTCGTTCGAATTCAGCATGCTCCAATGAAGCTCGGATGCCGGCTTCAAGTTCCGGATCCTCGTCGTTATCGCCACCTCGAGCCTCATAATGGCCACCGCTGACATCTTGGGTAGCTCGTCGGTCGAACTCGGCTTATTGAGCTGCATTCTTAAGACGCTGCTCCTTCTTGTTGGTGAGCATATCTTTAAACATTTGTCGGACTTCCGGCGATGCTTTGGTGCATTTGACGACGTCGCTGGGTGTTCCGGCCAAGTGTGCCTTTAATCGAATGACGCCTCCACCACGAGAAATCATATTACAGTGGATGCATTTCCAGTGGTTAGCCTTCTCCAACCGAATACCGTGTTGCCATGCGGGGTCGACTTGAGATTTCGGCGCCATTTGAGCAAAATTTCGACGTAGAAATTAAGAAAGTAGAGAGAGAGATTGAGAAAGATTGAGAGTTTAGAGAGTTTAGATGAGTAGAGGGGGTGAGTGAGAGTAAAAGAGGTGTTTTGGGGGCTATATATAGCCACCAAAACATCTAAAAATGACCAAAAACACCCTAAGAGCCGTTTGGGCTGTCGGTGCTACAGTGCTGGCTCTTAAAAAGAGCCGTTGGGTTGGGTGATACCGGGCGATATCATAGCTCTCACCGCCCGGTATTTACTAAATACCGGAGCATACCGGGCGGTATTTATCGGTATACCGGTATTCCTAAAGTATCGATATTTTGCTACAGTGCAAAATATCATACCGGGCGGTATAGCCCGGTATGATAGCAAATACCGCCCGGTATGTAATAAATACCGGGCATACCGGGCGGTATTTACCGAGATACCCGGTATTTACCCATACCGGGTATCTCGTATACCGATTTTTTCAAAAACCAATAAATACCGGGCTTACCGCCCGGTACGGTACGAGATTTGAAACCATACATGGTTTAAAATCTCGGTACCGGTATATACCGATACCGATACCGTACCGTACCGACACACAGTACGGACCGGTATGAAAATGCATACCGGCCGTTTTATTTTTTTAAAGAAATAACTTCAAGTCTCCAATAACACATAATTGATGAAGAAATGCTTAAAATCAATATTCAAATGTCAAATAAATGAATACAATGTTTAAAATGCGGACGAATGACGTCCGTCGTACCCATACATATCTTGGGCTTCGGGACATACACGACTAAGGTCAACACCGTAGGTCTCTAATGCCCATATTTGAAAATTTTCCCATGGCATAATACCTTGGTATCCATTATACTACATTGACATTAGCGATTCTTTGTTGGGATTCCAAGAACTAGACGATGTATCATCAGTTGAGTAGGTACTGAATACAGAGTAGGTTGATTCAGAAACCTCTTGCAAACTACTCATCATATCGTGATGGTAATCTTGCAAAGCTGTCGGTCCACCTCCTCGACGCCGGCGTCTCTTCTCGTACACCCGAGTTGTTTGTTCGGTTCTAGCACCGTGATCCTCATCTTGGGTGGTGTGATCGAAGTATTGCTCATTTGTCCACGGATCAATAAGTGCCGGTGTTGATGGCACGACGGTGTCTTCTCCACCGGCTCCATCATCATCATCTCCTCCGTCTTGTGTGTTGCTACTGCTATGAACGGAGGGCTTCTCTTCTTCGTCCTCTTCTGCTTCTGCAATCGCATCCAAAGGATCAATTGGGGGCTTTGCCTTTTGCCTTTGAAGGTGTTGTCTTCTTTTTTCCCTTTGATTGGGAAGATGGAGAGTCTGATTCGGATTAGCGTCTTGCTTGCCGAATTCGTTGAGAGTCCAAGGGAGTAATGGTCATAACTTCTGGTTGACTCTCAGACTCAAGTGCATCAGATATAATTGGTGAAGGCCAAGGTGGTTCGCCCGGTTCATCAAGAAGAGGCTGGTCGCTCTCCATTGCACTCCACCAATCAATTATCGGGTCCGCATCGTCTTGGACGAACTCGACATCGAACGGATCTACATGTTGAATATCTTTATCTTCGTTTTGTAATGCCCGCAATCGAAGCCGCATGTTGTAATGAAAGTATACTAGCTTCTCTAATCGAGCATATGAAAGCCGGTTGCGCAGCTTGGTATGAATCAAGGCGAAGGTCGACCAATTCCTCTCACATCCACTTGATGATATGGTTTGTGAGAGGATGCGTGTTGCAATCTTCCGAAGAGTTGGAGCTTCGGTTCCAAATTGCAACCACCATTCAACTGCAATAGATTTAAAATTAATATTAGTAACGAGATTACCAATTTTATCATTAATAAATAAATTGAAAAAAAATTATATCTACCTGGATCCATAGAATCTCGGCACGACATTGCAAATGGATCTCCGAAATTGCCACTTGAATCTCGGAAATATCTTGATTCATTTAGAGCTTGTGCCGCTTCTCTAGTTGATGCCAACATTCGTTGTATGACCTTGCGAAGCGGATATAACAAACTATCCATCGTTCCAAGATCATATCGATACTGCTATGCGGGATTTAAATAATACGCTATAAAAAATTATAAATTTAATAAGTAATTTAGCATAATGAAATAAAATTAAATAAATTTCAAAAAATTAAATAAAAAATTACCCGCGATGTGTATGTCACGACCCATTTGATTCTCCCACCTCTGGAAGATAATGTCGATGAAGGGTTTATACTTGGTTGGAGAAATCACAACTCTCTTGATTTCTTCCTGTGCTTGGTGGATATAATGGTAGATATGACTCATTTGATGCGTTTTTTCCATATCCACCTATCGTAGAACCGTGTACAATGGTTCTACGGCGACGATTATCTCCGCGATGCAATCCCAGAAGCGTGTGTTGAGGACGTTCTTCTCGGTTTGCTTTCCAATCAGTATTTCCGGCATATCTTGATGTAGACCATTCCTCGCTTGTAAACATTGATCGAAGGCCCGCCTTACGTTGTTGGAGCGACCTTAATGCAATGAAGTTTGTTGCAAAACGAGTCGCTCCCGGTCGAAGAATTTCACCTAAAATAAGGAATTATTATTAGTAATTATCACCTAAACTAATTAATAAATAAATACTATAAATTATTTTTAAAAAATACCTTCTGTAAATTTTCTCATAAGGGCGTGTACCCATGTGTGGTTGTATAAGAAGCGCGTAATTTGTTGCGCCCTCTTCACAGTCGACTTCACCATCGGTATATCACCGATATCTTTCATCATTAGGTCTACACAATGGGCTGCACATGGAGTCCAACATATGTGAGGATAATCTTGTTCAACTATCTCACCTACCTTTTTGAAATTGGCTCCATTATCAGTTACAACTTGAACAATGTTCTAAGATCCAATCTCCTCGATCACGTCCTTCATCAACTTCGAAATGTAGTAGGCGTCATGGATTTCATCAAAAAAGTTAACCGACTTGTGATAAACAACCCTCCTGTTGCAATAAATGAGGAAGTTGATGATGCTCATCCGGGTTGGCCCGGTCCAACTATCGCACATTAAACTGCATCCGTAGTCCACCCATTGTTTTATTTCCTTGACCTCTTCTTCAATGTAAGGTCCTGAAATTTCATACGGAGTTGGAGGGGCAATATCTGGGCACTACCGTACCATAACAAGACATGATACTAGACTGCACTGGTAGAATTTTTTTCTTTTTCTTTTTCCATTTTACACTCCAAGTAATGTTTTCATAGCTTACTTCTTTAAAATGATTGGAAACATACATAATAATAATAATAAAGCATAAAAACATCATAAAGTAAAGTACAACACTTGAAGTTAGAATGAAAATAAAGAAATTTAAGTCTAGAAAGCTGAAAAATGGTGCACATCATCATAGGTAAGCACCATATGGAAATATAGAAATTTAAGTCTAGAAAGTTGAATAGTGGTGCACATCATCATAGGTAAGCACCATCTCAACCGGCTTGACACAACTAGCGTTGATGTCATAGGTTCCCAAAGCTCACGTTAGAAATTTATCCATGTCATGATATGTCATGATGTTTTGGTTTCAAAATACGACATTGACATTAAACTTTCTTTGGTTGGAGCCCATTGACAATTTCAAAATTACTAGATGCTTCACAATATGCATGAGACTCAATGGAGTAGGAGCTATCATCAAACTCAACCTCCTAAAGGCTACTCATCATGCCATGATGGCAGTTGTGCAATGTCATTGGCGTTTCGAATGCTGCCTCTCTTTATCCTTCTTCCCAGTTGCTGGTGCCTTTGAGCAATTGTACACATTGGGGTATTTTCCTAGCAAATGCTACTTCAAGCAAGAGATCCTTCCACTGCGAACAACAAGAACACAATGGATGTATTGCTACATGTTTCACTTGTCCAATCATTGACAAAGCTGTCATGTGGGATTGTTTTGGCTCTTCGACGACATTTTGGTAGAATTTGAAAAGAAATAAGAGATTGAAAGAGTTTCAGAGTTTTGGAGGTGTAAATGGATGAAGATGAAGTAATAAGGGAATTGAAGTGTTTATATAGACTAAAAAGACTTAAAGAAACAACACCAAATAGCTGCTGAAAAATAATAAAAATGTTAAAAATATAAATGCATATATTAGTCTCTTACCTAAGTTTTTGGAAAAGTTGGTCATCCAATCAAATTTAATATGGTATCTGAGCAAGAGGTCATGAGTTCGAATCCTCCTAGCACTAATATTAAAAAAAATATACCCCCACTTCAATTAAGTCGACTCACTTGTTGGACTTTGGTCAGTTCCTACCAAATTAAGCATTTGGTAAAGTTGGTCATCCAATCAAATGTAACAAAAAAATTCGAACGACTGAAAAACTAGCCGTTAATATTGTAACGGGCTGCTGCTTATTGTATTGTATCGGGTGGTACACTCGATAGAGATAGTATCTTACATAAACCACCCAATTTCAATCTAGGAACCTGCAAAAAACAATAAATACCAACCGAATCGGGCGGTATGATACAGCATTTAAAACCATGTTTATAATACAGAACAAAAACCTTCATTACAATGCCACTACCTACTTTTTGAGTACGAAATTGAAATCCTTACTGTTGGTGTTTAAGAAATGAAAAAGGTAAGTTTTCTTGTTGTTCACTTTGTGGCATTAGGATGGAGGGATTGCCAAATCATACTCTCCCTATAGTGTCAAAAAGAAAGGTATAGGAGCTTCTGAAACACAAATGTTCATTTAAAAGTGTCTTGAGTCATTAATGTAGCCATTTTATTACATTATTACATTATAGAATATCCTATATGCAGCATACTTACATCAGTATAACTAGATGAACTGGATTTTTAATATTCTATCAAAAGAGCAAAATGGACACAAAGAAACTGAAAAACTGACCTGAGTACGTAAGATACGCTTATCCACTTCAATTTGTTTCTCTCCCATTCCCTTAACCTTGCCTCCTGCCTGACGTTCGAGATGAGTCCACATTTTTGTCAACCTGGGGAGTTGGTATTCCATTTGTGCTAAAGCAACCTAAAAAATGAAAAAAAAATCCATTAGTACCAAAATCAAAGAATCTTCAGTATTCAGTTTTGCTATCAAAGATAAAGAATAATTACGGAACCTTGCATTAATAAAAGCAATAAACATGAGAAATAATATGTGAAGTGGAAATAGCGAGATAAGACTTAAATTCCAACTCCTATGCACTTATATGTAAAAATAAATATATTTTAAAAAGCTTTTGCAAATATTTGCTTGATTACTTGCTTTCAGATGCCTATAGAATTATAGGGATTTTGTTCACTGTTAGCATTGATTTTATAATACAATCATATGTATTGTCCAGTAGTTTACAACTAGCCCTATCATCGGATTCATTCCCCTAAAGCTTGTTTGGGATGTTTTGTCTACAAAAACAAAGTACAAAAAATGTTAATTTAGAGTCTAAGTTGGACAAAAACTTAATTGAATAGCTTCAATGAATAGTTACATTTTTAAGAAGTTCAAATGCAACAACTACAACTAAGAAACCTTCATTTAAAAGTAACTTTTTTAAAAAAAAACAACTAAACAATAAAAGGAGTTCAAATACAACAGTTATCAAGCAAACACTTATTGGATAGTTTTGACAATTTGACAAAGTAATAGAGCTTGTACAATAAAGGGTAATGATGATTTGAGAATACATGGTTATGTAGCCTCCAAATAGCTCAAAAACCATCTCTAATGGCAAAAATTATCATGTTTCAGGAATAGGAAAACTGTACCAAGTTCCAACAGCTAGAAATCTATCCATTGGGTGTGAGTACAGTCCATACCTAGGAAGCACGAACACTCCGTGGGACTGCCGTGTCCGGCCGTGTCCGACACGCCGCGAACACCGACACACAAAGACACTCGTCCGACACACATGTCCCACGTGTCCAAGAGTGTCTTGATCAGTCAAAGATTTTTTTTTTGCCTGGACACGGCTCGGACACGGCCATCCATGCATCTTTTTTTAAAAAATAATAAAACAATCAAGGGAATTTAGTATTTTATCTTCTTGTTGTTGTGAAAGAAATTGGAGCACTTACTCTTTTATCTATTCCCTTAAAAGGAACAAGATGAAGCCTAAACGTGCGGAGAGTTTAGTATTTGTCCATAGTAATATTCGTCTTATTTCAAGGAAAACTCCACAATACAATAAAGGGGAAACAATAAGTTGCCAATTGATGAAGATAATGGAATCCTTTAAGTTGCCAATCTTTCTCTTGATGAACTAGAGTTGAAGAGAGTAATATTTTTTAATGAAGAAGATAACAACAATGATTGATGAAAAAGATGGTGAGACTCTACTTAACCTTTTGTTTACGTGTGGTTGTATATGACTAGTTCTACTAAGACATGCTAATTTAAAATTTTTTTGAAAGATATCAATAGATATTGTGCCCCATGCTTTTGGAAGGGGCTAAGAAATAGTAATTATTGACACAAGAAATTATTTAGAACACTTCATATATTTTGAAAGGGACTTAGAAAAAATTGAAAATTAGAAGTTTGATATCAATGAAAATATCATGATATTATTATAAATTCTTGAACTATATATATATATATATATATAAACTGTGATTTTTTTTAGAATTTTTAATATATATATATATATATATATATATATATATATATATATGCTATGTTTGTGTCCTGTAAAATTTTGAAATTGGTGTGTCCCCGTGTCCGTGTCCGTGTCCGTGTCCGTGTCCGTGTCCGTGTCCGTGCTTCATAGGTCCATACAGTTTGATACAATGCTTCTAGTCATACTGACTTGTACAATTACTGAAAAACTCTGGGTACAGTAAATAGCAATCATAAATTCCACATTTACACACAGTCACACACTTGTTGATTCCTAAGCCACAATGAGATGAGCAGCATAAGATCTACTGTGCCAGAGTGGAAGTGACTCGAAAATTCATGACTAGTAACATAGTCTTGGCTCCAATAAAAAATTCAAAGCCTGAGTATGTTGACTTACCTGCAAAGCTGCTTCATGAGTAGCAGCTCTTTGGTTGAAGATATCAAGAATGAGAGCAGTTCGATCACATACGCGAACAGCCCCTCCAAGCGCTTTCTCCAAGTTACGCAGCTGTCTGAATGTACAAAAAAATTCCATGTTGTTGCGACCAAAGTTAGTACAGAATATTGATGCATCACAATTATTTTTGTCAACCAAATGGCAAAGAGATGAACAAGTGAAAATAAAAATAACTAAATAGGATGCTATTTGAATATATTACTTTGGATCTTAACATATTTGAAAAGTGCCATACATTAGAGTGAAAGAAAAACTTGGCAGATCATTTCTAATACTTATGAGTTACAAGTTTTCTCTTCTTCCCAAAATAGAAAGATCCAAGATCTTAGAAAGACAATTTTGCTTTTAGTTTACATGAACTCCTTAAACAAGGAATTCCAAATCATTCAAAACACAGAATATAGTGTATATCCCAATTTAACACAAATATTACTCATAATCATTTTTTTACTTTTGTAAATTTGATTTAGTTATTTTTTTAATCATTTTCAGGATATCACTCTTAACAAACTCATCTCTGCATGTTATCAAAAGTAACACAGTGGCAAAGGTAACAAATATCCATGCCCATGTTATCATTTGCCACATCTTTGTGGTTTTTTTCTTAATACATCAATCTTTCTTCGTAGTATCCAAGCTTATTACCGCGACCAAAAAAATTCCACTTCATGACATATCGACAATATAATATATATTATAAAATTATATATATATATAATATCAAACATAAATCATTTAACAGGGGCATTCGCTTGAAACAATAGAAATCAAATGGCTAATAACTAATTAAGTAAAATAGTTTAGGAGGGACATAGCAGAGCAATCAGCAAACACCTTATAATATAAGACATGTTTTAAAAATGGAAATAATTTAAAACAATATAAAATGTCTCCATAAATCAATTGAACAAGGCAACAAGCTAATGTTTCACCCAGTTAAGCAGCATGAATTGAGAATCAAAGCTAATGAATATTTAAGTATTACTTGTACCGGTCAACAGTCAACACTCTACGGTCAACACTCTCTGAAGGAAGAAAAACTACTCAGTCAGCCACTGAAGCACAAAATGAAGAAGACCACAACAGAAAATGAAGAAGAAAAGAAAAAGAAGACAAGAAGAAAAAAGAAAAGAAAAGAAGACTCGTAGACAAGAAGAAAGAAAAGAAGAAAGAAAAGAAGAATAAGAAAAGAAAGAAAAGAAGAAGAAAATAAAGAAAAGAAGAGAAAGGGAGTTGGGGGTTTTTTTTGAAGTTAGGGTGATTTTCTCCATATCTTGACCATCTCGTCGAGATCTCGTCCATCTCGTCCATATCTCATCCATCCATGGACAAGATCTCGACAAGATGGAAGAAATCTCGAGACTATTCATCTCGTCCACACGAGATAGGATTTCTGGACGAGATATCGACGAGATGATAACACTGGTAGTATCCATTATCTCAGGTCAAGGAAATTCAGATCACCATATTTGGTGACAAACTCCACCAAATAGATATATAATATCATAATCTTACCTCTGAAAAGATTTAATTACATTTCCGTACTTCAAAAAAGAACTACTTAACTAGCTCCATCTTACTTTTTTGTCTTATCACTTAAGTCAATAATTCACAAAATAAATTTAGGGTTTCACACCATGAGATGCAAGTAATTTTTTATCTTTTCAAATAGATTACAAAAAAAAACCATGCAAACAGTTTCCAAGGCCAAATGGTACAAGTAAAATCATTTTAGCCAAATATCATATTTTCAGTATAAGACATGAATTTCAGAATGCATAACCAACTACAAGTAACATATATTATCATAAGAACCTTACCCTGCCGACAGCTCATCATCAAAAATAACAGTTTCAACATCAAGGGCATGAATTGCACACTTGATTTCAGCAACTTTGCCAGAACCAATGTAAGTCCTTGGATTTGGATTAGCAAGCCTAAACAAAAAAAAAGGATCAGTATTCAGTGCACATAACCAAAATGAAAGTCTTTATATCACAAGAACTCTATAAATATACTAATGAAAGTTGGAATTTCATGAATAAGACACCAAACAAGAAGCCCTAGCCCATCAGTTTAGATAACTAAGGTAATATAATACATGAATGTAAAGAAGAGAACATCGCAATTGAGAGAAAAATTTAAACAACGTACATGATGCCTTAAAAAAGAGTTTTTTTCCCCTCTCAGGTGTACCATTAAAATTGTAAAATGTCTTTCAGGTGGCAGATAAAATGCCTCAAGGATCTCAATCGTCCCATTAGGCTTTAGTTGAGTGTTCCAGATGACTTTGTTTATTTATATAGTCCCAAATGTTCCATCTTAAAAAAATGAACAACGACCACTTTTTTTTTTCATTTTCTCCATAGCCTCATAAGATGATGGCTTACGTTTTGCTGCACCAAGTCCCTCCATAACTTATTTTCAAGGTTGCTATAAGACTAATTATTTTAGTTCTTATACACTTAGACAATCAAGTAACCTCATAAAATGATGGCTATCACCTTGACATGGACAAAATTACCTAGAGCCTTATTTTCAACTCTGCTATAAATGACATGAATCATTTAGTGCTTTGTTTTAAATTCAAAAATAACTTACATGAGTTTAATTCTACATTAACTAGCATGGACCAAAGCTCTTGTAGCGCAAGGCTTTCTCATGCATGTACTTTCTCCTTTTTGCTATATGCTGTGTGACACTTAAATTCAAAAAATTGGTCACTAAGCACAGTTAGCAAAATGGTTGTTAAAAATGACCGCTGATTTCATTTCAATGATTATGTAACAATATGAAATAATATATATCCATCCTTCATTCAAAATGCTCAACCAATTCAAATGGATTTGAGAATTCCTATATCTTCCATAGGTTAATAGCAAAAGTCCATATGTACATATGCTGATATGCATAAAACTGTTGTCATTCGAAAAATATAATTAAAAACATAGGTTAAGTAACCCCCAATTACATTCAGAAAAACTCATCTATACAAAGGAAGACCCCAATGTGGAGGGCAATCTGGAATGCTTAAAATTTAGCATCAATGTTCTATAGCACACAATTGAAGGGGAGAAGTGGGAGAGATCATAGTGAGGTGATATTATCTATCAACCATATCCTTCTAGAATATTATAAGAACTCGAATATTATAAAAATTCTAGCTTAGCATTTAATAATCCATTTATAAACTTAAAAAATAATGCTATATATATATATATTTGTATTATCATTTCTTAACTTCTTAAGGTTATTCTATCTATATATTTTAATTTATATGACCTAACACCAATGCTCAAAGCAAAGAAATAAACATAAATCAAAGAAAATAACACCATCAAAATTCATTCAGCCGAATTGAAAGCAACATTGATCTGTGTGCTTGAAAGTTGAAACTACATAACAACTATTAGCAACCATTAATCTACATGATTGAAAGTTTGAAACTACACCATAACCATTGGATAATGCCTCAATGAGTTGATTCTGAACTTAATCCTAATAATAGATTATGAGAAAACATATATGCCTAGATTGTAGACTTTTATGAATGAACACTTGTATTAGCTTACAACCAACATCATATTCTCTTGGAGAGGAAAAAAGAAATTTACTTCTGATAAGTAGAGCCCGCGACTGAAAGTCCAGCAGTATCAGCTAGTTGTGCAAGCTCTTTAAGTGACTCCTCAATACTGAAAATATTATCTTCAGTACCTTTACATTCAACTCCAACAAGGTAGGCTTTCTCTTGAAATACCTACAATCTTAAGATGATAATTTCTCAGATATAAAATAACAAAAATAAGATAATTGTCAGTTTTAAATAGAAGAGATTTTGCAAGACGAGTACAAATAAGCAAAATAAAGAATGCAAGAAACATATTTCTATTTTTCTTTCTTCTATATAAATATAAAGAGAAAGAGAATCAAAAAACCAGAATATGGTATTTGTCTTCGAAGTCTGAGTTGCTTATGTTGGTATGTAGTTGAGACTTGAGAATATGTGATAAAGAGGTGGTTTTTTAGTCTTTTTTTAGTTTGTAATTAGATAGGCTGAGTCGAGTAGTTGTGTGATTTTGTTGTTGGGGCATAATCATATATAAACTTTGTGATAGGGCATTGTTGATTCTGGCAGCATCATTAATAAAGGCTTTCCCACCTCCATACCCTTCTTACTTACCGATGCTTTGTTAATTTTCTTTTTGCATTGTTTGCAGGCGACAAGTTTCAATCCTTGTGAAGCTGCTCTGACAAGAAGACAATTAGGTTTCCGAAACGTCCAGCTATCTTTAACGCAATTTGGCATTCCTTATCTCTTTCTCTTTCTAGGTTGGGTCCTCAGACCAAAAGTTCATAGCTTAACCCAAAATATCCTTCACCATATGTGCATGGACCAATGATGATTCGCTTATCACTTATTACATTAGCAATTTTGTTGAAGTAACTCTTGGAATAGTTGAACTCACTCAAACTTTGCAACATATAACTAAACTAAAGAATTCAAAGTTTAAAAGTCAGAGATATCAACTGATCCATACATGTCCAATTTCTAGAGGTATGTTCAACAGAGATATCAGCTACCAGATGTATCTTCCAAAGCCTAAGCCTATTGTCTTATTCTGTTAATTTACATTGAAAAGACTCAAGACATCAGCTTATATACTTCAAAAAAGTCTTTCCTTTCACATGAAAGAAGGAAACTAGTCATTCATTCATGAATAATTTCTCTCCAATTCTTCATTTGATGTGCACGGCCCCCACTCAAACCCTATCACACCAAATGGATCGATTTTATTTTTTCCTTGGAAGCTTCAGTTGCATCAGCCATCAGGTAAACAACTCAACGAATAGGAGGTCAATAAACAGTAGGGTGAACCTGTTTGCAACAACTAAGGCTCCAAAAGGACTTCATTTTAAATAAGGGTCTCTCATTTTTTGTTTCATAAATTGAATAAATTAAATCAATTTCTATTTCACAGTTCGAACACCAACAACCACTGATCGCTAATCAAGGACTTAAAAGGGGGGATGATATGCACACCTCCCTCCCGTTGCGCAGAGTGTACCGATCGTACCCCTCATCATCCTCGTCCGCTTTTCTCTTGCTCCGGAAGGGAACTTTCCGGGTCAAACCCAAACCGTCCTCTCTCGCGTCCTCCGCGGCGCCGTTTGCCACCAGCTCACCAGCGGCATCTTCTTGATCTCCTTCATCTTGCGCTGGAGGAATCGGGGCATCACCGGTCTCGACCTCGGTGGCTTCCTTTAGGACTCTGATTCGGCGGCTCCGGCTTGTCCATGGCGTCGACAATTGGGGAATGGGGGGAGGTACGCGGTGGGGGAGGTGAAGATAGGTTGGGAGGTGGAGTGGGAGAGGGTACGAGGAGACGGAGGTGGTGGTGGTGATGGTGGTGGTGGCGGCGGTGGCGGCGGCGATCATGTGGCGTGGGGTGAGGGAGAAGAAGCAAGCACTCATGGCAAGCGTTTTCTCCGCCGGTCAGCCGGTGTGTGGGTGTGAAGGATAAGACCGGGAACGACCAGATATGAGATTTTTTTTAAGTAATCACCATAATTTGGGGAAAACATTTAATTATATATATACATGAAATAAAAATTAATATTATATTAAACAATTTCTCAAAATCATAATATAATATGAATCAAGTCCTAGATTCATAATTTCATTTTTTTTAAATTATTAAAATACTCTCAAATTTAGGTTTGGTATTGATAAAAGTCCGAAAAAATTCCAAACCGTCTCAAAAGTCTTAAACAAATAAGACAAATACACATTTTTGATAACTATAAGTATAAATATGATATATGCAGTATTTTTTATTTTGTATATTGTTGAGATCCACAACTTCTTGAAAATATAATAGATTCTAATTTTTCTTAAAAATGTGGAACTAGTATGTTCTAGATTTTTACAAAAATTTGAAACTAAATATCAAACTCAACTCAAGAGTATTTTAGAGATTTTAAGAAAAAAATATGAATTTGAGAATTTCTGAATCCTAGTTATGGATTCGAAAATTTTCCTTATCCATATTATGATTTAGGATAATTGCTCGCAAATTGCAAAAGTTTAAAAATTGAATTAATTATACTATGTACCTCGAACATAATATTATTGATGTGGATCAATAATATTCCTAATTTTTATTTATATAAATAAAAAATAATAATTTTGATTTTTTTCAATAATATTTTATTGTCAATTTAATATTGACGGTTGAATATTATTGAAACGAAATTAAAATTTGAAGTACATCATTAATATAAATAAAAATTCGATATATAATTGGAAAAACCTCATAATTTAGGATACACAGTATAGTTGACCATAAATTTTTTGGATAAATTGTGAAAAACATAAACCATATTACCAAAATCATAATATTTATTGGTAAAAAACTAAAGTAATCTTAACCGTCTCTTTTTCACTCTAAATTCATCCGTCAATTATATTTAGGTTTTCAACCATTTCATATCTCAATTGATTTTTGGTTTGAAACTATTTATTTTCAACCCAATTGAACAAATATATGATCTTAGGAATTTTGTAATATTTAAAACAATATAAGTTAAATTAGAATTAATAAAGGTAAGTATAAATAGATATATTTGGAAAAATATTTAAATTTTACCAAAAAATAATAAGACTTAATATTAAAAAGCTAAATATGTGAATGATAAAATAAAAAATATGAGAATACAAATAAAACACCAAATTGCGGGACTGATCCTTTTGGGATAAATTTTTTAAAAATTAACCCTCCATGTAATGCGATAAAAATGGTCGAGTTTTGTATGAATGATTGGACAAAAATGCTCATTATCATCGATCTCTTATTCCTCTTCCGTCCTCTACTCTTATGTGTCTCTCTTTTGTTCTCTCTCCTTGTCGGATCCACCACTAGGCACCATCGGCCGCCCCTCACCACTCCCCCACCCCCCTCCTCTCACTCGTCGGCTCCGCCCGAGGCCACATCCGACAATTGGGATTGGGATGCCCGCCCACAATGCTGGCCAACGTGACCATTGTGGGTGCAGCAACACTGTAGTCGATAGTGGGCTGTTGTGGCTATAGCCACAGAGCGTCGTTGCCACGTAGGCCAATGCCCCCCCCCCCCCCGCCAACCTTATGTGGACATAGTCGCGGTCAACGTGCAACCTCGCATCGTGATTTCGTCGGCTCATCTTTGGCATTTCGTAATCATCTTTTGACATGAACTAGATTCTCCTCTTTCTTGTAAGTTCCCTCGCAAGTTGACGAGTTGTACTGGGTTGTCGGTGGGTTGTTCTGGGTTATCCTAGGTTGTCAACATCCAAGGTGATGTGTGTTGTTTTATCCCTTGTTGTTGGCATATGGACGCGTTGTTTACGAGTTATCCTAGATTGTCGACATCCAAGGCGAAGCATATTGTCTCTGTCCCTTATTTGTTGGCATATGGACGGGTTGTTGAAATAGACACGTCTTTCACCACGTACACGAGCTAAGTACCAATATGGATAATTTTATCCAAAAACTATTTTATTGGCTAAATTTCCTTAGACTTATAAGGAGAGTCAATTTTTAAAATGATTATTCCAAAAGAACCATATAAAAAAGGATTAATTACACTATATATCTCGAACTTTAGGGGTCTTCCCAATTTTGACCCGAACTTTTATTTGTATCTATAGTATACTCATATTTTCAATTTGTACCAATAATATCCCCTCGTTAAATAACCACGAGTCTTGTCGTTTGACTGTTGATGTGGCATTGCTACGTGTACCAGCATTCATAAAGTTTGAATAAAAAAAGAACCAACGGCCAAGTTATCGCACCATGTCAGTGATCTGGTTTTGCTTATTGAGAAAGACCACCATGTTGGGCACGCGGACCTACTTGGCGAGGAGGCATCGAAGATACTAGGCTCTTCGCCTTGGCGCCTTGC